>OY728164.1:387006300-388383243 GCA_963277665.1 Viscum album
TAATAGACTTTATCACGTCATGATTGTTCTTCTGCGTAACATAACATGTGATAATGTCTTAGGAGTAGGTGTCATACTGAAAAATCATAGCAGTTCTCCGCTATGATTGAACCCAAAAGTGTCACAACAATATTCTTAAATATATGTTTTATAGACAGATGAAATCATTTGAGGGACACAAATGATAAAGGCTAACAGGGGTGAAAGACTCCTAGGACTTTGAGGTACCTTCTCATGATGTATGCCCATACTAATATTCAGTGTTGAGAACGAGACCCGCCAATAGAAAATTCATATTTATGTGTCATTGGATGTTCCTATATGTGGTCGTGTGTGTGTTGATACTTTGACTTTAAAATTATTATTAATGAGCATTATAAGTCGCATACTTTGATGTATTACGAAAACCGTGACGATTCACGACAAGATGTGATACGTTGGGTGCGTCACAAGTAATATTTCATTAATGAATAATGCGAGAAAGTATTTCTCTTTTGTCCTTTAGGCTTTATCAGTCATGATGTTTTATAGGCAAGTTCGATTTCTGAAAAGTCGAAGAGACATCGAGCACATAGGTTGATTGCACCAGCATGCAACATGTTTGATTAGAGATATCGCGATGAAAGGATTATATCAGACAGTAAGCGTCTGTATGAGGTAGTATGTCGTTGCGGTGTTAACTTCTATCTCTATGGGTGTTTTGTCGTGCTGTTAGACGCTAACCTTGGACTTTAGACTCTTTCGCCTAATGTCACTGAGAAAGAGACCTAGAGGGTCTCACACTAAGTGTATCCAAAATCTCAGTTAAATAATACTATTATTTATTATTTAACAAGTTGAATATATATTATTCTCGCACGTGGTTTAATAATTATTCATGTTTGTTTGATCACATATATTCCGTCCGCAGCTATTCGTGAGAATATTATGTGACCATAATATTTAATAAATATTTATTTGTTATTTGGTGGCGCATAATGCAGTGACATTTATTTATTAAATAAATAATCATTATTCAAGATCCAATAAATATTGTAGACGAACAGCGGACCGAGTTTGAAGGTATGGTGAGAAATAATATATATTGAATGTTATTTGAATAAATAATATTTAATTTAATTTGAGGTTTCAGCACATGTTAAGAAATATTATTATTATTATTATTATTATTATTATTATTATTATTAGACATAGGATTCCGCAGGGATGACGAAAATAATAAAGGCGCATGTGCAATTATTATTTTTTAATTCTAGTAGTATTATAAACTCAATTATATTATTTTCTTAAGAGATCCAATTCATTTTTATTGTGCACAACGAGATCCAGAGAGAATCCTTTCAAAGCCTTAGAGAGCTCTCTCTCCAAGAGAGCTCTCAAGAACGGAAAGCAATCCTCCACCACCACTAGAGAAATCGAAAAAAACCCTTTCTTGAAGCAATTCTCGGGGCGATCAAAGTCGAACGACACAAGTCTTAGGATTTGTCGTGTTAGCACCCGAAGATTCTTACGGCGACGTTCGGAGGTTCGTGGAACATGTGTGGATCACCATTGAAGGAAATCTATTTTTTATTCATACAACGCAACGACAGTACAACGTAGAGACGCTGTCAGATTCATCAACGAAGAAAGAATTTCTCACAAGGTAATTCTTTAATTGCTTAAATTAAATATAAATAACATGTCAAGATCACACGCTTTGGTTTCAGCGTTTTTCTATTGCCTATATTCTTTGATTCAGTTTTGTTGATAACGGCGTTTATCGTCGTGTAAATCTCAGATTAATCATCGATCACGACAAAAAAAGAGTTGGGCATGCCCCATCGGCCGCTTCTATTGCGCCCAAAACCTTCACTAACAACTATGGAAAATTACAAAGCTACCCCTAGCTGTTTACACCCATTCCTCACCCTCTCACAGACAATACTGCCCCCACTGTAGACACATTCCTAACAATTTCCACCCTCCCTAAAAATCACCTTGTCCCTAAGGTGGAACTTCCAAAAGCCATAGCTGGAATGGTAGCCCTCCTGAGCACTGGATTGGTAGCCCTCCTTTAAACTCAGCAGCACACTTGCATCAGCTTCAGCTTTGTTCTTGTAGCCCTCAAAGGACAGCCTGTAGAGTCTTCTTCGTCGTCTGCTTGAGGGCTGATCCAAAAATTCATAGTCGCGTATCAATCCCTTCCGGACAACACCTTAGATATTATAGCCCTTTGGCTCCCAAGCACACGAAAGGCAAAAATTAAAGTGAACTCTTTAGCCACTATTTCCCCTACAGAGGCTGCCACCCATTCCATATCGGATGCAGGCATGTCACACTTCCACTCTTCAAGTTTTCTTAAGTTGAAGGCAACTGTTTGTTGAAAGTAATTTCTCGATCATAATCCACCAGCAGGCCCCTGTAGATTAAAAACATGTCTCTTCCAGCAACCAAGCAGCCAAAGAAACGCCCTAAAGGCTTAACAGCCTCCGTTAGAACAACATTCTTAAAAGTTGGTTTTCTATCAGAGTCAGGAACCTCTCTTTCAGAGGTCACTTCCCTTTCAGCATCATTTTTAGCCATGTCAGCTCCCATATTAAGAGATTTTCCTTCTATTCTTCCTTCCACCTCAGCTGACTCAGCAGCATTTTCATGGTGCCCCGGGATGCCAACTAAATCTTTTGCCATGTTCTTATTCAGATCCACACCTCCTATGACTGCAACAGTCGTTGGACTTACGGCTTGCCAATCACAAGGCTTGCAACTTTCTTTAATTGCTCCATACTCCAATGAAAACGCTGCATGTGGAGTAAAATTTAGCATGGGAACTGCAAATTCTGCCTTCCCTGTGCTCCTCAAAAATGTGTAGATCAGCAACCCCAAGCTCTGTGTAGGCCCTTTCTCTGCCCAATAACTCGCAGGGTCCTGAGTCAATTGCCTAAGTAACACACCGGTTGGAGAAAATTGCAGCCCGGTATGAGCTGAGCACTTTGTCTCCAAACAGAACTGACAGTCAACTGTAACGCCACAACTTTCTCCCTTTACAAAATATAATTGTAATGCAACTGAGATGGAAACAATGCGCCAGAGCTGAGAACATAGGTTCCGGCCATCCGAGCCATGTAGAAAAGCAATCTCTAGATCTAAAAAGAATGGAATCAGTTGTGCAATTTTACCACCACCAGTCTTCTCTGTAACAACTATTTCTTGTACAAGAGCATTTGGTCCAAACACAGCAGCCAAGCCCTCTTGCCCCTATCTCAGGTTCCTGTGTCTCGTATTAATCCGAATTTGCCAAGCAGAGAGGAATATCCCCTTCAACAGCACAACACTCAAAGCACCCAAGACTCTTAACACTATTCTCAGAAACTTTTGTTCCTGGGTTTTGCATTGCAGAACCAATAGCCACCTCATGCAGGGCTGGAGCAGTATGATTGCAAGCTCCAGATACAGAAAATATAAGCCCGCTCTTTCACAGGTCAGATGAAGCGTGCAGCTCCCTGGCCAATGTCAACTTCCTCAACCTCGAACTAGAACAGAAAGGTGGCGCTGCCATATTCATAAAGTTTCTACAAATGCTGCAAAAATTAAACACGGACCCAGCTGGCAATCCACTCATCCTTGGTTTTCCCAGTCACTTCACTGCCCAAGCAACAAATTTTCTCCTCCCTCTCAGCAACCAAGAACTGCTCATATGGCGCCCGCATAGCTTGATGTTGAAGCTTTTGTGTTGCTCGAGCAAGCCTAGGATGAATTGCCACCATGCCAAACTCCAATGCGTGTACAGAAGCACTGTGAATCCTGTCCACCAGGCTTCCACTTCCTGGGGCAACGCTCACTGCACTCGCCGCGTGTTGTTCGTCACAACTCAAGCTAGGATCGCAGTCTTTCTTTCCGCAGAAAGGAGAAACGATCATCTCAGGCCTGCGCCGATCCTGAGCAGCCGGCGGGACTTCCGGACTCTATTCTTCCGAAACCCAAGGTAACAAATGTGGACCGGGAACAAGATGCTTCTCCATGCCGCTGAGAACAGAAAGTGAGGCAGTGGTCTCCATACCTCGCCTCACCTGTTCAGCAGGCAAGGCTCTCTAGCTCGCTACTTCTCCAGTGTAAGAAGGCAACTCGGTTTTCCTTGTCACAATTTTCAAAGCTGCAGCCAGAACTGGTTCGTCGGGCATCAATCTTCCTCCCATACCGCCACCGAACTCCGCATTCCTGCTACCACTTCCATGGGGAAACACGGCTGGGACCCTTGCTGTCAGGATGCCAGTGGCTACAAGCATGCGAAGTGCATCTTCAGAGCTGGTTTCTGTCCCTCTAACTCCTCAGTCGTCTGCTCCTCCAAATTCTGAATCTGCAGAGTCTCTTTTTCCTCATTTTTCCACAACCGTTCTTGTGCAAATTTCAGGTAATCAGCTTGCCCTCGTTCCGGCGTATCCAAACATTCCTGCATAGTAGACAATGTTCGCTGTAGACGTTCCACAATCGATTCAACAGTGGCAGCCCTTTTTCAATCCTTAACTGCATCCAGTACGAAAAGAGAGACAGAAAAACGCACCTCGAACGTCAACCACATTCGAATTCCATCCATTTGCGTTCTCGGTCCTTGGTCTCCTCTCAACGAACGCATTCCCCAGTGATCAACCAAGAATCTCCCCAAGAAATTGCCCAAGAATCTTTTTCTTGAATTTCCTCAGCCAAGAATCTCCTCAGCGATCGTTCCTCCCTCCTGCGGACATCCCTTAACAGCGATCGCAGTCCAGTCTCTCTCAATGGAAGCACCAAATGTTAGGGTTCCGACCTATCAGTGGTGCGCACAGCAGAATATAGGTAGGTAGGGAAAATTGAACAAAAAGCTTAGTAGCAATCTTTATTTCAGTAGCAGGGAATGGTAGCAGAATTACAGGGAGATAGGAAGAAGGAAATGTATGAGGAAGGAGACAAGAGGGATCTCCAGGAGACGACCACTCTCCTAGAGCCACGGCAAAGACCTCCCAAAGTCCGTCCGCCCAGCCTACCAAGCAAGAATTGCAAAATGAATATTGTACCTCCTTCCCAACACTCCTCACTCCTATTTATTACCCCAACCAAATACTAACAACTCCTAAGAACAACTATGAAAAATTACAAAGCTACCCCTAGCTGTTGACACCCACTCCTCACCCTCTCACGAACAAGACTGTCCCACTGTAGACACACATTCCTAACAATCATGAAATCAGCTACAAAACAAACAAGTTCTGCAATTTCCTGGGATGTTAGGAGAAAATCAAGGTTCCCCATTGCGATGCAAATTTTCTTCTTTCCCAAAAAGGTTACCACTTAAATGGTTACATCACACATTCTTGAAAAGGTAGGATTTGATCCAAATCTGAAAAGACGTACCTTAAGAGTTCTCAGCTGAACCAAGTGGCCGAGAATACTCATAAGGCGATTAGTCAATTCCTTGGATATTTTTCCTTGTGTTAACTGCTGTATCAAACAAAAAGAAAAGGAAAAAAGAAAAGGAAAATAGAAAATGGAAAGTTAAACCTCTTAAAACACTGCATGAAAAAATAAGAAGAAACCATAAATTGTGTTCTCAATGAATAAACCCATAAAACAGAAAAGAAAAACTACATGAACTATTGCTAAACAAACACTAAATGATACCGCAAGTCTAGCAACTTTAGCAAGCTTCTGCTTTATTTCATAAGGCAATCTCCTTTTCACCCCCTGGGATGAAGCATCCCCATCCTGCACTTCCAAATTTGGTGGCCGTGCTGCAACACATTACACAGATTAAAATTTCAATAACTTAGAAGATAGAATGAAAGTAGCACAACAGGTGATTTTATTTTTTATTTTCGAAGGCGTATACATGACACTGGCATCCAACTTACACTCTGTGACCGTTCTCTCCAGCTCCTTAATGGCCCGCTCAAGCATTGAACTTTTTGGCCTGGAACTAGAACCTTCCCTTCTGTGACTGTGTTGAACTTTCTGCATGATATTAATAACAAAAAAGTGGAATAGATCAACACCAACAAAGTCAGCAACTAATTGAATAACATAGCAATAAAATAAACAATTTAGTGATGCTTATTGTTATGTTTTACCAAGCAGAGACATTTTTCCCTACGGATAACTAAAAAATAAATTGAAAGACAAATGGAAGTCGGATATATAAAAAACTTCTTTTTCTTCTAAGATAGTCTTGTCTTGAATTTGATTCAGACAGTGTGTGACTTAAAATAAATAATTGGATTAATTCCCACATAGTCAATTAGCTTTGGGATAAAGCCTACGTGATTTTAAAATTAAATTATGCTAGAGATCCATTTGACAACATTTAAAAATTTATCTGTAGAATATATCATTTATGATGAATCATTTTACAAAATAAGTAGAGTTTGCTGGACTTCTCAAAAAGCACTTGAAAAAAATCAGATTTATAAGAGACAAATGTCATTTTTTAATAAGCATTATGAAAACATTTTTTTTAAAAGCATTTATCGTAACAAATGACCGCTTTTTTAAACACATGCAATAGCCTCCAATTTCATCAAATTTGGCCAAACATGAGTTCTTGTTGCTTGACCTACCAAAAGATATCAAGTTTTATTTTAATTTTTTTATTGTCAACATTCAATAGACCTCTATGCAGGAAAACTTTAAACAAAGAAAAAATACAATATGTGTATGTGTTCATGCCCGTTTGTGTGTGTGCGTGCATGCGAGCATGTGTGTGCAATGCACTTATAGAAGTTGAGCGCGACAGTTTTTGAACTTAAAATTAATGCACCCTGACCTCATCATACCATCTCTGTTATTCATTGATTAGTAGAGTTGAAACTACTTACCACTGTTTGCTCAGTATCCTTGACCTCAGGAATATTCAAGTCAGGCAACTCACGAACAAATTTTTTTTCTTTAGCCCGAACTCCTAGTCCTTCCCCATCAGCACTGCTTGGCTGTTTAACAGCTTGTGATTTCACATGTGTATGAGAACTTCTGTCACGGTACTTCTGACGTGAATCATCAAAGAAGGTCTTTGCATCTTTTGATTTGTTACTGAAAGCCTTATATTGAAGGACCCCTACCTTTTTCCTTTCAATATCCTTTGCTTCCTTGGTTGATGCCGAAGCATCACCATTTAAATTTTTTGAAGACTGGGGAGGATCCAGTGCAGTTCTGATGTCAGTAGGTTTCTTTTTGGTGGAGGCCAAAGTATGAGATTGGCTTGGAAATTTAAAATCATCAATCTGTCCAGACTTCAAAGCCAAGCGCTGATGAGAAAGATTAGAAGGAAACTTTCCAGCTACTGGTGCCGACTCCACAGACCTCCCAGCAGTCTTCTTTGCCAACTTCGACTGTTTATTTGGAGCATGAATATCACTCTCAGGATGAGATTTATATTTTGCCCTCCGTTTCTTAACTTGCTGGTTAGGCAATGTGGTTTCATTTCTAGCCATCAAAATAGAATGAATTAGCAAATTATTAGCAAATTAAAAAAGTATTCATCAATCCTACAAAATATTTTAAGTACAAAATAGTCACCATGAGTCCAAAAACAAGATATCACGGTTCACACACATCCATTCAACCAGGAATAATAATAACCAATCATTCTAGGGAGTTACTTGGGTGTTTTATGGCTGTGCAGAATAGTATTTACTGGAACATCATTTCACAACAAGTGTAATTACCAGGTTGACTTTTTTATCTGTGAAAAAAATATTATTGTAGAATGAGAAACCCCCTCGCCTCCTTACCTCAAAGTGAGGAGGAGGCGTTCTTTTATAATGAATGATAAACTCCACATCGGACCACAAGTCCGATGTGGGATACAGACTCCAACACTCCCCCTCAAACTAGGTGTACCTAGCTTGGACAGATAATGAAAAGAAATCAACAAAACAGACGCTAACACTCCCCCTCAAGCTGGACATGCCCAGCTTGAAGACAAAACAAGACGAAAACAGAAGAAACCGAAATAATAAAATCGTTGTTGATGTTGCTCCCCCTCAAGATGGTAATGTGATGCCGCTGAAAAAGATGGGTCATCGCCGGAAAAGTGCCGGAACGGACAACAGAGCGCCGGAAAATCCACACTGGCGGGTCGGTCGTCAGAGCGTCGGGAAAATCCGCACTACGGGCCGGTCGTCAGAGCGCCGGGAAAACCGTAAAGTCGGGCCGATCGTCAAAGCGCCGAGAAATCTGCTCGCGAGGGTCGGTCGTCAAAGTGCCGAGAAAGCCGCAATGGCGGTGCCGGTCGTCGAAGCGCCGGGAAATCCGCAGGAGGAGGTCAGCGATTGAATGCGGTGATTCCGCAGGAGGCAGGAGGAGGAGGCAGCGCTGGGGAGGAGTCGCGACGGAGGGTCACGCTAGGGAGGAGCCGCCGGGAAGAGAGAGGCCGGACGGAGATGGGCCGGCGTGAGGGATAAGCCGGGAAGGGAGCAGCTGGACGGAGCAGGCACAGCTGGCCGTCGGGATCGCGACGGGAGGTGAGGGTTGGGAGCCGCGGGACGCGAGCCGCAGGAAGGAGCCTTCGGGAAAGGAGGGTCCGCCGGGAAACAGCACAGGGAGGAGCACCGCCGGACAAAGCCGGAGCAGGGAGGCTAGGTAGGGCGGAGGAGGCCGAGTGTCGCGCGCTGGGAGGGCGGGGCTGTCGCGCTGGGATGAATCCCGCTCGGGATCGCCTGGGGGAGTAGGTGCCGGCAGTTACAGGATCCGGAAAGACCGCCGGGAGAGAGGGACGCCGGGAGGGGAGTCGCGCCGGCAGTTACGGGATCCGGAAAGACCGCCGGGAGAGAGGGACCGAGGCACCGTGCGAACAGGAGAACCGCCGGGGGGAAGCCGCGACGGGGAGGGCCTGCGCGTAGGTGGAGAGATCCGCGACAGGGAGGGATGTCGCGCAGGAGAGGGGCATCGTCGACGGAGCAGTGCCGGACGAAGCAAAGGGAGCCGCCGGGATGGGTCATCGGGCCGGCGTGAGGGAACCCGCAGTGAAGGCGGGGCTTGGCGCCGGGAGAGATCCGCAACAGGGAGGGGTAGTGCGCAGGAGGAGCGCGAGCCGGAGGAGACGCCGGGGAAAGAAGCCCGCCGGACTGGAAGTCGCTCGCAGGAGGAGCGCGCGCCGGAGGGGAAGGCGCCGCGACTGAGGTCCTGCGCGACCAGGAGGAGCAGCGGAGGGAGGGGGAGCGGCGGCTATTTGGATTGGAGCCGCCGTCCCCGGACGGGGAAAACCCTAAAGGCTAATGGGAGGAAAAAAAATAATAATAATTAGGGAGGGAGGGTCGGGAGTAAATCCCTCTGATACCATGTAGAATGAGAAACCCCCTCGCCTCCTTACCTCAAAGTGAGGAGGAGGCGTTCTTTTATAATGAATGATAAACTCCACATCGGACCACAAGTCCGATGTGGGATACAGACTCCAACAATTATCAAGTTTTACCGTATACCACAGACAAAATTCTGAAAAGGAGGCCCAAGCATCTCCCTGCCAATTTACCTCAAGAGAAAGAATTCATCCAACTTTACAATATAAAACTACAAGAATATTGAAATTAATTTACAGAATAAAATTATTATTTATTTACTTATAGATGTCATTAATGACCAAAAGAATATACATATACAAGGACTCAAGTTTTATTGAGCAAAACCTCGATACCTAGGCAAGTTTACCGGCACCAAAACAACAAAAAACAGTACAGTTGTTGAAAATAGTTGAAAACAATAAAAATTTAAAATTACAGGTCACGTGAAAAAAGTTTTTAATGTCTAATAGATGACATGGAACAGAAAAAATGATTTAGAATCCAGGGAGTTCTTGTGGGATGGCGGGACTTGCAATCTTGGTTGTTCTCTTTGAAATCTTTTCAGATTATCAAACAAGTCTGATAAAAAAAGAATAAACGCTAGACAAATTTTCCAAATCTTAAAATATATTCAGTGGACAAAAATATTTAAAATGAATCACGTCAAAGAGGAAAAGAGATATCATGAATGTTAGCCTCATTATTGTGATTGTGTTGGATTGTCGAAGGCATGGTTGAAGGATGCTCAATGTATATCAGATGTTTGATCATGGAACCAAGTTTGAAGACTGCTTGAGTTGTATGGAGATCCATCGGGTGTTGTTGGTTGTTAGAGTTTCATTGGTGATTCATGATGTTTGAGATGGAGCTAAGGTGTTTGGAATGGATGAAGAAGATGCTTGGAATTGTTGGAGATCTATGGTGTGGCATAAAAGTGGCTACGATTTGGCCTCTTAAATCATACATACCAATTGTTGAAGATGTGCATGAAAAATTAGCAAAGACAAGACCATTCGTATGACAATAAAAGTCAAACATACTGGAAGTTGGTGTTTGATTAAGGACTGAGTTGCTGCATATGACTGGTGAAGTTATGCGTACAGTTGTGAAGTTGAGAAGGGCTATAAGCATGAATAGTGGAAGTCATACAGACGCATGAGGTATATGGGACTGTGGAAGTTATACACACATTGTTGAAGGGACATGCAAGTTATACACAGGACTGGTGCATGCTATCACAGGCAATGAAAATTATATGCACGATGCATGAGGCTGTAGGACTTACACGCATGAACTAAAGTGAAGCAAAAATCATACATACGGGCTATGCAAGACTATAGAAGTTATATGCAGAGATGACACGACCCACGCGTGAATATAAAAATCATACAAAGGCTAAACTGAAGCAAAGTCACATGAAGGCTCTGGAACTGTTGTGTGCGCCGATAGAAGTCATACGAATGAGTTGTGAGTTGTGCCAAGTCTAAAGTAGTGAAGGGTGTCGTCATATGTATGACTATCGGAGTCATAGTGTTAGGCATGTGACCTGGCACAACTGTCAGTTGTTAGCAGGTAGGGGTTAAAGGGCTGTGTGTGTTGGGCGATAGTGAATAAATAGGGGCAGTGTTGTCGTTTCCTTGATTAGTTGTTGGCAGGTTTGTTAGGAGTTGTTGGGCTAATAAATAGGGAAGACTAGTTGTGGGAAGGAGACACAGCTATCATTTGGTTTCTACAGCTGGTAGCTGCAGGGAGGATCAAGCCCTTGGGAGGACTCGACCTGGCTTCTGGAGAAGTGGTCTTTCTCCGGGAGTTTCTTGTATTCCTTCTCTCCCTTCATCTTCTTCTTTTGTAACTCTGTTCTTGCTACTGAAATAATAGAAGTTGTTGTGTTGTTGTTCTATTCTTTCTACTTTAATTCCTGTTGTGTGTCCATTCTTAGGCACAAGACCTAACAATTGGTGCTTCCATTGAGTTTGTCTGACGACCGCAGAAGGAACTCAGGAAACCGTTTATTCATCGTGAAAAAAAGAGTTGCTGAGAACATTCATGGAGAAACGAGCTGTGTGCAGTACACGACAGTTTGAAGTTCGTTGGAGTAAGCCGAACACTATGCGGTTGTCGCAACGCCTTGGCCTCTGCTGTGTTGAGAGAGGCGATCGTGGCTGGGAAAATGTTAGGGCAAGCTGAATGACGATAGAGGCGTTCGTGGTGAAATTGACTTCATCGGAGAGAAGTTGCCGGGGCAGGTACGACTCCATGGAAGGAAAAAAAAAGGTTGGCGGGTTAACCTCTCTCCTGGACCTCTTCTTCTGTGTGTTTACTTGTGCGACGAGTTCGCTGGGTGACGCACAAGCTGGTTGGCATGCAAACTGAGAGAGGTTCTTGAACACTGCTCCTGAGAGACGATCGTTGGGAAAAACAACTGCAATTGTAGCTGTGAGAACCGCGTTCTATGTTGTGCACCGCGGTCGTTGGGCAAGTCGTTACAAGAAGATTGTGATCACTATTGGACGATCATTGTGGAACGAACGACGTCGGACGAATTTAGTTAGTTTAGCGAGTGGTGTGTCGGTGTGGTCGTCTAGTCGGCTGCTTAGTCTGGATGCAGTCGAGGATGGAGAGCGGTATTGCTACTAATGAATCGGCATACCAGAAGCTTTTGCAGAAAAATGAAGAGCAGGAACAAGTACAGGATCAGGAAGAGCGAAAGCTGGAGGCACCGTCGACTAGGGAGGAGGTGATCACCATCCTCCAACGAGCGCTACATGAGCTGAGGGAACTACGGCGGGAATATCAATTGGAACAGTCGAAAGCGGACTTAAAATCTTCAGCACTACAAGCAGATCCGGTATGGACAACACGTGCAAATCATAAGGAGGAGGTATTTCCAGACGAATTTGCTGAGCAAACTGTACAACAGCGAATTTCTGGTTCTGTGGAACCACTAGGTGTGGTGGAACAGAGATTGTGTGTAATTCCAGCCGAACATGTGTGGTGAGGTGCAGAGAACGTTACTTCATTTTCAACTCTCAGCAATAAAAAAAATCGTTTCACTGATCCTGGCATGAGACAAGAACAACGAAGCTTGGTTGTAAGCGATTTAGTTCTGGATGCTCGTTTATCGGGAGAACGCAACAAGCTATGTGCAGAGGGCCGATCTTGTTGTTTTGTTGTATGCACATTAGAGTCGGGTGTGGCAGCAGTGCAACAACTTGTTCTTGTTTCGCATTTGAAGCTTGTTGTTGGAGTGGTAGCGAGTCCGACGCCGGAAGCCCGGGATTGCCTTGAAGCTGGAATACAAACATCAATAAACGGCGTAGCAGTTACAGAAAATACTGGTTCGAGTTCTGTGACTAAATATACTGAACTATCGTCATTGCGTGGTAGGGATTCTGATGTTGGACTTGATAGAGCTGTGAAGTGTTACAGCATACAAAAGATTCACAGTGATTGGTGAGTTCCAATGAGTTTGCAAGGAAGGACAAACCAGTGTTAATGCTTAAGCTGTTTAAACGGCACCTGGAGGAAGTGGATCAGTGTATGGATTTGATGAATGAGGACAGTCAAACTGCCATATGGGAAGCAACTAGTTGTCCAACACCCAGATTTCGCACATGCAGATTGTCAGTTGATTATCCAATAAAAACATATATTTTAATTACATTTTAATGGTATTAAATGTTCATTTTTGATCTTATGGGCCTGAGTTAGTGCATTTTCATTATGAACATCCATTCTCATCATTTGTGCACTTCATGCCTAATATACACCAATTTAGGCCCAATGAGAAGGAATGTAATTATCAATTTTTTTAATTTGATATTTTGGGAACTTTATCTACACTTAAATGTGAACATTTTTCATTCAGGGATCAATGGAGAATTCATGGAAGAAGATGGGGATATTTTGTGATGAAATGAAGCAATTCTAGAGAAGGCAGATTGGACACTAGCCCACTGATGAGACTGTGAGGCCCAACATATAGGCCCAATGAATCCCAAATTTTGTGGGATGCTAGAAGACATTCAGAGGAACAAATAACTCTTCATGAGACAATGCTAATTCGGCCTCTATGGTGGTCATTAAAGCGGCCCAAGTTAGAGATACAATTCTGGGCCAGATTCTGCGACCCTGAAAAACAGCCCACTAATTTGATCATATCTCGGAATACACAACTCCAAATGGGCCCAAATTTTACAGGCGGTTAGAAGACATCTGGAGCTCCATTTTCTTCTTCTATGGCCCACTCTGATTCGGCCTTCTAGAAGGTCTTCCAGACGCGTCTGTTCGGTGGATGAAAATTGGCTGCCAACTCGGGTCAAACGTGGAAAAGTCCAAATTCCACAAGATTTCCACCCCCTATAGCCTACCAAAATTAATTAAGATGCTTTGTACTGTTGGTGGCTCGACCCAAGGCTCCCAAAATGCCTATTTAAGGCAGTGGTGGTGAAGGATTTTAGAATCTTGGATGCTTTGTTCAATTGTAATGTTATGCTGCATTTTTGTTGCCTCAATTTTGTCATTCACATGTAAGTTGTTCAATTCACTTTAGTTTCTTAATAAAAGTTCTTCTTCTACTCTTATTCTGTTGTTCTTAATATCACTTTGATACCGTTGGATTAAGGTGTGAATTTATTCACACCAACCCTTGTGAAATTATTCACACAACGGTGGAGTGATCATTTTATTTTTGTTGTTTTCTTTACTTCTCCATTTCCTCCCTCATGAGTCTACTTTCCGCTTCCATTGAAACCATGGGATCAATGGAGGGCTAACCCACTTATGGGTTGATCCAAGGGAGTAGCAAGGGGCTGGATTGGATGTTATTTATCACCTAATTAATGTATAATCACTTCTTTAATTGGGATTTTTATTTGATGATTTTTAAACTCCATCGTCCTTGTTGAATTTAAGGCCACACACTTCAAGTACTAATACGATCTTTTACCTTGAAGTGCTCAAAACATTGATCCTTCAAGTGTATAGGTGATTAGTATTAGAGGGTGTAGGCATTAAACCAGTAAGTGATGATGTTGTTTTATCTCCTTAAATGAACCAATCTCAAATTTAAGAAATTGAAATCATTAAAAAGAAAATACGTCCAATCCACCCCGAGCGATAACCTAGGATCAACTCATTCTTTTAAATTGAATCCACTTAAATCTTTTAGATATCTTTAAAACTCATCCAAAATCAATCCAAGTTAGCCACTTCATAGCCAAAAATTCATCCCTTAGGTTGTGTATCTTAGGTATCTTCTTAGGTCTCTGTGGAATCGACAACCCAAGCTACACTACAAGGACCGTTCTACCCTTCTTCTCTTGGGTAAATTTTGGCGTGAACCAAATTTTGGCGCCGTTGCCGGGGACCAAGTAAGTACCTTAGATCCAAAAAAAAAAACCTTCTTTCCTCACCTCCATTCTTCTACTCTCACCCAAGATCTCTTATCTTGTCCCTTTCTCGCTTTTTTTTTTTGGCGCATGTCCGCCTACACCCGCGATTTCTCAAACAGACTAGTTAGGGTGGAAAGTCCTAGGATAGGGGAGTCAAGTGCACCTAAGGGATTGTTTAAATCAGATTCAAATCTTCTTGAAACCCCAAAGTCAGAACTTGAAACAAGTCCAATGGAGGGTCATCCACAAAATCAAATTGTAAACCCTGGGGGGAATCAAATGGGAAACCAAAACCAAGAAGCTCCAAACTTAGGGAATGTAGTTGATCAAACCATGAACGACTACCTCACTCCAGCTTGGACCAATTCTCCCTCATGCATTAGACACAATTCCATAGGAGACACCAACTACATATTCAAACCCCATGTCCTAAACCACCTTCCAACCTTTCATGGGATGGAGTCAGAAATGTCATACCTTCATGTCAAAGAGTTCAACGACATTGTTGAAACCATGTGTCCCCCACATCAACTAGAATCCGCTAAGATGAGGCTATTTCCTTTTTCATTAAAGGATCGAGCTAAAAATTGGCTAAACAACTTGAGACCTGCATCAATCCACTCTTGGGACCAACTGCAAAGAGAATTCTACAAAAAATACTTCCCTCATCACAAAACAATTGCACTTAAAAAGAGCATCCAAAACTTTTTTGAAAAAGAGAGAGAGTCATTTTATGAAACATGGGAGAGGTTCAAAGACACCCTAAACATGGTTCCACACCATGGGTTTTCCATACCTGAACAAGTGAGAATTTTCTATGAAGGGTTGGGTCCGGGTAATAAACAATTCATTGACATGATGTGTAATGGAACTTTTAAAAACAAGGCCCCAAATGATGCTTACGAGTATCTGGAAAGTCTGGCTGAACAAAACCAAACTTGGGGAACTTCACCTTATTCTGAAAAGCCACAAAGAACCACTGGAATTCATACACTTAGAGAAGAGGAAAGCCTTAGGGCTAAACTCGCAGCACTCTCTAGGAAGGTTGAAGAGATAGACCTTAGGAAAGTCCATGAAATCCAAAATGTAGACCTTGTTTGCACAATTTGTGACAAACATGACCATAAAACAGACAACTGCTCAACCATTCCATCCATCAAGGATGTTCTTCTAGGAGGACCCCCAGCGGAAGTCAATGCCCTAAACTTTCAAAAGCTCCAATACCAAAACACCTTCAATCCAAGGTACAATGACCACCCAGGCTTCCGATGGAAGGATAACCAACAACATAGCCAACCACAAGGGCAAAATCCTTACCCTCAACAGAACTACCAAACCCATAACCAGTTCCAAACCCAACCTATCCAATACCAACAGCCACCGGTCCATTTTCAACAAACCATCCCACCTCCAAAATATCCCCCTGGGATAAACCAACCTACTCAAGCACCAACCCAAACTGTTCCACAAAGCCTACTAGAACAACTGTGCAAACAAATGGAGAGGATGAACTCAGAAGTCTCTTCCCTAAAACAAGAACTTCAAACCATCAAAACAGGAAAGGCACCCATGCCTACTCAGGCGGTGCCATCCTCAACTTCAAGGGGAGAGTCAAGTTGTGCTCAAACAACTCATGAACAACTAAAGGCTGTGACTGTTTTAAGAAGTGGGAAATCAATTGAGAAACCTGAACAACTAATGCAGAACCCACCTGAAGATTCAAACTTGGATGAAAATTCAAATGAACCACAAGATCAAACTGAGGAAACTGATAACAATGTGAAAGAAACAACTCTTCAACAAACAACCCCACAACCTACACCATTTCCCCAACGCATGAGGGGGAAAACCAAGCCTGAATTGAGTGAAACGTTGAGGGAAATATTTTCACAAGTCAAGTTGAACATACCCCTTCTCGATGCAATCCAAACCATACCTGCTTACTCAAAGTACCTTAAGGACTTGTGCACTTTTAAAAGAAAATTTTCACATAAAAACCAAGTCCTTTTGGCTGCTAATGTGAGTACCACCATTCAAGGGACCATTCCTCCTAAGTTGAAAGACCCAGGTTGCCCTTACATCAATGTTGAACTAGGAGAAAGCAAAGTTGTCAAAGCCTTGTGTGACCTAGGTGCTAGTGTCAATCTAATCCCATATGCTGTGTACTGCCAGTTAGGCCTAGAAGAACTCCAACCCACATCTGTCACACTTCAACTTGCTGATCGTAGCATTAGGGTTCCAAAGGGGATTTTAAAGGATGTTCTGGTAAAGGTTGAAAACTTCATCTACCCTGCTGACTTCATTGTCCTTGACAACCATCCAAACTTAGGAAATAAGGAACAAACCCCAATCATCCTTGGCCGTCCTTTTCTTGCAACAATCAACTCTGTTATCCGAGTCCGAAATGGGAACATGACCATCACCTTTGGGAACATGAGTCTAGACTTGAACATCTATAATGCAAGCTCACAAATAGGGGATGACGAGGACATTCATGAAGTAAACATGATAGGAAGCATTGATAATGAATCCATGGAACATCAAGGAATATTTGATGAATGTTTAAGTCAAGATGAGATTGATTTCCTTTGTTCATATGAAGGAAGTTTATCTCCTTGGATTGAATCATTTTCAAATTGCTCTTATGATGAATTCTTAGGTCCAACAATCAGTGAAACCTTTCAAGAAACCAATTTCATGGAGACCAATCAAACTTCCTTCCCTAAATCTGATCAAGACAATCTAGTAGCTGAAACTTCTACATGTGGGGAATCAATCATATCTGAAACTCTAAAAAAAGAAATTGAACTTGATCCAATGTCCCAATCTTCAGCTGAAATTCTGAACCAACCTGATCTTGAATTGAAGGAACTTCCTGCTACACTCAAGTATGCTTTCCTAGGGGACAATCAAACACATCCTATTGTCATTTCTTCTTCTCTTGAAGCTAATCATGAGAGGATGCTTCTAGATGTCCTTAGGAAACATAAGAAAGCCATTGGTTGGACCCTGTCTGATATTCCTGGGATTAGCCCACTTATCGGGACTCATAGGATTGTTCTGGAATCTGATTCAAAGCCATGTCGTCAACCTCAACGGCGACTCAATCCTAATCTCATGGAGGTAGTAAGGAAAGAACTTATGAAATTGTTGAAAGCTGGTATCATATATCCCATAGCTGAGAGTGAATGGGTGAGCCCAATCCAAGTGGTTCCAAAAAAGGCTGGAATCACAGTGATAACCAATGAGGATGGAGAGATTCTTCCAACAAGGGTGAGTAGTGGATGGAGGGTCTGCATTGACTATAGGAAACTAAACTCATTCACCAAGAAGGACCATTTCCCCTTACCATTCATTGACCAAGTCCTTGAGAGAGTGGCAGGTCATGCCTTCTACTGTTTCTTATATGGGTACTCGGGGTACAATCAAATTGAGGTCTCCCTAGAGGATCAAGGGAAGACTACATTCACATGTCCTTTCGGTACCTTTGCCTTCAAACACATGCCCTTCGGGTTATGCAATGCCCCTGGAACCTTCCAGCGGTGCATGATGGGAATCTTCTCAGACATGGTAGGGGATTTTCTTGAGGTCTTCATGGATGACTTCTCTGTGTTTGGGGATACTTTTGAGGGATGTCTGCAAAATGTTGAGAGAGTCTTGTCAAGATGTGAAGAAAAGAATCTGGTCCTAAACTGGGAAAAATGTCATTTCATGGTTAAAGAGGGACTTGTTCTAGGCCATCTGGTCTCGAGTAGGGGGATTGAAGTTGATAAAGCAAAGGTTGACATCATTCGTCACCTTCCATCACCCAAAACTGTCAAGGAAGTGAGGTCTTTCTTAGGGCATGCTGGTTTCTATAGAAGATTCATCAAGGACTTTAGTTCAATATCCCGTCCCCTTTGTGCTCTCTTAGTAAAGGATGCTCTATTTGTTTGGACAGAAAGCTGTGAGGGTTCATTCTCAACCCTCAAATCCTCTCTCACCTCTCCTCCCATTATGAAATCTCCAAATTGGAACCTTCCTTTTGAACTTATGTGTGATGCCAGTGACTTTGCTGTTGGAGCTGTGTTAGGACAACGTTGTGATAAAACTCCTTATGTCATTGCTTATGCAATCAAATCCTTAAATGATGCCCAAATCAACTACACCACCACTGAAAAAAAGTTACTTGCTATTGTGTTTGCCTTAGAGAAGTTTAGGTCCTACCTCTTAGGATCACCCATCATTGTGTTCACTGACCATTCTGCACTAAAATACCTCTTCCAAAAACAAGATGCTAAGGCTAGACTGATTAGGTGGGTCCTTCTCTTACAAGAATTTGACCTCACAATCAAGGATAAAAAGGGAGTTGAAAATGTTGTAGCTGATCACCTCTCTAGGATGGAATTCAAAGACAACTCAAATCACCTTTCTGTGTCTGATTCGTTTCCTGATGAACACTTATACTCTGTGAGTGACTGCCCTTGGTATGCTGACATAGCAAATTTCTTAGTGACAGGAGTCATTCCAAAATTCTTAGGGACTCAAGCTCGAAGGAAATTCATTTCTGATGTTAGACACTATGTGTTTGATGATCCATACCTCTATAAGTCCTGCCCTGACCAAGTCATTAGGAGGTGTGTTCCAGAATCTGAACAAGAGTCCATCCTTAAATTCTGTCATAGTGAGGCATGTGGAGGTCACTTTTCCTCTAAGAAAACATCTGCTAAGATTCTTCAATGTGGTCTTTTCTGGCTCACCCTCTCAAGGGACTCCTACACATTTTGTCAAAGCTATCCTAGGTGTCAACAAGTAGGGTCCATCACAAAAAGGAATCAAATGTCACTCACTCCCATCTTAGTGGTTGAAATCTTTGACTGTTGGGGAATTGATTTCATGGGTCCCTTCCCAAACTCTCGGGGATACCTCTACATACTCTTAGCTATTGATTATGTCTCAAAATGGGTTGAGGTCATTCCCACAAAATCCAATGATCATCAAACTGTGATTAGATTCCTAAAAGAAAACATATTCTCTAGATTTGGAATTCCTAGGGCTATCATACGTGATCGTGGAACTCATTTTTGCAATCGTCCATTCTCATCACTCATGAAAAAATATGGAATTTCTCACAAAGTGTCCACTGCTTATCACCCACAGACCAATGGTCAAGCTGAGTTAGTCAATCGTGAAATTAAGCAAATTCTTGAAAAAACTGTCAACCCCTCTAGGAAAGATTGGTCTGAGAAACTCTTAGATGTTCTTTGGGCCTATAGAACCGCATATAAAACCATTTTAGGAATGTCCCCATATAGGTTGGTTTATGGTAAAGCATGCCATTTGCCAGTGGAGATTGAACATAAGGCCTTTTGGGCAATTAAGAAAATGGATTATGATCTCCCATTGGCCGGAACAAAAAGGAAATTAGATCTCAATGAACTGGAGGAACTAAGGATGGAGGCTTATGAAAATTCAAGAATCAATAAAGATAGAGTTCAAGCCTACCAATCTAGGAATATCAAGGTCAAACATTTTGAACCGGGAAAACTTGTGCTCTTGTATAGTTCAAAACTTCATTTACATCCGGGAAAGTTAAGGTCTAGATGGTCAGGACCTTTCATAGTGCATCATGTATTCCCCCATGGGGCAGTAGAGATTCAAGATCCCACAAGTGGTTACATTTTCAAGGTCAATGGTAAAAGGTTAAAACCATTCATTGAATCATTCAATAAACAGGAAATAGAGGTTGAGTTAACTGAGCTAACCTATGAACAAGGAACAAATTAATAGATTTAGGGTCCATGTCGGGCTAACGACGTTAAACAAAGCGCTGAATGGGAGGCAACCCATGGTTTTCAAGTTTTCATTAATTTCGTTGTTTTAATCAACTTTATATTTTAAATAGGGTTAATGAGACATTTTGATATTTTGAAAAAAAAATAATAAACTGTTGACCTGTTCTTCTATAATGAGTATGGATGGGTACGAAAGGGGAGCACCATATTCATCCGTGTCACGTGGTGTGATCCTTGAGTAATACCTTACCCAGAAATTTAAAAAGAAGACAATGTATCATCAGTTTATTTTGTTTTATTTTTATTATTTTATAGGTTAAGATAAAAATAAAATAATAATAAAAAAAAAGTCCACGCCATAGGCCGTGGGGCAAACCCCGTCACAACCGGCGAAGCCGCGGGGACTCGAACCCGGGACCGAAGGGAGACAGGGGCGCGCGCTTACCACTGACCTGCGGCTTCTTGTGCTTCCTTATTCTATAATTTTTATATATATTCTTATATTTTACTTCCTTTATTATATATATTGTTTGTTTTTGTTTGTTTTGTTTGTTTTGTTTTTCCTTTTTCCGCTAGGGAACTTTGCAAGCGACATGGATATCAAAGGAATAAATTCGAGCGGCAAGAACTTCAAACTTCAACCACCAGGTGACTTCATTCCATGATCCTCATATTTCAATTTCCTTATTGAACTCCCCTTTTTATTCCTCTACCCCATTCTAAATTTTGTTTTTATGAAACTAGAGACAGTTTCATTCTAAGTTGGGGGGTGTGGAAACAAAATGTTTGTTTAAAAAAAAACAATGATAACAAAAAGAAGTAAAATTCTTTTATCATTCATATAATAACATCTTTGCTCACATAAAAACTACATATCAAATAATTATTATTTCCTTGACTCTTAAATTAATTCATGATTAAGTTTAAAGGCATAGATTTTGGAAAGTGTGGCTGTCCAATGTGATATTTCATCGTTTATATTTTCATCCAAATAAATTCATGATTAAGTTTAAAAGCATAGATTTTGGAAAGTGTGGCTGTCCAATGTGATATTTCATCGTTTATATTTTCATCCAAATAAAAAAATGCCACAATGCACGTCCTCTAGACTGTGGGGTACTAATTTGAATTTTTGGGGTCCCATAATAAATAGCATAGGCTGGTTTTATTTTTATGAATAATATGAGTATTCAAAAAAAAAACTAAAAAAAAATTATTAAAAAAAAAAAAAAAATTGCGTGTAGAGCGATGGATTGATAAAATGCAAGGCTTTCGGCACTTGGGGATCGTGACTCCAGAGTTGTCTAGCCCTGAGTTTTTCAATATATATCTATTTATGGTAATATGACTTTGTTTTTGATTAAGTTAACTCGAGACGATGCCCGAGTATGTGGGCTTCACTTGGTGCCCTAAGGCCTTTGAGTCTGGGAGTCATCGGCAAAGTCTTGCTACATGGGTTAATTTGATTAACTGCATCTCAATTACTATGGCAATATTGCAAAAAAAAAAAAGATTGAAGAATACTCATATTAGGATTAAATGTGATTCCACCTAGCGCTTCCATGATTTCCCCCTTGAATGAAAATGAACCCCCATATCTATTGTGATACACAACACATTATTACACCTAATTGAGTTGGATGAAGTATGATGATGGATTTGATCAAAGGAATGGGCTTGGGATTGGGATCTGCTTTTAAATTCATCTTGTTTTAAATTATCTTGATAGGTTATAAAAATATATTTGTGTGCAGTTTACATTGTGAGAACTGTTTGTTATAATGTGTTTGAAGAAAGGAATTCAAATAAAATCATTGAATTATTTGCTCGGGACTAGCAAATCTCAAGTTGGGGGGTGTGATTATCCAATAAAAACATATATTTTAATTACATTTTAATGGTATTAAATGTTCATTTTTGATCTTATGGGCCTGAGTTAGTGCATTTTCATTATGAACATCCATTCTCATCATTTGTGCACTTCATGCCTAATATACACCAATTTAGGCCCAATGAGAAGGAATGTAATTATCAATTTTTTTAATTTGATATTTTGAGAACTTTATCTACACTTAAATGTGAACATTTTTCATTCAGGGATCAATGGAGAATTCATGGAAGAAGATGGGGATATTTTGTGATGAAATGAAGCAATTCTAGAGAAGGCAGATTGGACACTAGCCCACTGATGAGACTGTGGGGCCCAACATACAGGCCCAATGAATCCCAAATTTTGTGGGATGCTAGAAGACATTCAGAGGAACAAATAACTCTTCATGAGACAATGCTAATTCGGCCTCTATGGTGGTCATTAAAGCGGCCCAAGTTAGAGATACAATTCTGGGCCAGATTCTGCGGCCCTGAAAAACAGCCCACTAATTTGATCATATCTCGGAATACACAACTCCAAATGGGCCCAAATTTTACAGGCGGTTAGAAGACATCTGGAGCTCCATTTTCTTCTTCTATGGCCCACTCTGATTCGGCCTTCTAGAAGGTCTTCCAGACGCGTCTGTTCGGTGGATGAAAATTGGCTGCCACCTCGGGTCAAACGTGGAAAAGTCCAAATTCCACAAGATTTCCACCACCTATAGCCTACCAAAATTAATTAAGATGCTTTGTACTGTTGGTGGCTCGACCCAAGGCTCCCAAAATGCCTATTTAAGGCAGTGGTGGTGAAGGATTTTAGAATCTTGGATGCTTTGTTCAATTGTAATGTTATGCTGCATTTTTGTTGCCTCAATTTTGTCGTTCACATGTAAGTTGTTCAATTCACTTTAGTTTCTTAATAAAAGTTCTTCTTCTACTCTTATTCTGTTGTTCTTAATATCACTTTGATACCGTTGGATTAAGGTGTGAATTTATTCACACCAACCCTTGTGAAATTATTCACACAACGGTGGAGTGATTATTTTATTTTTGTTGTTTTCTTTACTTCTCCATTTCCTCCCTCATGAGTCTACTTTCCGCTTCCATTGAAACCATGGGATCAATGGAGGGCTAACCCACTTATGGGTTGATCCAAGGGAGTAGCAAGGGGCTGGATTGGATGTTATTTATCACCTAATTAATGTATAATCACTTCTTTAATTGGGATTTTTATTTGATGATTTTTAAACTTCATCGTCCTTGTTGAATTTAAGGTCACACACTTCAAGTACTAATACGATCCTTTACCTTGAAGTGCTCAAAACATTGATCCTTCAAGTGTATAGGTGATTAGTATTAGAGGGTGTAGGCATTAAACCAGTAAGTGATGATGTTGTTTTATCCCCTTAAATGAACTCATCTCAAATTTAAGAAATTGAAATCATTAAAAAGAAAATACGTTCAATCCACCCCGAGCGATAACCTAGGATCAACTCATTCTTTTAAATTGAATCCACTTAAATCTTTTAGATATCTTTAAAACCCATCCAAAATCAATCCAAGTTGGCCACTTCATAGCCAAAAATTCATCCCTTAGGTTGTGTATCTTAGGTATCTTCTTAGGTCTCTGTGGAATCGACAACCCAAGCTACACTACAAGGATCGTTCTACCCTTCTTCTCTTGGGTAAATTTGGGCGTGAACCACCAGTTGTCCTTGCTAAGTGAAACAAGCTAAGTGAAAGTTGGATGCGCAGCCATTGGCTGCTTGGTTACTGGGGTATGGCGATAGCAAGGGTGTTGTTGCTACCGAGAAGCCAAGGAAGAGTGGATTACCTACTAGGTAATACTCGCAGTCGATGTAATGACTTTCTGTACATGGCAGCATCCCCCTGGACCAGTTCAAGATTGAAGACAACAACATTTTCTGGGGAATTATACTGGAAATGTTATCCACCTCCATTGGCTGAGTTTTCCCCAGTATGCCCAAGCATGCCTTTGTCTTCAAAGGGGGAGAGGGGGCTGTCATTCCAGAGCTAAAGATGTCGAGTCCAGTTAGAAGTCCGACAAGGTGGTTTTTGAAGGGGAGGAAATGTTAGGCATGTGAGCGGGCACAACCGTCAGTTGTTAGCAGGTAGGTGTTAAAGGGTTGTGTGTGTTGGGCGGTAGTGAATAAATAGGGGCAATGTTGTCATTTCCTTTATTGGTTGTCCGCAGGTTTGCAAGAAGTTATTTGGAAAATAAATAGGGAAGACTGGCTGTGGGGAGGGGACACCAATATTATTTGGTTTCTACAGCTGGTTGTTGCAGGGAGGATCAAGCCCTTCAGAGGACTCGACCTGGCTTCTGGATTAGTGGTCTTTCTATGGGAGTTTCTTTTATCCCCCCCCCCACTTCTTCATCTTCTTCTTTTGTAATTCTGTTCTTTCTACTGAAATAATAGAAGTCGTTGTGTTGTTCTATTCTTTCTACTCTAATTCCTGCCGTGCGTCCATTCTTAGCCACAAGACCTAACACATGGTGAATGTCATATGTACAATGCAGGATTATCGGCCTTACACTCAAACACAGGGAGTTTGAATTATCAGAGGAATGCCCAGCACATGGAAAATAAGGTGACAAAGCAAGGTGTGTTTGGTAGTTTTGATGAGGTGACCGTTTCTGGAATGTTCAAGGCGCGTGGATGCATCACAAGAGGCATTTATCATGCACTATATTGTTGGTCGTTGATCAAACATTGGATCGTGGGTTTGCTAATTATAAGCGCTCATTAAAACCAGATTTTTGTTTAGGAGACCAATCATGTAAGAAGGTCCAGAAAGAGAGAGAGACAGAGATCACATAAAGGAGAGCTAATATGCATATCTCTGAAGATGGAGGAGGCTGATCATGGATTACAAGCAACACCTATCTGTTTTTAGGTGCGTTTCAATACATTTCCCACACTTATTTTGTACGAAACTTTGGGCCTCTGGTTTCATATCATTGATCCACTGGCAGTGAGCCTCGGATGAAGAAGTGGTGATGAGTCTTGAAATAGGTAGTGGGTCTATCCCAAACCTTGTATCACCACAAAACAGCGAGTTTAGTGGATTTGCGTGTAATGGCAATGAGTTGATCACATACCTTGGGCATAGCCTCCCACACTGAGGATGAATCAAGTAAAAATGCTGTGTTTTGTGTGCTATTTTCATATTCTGCATATCTGTGAATATGCTTGGATAAATATAATGCATTGAGGTATTCTTGATATAAAATTGGTTCCACCCACATTCAAAAACAAGATCATTATACGAGAGATTAAAGTTCAAGAGATGAATCAATATAAAATTGGTTCCACCCTGATTTACGCCCCTTTCAAGTTGTCACTCATACATATGGGTCGCCGGCAGTGAACACCTGTCAGACTAGTTCAAAAAGAAAAATCAAATGCATCTACCCTTGCCAAGAACATTCATTGTGAGATAAGTAGCAAAAGTCACAGTTACGTTTCCATACATAAAATAATTAGAAACTAAGTTCACTGGACAGTTTAGGCATGCATAGAGAATCTGGGCATGCTCTTATTCAAACGTTTACTCCAATTGTAATGCCCAACATTTTCCATTTTTTTATTGAAACACAAATGCACATTTGCTAAAAAATAGTAGATATTGCTTTACACATGATACAAGTTAATGAAAAAGGGTCTCATAATAATTATTCTCTCATTACATTACATTAACAGAATTCAGGCCAGGAAAAACATAATAACAGCAGCTTAAAAATCGTTAAAAGAAATACCAAATCTAAAAAAGTTTCAAAAAGGAAAAGAAAGGAAGAAGGCTCACATTCGTTCCAATTTCCCCCTGTTAACAAAGAAACCATCGTGCTTTATAGATGAATTATCAACCTCAAAATACTCATCCTGGATATGTGAGCAATGAATATCACAACCGCATCAGAACCCTTGTAAAGCAGGTAACAATTAAGTAGATGCATTGACAAAAATACCAACCAACTCAGCATCGTCTATGAAGGAGTCTTCTGTGTCATATTGATTGTCATCAGGGAGATCGTTGAGATCTTCATCATCACTGCTATCCTTACCCTAACAAAAAGAAAACACTTTATATAATGAGACAGCGTTCATGAAAAATTCCATACGCCTCCATTTTATAAGTGAAATAAGCACAATAAAAAAAAATAATGTTTATGAAACCGTCATAAAGGTTTTAAGCATTCTAAATTTTTAAGAATCCCACATACCATGTAAAGGCGTTCAATCTTCTCAATGACAGCACTAAAACGATTCGGAGGAGGTTCATCCTTCAATTCTTTTTCAGGATCTTGACCCTGACATAGCGAAGTGAGGATCCTCATTTTAATTGCCAGCACATACAGAATAAGTGGTAGAAAAAAAAAGCAAATGAAATCATAAAAAAAATCATACACGTGTAAAATGAAAAAAAAAACTAAAAAGTAAACAATAAACCAAGCATTGATCACAAATTTTGTTGTCAACTAAAAAAATTTGTAGAACAATACTGTTGATCCAGCAAATGAATGTGCGTTTGGTATATGAAAAACATAAATCCAGATAGTTATCTGAGCAAGGAATTGTTTTATGTATGACAGGTGACGCAAAAATTAGTTTAACAAACCCTGAGTATGCAAGTTAACACCTAACCCAACATAGAAGCTACGCAAACAAAAGTAAATACAAAATTATTTCCATAGAAACAAAAAATTCAATGTAATATTCCAGTCTCATTTTTAATAAATGAAAATAGCATGTATAAATCCTGATAGCTATTTGAGTGAGGAATTGTTTTATGGTGGAACAGTATTGCAAGATGTTATAGACAACTCTAAAGGCTATAAATTGATAACGATAAAAACAGTGGACTATCAATGATCATCTCATCCACTTCCCCTATGTGGGCCTTGAGCACCCTAATACACTCCTTCCTAGTCAATAGTCTATTGAGCAACATGAAAACCAGCAACACCAAAACCAAAAGATTTCAGCCATGCGCAAATACCAATTTGGTGCAATCCTAATACTTCGATACAGTGATGAAATTGTGCAGAACTAACACAGGTAATTCACAGCAAGTTAGCCTAGCCAGCTTGTTATTGTGATTAAAAGGAAACAAGCAGCCACCCAGCACCTGTTTTAAGTCAATGAATGCAAGTGACAATTTTCTGTAAATATGAAAACAGTTAAATATGCAATTGAATGAACAATAATTCTCATTAATGTGAAAACGAAATTACATTGAGTTGTTACAGTATTTAAGAAGGGAGACAGAGTTGTCTATACATATGAAGTAAAGGTATTACAAAATTACTCAAGTTGTGATACTAAAACAACTTCTCTCTACAGAAGGAATTATATGAAATTATAGTTTAGTAACTGGGAAGAATATAAGTGTTACAGATTTGTACTGTTCTAAAACCTACAAAAAGCAAGTAAATATTTTCAAAAACTATCATGGACAAATAACAATTGGCAAAATAGAATCCCAAACAAGCCTAGATTGTGAACCAGAGCAAATGATGCAGGTTAAATGGCAATACTTAGCAAGATTTGACTCTTGAGACTAATCCTATAGATCTGTAGTTAAAACCAAAGAAAACAAACTGACAGCAGAGATAAAATGTTACAATGAAAACACTATGCAGTTATGTTAAGAAGAATAAAGTGCCCTGTGTCCACATAAAAAAGTGTAAGAAATATATATATGCCTTATAGCAGCACGCTTTGAATTCCAAAAACATCGATTTCGCAAGTTCACTTCAATAAAACATTGCATTTTAACAGAGCCATGGTATGGATTGGCAAGCCAAAAACTAAATGCACCACACAGAACATAAATTGTAGCCAGCTGCAGCATCATCTCCTGCAAACAAATAATCAACCAACTAGTAGTGCTGCTACAAGTGATGGAACAAGGTGCAAACAATCAGAAACTGCAACAAATTCCCAGCCCAAATCACAGAAGAAAAACAGACAAAGCAGCCAGTCAATATCTTTAACATTAGATAAAGCTCTGTAACCCATCTAGTAAAAGGAAACTGCATGACACAGTTAATCCCCACGGTCCCATATTAGGAATTGACTTTTTTGTGACTCTCATTGCAACCAACTCTACAAACAACTACATGACGCATACACAGCATATGAAGCTGCTCCGGGGTTGGGTTCAATGTCTTGGCAGTATTTGGTTAAGGTGATATGATTAGAGAATACATCCGCATATCATTTCTTTCGATGTGCACGTGCCATCTGCAAAGGTCAATTCAGCATTCATTTATTTCAAATGACATGAAGAAAATATAAAATTAGATGTCAGGTTGGGTTCCAAATTACACTCATTGCATAACTCCAAAAAAAAAAACAATGCACGAGAAACTAAGAATCAATTAGTTATTACCACAGAGCAGAAAATATAACTATCACGTGCAACGACAAAACAGATCGAGCAACCTCACCGGAGCAATGCAGGGGTGAATGACAGGGTGGGAGTTAGAGGGCGGTGGCTCGGGTTTGGACGTGGACCCATTAAGCTTATTGGAGTCCTTTACTAGCTTTCTCCAGGAAACAATCGTGGTCTCTCCAGGTCGAAGCTCCACCGTGAACCTTTGCCGGTCACCCACCGAAACAAGTGATGGAACCCTGGACGTATCCACACCCCCACTTTTGTCCTTCTCCGTTGAATCTCCGTGCGAAGGTGCAAACCCTAGTGCACTCAAATAAGAAGTTCAGAAAAAAAAATGCGGGGTGAGAGGACAGAAAAGAGGGAAATCAATTCATTCCAGGTAGGGATCTATCGGAAGATCATCACATTGTTCATAAATGAATTAACGTACCATGAACTTTTCGTCTCTTCTCCCTCCCGTCCTCTTCTTCTTCTCTTCCTCTCTTACCATTCGTATCCCGCTCATTTTCTCCCGAGTTCGACATCAGTTATGCTGTCAGGTCCTAACATGGGCAATCAATCATCATATACAATCAACAGTTCGAGACAGCGAACAGAGTGAGCCTTCCCAGGGCGTCGTTGATCCTTATAAAGTGATCGGATATTTCCAAGGCAGGGATGAACAGCGCCGTTATAGAGAGAAGAGGCACCGTGAGCCCTCGCCGGCAGGGTTGAGCTCGACGGAGCAGATTCGTTCCCGGGCAGCGAGTCGTTTGCGGTGCTGCGGCCGTGAAGTATCGTTGAAAATTAATAATAATAATAATAATAATAATAATAATAATAATAATAATAATAATAATAATCTGAGTCATATAAATATATATATTATTACAACATTTTGGGGAGGGCATTACAAAAAAACAAAAACAACCAATACACCTACAAGTACTCAAGAATACTCGACTCTAAAACCTTCCATGAAGCCCCTCAAAAGCGTAATCACTAGGCTATGCTCCTATGGATGTATATATAGGCAATCACTCGCTATTACCATTATTATTTATATTACTGTAAATTTTAAATAGTCTTGTAAGTCTCGTGTTATTATCTTTTTTTCATGCAACGTCTCAGCATTGTTTCCTCTCTTGCCCGTCTTCCACGATTCAATGAGTTGTCCGCCTGTTTCCAATCAAATTCACCAAGGTCTCCCCCCCATCTATCTTCTGAGTTGTATCTCATGACGTTGATCACCCCCAACCTTTGACAAGGTCGCCCCCGCCTATTGTGGATCCCCCATTATAATAAACAACATCATCGAGCCATCCTTAAGCCAGGGTCGACCACCACTGTTTGAGACACGGCCAACACCAGGTCACAGTGCGCCCCCTACAAAGCCATGAAAATCAATTCCCCAGGGGCCAAATTATGAGCAAACGAGGTTTCAAACCCCATTTTTTTTAAACAGATGCAGTATATACCAGCAACCACAAATGTTGCGAGCCTCAACTACAAGTAATGGTGTTATAGTAATTGTCATGCCCACCATGTCATTTTCAGGTGTGAATTGTCTATTTATTGGCTTTTTTCCTTTATTTTATCTTTCCCATACTTTTCCCTTGAAAATATGAAGTTTTTGGAAAACTGGACATGTCGTGCGGTTGGTGCATGGTTAGAGGAAATCGTGCATCTAACTTGCAATTTGTAATAGAGGTATTTTGCACGGTTGAAGTATGGTTTGTCTAAATGTGTGGACCAACCGTATGAGTGCTTAGGTGACCCAGTGTTGACTGCACAGTTGGCACATAATTTGTCAAACCGTGCGGCCAAATCATTTGATCTGCCCAATTTTTAAGTGTTGAAATTACAAGTTTTCCCTCACTCGAATTAAAAGCCTTAAACCTCATATTCTCACCCCACTCAACCCAACCTCCTCCTCTTGCACGAAATGCCATCCTCCCCTCCAAACTCAATTTCACAGTGCTTCTTAAAGTTTTCAAGGTAAACACCAAGCAAACTTCTCTTATCTTCTCTTTCAAGTTGCTTCTCCCTTCCTTCATAGTTTTTTCTCTTCCTCGAAGCCATGACTTCCTAGGGATCCTCTTGTTCGGTTTTATAGGTGTGGGTTTTGATGCGTAGGGTTTGTTCTTGCCGCTCAAGGGTCTATCCCCTCCTTCTCAATTGGATTGACCTAGTTACTCATGGCTTCGTTATTGAAGGTAATGTGGTTTTGTATCCCTTCCTTTATTAGCTTAACTATCAGTGTTTTGCACTTTCAATTAATTTCTAAAGTGTTATGGAAAATTTTAAATGCTAGTTCATGAACTAATTTACAAAGAATGTTGTGATTTTAAAAGTCCCCTTATGCTTTGGAAATGGAAAGTGCTTTCTTTTATGTAGAAATTGGAACTGTTTATGAATTTATTAATGGAAAACACATGTTTAATGATTAATGTGATGTATAATAAACCTCATGGGAAGCCCCAAGTGCTTGGGTAGGAGAATCTAGATCAAAAGTGGTCCTCCCCGCTAGTTATGGTGTCACCCTAACTAGTGATGTAGTGTCATGTGCAAACCCCACTGGCTCAACGAAGTATATATAGTTCCATTCCACTAATTGAGGGTCTCCTTGATCCGTGATGTAGAAGTTATAGGTGCCCCCTAGCCTCAATGACCTTAGGGTGTGCAACATCCCAACCCGACTCACCCTGCACAATAATTGGATTGGACTGGCGCATGACCTCAAGTGCACCTCCCCGGACACAAGAGAATACCAATTAACATCGGGGGTCTATAGAGTTATTGTGGGGAGACTATACCCCCAGTATCAAAGTGCACAATAACAATAAAAATAACCAAGGATCATCCATAACAGTAAATAAATAGAGTTCACAAAATAATAAAACATTTGAATAATAATAAATGAAACGAAGAACATGTTGGCATACAAGACCTATCACCCACCGGTCCAATTACATATACGAATACAGAAGCAAAACAAAAAAAAACACATTAAAGCTCCATTGTCACTCTAAGTCGCACCACGTCTTGATCTCCTATCATCTAAGTTGTCCCGCTCGACCGTGCTAAACTTGATATTGGACCTCAGCCTTACCTATGCCTGCAATAACCATGTGAGAGCTTCTTGGGTACCTGGATGCAATGGCGGACCGAGCAGGGTGTGAGTACAAAACTCAGTAGGGCACCACCAATGCAATTCTGTATTAACCAGAATATGTTGTGATATGTGAATGTGGCATGCTCAGATAAACAAATAACTGCTGAAAAGAATAACAACCATCATCAATCCTCAGGTTCACGACCCCGATTGACCATGTCTTCTTTGGCCAGTGTCGAGGCATCTTTGAGCATGTTACGATGACTGTGCCAACTAATACCCAAAACCGCCTCACAGTGTATATAAATCAAGAACCATGAACCACCCCTTATAGGTGTTTTCTCATCAAGTAACCCTAAACACCCCTTACAAGCGTTTTCTCATCAAGTAACATAGACCACCCCTTGTGGGTGTTTTCTCATCAAGCAACATAGACCACCCGTTGCAGGTGTTTTCTCATCAAGTGATGCAGACCACCCCTTACAGGTGTTTTCTCATCCATGCACCACCAACATCCCTTAGGAGAGTTTTCTCAACCAACACAATATAATATATCACCACCCCTTGGGTGTTTTCCAATTAAAAATAAAAGAGAGTCCCCAAGGGAATTTTCCATCTCATAACCAAAACTGTCCAGAGGGCATACATCACAACCCATCATAAATAAAAGAGAGAACAAGGGTCGGTCAAATGCCTCAACCCATCACCACTTCCCACAACCCCTCAACTCACAAGCACGGTATGGGTTCTAAGTTGACACACGTAACTGTCTCTACCAATGCCCAAACACATCTGCTCAGGGTCAGATATGAGTCAAGGAACATACTCGAGTCCCCTAGATCAAAACATCAGCAGAGGTGCCCCACCAGGGGTCCTCGATCTCAAGCATACCATAAGGGTCAACACTTGATGCCAAAGGATACTACATCCCTTAACATCATCATTAAGATAGTGTTACCTCACTGACTACATGGGTATGCCACTTTGAAAATGCTCTAAGAGATGACATGTGGCCCATCTCAATTTTCAAGGTCACTATAAGACGGTCCGCTCACCCAACCCAGTCCCGGTCTGCCTAAGATCGGACCACCTAAGCCTAGTCATGTCATAAGGGGGGGGTCACTCACCCCTAGGCCATATCAATGAACCCCAAAACTCTAAGGGGTCACAGGGTCCTCACATTTCCCATTTAGTCCATGGATGTCTCAAGCATCACTCACCCCTACTTGGGTGTACAAAGTTCCCAAGAATAGGCCACTAAGCCATGCTTGTGCAATTCACTAGAAGGAAACCCCTCATGGGGGTCCATATGTCTCATGAAGGTCCCAATTCAAGGACTCAACCATCAATGACTAATGTGTCATGTCAACACCCTAGGACCAACATGTCCTAGGCACTCATTCATTTACCTCAAGGCATTCAATTAGCTAATCACCTCAATTTAAACATTTAATTCAATTTAAAATATTCCAATTTCATTGAAGGTCACCACCTACAATGGTTGGCCCACACATATCATGCCATATGACAAAATCATAACAACCATAGGGCTGGAATACAATACCACTTACCTCATTTGGAGCTTTTCCAATTTATTTACAAGGGCCGACAACTCTGCCAAGGCCCACTGAGGTTTGTCCATGCTCAACTGAACTCGTATCAACCACCCAAGCTCTTATCTCAAACCAAGAAATTCAAATTAATTAATCATAACATTTATAATTAATTAATTTATCCAATTTAAACTTGAAATAATATTGGATAACTCATCGGGCCTTAGTCATCCATCGAAACCTCAAGCCATAGGGTGTCGGCCACCCCCGACACAACCCTAAGCCCAAGTAAAGCCAAATCCCCAACCTTGAGCACCAAAACCATAATCAATTAGATTAAATTTTGGTCAAAAACCTAAGAAAATTCATGAAGGTGATATACCTTGTTGAATCATTGAGAAACCAAGTGCAGATGACATCTTGAGATTCCCTCATCACAAGCATAAAGGAATCCCCACATAATTTGGCCGATTCCACCATGATTCAGTGGAATCAGAATCAATATCCTAACCAAGTGAAACCAAAATTATAGGAAAATGGAGGTAGAGGAGAGAAGGGACCAAAAAAGTCAAAGGCGTACCATTAATCGTTGAAAAAACAACATAAAAGGGAACCCAAATCAAGGGGAGTCGGAAGGAGAAGGGGAGACCCCCAAGTTTGTGCAGGAAAGACAAGAGGAGAAGGGGGATCCAACTTATAAAAAACCAAAGGGGGTATAATTTTAATTCTTCTCCCCTGAAAAACCCACTAGCTAGCCGACAACAATAGACAGTGGTTGTTGCCACTGCTAAACACCACCGACTAGTCGATGGTTTGTTGTAGCCTAGGCTGCAGCAACCACCCTCACCTATCTTGGGCTCTTCTGAGCCCATAAGGTGATTCAAAAGCTCCATTCCCCATCCAAAAACACCTATTTTAGGTTCTCCAACTCTCAAATTTTGATTTTGAATCCCGATTCTCAAAACAAACCATCCACCAAACTTAAAAATTCAAACTTCTCCTAAAATTTCCACATTTTTATGGACATAGGGAATTACAAAATACCTACCATAGAACTTATCATCCCTGATAATTCTCATTGAGCATCCCATCATTGGTCCCAACTTACTCGGGTCACCAATTCATAACCAAACGGTTGCATTCTATCCTTGAACACTCAATGTGCCTCTAAAGCAAAACTCCAACATACGATGCTCAAACCGTCGAAACACGAGCCAATGCTCATAACTATTACTACAACACTGAGGAATTTTTTTCCCAAGCCTTTACACCCTAAGACATCCAAGGGGTCCTCATCCAATTGATCAATAGGCATGTAGCACTCCCCACTATAAACTTCAGCTCATAGCTGCCAATTCCAACGCTTTAGTGTTTCTGCCATTGGAACTGCCTATTAGAACTCTACACCCATGTTCCATCGACACACCCAATGTGATTTCCATCCTACCATACCCGGTCACACAAGAAAACACTGTCCAAGGGCCATAACCACTCCTCGTTCTCAATCCTGAAGCGAATATAAGAGTCTCACCGCCCATGCATAAGGCTTGACCATACTGGTCCATCCTTGAAATGTCTCAACTAGTGCCTAAAATATACTTGGTGTGTCTAAAATCACACACCCAAGGTGTTTTCTGACTCAATGAATTCCATCTCACGCAAAAACACTGATTGGAACTTCAACTTCCAATGAGTTACCAAACCTCCCAATCACGATGCCTTTATCCCCAGAGGCTTCCTGAGATCGTTCGAACATGCTCACTGAAGTCTGTACTTGAGCTCTAGTGAAATTCCACAGTTGAATCCTCATTCAGACAAATTCACTATTGTGATTTTTCATACCAGGAGAATTGACACACCTATGATCCAACACATCCAGATCATCATAAGTTATCCTAGGCCTGACACCCATGCTCAGACTCCACCTGATATTGTATCTGAATTTATATAAGGCACCAGTTTGGTCGTTGGAATCCAATTTCCATAAGAACCATCCACCAACTGATCTCCTAAAACCATGAACCTATCTGCATGAGGTATTATCACCCATGACCAATAGGATGCTCCCCACCATAGGAGTGTCCTTGTTGTCGCTTCACTTGATCAAAACTCAAACACCATGACCCACGCCCTGTCCATTCCCAAACCCGATGACTCGATGTGACCAAACCTGCTCATACTCAAGTGCCATCACAAAAATCAATTGTGGTGTGCTCTCAAACCATAACGAGGGTCGCACCCTCAAATAGCCAATGGAACACTTCCCACCATAAGACTTTTCTTATACTTCTCCTCAAGTGTAACCTCAACAAACTCTATCTCCAACGTGCGTTTCTCCTCCCGAGCCACACTTATCTACTATCAACCCTAATTTCACACCATCTTTGGAGTCATCCAAAAACTAAGGTCACTCCCCTTATTTTCATTCAAGGACCTAGGTTACCAAGGACGCAAGCATCTCATAAAAAATTCCACCAATCCTCAGCCCACTCACAGTAATTATTGGTTTCCAATTTAAACAACACTGCACATAACCAATACATGCACTGCCCTAATCTCATCTACAAATGAACGAGCATATGATCCAATATCACCTAACTCATGATCTCGTGAGTCGTATGTCATCAAACTAGGTTGACCACGCTCTAAATGTAAATCCATAAAGTTAAGAGAATCCCAGATGCTCTCTTCTGAAGGCCCAACATCCTACCCATGCAAAGGCCGACCATACATTTAGCCTCCATCCAGCGATGTTCCAAGTTACGAGTGTCTACCCGCATTCCCACCATGCTCAACAGCGCATCCAAGGCACTAACATTTGAGGTGCCTTCCCCAAGAAGTCTAAGGCATCACCATGCCTATATCATATAATCACTACTACAAAACAGACCTTTAACAGTGCTAGAAAAAATGGTGATAAAGGTACCCTTTATTAGTGCTAAAATAAGTGATGATAAAGGGTCCCTTTTATCAACATTTTTTTCTAGATTTGATAAAAAGCACCATTTATCAACACATTTTTTTAGTGCTGATAAAAGAAAACCTTTATCAGTGTGTTTTTTTAACATTGATAAAGGGTGTCTTTTACCAGCACTTTATGTTTAACGCTGATAAAGGACACCCTTTATTAGTACATTATTTTTAGCTCCCCTAAAAGGATCCTTTATCAACACTTTTTTAGCGCTGATAAAAGTACGAATAAAATGAAATAATGAAATAAATAAATAATAAAAATGATTTTATTAAAATAATATTTTTATTTTTAATTAAATAATTAATGATAAAAATGAATTAATTGATTATACTATATATAAATTATAAATAGTATATATTAAATATATAGATATATATAAAATAAAAATTAAACAAATAAAAATTAATAATAAGTAAATTGAGAAAAATATTAAACATTTTATTAATTAAATAATTACTGACAATGTTAATAAATAGTATATATTAAATATATAGATATATATGAATGTATATAAATATGATTTATATAATATGAAATATTATTTATGTTTTACATTAAATAGTAATATATTTAGTGAATAATGGTTTATAATTAAAAATTAATATGAATTAAAAATACTGACTAGTTGCATCAAGTAATGGACACAATTGGATGTCATTTGATTTTTCAATTTAATATAGATCAAACGTATTATACTGATTTCACATATACGTAATTATGCATTTTTACACACACACATACACAAACATTTTGTTGGGAATTTAATCAATTTATATTATTTATTTTATATATATTTATTTACTATATCTTAATATTTTCAATATGCATTCATCTTTATTTCAATATATATCCATTTTTTAATGATTTATATCAATCAAACTTATCCAAATTTTCAGTATTGTACTCATTTTTAATTAACCAATTTTACTCATTTTTAACATGCATGCACTTAAGATTAAATATTCATTAATAATGTTAAAAATACATTTGTAAAAAATATTTATAAATAAATATATTTATAAATGTACATTTATCGTTTTTATACATTTAAAATTATAAATAAATAAATAATATTTGTTTAAAAAGTATTTATATAATTATAAAATTATAATAAATTTATTTAAATAATGAATATATTTACTATATTTATATATATATATATACAATTATATAAATATAAATAATGATATAATTATTATTTTTTTAAGTATTTATATAATTATAAATAGATTATTATATATTCAAAGAATTATAAGATTATTATTTTATAAAAATTATTATTATAAGTATTATAATTATATATAATAATTATACTTTTTTTAAATATTGTTTTAAAAAAAGTATTATAAGCATTTATCGGCATTTTTTTTAGCAATGATAAAAATATAGATTTATCAACGCTAAAAAAGTGCTAATAAAATCAATCTTTATGAGCGTTAAAACTTTAGCGCTGATAAAGATTCATTTTATTAGTGCTTATTAACTTAGTGCTGATAAAAGTGTCATGGTCTATTTTAAGAACCCTAACCATCACGAACCAGTTCACGATATCCGAAGCTCTCCACGGAAGCGACCTACTATCGGCACTCCTCGTTGTAGAATCCAAGCTCGAATCTAGACTAGAATCAAGGCTCAAACTACTCCAAGGCTCGAATCCAAGGCTTGAGTGATTCAAGGGTTGAATGAAACCAAGGGTCAAATGAAATCCAAGTTTTTTGATATATCTAATTTCCCTTGATTATCCACCAAACCTTCTCATCCCACATATGTGTATCCCAATAAGTCTAATTTCACTATTCTATAATAAAACAACCCAAAATTCATTGTTTTTTCTTTTGAATGAGGTTCGAGCTTCTTGAAGAAGCCTATGTTATTTAGATTAAAAAAAAGTAGAAAATATTTACACTTTCGATTGATATCTGTATCCGGTTTGATCTTTATGCCATCTTCTTCTTTGTTTCTATTATGTAAATGTCAATGAAAAATAAAAATGCATTTATGTGGACCCAATAACAACTTGCTCGACAAGCCACATGTTGAATTAATGAATAAAATATAATCCATTTTTTATCAGTAGACTATAAACTAGAGTCTTTCTCAATGGTTTGGCTCAGACTTCTTCATTATTTTAAGTGATGCATGTCCTGCTTTCATCTTACTGGTATGCTACACACAAATATCAGTGAGAGCGAGTGAGTTTTAATAGTGAGTTTTTCTACCTAGAAGAAGAAAAAAAAATATACTATAATCAAGTAAGGGAGATTATCCATTTTATTTTTTATTTTTAGATTTTAACTGTAAGGAAATTTATTTTTATTATAAGGATTTATTTTAAAGATGATATTTTTTTTAGAATTATAATATTTGAAAAAGACTATTTATTTATTTATTTTAACATTATTTATTTTTCAGAAGGGGATTTATTTTCATATGTCAATTTTTCATTCTAAGAATTTTTCTTATAAAATTTATATTTCATTTGAATTATAATAATTATCTTTGATTAATTATTTATTCAAATTATGTTATTGCAAGTGATTATTTTTTGCATTATGTAAAGACTTATATTTTTCAAAAATAATCACAATATCATGTAGATGCATATATATTATGTATATATATGTATATGAAATTAATTTCAAGTTATTCAAATTTTTAAATCATGTTTTATATTCATTCAAGTATTTATATTTTTAAAATATAATGTAAAACAATAACAAAGACCTGCTTGTTATTGTTAAGTGGATTTGATTTTATCAAAATATATGTTTATATTTCAAACAAGAAAATTTATTATTTTATGCCTCTATAATAAATACAAGTTATTATCATTTGATGTTTATTATTGATAGTAAGTTTTAAATAATTAAAACTATCATGTCATGTGTGAAAAGTGCATATAAAATCATGAATGTCCTTTGTAATATAATATATAAACATCATCTTAACTCATGATATAACATGCATGCACTAGTTTTATTATTCATGTACGTGTATGTGTTTTGAATGAATCATCCCTTATGCCACCATTTTATTATGCATGAACTAGTTTTATTATTCATGTTTTTTGAGGTATAATAGGCTCCCAATACCAATATTCTATGACATCTACCTATTTACAATCATCAACTTTTGAAAAATTCATCCATATAGTGGTCAATGTTTCCATTGGTTTGGAACATTCCATTGAAAATTACTTGGGAACCACTTTTTTCATATTTTGATTAATAAATTAATGTGCTATGATTTTCTTGGTTCGCCTATAAACCAAAAAAAAATGTTTCACCAATCATAGACATCCTGATATCATACCTCATATGATCCACAAAAAAGATGCATTGTACTTTGTCAAATCCTCAAATATTATGTCTTCGACATATATGAGTACCAATATCCTTTGATCATTCTTCTTCTTGATATAGAGGGTGTGATCAACTCCACCTTGCTAAAAACCAAGCTTTCTTAGGTATTGATCCAATCTTAAATAACAGGTCCTCAGTGATTTATTTATCTTAAACAAATAATTATCTAACTGTCACACCTTTCTCTCATTTTTATCCATAATAAACCAATTCAGTTTCTCAATGTATACTCTCCCCTTAAGAACTCCATTAAGGAACATAGATTTGACATCCATTTGGTATACTTTTAACTGCATTTTCACTAAAATAGCAAAAAAAATCAAATGGTTTCCAACCAGGCTATGGGGTATTAAAATTATCATAAATATAAATTCCTTTGATCTAAGAGTTCCCCTTTCACACTATCCATTCTTTATTTTGAGACATTTTTCCATAGTCAATGTGTTTATTACTGAACACCCACTTGGTTCTGATAACATTTTCATCCTTCAGCTTTGGAATAATTTCCCATGTCACATTGTTCTTGTTCGAATCAATATCATCATGCATAAATTTTATCCAATTATCATCTTTTTCATGCCTCTCCAAATTATTTAGGATCTACTTGGAAAAAATGAGATTTTTTATAAAGTCTTACTCCTTCGAGTTTTCACCGAAACTATCCGATCACTAATGAAATTTTATTCATTGATTTTAAACTTGCTTGTATTTCTTAATGTTTATAATCCCTCTTCATTTTCCTCACCATAAATGTCTTATTTTGAGTCCACCTCATCTCTGTTTTCTCCCCATACACTACTCAATTCAACATTAATTTCCTCGGATGTTTTATAATTATTTTAATTATTAACAATATCCCTAATTTGATTAGTAAAAAATATATATCAATTTTATCTTATCTTCATAAAAAAATCTCAACACACCCTTTTTAAGTCAATATTTAATCGTCTCATTATCTGATACGATCAATTTTTCACTACCACAAATCAATTTCCTCTTTCAAAAATGTTTGCACGGTAAAATCATTATCCATAGAAATAATGTATTATTTCATATTTATGTTTATTTTTTTAGTGTTACACATATAATAATTGTTTTCTTGTACATTTGGATTCTTTTGTTTGAGTTGGGGTGGTTTTTTTGAAGTTTCTCATGCTTGTGAGGGATTGGACTTCGAGCCTGCAACTGGGATAATGCCAATAATGAAATGCGTTAAGAATGCATACAACCATCAGGAACATGTGAATTCCTACTACTTATTTAATTAATTTTGTCATCATTTTATCTACTATTTGTAAGTTAATTTCCTTATCATTTTCATTTAATACTTATTCAGTTTTTTTCATAGATCTTTTTGGAATTCATATTTTTTTTTCAACTATCTGTAACAATCCACAAAATAGATAAAATGACACTTTCTGCCAATGTTATCACATTTTCCATTTTCATTGCCTTTCTTTGTTGAACTTCCAACATTGCATATTGATTCGATGTTATTAGCTAAAAAACCTTTCTTGTTATTGAAATCTAGAAGAGTAGAGTAATCTCATGTACCCATTGTGGTGACTTATCATGATATAATGGGCACATTATTTTCCTCTTCTCTTCTGACTTTCAACAATGAGAAAGGGTTTTCATCTAAGAACATAGAGTCAATATACAATGTTGGAAGTTTAACATTAAAATACAATAGAAACATGGTAACATTGGAATTAAAGATTTTTTTGATACTTTGGGACGTGTAGGAATCATCCTAACCTCAATCTGACACATGGTGTGACTGGTATGACATTAATTTTAGTAAAAGGTCAATTGATATACTCAAAACTGATAAAAAATATTATGATTATTTTGATACTTTAGGAAAATTATTCATAAGTCATTTGATATGTGTAGGAATTAGTCGTACCTCAATTTGATGCACGATGTGACCACTATGACTCAATGTGTTCGTTATCAGTTTAAAACAACAATTTAATTCAAAAAATGTAACTCATTGAAACAGAGCAAACATAATAGGATTTTCTTGATAATTTAGGAAATCAATTCATAAGTCATTTGTGATGTGTAGGAATCATTATCACATCAAATTGATACATGATGTGATCGGTATGAGTCAAAGTGTGTGTTTCTAGTTTAAAACGACATTTTAGTAAAAAAAAAGTGATGTAATCAAAACTAATAAAACACATTTATATTGTTTTGATACTTTAGTAAAATGATACATAATTCATTTTAGATGATTAGGAATTATCCACACCTCAATTCGATGCACGATGTGACCGACATGACTCCAAGTGCGTCTTTTTATTTAAAATTGACATAAATTTTAGTAAAAATGGAAACTGATCTACTCAAAACCGAGAAAACACATTTATATTGTTTTAATACTTTAGGGAAATGATTCATAAGTCATTATTGATGTATAATAATCAATTTCACCTCAAACTGATACACGATGTTCCCGGTATGACTCAATGTGTTCGTTATTAGTTTAAAATCGGCAGTTTAGTTCAAAAAATGTCACTCATTGAAAACTAAGAAAGAGTGATCAGATTTTATTGATAATTTAGGAAATATATTCATAAGTCATTTTTTTATGTGTAGGAATTGGTCTCACATCAAACTGATACACGATGTGATTAGTATGAGTCAAAGTGCGTGTTTCCAGTTTAAAATGACATTTTAGTAAATAAGACAAGGGACATACTCAAAACCAAGAAAAAAAATCATATTGTTTTGATAATTTATGAAAATTATCTATAAGACATTTGGGATGTGTAGGAATTATCCTCACCTCAGTCTGATGTACTTTGTGACCGATATTACTCCAAGTGTGTCTTTTTATTTAAAATTGACATCAATTTTAGTAAAAAGGACAACTAACCTACTCAAAACTGAGAAAACACATTTGAATTATTTTGATACTTTAGAAAAATGATCCATAATTCATTTTTGACATATAAGAATTAAACTTACCTTAATCTGATACATGATGTGTCTGGTATGACTCAATGTGTCTGTTATCAGTTTAAAATCAACATTTTAGTTCAAAAAGTATCACTCACTGAAAACCAAGAAAACATGCTCGGATTGTCTTTATAATTTAGGAAAATAATTCATAAGTAATTTTTGATGTATAGAAATCAGTATCATGTCAAACTGATATACGATGTGACCGGTATGAGTCAAAGTGCACGTTTCCAGTTTAAAATGACATTTTAGTAAAAAAGACAAGCAACATACTCAAAATCGAGAAAACACATTTATATTGTTTTGATACTTTAAGAAAATGATCCATAAGTCATTTGAGACATTTAAGAATCATCCACACCTCAATCCAATGCACGATGTGATTGGTGTGACTCTAAGTGCATCTTTTCAATATATAAGTATCATTTTAGTTTAAAACACGCATCACATCACCGAAACCGAGCAAACAAGCCTAGATTGTTTTCTTATCATTATATATGTACTATTTCTTAATTAATTTCCTTATAATTTTTATCTTATACTTATTTTTTTAGTTTTCACAGAGATGATGCTTGAAGATGGACAAGAAATGGTGTGATGTGTAAGAATCAACCACAACTCAATCTGATACACATAGTTCCTTATAAGACTCAAATTTTAGTTTAAAATTTACAATTTCTGTTAATTTATTTCTTTATATTATTACTAACATAAGAATTTTTTTTCTTATATAGGTGTTTTTTTGCTCGAGTAGGGGTTAGGATCAAAATACAAAAGAAGACTGTTGTTTTTGAATGTATGTAATAATTTTTACTTATGTAATTGTATAAACCAATGTTTGAAATGTCTATAATATAATGTTTTTCTTGTATTTGTGTTGTAAATTTTATATCATTTAAATTATATATTTTTACTTTATTTTTATGATTTTGTGGTGTTTTTGGTGCTGCAGTGTGCTGTTACAGGACACTGTACTGGTGCTATTACAACACACTGTAGTATGCCCCTTTATCACCACTTCTAAAAGTGCTAATAAAATATTAGGGCTTTTAATCTTTCTCTAGTGGTTAGCACTTCTCTAGCGCCGATAAAGGCAATTTTTAGTGCTGTTAAAGGTCTTTTATGTAGTAGTAAATTGATTGCACCTCCATGTGTCAATTTAATAACCCAAAGCACTCACTCATGATTACTTTCTCAAAGGAACCAATAAACTCAGGCCAACCCCTCTCACGGGTTTCCCTTTCATCAAACACAACTCGCTGAATCACTGACCACTGAGTCGCATCTCAAGGTCTCTAGGTCCACCCAACTATCCCATAAACTATGGTCTCACTAGAGGTCAACTCACGTGTAACATCCCATGTTTCCATCCACAACCCATATCACATATCACGTGCTAATGCCCTCTCAAGGGTCTTGTCTATGTAGCGACATCCCATGCCAACCCAAAAACTTACCAAGACACTAATTCTCACCGAGCATCCATACACATGATTTCTCCCTCAAGAATCACACTCTCAAACCAATCCCACACATCATCATCCAAGATGATACATGTTAAGGAAACATATTCACCATGTTCGGTTATGTAGAGTGTCATTTCAAGATATACAGTAAAACACCATATAGGTTGTTACTAGCACTTTAAGTAACTGAACCTACACAATACTCACCCCCAAGGGGTTCATCTCCAAGACATTGAATTCCTTTTAAGATCCCTCATGGTCTCTACTCATCCCTTACTAAAGGGACCATACAATCATCTTCACTATCATTCATGTCACTATAGGATTCATAAGACCCGCCATAAGAGAAAAATATATATACAAGTCATCCCAACTAAGTAAAATTCCACAAAGTACTTATATGGGAAAATGTAGAATGAGCAGTGCTGACACTTTAAATAGTTGAGCTTTGGTCGTCAGTGAAAAAAATCCCACTAGTAGGCCTATATATCATATAAATCCCATATTCCTAATATGATGCATGAGATGCCTCTCGCCTCTATAGGCTAAGAGATGAATACATAACTGGATTATTGCCAATAGGCTAAGATCCAAAAACTCAATAACTCATAAATAATAATTCTCAAACATCATGTGCATCACACTAGGTTAAAATCATAAATAAATATAATTTCACAAGCCAAAAACATCACTCTCATACCCATGGTAACTTGGATTTCCACTGGGAAAGGTGTTCACGATGCACCATTCTCGGTTCCATCACAAGCTCCAACACATCCCTATGTCTCTAGTTCACAAAATTATAAAATAGAAAGAAAAAGATAAAAAAATGCTCTGATACTAGTTTACAATGTCCCGACCAAGCTCACCCTGAACAGTAACTGGATTAGAACAACATGTGAACTTAGGTGCGCCTCCTCAAACATTAGAGGATTCCAACTAACAATGGGGGTCTATAGAGGTATAGTGGGGAGGTTATACCCCCTATATCAGAGTGTTTAATAATAATACAAATAACCATGGATCATCCATAACAGTAAATAAATAAAGTGAATAGAATCATAAAACATCTAAATAATAATAAATGAAATGCAGAACATGTTTGTATACAAGACCAATCACCCACTTGTCTAACCACATATACAAATATAGAAGAAAAAAATACACATAGGATCCACTACCACTATTTGTTGTACCACATCCTAACCTCCTGATATCATCTGAGTTGTCCCACTTGACTAAGATAAACCTGGTCTTGGGCCCCATACCTACCCATGCCCGTAATAACCATGTGAGAGCTTCTTGGGTACCCATATGTGTTGATGACCTGAGCAGGGTGTGAGTAAAAAATTCAGTAGGGGACCACCAATTTGGTCTCTTACTTATTTAAATATGTTTTGATATGTGCATGTGACATACTTAGATAATAAATAATTATTTAAAAGAAATAAAAGAACAACCACCATCAATCCTCAAATCCATGACCCTGATTAACCGTACCTATTTCATCCAGTGTCAGGGTGTCTCTAAGAACATCATGATGATAATTAAAACCAATAATCATAAATTACTCATGATGTATATATAATAAGTAGCACGAACCAACCCTTATGGTTGTCTTCTCATCAAGTAACCCTAACTAACCCTTATGAGTGTTTTCTCATCAAGTAACATATACCTACCCTTACGAGTGTTTACTCATCAAGTCAAACTGACCGCCCATTGTAGATGTTTTCTCATCATGTAACATAGACCACCCCTTATGGGTGTTTACTTATCAATTAACACAGACTACCCCTTATGGGTGTTTTCTCATCAAGTAACATAGACCGCCCATTATGGGTGTTTTCTCATCCAGGTATCATCGATATCCTGCCTGCCTGAATGGCCCTAAGGCCTTCATTTTTATTGATTTTTGATAACCCCCCTTTCAAGGGATGATGGGGAACCCTTATAAGGCCCGTAGGCTTAGAGATTACATGGCCCGTAGGCTTAGGAGATTACATGACCCGAAGGTCTTAGGGAATTCAACCAGACTATCTATAAGGAACTGCCCCTCCCCAGCATCTGCATCCTAATAGTAGCTCTCCACCTTTGCATGACCGTCTGGATAGGAATCCCATGCAAGCATAGACTTGTACCGATGGCATAACCATACCCTCTCATTCTGACAATCCATTTGGCTCTGCTCTGGTGAGTGCACCTGCTCTGAATCCTCTTCCGGGGCTGCTCTTTTTTTGTAGTGTGTCTGAGGCCTACATTCATGTGGCTCAAAGGCCTTGGGGTGGACCTAAGGACTTAAGGTGGCCCAAAGTCCTTGAGAAACAACTAGACCGGAGGATTTGGGTGGCCCAAAAGCCTTGCAGGACCTGAGGACCAAACCGGTGGCCCAAAGGCCCAGATGGATGAATAGTTCTGGTTTCTATAGTACCGAACAGTGCCTACTACAGTATTGATATAGTACCCCAGAAATATGCCTCCACCCGGATTTGATCTCAGGTCTCTTGGATGCACCTAGTGAGTCCTCACCAACTGGGCTGAGGCTCATGTGCAAGTATCGTCGATATCCACAGGGGAGTTTTCTCATATAGTAAGACATAATATATCACCATCCATTGGGAATTTTCTAATAAAAAATAAAAGACCACCCCAAGGGAATTTTCTATATAAAATAAAAGACTTACCTGAGGGTGTTTTCTATATCATAACAAAAATGACCCAAAGGGAGTACATCACAGCCCATTATAAATAAAAGAGAGAATAAGGTTTGATTGAACACCTAACCTCATAAAAACTTATTATAACCCCTAAACTCACATGCACAGTATGAGTTCTAAATTGACACCCATAACCATCTTTACCAATTCCCAAACACACCCACTCATGATCAGATATGAGTCGAGGTACCTACTCGGGTCCCCTGGATCAACATGTTAGTGGAGGCACCCCACTGAAGGTCCTCAATATTAAGGAATCCACATAGGTCAACACCTGATTCCCATAGGATACTATATCACCCAACACCATCATCAAGATAGTGAAGCCTCACCGACTACACATGTACACCACTTTGGAAACACTATAAGAGATGGAAAGTGGCCCATCTCAGTTCTCAAGGTCACTCTATGGTAGTCCACTCACCCAACCTAATCCTGATATACCTAAGGTTAATCAACCTATGCTTAGTCATGTCATAAGGGGGAGGGTCACTCACCCCTAGGTATTATCAATGAACCCCAGGGCTCTAAGGGATCATGGGGTCCTCACATGGCCTATTAAGGCCTTGGATGTCTCGGACATAAATCACCCCTACTTGGGTGTACAAAGTTCCCAAGCATGTTCTACTAAGCCATGCTTATGAAATTTTCTAGAAGGACACCCCTCAAGGGGGTCCAAATGTCTCAGTTAGGCCTCAAGTCAAGTCATTGACCATCGAAAATTGATGAATCATGTCATCACCCTAGGACCATTATGTCTTATGTACTCATTCATTTACCTCAAGGCATTCAATTAGTTAATCACCTCAATTTAATAATTTAATTCAAATTAAAATATTCAAATTTCATATAATGGAACCACCAACAATGGTGGGCTTGCACGTCACTTATTAGATGAAAAAATCATAACAACCATATGGATCGAACATGAGACCACCTACCTCATTTAGAGTTTTTCTAATTTATTTCCAAGGGTCGACAAGTCTGTCAGGCCCGCTGAGGTCCTTCCATGCTCAACTGAACCCACTTCAACCACCCAGACTCATATCTCAAACCAAGACATTCAAATTAATCAATTATAAGATTTACAATTAATTAATTAATCTAATTTAAACTTAACATAATGTTGAATAACTCATTAGACCTTAGTTGTCTATATAAACCTCAAGCTATAGGGTTTTACCACCCTTGAAACATCTCTAAGCCCAAGATAATATAGATCCACAAACTTTAACGCCAAAATCACAATCAATTCAATTAAATTTTGGGTAAAACCTAAGAAAAATCATAATGATGAAATACCTTTTCAAATCATTGAGAAAATGGGTGCATATGGAATCTCAGGATTCCCTCATCACAAGAAGAAAGGAATACCCATCTCATTTGGATAATTCCACCATGCTCTGGTGGAATCAGAATCAAGACCTTAACCGAGGGAAACCAAAATTCGAGAAAAACAGAGGAGGAGGAGAGAGGGGACCAATATAGTCAAATACTTACCTATATTCACTAAAAAACACCATAATAGGCACCCCAAATCAAGGGTGAGGAGGAAGAGGAAAGGGTAATACCCCCTGGTTCACACATCCAAGGAAAGAGGATAAGGAAGAATCACCCTTCTAAAAAACTCGAGGATAATTGTAATTCTTCCCCCTAAAAACCCCATTGGCTAGCTGGTGGTTCAATGGAACCTAGTTGATGAAAACTACCTAGACCTCTCTCAGGTTATCCAAATCCCTGATGATGCTTACCAAGATTTATTCCCCATAAAAAATCACATGTTTTAGTTTCTTCAATTCTTGAAATTTGATTCTAAATCCCGGTTCTCAAAACAACCCATCCACCTAACTCAAAAATTAAAACTTCTCTTAAAATATACATGATCATATAGACACTAAGAATTACAAAATCCCCACCATAAAACTTTTCATCCCCAAGAAGTCTCATCAAGTATCCCACTATTGGTCCTAACCTACTCGAGTCACCAATTCATAACCAAACAGTCACATTCTGTCCTTGAACGCTCAAAACGCCTCTAAAGCGCAACTCCAATATACGACACTCAAACCGCTGAAACACGATTAAACTATCATAACCATTACTAAAACATTGAGTCGACTTTTTCCCAAGACTGTCCACCTTAAGACACTCAGGGAGGTCCTCATCCAATTGATTAATTAGACTACAATACTTCCCACCATAAGCTTCATCTTATAACTATCAATTTAAATTATTTAGTGATTTCACCATTGTAAATGACTATTAGAATTCCACACATGTGTTATATCAATACGAACAACATGGTTTCTATCCTACCACACTTGATCACACAAGAAAATAATGTTCAAGGGTCGATATCACTCCTCATTCTCAATTCTGAAGTGAATCTATGAGTCTCACCACCCATGCATAAGGCTCAAATATAACACCCCTAATTTTAAGAACTTTTCCCTTTTATTATATATTTTGAAGTTATATAATACTTGGGTTAAGTTTTGGAAGTTTTTGGATGTTTTCTGAGTGTTTTGGAAGTGTTTTTATGGGTGCACTTAGTGAAAACAATGCACTTTCTCTAAAAATCATGCAAGAGTTTTTAGGAGTCATTGGGAAAGAGCACAGTTTGGATAAATCATGTGAGTACCTAGAATAAAACATGAAAATAGATTTTGGGAGGGCACATAATTTTCTAAAACCATGCAGGTGTTGGGGTAGGTCGTGCATTTGGAGATAGAGGGAAGAGTATAGTTGGCACATGGTTTGCCAAACTATGCGAGTATATAGTTTGGAGACAATAACATGCATACGGTTGGTTCATGATTTGAAAAACTATGTGGATTAACCATGAAATGTGCATTGAATTCTTTGAAAATTAGAGATTAACTTGGTTTTACACCCCAAACTCTCATTATTCTTCTATTCTTCTAGGCTCTTGAACTCCTCTCCTTCCTTAGGTGTTCTTGGGGGTTCCCTTTGATTTGGTGGATGGTTTTGAAGGATTAACATGCATTGAATCTCTAGAATCAATGGTAATCCTATGTTTCCTCTCTTTATCTTTAGATCTTCTCATCTTATCTAACCCTAAACATTAGATCTAATCCATTATAGATAGATTTATAATCTATTATGTGTTTGGATGAGATCTTTATTGGATCTATTAAAGGGAGGGTGTTTAGATGTTAGATCTAGAGGTTTTGTTGTGCTTTTCTTCATTATCATCACCCATTGAGAGGTAGGTGACTTCTCTATCTTATCCACTTATTCAATAAGTTAAAGTCTTGGTTTTATCGAAATCTTTTGCTTGGATTGCAAAGAAAATATTTAATTATTTTTTAAAGGAAGTACTTTTTTATTGATGAATTGAGAACATGGTAATTTGGATGAATTTTGGAATACCCCTTTGTTTTATAATTTTAAATTTATGGTTTTGGTTTGACACAAGCAAGATGTTCAATGAAATGTTTTAAAGGGAAAAATGTCTTATGTGGAATGAATCGATATGGGATATGGTCTTGGAATACATGGCAATGTGTTAATATTGAATTTTAAAGGGACTTATTGAAATAGACTTAGTGCTTGGTGCCAAAGGGATAACAGAACATGGGATTTATCACCTTATGCCAACCTGATGAAGGATGAGAGACCACTCATGAGTATGGAACTATTATTCGACATGAATGTGTGTTTATGATATAAACATGATTGGATATGCCAAGATGAAAGAAAGAATAAAAAAATTGATTTATTTCAATTGTTTACATAAACTGTTTTCTTATGGATTAACTATTCTATTTCAATTTAAATTATTTGAAATTAATAAATTGATTAGATGATTCTCTTTTTTTATATACTATTTTGTTAAACTGTTATCTAATGTGATCTTGTTCTAGTGGGGTGAGTTGAGAAGTCTATTGGGGAAATCCTACTGGGTATGATTACTCACCCCTTTCATATGAGCTTTGGTGCATATTTTAGATGTTATAGTTCATGTAATAGGTAAATTACAAGTCTCATACTTCTCTAGTGGAGCATATTGATGCTAGTTTCTCAAGTGGGAGTTAGAGCTTGGAGTTCTATTTTGGAGTCTTTGGAGTGATACCACTTTGGTGTTTCCATGTTGAGACATATTTGGTTTCCTTGAGTCATTATTTTACTTTGTCATTACAACTATAATATTGTTTATTATTCTTTTTTTGGTATTTTATTGAGTAATATTATTTATATCCATGAATCATATAGTTGGTTTGGTTGTTTTTATTTTATCTAGTTATTTTATGGGTTTTCTTTAAGTAAAATCATCCATTGACATTTTACTAAGCCCTTGACATTTATTTTTGGCCTTTGGTGTCTTGATTATGTCACCCAAGGTTAGTATCACATCTGTATCTTCCCAAGATAATGGGTGAAGGGAGAGATATTACAAATAGAATCGGTCTTGGTTCATCTGTCATATTGGAATGGTATCAAGGAGATATAAATGTTGGAACTTGAAATGTATAACATAAAAAATATATAGCTAACCACTTTATACTGAACTTCAAGTTACCAAGGTGGTTGAAGTACATAGAGTGTTCTAAGACACTTTTAGTTTTATCATCATCTCATTTTCATGGTTTTAATCAATGAGAGTTTGGGATCATGCATTATAAAAGAGACTTTCCACTAGGATTCCATCTTTCATGTGGTATTTGTTTGCTTATGCTTTGGTAAATGGTGACATGATAACCTTGTTTATTGAAATGGATGCTTGTGATTTGGACAAAACCAAAGGTTTCTAAGAAATGGTTTTGTGAACATGGTAAATATGGACTTGTTCTATTTTGTTATTGATTCCTTCCACTTCTATTTGATTTTTTTTTGCTAATATTGATTTGTGTTAATACATTCTTTGTGTTTTCTTTCTTAAAGAAACATGAAATTGGTATGAAATAGAACTTAAACCAGTAATGACTGTAATTAGATGATATTTATTAATGGAAATTTGAATTTATGTTATCTTAAGGAAATTGAAATAATTTTAGAATTCATAGTGAAGATGTTAGTGAATTATTAGGGTAAATACATCTTTATTGAAAATTTTATTTTTGTTTTTGGAACTTGAGAACTTTTCATGTGGTTCTTAGGGAAAATTGTTATGTTTAGATTTAGTGTATGTAAACCTTTATAGTGTGTTGTAATATAAATTAATAACTTACTATTTTTGATAAAGAGGTTTTTGGATACTTTCCTTTGGGAATGGTGGTTATGCTACCTATGCTTGTTTTTTGGTTATGTTGATTATGTTTTGTGTTGTTTTACTTCTTATGCTTGTGCCTATGATAGTGCTTGGGTGAGATTTACACTTGTTATTCTTACATCCTAATAGTCTTCTTGTTGTGTTGGTTATGCTTCTACATTATTATCCTTGTTGTATAGGTTATGCTTCATTTTCTGTAATAGATGTAATGTGTAGAATAGAAATAATAGTTTCCTTGGGATATGATTTCTCAGGGGATGAGCATCAAGATTTCTCATAGGTAATGGGATATCATGGCATCAAAAATTGGTTACCATGCTCTTTTTCCTTGAACATAGTATATCTTAAGGTAGAATTCACTATCTTCCTCATCTCTTAGTCATACTCTAGGGAATATTATGGTTCCTCGCATTAAATAGTGTATTGATTGCTCTGTTTGGAGGTTTATATCACATCTTATAAGAAAGTTTTTATCTTTTTAATGGAGTTGAAATGTTATTTTCTCTATCACTATTTATTATGGGTAACATGTTTGGGTTTAATAGGGGAATCTATCTCTGGTTTGGGGTTGATACTTTTCTTTAGAGTTTTTTGGGATATGGGTGCCTACAAGTTCTTGTCCCTGGCTTTAGCAACATGAAAACTATTTTTTATAGGCCTCTAGGACTCTTACCCTCTATGTTTGGTGGGTTATTCCAGTTTTTTTTTGTGTTTTCTCACGTTTGGTATCACTAATGACTACTCCAGCCACATCTATCTGTTTTTAATTATTTAGGTAGTGGATTTTTAGTATTACTAGTTTTTTGGAAATGATCCTTAAAATGTTTTATCATGAAGGATTCATGGATTAAACTACTCTCATGAACTTGAGTCATACGAAAAAAGATGATGCCTTTGTTTTTTTGTCTAGTGGATCTCATTCCTATTGTGGGTGACTAAGTATATGAAAGTTCCTTGGTAGAATTTTCATGGACTTACCATTAGGTTAAACCTTATAGAGGGAATATTTAATCATTGATCATGGGATTAACATTCCTTCTTTGGTGTATCGGGCCAAATTCAGGATCCTCCTTGTACCGGGACAACCATGAGTAGACTGTCCATCCAAGTTTAGGGAAGGTACACATGATAATGAATGACTCAAATCAACCAGTGTGCAATTTATGATGATTACCTATAAATTTTTTATATATTGGGTGAATTCTCTTGGACTTGGACACTAATTTCATAAGAATCTTGATGCCGTCAAAGTCCATGTTTTCCAACTCATTGAGTTGATGTTCTTCATTCTTGTTTGGGGAATCATGTTTGTGATCTTCAGGTCATGGGGTATGTTTGGTAATTGGATACCTTATATCATATTCCAATTATACCTGTATTTTCCTAAAACCTAGTTACTTTATGGGTTAGTGGTTAATGTATTGAATTTTGGAATCTAGGTTATTAGTGAATATAGGATACCATCATCGAAAAAAGGGGGAAAATGAGAGGATCTTTTATCTAGGGGGAGTTGTATGATGAACTTCAGTAGTTCATAGAAGGATTTCTTCCCTAAAAAAAGATTTCATAGGTTTTTAGTTCTCTGTATATGATTCACATGACTCTATTGAGAGAATCATACCTTCATCTCTATTGTTTTTTAGTTATCCACATTATTTTTATTTCGTCCCTCTATTTTTAATCAAGGAACATGAATTCTTTAAGGATTTTGGGAGTTAATGTGTTATTGACTAGGGAATTAGTGGAAGTTAGTTCTTTATTGGATGGAACCATGTGACTTTCTTTACCATATCAATGGGGTTATAAGATGGGTATCATTTCATTTTGGATTCAATGAAATGAATGATTTTCTCCTTTATCCTTAATCTAAATGAAGAATTTAATCCTAGTTATGTTCGGGTTGAGCTCTTATTTATTTTGTGTTAGGTGTTCCCTTAGTATCACTTTCACCTTAATATCTTGTGATGAGTAGGATAAGGTCTTGATTAGTTAACACGTACCTTTGGTATGTTTAGTACACCTTGTTTGGTAGTTTTACCTATTGTTTCTTTACCGGTAGCCTCTAGATTTCCAAGGACATAAATCCTTATGGAGGGGAGAATGTAACACCCTTAGTTTCAGGTAATTTACACTTTATTATGTATTTTGAAGTTATATAATACTTTGGTTAAGTTTTGGAAGTTTATGGATTGTTTTGGAGTGTTTTGGAAGCATTTTAAAGGGTGAAATGTTTGAGAATGGTTAGCGGAAACCATACACTTTCTTAGGAAACCGTGCAACAGTTTCTAGAAGTCACTAGGCAGGCGCATAGTTAAGACAAACCATGAAAGTTCCTAGGAGAAATTGTAAAAAGGGATTTTAGGAGGGTGAATGGTTTTCTAAAACCATGTGGGTGCTGGGGGAGGCCGTGTTCTGGGAGATAGAGGGAAGAGCATGATTGGCACATGTTTTTTCAATCCGTGAAAGGGTGTGGTTTAGAGACAGTAACATGTGCATGATTAGTGAACGATTTTTACAAACCATGTGGCCTAACCATGATACATACATTCAATTATCTAAAATTATATTTTAACTCAGTTTTACACCCAAAACTCTCATTATTATCCTATTCATATAGGCCCTCAAACTCCTCTCCTCCCTTAGGCGTTCTTAGTGGTTTCCTTTGATCCGGTGGCTAGTTTTGAAGGATCAAAGTGCGTTGGATCTCCATAATAAAAAATAAGTCTCTATTTACTCTCCATCTCTTTAGATATTCTCATTTTCTATCACTTATAATGTTATTTCCAATCCTTTATAGATAGATCTATGATCTATGATGTGTTTTGATGAGATGTTGATTGGTTCTATTGAAGGGATGGTGTTTTGAGCCCGGGTCTAGAGGTTTTGTTAGGCTTTTATTCATCATTTTTACCCATTGAGAGGTAAGTGGCTTCTCTATATTCTACACTTATTCGAGAACTTAAATTCTTGGTTTTATTGAAATGTTTTTCTTGGATTACAAAGAAAAAATTGAATGTTTCATTGAAGGAAACCCTTTTTAATTGATATATTTAGAACATGGTAATTTGGATTGATTTTGTAAACCCCCTTTGTTTTATAATTTAAAATTTATAGTTTTAAAATTATGATTTTGGTTTGATGAAAGCAAGATGTTCGATTAAAATTTTTAAAGGGAATAAATGACGTATTTGGAATGAATTGGTATTGGATATAGTCTTGGCATACATGGTGTTGTGTGTTCATATTGCATTGTATGAGTCCTTATTAAAATAGACTTGGTGGTTGGTGCCAAAGGGGTAATGACACATGGGATTTATCACCTTATGATGACCTAGTGAAGAATGAGAGACTACTCATGAGTATGGAATTGTCATTCAACATGCATGTGTGTGTGAGAGAGAAACATGGTTGGGTATGCTAAGAGGAAAGAAAGAATGAAAAAATTGATTTAGTTTAATTGTTTTCTTAAATTTTTTTCTTATGTATAAATTGTTCTATTTAAATTTAAATTGTTTTAAATTGATAATCTATTTAGATGTTCCCCTTTTTGTTATATACTATTTTGTTAAATTGTGAGCTAATGTGTTCTTATTCTAGTGAAATGAGTTGGGAAGTATTATGGGGAAATCCTACTAGGTATGATTACTAAACCCCAACATATGCACTTTGGAGTGTATATAGACATTATTATTGTTGTAACAAGTAAAGGAAAAGTATTTTACTTCTTTGGTGGAGAATCTTGATTCTATTTTCTTAGGTGAGAGTTAGATCTTAGAGTTCTCTTTTGGAGTCTTTGGAGTGATGCCATTTTGGTGTTTCCATGCTGAGAGGTTTTTGGTTTCCATGAGTCATTGTTTTATTTTATCACTACCACTCTGTTATTGTTTACTATTCTTTTGATGGTGTTTTATTGAGACATATTATTTATATCATTGCATCACATAGTTAGTTTGGTTGTTTTTATTTTATCTTGTCAAGTTATGGCTATTCTTTAGGGAAAATCATCCCCCAACATTTTACTAATCCCTTGGCATTTATTGTCGGCCTTTGGAATCTTAGGGATTCCACCTAAGATTAGTAACACCTCCACCTATTCCTAGTGCGGTTTCAATCCTACTATACATGATCACATAAGAAAACACTAGTCAAGGGTTGATACCACTCCCCACTCTCAATTCTAAAGCAAATCTAAGAGTCTCACCTCCCATTCATAAGGCCCGACCATGCTAAACCTTCCTTGGAAAACCCTAAATAGTGCCCAAAATATACATGTCATGTCTAAAATGATGTACCAAATACTATTTTTGGTTCACTGTATTCTATCTCATGCAAAAATACTAGTCAAACCTCCTCTGATCAACCCTTCATGAAAATTATCTTCTATAACTACTGACACATTACCAAACCACCCAATCCTAAGGCCTTTATCCTAGGAGGCGTCTTGTGATTTTTCAAACATGTTCACTGAAGTACTTACCCAAACTTTGGTGAAATTCCACATTTGAATCCTTATTTAGCCAAATTCACCATCATACCCAGAGCGGCGATTCACCTCTAATCCAATACATCAAGATCATTATAGGTTATCCCGGTACTGATTCCCACACTCAGACTCCACCCGATACCATATCCAAATTTATTTTAGGCACCTTCCAGGTCATTTCCATCCAATTACCATCATAACCATCCACCAACCAGTCTCCCAAAACCATGAAACCACCCACACAAGGTCATATTACCCATGACCGATAGGATTCACCCTACCATAGGAGTTTCCTTTCCATAACTTCATTTGATAAAAACCCGTACACCATGTCCCATTCCCTATCCATCTTCAAACATGATGCATGGATGTGGCCAAACTTACTCATAATCAAGCATAATCACAAAATCAATTATTGTATACTCCCAAACCATAATGAGGACCATTCCCTCAAATAGTAAATAGTGCACTTCCCAACATAAGGATTTTACTTATAACACTCATAGATCATAACCTCAACAAGATCAATCACCAATACATGTCGTTCCTCCCAAGCCACACTTGTCTACTGCCATCGTTGACATCATTTCATCCTTGGCATCATCCAAAAACTGAGTCTATTCCCCCTATTTTCAACCAAGGCTCTAGGTCACTATGCCCACAAGCATCAAATCAAAATTTCCATCGATCCTTAACCCACACACAACTATCACCAAATTCTAATTTAAACTCTATAACACATAACTAGTACATGCACTACCCAAATCTCATCTACAAACAAAAGGGTGTATGATCCCATATCACCTGATCATCAAAACCTGACTCATGATCATGTGAGTCGTATGAAATAAAACTAGTTTGACCAAGATTCAAGGCATGTCAACCCGTCATGTCAAGAGCATCACAAATGCTCTCATATAAAGTTTTAACATCCATCTCATGCTAAGTCCAACCATACATTTAGCTACCATCTAGCACCATTCAAGTCATGAGCATCTACCCATGCTTAGCAGCGCATCTAAGGCACTAGCCCTCGAGGTGACTTAAATAATAAATCTAAGGCATCACCATGCCTATATCATATATTCTATTACACATCCATGTGTCAATCAAATAACCTAAATCACTCACCTATGGTTCCTACCTCAAAGGCACCAATAAACCTAGGCCAACCACTCTCAAAGGTTACCCTTACATCAAACACAACTCAATGACTCTCTAAACATAGAGTTGTATCATTAAGGTCTCTAGGTCCACCCACCCATCCCATAAACCATGGTCACACTAGAGGTCAATTCAAGAGTAACATCCCATGTTCCCATCTATAACCTATATGACATATCACACACTAACACCCTCTCAAGGGCATTGTCTACACAATGAAATCTCATGTCAACCCAATGGCCTACCAAGGCACTGATTCTCACTAATCATACATACACAAGACTACTCCCTTGAGAACCATAATCTCATGTTGACCCCCCATGACATTGTCTAAGATGATCCATGTCAAGTAACCATAGTCACCCGATTTAGTTAAGTATAGCTTCATTTCAAGTTATATGAGATAACACTATATTGGTTGTTACTAGAACTTTTAGTAACCAAACCTATAAAATACTCACCCAAGGGGTTCATTTTTAAGTCATTTAATTTATTTACTAACCCCTCAAGATCTCTACTCATCCCTTGATGAAGTGACTATACCACCATCATCTCCATCATTCATCTCACCATAGGATCCATAAGTCCTACCACCAGAGTAAAATATATATACAATTCGTACAACTGAGTATAATTACACCAAGTACTTATATAGTAAAATGTTGTATGAGTAGTTATTGACACTTTAAACAACCTATTATCCGTTGTTAATGAAAACAATCACATTGTAAATCCCATAAATCATGTTAATCCTATATACCTGATATGATGCATGAGATGCCTCTCACCTCTACAGGCTAAGAGCCAAATCCATATATGGTTTCTTACTAATGGAATAAGAGATAAAAACCCAATAAATCATACATCATAAATCTCAAAACTCATGTGCATAATTATTGTTAAAAATAACAAATAACTATAATTTCACATGCCAAAAACATAAATCTCATACCCATGGTAACCTGGACTTCCATTGGGAAAGGTGTTCGTGATGCACCGATCTAAGTTCCATCACAAGCTCTGAAACATCCCTATGTATATAGTATATCAAATCCAAAAATACTAAGATTAAAATAAAAACAACACTCTCATTCCATTTCATAACATCCCAACCCTACTCACCCTAAACAATAACCGGACCGGACTACCATGTGACCTCATGCTCGCTTCCCTAAACGCAAGAGGATACCGACTAGGATTGGGGATATATATAGGTATCATGGGGAGGTTATAACTCCAATATTAGAGTGCAAAATAATAATAAAAATAACCAAGGATTATACATGGTAGTAAATAAACAGAGTGCATACAATAATAAAGCATCAGAACAATAATAAATGAAATACAAAACACGTTGACATACAAGACCGATAACCCATTGGCCCAATAACATATAAAAATATAGAAGAAAAACAAAAAAAAAATATACATTGAGGATCCACTACCACTCCAAGATGTATCACATCCCGATCTTTTGATATCATCTGAGCTGTCCTGCTCGACCGTGCTAAACCTGATCTCAGGTCTCGGTCCTACCTGTGCCAGTAATAACCATGTAAGAGCTTCTTGGGTACTCAGATTCAATGGTGACCCAAGTAGGATGTGAGTACAAAACTTAGTAGGGCACCACCAATGTGGTCCCATACTAACCAAAATATGTTGTGATATATTCATGTGATATGATCAGATAAATAAATAATTATTGAAAAGAAATAAAATAACAACCATTATCGATCCTTAGGTTCAAAAATCTAATCGACCATACCTACTTAGACCAGTTATTGAGTGTATCTGAGCATGCCATAATGAATGTTCCAAACAATACCAAAAACCACCACATGATTTATATAGATCAAGTATCACAGACCACCCCTTACAGGTGTTTTCTCATCAAGTAACCCATAGCACCCTTTACAGGTGTTTTATCATTAAGTAACACAAACCACCCCTTATGAGTGTTTAATCATCAAGTAACACCAACCACCCCTTATAGGTGTTTTATCATTAAGTAAAATATACCACCCCTTATGGGTGTTTACTCATAAAGTAACACAAACCACCCCTTACATGTGTTTTATCATCAAGTAACATAGAACACCCTTTACGAGAGTTTTCTCATCTAGGTATCACCAACCTACCTTGTGTGATTTTTCTTAGACAACAACACATAATATATAACTTCCCCTTGCGAGTTTTCTAATACAAAATAAAATAACACCCCAAGGGAATTCTCTATAAAAAATAAAAGATTTACCCCAAGGGAATTTTCCATCTCATAACCAAAACTACCTAGAGGGTATACATCACAAGCCATCATAAATAAAATAGATAATAAGGGTCGTCCGAATTCCTAAATTCATCACTAATTTATACAGAACCATGTCTAAAATTCAAAATATGAGTTCTAAGTTAACAACCATATATATCTCTACCAATTCCCAAACACACTCACTCAGGGTCAGATATGAGTTAGGGAACCTACTCAGGTCCCCTAGATCAAAACTTCAGTGGAGGTTCCCCACTGGGAGTCCTTGGTCTCAAACAAGCCACGCGAGTAAACACCCAATGCCTAGAGGATACTATGTCCCTTGGAATTATCATCATGATAGAACAGTCTCATCGACTACATGGGTACACCGCTTTGATGACACTATAAGATATGACACATGTCATATCTCAGTTATCATGGTCACTCTCACTACTACAAAAACGGGCATTAACAGTGCTAAAAACAGGCTTTAACAACGCTGTAAAGCTCGGCACTGATAAAGGGGGCACCCCTTTATCAGCGCTAAACAAGCACTTCTTTAGCGCTGATAAATGATTGTTTTATCAGCGCTCCTTTAGCGCTGATAAAGGTGTAGTTTATCAGTGATTTTTTAGCGCTAATAAAAGTACGATTTATCAGTGCTAAAAGAGTGATGATAAATGCCCTCTCTACTGCTACAATAAATCTACATCAGCACACCTGAACACCTGCAAAAAAAAAATAGCATCTCAATAAGACAATTAAAGCAAGTATACCCATACAAAATTAACTCATAAATCATAAGAAAATTAGACCAAGTATACCCATACAACAATTATACCTGTACACCATTAACACATAATTTATAAGTTAATCAAGTACTTAAAGATATCAATTCAGAATTCAGGGGGTTTGGGGGCTGTTCAAGGGTTTGGGGTGGCTGTCCAAGGGGGGGGGGGGTAGGGGGTGTCCGGGGGGCTTTCTAGTTCAATTCTAAGGCTCCATATGGGTGTGTTTTATCAATACATAAATCTTTGGACTTTTCTCTATCCACTATGCATCATGTTATCAACCTCAAAGAAGTTATAAGGTTTGTACACACACTAAGGTGCACATACTTGGGGGGGGGGATGAATCTCATTAATAAACCCCCAATATTAAACCTGCATTAGGATATTTTAAGTGCATGATTAGGCAATATGCACAACCTAGTTGAGAAATAACTGGAATAAAACTAATAAAAAATCATCATTGATACTCAAATCTATGACCATGATTAAACCCAAATTAATTTTCCAAGTGCTGAACTTTTACCAAGCATTTCAAAAGGATCGTGTCGATATTATAAAAATATAGTTTGACCAAGTCCTACCCAATATACATCAAGACACATTGATTCTCAAGTATTAAATCTTGATCAACCATACCTACTTCATCCAATGTTAGGGTTTCTTTGAGTACATCATAGGAACCACACAAAACATATAATATACCATGGTCTCACCACTATATACATAATTATCATTGACCTCCAATATGTGAGTTTTATTTATACTCAATCATGGAAATCCACTTATGGGAGTTTTCTTATCCAGGGAATACCCTCAACAGTATCTCAGACCACCCATATGTGTTCTTCCAATTCCGAGGCATAATACCTACAAGGATCTCATCCCTATACTATGGGAGTACCCTTATTTAGGGAATAATACTAAGAAGCATATATTATTTACCATATGGGAGTATTATCATACAAATAATAATCCCTAGAAGAATATCAACCCGCCAATCTGGGTGTATTCTCATTTGAGGCATAATCTATATAATCATCTCAGCCCTCCCCTATGGGATTATTTTCATTTAGTGAATATTCCCGATAAGAATCTCATCCCACTCCTATGGTTGTATTCTCATTTGTGGAATAATACCTATACAGATCTCATCCCTCCCCAATGAGAGTATTCTCATTTAAGGAATAAGACCCATAAACATATCCACCCTCCCAAATGGGAGTATTTTCATCCAGATATAAGCCCATAAGTATCATAGACCCAAACACATGATCACCCTAGTATACCAGGACAACCATGACTTGATATATATGAGGCCCCTGATAGATCACATGCCATGACCCACCATTTAAAAGATCAATGTAATCCGAATGTGTTTGGTCGGATTTCCGTAGGTCAGTTGTTGTTTTCACTTAAAATCTTGTCCATTTTAAACAAAATAGAGACCCTTTGAGTGATAGTGGCCACAATGTGCCTCGGATTGAGGTGGGGTTGACCCGTACACGTCACCAAGGACCCTTGGATCATTCTTATAAAAGATCAACGCAATCCGAATGCATTTGGTCGGATTTCCGTAGGTCAGTTGTTGTTTTCAATTAAAATTGTGTCCACTTTAAACAAAATAGAGACCCTTTGAGTGATAGCGGCCACACCGTGCCTCGTATTGAGGAGGGGTTGACTCGTACACATCACCAAGGACCCTTGGATCATTCTTATAAAAGATCAATGTAATCGTAATGCGTTTGGTCGGATTTCCGTAGGTCAGTTGTTGTTTTCACTTAAAATCTTGTCCATTTTAAACAAAATAGAGACCCTTTAAGTTCTAGCGGCCACACCATGCCTCATATTGAGGAGGGGTTGACTCGTACACGTCACCAAGTACCATTGGATCGTTCTTATAAAAGATCAATGCAATCCGAATGCGTTTGGTCAGATTTCCGTAGGTCAGTTGTTGTTTTCACTTAAAATCTTGTCCATTTTAAACAAAATAAAGACCCTTTGAGTGTTATAGGCCACACCGTGCCTTTAATTGAGTCAAGGTTGACTCGTACACACAACCAAGGACCCTTGGATCATTCTTATAAAAGATCAATGCAATCCGAATGCGTTTGGTCAGATTTTCGTAGGTCAGTTGTTGTTTTCACTTAAAATCTTGTCCATTTTAAACAAAATAGAGACCCTTTGAGTTATAGCGGCCACACCATGCCTCGGATTGATGCGGGGTTGAATATTAAATGTCACAAAGGACCCTTTTATAATTCTTATAAAATATAAATGCAATCCAAATGCGTTTGGTCGGATTTTCGTAGGTTAGTTGTTGTTTTCACTTAAAATCTTGTCTATTTTAAACAAAATAGAGACCCTTTAAGTGATAGCAGCCACACCGTGCCTCATATTGAGGCAGGGTTGACTCATACATGTCACAAAGGACCCTTGGATCGTTATTATAAAATATTAATGCAATCCGAATGCGTTTGGTCAGATTTCTGTAGGTCAGTTGTTGTTTTCAATTAAAATCGTGTCCACTTTAAACAAAATAGAGACCCTTTGAGTGATAGCGGCCACACCGTGCCTCGGATTGAGGAGGGGTTGACTCGTACCCATCAACAAGTACCCTTGGATCTTTCTTATAAAATATCAATGAAATCCAAATGCATTTGGTTGAATTTCCGTAGGTCAGTTGTTGTTTTCACTTAAAATCTTGTCCATTTTAAACAAAATAGAGACTCTTTGAGTGATAGTGGCCACACCATGCCTCGGATTGAGGCGGGGTTGACTCTTACACATCACCAAGGACCCTTGGATCGTTCTTATAAAATATCAATGCATTCTGAACGCATTTGGTCAGATTTCCGTAGGTCAGTTGATGTTTTCACTTAAAATCTTGTCCATTTTAAACAAAATAGAGACCCTTTGAGTGCTAGCGGCCACACCGTTCCTCGAATTGAGGCGGTGTTTACTCTTACACATCACCAAGGACTCTTGGATCGTTATTATAAAAGATAAATGCAATTTGAAAGATTTTGGTCAGATTTCCGTAGTTCAGTTGTTGTTTTCACTTAAAATCTTATCCATTTTAAACAAAATAGAGACCATTTGAGTGCTAGAGGCCACAACGTGCCTCATATTGAAGCGGGGTTGACTCGTACATGTCACCAAGGACCCTTGGATCGTTCTTATAAAATATCAATGCAATACGAATACGTTTGGTTAGATTTCCATAGGTCAGTTGTTTTTTTTAATTAAAATTGTGTCCACTTTAAACAAAATAGAGACCCTTTGAGTGATAGCGGCCACACCGTGCCTCATATTGAGACAGGGTTGACTCGTACAAATCACCAAGGACCCTTGGATCGTTCTTATAAAATATCAATGCAATCTGAATGTGTTTGGTTGGATTTCCGTAGGTCAGTTGTTGTTTTCACTTAAAATCTTGTCCATTTTAAACAAAATAGAGACCCTTTGAGTGCTAGCGGCTACAACGTGCCTCGGATTGAGGCGGGGTTGACTCGTACACGTCACCAAGGACCCTTGTATTGTTCTTATAAAAGATCAATGCAATCCGAATGCGTTTGGTCAAATTTCCATAGGTCAGTTGTTGTTTTCACTTAAAATCTTGTCCATTTTAAACAAAATAGAGACCCTTTGAGTGCTAGCGGCCACACCATGCCTCATATTGAGTTAGGGTTGACTTGTACATGTCACTAAGGACCCTTGGATCGTTCTTATAAAAGATAAATTTAATCTGAATGTGTTTGGTTGGATTTCCGTAGGTCAGTTGTTGTTTTCACTTAAAATCTTGTCCATTTTAAACAAAATAGAGACCCTTTGAGTGCTAGAGGTCACACCGTGCCTCGGATTGAGGAGGGGTTGACTCGTACACATTACCAAGGGCCCTTGGATCATTATTATAAAAAATAAATGCAATTCTAATGCGTTTGGTCAGATTTCCATAGGTCAGTTGTTGTTTTCAATTAAAATCATGTTCACTTTAAACAAAATAGAGACCTTTTGAGTGATAGCGGCCACACCGTGCCTCGGATTGAGGCGGGGTTGACTCGTACATGTCACCAAGGACCCTTGGATCGTTATTATAAAAGATCAATGCAATCCGAATGCGTTTGGTCATATTTCCGTAGGTCAGTTGTTGTTTTCACTTAAAATCTTGTCCATTTTAAACAAAATAGAGACCCTTTGAGTGGTTCAACATTCTTTCATGTTGCTGGTGCATATCATCTGTTAAAATGGGAAAATGACTCATTGGAGAAAGGATGTTTTATTTAATAACAATTACAATTTTCCTATGAACATTTACATACAACAATGTTTCATCTTTTGATCCCCTTAACCCCTCTCAAAAATGACCACAAATTGTACATGTCCCCAAGTCAGATCTTTATTGTATTTGTGTACAATATTCCACCAAGTATGCGACCCACTCATTTCTAAACACATCTATATAATCTTGTGAGTATGAGGCTTTTCGGTATTCATAGTAGTACTGAAAAATAAAAAAATAAATAATTAATAAATAACTTAAACGAACTAGTAGTTGTTTTTAAAAATACCTCTTTAGGGATGCTAGTTTGCTGATGAAAAACAGTCTCTTTCATAAATTTACAAACATAATAACCGCAATCATTATCATTTGTTTATTTTGGACACTGCAAAAAAATTGATCATTAGGAGAATAAGTAACTTGTGTTGAGATGTGTTTGGATAGTGAAATTTTATTATATATACCATGATATTTGTCCAGACGTAGTACTTTCTCACCTCCTTATGCTTAGCCCCTGGCCTCATTACTTTTTTTAGACGATAATGATACACCTACCTATCAGTAAAAGATAATATAAATTATATTACTTGATGTTTAGACCTAAAACATAAGATGTAGTGTCTTACAGATTCACAAACTCCATCATGTGTGGTCGGTTTGATGGATATCCTTGCTTTGAATCCAGAAAATAAATCTTCGAAGTATCTAAGTTCACCGCAATTAGAAACCAATGTTTTCTAAAAACACAAAAAGGAATAAGTAATAAAATAAGTGAAAATATAATTGATATGCTTTAATCATAGAGTATTACCCCTGCATGGTTGTTATTAGGAAAAGTCTGTCATCTGTAATCTTGCGTTCAGATGTTTTCAGCAAGCCATTCACTATTTCATCCCTTTTTGATGGATCTATTTTTGTTAGGTGTGTTGATGTGATATGAGGACTAACCAGTCCAAATCTTGGCTCATGGGAAAATTCCTTCAATTGTTTTTCATAAATGCATCTGTCAACAATATAAAATGCATTTAGTCATAATTTGAACGTTAGATCAGCTTTTGGAAAATCAATTCATGGAAACATACCTCATATATACATTTACAACTGTGACGCCTAGCCAACCATTTTTAAGGATTTCATTTACATTTTCAGCAGCAACGAAATCTTGACTTTCCTCTCCGTATATATTCTCTTCGAAAATCACTATATGACTATTACCATCTTTTAGCTTCGTATCCACATGAGTCTTCAATGCTAGTAAATGTGGAAAGAGAACAGGTGGTGTTATTGTGCTTTCAATAGCTCCTTGGGATCGGTTGGTCGATCCTTTAGATGGTTTTGAGCCAACGTTTGTCACCCCCTTCCCTTTCTCCATCTATAACAACAATCATTGGTTCAGACCCTTTTTTCATTAATTGTTAAGGGTTTAGCTTGAAAAGAAAAGAAAATAAATACCTCTTTGTCCACATGTACTCTTACAAGTTGTGACGGCCATGCAATGAATGTCCCAACAGCCTTTTCGACCGTATGAATATCATAGTCATCAAGTGGAATAGGTAGCTCTGACTTTGGCTCATGAGCTACAGTAATCGTCACTTTCAGATGATCTTTCAGAAGTGGTCTATTATGCAGTGTGGCATCTGGGATATTGAACACTGTAGCCCTCATTACAAGGTGATAGGTGGGTGTTGACAGATATAAATCACAATCATTATCACCCTGTAGAAGATGAGTATAGAAAAATTATCAGTGTTTGTTTTATTCATATTTCATGGGAACAATTATTAGAATATTTATTACCACGGCTAAGAAAGTTCTTTGAGGCGAATGGATTGCCTCAAAGCTGGTGGGGGGTGGGGTGAGATGTTCATGCGGCGATTATTCTTGAGTTGTGGCTTCCCTTTGCTTCCCACCCATAAAAGTTTCTAGAAACTCTCCCTGCCATTGCAATTGTTCTTCAAGGGTTGCTATTTTTTCGCTCATTTGTTCCAATTTTTCATCTGTATCATCCATTTTTTTCTTCTTCTCAAAATATATTCGGGGTGTCACCCCAAACCCTGCACCTCTGACACGACCGTATTTTTCTGGCTGCTTCAAAGCCGTCGATAATAGGTCTGTATCAGCTATAGGAGTAGATAATTCCTGTGACTGTCGGATATAGGAAAATAACTAATTATTTTTATGTAATGGAAATTTTAAACAAATTATTTTATCATCGTGTCATACTTACACATATTTACCACACTTTCTATGTGTTCTCATCTACTAACTTCCCATATTTGTTCACACGTGCCTCCTTCCATAGCACATGATGTGGGGTGGAAGTGTATTTGGTTTTAGACTCATCAATCTACATATAAACATAGAAAAATAATTATGATGTTGTTTATTGGCACATAAAAATATTATTGTAAATTCAAAATACGTACCATTTTCTTTTCTAATGAAGCATACCCCATCCTTGCTTTACGATAGGGGTATGTTGGTTTTGAAGCACGTTCCTTATTTTCAGTACAGAGTTTCTGTTTCATAAATGAAATATTGACAATCAAAGTGATGAATACAGGTATCCTCAAACAACGTATTATCACTCACAATGTACCTGAAACTTCTCATCCCCACGACGGCTAATAAATGCATCCCATGCTTCTTGGGATATCAGGTGAGCGTAGAAAATGGGTGGGTGAGGATTTATTTTACCTTTAGAATCTTTGAGGTGACATCTTGTTAAAATAGTGCGAAAACCTCGATGAATCTTTCCTGCAAGCCTTAGTACATAATCCTTGTGTGAATCATCTACTATAAATGTAATCTGCAAGAGATTGAGAAGAGTAAGACATTGTTTTATTATTTTATTTCCTAGTAAATTAAAGAAATAAATTCATAATGTTACCGTAATTTCTTCCCAGATCACAACCTTCATCCCGAACACAACATGGTGCCATGAATCTATGTTAATCGGCACGTGTTGCCGAGTGACAACTCCAATGTAGCTGCTAAACATAGCCTTGTTGGGATTCACATGTTGGCCTCATGCATTCCATCCGACTTCAAATTTTATGCCTTTGCTTTTCACCTTAAGAATTTTGTCTAACACCATCAAACTACGACGCACCTATGATTTCTGCGACGCTGGTCCTTCATTCCCGACCATTTCATCGATATCAACATCATCTATATGTTCATCTAGAATAGTATCAATGACATGTGTTGATGGTTGTTGGACCTCAAAACTAAGAGCAGCAGGATCCACAACAGTAGGAGCAACAGGAGGAGCAGCAGGAGGAGCAACAGCAGTAGGAACCGCAGCAGGAGGAGCAGCAGGAGCAACCAGAGCCGCAACAGGAGCAACAGCAGCAGCAGCATGAGCTGCAGGAGCAGCAGTAGGAGCAACAGCAGCAGAAGCATGAGCTGCAGGAGCAGCAGCAGCCGCTGCTTGAGAGACTTGTTCAGCCTCAAGGTTAGGAGCATCAGAATGTGCAGAAGTCATTATCTGAAAAAGTGGTTGAACAGTTAATTCAGATCACATAAATTCAGTAATGATAAGATAATTACATGAGATAACAAGATCTATATTACAAACAAAATATAACCTGTTTACTGAACTCTCTTTCTTTTTTTCAAAGGTTGAAGGGATTTGACACCTCTATCGACTATCCAAATCCCTTCATTGTGGTCTCCTATAACATAAAAAACATCATCTGCATTGGGACTGCTCTGAAATGATTGCGACGTACCACTAAAAGGATCGTCCTCAACTGAATTTTCATCGGAACCTTCAGTAGTTTTGGACGATAACAGAACAATCGACCACTTTCAGTTTGCGGGATCTGGAACTTAAAAAACTTGTACCGCTTGTGATGCCATTATAAACCGTTCGTCTTTGTAACCTTCTTTACTAAAATCAACTTTCAAAAATCCCAATTCATCTATTTTAACACCACTGTTGTTATCAATCCATTTGCATTGAAAAATTGGCAATTGGAATGTCGTATAATCCAACTCCCATATTAGTTTGATAATGAAAAAGTATGACATATTTGCATAAATTGGATTTATGTCCTTACTACCAGAAACATGCATCACTTCGGCCACTAGTGTAACTCCACAATTTTGCATGGTACTATCTTCATCATGTTCATCTGTATAGAATGTATAACCATTAATTACATAACCGATGTAAGATAATACATACACACTTGGTCCAGCGGCTAGCCATCTAAGACATTCTGAAATTGAATTCGGATTTTCATCCAACTGCTTAAAAATATGGTCCTGAAACCATCCTATAAACTGGTGATTATGTGTATATGATAACCATTTTTCAGCCCTTGATGGATTCAAATTCCTAAGAATTTCTTTGTGAGTTTCAATATATGGAGCAACCTCCCAACTGTTATGCAAAACATAAAGATGAGCCTGCTCCCAATCTGTAATACTGATTGTCACAACTTCTCTTCCAGAAATTCCCTCACCCTCAATGCGTCCAGTGTGATGAGATTTCGGGAGACCAATGCTTTCCACATCAGATAGGTATTCAGTACAAAATTCAATGGTTTCCTCAACAATATATCGCTCCACTATACAACCCTCTGGCCGACTTCGATTTTTGACATACCCTTTAAAAATCTTCATATACCGTTCAACAAGATACATCCATCTATAGTGCACAGGACCACAAAGTCGAATCTCTCTCACCAAGTGAATCATCAAATGAACCATCATATCAAAGAATGTTGGTGGGAAGAACATTTCTAATTCACATAATATGATAAAAATTTCTTTTTCCATAGTTGGCAATTTTCCCGGGTCTAAAACTTTGCTACATATAGATTTGAAAAATAAACAAAGTTTTCTTAATGTATGACGAACATTCTTGGGAAAAATACAACGTAAAGCTATAGGAATTAGATCTTGCATCAAAACATGGAAATCATGTGATTTCAAACCTTTTAACTTCAAATCATTCATTGACACAATGTTCTTGATATTTGATTAGTAACCCTCTGGAATATTTACATCATTGAAGAAGTTGAAAAACTGATATCTTTCTGCCCTAGAAAGAGTATAAACAGCTGGAGAAAGAAACATTCAATTTTCACCCTTCACGGGAGCCAACTCTTCTTATATTCCCATGTCAACCATGTCCAACCTTGCCTTAATTCCATATTTTGTTTTGCCAGGGGCATTTAGCAACGTTCCTATAACACTGTCACATTCATTTTTTTTCCACATGCATCACATCAAGAAAATGTCTGACGTACAAACAATTTTAGTATGACAATTCAAAAAAAAAACTGATCTCTTTTTCCAACCAATTTTCATAAGGTTTTTTGAAAATGGTTTACCAAAAATAGTGTTCAGATCTTTTACTTTCTCAAACAGCTGATCACCTATTAGTGGAGATAGTGTTGCGCGTTTTTCTGAACTTCCATTGAATGATGTCATCCAAGATCGGTATTTATTCCAACGAGGTAGAAATCTACGATGTCCTAGAAACACAGATTTCGATGAATGTTTCAACTCAATTGATTCTGTATCTTCTTCGCACATGTGACACCCTTGAGTTCCTTTAATGATATAGTCTGAAAAATTTCCATAAGCAGGGAAATCATTTATTGTCTCATACAACATCACTCTTAACGTGAAGTATTCACTTTTATAAGAATCATACAACATTACACCTGAGTCCCACAATAACTTCAAATCCTCGATCAAAGGAGCCAGATAAACATCAATATCATTACCTGGTTGTTTTGGTCCTAATATAAGCATAGCTAACATGATTAATTTCCACTTCATGCATAACCAGGGTGGTAAGTTATAATTTACCAACATAACAGGCCATGTACTATGAGTACTGGTTTGAAAACCAAAAGGATTCACTCCATCTGTAGATAACGCAAGACGAATGTTTCTCGGCTCTTTTCCAAATTCAGGATACTCATGATCAATTTTCTTCCATTGATGAGAGTTGGCCAGATGATGTAATAACCCATCTTTATTTCTTTTATCTGCATGCCACGACAATTGTCTTGCAGTTTCTTCACTTCCATATAGACGCCTAAACCTTGTAATGATTGGAAAGTACCATAAAACTTTCATAGGATTGGATTTATCTTTCTTGTATCGAGAAGCACCACACTTTGGGCATTCTGTAAGTGATTTGTTCTCTTTGCGAAACAATATACAGTCTTTCAGGCAGGCATGTATTCTTTCAGAAATCATTCCCATCTAGCGTAGCATTCGTCTAGCTTCATATGTACGGCTTGGGAGCTCATTATATTCCGAGAGCATGTCATTCAAGAGAGCAAGTAGTTCTGTAAAACTGACATCACTCCATTCGTTGCCTGCTTTCAATTTATACAACTTCAGTACAATTGACAATGTTGTATACCTAGTGCAAGCAGCATACAATGGCGTCTTTGCACAACTCTTTAACTTCTCAAACAATTTTGGGCAATCATGGAGTTCATCTTGAATTGTCTTTGTCATTTCCTCAATACGATCTTCATCATCATTGACATCTGTAATCACATCCTCCATACGGTCTTCTTCATTATCCATATTTGTATTCATATCTGACGATCCATAAAACGTAGTTTTATCCCAGCCAGTAGCTACATTCACTTTTTCTCCGTGTTTATTCCAACATTTATAACTCCGATCTATTCCGTGACATATCAAATGTTATTCCAAATCCTCTGGATTAAGTAGTCTAGAATAACAACAACGTAAACACAGACAAAGGATTTGAGAAGGATCCTTTACGTGATCCTTTGCAAACTTGATGAACTCTTTCACTCCGTTCTCGTACTCTATTGTTAAACGATTAGCATCCATCCAATCTTTATTCATCTCTATCCTATTAGAGTCTCAAATATTAGTATTTATGGTTCAAGTACACAAAACAATAATTCCAAATACAGTAGAAGAGAACCACTTCCTTATAAAAATGGAGATTAATATAGCCTAACCATTAGTATTTATTCATCATGCCTAAATACTCACTGCTGGTGGAAGTGAAACCGTTCTTGATGATCATGCCAAGAATAAATGGAAACCAAAAGGGGGGAGTGAATCAAAATACCCCAAAAAAGATGGAAAAACATGGTATTTGAGATAGGTTAGTGGCTTTCATGTTGGCTAGACACCTATCCAATAGACTCCACAAGCGGTGATAGCCCCTACAGTTGTTGCACCAGGTGAAACTGTCACCTGAGAAGCTGAGATCAATGAGGCCCTTCCCAGCCATGAACTGAACAAACTCCATGATGGCCTTCCTCTGGAATGGGATTCTACCTTTCCTTTCCTTCGGGTTGGAAATGACATTAAATTCACCCCCAACAAACAATGGATGGTGGTCGGGATCGAAGTTATTTTTTTTCAAAAGGACAATCAATCCCCCTCAATTTTTTAAAATACCAATACCATAAACCATTTAAAAACAGGAAATTTTAATTTATTTTGGAAATCATTCCCAAAAAAATTCAATAAACAAACACATGCCAAACCATTTTGAATTTTATTTAAAGAATCAACTTATCTTTATTTTAAACCATGATTTTCATTTATAATATCAAATCCACCAACGGTAGAAGGAAACCTAATTTATTTCAATGAAAAAGGTTAATTCACAACAATATACCATCCATTCCATATATTATTTTCATTAATAGGGTTATTTTGTGCTTCAAAATGATCAAAACATGTCTAACCAACTTCAAATGGATAAAATATGAATTCATGAAACACATGAATCCCAAAAAGAAGATATAGTATAGAAACACCCACTTGGAATCTGAATGAGTCTACTCAAATGAAGAACATCATACATCTCCAACTACATCGATGCTTTCTCATATACAACGACACCACTAGCTAGATAGTGGCCCTCACCAAGAACATAATACATCTCCAAATAAGAGACTACAACCACTAACCATGAAGAACATCATAAGATGGAAATATACTAAGAACACATCCCTTCACCCAAATAAGAGACTACAACCACTAACCATGAAGAACCACTAAGATCATAATTTGAAACCTAAGGAAAGGTACACCCAAAACATACCAATGAATTCAAATGAAATAATTTCTAAACCAAACCATTGAAATCCTCAAATGTTCCTAACATCAAACCCCATCATATCTCCTAATAAAATTCTTTGATAACACTATTTCATGTCCTATACCCATTTAGACCCCTCTATTGGTTAGTAGATTATAGTCTAGTGACCCCCTAAAACCATCCTCCAACATGTCATGGGTTAGTGAATGCACCGAGGGTCTTTATCAAAACCATGTGCAATGTACTTATAATAATAAATAATTGATATTGTTTAACATCAAGTTGTATAGATGATTTTTCGAATGATACCAAGTGAAATTTAGTATGGTAAATATGTGTGATAAGACATTTTTGGTCTAACTAAAAGGGGATATAGCCTAATGAGTGCATTTTGGATTCACAAAAAATATGAATCTATGTGGTATAGGGTTTTTTCAACTAGTAGGAGTATGGACCACTAAGTGAATATGGTCCTCTATGTGTGGGAATGTTTTCATTTAGAGTATGGCCTAATATGTATGGTTCCCATAGAATAAGGCCCATTTGAATTGGATATTTGGGCTCATTACACAAGGTGGATCACATTTTTCATGTGAGAAATCTACACCAATTTGGTTCATAAAATATATTCATAGCACATAAGGATGTCTATATTCATCAACTAATGAACCGTGTTCTTATCACACCAGGTAAGAACATAAGATCATCTAATAAGGGAAGTGTTTAGAGATCGTATGCTCATCACATAGGGGATTCTTTGGCACATCGCCTAAGGAATCTCATGCTCCTAATGTGAGGTATAATCCTAGGATCATTACCTAGGAGATGAATAAGAGATATTATGATCATCACTTAGGGGATTCTTAGGAATATCCCCTAATGAATCTATTTATAATCTCATGAGGTATAATCAAGGGAACATTATTTGGGAGATAAAGAAGATCTCATATTCCCATAACATAGGGACTTCATATTCTCGTCACCTAAGGAAACCTAGGATTATCACCTAGAGTTGGATGTTTCCTGAATTAAGAGTGGTCATAGGTTTATATCTCGGTAAAGGAACTCACATATTTGAATTTTAGAAAAGGGAACCACCCGATACACTCATCGTGTAGGGGGTGAGCATAGTTTTATAGCCACCATTTCATTTTTATCCATGAAGTTATTCAATTCCCACCAAACCCTTTTCAATTTAATCATTAATAACTATATTCTATGTCACTGGGAAACTAAAAGGAAAACCCATATCAACTAACTATGTCATCTCCCACAATAACCCACTCATTACATCTTTTTAACAATGCATAGGTTGATGCTTCCCCACTGCATGATTTACCACCTCAACCATTTCACATTTTCCCCCAATGGAATCTATCACAACCAAAATAATAAAAAACTTCTCAAACAACCCCACCAAAAAACAATGACGATTTTCAACAATAAAAGTAAACAAGCACCATGTTCCTGAGAAATATAATGAAAATTATTAAACACATGTGAATCATCTCCTTTACATAATTTTCCATCAAGTATGGTCTATTTTCTTCAATCGGTAAATCCATAATACTCACCCATAGAATAAAAAAGCATGTTAAAAAAATGATATAAAAATGGGAGAGGAGAAAAATATTGAAAAAAGATTTGGAAAACATGCCTTAAAGGAGGTCCGACAAACTGAAGCTTGAAAGTGTTGCGGGCGGTGGAGGTCCGGAAAACTGAAGCTCAAGGGCGGCGGAGGTCTGGCAACGAGAATCGAGGGCGGTGGAGGTCCAGCAACGTGATCTCAGTGGGTGATAGAGGGGAGTCACAGAGTTTCAGTACCACGAGAGCTTTAGGTCGTGATAAAACGAGGGCACTGTGCGACTGACTTTATACAAAAATGCACTAAGGTTTTATCAAAGCTAAAAAAGCGCTGATAAAGACTACCTTTATCAGCGCTTTTTTAGCACTGATAATAGTACCCTTTATCAGCGCTAAAAAAGCTATGATAAATCCTTACTGTATCAGCGCTAAAATTTTACCGCTGATACAGGGAGTCTTTATCAGTGCTTTTCTAACGCTGATAAAGGGTCTTTTTATCAGTGTTATTTTAGCACTGATAAAGGTTACCCTGTATCAGCGCTAAAATTTTAGCGCTGATAAAGAAGTTTTTTATCAGCGCTTTTCTAGCGCAGATATATGGCCTCTTTATCAACACTAGAAAAGCACTGATAAAGATCTCCTTTATCAGCACTAAAATTTTAGCACTGATACAGGGTAACCTTTATCAGCGGTTTTTCTTAGCACTGATATAAGGGGGTGCTTCCCTTGCCCGTTTTTGTAGTAGTGTCTCGAGTGGTTCTCTCACCCAACCCAATCTTGGTCTACCTAATTTTGGTCCACATAGGCCTAGTTATGTCATGAGAGGGAGGGACACTTTCCCCTAGGCCAACTCAATTAACCCCAAGGTTCCAAAGGATCATGATATCCTCACATTTCCTATTTAGTCCATGAATGCATCTTTCATCACTCACCCCTACTTTGGTGTACAAAGTTCCCAAGAATGGGATACTAAGACATGTTTATGAAATTTTTTATAAGGGCACCACTTGTGGGGGTCCAAATGTCTAAGGGAGGTCCCAAGTTGAGGCCTTGTCCATCGACGACTGAGGTGTCATGTCGGCGCCCTAGACCAACATGGCCTAGAAACTAATTCATTTACATAAAGGTGTTCAATTAGTTTATCGCATCAATTTAAAATTTTAATTCAATTTAAAACATTCCAATTTTATATAAGGGTGCCACCTATAGTGGCAGGCCTAGGCATTGCATTCCATATGAAAAATGCATAACAATCATAGAGCTAGAATACAAGTCCACCTACCTCATTTTGAGCTTTTCTAATTTATTTTCAAAGGCCAACAACTCTAATAAGACCCTATGAGGTCTGTCAATTCTAAAAAAAACCCACTACAACCACCTAGTCTTCTATCTCAAACGAAGACATTCAAATTAATTATTTATAACATTTATAATTAATTAATTGATCCAATTTAAACTCAACATAATGTTAGATTACTCACTGAGCCTTAGTCGCCCGTCCAAACCTCAATCCATGAGGTTTTGGCCACCCCTGATGCACCCTTAATCCTAATACGATCCAAATACCCAACCTTTGTCACCAAAACTATAATTAATTCAATGAAATTTTGGGTAAAAACCTAAGAAAACTCATAATTATGGCAAACCTTATTGAATCGATGATAAACCAAGTATAAATGGAATCTTGGGATTCCATCATCATAAGAAAAAAATGAAGAACCATATCATTTACCTGATTCTATCATAATTAAATGGAATTAGAATCAAATCCCTAACCATGGGAAACTAAAATTAGAGAAAAATGGAGGAGAAGAATATTAAGGACCAACAAAGTTAAAGGCGCACCTATAATCACTAAAAAAACTATAAAAGGAACTCTAAATCAATGGGGGGAGATAAAGGGGGAAGACCCCCAAGTTTACATGAACAAGACGAGAGGATAAGGATGTATACCATTCTAAAAATACATAGGGAGAATAATTGTAATTCTGACCCCCTAAAAACTCCAACAACTATAGGCAGTAGATGTTTCCACTGCCAGACACCACTGACTAGCTGATGGTTTGCTATATCTTAAGCTGTAACAACCAACCCAACCTCCCCTTAGATGACTCTTGAGCTTAATTACCCATAAAAAACATCTATATAAGGTTATACAACTCACATAATTTGATTATGAATCTTGGTTCTCAAAAAAACCCATCCACCAAACTCAAAAATTTGAAATTCTCTAAAAATTTCCATGTCTGTACAAACCCGAGGCATTACAGAGTGTTCCTCCCATGCGCATGTTTTAAATTTTTAATCAAAAGGTTAAATCTATTGTCTTTTTACCACTAATTTTTATTATATTAGTTTTTTATTTCCAAATGTTTAAACTTATTTTTGTATCTTTATGTTCAAACTACCATTCTTTAGTTTATCTAATAAAGATTGAATATGGAACATGTATTGAGGTCTTATTGGTATCGATACACTATCTGAAAGATCCCATATTTTATTCAAGGTATGAAACCTTTTAATTTAAGTTTGTTTCATTAGTTTTATCTTAATATAAATTTATAATGCGGTTACGGAGGAAATGAGGGTGTCCAGGGCTCATTCGGTGCCCAAAGCCCCGACTTTTGGAAGAAAAAACTGGGCCACACGATTAGTATAAATTGTGCATCCCGGTCTTCATGGTTAGAAAAATAGCGTTGGGTGATCTAGATCACTGTTAGGGGGCATAAGGTTTGATAAAACCATGCCACCTTGGATGCATGGTCATGTAGGTCTAAGGCAGTGGGTGTGCATAGGTTGTACGCAATTTGTCTAACTTTCTATTGTAAGCCATACAAGGTGTGCTCCTTGGAAAGTGGGGTGTGCATAGTTGGTGTGCGGTTTGGCCAACCGTGCAGCCAAACTGTGTGACCACCCTCCCCTTTGAATCTTTATTAATACTAAATATAGGATTTGAAGTTGTTTCTCCATCTAGAATTTGAATTAAGATCCGCCTATCATGTTGGATCTCCATCGGTAAGCTCTCTATTATTTTAGCTCCTTTCATTATTTGACTTCCCATCAATGGAGTTATTTTGGTGTGAGATCATATGCCCTATTTTCAAGACATTTGTCTGTTCTTCCATTTTCTTTTGATCTAGACCAAACCAATGGCCAATATTGGATGACTCATATTCTACAAGCATGAGGTAGGTGGTCTATACATTTTCCCTAAGGTTTTGTTTTCTATTTTTCTATCACTATTGTACCACATGTCGGACCTTTCAGTTATTGCTTCTAAATTAAATGATAAGTATTAAATTAATTATTGAACCTAATTTGGGCTACCCTTGTAGAACCTAATGATGGTTAAAAGGTTTCCAACCTCAAACTGAGCCACCTATGTGGTGCGTTCCTTTATCTTCTCTACATTAAACCACCCCTTTGGGTGCGTGAAATCTCCACACTTATAGTGAAGCCTTTTTAAATTAAATGAGTTAGTTGTAGAGGATCATGCCTCCTTTTCCATGTTATTAAATGCTATTAAAATGGTTAAATGGTTTGCTTCAAATGAAAATTTATAATGAGATGGATATTCTCTTGGATTATACCTCGTTATACTAACAATTGTAATTGGATATGGACACTAACATAGACCATTCCATTTTATATTACTTGCTTGATGTTGGATATCTCAGTATGGCACTGACTCCTTATAAAGGCATGGAACCTATTTCATTATGGTATGGAATCGACTAGGGGATCGAGGCATGGAACCTGTAACCCCTAGGTATGATTAATTACGGTATGAAACTGATTAGGGGATTAAGGTATGACACCTGAGACCCCTGGATATAATCTATTGTGGTATGGAACTGATGAAGAAGTTCGAGGTGTGGAACATGTGACTTCCAAATACATCTATATCTTCAAATATAGGTTTCCTTGGTTATACACCTTGGGAATTAGCCCATATAGGTCTGATAATCTTTTTGCATGTGGTGTATTCCTACCTGGTTATTACATACTATTGAAACTTTATATATATATATATATATATATATATTCTCAACTATTATAGTCTACTCTTATTACAACTTGTTATTATGGTCTCATCATATCTATTATTCACTTACATTTTTTTCATGCTACACCTACACACAATTATAGTTTATACACACATTCTATATTTGCTATAGACATTGTTGGTGGTGGCCTACTGAGTTTATCTCACACCTTGTTCGGGCTGCCGATTGGTAACCGGACAGACTTCATGGATACAGGTAGGGAAAGGGGAAAGCACCTACTTTTCAATACTTGATTGATTATAGCATGGGAGCACATGACCAAGATTTGGCTCATGATGCTGTCTGAATATAGTATTTTGGCCTTTTTGGTTATTTGATATACTTGTATGTATTTGTTCTTACTGCCATGTTTTCATGTTCCTTTGTGTTTAGATATGTGACATTACTTCATTTTTTATATAGTACTTGATATTTCTATTGATGGATTGTTTATTATTATCATATGGATCTTTACTTACACTCTTCTAGTTATCATTTATTATGCTTTAGTTATTATTATTTTATTAAACTACTGTGTTACTCTGATTATGAGGGTATAGTCTCCCCACCATACCACTTTATACCCTTGATGCTAGTTAAAAACCTCTGGCATACGGGGAAGCATGCTTGAGGCTTTCTGGCCAACTGATTTTAGTTACTTATGAGTGAATCGAGTCTGGGATGTTACAAATTGGTATTAGTGGTTTCTTTTATTTGACTTACTATTAGGGTAACTAGAAAGGAGATTAGGATGTGTCAAAATTTGGTAATGAGCCTATGTCTGGGAGTAACTAACCCACATATGGGGAAAAAGACACATTACTTGGGATGAGGCTCGATATTCACATTTATGCCTATTACAGTTTTTTTTATTCCAACATTAGATGACTCACATGTTATGTGATTTTGTTATTATTATTATGATGCTAGATTAAATTTTATCCTTGTCCTAGTATGGAAATCAAGTATTGATTATGCATTATTATAGGCACCTTATAAGATGAATATATGACGCATTGTTCCATGCCATGTAGGTTGCATTGCTTGACTGTATGATACTTATTGTGTGTGCCTTGAGTGATATATTCGTTATTCAACTAAAGTTTCTCCAATAAAAATGGGATTGAATAATTGTAAATTGAAGTGTCTGCATCATACTTAATGGTATTTTCCCATATAGGTTGATGATGGCACCTTAACTAACTAATTATCACATGTTTGAGTTATGAAACCGAGGTTATATAGTCTAGAATGTTAATTGATTTTGAATATATGGATGTCATTTGTAATTTAAAGAGTTCATGTAACTTTATAAATTGGTAATGATTATTCATTCAGTCAATTCATCTTATACTACATGTTACATTTTGCTATCTAATGTAAAAGTCTGGATGCAGTTAAATGAAATACCAATTGCAATTTATAAAGCACACACCTGTATAAATTGGGAATGGTACTTTAGTTAAATGGTTAATTGCATAAATGTAAGAATTGATGAATATTTAATTTGAATATGGTCATCATTAAATGGGGATTCCAATTAAAACTTATAGGGTGTTTGCCTCTATAACTTGCAATTGACATTCCATATACTGGGACTCTTACAGTGAAACATAGAGCTTGACCCAGAACCAACATTAGTAGTGGGAAATAGGAAGTTTCTCTCATGTTCTTTATGATTGTTCCTATCACCCAGACCTGACTTTAGAAACATGCATAGGGGTGTGAATTTTGTATAGGAAGGCCTATACCTGTCATATTCATATGTTTGTAATATTATCACTATTAAATCCTATATGAAGCGTGTTCTTGGAATTTATAGAGATATACCACCATGTCATCCTTGATTTGTACCCCATGAGGGTGGTGACAACCATGCTCTAGAGGTGGTGGGCCCTAAGACACCAGTGTTTCTTCCAGTAGTGCCACATTTGGCACCTCCTACTATTCCCAACATGGGTGATGATTCTTGGTTTCAAGGGTAATTTTTATAGCTTATGAAGAATACATAGGGAGCTCCATGACTTGCCTCTTCTATTGCAGAGTTGACTCAAGAGTTCCAGTAGTAGCATCCATCCATGTTTTTGGGAGATGTCAGTCCTCAGGTGGTAGAGTCATGGCCAGAGGCTATGCTGACTATCTTCAAGTACTTAGATACACCTCCTGATAGGAGAGTGAATCTCACCACATATATTCTTCAATAATCCACCAAGTGTTAGTGGAATTTCATATCCCAGGTTGATCATCATGAGGGTATGGCCTGGGCTAGTTTTCATATAGTCTTATATGACTACCTTTTCCCTAAGACCTTGAGGGATAATCATGCCAAGGAGTTCATAAACTTGTAGCAAGGTTCTATGTCTGTTATGGATTAATCAACCCATTTTATAGAGATTCAACACTTTTCACCTATTTATACCTTTGATGAGATAGGAAAAGTGATACATTTTGAGTATGGTCTCATACATCCTATTCATTCTTAGGTGAATGTTTTTCTGTTGATTATAATGTCTGATATAGTAACCCATGCTCTTATTATTGAACATAACCCAAGGAAAGATAGAGGTATGAATCAGAGTATACTAGCTTCTTGACCTAGTAGCGTAGTATCTAGTGTTAGGAAGTGTCACTTCGGGACCTCTCATGAGGGTAGTACTAGTAAGAGTGCACATAATGGTAGTTTTGTAGTCTGTAATCAATGCAGGAAGCAAGGGAATGTGAAACCACTATGTGAGAGGGTCCCAATTGAGTGTTGATCCTATGAAAGTATGGTCTATTTATAGCGATTTTGAAACATTTTCCCTCCAATGGATAGTGAGATAGGATCAAAATCTACTTTGGGTCTTGGAGTAAGATCAATAGCTCCACATTAGGTAGGGAGTTGTAGTGATATCGATCGTTCAGGTCTAGGAGGTGGTCATGTGTGGGGGAGCCAGACATCAATTGCATATCATCAATAAATATGGCTTTCTCAAGGAAATCATGTTGTATACGATCCAAGTTTATACAGTGTGACATGTGATGGGGGAGTAGAGTCCCATACCTTCAATAGTTTGATGTACAATTTTAGTAGTATCTACCTTGGTATTTGTTTTGTTTGACATTGGGGATTCAAATTATTTTATCTCTATGGTTATCATAAAAAGACTCATGCTTGAAATTTAGTACTTATGCAGAGTGAAGATCCTTGAAATTACTTTGGGTATATGTTTTGAGAGTGTACACTAATGTAATGAGTTCCCCTCAAGATAGGTGGCTATCATTTTCTATGGAACTTCTTATTCCTTGAGATGTCTAGTTTCAACATTATTATCAGAATGGAATGATTAGTTACTTATCATGCCTATGTGGACTACTATAATTGGAGGGTGTCTTTCAAATCACTAAAGGGTGGTACTTATATTCACATGGGTGAGTGGTATTTCTAGGTAGGTAGAGCTAGAATCAAGCATCTTGGGCTATGTGGAGTAATAACCCAGATTTCTAGCCTTTATATAGATGATCAGGGAATACATCAGGTTGATTTACCTCATATAGTAGATCATTTTAGGGATGTATTCATGGATGAATTTTATAGTTTACCTCTTAAGAGAGAGGTGTGGTTCTCTCTTGAGCTAGTTCTAGGAGTTGTGCCAGAGTCTATTCCTCCTTAGAGGATGACCACTACTAAGTTGTATGAGTTAAAAAGACAGATGGAGGACTTAAAAGCTAAGGGTTTTATATAGACCAATACTTCTCCCTAGGGTTCACCAGTCCTTTTATTCAAGACGGTAGACAGAACCCTCAAGATTTGTGTGGATTACTAGAAATTGAATCATATTACTAGTAATAACTGGTATCCCTCACCTCGTATAGATGACCTATTTGATTAGATCCAAGGAGATCGGGTTTTCTTGAAGATTGATTTGAGGTTAGGCTATTTCCAGATACATTTCAGAACTTAGTACATACCACACAAAACATCCCGTAGTAGGTATGGTTTTTATGAGTATCTAGTTATACCATTTGGTCTTTCAAATGCACTAGCCCTTTTCATGGTTCTGATGAATTGGGTTTTCTACCCATATTTTTATTCTTTTATGTTATTATTTTTGGATGATATCTTGGTGTATTATCATACTCGACATGACCATGAAAAAAATCTTGAGATAATTCTGAATACACTGAGAGAGTACCACATGTATGATAAGCTCTGTAAATTTCACTTTTTAATCGATAAAGTACACTTACTACTGGGTTACATTATCTTAGAGGAAGAAATATCAATTGACCTAGAGAAGGTGAGATATGTAGTTACCTGGGAGAATCCCAATATTCTTTTTTGAAATACATAGTTTATTGGGGATTGATGGATATTACAGGTGCTTTATACAAGAATTTTCATTCCTAGGATCACCTCTTAAGAGCTTTACTAAGAAGAGTTTTAGGTTTATATGGTTATAATCCTACAAGATAGCCTTTAAAGAGCTAAAAGGGAGACTGACTTCAACACCAATCCTATTTTTTCTAGAGTTGGACATGAGCTATATAGTTTATTATGATGTATCAGGCATCAGGATAGAAGTAGTTCTAATGCAGGAAGATTGATTCATTATGTACAGGTCTCATAATTTAAGGCCACGTGAGAGGAATTACCCAACACACAATCTTGAGTTATCATCTATGGTTCATGCCTTGTGTTTTTAGAGGCATTACTTACTAGGATAGAATTTTGTGGTGTATAAAGACCACAAAATCCTCATATATATCTTTACACAACATTACTTGAACATCAGTAAAAAAATGTGGGTTGAATACCTATAGTCTTTTTATTTTTATCTTTACTATATTCCTAGTAAAGGAAATGATATAGCAGATGATCTAAGCTGAAGGACTCAGACACAGGAAGTTTTGGAGGCTGGTAGCGAGTGGTAGCTTATGGTTCTATTTTTTGAGATGCATTTGGAGGTTCAGAACCATCTTGGATAGTATATACTTGCATTATTATTAGTGACCTCTTCACTTATAGAGAGAGTGAAGATGAGGAAGTTATCAGATCCTGAGGGCTTAGTCCTAAGGGAGAGTGTTTTAGGTAAGGATTCACTGCCAGACTTGATCGTTGATGAGGATGAGTTCTTACACATCCATGGATGCATCTGGGTCCTATATACATATGGGATGAATTAATGTAAGATTCTCATACTTCTTCTTGGGAAGCACATCTCAGTATTACCAAGATGTATCATGACTTACGTCTCCGTTATTGTTGCCTGAATTTAAAAGGGAAATAGCTACTTTTTTTACTCGGTGTTCCACCTATTTGTAGGTGAAGATAGAACACCAGTGACCAGTAGGGATTTTATAGTCATTTACCATTCCTAAGTGAAAATGGGATGATGTCACTATAGATTTTGTGACTATCTTAATGAGATCCCCTTGAGGAAGTGGTGCGGTATGGGTGATCATCGACAGGCTCATAAAGGTCACTCAATTATTACCTAATAGAGAGACCTTATTAGTGGATGATATTGGGAGACTATATGTCGACAAGATTGTACACCTACATAGGTTCACTAGTACTATCATTTCTGATAAGGATTCTCATTTCATGTTGAGGTTATGGTAGGGGTTACAAAAAGATTTGGGTATGTGGGTGATTTTGAGAACAACCTTTCACCATTAGACTAAAAACCAACCAAAACAGATAATATAAGTACTATAGGACATACTCTGATCATGAATATTTGATTTTGGAGGTTATTGGAAGAAACATATACCTCTTTTAGAGTTCTCCTATAGTATAAATTTTCAGGAGATGATATAGATGAATCCCTATGAGTCCTTAAATGATAGACCATTCTATTCACCTTTGTGCTGGTTAAAGGTAGGTGAGGAAACACTACTTGGACCTTGTATCATTTAATAGACTTTATATTAGGTTAAATTGGTCAGTAAATGAATGGATACAACCCAGTTTATGAAGAATTCATATGCTGATCATCATCGTTGACCACTAGAGTTTGAGGTGGGGAGTCAGGTTTTCTTGTGTGTATAAACTAGACTTGGGCATCAATAGTTTTGAAGATAGAGGAATACTTTAACCTAGTTAATTGGACATTTTTAGGTTGTGGAGAGAGTCGGTCTGGTATTATATTGGTTATAGTTGCCTCAGAGGTATCGGGATATGCACAACATCTTCCATGTTTCAAAGCTTCACTGATACTATTCAGACTTGTCTCATATCTTTCATCCTGATGAGGTTGAGTTGGAGGTAGATGCGTTATTTTGAGGAGCATCCTATCTGTATTGTGGACCAGAGCATGAAGGCTCTTAGAGGCAAGTTGATTCCTCTAGTACGGGTGTTATAGCATCATGAAACATACAGGATGGGACCTGGGAGTGATAGGTTGGCATATATGCTCAGTGGATGGAGTTATTCTCAAATAATGGTTTACCACCCTTGGAAGGGGAACTCGGGGATGAGTTAATTTAAGGGGGGAAGACTATAAGATCTTAGATTTTATTTTATGCATGAAACCTTTTAATTTCAGTTTTTACTTAGTTTTATCTTAATGTAAATGGATAATGAGGTTATGGAGGAAACAAGGGTGTCTAGGGCTTGTTCAGAGCCTAGAGCCCCAAATTTTGGAGGAAAAAACTGGGCCACACAGTTAGTATAAACCATGCAACCCAGTTCGCAAAGTTAGAGAAAACCATGTAGGGTGATCTAGATCACTGTCAGGGGTCACACAATTTGATAAAATTGTGCCACCCAGACCGCACGGTTAGGCGGGGCTGAGATAATAGATGTGAATGGTCTATTCGTGGTTTGTCTAACCATGCATTGCAGGTTGTGTAGTGTGTGCTCCCCATATAATAGGGTGCGAATGATTGGTGCATGTTTTTTCCAACCATGCGACTACTTAAAAAGTGGATAATTAATGTTTCCACCTCTTTCTATTTAAATCACCCCTCCTTTCTTTCCTCTCCATGCACAAAACACCTCTCCTCATCACCTTTGAAGATCTCTCAAGACTAAATTTAGGCTTTGAAGTTTTTTCTCCATCCAGACTTCGAATCAAGATCTGTCTATCATCTTGGATCTCTATTGGTAATCTATTCATTCCTTTATCTCCTTTCATCATTTTCTTCCCATCAATAGAGTTATTTTGGTGTAAGATCATATGACCTATTTTAAAGGTGTTTGTTTTTTCTTCTTCTTTCTTCTAACTTGGACCAAACCAAAGGGAGATACTATATATGACATTTTATATGGGCATGAAGTAGGTGGTCTAAACCTTTTACCTAAGGTTTTGTTGTATATTTGAATATTTTCATTGTGTCACATGTCATAACTTCTGGTCATTGCTTCTAAATTAAATGATAAGCCTTAAACTAATTATTACACCTAATTTGGGTCACCCTTGTAGCACCTAATGATGGTTGTAGGTTTTCATCCTCAACCTAAGCCACCCATGTGTTGTGTTCCTTTATCTTCCTTGTGTTAAACCACCCCTTTGGGCATGTGATCTCTCTACCCTTGTAGTGTGATCCTTTTTAAATTAAATGAGTTAGTTAGAGAGGATCATGCCTCCTTTTCCATGTTATTAAATGCTATTAAAATGGTTAAATGGTTAGTTTCAAATGAAAATGTGTAATGATATGGATATTCTATTAGCTTGTGCCTCTTTATACTGAAAATTGTAATTAGGTATGGACACTAACACATCCCATGTCATTTTAAATTACTTTCTTGATGTTTGAAATCTCAGTATGGAACTGACTCCTTATAAAGGTATGACACTTGTTGTATTACAGTATGACACTGACTAGGGGATCAAGGCATAACACCTGAAACCCCTAGGTATGATTACTTATTATTAGGAGTTTCTCCATCATAAGCTTCCAGTATTTTGGGGTACTAATGACCCATATGAATCTAAGGACTATTTGGAGAAAATAAAGAAAATAATTTATTTTTTGAGACTCCTAAGGCAGTTAAAGTAAAGTTCACCTCCTTTATGATAGAAATACCCAACTAGAAATAGTGGAGATTTGTAGTCCAAGAAAAACTAAAAAATAATATTGAATAAAAATAATTTAAGGAGATGTTTTATCAGTAGTTTTACCTAGATATGATGGATCTCACCAAGTTTCTAGAGTTTTCAACCCTCTAGTAAGGCAATCGGACCGTGATGAAGTATGAAAATTGGTTTACAAATCTTATCCATTTCACTCCCGAGCTGATATATAATGAAGGGATAAAGGCTCATCAGTTTGAAATAGGACTTTGTCTAAAAATTCAATCTCAATATTTCATATTGAATTATAAGACCTATATGGATGTGTAAGATCGAGCACTAATAGTGGAGATTGACCAATCATGCATGTCTGGTTTTCTTGAACCCTATGCCAAGTTTGGTGGTAGTGATGGTGGGTTTATAAGAGAAATTGAAAGTGGGAAGATCCTAGAAGAGGTAGTGGTAGTGAATTTATAACTCCTACTCATCATGCATCATCATTCTTTATGGGGGTGGGCTCCTACTTTCCACAAATGTGGAAAGCTTGATCACATGAATCCTTTTTGTCTAGATATTTCTATGACACATCACATTTATAGGAAATTAGGACACCTCCATATGTTTTTTAGTAATAATCCTTAGGTAAGGAGTGGTGATGGTTCTTATGCCCTGAGAGGATCTCAAGAATTTTTAAATTCATCAAAAGTTATAGGGTCTCACTCTCTAGGTCGGGGAAACAAAATAAGATCATTATATGGGAAAATCCAATTGAGGACCAAGCCCCAGGCTAGAGACAGGCCCTATATTCAGGTTGAGAGTAGAAAGATGCATGTTATGGAGCTAGCTCCAATGGAGTATGTGATGGTTCTAGTAATAGTAATAGGTATAGTTCTTATTTCATCATCTATGGTTGTTGGTTTATTCAATACTGGTGCTTCTCACTCATTTTTCTATACTCATGTGGCTAATATTTTAATCTATATTCTAAGCTTATACCCCATGTGATGGAGATATTGAATCTTATTAGGAAAAATAAGGATCTTGGAATTTTATGCCCTTATTGAGCTATCTTATTATTTGAGGTGGATTTGTCCTAGGATTTCCTCATCCTTGATATGGATCTATTCGATATTATCTTCGGGATGGACTGGGTGATAGCCTTCAAAGCCTGTATCGATTATTATCACCAAAGGGTATTTTCACTACCGTTGATGAGAGTGTCCATCTATTTTAAGAGGAGTGGGATCCTCATTTTTCATGAACCAACCTGGGTTAACCCTGAACTAGTCACCAGAGCTAATCTGCAACAAGTCTTGAAGGGTGTTCCCGATCCCCATGGGATGGAAACTAGTGCCGAGTATCAAGATAAAACTGTTGTGAATGATTTGGCCCATGAAAAAAAGATAAACAAATAAATGAAAATAAAACTGAACAATAAAAATAAATTATCACATAGGAAATAAATAAACTGATACACATACCTTCATGTGACCTCATGAGTCACCACCAAACACAGAATGAAGCTTGATACAAGAGCAATGTAAAATTGGAAGAACCCGAAACTAAAAATATAAATTAGTTGTGAGCACCGAAATGATTAGTAGGAATGAAAAAGATAAACCACGTTTGATGTCCCACCTATAAAGAAAATTCTTTCTTTCTAGTTTAAAAATAGGACATGTAAAAATAAGGTTTTAACTCTTTTATCAAAATAAGTAACAAGCTGCTATTTTTAAGGAAAATTATTTTCATTTCACCTTCCAAAACAATTCCCAAAACAAATAATCTATTTCAATAAATTATTTTAAAAACCAACTAGTGATAGAATAAGTATTTATATATAAAAATAAAAGTAAAGGGGTCATGAGATGGAACAACCAAAAGTTCCACAAAAGAAAATAGGGAACATATGAGTATGAAATCATGGAAATTTCCTAAATATCCCTAGATTAATCCCTAAATGTACTCGATTTAGAACTAACTTCTAGAATATGATGAATATCCCAATTCTATAACCAAATGACCACCCTTAACTGACGAATATAGCGGCACAACCCGCCTGACATAACAACAAATCCAGGGGGTAACAACCCGTCTAATCGGGTCTGATCAACAACCGTCACTCAACCCTCTAAAAGATGCCCAAGAAACCCATGATAATAATATATTATGTAAGTAGGAGGCCCTCACATGCATGACTCACCTTACCTGCCATCACTGCACTTGCCTACCCTATACACAGAAACTACCTATATGATAACCCATATAGGGAAATCCCCAACAGGTGTTCCCATCATATAACAAAAAAATCACAAGTGCCAACTAGGATGTCACATCACATGAAATTTTAAAACATTTCACAAAGCACCTTAAGTTTCCAATCGGACGTTCATACTTTCAAAACCAAATTTCACTTCTAAAATGACATAAGGTGCCAACCGAAAATTTAATACAATCACTCCAATATATAATAAAATTATTTCAAACCATTTCTAAAACAAAATGAAACACCACTTCCAATTCCAGGTTAAAAACACATAACACACCTAAAAAAGTACTAAATGGGCCTTCATGTCATTTAATTGTCAAACTACACTTCATGGTGCCAAACAAGTCAAGTTTTAAATAACACACTTAACCAAATCCTTTAAGTTCCACAAAATACACTTCAAAAAATTTCCAAAACCATTTCTAAGAAGATATAACACACTATTTTCAAATATTAAATGCCAAACAGTCTTCACTACATTACAAGAAATGTCAAATTTTTAGAAAAACACTATTTCTCAATACCCTTAAGTTTCAAAACCATTTAAAAGCACAATTACACAACCAAGGCACCATACATTTAGAAACAAGCTTGAAAACATACTTAAATCAAAACAACCCATTGGAAATACTTATTACACACTAAAAACCATCAAGGAAACCAATTTTTAATACTTAACATTTAAAACCAATTGAGCACTATAAATACATCACTACTTTCAAACAAGGTTGAAGAAATGTTTCAATATGAAAAAAACTCATGCCGCAAGCTTGGATAAATTATGTAAAACAAATAAATAATTATTTCTAACAACCAAAACCAGATCGAAAAGTAAATAAATACTACATAAATATAGAACATATTTTAAAGCAATCAAGAAATTATGGATTTCAAATTAAAGGTGCGGGCTTAGGGAACCTACCTCAAAAAGGAAGCAGACCAAGCTGAGATGCTTCGGCTCTCAAAGCTTTTGATAAAAAACACCTCACACTTGCACACACATACATTATTATTATATATATATACCCTTAATAAAATGTACATATTCCCCACTCCATGATGGAATATGTGCAAGGAAGACACACACACACACACACATACGTACCTATGTGTGTGTGCACAAGCCTTCCTAGAATTGTCAAATGCTCTACAAACACCGCTGGAAGCTCAAAACACTGCAGTGAAGACCCACACACTCAAAGTAAATCACCAACAATCCATAAAACAAAAAATTACAAAATTATAAAAAGAGAAACAATAAGAATATATAATAAATCTTATCTAAAAATGATGATGGCAGACCAAATCAACCCAAACCGCCTCGCCAGAACTTGCACAAGCAGGGCCTGATAGGTCTTCCGCACAACCTAACATCAAAAGAAATAAAGAAAAATGGATCAAACCCAACCTAGGGTTTAGACTAATCTACACTGGGTGATGGGGAGACCTAAATCGTCCAAAATGAATAAGTAGGAGGGAGAAGGCCTTACCTCAAAGTTTCGGAGAGATTTCGCGAAGAAATGGTGGTGAATCGGTGATTGGAGGAGTGAGACGGAGGGGGAGGGGTCCGTCATGTGTTGAATAAAAAGGGGAGGGGGGAGTAGTGCGATGTAGGGATAATGGGATAAGAAAAATAGAGGAGGAAATAAAAAAGAAAAATAAGAAAAATAAAAATAAAGAAAAAGGAAAATAAATTAAAAACCTAACTTAATAATAATAATATCAATAATATCAATAATAATAATAATATTAATTATTATTATTATTAAAAGTCTTTCTTAAATTTTATTTTATTTCCATATTTTATTTTCATTTATTTTTTCTGACGACAGACCCTCACACATGGTCACTGCACGGTTACTCTTAATCGTGCACAACCTGTGCGTAGGACCCCTCTTGCTTGAAAATTTTAAAATCTAACCTAGACTAGACCAAAAAAAAATTGAGGATAGAAATAATTAAAATAATTATTTTTTTGAGGTTAGGGTGTGAAAATTCTCCCTACCACAAAAACTTTCTTCCCTCAAAAAGTCACTCAGTCAAATGAGGAATCGAACTCAAGCTCGAAGTTGAACATGGCCAATGAAACCACGAACTTGGTGTGACCTTTCATTCTACTAGTCACACCCAAATAGATTTAAAGTAAAATGCAATGATATGAACCATTATGTATAGAGGAGGGTTCTCCCCACCATAAAAAATCACCTAGTACCAACCAACACAAAAGGAAACCACAATGAGATCTATGGTGGGTCTCCCCACTATTTAAGAACCGACCAGCTTAGACAAAACTTGGAATTACCAGCACTTCACAACTCTAGAACCACCAATGTGAACCACAGAGAGAACCCCCAACATGGAGCAACCTTATAATCCTCCACACAGACTAAACCCCACTATAAGGAGAGCCCACCAAAAAACCCCAAAGTAGGAATCGAACCAAACCATGACATGTAACCTCCACAGGATGCAAGTGTCTCTAAGATGAGAAAAACTAAAAGCTAAAACCGATCCATGAAGAGATCACTTTTCAAGGTTGCACAACCATAAGGCATGATTACGACTATGAAGGTTTACAAAGACACAAGGCCACCAAACCTTTCAATGCCAAGAGAAAACTTTCAAAAACAAATATAAAAATGAGGAAAAGAGGCCTTTAAGAATTTTATGACCAAAGGGAACCTTCAAATATTGAATATGATACAACTAATACTTTAACTATCCCATTCCAACACTAGATACAAAAGTTATACCAAGTCCTCTACACTCCCTGTGATTCCTGACTCCATGAAGAGCTTTACTCCGAGATTTGTGGCTAGAGCTCTGATGTATTGAAGCATCTGTTGTCCCATAGTCAGAAGCTGACATCCTATGAACAAGAATTACTCATTTAATTTAAAACATTTATAAAACTTCCCCAAGTGCCCCAAACGGCCACATAATTGACAAGACCCTAGAGGATTTTCATAAGATGGAATTTGAATGCCCGAACTAGCCACACTGGAATCACATAAGTGGTCAACCAGGTGAATGAAAAGTTGGGACCAACAAGAGAGACTTATTAGGGATAGGTTCCTCTAGTATATACCCTCCACCAGACGGGGAACCCTCACAATCACCAAGAAAAAAACTGAACTTCCAACTGCCTAAATTTCAAGAACTAACTCGACAAAAAATGCCTCATCCACTAACTTCCTAAACTGATATTCCGAAGCTACCTCCGAAGAAAAGGAAACCAACTCCTTAATCTGGTCAACTCAAGCCTTCATTATTCACTGACCTTCCTGAAAACTCATGAGTTCTATCAAATTCATCACATTTACCTCCCCAGGCACACATCACTAGATGAAACTGGTCTGAAACACTCCCCATGAAACTCCAACTTGCAATGATTCTGGGATGACCACCCTCCATCGATTCAAAGTCAAGTCTCCAAACAAACTCAAAAAAACTTGAACCCTCACCACTTTGGGAGTTATTGAAAATGATTTAAACTTCCTCAAGAATCTTAATTACCTCTAGAAAACCTCGATCACCATAGAAAATGGGAAACAACCAAAATAAACTCGATCTGACCACTCCAATAGGAATCTGGAAAAGGCTAAAGACCGAAAGACACAAGAAACATCTGGGACCTTTCTGGGCAACTGATAAAACACAATTTATTGAATATTTTATTGATAATAAATGATATAGTTTCCTCAAATTGTGTTAACTATGTTCATTTATGGAATATTTGGGATTAGATCATTCATTTGAAAATTTGATGAAAATTCCAGTTTACCCTTTAAAAATTAACTGTAGTATTTCGAACATAAATAATTTTATTTGAATTATTTGAACTTAATGTTTTTTAAATGTGTTCCTAACATAATTTTCTACAACTTTCATTTAGTAAATTGAAGCTAAATCATGCATTTGGTTGGTGAAAATGATCCATGAAGTCAAAGTTGGGATGGAATCACTATATTGGATATTGGTTCTGTATTTGGAACATAACTTCTTCATACGTGATTGCATTAGGCCCAAATTTTTAGATAAGATCGAGGAATAATTTTATCACAAATAATCCTTCTGGAAGGACAGATGATTCATGCGTTTTGGTGGTAAAATTGGCGGTTCAATTTGGAATAAAATATTTGGATGAGATTCCTCATTCACACTTGAAATCACTTTGAACCTAGCCTCCCCACCACTATATAAATTGGTGTTTTTATTATTTGGTGGGGTTAGGAAGTGAATTAGGAAGTTTATGTCTGATGATAAGAGGTTACACTCCAATTATCTAAGCAATTAAATAAAGATAGCTCTTGAAGCAAGGATCCCTTCTTTGAAGCCCTCTTCTTCTTCCTCATGTTGTAATGTTTATGTTTTCATAATAAACTTCTTTTTTATTCTTTTATTTATTATATTTTCTTATGTTTTGTTCAAATTTATTATTCTATTAGTCTTGCTAATTTTACTGGAATCAAGATTAGAAATGTGATTGGGTTATACCCTTTCTAAACCTTTTCACGTGCAAAATGTTTCTACGATGACAACACCGCCCATGGAAGAGTAGTTCTTTTTATTAATAGATCTAACTCTAAACTTATTTATTCATTTATTTTGAATCAATGATCTACTGTAATTCACTTAATATGATCTAATAATTTAAATTTTAATTTAAATGAAACTAAGCAAGCAATTGAACAATTGACACAAAAACACGCGAGGTCGGAAGTTGTGTAAATTGTGAGAGTGTGATATTAATCGGTAATAAAAGACCACATGGGATAAATTTGTAGAGTTCAAATATAATACATAAACTCAATTAATCCTTATTTAAAGAGTGTATATGTGATCTAATTAACCACTTACCATAATCTAACCTAAGAACGTCAATCAAAGCAGGGTGCTGCAATTGCATGTTCTGAAGCTAGCCTAAGGTTTAAGTAATTTCATCTTTGTGGTTAGGTTAACTACCATAGGGTTCAAGGGTTAACAAAATATAGGATTATAATTAAGTGTATGTTAATTTAAATGATAATGACAAATAATTGAGTGAAGAGGTAGAGTTATATCAATTACAACTTTTAAATATTTTCTAAAAAACCATCTTCTTGTTGTGTCATTTTAATTAAACTTCATTTCAAAACTACAAACAAAACAAAAACACAATCTTCTTATAACAAACTTATTTTAGATTTATAAACTATAAACAAACCCATAATTTTAATTAATGTTATTATTTAATTTTATTTTACTTTCAAAATTCCTTTAATATGTTGTTAAATTTACTTCCTCCTTTGAGAGACGACCTTGATCAGCCACTCTACTGCACCTAAGTAACCAACGATCACATATCATTTGAAAGCACCCATGACAACAACTTTAAAATTGGAACCATTTCTGGGGATTCAAGTAATTATTTCAAGAATTTAGAGGTATTTATTTTATTTTACATTTTATTCTCTTCTTCTCTTCTTTCTTCCTTCTTTACCCAATCTGAATTTTTCTTCTTCTTTTGTTTTCTTCTTCTTCTTCTTCTTTTTGGACCATCAACTCAAACTTCTCATATTTTATTTTATTATGACCCACTTTTCTTATTTTCATTTTTATTTGATTTATGACACTAAATAATCTTGAAGATCTCTTATATCTTGACCCTGATATTGAACACAACCTTAGGGCTCGAATCAGACATTCTCAGTCTATGAGAAGTTTCAACATTCAACCATTTGAAGAATTAATCCACTCCAAGAACATTGAAATTGGAAACAATTATAATTACAACTTAAAACAAGAACCAATGGCTGAAAATAATGGGAATTAACTTAATAGAACCATTCTATAATTGGCTGCACCTGATATTAACCATCAACCAAATTGCATTGCATACCCAAATCTCGAATCAGATTTTGAACTGAAATCTGGGTTAATTCAACTACTTCCAAAATTTCATGGCTACTTTGGCGAGGATCCTAATAAACACCTTAAATAATTTAATGTGGTTTTCTCAACCCTTAAACCAAGAAATGTATCTGAAGATCAAATCAAACTAAGGGCATTCCCATTTTCACTTGATGGAGTTGCAAAAGACTGGATGTATTATTTACTACCTGAATATGTAACTTGTTGGAATGATTTGAAATGTATTTTCTTGTAGAGATTTTTTCCAGAATCAAGGAATACTTCCATTCATAAGGAGATATCAGAGATTAAGAAAGTACAAGGGGAGCCAATGTATGAGTACTGGGAGAAATTCAAGAAGTTGTGCGCAAGCTGCCCACACCACCAAATCAGTGAGAAACTCCCCATCCAATACTTATATGAAGGACTCACACCAATGGATAGGATCATGGTGGATTTTGTAGCTAGAGGGGAATTGGTATAAAAGACACCAGTAGCTGTATGTTCATTGATCGACAAGATGACACAAAACTCCCAACAATTTGGTGATCAAGGTACACCACATGTCAGGGGAGTAAATTAGGTAAGTCCTTCCTCTCTTGAAAATCATTTGATTGATACTAAGTTGGAAGAATTGAACACTATGGTGAGACAGATTGCTTTGGAACAAAATACATATCAACCCACTCCTTCAAGGCCTTGTGGAATTTTCACTGAGACAATCCATCCAACTGAATGTTGCCCCCAACAACAAGAAACAAAAGATTGTGCAGCAGTTTTTCCTGGGAGACCATATCAGTAGCAGCAACAACAACATCCCCAAAAGAAGTTTGATTCATTTTCACCAGTATACAACCAAGGGTGGAAGGATCAATCAGACATGAGGTATGGCTCTAGAAAACAACAAAGGCACCCTTTTCAACAAAACATCCAGCAACCTCCACCTTACCAACAAGGTTTCCAACAACCCCAAAGGCGATTTGAATCTCAAGAATAATAAGTCAACAACAAGGGTCTTCTCAATCAAAGGTAGATTCTAATATTGATGATCTTTTGAAATAGATTGTTCTTAATCAACATAATGAGCTGAAGAGTTAAGGTTCAAAGCTAAGGGAGTTGAAGACTCAAATGAGCCAGATTTCCACTACCCTCCATGAACTTGTAAGTAAGAATTATGGAAATCTACCTTCACAACCTACTCCAAATCTAAAGGAAAATTTCAATGTCATCACATTGAGAAGTGAGAAGCAAATGAATGATACTTCTATACCCACTATTCCACTGGGATTCACCTCAACTCCAGATAAGTTCCATTCAAGACCAACTAAAGAGAATCCAAAGGAGAAAGATAAAGGTAAGAAAAATATTGATGATGTTCCTCCTAAACCCCTTCCCTTTCCAAAAAGGGTTTTTCAAACCAAGAAGATGGCTGATGAGGTGATTTAAAAGGAGGTTTTGGACACATTCAAGTGTGTGTAGATAAACATCCCCCTTATTGAGGCCATTAAGCAAATCCCAAGGTATGCCAAATTTCTAAAAGAACTTTGTAATAATCGAAGATAACTCAAGGGGAATGAGAGGATCAATCTTGGAAGGAATGTGTCAGAACTCATTACACCAACTCAAGCAATGCCAAAAAAGTGCAAGGATCCCGAGACATTCACTATCCCATGTACCATAGGGGAGTTGCACTTTTTTGATGATCTTTGTGATTTGGGAGCTTCCATAAATGTGATGCCTCACTCTATATTCCCTTCTTTACAGGTTGGTGAGTTTAAGCCGACAATAGTAGTGGTGCAATTGGCGAATAGATCTATAGCATATCCAGCAGGAGTCCTTGAGGATGTACTTGTCCAAGTAAGAGACATGATCTTTCCATCTGATTTCTACGTGCTTAACATGGAGGACGATCAGGTAAGTTCTCATGCTCCCATTATCTTAGGTAGACCCTTCCTCAAAACTAAAAAAACTATCATAAATGTCAATGAGGGTACACTTTACATGGATTTTGGGGATGAAGTTGTGATATTTAATGTTATGGGCTCCATAAAGTACCCCTTAGAGAACCATTCTGCATTTGTTATCTCCCATTTTGAACCACCAAATAAAAACCCCATGGAATTTTATTATCCTATGCTTATAAAGATTATGAGTATTTGTTCTAGTTTTATGTCTAAGAGCACTTCCACACTCGTTTATAATGAACAAGTCTCTCTTATATTTGATTTTGAAATGGATTCATATTCTGATTTTGATCAAGTGAACTCTGATTATGACATGGCTGTTGAGTATACTGATGGATTTGATGTTTTATTCTCTAATTGTGATGATTTCTATTCTAATACTGATGCTCTTTGTGCACATATTTCAGTTCCTTCAATGTATCCATCCATACACCACCCCCCTACATTGGAACTCAATCCATTTCCACAAAATATCAAATACTCATACTTGTTGAGTGGTGAGAAATTACCTGTTATCATTGCAAACAATATCCTTTTTGAACATAAAGAAAAACTTTTGAATCTTTTAAGGGAAAACATCAGGACAATTGGGTGGACCTTGGATAACATATTAGGTATTAACCCCTACATTTTCATGCATGAGATTCTTTTGGAGGATGGGGCTAAACCAGTTAGGCATCCACAATAGATACTGAATCCAACTCTTTTGGAAGTTTTTAAAAAAGAAGTTGAAAAATTGCTCGAGGCAAGTATAATCTTTCCCATTTCAGATTCTCAGTGGGTAAGTCCTATTCAAGTTGTGCCTAAGAAAAGTGGTGTTATAGTTTTTAAAAATTAGAAATATGAGTTAGTTCTAATGAGGGTACAAAACAGTTGGTGTGTGTGTATTGATTATAGGAAACTAAATCAGTCCACCCGCAAGGACCATTGCCCCCTCCCATTTATTAATCAAATGCTTGAGAGACTAGCTGGGAAGACACATTATTGTTTCTTGGATGGATTTTATGGATATTTTTAGGTTCCTATTGCTCTGGAGAATTAGTAGAATACAACATTCACTTGTCTATTCGGTACGTTTGCCTACTGAAGGATGCCATTTGGACTTTACAACACCCCAGGTACCTTCCAGAGATGCATGGTGAGTATTTTTTCTAATTTTATTGAGACCTACATGGAGGTATTTATGGATTATTTTACAGTGTATGTATACTCATTTGATGAATGTATAAGTAGTTTGGGAAAGGTGTTGAATCATTTTATTGAGAAGAATTTGGTCCTAAACTTTGAAAAGCGTAATTTCATGGTAGATCATGGCATTTTCTTAGGGCATGTAGTGTCAAAACATGGGATTGAGGTTGATAGATCTAAGGTAGATATCATTTCATCCTTACCATATCCTTCATGTGTGCGTAATGTTAGATCTTTCCTAGGGAATGAAAGATTTTATCGGCACTTTATCAAAGATTTTAGTAAGATTGCTCTTCCTATGTCATGATTACTTCAAAAGGATTCTGATTTTGTGTTTGATGATTATTGCAGGACTTCCTTTTATGAGATAAATAAGTGTCTGACCACTCCACCGATCGTACAACCCCCATGGTGGGATCTTCCTTTTGAGCTTATGCGTGACGCCTCCAACTTCATAGTTGGAGCTGTCTTATCTCAAAGGGTGGAGGGACATTCACATGTGATTGCCTATGCATCTAGGACACTAGATTCAGCCCAATCAAACTACACAACCATGAAAAAGGAGTTTCTTGCTGTCATATTCACTTTAGATAAATTCCGTTCATATTTATTGGGTTCTAAAGTAGTTGTTTTTTCTGACCATGCATCTCTGAGGTACCTCTTGAAGAAGCCAAATGCAAATACTAAGCTAATCCGATGGATGATCCTTCTTCAAGAATTTGATATTGAGATAAAGGATAAGAAGGGGTTGGAAAACTTGGTGGCAGGCCACATGATTAGGCTTACTCACACACTAGAGGATGACACCTTGGACCATGTACCACTTTGGGACACTTTCCCTGATGAGAATCTTTATTCCATCTTAGGTATACATCCTTGGTATGAAAATTAGTTAAATACCTTTTTTCCTCTAAAATCCCTGCAAATTTAAAGAAAAATCAAGTCCAAAAATTAAAGAGTGAGTCAAGATTTTATGTTTGGGATGATCCATACCTATGGTGCATGTGTAGTGACTAAGTTATTAGGAGGTGTGTTCATAATCATGAGTTTGAGTTTGTTCTACAATTCTGTCATACACTTGCTTGTGGTGGACACTTTGGACCCCAATGGACAGCTAGGAAAGTCTTAGACTCTGTATTATATTGGTCTAACTTATTCCATGATGCTCACGTGTTTTGTAAGTCATTATTTTGTTGCCAACACACTGGGAACATTTCTAGGAGACATGAGATGCCTCAACAACCCATATTATTCTGTGAGATTTTTGATGTATGGGGCATCAATTTTAAGGGTATTTTCCTAGTTCCTTTGGTTTTTTTGTATATTTTGGTTGATGTTGATTATGTGAGTAAATGGGTGGAGGATAAGGCCACCAGGACTGATGATTATCATGTTGTTGTAGACTTTGTCAAAGCGTATATTTTTTGCAGGTTTGGAGTACCAAAGGCCATCATTATTGAACAAGGGACACACTTCTGCAATTAGAATCTCGCTTCCCTTCTTCGGAAGTACAAGGTGACACAAAAAACATCAACACCATACCACCCCCAAACAAATGGCCAGGCTGAGGTTTCAAATCATGAGTTGAATCAAATTTTGGAGAAAACTGTGCAGCCAAATATGAAAGATTGGAGTAAGCACTTGGATGATGCATTGTGGTCTTATAGGACAACATACAAGACACCCATTTGTATGTCCCCATTTTGGATTGTTTTTGAGAAAGCATGTCATCTCCCCATGGAAGTTGATTATCGGGCTTATTGAGCTATAAAGAAATGCAACATGGATTTGGCCCAAGCTGGAAGCCAAAGGAAGATGCAAATTCAAGAGCTTGAGAAGATTCTATTGTCTTAATATGATAACTAAAGGCTCTATAAGGAAAGATCAAAATCATCTCATGAAAAAATGATCCATGAAAGAGAATTTCAATTTGGAGAGAAAGTCTTGCTCTATAGTTCACAACTAAATCTGATGCCTGGTAAGCTACGTTCCAGGTGGTTAGGTCCTTATGTTGTGACTAATGTTTTTCCTTACGATGTAGTGGATATCACACAAGAGGACATAGGAAGGAGATTTACAGTCAATGGGAAATGTTTGAAGAGATACATTGAGGGACTTCCTACCAATTCAGTGGATTTCATCACACTTCATAACCCCATCGTCACTTGAGCATATCAGGTTATTCCCAACCCTTTCACTTTTTTATTCTTTGTCCTATTTAAAATTATAAATTTCATGTGCATATATCATCTCATGGGTTCACATCTAGGACAATGAAATATTTTAAGTGTGGGGGAAAAACCATTTAGTTTAGTATTTTCAATTGTTTTCCTGTTTTTCAATGATTTTTTTAAAAAATTATGTGTTTTTCAAATTTTGTGTGTTTATTTTTCAATTTTTTTTGTATGTTTTTGAAACTTTTGATCTGAAATGATTCTCATCACCATTTTTAAATTCATATCAATAAGTGAAACAATTTATCCCATGAAACCGAGATTAAATTAATGCTGAAAATAACTTTGTTTCAAGTTCAAATATTTAGTAATTTCATGAAAAGTACTCTGAATTTTTAATCTCATGCCACATCTCACTGTCTTTATATTTGAAATCAATTTCTTATGAGGCTTCTAAACCATTCTTTTAATATTATTTATATTTACCTCATTTATTGAGAGAACCAAACCATGCTTGATTTAACCAGAATTTGATTTATTTCCATCAAAACTTGAGGGCTTGAGTTACTTATGTTTAAATGATTTAGGCATTTGTTTAGTATTAAAGCCCATATTTCAAAGAATCATTTTTTTATAATGGCCTAATTTTAATATTTAATCCTTATATCCCTTATAATCCATGAACATCCTATTAGGTTTTCCAAATTACAAGATAATTTTCCCTATCCAACCAACTCTTGAAGTGAAATTTCATAATCTAGTTGAACTTAAGTGTGGGGGAAGTTGTCTTGTGTTGTGCTACCACATTCTGTGATACTTTGGGTGGAAAATTAAATTCTTAAGAGAAGTGTTTGCTGCTGAAGAAAATAATTATATTGAAATATATGTCTTTTCTAGAGCTTTCATGATAAGTGAAGTTGTGCCTTACTGGAGCTTCTAATAGAGAGATAAAGTTGTGCCTATCTAGAGCTTTTAAGAAAATCATGTTTGAGAAGATTGACATTTTTACTACTAAAATGTTGAATGGTGTGAACATTCCTTTATTTTTCATGATGATGAACATGAATCAATGCTATGGGGATTGAGGAGGAGACCATATTTAAGTGAAAATTAGAATAATACAATTTTGCTTCAAAAAGAGTCAATCCCTCCTCATTCAGCCTCATAGCTTTTCACATCTAAATCCTACCAACCGAAAGCCACAGAACAACCCTAAAAAGTACTCATGATAAACATATGTCCTTGACTCACATTGGGTGGTGATGTAGGAATTTATCAAGCCCATGGTTACCCTTTTATGAGTTTGGATGAGAAAGACATTGCTGAAAATTTGAATTTTGTGTGATAAGAGAAAATTTGAATGAGGTAAGTGTTTTGTGTGCATAAGAGGATAAATGAAGTAGAAATATATTGAATTATATAAATAGAGAGCTTGAAATAATGTTTTTTATAAGGCATGATATCTTTTGTTTCTTGGTGTGGAATTTTTGGATCTCAAGGATATGTTTTTTAAAATTTGTTTTGATTTGATATTGATGTTTACTTGTCACAATTTTTCTGAATACATGATATGAGGTTTTGCCCGGGAGTGCAAAAGGGTAAGTGTGGGGGAGTTGATAAAACACAATTTTATTGAATATTTTATTGATAATAAATGATATAATTTCCTCACATTGTGTTAATTATGTTCATTTATGGAATATTTGGGATTAGATCATTCATTTGAAAATTTGATGAAAATTCCAGTTTTACCCTTTAAAAATTCACTGTAGTATTTCGAACATAAATAATTTTATTTGAATTATTTGAACTTAATATTTTGTAAATGTGTTCCTAATATAAGTTTATACAACTTTAATTTAGGACATTGAAGCTAAATCATGCATTTGGTTGGTGAAAATGGGCCATGAAGTCAAAGTTGGGATGGACTCGCTAGATTGGACATGGGTTATATATTTGGACCATAACTTCTTCATCCGTGCTTGGATTAGGCCCAAATTTTAAGAGGAGATCTAGGAATCATTTTTTCATGAATCATACTTCTTTAAGGATAGTTTATTAATGCGTTTTGGTGGTCAAATTGGCGGTTCAATTTGGAATAAAATATTTGGTCGAGATTCCCCATTCACACTTGAAACCACTTTGAACCTAGCCTCCACACCACTCTATAAATTGGTGTTTTTCTCATTTGGTGGGGTTGGGATGTGAATTAGGAAGTTTAGTGAAGAGTAGAAGAGGTTAAAATCCAATTATCTAATCAATTCAATAAGGGTATCTCTTGAAGAAAAGATCCCTTCGTTGAAGCCCTCTTCTTCTTCCTCATGTTGTAATGTTTGTGTTTTCATAATAAACTTCTTTGTTATTCTTTTATTTATTCTCTTTTATTATGTTTTGTTAAAATTTATTCTTCCCTTAATCTTCCTAATTGGTCTTTAATCAATAGTAGAAACTTTATTGAGTTATACCCTTTATAAACCTTTGCTCATGTAAAACGTTTCTAAGATGACAACACCGCCCATGGAAGAGTAGTTATTTTTAGTAATCGATCTACCTCTAAACTTCTTCATTCATTTATTTTGAATAAATTATCTACTGTAATTCACTTAATATGATCTAATAATTGAGTTTTTAATTTAAATTAAACTAATAAATCAATTTAACAATTGACACAAAAACACGTGAGGTCAGGAGTTGTGTAAATTGTGAGAGTGCAATCTTAATCGGTAATAAAAGACCACACGAGATAAATTTGTAGAGTTAAAATATAATCCCTAAACTCAATTAATCCTCATTTACAGAGTGTATATTTTCTCTAATTAACCACTTACCATAATCTAATATAATAACATCAATCAAATCAGGGTGCTGTGATTGCATGTTCCGAAACTAGCCTAGGGTTTAAGTAATTTCATCTTTGTGGTTAAGTTAACTCCCGTAGGGTTTGAGGGTTAAAAAATTAGAAGATTATAATTAACTGTATGTTAATATAAATTAAAATGAAAAATAATTGAGTAAGAGGTATAGTTAGATCTATTACGACTTTTAAATATTTTCTTATAAAAACATCTTCTTGTTGTGTCATTTTAATTGAACTTCATTTCAAAACTAAAAACAAAACAAAAACAAAATCTTCTTCTAGAAAACTTATTCTAGATTTATAAACTATAAACACCCCATAATTTTAATTAATGTTCTTATTTAATTTTATTTTACTTTCAAAATACCTTTAATATGTTGTTAAATTTACTTCCTCCTTTGAGATATGACCTTGGTCAGCCACTCTACTGCACCTAATTAACCAACAATCACATATCATTTGAAAGAGCCCATGAAAATGCCTTTAAACAGCATACTCTAAATTAGAAAATAATATAGAAACAAGTCAACACTCAACCAAAGATCTACCAAAAAGGTCATCTCTAACCAAACTCCACACTCATCGACCAACACATCACAAAACAAATCAAAGCTGAACCAAATCTCAACCAAAACAAAACCACAACAACATTGAAAAATGAGCTAAGAATATTCTTTTGAAAATCACCATTTTACAAATTCACCCACATTCATATTTAATACCCTTTTTAAATCCAACATCATTTTCCATTTTAAAGATCATTTTATCACATCCAATTAAAAATTCAAAACACCATCACATTTTTCCCTTTAAAACCACAAATCTCTTTTGAAAAGAAGCCCCTTTTTATTAGAAACCATTTTCCTTTTCAAAAAAATATTTGGAAAACCAGACCAATCTTTGATTTTTAAATAATCACCCATGGTATCCTATGAACCATCAGATATGTGTTTCTCCCACTTCCGCTTATATCATCCACACATACATATCAAAATGCACTTTACCTACACACATTCACATATGTGAATGTCCATACGGAACACCAAGGGTCACACATACCCTTCCGCCATAAAAACCTAGCATTCCCAACTAAATTATCATTTCACATTTTATAAAAAAATTTGAAATTCAAAATAGTTTCCCTTCTATTCTCAAAACAACCCAAGGTTTTTCATTTTTTTGAAATCTAACCTTTACAAATTAAGCCTCATTTCATAACTCAAGAAAACACCCCAAAACCAATTTAAATTCATGACAAACAAATTAAAACCAAAGCACCATCCATTCCAAAATAAAAAAAATAGGGAACTAGTTGGTTATGCATAACACGACCACATGGTTTAGCAGACCATATACCATGCATCACCAACCACTATAAGCATATTAAACCATGCATGTGAGATCCACATGGTTTTCTACGCCATGTAAGTCCATTGTGAAACACCGTCTCACTCCCTTGGTAATACCCCATCAACAAAAACCAAAACCAAAGACTCAAATCCCGGAATACCCTTGGAAAATCGAGGATTAGAATGAGAAAGAGTTTATGACAATATTCTTGTACCTACCTACCAAGTCCCGACAATCCTATTCTCCAACTACCTGACACTCAAAATAACAAGGGGCCTCATTTGGTACCATTTTTTCACGATCCAATCTGGGTCAACCCTGAACTGTTCACCTAATCCAATCCGCGACAAGGCCCTAAGGGTGTTTCCGATCCCCATGGGTTGACAACTAGAGTCGAGCATCAAGATAAAAACATTGGGAATGATTTGGACCATGAACAAAAGATAAACAAATGAATGAAAATAAAAATGAACAATAAAAATAAATTCTCATAGAGGAAGTAAATAAACTGATACACGTACCTCCATGTGACATCATGAGTCACCACCAAAAACAGAATGAAGCTTGCTACTAGAGCGATGTAAAACTGGAAGAATCTAAAACTAAAAAGATAAAGTAGGTGTGAGCACTGAAATGCTCAGTAGGAATGCCAAAGATAAACCACTTTTGATGCCCCACATCTAAAGAAAATCATTTCTTGCTAGTTTGAAAATCGGACATATAAAAATAAGGTTTTCATTCTTTTATCAAAATAAGTAACGAGCTGCTATTTTTAAGGAAACTCCTTTTCATTTCACTTTCCAAAATAATAACCAAAACACATAATCCATTTCAATAAATTATTTTTAAAACCAACTAGTGCTATAATAAGTACTTAAATATAAAAATCAAAGTAAAGGGGTCATGATATGGAACAATCAAAAGTGCCACAAAATTAAATAGGAGCATATGAGTATGCAATCATGGGTGTTTCCTAAATATCCCTAGAGTGATCCCTGAACGTACTCAGTTCGAAACCACCTACTGATTTATGGTGAAGCTTCTAATTATATTAGTAACTGTCCGACTTCAACTGACCAATATAGTGGCACAACCCACCTGACCTAACGGCAAATCCATGGGGTACCACCCCGTCTAATCGGGGTTGATTAGAAACCGTCACTCGACCCTCTAAAAGACGCCCAGGAAACCCATGATAATAATATACTATGTACGTAGGATTCCATCGTACGCGTGACTCACCTTAATTGCTATCACCACACTTGCCTACCCCATACATGGACACTACCTATACGATAACCCATATAGGTAAATCCCTAATAGGTGTTCCCATCATATAACAAACCAATCACAAGTTCCAACCAGGATATCACATCACATGAAATTTTAAACCATTTAATAAAGAAACTTAAGTTTCCAATTGAGAATCCATACTTTCAAAACCAAATTTCACTTCCAAAATGACATAAGGTACTAACTAGGCCTTTAATACAATCACTCCAATATATCATAAAAATATTTCAAACCATTTCTAAAAAAAATAAAACTTCACTTCCAATTCATGTTTAAAAATACAAAACACACCTAAAAAAGTACTAAACACGACTTCATGTCATTTAATTATCAAACTACAATTTAAGGTTCCAAACAAGTCAAGTTTTAAATACCACACTTAACTAAATCCTTTAAGTTCCACAAAATACACTTCACATCATTTCCAGAACCATTTCTAAGAAGATATAAAACACCATTTTCAAATATGAAATGTTGAACGAGCTTCACTACATTAAAAGAAATATTTAATTTTTAGAAAAACACTATTTCTCAACACCATTAAGTTTCAAAACCATTTAAAAGAACAATTACACAACCAAGGAACCACACATTTAAGAGCAATCTTGAAAACATGCTTAAATCGAAGCAAACCATTGGAAATACTTATTACACACTAAAAAAAATTAATGAAACCAATTTTTAATATTTAACATTTAAAACCAATTGATCACTAGAAATACATCACTACTTCCAAACAAGGTCGAATACATGTTTCAATATGAAAATAACTCAGGCTGCAAGCTTGGATAAATTATGTAAAACAAATAAATAACTATTTCTAACAATCGCAAAAAGATCACAAAGTATATAAGTACTACATAAATATAAAACATATTTTAAATCAATTAAGAAATTATGGATTTTGATTTAAATGTGCGGTCTTAGGGAACCTACCTCAAAAGGGAATCAGACCAAGCTGAGACACTTAGGCTCTCGAAGATTTTGATGAAAAATTCCTCACACTTGAAAACACATACATTCTTATATATATATATATATATATATATATATATCCTTAATACAATGTACATATTCCCTACACCATGAGGGAATATGTGCAATTAATACACACACACACACACGTACCTATGTATGTGTACGCAAGCCTTCCTGGAATCTTCAAACACACTACAAACACCACTAGAAGCTCAAAAAACCACGGAGAAGACCCACACACTCAATGTAAATCATGAACAACCCATAAAGAAATAACAAAATTATAAAAATAGAAACAATAATAATAGAGAATAAATCTTACCTCAAAATGATGATAACATACTGAATCAACCCAAACCACCTCGCCTTCGGTAGTGGTTTCCAAAAATCACACAAGTAGGGCCTGATAGGCCTTCCACAGAACCTAACATCGAAAGAAACAAAGAATAATGTATTGAACCCAACCTATGGTTTTAACTGAGCTACAATGGGTGATGGGGATACCTAAATCGGCCAAACCAAAGGAGTAGGAGGGAGAAAGACTTACCTTAGAGTTTTAGAGAGATTCTATAAAGAAACAGTGATGAATCAGTGATCGGAGGAGGGAGCTAGAGGAGGGGGGGGGGGTCTGTCACGTATCACGTGTCGAAGGGGAGGGGGAGTAGCACTATGCATGGAGAAGGGGAGAAGGAAAAGAGAGGAAGAAATAAAAAAGAAAAAAATAAAAATAAAGAAAAAGGAAAATAAATTAAAAACCTAACTTAACAATAATAATATTAATAATATCAATAATAATAATAATAATAATTATTATTATTATTAAAACTCATTATTAAATTTTATTTTAGTTCCATATTTTATTTTTATTTAATTTTTTTGACAAAATACCCTCACACACAATCGCCACACGGTTACTCTTAACTGCACACAACCCGTGCGCAAGACCCATCTTGCTTGAAAATTTTAAAATTTAACCCAGACCGGCCCAAAAACAAAAGAGAGGATAGAAATAATTAAAATAATTAAATAATTATTTTTTTGAGGTCAGGGTGTGGCATCATTCAAGATGAGCAGGCCCCCCTCTTCCTAAAGTTGGATGGTTTTCATGTTATATATATTATCTTGTCTTAGAGGTTGATGAATAAGGCATGGGGATGGAGTTACCTCTCATAGTTAAAGAGTTTCCTAAAATGTTCCCTGAATACCTCTTGGGTTACCCCCGGAGCGAGAAGTCAAGTTTTATATTGATCTAATTCTAGTGACATAGTCAGTATCCATACCTTTTTATTTCATGGATCTAACTAAGATAAAAGAGTTAAAGATCTAGCTTAATGATTTAAAGGATAAGCGATTCATTCATCCGAACATTTCCCAATGAACTGCCTTGATTCTCTTTGCTAAAAAGGCTGATGAAACTCTCTAACTATGCATTGATTATCAGAAATTGAAATGGTTCACTGTTAATAATAAATACCTATTTACCCATATCAATGACTTGTTTGATTAGTTAAATGTGAAAATGTGGTTCTCAAAAATTGATCTCCAATCGAATTACCACCAGTTCTGGGTGAAGGAATCTGACATTCCCAAGATATATTTTCAAATAATATATAGTAACTATGAGTATCTCATGATGCCTTTTGGCCTAAAAAATACTCCTATGGTGTTTATAGCCTTGATAAACTGAATATTTCATTAGCACTAAGACTCCATTATTATGGTGTTTATAGATGAAATCTTGGTCTATTCTGAGATTGAGGATAAGCATGTGCAACACTTATGAATCATCCTTAGGACTCTCTGTAAGCACTATCTCTGTGAAAATTTATCCAAATGTAACTTTTGGATATGATAAGTTAAGTTTATAGGACATATAGTGTCTAAACAAGGCATTTTGGTTGATATTGAGAAGGTGAAGGTTGTTATGTCTCGGGGAGATCCATGAAATTTATTTTAGATACAAAGATTCTTAGGTCTTGTAGGTTATTTATGTATTTTTATCAAAGATTTCATATCCTTTAACTACACTCACTCAGAATGGAGTTAAGTTTTTGTGGAGCCTAGAGTGCCAAGCTTCCTTTGAAGCGTTAAAGCAGCATCTGACATCACCACTATCTTGATTTTACCTAAGACTAATTTAGTCTATGTGGTCTTAATAATGCTTTATGTGTGATCTCAGGGTGCATCTTGATGCAGGATGATTATGTGGAAGCATATGGATCATGAAAAATTTGTCCTAATGAGAGTAATTATCCCACTCACAACTTAGAGTTGGAAACTGTGATGCATACACTTAAGTAATGGCGAAATTATTTTTTTGGTGATAAATTCATGTTCTAAACCAACCATAAAAGCATGAGCTATATATTCTCTAAAAAATATCTAAACCTCAAGTAGAGGTAGTGGTAAGAGTATCTCTAAATTCTTGAATTTGATCTTTCTTACACCCCTCATAAAGGGAATGTCATCGCTAACAACCTTAGCAAGAATATTCCATCTCAAAATTTGAAGGGGTATAATAAGGAATGGAACCTTATGGGTCTCATGGTCAATTTTTCCCTAGAAGTCAATGAGTAAGAGGAGATTTCATTTCTTTATAATGTGTTTTTTACTCCTATCCTTAAGATCATCTCTTGAGAGTAAGTGAAGGATGAGGAACACCAACATATTAAGAGAAATATATATGGTAGGGATACCATCTCTAAGTGATCGCTCTCTTTAGAAGGCCTTTTATGCTTTAGGGACATGTGTGTAGTTCCTCTATCTGTCAGGAAGGCAGTGATGGAATAATTCCATCAGTCTCAGTGGGTTGTCCATCCTGGTGCCATAAAAATGTACAATGACATGAGGTATCTATATTAGTGTTTAGGTATGAGGTGGGATGTATCTGACTTTGTATCTCAATTCTTTACCCAAAAATAGGTGAAAACTATGCATCAGAGGCCCTCAAGATTACTTCAACCTCTTACCATCCCTATTTGGAAGTGGGATGAGGTGTATATGGATTCTATTATTGGGATACACTATACAACTCAGGGGAATAATTCTATTTGGGTCATCATTGAATAGATAACAAAATCTTCTCACTCTATACCGATCGAGGACACTACAAAGGTAGAGTATTTTAGGAATATTTATGTTCAAGAGATCATGAAGATATATGACATTACCTCCATTATTGTATATGACAGGGATATTGAAATTTACTTCTTAGTTTTAGAGAGTCCTCCAAGATACAATGGGATCTTAGGTGAAATTGAGAACCACATATAAATTCCATATGAATAGATAGATTGAGCGTGCAAATCAAATTTTAGAACACATGCTTTGAGCTTGTGTTTTAGACTTCGGAAGTTCATGGGATTTCCATATTGAATTAGTTAAATTCACTTATAATAACAACAATCAATACTCTATTTGAATTCCCCCTTTTAATCATTTTATGGTCGACCATGTTGTTCTACATTATGTTGGACTGAAGTGGGTGAGACATCTCTGGTGGGACCGATCCTCATCCAAGATAATACTAAGAAGATTTAGGTTTGTTGAAAGAATATGGAAATTTATCAAAACATTATAAATATTACATTGATCATCATCATCATCCCTTATAGTTTTTAGTTTAGGACAATGTGTTTTTAACGGTGTCACCCCAGCTAGGCCACCGATGGTTGGGAAAGAAAAGGAAGATTTCCTTGAGATTTATGAGTCATTTCAAGATTATGGAAAGATTTAAAAAGGTTTCATATTGATTGAAATTTCAATCATAGTTAAAAATTCATAACTTCTTCCATGTTTCTCAATTGAATAAGTACTATTCTAATCTAGCTCATGTGATAAAATGGGAAGATCTCGAATTAGAGCCTACTGTTTCTATGACAGAGCACTCGGTTCATATAGTAGACTCCTTAGTTAAGGCGCTTCATGGGAATTTGATCTCATTGGTTTGAATCTTACAGAAACATGTTAATTACTCCCACAAAATGTGGGAGTAAGAATCTTTCATAAGGAATCAATGGCCCCATCTGTTTGATGATCGAGTTCCAAGTTGCCTTTAAGGGGGCAGAAAGTGATATGGTGGGGAGAATTTTCATAAACACCATGTCATTTTTAGGTGAGAATCGTCTATTTATTATCCTTTTATTTTATTATATATTTCTCATACTTTTATACTAAAAATATTAAGTTTTTAGAAAACTATACATGTTTCATGGTTGGTGCATGGTTAGGGGAAATTGTGTGGGAACCATGCATCTAAAATATAGTTTATAACATAGGTATTTCATAAAATTAGAACAAAATTTTTCTAACCATTTAGACCAACTGTGTGAGTGCCTAAGTGATCCAGTTTTAACCTACAAAATTGGTAAATGTAGCGGTATGTGTCGTCTTGGCCCGTTACTTTTCCAGTTTTGAGCATTGGAGGTGTTCAGGAGAAGTTTTGGGAGTTCTTAGTGGAATAAGGAGGTGCAACAGAGCTATTTTAGGAAATAAACATCATGTAAAGTTACATTATGTGAAAGTTGGTTTCACATCTTATCCAGGGCTGGTTCACGATGTGTATATTTTTTGGGTTAAATAATAAAAAAGCGATGCATTTTTCAACGAAATCGAACCCTGAGGATTAAGCGACATGTAATGGGATTACACATAATGTAAATTATCAATGCAGTATAGTTATAAAATCTACAGAGTTCTCATGTTTTCCTCTAACTCTATACTCTCTCTCATTCCAAGTGGCTAGTGACTCCCCTTTCAAGTGTTTTGAGATTCCTTTCAATGAGTATTGGTTCCTAGCTTCCCGTCTTTGATCCATGGTTTGTTCTCCTCTCATTCTCATCCATTTTATTCCATTATTATTTGGAGTTTCACTACAATGGTGCAGTTTGAGTTGGGTTGTGTGTTTGGGATGCATTTTTATGATCTTTGGGTGCATTATAGGTTGATCTGTGGTTTATTATGGTACAATTTTGGTTACAAGTATTCTTCTTTTCCCTATGGTGCATAGCGAGTCGACAAAGCTTCTTTAAGATAGGGAATCCCTTATTTCTCTTTATTGTTTATCATATGGGAGGGGTTTACTTTTTTTATCTATGGGATATGGTTGTGCTAACATAATCAAATATAAAAAATTAGTTAAATTGAAATTGAAAGTGGAAAGGGGAATATTTATCATGTTTTTAAGGCTTTTATATGTTTGTGATATTATGGATTGTACAGGATAATACCCCACTAAAAATTGTGGCTATTGGAGGTTTTGTTTGTGTTGGATATATGTATTGTGGCTATTTCTTTTGTTGTGATATCACCCAAAAAAATGTAAATTGATTAATTGCTTATATTTGTCTAATAAAATAGTTGCCACGAGACTACGGTTTGTATAATAATACCCCTAAAATAAAGTGGAATGTGATAAAATCCCCTTGTAAATTTGGAAAATGATCTTTATGTGTTGTGATGTGTGGCCATGCTTGTGTGATGGTGATGTGTGGTTGCGATGGGGTGTGGGGAGATATGTGGTTGTTTTGTTGTGATTTTGGGGTGGTGGTTACTTTTTTCTAGATGCCTAGGTAGTAATGGAATAAACAATAGTTTAATTATGTTTGAAATGGATTGGGTTGGTTTGGTTAATGGGATGGAAATGACTAATGAATAAATAAATGCTGGGTTGTGTGGTTAAATGTGGTTGATTCTAAATAATGAAATGAATGGGATGATTAAATGGGAATTGGTTGGTGATGTGACTTGTGACTTGTTGTGGGGTGTTATGCATTTAGAGGTGGCGGAAAAAGTGGTGAGGTTGTGAGATGGTTAGTGTTTTGTTATGAACCCACAGTTTGTTCTTGTGTGTGTGTCTATATATATATATATATACTTTTATATTCCTTATAATTTCTATATGCACTCCACCCACATCAATCACTATGTGCCGACACCCATATAGTCACGCAAGGATGTTTTTCCTGACATTTGGTGAGGAGGATGGATGGATGGGTACCCACTATTTCCTGGTATCTCTTCTAGGTGAGGTAAGTATTGCATAGGTTGTGATGGTCAGAGTTTTGTTAGTGCATTAGATGGTGGTTTTGAAAGACCAGGTGTTTTTGGGTGAGATGTGACCATTATTGGGGGCAGTGGACCAGGTGTTTCCGGGTGAGGTGTGATATGACTGTACTTGTAGGGAATCTTCTGGTGGGGGCCATTCATGGTAGGAGTAGGGAACAAGGTTGATGTCCTACATGTTCATGATACCCTACTACTCTATTTATGGAAGTGGTTGTGTTATGGCCCTGTTGTTTTCAGGTGAGATGTGATGTGGTTGTGCTTGTGGGGTGGTGAGCCCAGGTGTCTTCGAGTGAGGTGTGTTGTGACTATTCTTGTGGGGCAGCGTGGTATATGGAAGATATGAGAGCACCATGATGTACGAAGTTGAGGCGTGAGAGCGGCATACCAGTGGGAAAGTGGTGTGGGGTACCCTTATCAATGTGATTCTTGTTATATTATATTACTTTACTTGCATTATTTGGTGAGTGTGCCTTGGTGAGGTTGGGTTTGGTTAGTATATTTGTATAGGTTTTGTTTGGTTATGTTGTTTTCTTATAGGTTCATTAGTATTTTTCTTTTAAATTTACATGAGAGACTTCTATTTTCCTACTGAATATACTTACATGATCACCCTATGTATAATTTTTTTTTCAGGTTTCTAGGAGGATTAAGTGGACTATACTAGACATTACTTGATTAGACCTTCAGATAGACACTATTTTGCTACTTTAGCTTTTCTTTTGGGTATTTACTTTTAGAGTCTTTTATCTGTATCAGCTCAATTTATACATGCATCATGTGATGGTTTTGGTTTCTTTTTTACATTATGTTTTGGAGTTATTTTTCAATGATCAATATTATCTCCTGATCCTAAATTATTATAGAGGGAATGCCTCCCATTTCATGAGATTTTTTATACCCTCGGTGCTATTCTCCTACTTGGGGCCTACCAGAGGTAGGAATTGTAGGTCATTATCTCTCTCCCCTCATTGCGATATATTTGGAGGGAGTGGGTTGTGATAGAGTGATATCAAAGGAGTGGTTAAGATATAGGATTTAGTTTGGAGTTAGGCATAGTAAGGATTGCATGGGTTGGTATGGAAATAATGCTAGTTGACATTGGTGCAGGACATAGGTTAGGGGTACTGGATAGTATACAAGATTTTAGCCCCCCCCCCCCCCGTGATCTAGTGCACAGACTCTGAGCTTTTTGAATGACCAAGTAAGGTGGACCTATTTGTAGGGTAGAGACCTAGGAGAGGTACATGCATCATAATTAATTGTGTTATTGTTTTAATTGGGTTGTTTTGGTAATGTTAAAAATGAATAAAATTAATTAAAATGAATCTTAATAAAATTCCATACTACCGGACTTATGAAGTTCTCATTCTCTTTTCAACTATGGCTCATGTTCATCATCTGTGTGTGGATCAGGCAGTTGAAGTTCAATAGGATGATCTAGTTGATCATCATAGTGTCGATATGATAGAGGAGGATGAGGCTTGTAATAGGGTGTTTTACTTTCCAATAGTAAGATTTAGGGAAGTATGTGGGAAGTGTTTTAGATGTGGAGTCAAAGAGTTGGATGGAGGATCTTGAAATTGATTTTAGTTTGATCTAGGTCTCGACGGAGTACCGGGTTCTTATGGCATTCATTCAGATGTGTGGATCTGCACATTAGTGGTGGATGTTGTATCTGGGAGAGTGAAAGGAGGTATATTTTTTGTGGGTTGAATTTCAGAAAGAGTTATAGGTAGAGTTCCTTTCATCAACCATGAAGGTAGTGAATAGGTAGGAACTTGTATCCCTTCACTAGGGGAGTATGTCAATGTAGGAGTTTAAAATTAGGTTTAAGGACCTTCTATGTTTTCCCCAGATCTTTTTTCTAGATGATGAGTCTCATGTGAGACATCTTAAGGAGGAACTTCATCCTTCCATCCAGTATGAAATTACTCCTTTTACATTGCCAACGTATCTGGAGGTTTAGAATAAGGTGGAGGTGATTAAGCAGATGCACTCATAAGGAGGTTTACTATGATAGGGGAACCGATAGGGTTATTAAAGAGTCATAGTTATTAGTGGAAGGTCTTAGGTTCCCGGACCTTTGAGATTTTAGTTAATGGGGAGTCAACCTTAGCATCTTCCTTTCTAGCCTTTTGGTTCTAGTGGTTTCTATTATTTTTCTGGGAGCTTTGTGCTAGATTTTTTGGTTGTGGGGTTCATGGAAATCACTAGAAATAGTTCCTAGTGGTTACCTGATCTTAGTTTGGTGGAGGGGGATAGGTTCAGTGCCATCCATAGTAGTAGTTTCCAATGAGACCATTTTAGAAGCAGGGGAAACAGACTTATGCTCTGTCGAGGGGAGATGAAGTTGGTAGAGGCTAACCTCAGGATGTTCCTCACATTCAGGGACCACAAACTAAGCATGGATGTGGAGGTGGTCATAAGTATATAGGTAGAGGATTTGGGCATGATTAGTTGCACATAGTGGAGGTAGCATTTCTAGAGGGTCCAGAGATCGTCACAGGTATGATCAATTTGTTTAGTCCCTTTTTTGTACCTTATTTTATTTAGGAGATTCACACTCTTTTTTTTCACTTGATCTATCCCATGCTCTGTGACTAGATGTAGAGAGGAAATTTGTTACCCCAGTGTTGAATACACTAGTTGGAGGCTAGAATATCTTGTATAATGTGTGACGGGGTGTAGACTGATGATGGGGCCACATCAGTCCCATGGGGATTTTTCTTTATACAGATGCATCCATACAATGTCATACTAGACATCGAATGGTTGTATTCTATACATGATGTTATTTATTTCTTCTAGATGAGAGTCATATTTTTTTGATGTGGATGTCCAGTGTGTGGTTTTCGTTGGTGAGCAGAATTTTCAAGTGGGTAGTCAGCATGTATAACACCTTATTTCCTTTTTGGACAAGTTGTTAGTGGAATCAGTGGATACTTGGGTAGTGGAGATCCCCAGTGTCATTGGGGAGTTTCTTGATGTTTTTCTTAAGGAGGTTGTGATGCTACCCCCTCGATGTGATGTTGAGTTTGGGATAGACTTTCAACCTAGTGATTTTATGATCACAATAGATCATTATCAAATTATACCTTATAAGTTACGATAGTTGAGGATTCAGATAGATTATATGACACAAAAGGTTTTTATTTGGCCCAATGTGTCACTGTGGGGTGCTCTAGTGTTATTTTATAAGAAGGTAGATGGTAGTCTGAGGTTATATATAAACTACTGGAGGTTGAATCAGATGATGGTAAAAAATTTTTACCCTCTTCTGAGGATATATGATCTTTTCAATCAGTTGAGAGGGTCGATTTGGTTTTATAAGATTGATCTATGGTCTAGATATCGCTAGTTGAGGGTGAAGGAGGGAGATATCCTGAATACTTCCTTTAGATGTAGGTATGGTCACTTCGACTTTGTAATCATGTCATTTAGTGTTACAAACGTGCCATCTATGTTCACGTGTCTTATGAAATATTTGTTCCATGAGTTCATGGACCAGTTAATTATCATATTCATTGATAATATATTGATCTAATCGAAGTTAGAGGATGATGTGAGATGCACGGGGTGGCCCGATCTTCACGGCGTAGGGCGGAAGATGTAAGATGTGGCTTGTGGCTAAGTGGCGGATGATGGGTATGGATAGCGGATGCAAGTAGTCAATCAACGCTATAAGGAGCGCGACCTACTACTTAGACAACACACTCAAGGGAGGGATGTGATAGCCAATCCACACAACAACACACTTGGGTTGAGGCACAGAATTGGGGGCTTTGTGATCTTGGATCACCAATCTAACTTGTAGATTGACAAGGCAAGAATGCACAAGAGCAAGGGGAAACTCAGAACAATTCTCACACAACAGAGAGAAACAAAGCATAAGCTCTCAATTAATTCTTGAATGCCAATACAATGCCATGGGGTGGCTATTTATAGCCAAGGGGGTGATACAATGTTCAAGGGTCTAATACCCTAAAGTCATAAATTCTAAACCTACCTTGTCCCCTTAAAAGTTAAAAAGATAAAATCCAACAAAGACTTTTGGAAAAGTAGCACAAAACTTTCCAACATAGCCCACCGGATTTGACTTTGAGTGCATAGCCCATCGGATTTGACTTTGGTGTCCAAAGATGCCATTTCTAGAATCCTCTATGTGGACAAGGCCTCCAAATTCGTGCAACCATGTGGGCCAAGCTTTAAACATCAATTTTGGGCTTGAATAAGTGATATTATAGGCCCATTTTCTCCATCCATGCAAGGAAAGATCCATTGGGCCTTTAATGAAGAAATATGTGCGCCCATTGTAGCATTGATCCTCTTTAATATCCCTTGTGTCATTGGGCCTTGCAAATCAAACTCTTCCTCCTGCGCAATCGACTTGGTGCCTTCGACATGGTTCTCATCATCCTCCCCCTCTTGAAAATGATTCATCCTCGACTCTTCATCCTCCGCACCCAAAAAAGGAGAAATATCAGAAACATTGAAGGTGGCACTTACACCATACTCACCTGGAAAATCTATCTTGTAAGAATTGTTGTTAATATTCTCGAGCACTCAAAAAGGTCCGTCTCCTCGTGGCATGAGTTTTGATTTCCGCTTGTCATGAAATCTCTCCTTTCGCATATGAATCCAGACCAAGTCCCCAGGCTCGAACAACACTTGTTTGCGACCCTTGTTTGCATGATCAACATATTTTTGAGTCATCCAATCGATATTTTTCCTTGCCTTTTCATGGAGTTGTTTGATGAATTCTGCGCGCCCTTTCGCATCCATATTAGTTGCTTCCTGCAAAGGAAAAGGAACTAGATCAATATGGGAAAGAGGGTTAAAACCATAAACAATTTCGAATGGAAAATATTGAGTAGTGGAGTGATTGGCCCTATTATATGCAAATTCCACATGTGGCAGACACTCCTCCCAATTCTTGATATTCTTCTTGACAATTGTTCGCAGAAGGGATGATAATGTCCGATTCACCACCTCTGTTTGCCCATCGGTTTGTGGATGAAAAGTATTGGAAAAGAGTAACTTTGTACCCAGTTTTCTCCACAAGGTCTTCCAAAAGTAACTAAGAAATTTTGTGTCTCGATCCGACACAATGGTCCTTGGCATTCCATGATGTTTGACTACTTCCTGAAAGAAAAGTGTTGCAATGTTAGTGGCATCATCAGTTTTGTGACAAGGAATAAAATGTGTTATTTTTGAAAACCGATCCACCACAAAAAAAATGGAATCTCTCCCCCTCTTGGTCCGTGGTAACCCCACGATAAAGTCCATTGATATGTCCTCCCAAGGTGTGTTGGGAATTGGGAGAGGAAGATATAGTCCATGTGGGTTCAGTTTTGATTTGGCTTTATGGAAAACAATGCACTCCCACAAATTTCTCAACATATCTAGATATCCTAGGCCAATAAAAATGATCACTAAGAAAACTTAGAGTTTTTGAAACACCAAAATTCCCCATTAACCCACCCGAATGTGACTCCTTTAGTAAAAGTAAATAGATAGAGCAATTAGGAATGCAAAGCTTATCAATCCGAAATAAGAATTCATCATGTAAATAGAACTTTTCCCAACTAACTCCAGGTTTACAATGTTCATAAGGTTCTCTAAAATCACTATTAGTGGCATATAAATCCTTAATGTATTCAAAACCAAGAAGTTTTGAATCCAACAAGGATAAAAGAGAATATCTACGTGAAAGTGCATCAGCCACAGTATTTTCATTACCCTTTTTATGCTTGATGAAATATGGAAATGATTCAATGAATTCCATCCATCTAGCATGTCTCCTATTTAGTTTATGTTGGCTCCTAAGGTATTTAAGAGCATCGTGATCAGAATGGATCACAAATTCTTTAGGCCAAAGATAGTGTTTCCATGTTTCTAGTACTCTAAACAATGCATACAACTCTTTATCATATGTAGCATAGTTTAGAGTTGGGCCATTTAACTTCTCACTAAAATAAGCAATAGGCTTACCTTCTTGCATGAGTACTCCTCCTATGCCAATTCCGCTTGCATCACATTCAATTTAAAAGGTCTTACCAAAGTCTGGAAGTGCAAGTAGAGGGGTGTGGGTGAGTCTCTCCTTTAGTGCATGGAAGGCTTTTTCTTGAGTTGCCCCCCATTTGAAAGGAACATTCTTCTTTGTCAATTCATTCAATGGTGCTGCTAGTGTGATAAAGTCTTTCACAAATCTCCTGTAAAAACTAGCAAGCCCATGAAAACTTCTTACCTATCCAACGGAGGTTGGAGTTGGCCATTCTTGTATTTCTTTGATCTTCTCAGTGTCCACTTCAACTCCATTTCCACTCACAACAAATCCAAGGAAAACAATCTTATCGAGACAAAATTCACACTTTTTTATTTTTCCAAATAGGTTTTCTTTCCTTAACACCTATAGGACTTTTCTCAAGTGATCAACATGTTCATGAAAAGTCCTACTATACACCATAATATCATCAAAGTAAACTACCACAAATTTTCCAATATATGCACGTAAGACATGATTCATTAACCTCATAAATGTGCTAGGTGCATTGGTGAGACCAAAGGGCATGACTAACCATTCATAAAGTCCATGTTTTGTCTTAAATGCAGTTTTCCACTCATCTCCTTATTTCATCCTAATTTGATGGTAGCCACTTCTTAAATCAATTTTTGAGAAAATAGTTGAACCATTTAATTCATATAGAATATAATCTAACCTAGGGATATGATGACGATACCTGACCGTGATGTTGTTGATGGATCTACAGTCAATGCACATTCTCCATGTTCTATCATTATTTGGTACTAGAAGTACCGGTACCGCACAAGGACTAAGGCTCTCTCTCACATATCCCACATCTAATAGCTCTTGAACTTTCATTTGAATTGCTTTTGTCTCTTCCGGATTGGTGCGATATGCAGGCCGGTTCAGTAGTGATGCTCTAGGTATGAGGTAAATTTGATGCTTAATACCTCTAATGGGTGGAAAACCTGGTGGCACCTCTTCAGGAAAGACATCATCATACTCCTGCAACAATGACTCAACAACATTTGGCAAACATGGTAAGTCGTTAGTATTTAGAAACACCTCTTTGTACATGAGTACTAGGAGGGTTTGCTGTGAAAACAAAGCTTCCTTAACCTCACTCTTTTTTGCCAACATCACGCTTTTATCTTCTCTCAAATTCCTTTTCCCACTTGATTTTTCTTCTCTCTCCATTTCTTTTCTTCTCTCATTTTCTCTCTTTCCCTCATTCTCTCCTTTTTCATTTTCACTCTTTTTTTCCTCATCACTCTTTTTTTTCTTTTCTCTCAGAATGTGATCTTCCAGAATTTGTTTCGGGGACATGGGATTGAGGGTTATAGGTTCCCCTCAGAGTAAAAAATAATGACGATTCAAGAAATCATCATGGGTAACACGCCGATCATACTGCCATGGTCATCCCAACAACAAATGGCAGACCTTCATAGGAACAACATCGCACAAGACCTCATCTTTGTACTTCCCGATGGTGAAAAATACCTTCACTTGCTTGGTGACCTTCAGATCCCCGCAATCATTCAACCACTAAAGCCGATATGGATGTCGATGCTTCAAAGTAGGAAGTCACAACTTCTATACTAACTCGATGCTCACAACATTACTACAACTTCCTCCATCAATAATAACACTACATACTTTCCCATTGATCTTGCATAGTGTATAGAAAAGGTTCTCTCGCTGCTCCTTTTCTCCAACAATCATTTGTGTACTTAAAACTCTTATAGTGACAAGAATCTCACCATCTTCCGCAAATTCCCCATTATCAATTTCTGGAGATTCTTCCTCCTCCTCTTCTGAGCTCTCTCCATCGGTCTCCCATTCTCCATACTTGTTGATGGTCATGGTGTGCCGGTTTGGGCACTCACTAGCAATGTGACCCCTTCCTTGACATTTGAAACACCGAATATCCCTATTCCTGGTTTGGTTAGCCTCAAAAGTAGGTTTCTTAGGTGGAAGAATTACCTTGTTACTTTTGCGATCAACCACCTCTTTTGCCTTTGATGGTTCTCCAATCTCCTTCCTCGGATTTCTCCATGGTGTGAAAGGGGTAGTGGGTTTCCTCATGTTGCTCCTTCTTTTGATTTTTTGTTCAATATTGGTGGCTTGGTGGATCATATCTTGTATCTCTACATGGTGGTACATCTCCACTTGATCCGCAATCTCCCGATTGAGCCCATGTAAAAACTGTTCCATGGTTGCCTCCAGATCGTCCTCAATATTTTCCCAAATCATGGCAATTTGAATCTCCTTGTAGTAGTCTTCTACACTCTTACTCCCTTGGGTGAGGCGTTGAAGTTTGTTGTGGAGATCTCTATGGTAATGTGTGGGAACAAAACGCTTCCGCATGGCGAACTTCATGTCTTCCCAAGTGTTGATGGGATGTCCACCATATCTAGCCCTCTCCTTTTGAACTTGATCCCACCATATTAATGCATAATCATAAAATTCAAGGGAAGAAAGTTTGAGCTTTTTCTCCTCAGAATACGCATGGCATGGAAATACTTGCTCGATCCGCATCTCCCACTCCAAGTATGCTTCCGGGTCTCTTTTCCCTTGAAAAGAGGGGACCTTCACCTTAATTCCGCCAAGTAGGTCATCATCATGTTGTCTCCTTTGTCCTCCTCTTGGTTGTTGGTACAACCTCCTCCTTTGTGGGACATCATCAAGATCATCATCAAAGTTCACCATCTCCTCCTCCATGATGTGGGGATGACGTGGTGCCGGAGCACATCGTGGGTTATCATGGAACATCCTTGGGCTTGGTTTATTCTCCAATTCATTAATACTCTCATGTAACACCTCCAACTTTCAATCAAGAAGCTTCTCGAAGTGGTTCACCAAAGATTGCATTTGGAATTGCGTAGCTTCGGGTGCGGGAGATCTACTTCGACTTCCTTCATCGCTAACATGAGCAATTTTCTTCCCACGATCTTTTTCCATGATATGTTATGAAAACACAAACACACACCGGGGGGGGGGGGGCAAACACACACAATGATACACAATCACTCGCACACACGAGATGCACACACACACACACACACAAGATGTACACACTTACACACACAAGGATACACACTCACGCACGCAAGATATACACACTAACACACACAAGATGTACACACACGCACAAAACAAGATGCACACACTCACACACACAAGATATTTTTTTTCTTATTTCTCTCCACTCTCAAAACTGAATTTGAATCCCAAACTCTTATCAAATATAATACCTTGTTTCGGGTGATCACTTGCCACCAATCCTTCCTCAATCAAGATCGTGTCGGGGGCTGGTTTACCATAACCCGCTTGAGTGGTAAAGGGTAAAAGGTGAAAAGAGGGTAGAAAATGGATAAAGGGTGGATGGAAAAGGGGGTAGAAATATGGTATTTGGGTTTTGCCCGATTGTGCAAGATAAGATAAATGAATAACAATATGAGCCAAATACAAAATGGGGATGAAGTAAAATGATGGAAAAAGTTATATATGGAAATGGAAAGTGCTAATAAGGTAAATCACAAAGGAGTAATTGTATCAGCTTTTTTTTTGCTCTTTGTTTTGTCAATTCTCCCCAAAAAGTGTTGTGCTTGGAGTTTTAAAGCACAAGATGATTGAACGGAGAGTAAGACAACTTTTTTTCTTTTTTTTAGAAATCTCTCAAATAAAGGATGTGCTTAATTTTGAAAAGCACCAAATGATGAGTTGAGAGATTTTTTTTTGCCGGATACAAATCACATATAGAGAATTAAATGTGGAAAGAAGATGAATGAAAATTTGGCTCAATTTATAATAATCCAAGCTTGCACAAACTAGGATAATTCGGGAGGCTTTCAAGAAAAATGGTTTTTTTTTTGTTGAATGGGTGAATAATATGGAAAGATAAGGAGGGTAATGGATAGAATTAAAGTAAATGAAGGGATAGACGCCTACCGTGTCAACCGAAGCTCTGATACCAACTGATGTGAGACGCACGGGGTGGCCTGATCTTCACGGAGTAGGGAGGAAGATGTAATATGCGGCTTGTGGCTAAGTGGCGGATGATGGGTATGGATAGCGGATGCAAGTAGTCAATCAATGCTATAAAGAGCGCGACCTACTACTTAGACAACACACTCAAGGGAGGGATGTGATAGCCAATCCACACAACAATGCACTTGGGTTGAGGCACGGAATTGCGGGCTTTGTGATCTTGGATCACCAATCTAACTTGTAGATTGACAAGACAAGAATTCACAAGAGCAAGGGGAAACTCGGAACAATTCTCACACAACAGAGAGAAACAAAGCATAAGCTCTCAATTAATTCTTGAATGCCAATACAATGCCATGGGGTGGGTATTTATATCCAAGGGGGTGATACAATGGTCAAGGGTATAATACCCTAAATTCATAAAGTCTAAACCCACCTTGTCCCCTTAAAAGTCAAAAAGATAAAATCCAACAAAGACTTTTGGAAAAGTAGCACACAACTTTCCAACATAGCCCACCAGATTTGACTTTGAGTGCATAGCCCACCGGATTTGACTTTGGTGTCCAAAGATGCCATTTCTAGAATCCTCCATGTGGGAAAGGCCTCCAAATTCGTGCAACCATGTGGGAGAAGCTTTAAACATCAATTTTGGGCTTGAATAAGTGATATTATAGGCCCATTTTCTCCATCTATGCAAGGCAAGATCCATTGGGCCTTTAATGGAGCAATATGTGCGCCCATTGTAGCATTGAGCCTCTTTAATCTCCCTCGCATCATTGGGCCGTGCAAATCCAACTCTTCCTCCCGCGTAATCGACTTGATGCCTTCGACATGGTTCTCATCAGAGGAGGATCATGATGAGCATCTTAAAACTTTCTTGTATGTTCCTCTATGCGACCATATCTATGAAATTTTTTCCAAGTGTAAGTTCTATACATGAGAGGTGAATTTCTTTAGGCACGTGGTGTCTCAACAGGCTATGTTAGTAGACCTGTTGAAGTTTGAAGTAGTTTTTTCTTGGGAAACACCCAAGAACATGACAAAGTTTTGTAGTTTCCTTGGTCTTGTAGGTTATTATCAGAGGTTTATACCCAATTTCTATCAAGTCATAGCCCCACCGACAACTTTGAATAGAAAGGACTAGGCTTTTTTGTAGAGTGATTAGTGCTAGGAAACATTCGATTACCTGAAGGGGAAGTTGGTTAGCACTCTAGCGTTTTAGTTGTGAGAGGAGGGGGTTATGTTTGAGGTGTTTTGTGATGATTTCCATCTAGGATTAGGATGCCTGATAATGAAACAATGAGAAATTATCTCTTATGGGTCTAGGAAATTATATCCCCACAAGCATAACTATTCCACCCATGATATAGAGCTAGCAGCAGTTGTGTTTGGTATAAAGTTGTGGCGACATTACCTAATTTGGGAGCACTTTATGGTCTTCACAGATCACAAGATCTTGAGGTATTCTTTTACCAGCATAATCTATACTTTTGGAAATGGTGGTTTATATAATGTCTTTTGGATTATGATTTTGAGATATCCTATGTCTCAGGAAAGGGGAATGTTATGGTCGATGCTTTGATCAGGAAGTTGGGGAAGGATGTTGTTCGGGAGTCTGGGGATGCTTGGAGAGAAATGGAGAAGTTACCAGCTTTGAACTTAGATGAAATGTTGGATGGTGGTAGAGGATGTTTGTTTTAGATGATGGTGTATTATTCTTTGATGCATCAGGTGGAGGAGTCTCAGTGGGGAGACTCAGAGGCAGAGGTGATGTGCAATCGTGTTGGCCATGGTGATGCTCTAGAGGGATGGTTGGAGGATGGTCAGAATATGATGTTGTTTCATATGAGGTTTTTTTGGTAATGATGCATGGGTGATCCCTTTACGAGTTTCATAGCTCATCTTTGGAAATACAACTAGGAGTTTCCAATATGTACTATTGTTTTAGGATGCAGTTTTAGTGGAACGGGAAACAGTGGAGTTTGTGGTGAGATGTTTGGTTTGCTAGTAGGTAAATGCAGAGCATCATGTTCATGGTGGTTTTTTTGTATCCCTTGGATGTTCTTGAGTGTAAATGGGATGACATCTCAATGTATTTCATCACAGGGTTACCCCAAGCTCAAGGTGGTTGTGATGCTATCTAGGTGATTCTGGATTGGTTGAAAAAATGGCCCACTTCTTAGTGATAAAGGAGTCAGGCATAGTGGATTCCTTGGCTAAGAGATATGTGGATGAGGTGGTGTAGTTTCATGGAGTTCTAAGATCCATTATCTTGGATTAGGACACATGTTTTACCTCCCAAGTATGGAGGTAGTTACAACATTCTTTTGGCACTCGGTTATGCCTCAACACAACTTTTCCACCCTCAAGATAGGTGGGCAGATGGAGAAGAAAATCTAGATATTGTAGGATATGTTGCGATCATATGTCTTGGATTTTTTTGGATCTTGGGTATGACACCTTCCATTGGTTGAGTTTTCTTATAACTATAGTCATCACTCTTCCATTTACATGGATCAATTTGAGGCTTTGTATGAGAGACCATGTCATTATCTATTGTGCTGGATTGAGGTTGGGGAGGAAACATTTCTTGGACCTGATGTGATGAAAAGCATGAAAAAGAAGGTTTAGTTTGTTCATGAGAGGATGAAAGAAGCACAAGACCGATATAAGTCTTATGCCGATCACAAGAGGAGGCCCTTGGATTTCGAGGTTGGGGACCACATTTTCTTGAAGGTTTCCCCTTGACATGGTCAATGGAGGTTTGGTAGAGGAAGTAAGATTTCTCCCCGATTTTTTGGGCCCTTTGAGGTGTTGGGGAGAGTTGGAAAGGTGGAGAATTGGTTGGCATTGACATCATGGCTGAAGAGAATCCACTACGTCTTCCACATCTCTCATCTTTGTTAGTATCTTCATGATGATTCTCATGTCATTGAATTGTGAGAGTTGGATATTGAAGATGATGCAATGTTCATGGAGCGATCAGTAGAGATCCATGATCACCGAGAGAAGGCACTACATAGATAGACCATTTCTTTGTTTTGTGTGTTGTAGAGGCATGGTGACTTGGAGGAGAGTATTTGGGAGTGAGAGAAGAAAATGTGTTCCCAATACCCAAAGTTGTTTTTGAGTTTTTATTTCTCTGTTTTCCTTTGTGTGTGATTTTTGGATCTTGTTTTATTTGATGAGTTGTTTTCCTTGTTTTGTGATGTATTATGTGTGATAAATTACCAACATGTGAAAAGGGGAGGGCCTAATTCCTAATAGAGATGAATTAACTATGATGTGATTAAACCCATGTGGGTGATTCCGTGCTGTCCAGAGCAAATAATATCTTGACATAGAGGATAGAATTTCATGATTCATATATTCGGGATGGTGCAATTCATTAGTTGTAGTGGTTTTTGGTTTCAGATACATGGAGGCTGAGATGGTTGTGTGGTAGTGTGGTTATAGGGATGTGGTTGCGTGGTTGTGTGATGATGAGGTTGTGTGAGATGTTTGTGGCCATTTGGTTTCGTGTGTTTGGTTGGTGGTAGAGTTCAAGGTATGATGAGATCTTTGAGAGATATCTCACAGGGTGGTTGTTCGGACCCCTTTCCTTCTGGACTTGGTTTTAGATTATAGAGGGAAAGAATAATTTGATAGGTATATGATGTAATGGTTTGTGCCTTCCCAACTCATTACTTTTTTGGTTTTGAGGATTGGAGTTGTTCAGGTGAGGTTCTAGGAGTTTTCGGTGGAAGTTAGAGGTACATCAAAGTTGATACAGGAAATACAGGTTTTGTAAAGTTACATGATGTGAAAGTTGGTTTCAAAAATTTTCTAGATCTAGTTCATGATGTGTAGGTTTTTAGGGTTAAATAATAAAAAGGTGACACATTTTTTAGTGAAAACGAACCCTAATGATTACATGATGTGAAAGGGGATTACATGTCTTGTAAATCCTTGATGCAGTACAGTTATAAAAGCTACATAGCACTCGGGTTTTCCTCAAACTCTATGATCTCTCTTGTTCCAGGTGGCGAGTGGCGCCCCTTTCAGGCATTTTGAGATATCTTTTTATGGGGATTGGTTCTTGGATTCCTAGCTTCAATATGTGGTGAGTTATCCTCTTGTTCTCATCTATTTCCTTTCTTTCTTCTTCAGATTTTTTCTATAGTGGTGTAGTTTGGTTTGTGTTATTTTTTTGGGATGAGTTTTAATGATCTTTGGGTGCAGTATAGGTTTATTTGTGGTTTCTCCGAGTGCAGTTTTGGTTTAAGGTGTTCTTCTTCTCCTTGTGGTTCACAACAAGTTGGAAATGGTTCTTTGAAGCAGGGAATCCCTCATTTCTCTTTATTGTGTATCATAAGAGGGGGGTTTAGTTTTTTTATCCATGGTATATAGTTGTTATGACTTAATCAAAGATAAATAATTGGTTAATTTAAATTGAAATTGGACATTGGAATGCTTTTCATGGTTTTATGGCTTTCATATGTTTGTGATATTGTGAATTGTACAGTCTTGATGCCCTGCTGAAAATTATGGTCGTTGGGGGATTTTTTCGTGATGGATATATGTGTTGTGGATACTACTTTTATTATGATTATTGTGATATCACCCAAAAAAATGAGAATTGATTAATCTCTTATATTTGGATAATAAAATTTTTACCCCAGGACTATGGTTTGTGTGATAACACCCCTAAAATAAAGTGGAATGTGATAAAATATCCTTATAAATTTGTAAAATGATCTTGATGTATTGTAATGTGTGTTATTTCTTATGGGACAGAGATGTTTGGTTGCGACGGGGTGTAGGGAAATATGTGATTGGTTGGTTGTGATTTTGGGGTAGTGATGTGGTGGTTGCTTTGTGCTAGATACCCGGGTAGTAATGGAATGAATAATAGTTTAATATTTTTTTGAAATAGATTGGGTTGGTTTGGTTAATGTAATGAAAATGGATAATGAATAAATAAATGATGGGATGTGTGGTTAAATGTGGTTGATGCTAAATAATTAAATTAATGGGATGGTTAAATGGGAAATGGTTGGTGATGTGACTTGTGACTTATTGTGGGGTGTTATGCATTTAGAGGTGGCGACAAAAGTGACAAGGTTGTGAGATGGTTAGTGTTTGGTTGTGAACCCATAGGTTAGGTTTGTGTGTGTATATATATATATACACTTGTATATTCCTTGTGATTTCTATAAACACCCCACCTACATCGAGCACTATGTGTTGGTTGTGATAGCCTAGGTGTTTTCGAGTGAGATGTGACCGTGCTTGTGGGGCGGTGACCTAGGTGTTTCTGGGAGAGGTGTGATATGACCGTGCTCATGGGACGACTTATGGTGGGGGTCATTCATGGTAGGAGGAGGGAATGAGGTTGATGTCTTACATGTTCACGATACCCTACTACTCTAGTTATGGAAATGGTTGTGTTGTGGCCCAGGTGTTTTAGGAGAGATGTGATGTGTCCATGCTTGTGGGGTGGTGAGCCTAGGTGTCTTCGGGTGAGGTGTGTTGTGACTGTTCTTGTGAGGCAGTGTGGTATATAGAAGAGATGGGAGTGCCAATATGTATAAAGTTGGGGCGTGAGAGTGGTATACTAGTGGGAAGGTGGTGTAGGGTACCGTTATCAATGTGATTCTTATTATATTATATTACCTGACTTGCGTTATTTGGTGAGCGTGCCTCAATGAGGTTGAGTTTGGTTAGTATACCTGTATAGGTACTGTTTAGTTCTACTATTTTCTCATGGGTGAATTAGTATGATTCCTTAACATGTACACAAGAGACTTATATTTTCCTACTGAGTATACTTGTATGCTCACCCTACATATATAAAGTATTTTCAAGTTTCCAAGAGGATTATATAGACTGTGATGGACATTACTAACTTAGACCTTTGGAGAGATATTGTGTCGTTTATTTAACTTTGATTTTGGGTATTTACTTTTATATACTTTTATTCTATATGAGTTCCATTTATATATTAATTTTGGAATGTTTTTGGTTTCTTTTTTTACATTATGTTTTAGATTTTTTTTTCAGATGATTCATCTTATATCCGGATCCTACATTATTATAGAGGGTAATGCCTCCAATTTCATGATATTTTTTATACCCTCGGTGCTAGTCATCAACCTGGGGCCTGCTGGAGGTGGGAATCATGGGTTATTATCTCTCCCCCTCATTTAGGTATCTTTGGAGGGAGGGGGTCATGACCACACACAATTTAGAAAATTTTGTGTTCAAACCGTGAAATCTTCCTAGTTTTTAAATTTTTTGAAATTAAAAGTTTTAAATCACTTAAATTAAAATCCATAACCCTCATATTCTCATCCCACTCAACCCAACCTCCTTATCATTCATGAAACACCATCCCATCCTCCTCCAAGCTCATTTTTTTGGTGCTTATTCAATGTTTCTTTAAGGTAAACACCAAATAAACTTCTCATCTCTTCTTCTTTAAGATTATTCCACTTCCTTCATATTTTTTCTTTTTTCCTGAATCCATGGTGGCCTAGGGTTCCTATTTATTGATTTTATAGGTGTGAAATTTGATGTGTAGGTTTTATTTTTTCCTCTGAAGGGTCTTTTCTCTCCTTCTCATATGGATTCATCCTGGTTACTTGTGGTTTCATCATTGAAGGTTTGTGGTTTCATATCCCTTCCTTTGTTAGCTTAAGTATTGGTGATTGGTGCTTTCAATTGAATTATAAAGTGTTATGGAAATTATTATATGCTATATTTTGAACTAATTTATAGATCTTATTGTAATTTTAAATGTCCCCTTATGTTTTGGGAATGTAAAGTGCTTTCTTTATGTAGAAATTGGATATGCTTTTGAATTCATTAATGGGAAGAACATGTTTAATGATTAACGTGTTATATAATAAACCTCATGGTAAGACTTGAGTGCCTTCATAGGATAAACTATATTGAAAGAGGTCCTTACCATCAGTTATGATGTTTCCCTAACTAGTGAAGTAGTATCATGTGCTAACCCAACTGGTCCAGTGAGGCAGATATAGTTCCATTCCACTAATTGAGGGTCTCCCTAATTAGTGATGTAGAAATTCTCGGTTCCCCTAGCCTTAGTGACCTTGGGGTGTTTCTCACATGTGCATGTTCTAAGTTATCAATCAAAAGGTTAAATCTTTTGTCTTGTTTACTATTGATTTTCATTGTATTGGTTGTTTACTTCCAAATATGAAAAACTTATTTTTGTATATTTATTTTAAAAATATATTTCTTTAAGTTCTCTAACAAAGGTTGAATATAGAACACATGGTGGTATCCTACTAGGATTGATATGATATCACCCTAAATATACCCACCAGGTATATGAAAACTTAATTTATATAGATGTAGGTAAGGGAAAAGCATTGCTTGGAGGTGGTGGGTGTTCTTGATAGCTTACCTGGGTCGATAGAGGTGACATGGTGGGATGAGACCTCATGTCACATGGTGATGGGTAACTATTCCTTTCTTTCTTTTTTTATTCTATCAAGTCTGTAGCTTTTATATTTTTTTAACAATGTATCGCCTTATCATCTTCCCATCTCATTCCCTTTTTAAATTTTGAGATATTCATTTGTATGTATATATTTAGTTTTAGTTGGTTGTTTTTTTGATGTTTTGTTTATGTTTATCCTTATTTGATATAATTTAATGCTATGATGATTATTATTGTATTTAATTCCATTTATTTAGATGCATGATTCACTAATAAATGGAGGGGCCATGTTGGCTTCTCGATTAGGACCTTTTGTTATACTTATTGAAAAAAACTATTAACAAAGAGTATTCTCGATGCCTAGACACTAGTTTCCAACCCATGGATATTTAGAACACCCTTAAGTCCTTGAAACAAATCAACTCAGGTGCCCAGGTCAGTGATAGTTGGGTTGGTTCAGGATAATAATAATGAAATTACTAGTTCTCACGAGAATGGGTATTGAAGAAACATTTCCCACTGGTACACTTAACCTTTTCAAAGGTTGGTAAAAAGACAACAAAATACTCCTCTTGATATCTAGTTTATATTACATAGTCTATAATATATTGATAAATCCTTTGTATATAAATTCTTTATGATATGTTTCAAAATTTTTGATTTATGAGAAGGTTCAATACTGTAATAGCTGAGAGATTTCATCTCTCATACTTGAGAGATCTCTCTCTCCCTCTCCCTATCTCTATATCATATTTCTACTTTACAATTTTGGATTTGTTTCCTTAAAACAAACTAATTTGTACTTTATATTGCATGTATATTAAAATACTTGAATATTAATAAATGACTTATCACATATTGATTGTTCATTTTCATAACATCAATGTGATAATGTCCTTAGAGTATCTTTAACATTGAAAGATCATAATAATTCCCTACTATGATGAGAACATTAAAGTATCAAAAAAATATTCTAGAACTTATAAGTCACATGGTCTAATGATTTCATTTGATATGGTACAAATGATATAGACTATTAGGTGATTGATTCTTGTAAGTGGATGAGGTTTCATCTCATGATGTTTACACTTGGTAATCTCCAAGATTGGAGATTATAAGAATATACCTACCTATAGGAATTCCACATATTTTCATGTCATTGTATATTCCTATTTTCAAACATATTTATTGGTCTTTAAACTTTATATTATTATTAATTCATATCATGAGTTACGTACTTTTATGTATTTCCCAAAACTATGATGACCTATGTCGTAATAAAGTAGGATATGTTGGGTGCATCATGAGTGATATGAAATTAATGGATGAGTTGATAAATGATTTTTCTCTTACAAGATTGGAAGATGATATCTTGACCCTTTGATTGAAACATAATTTTCAAACTAAAATTTATATCCATGGTGATTGATGAGTTCATTTCAGGAATTAAAAGAAAGATATATTGAACATATAAGTTGATGACATGAGTATGCAACCTGTTTGATGAGATATCAAGAAAAAGATATTATATTACATAATGAGTGTTCGTATGTGGTTGTTGTTATTACAACATTAACTTCTTCCTCTATGGGTGCCTTGATGTGTTTCTAGATGCTAATTTGGGATTTTAGGTAAGCCCACCTAATGATACCAAGTAAGAGGCCTAGAGGGTTACAAACTTAGTGCATCTATTGATCTCATTTGGAATAAATATTATTTTCAAGGCTGATAAATAACATTTATTTTATATTTATTGATCATAATTATTCATCCACCATTTATATTTAAATCAGAATGTAAATGTGAGATGAATATTAAATAAATATTTATTCATAGGAACATGAATATATAATTTTTATTTATAAAATGTATAATATTTATTTATTATTTTAGGTTTGTTAAACACCAAGGAGGGTGGTTAGACTGAGTTATGTTCCTAGTAAAAAAATGATATAATCTTAAATATCATTTAAATAAATATGGAATTATTTATTTTATAAAATGATATTTATTTGTGCAATTCGGTGCACACCCTTATATAATGATGATATTATATTTATTGGAATAGGGAATATATTTGGTTTATTATTTTATTAGGATTCATTGTGAAATTATCAATATTAAACACTATCTTTATATACACCCACCTATATTGTTTTAGAGATGAGATAAATCATTTTAGAGATGATAGAAATAATTTTTTGGTGTGAAAAATGAATTTCCTCTCTAGTGAATTATCTATATGAATAACATATCTAGAGTTCCTCTCAAGACCGAGAGAATTTTCTCCACCTCCTTCCTTTATCTCAAGATCAAGAGAACAATAGACAATCCTCAAACTAAAGACTATGTTTTGATCAAATGTGAGCAGCATAAGATGATTAATACTTCCATGATAACACCCAAATTTCCATCTATAACACTTTGATATTGTGGAACATGTTTGGATCACCACTTGATGGATTCTACTTTGGATCCTATTAGAATAATGATGATACAACTTGAACAAGGTTTGAATGATCAATATCTTCATCAAATAAAGAATATCAAGATCGAAGTAATTCTTTTTATTAAATTAATTATAAATTTAATGTGAAAATATCTTCTTCGTGTTCTAGGATTCCTTTCATCTAGTTTCTTTAATTAAATTCATTAGAAATTATTATTATTCATCATGATATTTTGGATCATCCATTAAAATCAATGAAAAACCATCATTGAGCATGGCCCCGATCGACTTCTCTTGCACCCAAAACCTTCAAGTGGTATCAAATCAGTCACATTCAAATTTATAATTATTTAATTTATTAATAAATATAATTATTATTTTGTTATATTTTATTTTTATTTTAGTTCTTAATCCATTAAATTGATATAACAAGTTCATTCACTATCATATGATTCAGAACAAGCTGGGAATAGGTGAAGAACTCATGTAGATTTTATCCAGAATTGTCAAGGATTCTAGATGCATGACCAAATTACATGATATGTACCATGGTGTATGTCATGTAGGATTAGTTAACCATAGGCTCACACTGTTGTACGAATCACATCTGGTTGTGTGGGAGATATTTATGTGGCATGTAATTACATAGTAATTACATCACTTATTGACTATCAGGGAGGCACATAGTTTGTAGGGTTACATAGAATGTAACTGTTGCACACATCGTGTAACACTACATGAAATGGTGGTTTTTTAGTCAATAGACATGATGTGTAATTAATACGCATGTCTCGTGTTGACTATAAGTTGAGCAACACATGACAATTGGCATTACATGGAACGTAGATGGAATACACATCATGTAACATATAAATATCTACACAGATTACATGTCGAGTACCTTGGAATATATCATTGATGACCACAAAAGTGGTATACGATGTGTATTGGGCCATACACACCATGTAACACATACCTTCTTATGCAGAGTACATGACAAGGAAAGTTGTAAACCTCGTAAAATCAATTATGTGAAATGAAATTAATTTTTTAATTAAAACCAAACTACATGGCATATAGGTGTTGTACATTCCATGTGATAGGGTTTTTCTATGTGACTTTGGAATTACACTCTTTGTATGGTCCCCATATACACCGTATACTTTATATAAGCATCAATGGTGATACACATCATGTATATTAACACATGTTGTGTGTCATACATGCCAAGTTGACTACTTTTTTTGATACATGGAACTACATGCCATGTAATATGTGAAATTCCATGTACACTTCATGTATTGTGAGTGCATAATGTAGAATAAGGATGAAACATGACACTATGCAGTTCAAATAGGTGTACACCATGTTTCTTCCAGTATACGTCATGTACTTGAGTAATTTTAAATAAAATAAATTTATTTAATTTATCACATTGGATGAAAATATAATGCATCTCCAAAACTGCTTGGATTGATAATTAAGATAAAGAATTAATTAATTAATATGAAAATTAATTATTAATCTAAGAGAAATTTATCTTAATTAAAAGATAGATTTGAATGTATGCTATCATGTATGAATGTGATGTTGTTGCATGTATGTGACCGATCATGAGTTTGACCAACCAATTTATGTATTGGATTTATATTTAATTTATTATTATTTAATGTATTTTTATATGTGATAAAGTTTTATTAAATTAAATATGATGGTCTGTGTGTCACCCCATTCACCTTTATTATAAAAGACTTGCATGTTCATGGTTTATTTTATGTATCCCACACCCCAATATCCCCTCACATGTGGGTGAGTAAAACATGTAATGTATGGGATTCCAAGGAGAGGAGGTGGTTTAGAACCTAAACTGAGGAGAAACCAACAAAAAAGATACAAAGTTCAATGATGGAATGCTACAACTCGAGCCAAGCCCAACTCAAGGAGTTTTACCCAAAGGGTTATAGGTTTACTTTTCATCCGCTTGATAAATCAACCATTAAAAAGATAATGATTAAGTCGCTTAATTTATTTTAGTTTATCAAAGTTCATGGTTATTTATTTTATATAATGCATGGTTATATGATGTTAAACATGATTATATAAACTAAACAAGATAACAATACATGCCAGATAAAGTAGAATAAATGGATTATGCATACATTATTTTATCAAAACATGGTTAATTAATTATTTAAAATATACATAATATTAACAAGAAATGTAAAGAATAAAATACACAAATTTTCACACAAATAGACAAAATACCTTAAGGAAATATTAATTTAATTACTTGAGTTATGAATGGAACCATTGTTCAAAGTGATTGTCTAACTAAAGTCATGGTTATTTAAATGTTAGGTCCACTAGGCTAGATACCTTGATGGGGGGGGGGGTGAATTAGGGTATGAAAAATTAAAACAACTTTTGATCTTGTTTTGTTGTTAAACGAAATCCTCTTCTCTCTCTCCTTCCTGTTGTAGAGTATGAATAAATCTTAAATCAAACACAAGACACAACAATTTTATTTGGTTCACCCTCACTGGGCTATGTCCAAGGAGCATACACTGATGATGTTCCGATGTACCAAATCCACTATAAGTGCACTACTATTTATAAGTTTGGAGTGGACTCACTGTCCCTCCTGGTTTACAACCAATCATAATTTGAAAGCTCACTGCTCTCTCAACTAAAATGTGCTCACTGCATCTTCAAAAGATCCACTCACAGTTTATAGACTTGTAGGTCCCTTAATTAGTACAAATGAATGCATCCTCCACTATTTGTAAATGCTCTATTGATGACCTAATTTCATCCACTAATGAATACCACTTTACCACATTACTACTGGGTAACTTCAAATCTTTCGCACAACCCTTACTGTGTCTTGTACACAACTTTAATACCTTGCGTGCAAGATTACAATTTTGTCACGAAACACCCCTTGCAGGCAAAGTCAATCTTACGTGCAACTCAAATCTTACGCGCAACTTTCTTAGCTTGTGCGCAACTCAAATTTTTTCACAAAACTCCCTTTTCTTAAAATTCTTACGCGATCAAGAGATCATATTTCCTCTAAGTGTTGAGCTCACTTTAATGAGGGGGGGGGGGTCACCTCTAATTTATAGGCTTCAATGACCCCTATGTGGAAGATTTACAATGTCACGCAAGATCCACTTCGAGCGCGCAAAACCCCGTTTGACGTCGCATTGGGTGCGCAAGTTTCTTTCGCATAACCTCATCTTTCACGCACATTTCCAAATCTTTCACACACTTCATGTCTTTGCAATTTTTTGACATTCTACTCCCGAAACATGCCTTTCATGAAAGTTTCCAAACCATATTCAATCTTGAATGCAACTTTATTTTCCAAAAACATGTATCTCCATTTTCTGATTTTGAGGCCCAAAAATTTGGCAAACACTAGAAAATGAAACCACCTTAGATCTGTTCTTTTTGTACCACCCCCAGATCATCCATTCCATTTTAATTATTCTTTATCAACATAGGTTGTCAAAAATATATCTGGAACTCGACATCTCACCATGAAAACCATCTTTTTCAACAAACAAACCCACTTGGTCAACAAAGAAAAACACCTCAAAAATGGTTCAATGTTACCTTGAGGGATTTTCCCCAAAATTAAATTATTAAGGAATTATAAACTAAAGTTTTGGATTAACATAATTAAGTTAGAATCAAGGGTTAACTTCCAAAGTAAGACTTAGGGATATTTAAAAGCAAGAGTTAAGGAAATATGAGTTAGGATTTCTATATCGGGGAGTCAACTTAGCAGATCAAGGAGCTTTAAGTTAGCAGTTGGAATGATCTCCTATATAAATACCTTCAAATAGTTTATCGCGATAAATTATGGATTATAAGAAGGGAAATGTGGGTCCTTTACACTATAATATCCATGGAATAATACATTTAGAGTCCAATGATGAGGGCTATTGTGAGTCGATAAAATAATGGTAGACTAATAAGTTAATAAAAATAATTATGTCTCACATATTTTGGTAATCAAGATAAAGTGATAAAATATATATTTATTTTTATATAGAAAATGTAAATTTCTTTGATATCCCTATAATCTATACTATATAAATACAACCTCATCTTAATAAGTAACTTTCAGGAGTGGTACAAGAGATTGTGCATTATCTTATGCTATGAATGAAAGATTTACGTGTTGGAGTCCCCGACTCCTGATTTTCTCACCAATGAGGAAAGTGAAGAAGAGATCTCTATCAACTTAAAACATTTGGATGATGTTCTAGATGTCTATTGTTTTATTTTATCATCCATGTATGGTAAACTTCACAATTCACATGAAAACATGAATGTATATACCTAGATTAAACATCTCTATGATCTTTATTAGGATATATCTAAACATGAATGATTTGAGATATGTAAGGAAATCTTCATGTGAAAACTTCTAGAGTGTGTGCCAACTAGACCTCATGTGGTCAAGATGATTGACTACATTGAGAATATACACATTTTAGGGTTTAAGTTACCAATGAATTTCAAAATTATCTCATTCTAACTTCACTTATAAAGACCCAAAATTTCCATATAATTTTTTTTAAATTATTTGGGATTATTACGAGTCTATGAAAATTAACATCACGTGATTCTGAGGCCCAAAGAGCCCATAACAGAATTTTAAACTTTTTTAAGTTATGTTTAGTAAACATGCGGGCGACGATTTCTATCTTTTGAACTAATGTTCGTATTAAAAATATGAGGGTACCATTGAATTTGTAGTGCCGAGATTTGCTTAAGGTAAACTTAATTTTTTTTGGAAAAAGTCATACGAAAAAGTTAATTTTTGAACTTAAAAAAAAAATAACTAAAGGTTATTTTATTTTCTTTTTTCAACTGTTGAACAACGGTGGTGGGACTGTAGTGAAACATAAAAAATTAATTAAGAGACTTTTAAATTTCTTAAACCACTCATTTCATTTGTTTTTTAATGACAATGTTTGTGTGTTTAATTGACTCATTAATTACGGTTAATTAATGAGCCATAATATTAAACACAATGTGGGAGATTATTCTCCTATTTAATCAATGCTTGGGTATGGGTTTTGGGAGAGCTATGAGAGGAGGCTCTGGTAAAATTCCAGTGAATTTACACTTCAACGAATAACGATGATCGATAAATGGTTGTTGGAGGAATCGACGGGCGATGAAGAATACCGATGAACACCTTCGGACGTAGACCCTTCTTCCGCATCTACAACACCTTCTAATAAATTCACGTTAGGGTTTTGTCTTGATTTATTTCTAATAGTTTTATAAATTCATTCACCCTTGATGATGTTAGATTCTTTCCATGTAATAACGCTAACGCGGAGGGTGTGATCCGAACAAACAAGGCCTGGACCCTCTGCCAAACTTGCTTTGGTTGTGTTCCTCGTGAGAGACCGATAAATGCGGTGGAAAGGAAAAACTGAGGGCTGCACAATGTAGGTGGTGTCTCGGAAGGCCCGTAGGTGCAGACAGAAAGAGGAATGGACCTCTGGAGCTTCACTGGAGGCCCGCAGAATCTCTGCCAGTGCAACGGTGACCGGAGGATGTAGCAGTCGGTTCTTGCTGGTCGCGAGGAGGCAGCGATGCCTGAAGGTGCTATGACTGGACAACGTCGACCGCATTTACGATGGTGGCATGCAGCGGAGGTGCACCACAATGGAGGGTTGTGGCTCCAAGCCGCAGCGGAGGGCGGACCTGCGCCCGTAGGTCTGCTGTTGACTGATCCACGTGGACTGGCCAACTGGAGCGACGCCAACTAGCGCCGCTAATTGAAGACCCCAAATGGACTAAGTCTATTCAGGAGAGGAGCTGACCCCCATTACCAGCTGGTGGGATGCACCCAGCCAACGTGTCGGGTTAGTCTAGCGGCCCGACGAGCCACGCCCAGCTAGGCCGAGCTCGCGGCCCAGCCCCTTCGGGTCGGGCCCAGCTGAACCAGGCTGAGCCCACTCCCTTTGGTCCAGGCCTAGCTAAACCGATTTGAGCCCATCCCATTCAAGCCCGACCCATCGGGTCGGGTCGGGTCGGTCCGACCAGGTCGGACTGGGCCTAGACCCACTTACGGCCCAGTTTCGCTTAAAGGGCTATATCTTCTAAACCATACATTAGTTTGACGAACCGTCTGCAGTGCCAAGACCCTTAGTATGAGGCGGTCCTTTTGATATAATCCACTTGGGTTTTAGAAAAATTTTGAGTACGTCCGGGTTGGATCAGACTCAAATCCAACTGGACCCTCAACACTAAAGTGACTATAACTTATAGACCGAGCATCCAATTGATGCGCCGTCTATTGAATTGGAACCCTTATGACATGGTGGTTCATTGAGATACTTCTTCTTGTGTATTTGTGTCCATTGAAATATGACCGATGGATTATGGAGTGGATCCTCCATAATCAAGCGTACTAAGTGTGGGAATCTTGTGGCTAACTGTGACGTGAAGAAAGAATAGAGATCCTCTCAGTGGGTCAGCACCTAGTGATCCTCTGTGGGTAAACACCTAGTGATCCTCCATGGGTCAACACCTAGAGATCATCAGTGGGTGGTCGTACCACGATTCACTATTTTATTTCAACCTTATACCAATGTATTAAACTGGTTTTGTATTGAAAATTACAAGTATAATAACAAATTTGACTCCATGTTTGATTCAATTGTTTTGTGCTTAACATTGTTAAAAAGGGAAATGTTATTTTTTTCATAATTATATTATAGGTGGAGGATATTTAGAGGACCCATGATGAAGTCCAAGAAAAATGGGCCAATCTGCACATGATCCAAGCACACCAGTGGACAAAAACGAATAATTCTATTCAACCACGTATTAAAATGGGATGAAACTTTGTGGTCTGGTCCGAAATTTAATGAGATACATTTCATCTTAATTAAACTAAGACCAATTAGTCCATTAAGAGGCCCATAAAAACTGATTTATCCAATAAAGTGGATCTTCACATGGTCAAAACTTTTCCTCTGTATTTTGGAAATATCGCTTATTATATTCCATACCGGACCATAAAATTTGACATGGAGATAGAAAAGGTGTCATCCAACAACTATTTAGTTTTTTACAAAGTGATTTAAGACTTTATGACTGGCCAAAACCATGGACCAAGAGGATTTGTGAAATTATGGTGCCCAAAACCACTTCCCACTGTGCCTATAAATTGGCACCTTGGGCATCCCATTTTGGAGTTAGACTAGGAGGCAAGGTACTTCCATTTCAGAGTCCCAAAGGAGTCTTCTCATTATTAATATAATTTCTAGAGGATATAGGAAGTTCTACCTCAATATCTTCTTCTTTCTCCCCTCCCATGGGTTTCGAAACCCCTTGTGATCACCCTGGGAGGAACGTGATGTAATCCCAAGCTTCATACTTGTATTATTTTGAATGATCTTTTTAATTCTAGGTTGTATGTTGTTTTTCTTAATCCTATATTTTTATTTAATTGATTTATATACTGGTATGTTATACTCAAACTCAAATGATCATGTTTGGGGGTACCCTTTCATGTGATATTTCACACACCGTTCATCCCTTTTTCCTCCCTCATTCAATTGCGATGTTTGTGCGGTTAATATTGGTAAATTTAACTCACATAAGTACTTTCAAGGACATGTAAATTTATATCATGTTATCACAAATAAATAACATACAAACCTAGACAACACATAAAGTTTTTCATGTGTTTCCTTGGTGAGTTTCAATTATGAAGTCGAACACAAATAACCCAATCATCGGCGGTGTTCGGTGAATCATTGTGTGTTTTTGACTGAACCCTAAGAGGTATACTAGTATAAACTCAGTAATATTATGGTAATAGCTGTTAAAAACCAAGGATTAAATTATCTATACCCTTTCTCTTGAAGCGATGAAGGATTATCATCACGATACTCCCCTGGGTTGATCATGTTTAATTAATCTTGTTAATTTATACTTTGTTTTATCACTTTAGTTTTTATATTGTAATATTTAATAATAAAATCCCAAGTTTTTTTAAGTCCCATTACCCTTCTATTTTCATAATCAAAAACCTATTTTTAAATTAATGATCTAAGGCTCCGTCAAGAGACGACCTAGGGTTGCTGCTATACTGCAGAAATTCTTGTAAAAACTAAACAACTAATTTGACGTGCTCGACAACGCGATCAAATTTTGGTGCCATTTCCAGGGATCCATCATAATTTATTTTCTTTATTTACTTTTATTTATTTATTTTAATTCTTTATTAGTACTACTTTAAATACCCTACCCCCAATTTATTGTTTTTGTTTTAGTTTTCTATTTCTATTTTTGGTTGTTTTTGTGTGTTCTCTCTCTCTCTCTCTCATTCTTCTCCATCTCTCTTTCTATAATTCTGTATTATAAAATTATGTTATCCTCTAACCCTTCTTAAGTTATTTTATTCATATTAAATAAAAAAACCAACTTCACAACTTATTTTCATGACCCGATCAGAAAAAGAAAAAATGCTTGAATTTGACCTTGAAATTGAAAAGACACTTCACACACAAATCAAGGCATCTAGAGAAGGTCAATAAAGTAACACTAAAGAACAACTTTTGGAACCTCAAGTGGTCATAAAACAATCAAAAAATTTAACCCAATAAAATCCAAGAAAACATGGCTGAAAATAATCGAACCTTAAAAGAACTTACCACCCCGGATGCGGAGTACCAACCTGCGTACATCCAATATCCCGAGGAAGAAGCCAACTTTGAGATGAGATCAGACCTCATCCACCTACTTCCCAAATTCCATGATCTTCCTGGCGAGGACTTTCATAAACACCCTAAGTATTTTTACATAGTGTGCTCCACCATGAAACCCCAAAATGTGTCTAAGGAATTATTTAAGTTTAGGGCATTCCATTTCTCCCTTGATGGTGTAGAAAAATCTTGGTTATACTATTTTTCTACCAAAATTGGGGGCTGAAATGACCTTAAAAGAATATTTTTAGATAAGTTCTTCCCTTCCTCCCAGACTGCATCAATTAGGAAAGAAATCTATGGAATTAGGCAATCATAAGGAGAGACCCTTCATGAATACTGGGAGTGATTCAAAAGACTTTGCTCAAGCTGCCCCACCACCAGATTAGTGAACAAATATTAATCCAATAATTCTATGAGGGAATTATACCCATGGATCATGGAATGATTTATGCTATAACTGGTGGTTCCCTAGTTGATAAAACTCCTTCCACCACTTGTGAATTAATAGCCAACATAGCTCAAAATGCACAACAATTTGGTACATGAGTAATTGCACCAACCCAAGGAGTTCATGAGGTAAGTCATTCAACCCTAGAACAAAAGGTAGATAATAAACTTTATGAGATGAATACCCTTCCAAGGCAATTATATCAAGCACAAGGTAACTCACACTCTTATTCAGATCCATTATATTGTGGTATTTGCTCTGAAAATACTCATTTTTCTGACCAGTGCCCACAACTTCAAGATTCACCGGAGTCTTGTGAAACCGTGTTCCCAGGGTGTCCATACCAACAAACATCTCCCTTCAAGAAAGATCCATTCAGGCCAAATCCAAACCCTGGGTGGCCAGAATAACCCCAGTACTGACAAGGAGGAAACTCAAGCTACCCCAAGCAGAATTAGTATCAACAAGGCCAAGGTATGCAACCTTCTTATCCTTAAACTTCTAAAAAAAATCATCCTCATCCTCTCAAATCTGAACCAATCCTCAAGGATATGGTGAATCAAATAGAAACCCAGAACCTACAATTTCAACAAACCACACAATCAACTATTCAAGACCTGTGAACTCAAGTGGGGAAATTGGAGAACACCATCAGTGAGCTTAAGATGCAAGGTTATGAACAACTACCATCCCAAAAAATTTCCAATCCAAAGGATAAAGGTAATTTATGTGTAATTACACTTCGTAGCGGTAAATAAGTTTCTCCTTCTACTGATTCTATGCAACAGGTATGTCCCCCTCTTGAAAACACTCTTTCCTAACCCTAAAAAATTTCAAGTAATTAAAAAAAAGACAAAAGGGTAATCAAATTATCATTGATGATTCAAATGAACAATCTATTACTATTCCTTTCCCCCCAATACTCTCTAAATCTAAGAAGAATTTTGATAATGATATTGATAAATAAATAATGGATACATTTAAAAAGGTATAAGTTAATATTTCTTTATTGGATGCAGTTAAACAAATTCATCAATATGCCAAATTTCTTAAAGAGATCTGTACCCATAGAAGGAGACTGAAGGGGAATGAGAGAGTCAATTTGGGAAGGAATATATTAGCCTTGATTCAACTAGTAATTCCAACCAAATTCAAGGATCTGGGCACATTCATGATACCATGTACCATAGGGGAGACCTTCTTTTCTGATGCTATGCTATATTTAGGTGCTTTCATTAATGTAATACCTCACTCTGTGTATAATTCTATGCAGGTTGGAGAGCGTCAACCAATAGGCATTGTCATGCAACTTGCCAACTGGAGTACAACACATCCAACAAGAGTGATTGATTATGTACTTGTAAGAGTGAAGAATCTCAAATTCCCCACTGATTTTTACATTCTTGAGATGGAAGATACCTGAACCCAAGGACACAAACCTCTCATACTTGGGAGGCCATTCCTAAAAATAGTAAAGATGATCATCAATTTTCACAATGGTATGTTTTCCATGGAGTTCTGTGGAGAAAAGTTAAGTTTTAATATCCTTGAGGCTATGAAACACCCCATTGAAGAGCACTCCAATCTTCCTGTCTATTTGATGGAAGTGCTCTCAAAAAATGCACACACACACAATTCCCTCCTCAACCCATACTCTGAATCATTTTCCTCCTCTTCACCCATTGATGATTTGAGTTTTGATTCATGTTTTGAGTGTTTTTTGGGTTATTAAAAATGTAAATTTTTTGTTTTGATTGATGAGTGTGTTCATTCTGAGGTACCCGTGACCATCGATGATTTTTCAAATCTCATTTTCACAGATTCTCTTTATTTAGAGAATAAACATGAGCAGATAGACAATTTCATAGAACTCACTTCCACTGAACCCCCTCACTCAATCCAAAAACCACTGGTGTTGGAACTTAAAACACTTCCTTCTAATTTAAAACATGCGTATCTTGAGGGTATTGACCAATTTCCCATCATTATTTCCAATAACCTCTCTCCATAGAAAAAATCAAAACTGCTCAACCTTTTGATAGTATAAAAAGGCAATAGGATGGACATTGGATGATATTCCCAGGATTATCCCATATATTTGTATGCACCATATACTTTTGAATGATGAGGCTAAGCCCATGAGACAATCTCAATGATGGTTGAATCCCACTCTCCTTGAAGTGGTAAAATTGGAAGTCAGTAAATTACTTGCTGTTGGGATCATTTATCCTATATCTGATAGTAAATGGGTTAGCCCAGTGCAAATTGTGCCTAAAAAAATAGGAATAATAGTTGTTTCAAATGAAAGGAATGAATTGGTTCCAACACATGTGAAAAATAGTTGGTGAGTCTGTATTGACTACCATTGAATGAATCAAGGCACGCAGAAGGACCACTTTCTTCTAACTTTTATTGACCAAATTTTAGAATGATTGGATGGTAAGTCCCTTTATTATTTCCTTGATGGATATTTAGGTTATTTTCAAATTCATATAGCCCATAAGGATAAATAAAAGAAAACATTTACCTATCCATTTGGCTCATTTTCATACAGAATGATGCCTTTTGGTCTTTCTAATACTCATGGTACTTTTCAGATTTGTATGTTGAGTATTTTTTCTGAGTACCTAGATAATTGAATGGAAGTTTTTGTGGATGATTTCACAGTTTATGGAACTTCCTTTGATAACTGTTTGTCTCACCTAGGTTCTATCCTCCGCCGTTTTATATAAAAAGATCTTTTATTAAATTATGAGAAATTCCATTTCATGGTTGAATAAGGGATAGTTCTTGGTCATGTTATTTCAAAATAGGGAATTCAAGTGGATAAATCAAAAATTGAATTAATTTCGACCCTTCCATATCCAAAATGTGTTCTTGAGGTGTGATATTTATTGGGTCATGTTGGCTTTTACCGCCAATTAATTAAAGACTTCAGTAAGATCACACTTCCCTTGTCCTAGTTATTAAAAAAGTATTCTAAGTTTGTATTTGATAAAAATTGTGAGTATGCTTTTGATTCACTAAAAAGAAGTCTTACATCACCTCCCATCATTCAACCACCAATGTGGGATCTTCCCTTTGATCTTATGTGTGATGCCTTTAACTTTGTAGTTGGGGCAGTTTTATCACAAATGGTTGAGAAGGCTCCTCATGTCATTGCGTATGCCTCACGTACCCTTGACCATGCCCAGGAAAGCTACACAACCACTGAAAAATAACTTCTTTATATTGTGTTTTCCTTAGAAAAATTATATTCATATCTTATCAGGTAAAAAATCATTGTCTTTTCTGATCATACTGCCCTTCATTTCCTCCTAAAGAAACCTGAAGTAAGCCCTGCCTCATTCAGTGGATGCTCCTCCTCCAAGAGTTTGACCTTGAGATTAGAGATAATAGAGGAGTGGAAAATGTGGTAGTTGACCACATTAGTAGGATTTCCCCATCACTGGACCATCATGTTGACTCACCCCTCCCCATTGGATAATTCTTCCCTCATGAGACCCTTTGTGATGTTGTGGACCTTACCCCCTGGTATGCAGACACTGTGAATTTTCTAACAACATATAGGGTCCCCACTGATTTCATCACTTCACAATCCCAGAGACTTAAGCATGATTCTCGGTTGTACATTTGGGATAACCCATATTTGTAGAGAATTTTTGGTGACCAAGTAGTTATTTGGTGTGTCCTTGACCATGAGTTCACCTCTGTTTTGACCTTCTACCACACCTTGGCCTGTGGGGGCCACTTTGTCTCTCAACGTACAGCTCAAAAGGTCATTAAATTAGGAATTTATTGTCCAACATTGTATAAGGATGGACATATATTTTTCAAGTCATGTAGTCATTGTCAATTCACAGGGAATACCTCTAAGAGGAATGAAATTCCCGAACAACCCATGTTGTTCTGTGAAATTTTTGATGTATGGGGCATTGAATTCATGGGGCCTTTTCCAAATTCATTTGGATTTTTGTATATCTTATTGGTTGTTGACTATGTATCTAAATGGGTGGAAGAAAAGGCCACTAGGACCGATAACTCTCGAGTGGTTGTTGATTTTGTGAGGTCCCAAATTTTTCATAGGTTTGGTTTACCGAGATTCACCATTAGTGATCAGGGTTCACATTTTTGCAATTGCAACATGAAAAATTTTCTTCGTAAGTATGGGGTTTTTCATAAAGTCACTACAAAATATCACCCCCAAACTAACGGACAAGCATAAATCTCAAATTGGGAAGTTAAACGAATCTTGGAGAAAACGGTACAACCCAATAGGAAATATTGGAGTTTTCACTTAGATGATGCAATTTGGGTGTACTGAATAACTTTTAAAACCCCAATTGGAATGTAACCATACATGATTGTTTTTGGAAAGGCTTGTCACCTCCCGATGGAGGTAGAACACCATGTATATTGGGCTATTAAACAATGTAATATTAATATTTCAAATGCAGGTGAGCATAAGAAGCTGCAGATTCAAGAGTTGGAAGAATTTCAACATGATGCATATGAGAACTCCCGAATCTATAAAGAAAATAAAAGGCTATCCATGATAGCCAACGAGCTTGTACCCTAGTGGTACAGTCTCCTGCTTGGCATCCAAAAGACCCAGGATCAAATCCGGGCAAGGACTAATTTCCGGGGTGCTGTAGCAGTACTATAGCAGCGGCGGGACTGTATCGGCGGTGAAACTGTAGTAGTGGAGGCACTATAGCAGGAAATGTAGCAGTGGCGGGACTGTAGCAGGCACTGTAGCAGCCCAGGTACTGTAGTAGTACTATTCACCGAGGGGCTCTTTGGGCCAAAAAAATGGGCTTTCAAGCCTAGTATTCAGGACACTTGGCCTTGGCCCTTCGGGATATATAATGGGTCTCCCTCTACCCAATATAAAGAGGTATTTTCTTTAAATAATAAAATGAGGCTTCAGCCCCAAACTTTTTAAAAAAAATGGCTATCCATGATAGTATGATTCATCAGCGGAAGTTTCATATTGATGAGAAGGTTCTCATGTATAATTCTAGGCTAAAGCTCCACCCAGGTAAGCTTCATTCTCGATGGATCGGTCCATATACCTTTACTGATGTTTAACCTTTTTTTGCTATATAGGTTTTACATGAGAAGAGTGGACAAATGATTACTGTCAATGGGAAGAGGCTTAAACACATCTATATGGATTTTCTAAAGCATGTCGTGGAGGAAATCTAACTGATAGATGCCATATATGACACCACTTAGAAGGTTGTCTCTTCTCCTTACCTTTATTTACTCATCTATTTATTTAAAATACTTTCATTGAGGAAAATGCAACTTTTAGGTGTGGGGGAGGGTGACATGTCATAGTTAGGATTAAAAAAAACAATAATTTTTTTTAAAAAAAATTGTGTTTTTATTTTTTATTTATTTTTCTTTATTTTATGTTTTTAGATAAAAATTGATCTTAAAAAGAATATCCAAAATCATTTTTCATGCTTGAGTCGATTGTGTGGAAAATTCCATTGTTTTTGGAAAATTATTTTTCAAATGAATGTTGATATGGAATATTTTTCTATAATTTGTATTTTCAAATCATTCTTATGTGTTTAATGGATTTTTGAATCCCATGCCTCATTAGCACTGACCAATATTTTAATCCATCACCCAAGAGACATTCTAAGCCCTTTATTGCACATTCTTCCTTTTAATCACTTTCTTGATAGTCTCAGGTCATGTAGAGAAACTAGAACTTGCCTTGATTATATTTGAATCCATAAGATTCAAGTATGCTACATTCATGATAGAGGCAATCATTCATTAAAAATCCCTTTTTACAATTATCCTTTATTTTCGATCACCTTTACATTTTATCCTTCTTAAGCCTTAGAGACCATGACATTCTTGTTAGGTAGCCACATTACAATATAATTTATCCCTACCTACCCATCTCTTGTGTATATTCTTGTTTTATGTTCAGCAAGTGTGGGAGAGAGGGTGTTTCTATGGGAATTCTGGGAAGAGAATAATTGTTATGGGTTAATATAAAGGGAGCCTACATTTTCCTTGGGCAATGGTTTCATAATCCACATTACATCATTGTATTATACATGTTTCCCTCTTTATCTAAAAAAAACTAAAAAACATAGTTCTGTACATTTGAAAAAAACATAGAACAAAAGAATAAAATGGAGAAAAGATGACATTTACTCATTATTATTCATCACTTGGTTGTGACCCACACAAATGGACAATGGGGATAGTGAGTGGGAGGTAATATATTTTGTGAGGTGTTGAGTGTGTACATTCATTGTGAACACTTGATGAATTTTGAAATGTTTTTTACATAAGAGATTAAACACTCCTCTTCAACCTCATATTTTTAAACATTAAATCCTACCAACCCTTGAACCTCAGAACAACCTGTTTGAAGTCCTCTTGAGTAACACACTAGTTTCTACTGGTGGAGAACTTAGAATATTAGCAAGAATATGGTAATATCGCATGAAATCTGAGAAAATATCATAACTTCACTTTCATATGTTCCTTGAGTGAATAGGGAAATTTTTTAGGCGAGTTAGGTTGCGACATGTTGCATGGGTAAACAAATGAAATTCAATAAATTTGAATGTGAGAAAAGAAAAATGATAGGGAAATTGATTCCATAAACGAGACATGATGAATTTCATTTCAAAAGAATTTTCTAATTTTTAACAATTTATTTAGGAATGAGACATGATTAGGATATTATACTTTACCTAGGATTGAAAATGTTTAGGTGTGGAGGTGTGATCGTACCATAATTCACTGTTTTATTTCACCCTTATACCAATGTATTAAACTGGTTTTGTATTGAAAGTTACAAGTATAATAAAAAATTTGACTCCATGTTTGATTCAATTATTTTGTGTTTAACACTGTTAAAAAGGGAAATGTTACTTGTTTTGATAATTATATTGTAGGTGGAGGTGATTTGGAGGATCCATGATGAAGTCCAAGAAAAATAGACCAATCTGCACATGATCCAAGCACACCAGTGGAATAAAATGCCTAATTCAAATAAACCATGAATTAAAATGGGATGAAACATTGTGAGATGGTCCGAAATTTAATGAGATAAATTTAATCTTAATTAACTGACGACCAATTCATCCATTAAGAGGCCCATACAAACTGATCTTTCCAATAAAGTGTATCTAACAGGGTCAAAACATTGCCTCTGTATTTTGAAAATATCTCTTATTATATTCCATATCTGGAAAAAAAATTGACATGGAGGTAGAAAAGGTGTCAGAAAAAAAATATTTAGTTTTTTACAAAGTGATTTAAGACTTTATGACTAGAAAAAACTATGGACCAAGAGGATTTGTGAAATTAGGGTGCCCAAAACCACTTCCCACTTTGCCTATAAATTGGCACCTTGGGCACCCCATTTTGGAGTTCGACCAGGAGGAAAGGTACAAACATTTTGGAGTCCGAAAGGTGTCTCCCCATCATTCCTATAAGTTCTGGAGTCTATGGGAAGTTCTACCTCAATATCTTCTTCTTCCTCCCCTCCCATGGGTTTCTAAACCCCTTGTGATCACCTAGAGAGGAACGTGATGTAATCCCAAGCTTCATACTTGTATTATTTTGAATGATATTTTTAATTATAGGTTGTATGTTGTTTTTATTCATCCTATATTTTTATTTAATTGATTTATATACTGGTATGCTATACTCAAACTCAAATGATCATGTTTGGGGGTACCCTTTCATGTGATGTTTTACACACCGTTCATCCCTTTTTCCCCCCTCATTAAATTGTGGTGTTTGTGTGGTTCATATTGGTCAATTAAACTCACATAAGCACTATCAAGTACATGAAAATTTATATCATGGTATCAAAAATAAATAACATACAAACCTGGACATCACATCGAGTTCTTCGCGTGTTGCCTTGGTGAGTTTTGGTTATGAAGTTGAACACAAATCACCCAATCATCAGCGGTGTCCGGTGAATCATTGTTTTCTTTCGACTAAAACCTAGAAGGTTTCCTAGTATAAAATCAATAACATTATGGTAATATGTGTTACAAACTAGGGATTAAAATATCTATACCCTTTCTCTTGAAGCAATGAAGGATGAGCATCATAATACTCCCATGGGTTGATCATGTTTAATTAATCTTGTTCATTTCTACTTTGCTTTATCGCTTTAGTTTTTCTATTTTAATCTTTAATCATAAAAAACCAAGTTTTATTAAATCCCATTCCTCTTATATTTTCATAATCAAAACACTCTTTTTTAATTAATGATCTAAGGCTCCGTCAAGAGACGAACTAGGGTTGCTGCTATACTGCATAAATTCTATTTAAAACTAAACAACTAATTTGACGCGCTCGACAACACGATCAGTGGGTCAAAACCTAGAGATCCTCCATGGGTCAGTACCTAGTGATCCTCCATGGGTCATCACCTAGCGTTCATCCATGGTTCATCACCTAGCGATCCTCCGTGGGTCAACACCTAACGATCCTCTGTGGGTCAGCACCTAGCGATCCTATGTGGGTCAGCTCCTAGAGATCCTCTGTGGGTCAGAACCTAGCGATCCTCTATGGGTCAACACCTAGAGATCCTCTGTGAGTCCGCACCTAGCGACCTTGTGTAGTCTAGCAGCAAAATCCTCTCAATATAATAATATGATCTAGCTTTATGAATACTCATCTTTATTACTATTCTTTAAGTTATATACCTAGTTTGAGCTAAGTCTTTCCTTGTGCCTTGTGATTGAGATCATGCTTTGTGTTTTTTCCTTTTTGGAATTTTGAGAGACCTTTGGAGGTCTCGGGGTCCATACTGGGTATTTTTATACTCACCATTGCATGGGATTTTCCCACACCTTGTTGTGTCTTGTGCAGACGATGAAAAAATTTGACTGAGGTTTGGGAGTTAGGACCAGATGGTGCACAGAGGTGACCAGTTGACGTAGAGAGCCGTAGTGATGAGCTATACCTACCCTTCAGGTAGGATCCTTGATAGATGATCTCAGGAGCTGTTTTCTTTTTCTGCTGTATTATCTCTTTCAGTTGGGCTTGTATACTGGACCCTTACTTTCAGTTCACACTTTTACTTCAGCAGTTTTACTATGTGGTTTACTTTTGTTGTGTACCTAGTCTTCATGTCCATAGGTTTAAAGGAAATGCCTTCCTGTTTTAGGGATACACCTTTATGGTGCTAGTTTCCAAACCCCAGCCTATGAAAGTCGGGTTTGGGGTTAGTCATGGCATAGGCCCCAGGGGACGGATCGTGACAAAGTGGTATCAGAGGATTTGGTCTTACCGAAGAACTTAGACTCTGATCTTTTCAATGGGGGAAATAGTGTTAAGTGTTTAGAGTACATTTTTTAGTTTGGGGAGTCCAGTGTTGGTGTGGCGGACGATGTATCCATACACCAAGACCCTAAGTTTTGATTTCCAACTCGATACACGTTAACACTGATTGAGTGTGTTTTTAAATGTTTTTCTTTTGATCTCTTTTTGAGTTAGCTCACCAGGTATAACTTATTGATCATGACACACTTGTTTCTTTACAGGATGCTGTCGTGTAGACAACCATCCGTGATTCCAGTGAGAGGTCATGATGACTGCCCAAAGATCAATGAGGTGTTAGTGCAGGGCCCTCTTACAGTGATAGCACCTTCAGGTGGTGTGCCAGTAGCACCACTACCCATAGTGAAGTAGATGCCACCAGCCCCACTAAAAGACCATGAACACTAACTAAGCACGTTTCACGAGTTCTAGAGACATATCCCTCCAAGGTTTTGAGGAAATATAGACCCGCATGTAGTTGAGGACTAGCTGGAGGTTGTGGCACGAGTTTTTCATTTGGTCAAGACACCAGCAGACCAGATGGTTATCTTAACTACTAGCCTCTTTCAGGACACAATAGGGAGATGGTGGATCCTGACGCTTCAAACACATGAGGAGGCGACACTCCCCTAATTGGACTTCGATGGATTCTTTAGGGTGGATCTCGTACCAGAAAAACTACGCTATGAGCATATTCAGTAGCAACTGCACTTACAGTAGGGAAGCCTGGCAGTGGCCCAGTACTTGGTGAGATTCACTAACCTCTCTCACTATTCCACCAACATGGTATGTGACCCTTTATTCAGGGATCTTACCTTTGAGAAGGGTCTCCGAAGGGAGATCAAAGCGTCAATGATATCGCTCAATATCCCAACACAGGCTAAAGTGCTTGAGCGATCGCTATTGGTGGAGATCATCCTAGCTGAGCAGGCACTGACAGTGAGGGCCACCACTAGATGACAGGTAGCCGTGTCATATGAATTAGGTAGTAACCAGATGACGTAGATGTCCAAGCAGGTCAAACCTTCTGGAGGATGACCCCAGGACGCAGGGTCGGAGGTGCGGAGCTCATGTGGCAGAGGAGGTCATATGAGGACTAGAGTCTATTTCTCTTATAGTGGACAAAGGTACATGGATTGAGACTGTCTGACTCCCTGCATGGATGATCAAAAGATGGTCGAGGGACCACCAAGACAACGATAGAGGTATGAGTGAGGAGGTCCGCAGAGTGGAGGATGTGGCATAGGAGCTGTCCGAGCAGTAGGCGGTGGGTGGAAATTTGAGGTTCTACTGCCACTACATCCAGGAGGTCCACCCTGACCTTAGGGAGTAGGTGGTCAGGGACAAACTTAGCTTTAGGTAGCTAAGTCCTAAAACCACGGTGCTCCAGAGATGCTTCGAGATAATATCTGTGTCTATTCCACCATAGACGTAGTACTTATAAACACATGTGCTAATCACTCTTTTATTGTCATAACTCTCGTTCAGAGCTTAGAGATTCTGGTAGATCCATTGTCTCAATCCTTACAATTATATACTCCTACGGGAGAAGATTTGATGATTATTCACTGGTGCTGGCAGTGTGAGCTTACTCTAGGAGACGAGAGATTCGACTAAGATCTCCTAGTAGTAGCGTCAAGGCCTTACGATGCCATCTTGGGTATAGATTGGTTATGCATGGTCCATGCTCAAATTGACTATTTTAGGTGCAAAGTGTGGTGTGACTACAAGGATGAGACCAATTTTTCCTTCACCAATGAGAAGGTAACCTTTGCAGCTCAGGATAGACTTTTTCAGAGGAGGGTGCAGCCGATCACTCATCAGTTGGCTATCCTTACCCTCAGAGCAGTTGACGAGAGGAGTCTGAGTTATCCTATAGCAGTGGACCAGTATGCTGATGTCTTTCGTGATTATGTTCTGAGATTACCTCCTCATAGAGAGATAGACTTCTACATCAACTTGTACCCTAAGATGACACCAATATCTACACTAGCATATCAGATGGATCCCATAGAGATTCATGAGTTGAGGGTATAGTTGGAGCACTTTCAGGGTAAGGGGTTCATAAGGCCCAGTTTTTATCCATGGGAAGCCCCAATTTTGTTTGCCAAGAAGGCATATGGGAGTTTAAGGCTTTGTGTGGACTATTAGAACCTGAACCAGGTGACCATGAAGAACAAGTATCCACTCCCGAGGATTAATGATATCTTCGACTAGCTAAAGGGATCATGGTGGTTTTTGGAGATAGACCTCTGAGTGGGTCAGCACCTAGAGATCCTATGTGGGTCAGCACCTAGCGATCCTCTGTGGGTCATCACCTAACAATCCTCCATGGGTCAGAACCTAGCGATCCTCTATGGGTCAACACCTAGAAATCCTCTATGGGTCAGCACCTAGCAATACTCTATGGGTCATCACCTAGCGATCCTCCATGGGTCGGCACCTAACGATCCTCTATGGGTCAACACTTAGCGATCCTTTGTGGGTCAGCACCTAGAAATCCTCTGTGGGTCAGCACCTAGAGATCCTATGTGGGTCAACACCTAGCGATCCTATGTGGGTCAACACCTAGTGAACTTGTGTAGTCTAGCAACAAAAGCCTCTCTACATAATAATATGATCTAGCTTTATGACTAATCATCTTTATTCATTTTCTTTAAGTTATATACCTGGTTTGAGATGAGTCTTTCCTTGTGCCTTGTGATTGAGATCATGATTTGTGGTTTTTCCTTTTTGGAATTCTAAGAGACCTTCAGGGGTATCAGGGTCTCTACTGGGTATTGTTATACTCACCCCTGTATGGGCTTTTCCCACACCTTGTTGTGTCTTATGCAGACTACAGACAGCTTTGACTGAGGTTTGGAAGCTAGGACCAGACGGTGCTCGGAGGTGACCGATTGACATAGAGAGTCGCAATGATGAGTTGTACCTACCCTTCAGGTAGGATCCTTGGCGGATGATATCAATATCTGTTTTCTTTTTTCTGTTGTATTGTCTCTTTTAGTTGGTCTTGTATACTGACCCCTTACTTTTAGTTCACACTTTTACTTCAACAGTTTTACTATGTGGTTTACTTTTATTATGTAACTAGTTTGCATGTGTATAGGTTTAAAGGCAATTCATTCCCGTTTTAGGGATACATATTTCTGGTGCTAGTCTCCAACCCCTGGCCTATGGAATGCAGGCTTGGGGTTAGTCATGGTACGGGCTCCGGGGGACGGGTCATGACATCACTCCCTCAGAGCTACTCTAGCTTGTTGTGAATTTTAATATTAACAACATTAAAGAGTCTCTCATAGATCTAATTACTCTGCTTCACTAGGTAGATAAGTACACAAAGAAAAATAATCCTTATTTACTTATGGTAAACAAGAGGAAGGGAAAGGTAAAGGGCCCAAGACTAATTATAACTCCAAGACATCTTCACAAAGCCTGACTAAGAGGAGGAAGATCAAGGGGAAAGCAAGTAAGTAGGATATCATATGTTTTTCATGTGGAAAGAAATTCCATTTGAAGAAGGAATACATCATAGAAAGTATCGAGGGGAATATTCATGTGTACTCATTATTAATTTCAATCTTTATATTTTCACAAATTGGGTATTAGATACAGTTTTTAGCGCTGACATGTGTACCCAATCATAAGAACCATGTATATTCAAAAGAGTTTCATGGGGTGAGGTAGATCTATAAGCTTCTAATAGAGAAATATTTATTAAAATGGCTATTAGAGATGACCACCTCACATTTACAATAGGATTGATCTTGGTATTAAAGAAAGATTATTATGTTCCAAACATTACTAAAACATTATTTTTGTATCTAGTCTTGATATGGATAGTTTTATTTTTAAATTTAGGAATAAAATCCACTACTTATATAGAGATAACATATGTTATGGTATTTCACATCTTAATAATGGTCTTTATGTATTAGAATATGAAAACTATGTATTGGAAATAAATAATGAATCTGGATCACATGACTCATATCTCACCCAATTGCGGCATCAATGACTAGGTCATGTAAATAAAAAGTTATTTACAAAATTGTATCAAGATTGGTATTTAGATTAATTTTAACTAAAACCACTTTTTATATGTCACACTTGTTTACAAGTCAAATTTCCCAAAACCCCATTTAGAAAAAAGGGTGAAAGGTCCATAGAGATTATTCAATTAGTTCATAAAGATGTGTGTAGACCATTTTAAATTAAAGTAAGGGGTGCATTCTTGTATATTGTAACTTTTATCAATGAATTTAGTGGATATGGATGTGTCTACTTAATGAGGTATAAGTCATGTTCCTTTGAAAAATTCAAGTAATACAAGAATGAAGTTGAGAACTATATTGATAAGAATATAAAAAGAATCCACTTAGTCTGTGGCATGAAATATCTTAACCAAGAGTTCATTAGTTTGAGATATTATCTTAACAAACTCTTCCTTATACACCTTAATGGAATGATATAAGTGAAAGGAGGAATTACACCTTGTTGGACATGGTGATATCAATGAAGATTCATACAATTCTTTAATTATCTTTTTTGGGATACACATTATAGACATCAGTATACACCCTAATCTGAGTACTAACTAAATCATTAAATAGAGTTCGATTCTAATTATGGAATGAAAAGAAACTCATTTTCTCAAATATGTGTGCTTGGGGATGAAAAACATTTTTTGAGACTAACTTTGGAAACAAAATTTCACCATGAGGCACTAAAGTGTATCTTTATAGAAAATCCAAAGGAAACTAAAGGGTATTACTTATATGAACCATCATATAAAAAGGTAACAACAAAAAGATAATCCATATTCCTTGAGATGGATCACATCTTAAAAATAGATAGTGGGATCAAGATATACTTCAATGAAGTCATGGATCAAGATACATAAGAGTTGGAACATGAATAGATTCCACAAAGCCCCATGGTAGAGAATTTTATAGAAACAAAAGTACTATGTAGGAGCACTAGAGGGGTTAGAGAACCATAAAGATATGTTTTTCTAGTCACTGAGGATGAAGAACTGTTATTAGTTGATAATAATGAACCCGTGACCTACAAGGAATTAGTAAGTGACACAAAATCTACCAAATGGAAAGAATACATAAATTATAAGATGTATTCTATATAAAATAACCAAGTATTTATTTTGGTGGCTCATCCAATGGATGTAAATCCTATTGGTTTAAAATGGGAATTCAAGAAGAAACTAGACATAGAAGGTAGATAAAGCACTTATAAGTATATATTGGTTGCAAAAGGGTTTAAATAGTGCCAAGACATTGACTATGATGAAACATTTTCACTAGTGGCTATTTTGAAATCCATAAAAAATTATACTTGTCATGGAAACTTACTATGATTATGAGATTTGGAAAATGGATGTCAAAACAACCTTCCTTAATGGGAACCTTGTAGAAGATGTCTATATGGAACAAATAGAAGGGTTTGTGACTCGAAAAGATGCCAATAAGGTATGAAAGTTGTAGAGACCCATTTATGTATTAAAGAAAGAAACCAGGTCATGGAACATTCTCTTTTATGAAGTTATAAGGGAATTTGTTTTCAAAAATAATGAATGTGAGCCTTATGTCTACAAGCAGTTTAGTGGTAGTGTAGTTGTTTTTCTAACAGTATATGTTGATGATATATTACTACTTAAAAATGAGATATTAGTCTTATAGTTTGTTAAGATATATTTTAACACATGTTTCTCCATGAAAAAATTATATGGGGGAAACATGAATTCTTAGGATCAAAATCCTATAAGATAGATCCAAGAGGATTCTTGGACTAATTCAAGGTAAATATATTGAAAAGTTATTGAAGAGATTCAGTATGGAATAATCCAATAGGGGATTGTTTCCAATGTCATATGACATTCATATCTCTAAGAAAATGTGTCCTCATACATAAGAGAAAAGATAGAGGATGTCTATGATACCATACACATCAATGATAGAGTCATTCATGTTTTTCATGCTATGTATGAGGATAGATGTTGCTTACACTTTGATCATGATATGAAAATATCAAGTAGATCTAGGAGACTGCCATTAGATGGAAATAAATACTATCCTAAAGTATCTAAGGCATAATAAGGACATGTTCTTGATTTATAGAGGGTATTAGGAGATATTAATTAGGGGATATACAGATTCTCATTTCCAAATAGACCAGGATAATATAAAATTGAAATTGGGACATGTCTTCACTCTCAATGGTGGAGACATGAGCTGGAAGAGCTCAAATAAGCTGATGGTCGCTGATTCTATAACATAGTTCGAGTATATTGAAGATTTTTATGAAACTAAGGAAGAAATATGAATATGAAACTTCATCCAAAATATTAATGTAGAGACTAATAGAAAAGATCTTAGCAAACTATAATGTGATAATACTAAAATGATGACTCTTTCCAATAAGACAAGGTCTCATTTATGGATGAATCATATACTATATAAGTATCATATCTTCAAGAACTTTTCTTAGAGATTACAATTCATAGTAAGTAGAGTTTACATGGAAGATAATGTAGTGGGTACATTGAATAAATCCCTATCTCAATAGAAGCATGAATATCATGTGAGTGATAGTGGACTAAAAGTCATTGGTAGTTAGATATAGTGAAAGTGGGAGTCTGTTAGAGTTGGTGCCTTATGACCAACTAATTTTTACCTTAGATTAAATGTATATTCAAATAATTGAATATTAATAAATGAATTATCGCATATTTAACATTATTTTGTGTAATATTAATGTGATAATGTCCTTAGAGTATTTTTTATATAGAAAGATCATTAGAGTTATCAGTTATGATGAGAACCTTGAAGTGTCATGACAATATTCTAGAACATATAAGTATTACGATCAAATAAAATCACCTGATGAGAGACAAATAATGAAAACTATTGGGTTCTTGATTCTCATAAGCAGACAAGTCTTCATCTCATAATTTTCGCACTTGGTAATCTTCAAGATAAGAGATTATAAGTACAAACCTTCAAGTAGGAATTACACATGTTTTCCTATAATTGGGTATTACTATCTACAAACATTTGTATTAGTCCTTATACTTGAGATTATTATTAATGAATATCATGAGTCACACACTTCAATGTATTACCCAAAAACTTGATGACCTATATTCACTCTAAAGTAGGATATATTGGGTGTGTCATGAGTGATATGATACTAATGGATGAGTCAATAAAGGATTTTTTCCTTCCAATACTGTAACATGATATCTTATCCTTTTTATTAAAATGTAACTATCAAACTAAAATCCACGACCATGGTGATTAATGAGTCTATTTTAGGAATTCAAAGAAATAAATATTGAGCATATAGGTTTCTGATATGAGTATGCAATCTGATTGATGAGATATTATGACAAAGAGATTATATTACACAATGAGAATTCATATGTGGTTATTTTCTTTGCAATATTAACTTTTTCCTCTATGGGTGCCTTGATGTGTTTCTAGACTCTGATCTTGGACTTTAGGAAGTCTTCCCAATGCCACTAAGGAAGAGGCCAAGAGGGGAACACACTTAGTGTATCCATTGATCTCATTTGGAAAAAACATTATTATCAAGATCAAGAAATAATATTTATTCAGGATTGAACAATAAAAATTATTTAGTCACTAATTATATTTAAATCAAAATATAGATGTGACCTAAATATTAAATAAATATTTATTTTCAAGATCATGGGTGTGCTATTTATTTATTGAAAGAATAATATTTATTTATTTTTTGAGGTTTGGTGAACACTAAGGAAAGTGGTTAGGCTGTGTTATGTGCTTGGAAATAGAAATAATATAATCTTAAATATCATTCACATAAAAAATAAATATTTATTTTATAAAATGGTATTTATTTCTGCAAGTTGGAACATGTAATTATATAATGATAATATAATATTTATTAGAATGGGTAATATATTAGGTTTATTATTTCATTAAGTATCTTTTTATAATTATCAATATTAAACCCAAACTCTATATATACCCACTTGTATCATTTTAGAGAAGAAATAAATCATTTTTGGTGTACACAATGAATTTCCTCTCAAGATAATTCTCTCTATAAAGAACATCTATAGGGTTCCTCTTAAGATTGATATAATTTCTCCACATCCTTCCTCCCACTCAAGATTGAGAGAATAAGAGAGACAATCCTCAAACCAAGGATTGTGTTTCAATCAAAGGTGAGTGATGCAAGACAACTAGTACCTTCACGCTAGCACCCAAAGTTCCATCAACAATGCTATGATATTTTGGAGCATGCATAGATCCCCTCTAGAGATATTCTACCTTATATCCTCTTAGTATAATGATGATACAACTTGAATGAGTTTTGAATGATCAATATATTCATCGAAAAGAGAATCTCAAGACTAAGGTAATTATTATTATTAAATTAATTATAAATTTAATGTATGAATATATTATTTGTGTTCTGAGGTTCCTTTAATCTATTTTATTCAGTTATATTCATTAGACATAATGATTATTCATATTGTTTATGGATTATCCATTAGATCCAAAGAAAAACCATCATTAGGATGGGCCCGACTGACTTCTGATGTGCCTAGAACCTTCATACATGAGATATGTCTCTCTCTCAACCTTAGGCTTCCAGTTTCTTAGTTTTATGGTTTTTTTAATTTATGATGTGGTAGTCAGTTTTATGCTGCTTGTGGGAGATGATTTTAGGGCTGTGGTAATGAGTCTTCTTGATAATCTTGTGGGTTTGTGTGTTGTGGATTTTTTGTTAAGTTTATTATGATTTTTTGGGGAGTTTACTATTTTTTCACCTTTTTTATTCTTCTTGATGTGTATTTTTATGACTTTAAAAGTCATGGTTTTTGGGGTCTTTGGGTTTTGGAAATTTTTGTTGTTGATTGTTGCAGCCATCACTACTAATGTTGTTGGTGTTCCTAGTTTGGAGTTTCTGCCTATTACTACATGAGAATCCATTGCTTATAGTTTATTTTCACACTTTTGTTGATGTTTATATCCCAAGGAATTGATTTATGTGGTGATTTTTTGCTATGGGAATTTATTTTTAGCCAATATTTCTTTTACTGTGTTGGGTTTTTGATGGTTTTTTGATTGTTGGGGTTGTGTGGTTAGTATTATTATACTATATTTGTTTATATTTTTCACTGGGTTTGTTTATATTTTAGTATAAAAAACTGAAATATTTTTTTCTTTTTTTTGAAAAAAAATTATTTAGAGTGCATGCACAAAAACACATGAAAAAAACACATGATGTTGAAAAAAATAGATCATATAAAAAACACATTATATTTGAATAAACACACAAAACATACAAAAAAATAACATGAAAAAATATAAATAACATGAAAAAAATAAAAAAGGGTGTGTAAAAAAATCACAAAACATGTACATGAAATTTATATAAATAAACATAACATTTACATGTACAAATAGGTATGGAAACGAGTTGTTCACCCACTAAAATGCAAGTACCTAAACCCAAACCCATTTAAAAATAATCAAACTTGAACTTGTTTAATACTTGTAACTTAAACCCAAATTTCAAGTAAAGTCAAGTATCCGGTTACTGAGTTCCCATTTTCATCCATATACATATAATGTAAAAAACACAAAACATGAAAAACATTTACATGTGATTATGATGTTAAATTTATTATCAACAACATTATTTTAAAGATATTAAAATAACCAAAAATTTGTATTTATTATACTAAAGTATAATGAAAATATATGAAAATAATTTGTTCATGTAAAGAATACATTTTATGTGTTGATTTTTGATTGTTAAAGTACACAAAACACATGTCATGTGTTAAGATATAGCTACCAGAGTTCATAAAACACATGTTATGTGTTAAGAATCATGTGTTGAGTTAAAAATATTTCAAAATAAAAAACACATTACAAATTTCAGTGCAAAAAACATTAACCTAGATAACATATAATTAATTTCTTTTCATTGAACATGAATATACAACCACATAACCTTTATTGTAAACTATAGATCATTTGTGTGACATGTAAAGGAATTCGAGAACATCAAGAGAGTTCAAGACTAGTATTTAAAAAAATATCTAATTTGTGTTATAACACAAGATCCATCATACCAATGTATGTATTACTCAATGTATCATGTATAAAAATATTTAAGTATACATAAATTAAAAAAAATGACACCTCTTTCATTGGTGTGATCCTGACATAGTATACTTGTCATCAAAATGTCGTGTCTTGAAGGATCCATGCAAGAAGCCTTTAAGATTTTCCACACATTCTCCATGAATTTATGGGTTCATTTTTAATCAATTCCTATGTGCTCTGACATAATATCAAAGGTATTTAAAATGTTCATATGGTCATGGGAAGAATGTGTAATCGATTTGTGAAGAAAAATCAATATGATCTTATTCTTCATCCTTGTTTATAACTTTAAAGATTGAAAGGGGAGATGAAAGAAAATTAAATTCATGCAAGAGTATTATTTTACTATTATTGATTCTAAAATTATTTTAAATATCCAGGTTAAACTTTCTTTACTATCATTATAGTCCCTAATAGAAGTTAACTTATAAAAATAGTCCATTATGTCACTAGTGACTTAGAAAATTTGTTGTAAGTTTCATGAATATTTAATCCCTTTCTTATAAAACTATTAAATGTTACATGATGAAATATTAACCATTAAATTCATAATATCCCACCCCAATATGATAATTCCACCAAGATGAAATGACACATGGCCTCAAGTGCACTCTCCAATCACCAGAGGCTGGAAACTAGTGCTGAGGGTCTAAGACACTGCTTAAAAAATTATTTACCATAAAATAGATCATTGCATCAAATAAATATATAATAAATAATAAAAAATAAATAAATAGTAGATGACATTAACATCAAATCAATATGATTTAAATAATATCCCAACATGCCTGCATGTGCTATGTAGTCAACCAAGACTCAAAGGTAAGTCATACACACCAAAATATAATCAATGAAACTAAAAAAGATAATGAAAATAAGTGAGAATAATCCACTCCTAAAAACATATAAAGTACATGAACTAATCTCTAAAGTTTCTCCAAACACCAACTCTCAAATATAGAGTCCCCTTACTTTTTCTCAGAACACCATGTATGTAATTTATATGCACGCGAGGTGTGCACATACAATAAATGAGAATACAATCCTTAGAATAAACCAAAGTAACCCCTTCCATATGAAGGAGTAAATATGTGAATATATATATATATATATATATATATAATAAAATAATTCAAAAAATAATCAATAACTAATAATTTTAGTAGTTCGATAAAAGAGTAGGCGCAACCAAGTCACCCAAACAAGTCATATCAAATTCGACTAATGTTGGTAACTTTAGGTCAATAAGTATGATAATTTATCATCATGAAATACCAAAATCACCCAAGGCCAAGTGTTAACATGGAAAAAGTCCTTATAGACACTAACAAAACTTAATATTTTATATAATCCACCCCTCAGGGTCAACCTACTATATTGTGGCATATCATATATCCATCCCCTCAAGGCCAATTTTTCCATATCATGGAAGAATATATACCAATCCCCTTAGGTTCAAATATTTTATATTTTGGTATATAATATATCCATACAATCAGGGTCATCTATGCCATATCATGTCATATAATATCTTAGACCTCCATAGGACACCTACAAGTGATCACTATCATGGACCAACAAAGCACAACATGGTTAGTGATAACATCCCACACATCACCTAAATCACAATATAACATATCAGTTTCAACCTTTGACAAATCATGTTGTCATTCTTCCCCCTTATATAGCATATCCAACCAAAATGAATAAAAAAAATACATTTCCAACACTAAAGATCATAATCTCAGTAAGAAAACACACATCAATAACCCCTAACAAGGCCTCAATATTATAAATTTCAAGCCAAGGTTATTTACTTAACCTTTAACTAGTTAATTAAAACCCTTAACCATTTAAAGTCCCAATTACAACTTACTTTTACCATTATTCATATTGGAAAACACACACACTTTAACCCCTAAGACATGAGTTTATTTCCTTAGGCTACCATGTTACCATATTCTCATTAATTACCCCATATTAATAAATTAATAAGACCATTATAACAAAATCTCCACTCATTATGCTCACTCATAATTTAAAATCATCCCCAAACACATTATATATTACATTTTCACATTAAATGAATTTATAAGGTGGTGTTTGGCATTTAACACATCAATTATCCCATTCTATCATAATATATAGCCTTTTTAACCATTTAATATCACCATATTAATGTAAATTTAATTTCTACAATACATTTAGGACTTTACCTTTCCAATTTAACATTTAATTCAAGGTTAATTCCCAATTCTAGCCCCAAACTATCACTTTATATAACACCCCAAGATTTCATTGTACGTTATTTCTTCAAAGTAATTCAATAACTTTCACTACCCGTAACACCAAGTTCTAGCACACCATGACTTATCAAAATAGCCATTCAAAAGCAGTTATGAATAGTATCAACAGAATTTTGAACTTTATATAATCCTTATAATTTTAGAATCCATATTGTGAGTTTCTTAGACATAATGTAAGAACAAATTCATTTTTTTCAGATAAAAGATGTATTTTTTTAAAAAAATCAATTTTATCACCTTTTAATAGAGAATCCTCTTTAAATCCAATAATTAAAACTTTTATATATTCAATTTTACAAAATAAACTTCTTCTTTAGAATTGGGATATAAGAATTTAGTTTTAATAAATTTTTGGTGTTTTTATGATAACTTTCATATTTTGGTGAATAGTTAAAAAATACTATATTTTAACTGAAAACAAATTTTTTAATCAAAATAATTTATAGTGTTAAATTATACATTTTAATGGTTTTTAAGAATAAATAGATTATATTTTTACCATTTAATCTAATTCTGTTCATTGTAAGTAATTTTACTTTGAAATTGGACATAAACAAGTGTCAATCTTTTGATTAAAAATTGGCTTTTTGGTTTTGACAATGGAAATTAATTTTAAATTAATAAATGAAGCTTATATGTTTTGAATTTGGTAAAATGGACATCATTTTTTAATTCAGAATATCAAAATTAGCTTGGGGTAAAATTTTGGTATTTTTCTAAAAACATTCTATTTTTAATGAATAGTGAAAAACACTGTGTTATAATTTAAAACCGACTTTTTATTTAAATAATTATATATATTATTTAAATTTATATTATGTAAAAAAATATATATAATACATATATAAGTTTAATGTAATTCATTGGAGTCATTTTATAATAAAATTAGATGTATAAAATTTTATCGAATAGTTTACCGTCTTTTACCCACCTCCTTGGAGCATTTGCAAATTTGCATAAAACATAATTTTACCACTTTTTGAGTTGAATTTAAAAAATCCTAGAGACACGGTTGATATTAGTAAGTAAAAATTGGTTTAATAAGATGAAAATATTTTTTTTCTGAATAGTAACTTTGACTTTTATTTACCACGGTTAAAAGTAAATAGGGTAATTAAGTGTAAAAATGATATCATAATTACCCTAAAACATGTAATAATTATATTGGATAAGTGTAATTAGACCAAAAAAAACTTAGGAATAAAATATTATCCTTTAGGTCCACTATGATTAGATTAGGAAATTTATTATTATTTAATTCAAAGAAGAGTTAAAAGTGTTAAATTCAAAGATTAATAACTAAACCATTTTAAATATAGGGTTACACATAAGATAAATTCGACTATAAATATTCATTATAAATCTAAAAATATTTCCTACATAATGGTATTTTATTTATATTTTTTAGACATTAAATAATTAAATTTATTTATGACACAATGATGATGCAATAATTACTGTAATAATAAAAGATTAGAATAATTGATATTATCCAAATAAATATAATTTGAGACTTTTTATGAATTAAAATAATTTTATAGGTTAATATGAAATATTAGTGTTGGTTAGATGATTTTTTTTCGAAGTAATAATGCTTTTATCAATTTAGAAAAAACAAAATACCAAATAGTGTCAAAATTGACATAAAAGAGTTTTTAAAACAAATATTATATTACTAATTGGTAATCTATTCCTAAAAATATAAGGTTCCACCAAATGGATTAAAAACTATAATATATGTCATTAATGAACCACTTGGGGTTCTATTGGAAGTTTATAGTATGTTTATTAACCATATAGTATAAAAATACAAAGAGACATGGTAAATGTCAAACTATTTATCTAAGAGTTAAATCTAAAAGATAAGGTTAATATAGAGACCCAAACCTGTCTAAAACCTATTGGTTGAGTGGTGTTCGACCCATCCCCACCTTATACTTTAAATAATTCATTTTCAAGACTTTATAAACCTAAATTGAATTTATTATAAAATAATATTTTAAATTTTTCCTAAGGTACCCCTCACCCCTCTTATAAAAGGTTACTTCCCCTTCTCTCAAATTCACTCCTCCAAGCCATTTGGAACGTCCAAACCCCACCCAAATATCCTCCAAAATATCCTAACTTAACTCTAGAGGCCTTAATTTATTCACAAATCCAACATAAGGATCTCTTATGATCAAATCAAAAGAAAGAACCCGAAGAAGAGGTAATGATTTCACTACCATCTTTCAAGTTCTTTTATTCTTACACTTAATTTTTATTTGTTATTACCATACCAAAATAATAAATCCAGTACATTATATATTCTGTGATGTTATTAAAAATATGGCACAACCATATTCATTATTCTATCCATCCTATGAATGATAATGTCACCATGCGTGCGTACGTACAACTTACCGTCTCCACACCGCGGTGTAATTTGTTATTCAACACTATGTTATTTGGATAGATATAATGATGAGTAATATGTACATAAATAATTAAAATAAAATGATAATGTCTCTGTAAAATTAATATGCCATAAAATTCCACACCTTTAAGGAAATGATATTGTCGCTCGTGCGTACGTACGAATTACCGTCTCCATGACGAGATGAGATTCATTTCCACGTTGACCATTCATCGACGATTATAAAAATATATATTACTAATAAGTATGTAATATATGGAATAATAATGCTAATGGAGGTATATATATATATATATGTATTTATGTACTTACATATATCTTATTCACTTACTTCTGTTCAACACGATATGAAAACAGAAACATCGTTTATGCGTACGTACGACCTACCGTCTCCAAAAATGGTGTTTTCCATTTTATATATCTATCTATTATAAATATTTATATTCTAAATATATATGATATATGAATCAAGGTTTTTATTTAGGAAGTATTTAAATCATGATCTAAATGATACGGTCAAGAATAACATGTTAAAATACGTACGATAAACAAATCGATTATTACCCGAAATGTTAATTTAACATGAAAATCATTATTAAATGGGTAGTATAAAGTAATAAATGAATCATTTATGATATAATATATATGAATATGGCTTTGGTATAATCTAATAACATAAAATGGTCATTATACATGAGGTTAAACGTACCGTCGACCAAAGGAAAGTGCAAGGTAAGGGTTAATTTCACAATCTCTTTATTATCCGAGGTTGTTTTTACGCAAGTATCTACTGGATCATATTTATTATCAATAACCATGTTTTATGAAAGAGTTTTCAAAGGTATTATTTTAAGTTACTTTTTACTAAAACATCATTTTAAATATTTTAAATATTTATTCCTCTAAATCATTCTCATTAATGTCTATGTTTTCAAAATGGTTTTTAAGGATTTATTTATATGGACATGAATGTTTTTAAAATGTTAATTCATTTCAAATGTTTCAAAGTGTTATGGGTCACTTTGATTCAAAAATGTCTTTAAATGTCTTCCTTTCTAAATTGTGTGACTTTTAAATGTTTTCATGAAAAAGGGATATTTCTCTCAAAGATTTTTACAAACCATTTTCATCTATGTCAACATAATTTGATGGATTTTAAACTTGTTTGAAGTTGATTTATTATGATAAAAATATTCCATATTGTATTGAAGGGTTTGTGATATTTTTGACCGTGGATATGTTATTTTTATACCATTCATGGTTTATGGATAAAGTATTGACATTTCGTATGCTAGTTTTAATACGAATGTTTATGTTATGTTTAAACATTTCATATGAGGAATGCATTGGACTTAGTAAGTGACGGGTGGAGCCTGCTATAGCACCTCGATGCATCGGTAGGTATCATGAGATAAACTAGTGATTGGAATAAGGCATTGAAAAAATTTTATTTGTAATCTTGGAACAAGGCATTGACTATGTGGTTATGAAATTCTGGCATTATGCATTCCATCGTTATGAAAGTGGATATGGATATTGCATATGATTATTCGAATAGTATAATATCCATGTGAGTAAGTAAATGGAATTATTTTGATTTATATTTTCCATATTATGATGAAGTTTATGTTGAAAAGGATTTTGTTTTAGTTTTATACATTGCCTCAAATGTTTATGCTTATTTATGAAAGTTTCTGCTATATTGGTATCCTTACTGAGCATTTGAGATCACCCCTTTCTTATGTTTTCTTTTCCCATGATCCCATGAAGTCTTTTATATTTTATATGTAGGGTTAATCTAAGGGAATAATGGAATTCTCAAAGGATTATTTTTTTGTTGTATGTTAGAAAGTGTAATGTAACATTCATGTATGTAATCTATTTTCCAAGACTGCTAAACTAATCGGTCTTTCGGAACATAATTCCATGTAATCATGCCAATTTATTAAAATAATGCATCAAATCTGGGTAACTGGGGTTAGGGAATTACAGTTGATATCAGAGGAAGTTTAGCAATAACCTTGGAAACTAGATTTAGATAAACTCTGATTAGAGCACATTACCCTAAGATAGACTTTGAGGATTAGTATAGAAGAACTTCCTAGAATTTTGGTAAAGTAGAGATTTTGTGTGTTTTCCAAGAAAATACATCCCTTTCTGGATACGAGCAGGTATAGGCGGCTCCAACACAGATGTACCTAGGGTTAAAACCCGAAAATACCACTTTGAGCTAGACTCGAATGAGAACTAGTGCACGAAAATGGGCCTTGCTTCACTCTTGGTTACGACACTCCTGGAGGATATGCATAGGATAATTCAAATTTTCATTACAAGCCATTATGAAGGATTTATGAGTAAATAATTCCTCAAAGGAAACATTTTTATGATTATGGATTATATCCATAAACTGTTCAATTTATGTTAGGTATTTTACATGTTTGGAATTATGAATTGCGATTCATAAACTGGCCTAGTGTATTCCATTGTTAAGAAATGGCACCTAGTAGAAGGAATGAGAACTCTAGCAATACGTATGATCCAAAGAGTAAAAAGGGGTCATATCTTTCCTCGTATTAATCCAACATTTAGAAGGGAAATAGTCTCCGATGTATTCTCAACATATGAAGAAATAGTATCATGTGTTAATATGATAAATAAAGAATTCTCTGAGTCCTATAGCTTTGAAGAGAATCAAGAGAAGAAAAGGATGGTAGAGAGAAAGATGGATAAAGGGAAGAGGGGAAAGAAGGATTTTCCCATATGTGATAAATGTAGAAATAATCACCTTGGAAAATTCTTGAAGGGAATGGGAGTTTGTTATAAGCGTGGAGAAAAAGGACACCAAGTACATGATTTCAAGGGTAAGAAAAAGGTTTCAAATGTAAAATGCTTCATCTGCAAGGTGTTGGGACACTATGCGAATCAATGTCCCAGTCATCAGAGTATACCACAAATGATGCTATTGGATAATAATCAAGTTACGATACTACCTCAGATGAAGAGGAATGACTAGTGTTCTTATGTCGTTATTATAGAGTTATTTTATTTGAGTGTTGTATCAACAATATACTAGTTAAATGAATTATGGAGATAAATAAGGATTGTACTGCAGTACTATTTTATTGAGGATTTGAGATTATATGGTTCTAAGAAAAGTGACATAATAGTAAGCTACACTTTCTGATAAATAAACGGTTGAAGGAAAGGTAATCCTTAATATGGTCTTGATAATGAGGTAGTGATTATGGAATAAGAGATGTTTGATTTGGATAAAATATATTGGATATTCTTGACTTCCTTGGAAATGATTAATAGTTTGTTTCATCATTGTTGGAATATTCAATATTTTTGGATATAAGGAATATATCCATTATTATATAAAGTATAAGGGAGCATGAATTTAATCAATAAGGTTTTATGGTAATTCAGGGTGTTACCATGTTTTAAAATAATACATGATGAAGGTGTTCACATGTTATTACGTGGAAAAAATGATCTTCATTGTGTTTAACTTACTTATAAATTTTGGACTGTGAGTTTGGATAGAAGTATTTTGGATAAGTCTAAAGGTTGGAATGGATTATGTTTTAAATTGGATACTATTGTTAAGGTTATTTTTGAATTGTTATAAAATGGACAACACGTAGACCGTGTGACAATCTGTCGCGTCAGACAAAGCTGCGAGAATAGAACCCACAACCATAGTACGATTGAGATTATCGCCTACCACTAGACTACGTGAAGTCCCTGGATTATATAATCTAGTTTTTTAAAGGGTATGATAGGTGAATTATAAATTCATTATTTTTTGGAACCATATACGATTAGGATAAATAGAATATTTTTTTTGAAATATTTTGGAGATAAAGATGAGTTTGTTGTAGGAATTGGTTGAAGGATGAAACTATACTTGTCAAGTATATATATATATATATATATATATATATATATATATATAATTTTTTCCTCTTATTCTATGGGTAAATTAATTCTTAAACTTTAGGGAAGGGATCTTAAAACAAAAAATGTGTTATCCTAATACCTTATGTTATGTTGAACCGATGGTATTTTAAATCATCATAGATTGATGGATTTGAGGCCCTAAATTTTACACTTTTTTGTGATTGATGAACTCAATCACTCCCTATAAATATTTATGTTTTCCCTCTAATTATGTGTGTATAATATCCACCAATTTTCTTCTCATCAATATCATAATTTGGTGGTGACCCTTTCGTTTCCCTTTTCCTCTTATTAAGACTAAATTTTATAAACCCAATTTCCCATGTCGGTTTTCCCACAAAGGTATTTTCTATTTTCAACATTTTATTTTCAAAAAACAATTTTAAATTGCGAGGACACAATTAATTGAAGGAGGGAAGAATGTAACACCCCAAGATTTCATTGTATGTTATTTCTTCAAAGTAATTCAATAACTTTCACTACCCGCAACACCAAGTTCTAGCGCACCATGACTTACCAAACTAGCCATTCAAAAGTTCTTGTGAATAGTATTAATAGAATTTTGAACTTTATATAATCCTTATAATTTTAGAATCCATATTGTGAGTTTCTTAGACGTAATGTAAGAACAAATTCATTTTTTTCAGATAAAAGATGTATTTTTCAAAAAATGCAATTTTACAGCCTTTTAATGGTGAACCCTCTTTAAATCCAATAATTGAAACTTTTATATATTCAATTTGACAAAATAAAATTCTTCTTTAGAATCGGGACATACAAATTTAGTTTCAATAAATTTTTGGTGTTTTTCTGATAACTTTCATATTTGGGTGAATAGTTAAAAAATACTATATTTTAACTGAAAACAAAATTTTTAATAAAAATAATTTATAGTGTTAAATTATAAATTTTAATGCTTTGGAAGTATAAATAGATTATATTTTTACCATTTAATCCAATTCTGGTCATTGTAAGTAATTTTACTTTGAAATTGGACATAAACAAGTGTCAATCTTTTGATAGTTATTATTTCTTAAAAATAGGTTTTTTGGTTTTGACAACAGAAATTAATTTTAAATTAATAAATAAAGCTTCTATGTTTTGAATTTGGTAAAATGGAATTCATTTTTGAATTCATAACATCAAAATTATCTTGGGGAAATTTTTTGGTATTTTTCTGAAAACTTTTTATTTTTGATGAATAGTGAAAAACACTATGTTATTATTTAAAATTGACTTTTTATTTAAATAATTATATATATTATTTAAATTTATATTATGTCAAAATATATATATAATACCTATATAAGTTCAATGTAATTTGTTGGAGTCATTTTATAATAAAATTAGATGTATAAAATTTTATCGAATGGTTTACAGTCTTTTACCCACGACCTTGGAGCATTTGCAAATTTGCATAAAACATAATTTTACCACTTTTGTGAGTTTAATTTAAAAAATACTAGAGACATGGTTGATATCAGTAAGTAAAATTTGGTTCAATAAGATGAAAATATTTTTTGGTGAATAATAATTTTTGACTTTTATTTACCACGGTTAAAAGTAAATAGGGTAATTAAGCGTAAAAATGATATCATAATTACCTAACACATGTCCTAATTCTATTGGATAAGTGTAATTAGACAAAAAACAAACTTAGGAATAAAATATGATCCTTTAGTTCCACTTGGATTAGATTAGGACATTTATTATTATTTAATTCAAAGAAGAGTTAAAAGTGTTAAATTCAAAGTTTAATAACTAAACCATTTTAAATACAGGGTTAAACATAAGATAAATTCAACTATAAATATTCATTAGAAATATAAAAATATTTCCTACATAATGGTATTTTATTTATATTTTTTATACATTAAATAATTAAATTTATTTATGACACAATGATGATACAGTAATTACCATAATAATAACATATTAGAGTAATTGATATTATCCAAATAAATGTAATTTGAGACTTTTTATGAATTAAACTAATTTTCTAGGTTAATATGACATATTAGGGTTGGTTAGATGAATTTTTTTAAGTAATAATGTTTTTATGAATTTAGAAAAAACAAAATACTAAATAGTGTCAAAATTGACAGAAAAGAGTTTTTAAAACAAATATTATATTATTAATTTTCAATCTATTCCTAAAAATCTAAGGTTCAGCCAAAGGGATTAAATACTATTATATATGTCATTAATGAACCACTTGGGGTTCTCTTGGAAGTTTATAGTATGTTTATTAACCATATAATATAAAAATACAAAGAGACATGGTAAATGTCAAACTATTTATCTAAGAGTTAAATCTAAAAAATAAGGTTAATATAGAGACCCAAACATGTCTAAAACCTATTGGTTGAGTTTTGTTCGACCCATACCCACCTTAGATGTTAAATTTTTCCAAAGGTTCCCCTCACCCCTCTTATAAAAGGGCCCTTCCCCTTCTCTCAAATTCACACCTCCAAGCCATTTGGCTCGGCCAAAACCTACCCAGATATCCTCCCAACTATCCTACCTTCACCCTAGAGGACTTAATTTTTTTATAAAGCCAACCTAAGGACCCATTTTGATCAAATCAAAAGGAAGAACCCGAAGAAGAGGTAATGATTTCACCACCCTCTTTCAAGTTCTTTTATTCTTCCACTTACTCCTTTGTTATTACTATAACAAAATAATAAATCTAGTATCTTATATATCCTGTGATGTTATTATAAATATGGCACAACCATATTCATTATTCTATCCATCCTATGAATGATAATGTCACCATGCATGTGTACGTACGACTTACCGTCTCCACGCCATGGTGTAATTTGTTATTCAACACTACGTTATTTGGATTGATATAATGATGATTAATATGTATATAAATAATGAAAATAAAATTCTAATGTCTCTGTAAAATTAATATACCATCCAGTTCCACACATTTAAGGAAATGATATTGTCACTCGTGCGTACGTACAGATTACTGTCTCCACGACGCGATGAGATTCATTTCCACGTTCACCATTCATCGACGATTATAAAAATATATATTACTAATAAGTATATAATATATGACATAATAATGATACTGTATATATATATATATGTATGTATGTATTTATGTACTTACATGTATCTTATTCACTTACTTCCATTCAATTCAATATGAAAACAGAAACAACGTTTATGCGTACGTACGGCCTACCGTCTCCGTAAACGGTGTTTTCCATTTCATATATCTATCTATTATAAATATTTATATTCTAAATATATATGATATATGAATCAAGGTTTTTATTCTGGAAGTATTTAAATCATGATCTAAATGATATGGTCAATAATAACAAGTTAAAATACGTATGATAAACAAAGCGATTATTACCCGAAATGTTAATTTAACATGAAAATCATTATGAAATGGGTAGTATAAAGTCATAAATGAATAATTTATGACATAATAAAAATGAATATGGTTCTTTTATAATCTAATAACATACAATGGTCATTATACAGGAGGTTAAACGTACCCTCGACCAAAGGAAAGTGCAATGTAAGGGTTAATTTCACAATCTCTTTATTATCTGAGGTTGTTTTAACGTAAGTATATACTGGATCATATTTATTATCCATGTCCATGTTTCATGAAAGAGTTTTCAAAGGGATTATTTTAAGGTTATTTTTACTAAAATTTCATTTTAAATGTTTTAAATATTTATTCCTCTAAATCATTCTCATTAATGTCTATGTTTTCAAAATGGTTTTTAAGGATTTATCTATATAGACATGAATGTTTTTAAAATGTTAATTAATTTTAAAAGTTTCAAAGTGGTATGGGTCACTTTGATTCAAAAATGTCTTTAAATATCTTACTTTCTAAATTGTGTGACTTTTAAATGTTTTCATGAAAAAGGGATATCTCTCTCAAAGAGTTTTACAAACCATTTTAATCTTTTTCAACATCCTTTGATGGATTTTAGACTTGTTTGAAGTTGATTTATTATGATACAAATCTTCCATATTGTATTGAAGGTTTTGTGATATGTTTGACTGTGGATGTCTTATTTTTATACCATTCATGGTTTATGGATAAAGTATTGACATTTCGTATACTAGTTTTAATACGAATGTCTATGTTATGTTTAAACCTTTCATATGAAAAATGTATTGGACTTAGTAAGTGACGGGTGGTGCCCGCTATAGCTCCTAGATGCATCGGTAGATCTCATGAGACAAACTAGTGTCTTGTCTCAAGGCCTTGACAAAATCTTATTTGTAATCTTGGCACAAGGCCTTGAATATGGGGTTATGAAAGTCCGGCATTATGCATTCCATCATTATGAAAGTGGCTATAAATATTGAATGTGATTATTAGACCAGTAGAATATCCATGTGAGTAAGTAAATAGAATTTTTTTGATTTATATTTTCCATATTATGATGAAGTTTATGTTGAAAAGGCTTTTGTTTTAGTTTTATACATTGCCTCAAATGTTTATGCTTATTTTTGAAAGTTTCCGCTATATTGTTATCCTTACTGAGCATTTGAGCTCTCCTCTTTCTTATGTTTTATTTTCCTAGGATCCCATGAAGTGTTTTTTGTTTGAGATTCAGGGTTAAGCTAAGGGAACAATGACATTCTCAAAGGATTATTTTTTTGTTGTATGTTAGAAAGTGTAATGTAACGTTCATGTATGTAATCTATTTTCCAAGACTGTTAAACTTATCGGTCTTTCGGGACTTGATTCCATGTAATTATACCAATGTATTAAAATAATGCATCGACTCTGGGTAACTGGGGTCGGGGAATTAAAGTTGGTATCAGAGGAAGTTTAGAAATAACCTTGGAAACTAGATTTAGATAAAATCTGATTAGAGCACATTACCCTAAGATAGACTTTGAGGATTAGTATAGAAGAACTTCCTAGAATTTTTTTAAAGTAGAGATTTTGTGAGTTTTCCAAGAAAATATATCCCTGTCTGGATACGAGCAGGTAGAGGCGGCTCGGGCACAGATGTACCTAGGGGTAAAACTCAGAAACACCGCTTTGAGCTAGACTCGAACAGGAATTGGTGCACGGCAACAGGCCTTGCTGCACTCTTAGTTACGACACTCCCGGGGGATATGTATAGGATAATTCAGATTTTCAATACATGCCATTATGAAGGATTTACAAGTAAATACTTCCTCAAAGGAAACATTCTTATGATTATGGATTATATCCATAAACTGTTCAATTTACGTTAGGTATTTTACATGTTTGGAATTATTAATTGCGATTCATAAACTGGCCCAGTGTATTCCAATGTTAAGAAATGGTGCCTAGTAGAAGGAATGAGAACTATAGTAATACATATAATCCAAAAAGTAAAAAGAGGTCATATCTTTCCTCGTATTAAGCCAACATTTATAAGGGAAATAGTGTCCCACATATTCTCAACATATGAAGAAATAGTATCATGTGTTAATTTGATAAGTAAATAATTCTTTGAGTCCTATGTCTTTGAAGGGAAGCAAGAGAAGAAAAGGATGGTAGAGAGAAAGATGGATAAAGGGAAGAGGGGAAAGAAGGATTTTCTTATATGTGATAAATGTGGAAATAATCACCTTGGTAAATGCTTGAAGGGAATGGGAGTTTTTTATAAGTGTGGAGAAAAAGGACACCAAGTACGTGATTGCAAGGGTAATAAAAATGTTTCAAATGTAAAATGATTCATCTGCAAGGCGTTGGGAAACTACGCGAATCAATGTCCCAGTCATCAGAGTATACCTCAAATTATACTATTGGATAATAATCAAGTTATGATACTACCTCAGATGAAGAGGAATGACTAGTGTTCTTATGTTTTTATTATAGAATTATTTCATTTGTGTATTGTATCAACAATATACTGGTTATATGAATTATGGAGATAAATAAGGATTGTACTACAATACTATTTTATCGAGGATTTGAGATTATATGGTTCTAAGAAAAGTGACATAATAGTAAACTACACTTTTTGGAAAATAAATGGTTTAAGGCAAGGTAATCCTTAATATTGTTCTAATAATGAGGTAGTGATTTTGGAATAAGAGATGTTTGATTTGGATAAAATATATCGGATATTCTTGACTTCCTTGGAACTGATTAATAGTTTGTTTCATCCTTGTTGGAATATTCAATATTTTTGGATATAAAGAATATATTCATTATTATATAAAGGATAAGGAAGCATGAATGTAATAAATAAGGTTTTAAGGTAATTCAGGGTGTTACCATGTTTTAAAATAATACATGATGAAGGTGTTCACATGTTATTACATGGAAAAAAGGATCTTCATTGTGTTTAAATTACTTATAAATTTTGGACTGTGAGTTTGGATAGAAGTATTTTGGATAAGTCTAAAGGTTGGAATGGATTATGTTTGAAATTGGATACTATTGTTAAGGTTATTTTTGGATTGTTATAAAATGGACAACACGCAGACCGTGTGACAATCTTTCACGTCAGACAAAGCTGCGAGAATCGAACCCACAACCATAGTGAAATTAGGATTTATCACCTACCACTGGACTATGTGAAGTCCCTGGATTGTATAATCTAGTTTTTAAAGGGTCTGATAGGTGAATTATAAATTCATTATTTTTTTTGGAACCATATACGATTAGGATAAATAGAATATTTTTTTGAAATATTTTGGAGTGAAAGATGAGTTTGTGGTAGGAATTAGTTGAAGGATGAAACTATACTTGTCAAGTGTATATATATATATATATAATTTTTTTCCTCTTATTCTATGGGAAAATTAATTCTTAAAATTTAGGGAAGGGTTCTTAAAACAAAAAATGTGTTATCCTAATACCTTATGTTATGTTGAACTGATGGTATTTTAAATCATCATAGACTGATGGATTTGAGGCCCTCAATTTTACACTTGTTTGCGATTCATGACCTCAATCACTCCCTATAAATATTTATGTTTTCCCTCTAATTATGTGCGTCTAATTTCCACCAATTTTCTTCTAATCGATATCATAATTTGGTGGTGACCCTTTCATTTCCCTTTTCCTATTTTTAAGACTAAATTTTATAAACCCAATTTCTCATGTCGGTTTTCCCACAAAGGTATTTTCTATTTTTGAAAAACAATTTCAAATTAAGAGGACTTAATTTATTGAAGGAGGGAAGAATGTAACACCCCAAGATTTCATTTTAGGTTATTTTTTCAAAGTAATTCAATAACTTTCACTACCCGCAACCCCAAGTTCTAGCGCACCATGACTCACTAAACTAGCCATTTAAAAGAATTTATGAATAGTATTAATAGAATTTTGAACTTTATATAATCCTTATAATTTTAGAATCCATATTGTGAGTTTCTTAAACATAATATAAGAACAAATTTATTTTTTTCAGATAAAAGATGTATTTTTCAAAAAAATGCAATTTTACAGCCTTTTAATGGTGAAACCTCTTTAAATCCAATAATTGAAACTTTTTATATATTCAATTTGACAAAATAAACTTCAAATTTAGAATCGGGACATAATAATTTAGTTTTAATAAAATTTTGGTGTTTTTCTAATAACTTTCATATTTGGATGAATAGTTAAAAAATACTATATTTTAACTAAAAAAATTTTTTTTAATCAAAATAATTTATAGTGTTAAATTATACATTTTAATGGTTTGGAAGTATAAATAGATTATATTTTTACCATTTAATCCAATTCTGGTCATTGTAAGTAATTTTACTTTGAAATTGGACATAAACAAGTGTCAATCTTTTGATAGTTATTATTTCTTAAAAATACGCTTTTTGGTTTTGACAACGGAAATTAATTTTAAATTAATAAATGCAGCTTCTATGTTTTTAATTTGGTAAAATGAAATTCATTTTTTAATTCATAAAATCAAAATTATCTTGGGTTAAAATTTTGGTATTTTTCTGAAAACTTTCTATTTTTTATGAATAGTGAAAAACACTGTGTTATTATTTAAAACCGAATTTTTATTTAAATAATTATATATTTTATTTCAATTTATATTATGTCAAAAAATATATATAATGCCTTTATAAGTTCAATGTCATTCATTGGAGTCATTTTATAAGAAAATTAGATTTATAAAATTTTATCGAACGTTTTACCGTCTTTTACCCACCTCCTAGGAGCATTTGCAAATTTGCATAAAACATAATTTTACTACTTTTGTGAGTTGAATTTCAAAAATATAAGAGATAAGGTTGATATAACTTAGTAAAATGTAGTTCAATAAGATGAAAATATTTTTTTGGTGAACAGTCACTTTTGACTTTTATTTATCACACGTAAAAGTAAATAGGGTAATTAAGCGTAAAAAAGATATCATAATTACACTAAAACATGTCCTAATTTTATTGGATAAGTGTAATTTGACCAAAAAAAATCTTAGGAATAAAATACGATCCTTTAGGTCCACTTGGATTAAATTAGGACATTTATTATTATTTAATTCAAAGAAGAGTTAAAAGTGTTAAATTCAAAGTTTAATAACTAAACCATTTTTAATATAGGGTTAGACATAAGATAAATTCGACTATAAATATTAATTATAAATATAAAAATATTTAATACATAATGGTATTTTATTTATATTTTTTAGACATTAAATAATTAAATTTATTTATGACATAATGATGATGCAGTAATTACTGTAATAATAAAAGATTAGAGTAATTGATATTATCCAAATAAATTTAATTTGAGACTTTTTATAAATTAAACTAATTTTCTAGGTTAATATGACATATTCGGGTTGGTTAGATGAATTTTGTTTGAAGTAATAATGCTGTTATGAATTTAGTAAAAACAAAATACCAAATAGTGTCAAAATTGACATAAAAGAGTTTTTAAAACAAATATTATATTATTAATTGGTAATCTATTCCTAAAAATATAAGGTTCGTCCAAAGGTCTTCAATAATATTATATATGTCATTAATTAACCACTTGGGGTTCTCTTGTAAGTTTATAGTATGTTTATTAACCATATAATATAAAAATAAAAAGAGACATGGTAAATGTCAAACTATTTATCTAAGAGTTAAATCTAAAAGATAAGGTTAATATAGAGACCCAAACCTATATAAAACCTATTTTTTGAGTTGTTTTAGACCCATCCCCACCTTAAACTTTAAATAATTTATTTTGGAGCCATTAGAAACCGAAATTGAATTTATTATAAAATAATATTTTAAATTTTTCCTAAGGTGCCCCTCACCCCTCTTATAAAAGGGCACTTCCCCTTCTCTCAAATTCACACCTCCAAGCCATTTATCTCAGCCAAACCCTTCCCAAATATCCTACCAACTATCCTAACTTCACCCTAGAGGCCTTACATTGTTCATAAATCCAACCTAATGATCCCTTTTGATCAAATCAAAAAGAAGAACCCAAAGAAGAGGTAATGATTTCAACACCCTCTTTCAAGTTCTTTTATTCTTCCACTTACTATTTCTTTGTTATTACCAGAAAAAAATAATAAATCCAGTTCCTTATATATTCTGTGATGTTATTATAAATATGTCACAACCATATTCATTATTCTATCCATCCTATGAATGATAATGTCACCATGCGTGCGTACGTACGACTTACCGTCTCCACACCGTGGTGTAATTTGTTATTCAACACTATGTTATTTGGATGGATATAATGATGAGTAATATGTATATAAATAATGAAAATAAAATTCTAATGTCTCTGTAAAATTAATATACCATCCAATTCCACACCTTTAAAGAAATGATATTGTCGCTCGTGCGTACGTACGGATTACCGTCTCCACGACGCCATGGGATTCATTTCCACATTCACCATTCATCAACAATTATAAAAATATATATTACTAATATGTATGTAATATATGACATAATAATTCTACAGGATATATATATATATGTATGTATTTATTTACTTACATATATCTTATTCACTTACTTCCGTTCAATACGATATGAAAACAGAAACAACGTTTATGCGTACGTACGACCTACCGTCTCCATAAACGGTGTTTTCCATTTCATATATATATCTATTATAAATATTTATATTCTAAATATATATGATATATTAATCAAGGTTTTTATTATGGAATTATTTAAATCATGATCTAAATGATATGGTTAAGAATAACAAGTTAAAATACGTACGATAAACAAAGCGATTATTACCCAAAATGTTAATTTAACATGAAAATCATTATCAAATGAATAGTATAAAGTCATAAATGCATCATGTATGATATAATAGACATGAATATTATTTTTTTATAATCTAATAACATACAATGGTCATTATATAGGAGGTTAAACGTACCCTCTACTAAAGGAAAGTGCAAGGTAAGGGTTAATTTCACAATCTCCTTATTATCCGAGGTTGTTTTTACGTAAGTATCTACTGGATCATATTTATTATCCAAGTCCATGTTTCATGAAAGTGTTTTCAAAGGGATTATTTTGTGTTACTTTTTACTAAAACATAATTTTTAAAATTTTAAATATTTATTCCTCTAAATCATTCTCATTAATGTCTATGTTTTCAAAATGGTTTTTAAGGATTTATCTATATGGAAAAAAATGTTTTTAAAATGTTAATTCCTTTCAAAAGTTTCAGAGTGGTATGGGTAAATTTGATTCAAAAATTTCTTTAAATGTATTCCTTTCTAAATTGTGTGACCTTTAAATGTTTTCATGAAAAAGGGATATTTCTCTCAAAGATTTTTACAAACCATTTTCATTTATGTCAACATCCTTTGATGGATTTTAAACTTGTTTGAGGTTTATTTTTTATGATACAAATCTTCCATATTGTATTGAAGGTTTTTTTATATGTTTTACTTTGTATGTGTTAATTTTATACCATTCATGGTTTATGGATAAAGTATTGACATTTCGTATGCTAGTTTTAATACGAATGTTTATGTTATGTTTAAACCTTTCATATGAGGAATGCATTGGAATTAGTAAGTGATGTGTGGCGCTTGATATAGATCCTCTATGCATCGGTAGGTATCATGAGACAAACTAGTTTCATGGCACAAAGCCTTGAAAAAATATTATTTGTAGTCTTGGCACAAGGCCTTGACTATGTGGTTATGAAAGTCTGGAATTATGCATTCCATCGTTATGAAAGTGGATATTGATATTGCATGTGATTATTAGACTAGTAGAATATCCATGTGAGTAATTAAATGGATTTTTTTATATTTTCCATATTATGATGAAGTTTATGTTGAAAAGGATTTTTTTTAGTTTTATACATTGGCTCAAATGTTTATGATTATTTATGAAAGTTTCTGCTATATTGTTATCCTTACTGAGCATTTGAGCTCACCCCTTTCTTATGTATTATTTTCCCAGGATCCCATGAAGTGTTTTATATTTGAGATGCAGGGTTAAGCTAAGGGAACAATGGAATTCTCAAAGGATTTTTTTTGTTATATGTTATAAAGTGTAATGTAACGTTCATGTATATAATATATTTTCCAAGACTGCAAAACTGATCAGTCTTTTGGGAGTTAATTCCTTGTAATAATTCTAATGTATTAAAATAATTCACTGACTCTGGGTAACTGGGGTCAGGGCATTGCAGTTAGTATCAGAGGAAGTTTATCAATAACATTAGAAACTAGATCTAGATAAACTCTGATGAGAGCACATTACCCTAAGATAAACTTTGAGGATTAGTATAGAAGAACTTCCTAGAAATTTGGTAATGTAGAGATTTTGTGAGTTTTCCAAGAAAATACATCCCTGTCTGGATAAGAGCAGGTAGAGGTGGATTTGGCACATATGTACCTAGGGGTAAAACCCGAAAACACCGCTTTGAGCTAGACTCGAACGAGAACTGGTGCACGACAACGGGCCTTGCTGCACTCTTGGTTACGACACTCTTCGGGGATATGTATAGGATAATTCACATTTTTATTACAAGCCATTATGAAGGATTTAGGAGTAAATAATTCCTCAAAGAAAACATTTTTATGATTATGGATTATATCCATAAACTGTTCAATTTACGTTAGGTATTTTACATGTTTGGAATTATGAATTGCGATTCATAAACTGGCCTAGTGTATTCCATTTTTAAGAAATGGCACCTAGTAAAATTAATGAGAACTCCAGCAATATGTATGATCCAAAAAGTAAATAGGGGTCATATATTTCCTCATATTAAGACAAAATTTAGAAGGGAAATAGTCTCCCATGTATTCTCAACATATGAAGAAATAATATGATATGTTAATATGATAAGTAAATAATTATCTGAGTCCTATGGATTTGAAGGGAAGCAAGAGAAGAAAAGGATGGTAGAGAGAAATATGGATAAAGGGAAGAGGGGAAAGAAGGATTTTTCCATATGTGATAAATGTGGAAATAATCACCTTGGTAAATTCTTGAAGGGAATGAGAGTTTTTTATAAGTGTGGAGAAAAAGGACACTAATTACGTGATTTCAAGGGTAAGAAAAAGGTTTCAAATGTAAAATGCTTCATCTGCAAGGTGTTGGGACACTACTTGAATCAATGTCCCATTCATCAGAGTATAACTCAAATGATGTTATTGGATAATAATCATGTTATGATACTAATTCAGATGAAGAGGAATGACTAGTGTTCTTATTTTGTTATTATAGAATTATTTCATTTGAGTGTTGTATCAACAATATACTGGTTATATTAATTATGGAGATAAATAAGGATTGTACTGCAGTACTATTTTATTGAGGATATGAGATTATATGGTTCTAAGAAAAGTGACATAATAGTAAGCTACACTTTTTGGAAAATACATGGTTGAGGGAAAGGTAATCCTTAATATGGTCCTGATAATGAGGTAGTGATTTTGGAATAAGAGATGTTTGATTTGGATAAAATATATTTGATATTATTGACTTCCTTGGAACTGAATAATAGTTTGTTTCATAATTGTTGGAGTATTAAATATTTTTTGATATAAGTAATATATCCATTATTATATAAAGGATAAGGTATCATGAATGTAATCAATAAGGTTTTATCATAATTCAGGGTGTTACCATGTTTTAAAATAATACATGATGAAGGTGTTCACATGTTATTACATGGAAAAAAGGATCTTCATTGTGTTTAACTTCCTTATAAATTTTGGACCGTGAGTTTGGATAGAAGTATTTTGGATAAGTCTAAAGGTTGGAATGGATTATGTTTGAAATTGGATACTATTGTTAAGGTTATTTTTTGATTGTTATAAAAAAGACAACATGTAGACTGTGTGGCAATCTATCGCGTCGGACAAAGCTGTGGGAATCGAACCCACAACCATAGTGCGATTGAGATATATCTCCTACCACTGGAATACGTGAAGTCCCTAGATTGTATAATATTGTTTTTTTAAAGGGCCTGATTGGTGAATTATAAATTCATTATTTTTTTTGTAACCATATATGATTAGGATAAATAGAATGTATATTTTTGAAATATTTTGGAGTGAAAGATGAGTTTGTGGTAGGAATTAGTTGAAGGATGAAACCCTACTTGTAAAGTATATATATATATATATATATATATATATATATATATATATATATATAATTTTTTCCTCTTATTCTATGGGTAAATTAATTCTTAAACTTTATGGAAGGGATCTTAAAACAAAAAATGTGTTATCCTAATACCTTATGTTATGTTGAACCGATGGTATTTTAAATCATCATAGATTGATGGATTTGAGGCCCTAAATTTTACAATTGTTTGTGATTGATGACCTCAATCACTCCTTATAAATATTTTCATTTTTCCTCTAATTATGTGTCTCTAATTTCCACCAATGTTCTTCTAATCGAGATCATAATTTGGTGGTGACCCTTTCATTTCCCTTTTCCTCTTATTAAGTCTAAATTTTATTAACCCAATTTCCAATGTGGGTTTTCCCACTAAGGTATTTTATATTTTCAACCTTTTATTTTTAAAAAACAATTTCAAATTGTGAGGACGCAATTTATTGAAGGAGGTAAGAATGTAACACCCCAAGATTTCATTGTATGTTATTTCTTTAAAGCAATTCAATAACTTTCACTACCCACAACACCAAGTTCTAGCGCACCATGACTTACCAAACTAGCCATTCAAAAGATCTTACGAATAGTATTAATATAATTTAGAACTTTATATAATCCTTATAATTATAGAATCCATATTGTGAGTTTCTTAGACATAATGTAAGAACAAATTCATTTTTTTCAGATAAAAGATGTATTTTTGAAAAAAAATGATATTTTACCACATTTTAATGGAGAACCCTATTTAAATCCAATAATTGAAACTTTTATATATTCAATTTGACAAAATAATCTTCTTCTTTAGAATCATTACATAAGAATTTAGTTTCAATAAATTTTTTTTGTTTTTCTGATAACTTTCATATTTGGGTGAATAGTTAAAAAATAGTATATTTTAACTGAAAACAAATTTTTTAATAAAAATAATTTATAGTGTTAAATTATACATTTTAATCATTTGAAAGTATAAATAGATTATATTTTTACCATTTAATCAAATTTTGGTCATTGTAAGTAATTTTACTTTGAAATTGGACATAAACAAGTGTCAATCTTTTGGTAGTTATTATTTCTTAAAAATACACTTTTTGGTTTTGACAATAGAAATTAATTTTAAATTAATAAATGCAGCTTCTATGTTTTGAATTTGGTAAAATGGACTTCATTTTTTAATTCAGAATATCAAAATTAGCTTGGGGTAAAATTTTGGTATTTTTCTGAAAACTTTCTATTTTTGATGAATAGTGAAAAACACTGTGTTATTATTTAAAACCTACTTTTTATTTAAATAATTATATATATTATTTAAATTTATATTATGTAAATATATATATATATATAATACCTATATAAGTTCAATGTAATTCATTGGAGTCATTTTATAATAAAATTAGATGTATAAAATTTTATCGAACGGTTTACCGTCTTTTACCCACCTCCTTGGAGCATTTGAAAATTTGCATAAAACATAATTTTACCACTTTTGTGAGTTGAATTTCAAAAATACGAGAGAAACTGTTGATGTCAGTAAGTAAAATGTGGTTCAACAAGATGAAAATATTTTTTGGTGAATAATAACTTTTGACTTTTATTTACCACGATTAAAAGTAAATAGGGTAATTAAGCGTAAAAATGATATCATAATTACCCTAACACATGTCCTAATTCTATTGGATAAGTTTAATTAGACCAAAAACAACCTTAGGAATAAAATATGATCCTTTAGGTCCACTTGTATTAGATTAGGACATTTATTATTATTTAATTCAAAGAAGAGTTAAAAGTGTTAAATTCAAAGTTTAATAACTAAACCATTATAAATATAGAGTTACACATAATATAAATTAGACTATAAATATTAATTATAAAGCTAAAAATATTTCCTACATAATTATTTTTTAGACATTAAATAATTAAATTTATTTTTGACACAATGATGATGCAGTAATTACCATAATAATAAAAGATTAGAGTAATTGATATTATCCAAATAAATGTAATTTGAGACTTTTTTTGAATTACACTAATTTTATAGGTTAATATTAAATATTAGGGTTGGTTAGATGAATTTTTTTTGAAGTAATAATTCTGTTATGAATTTAGTAAAAACAAAATACCAAATAGTGTCAAAATTGACATAAAAGAGTTTTTAAAAAAAATATTATATTATTAATTAATAATCTATTCCTAAAAATCTAAGGTTAGGCCAAAGGGCTTAAATACTATTATATATGTCATTAATGAACCACTTGGGGTTCTCTTGGAAGTTTATAGTATGTTTATTAACCATATAATATAAAAATACAAAGAGACATGGTAAATGAAAAACTATTTATCTAAGAGTTAAATCTAAAAGATAAGGTTAATATAGAGACCAAAAACTATCTAAAACCTATTGGTTGAGTAGTTTTAGAATACTCCCCACCTTATCCCTTAAATAATTCATTTTGGAGCCATTAGAAACCGAAATTTAATTTATTATAAAATAATATTTTAAATTTTTCCTAAGGTGCCCCACACCCCTCTTATAAAAGGGCACTTCCCCTTCTCTCAAATTCACTCCTCCAAGACATTGGTCTCGGCCAAAAACTACCCAAATATCCTACCAAATATCCAAACTTCACCCTAGAGGACTTAATTTGTTCATAAATCCAACCTAAGGATCCCTTTTGATCAAATCAAAAGGAAGAACCCAAAGAAATGGTAATGATTTCACCACCCTCTTTCAAGTTCTTTTATTCTTCCACTTACTCTTTATTTGTTATTACCATACCAAAATAATAAATCCAGTACCTTATATATGATGTGATGTTATTATAAATATGTCACAACAATATTCATTATTCTATCCATCCTATGAATGATAATGTCACCATGCGTGCGTACATACGACTTACCGTCTCCATGACGTGGTGTAATTTGTTATTCAACACTATGTTATTTGGATAGATATAATGATGAGTAATATGTATATAAATAATGATAATAAAATACTAATGTCTATATAAAATTAATATACCATCCAATTCCACACCTTTAAGGAAATGATATTGTTGCTCGTGCGTACGTACGGATTACCGTCTCCACGACGCGATGAGATTCATTTCCACGTTGACCATTCATCGACGATTATAAAAATATATATTACTAATAAGTATGTAATATATGACACAATAATTATACTATATATATATATATGTATGTTTGTATTTATTTACTTACATATATCTTATTCACTTACTTCCGTTCAATACGATATGAAAACAGAAACATCGTTTATGCGTACGTACGACCTACCGTCTCCATAAATGGTGTTTTCCATTTCATATATCTATCTATTATAAATATTTATATTCTAAATATATATGATATATAAATCAAGTTTTTTATTATGGAAGTATTTAAATCATGATCTAAATGATACAATCAAGAATAACAAGTTAAAATACGTACGATAAACAAAGCGATTATTACCCAAAATGTTAATTGAACATGAAAATCATTATTAAATGGGTAGTATAAAGTAATAAATGAATCATTTATGATATAATAGATATGAATATGGTTCTGTTATAATCTAATAACATACAATGTTCATTATACTGGAGGTTAAATGTACCCTCGACCAAAGGAAAGTGCAAGGTAAGGGTTAATTTCACAATCTCTTTATTATCCGAGGTTGTTTTTACATAAGTATATACTGGATAATATTTATTATCCATGTAAATGTTTCATGAAATAGTTTTAAAAGGTATTATTTTAAGGTAATTTTTAATAAAACTTCATTTTATATGTTTTAAATATTTATTCCTCTAAATCATTCTCATTAGTGTCTATGTTTTCATAATGGGTTTTAAGGATTTATCTATATGGACATGAATGTTTTTAAAATTTTAATTCATTTCAAAAGTTTCAAATTGGTATGGGTCACTTTTATTCAAAAATTTCTTTAAATGTCTTCCTTTCTAAATTATGTGAATTTTAAATGTTTTCATGAAAAAGGGATATTTCTCTCAAAGAGTTTTACAAACCATTTTTATCTATGTCAACATCCTTTGATGGATTTTAAACTTGTTTGAAGTTGATTTGTTATGATACAAATATTCCATATTGTATTGAAGGTTTTGTGATATGTTTTATTGTGGATATGTTAATTTTATACCATTCATGGTTTATGGATAAAGTATTGACATTTCTTATGCTAGTTTTAATACGAATGTTTATGTTATGTTTAAACCTTTCATATGAGGAATGCACTGGACTTAGTAAGTGACGTGTGGAACCCTCTATAGATGCTCCATGCATCGGTAGGTATCATGAGACAAACTAGTGTCATGGAACAAAGCCTTGAAAAAAGATTATTTGTAGTCTTGGCACAAGGCCTTGACTATGTGGTTATGAAAGTCTAGAATTATGCATTCCATCGTTATGAAAGTGACTATTGATATTGCATGTGATTATTCAACTAGTAGAATATCCATGTGAGTAATTAAATGGAATTATTTTGATTTATATTTTCCATATTGTGATGAATTTTATGTTGAAAAGGATTTTTTTAGTTTTATACATTGCCTAAAATGTTTATGCTTATTTATGAAAGTTTCCGCTATATTGTTATCCTTACTGAGCATTTAAGGTCACCCATTTCTTAAGTTTTATTTTCGCAGGATCCCATGAAGTGTTTTATATTTGAGATGCAGGGTTAATCTAAGGGAACAATGACTTTCTCAAAGGATTTTTTGGTATGTTAGAAAGTGTAATGTAACGTTCATGTATATAATCTATTTTCTAAGACTGCTAAAATGATCGGTCTTTCGGGACTTGATTACTTGTAATCATTCCAATATATTAAAATAATGCACCGACTCTGGGTAACTGGGGTCAGAGAGTTACATTTTAAGGCCACAATTATCATTAAATATGTCATAATAAATTCATATCTCAACAATTATACCAATTTACAATACAAGAAACACAAAAAAGTATTTTATATCACCAAGTAGTTCATAATTAATATATAAACACAAGATAAATCCATGAGAAAGCAAGAGGTCACCTATGACAATGAAGACATGTAATCCACCCACACCAATGGACTTTAATAACTCTAATAACACAATAATTATAGATTTTTGTGAACTAGAATAAATAGAAATTGGATTAGAAATACACAATGATCTAAAGATAATATTCTTTGAATAAAAAGTTAAGACACATAAGGAACTTACCAAGACAAATCCCACACACCAATCAGATCTAAAATCTGTGCTCAAATGAAGCTAGAATCAAATCTTGGAGATGGAAAATTGAGAGAGGGATTTAGGTCTCCAAAATTCTATAAAAAATCTTCTAAATGATCCCTAAATTGAAGGGATCATGAATTAAGAACCAAATCCCCAACTAAGAGAAGACAAAACCAACCCTCATTAAAAAAACACCTATTCTCTATTGGGTACCTATTCGAGCCTCATCGGCCATCCAATATCACACCGAACACTAGATGAAATTCCATCAGGTACCCGATGGTAGGTATAGTGAAACTTCTCCCCTGTCTTGGAAAACGAGTACTCAAAAACCTATAACTAGGTACCTGGTGTCCTTTGTTGGGTAATTCCCAATAAAAACACCTCCAACTTCTCCCCCATTCACTCCTCTTCATATTAAAATCCCAAAAAAATTAAAATTAGGCACAAACCATATCAAAGGATTAAAATTAAATAAGAAACATACCTAAATGAAAAGGGTTGTTATAGACTCCCTACCATAAGGCTTCTCATTCCTGAGAAAAAAATCTAGCTATTGGGACCTCTTATCCACTTCTCATTCCTAGGTTCTTTCTTATACACGTCCATACTACCATAAAACTCATAAAAGAGCCACAAACTTACACAAAAACTACTTATCACCATGATCAACACTCCTCACCAACTTCTTCTCAATGGAATCATTTGACTCTAACTCTACATCCTCGCACTAAAGAACATGAGAAGGATCCAGTTCTTGCTTCCTCAACTAGGATACATGAAATACATCATGTATAGATGCATAATTCATGGGTAGTGCCAACTAGTAGTAAAATACACTAACCCTATCCAAAACCTCAAATGACCCAACAAACTTTAGTGCCAACTTTCCTTTCTTATTGATCCTCCTATAACCCAACCAGAGTGATACCCAAAGGAAAACATGACCCCTAATCAAAACCTAAAGAGGTCTATATATATACAGTTGATATAATACCTTTTCCTACTTTAAGTGACAATCATCATATTCATTTCCATCTATATGTTATTGGAAATCTCTTGTAAAAATCTATACCCAATCAAGGTTTCTTCCCAAGATTTCATCCAACACAAAGGGAAGTAAAAATTCCTACCATATAAAGCCCCAAAAAATGTCATTTAAATCAAATCCTAGTAGATATTGTTATAAAAAACTCTACCAAAGGCATATGATCATCCCATGAACCACTAAAGTCAATGAAATACATTCTAAGAATATCCTAAATGTTCTAGATGGTATTCTTAGACTAGTTTTCGATTTGTGGATGATAATATTTACTCAACTTCACTTGAGAGCCCAAAGCATCCTATAATCCTTGACAGAATTATGATGTGAACCTCACATTATGATCCAAAACAACTCTAAGGGGTATCCCATGAATTCTCAAAACCTCATAAATATATAGCTTCCCATGCTCCTCAATCATATAGGCTTACCTAATTAGTATGGAATGGGAAAATTTCTTCAACTGATCAATAACAACCCATACCATATCTTTCCCCTTTTGTGACCTCAATAACCCTATCATAAAATCCATGGTCACTTTGTCTCACTTCCATTATGGAATATAAAAGTAATAAAGCTTATATGTTGGGTTATGAATCTTAGATTTAACCCATTGATTGAAAAAACATCTTGAAACAAACCCAACCATATCCCGCTTCATTTCCAGCTACCAAAAGTGTCATCAAACACTATGGTACATCTTATCCAATCCAAGATAAAATTCCCATTAGGATATATGAAAATATCTCATCACCTCATCTAATAAATCCATAATAACATAAAACCTCTAATGATAATACAAGGAATAATCACCTCTAAGAAACCATATGAGAATCTGCTCCCTACCATATAGATTTTCTTAATAAACCCGAAACTCATAATCAGAAATATATACCTCCTTCATATACTCCATCAAGGAAGAAGTGATAGGAAAATGTGTAAGAAAAACATGAAATTCATCCTCGATAATATCAATATGTATCTCTAATAATAGAGTCATATTATGACACTCCTCTTGATTTCCAAATACTGTCTACTTAGAACTTCTTTCTCAAAAAATTGATGACAACATTTTTTCCATAGGTGTATATATTATCTCAAATTAAAATGAATGAATATACTCAACCCAAATTCTCTTCCAAATATTCAGATCGCTCTAAGAAAATATACACTTCAAGATATCATGGTAAGTGAATACCATAAACATTTCCCTAAACAGATTGTGCCTCTAACTCTTAAGATCACGAACAACTGAAGCTAATTCTAGATCATGAGTGGAGTGATTCTTCTCACATGTACTATGTTGATAAGAACCATACACCACCATATAAACCTCTTACATCAATACATATCCCAAACCCACACAAAAAGCAAAAAAAAAACTCATATAATTTCTCATGATTTAGTAATGTGAGAATATGAACTGATGTAAATCTATTATTTATCTATTAGAAAGAAACCTTAAACTTATCACACCAATGGAACTTGAATCCCTTACTAGATAGTGTCTCCATCAACACAACTAGGTGAGAAAAGTATTGAATGAAGTAGATATAATATCCCTCAAATCCTAATAAATTCCAAATATTTAAAATATTATTTAGAACCTCCTAATACATCATATCTTCCACCTTCTTAGGATCTATTGATATCCTTGATTCCAAAATAATATTTATGAGGAACTTTACCTCTCAAATATAGAACTGACACTTAAACATCTTACCATATAAGTGGTGGTCTTGTAAGGTATCTAATAAAATATCCAAATTCTCTCCATAATCCTCATAATACCAAGAATATATTATAATATCATCAATAAAAAAATCAAAAATGAATCTAAATAGGAATGGAATACCCAATTAATTGGATCCATAAACATCACTAGTATGTTTTTCCCCCTAAATGATATCACTAGAAATTCATAATGTCCATACCTTGTTTGGAAAGTCATCTTAGTCACATATATAACTCACACCATCAATTGATGACAAACAATTTAAATATAAATATTATAAAACCATTAATCTCTCCTTATTTGATCAAATAGATCATTGATCCATGATAAATAATACCAGTTATTAATGGCTACTTAGTTAAATACGTGGTAATCAACACACAATCATAAACACTTATCAGCTTTCTTAGTGAAAATCACTAGATAACCTTGAGGAGATAAACTCTACCAGATATATCCATTGGACTCAAGATTATCCAACTGATTCCTTAAATATAAATCTCATATGGTTCTATATGATAGGGAGGAACAGAAATAATCTTGGTACCCAGTACCAAGTCAATAATAAACTCCATCTCCTGCTTAGGTAGTGACCCCACGAAATATTCTAGAAACACAAACAGATGATAATATACAACAGGAGGAAAATAGAATTGGAACCACTCTATTAAAACCTAAGATATATCCCTTCCACTTGAGATATAATCCCCCAACTATTCCAAATCAAGACTTGGCCTACTGGCATGATAATCTCATTCCCCCATAAAGATACACAACTCATTACCAAAATGATTGAATGTCATGCATTCCCTATAGTATTAAATATGTACCCTAAAATAAAATAACCAATATATATCAATAATCATATAAAAATCCATTATCTATATAAAAAATAAATCCCAAAATGAGAAAAACCACAAATATCAACAGAATAGAACAAACACCACTTAAAAGGCTCATCCCTCCTCCCCAATGGGGTATCCATGGATAAAAATCTAGAAAGTAGCTCAATATCCAAATAGAGGTTAGAAATTAGATAAAAATGAATAAAATAATGATATACACCAAAATTAAATAGTAAACTAACTAGGGTATAGGTAACGGACATCATAACTCTCACTATAGAAGAACCCTTGTTGAGATCCATTGATGTCTGCTCAACTACAAACAACTACCTAGAACCTTAACCATAAACCTTCCTCTAGGTTTCATAGTTCCCCTATACTACATCACCCTACTGAGCCTACCCCTGATATTCACTACCACCACCTTATATTGATATCCCTAATAACATTCAACTCACACTATAATGTAGAGAACTATCCCATGATGATGATTCCTGATTAGATTTCAAACTATGGCCTCCACTCCATTCAGAACCCTACTAATAAAACTTCCAAATATGTCCCATATTTCAACATGAGAGAAAATCATTGAGATCAGAATGATAAAATAAATGATTATGTACTTTTTTGACACACCAAAAGCATAGAATCAATACCCTGCATCCAAAATAAGGAGATGGGAATGTCTTTCCTTGACCCATGAATATCATACATATCTATAAAAATAATATCATTTCCTCTTATTAATATTTATACATCCACATGATCCCACTAATTCACTCTTATATTACTCAAGGTCCTTTTCATCCATAAGATATTTTTTCACTACCACTATGATGGTAGATAGAAAAAAGAGATAAACCTTAGAAAAAATATTAATCCTAAACAAATACTCAAACTTATAGGACTTAGAAAGACCATCTCCTCCCAAGGTGGGAGAAAATTATAGAAACTATATAAACCTAGAATAATAATTGAGAACAAGCATACCTCCTTACCTAATATCTATAAACTTATAAACTATTTACATCCTCAATGACTGAGGATATAACCACTCAAGAAAGAGATCTTGAAAAGTATCCTAGTTTAAAATATCAGTCCTCCTCACCTAGGACAAGATATCCCACCAGCGTCAAGATGGACCTTTGATCATAAAAAAACAAATTAACCTTTTTCCTTTATAAGGCATCAATTAATTTAAAAATATAATCTACACACTATAACCACTCTTCATATCCCTAAAAATTAACTCACCTATGAAAACAAGAGGTTGATGTGCTCAAAAACGAGGAACCACATATGAGACCATAACCACTTCCTAGTTTGGCCTCATCTCCTTTCCCTAGATCACCTTAAATAATCTCTCAGTGATATTATGTCGGCCAATATCCCTTTAGAGGTGTGTATGATTTGTGTTTTTTGAAGAAGTGTAGAATTCACTTAAATAGGAGGCCACATCATAACCCATGCTACATGCCATAGAGGAATTTTTCATACAGAACCAAATCATAAGGGTGTCCATAGATATGAGTCTATGCTAAAGTTATAACAATCACAATGTAGAGTCTTGATAGGGAGATTTCAACACCTTTGAAGATTTTGAGGTACCCACATTGTAATAAAGATGGCTACACAGTAGCCACTTTAGGAGTGAAGGCCTCCATGCCATAGCTACACATTGTGGTGTATAGGGTATGAATTTAGTATAAATAAAGAATTGAAATTTATTATTCTTATATGATTCCATGCCATAATTACTTGTGTCTATATTACAGTCAAAACTATGTAAAGTAGTTAAGAGATGAGTTAAAAGGAAGAGTTATTTCTCTAAGAGAAGTGGATCTGGTCAATTTAAAAACTCCACACTATAGCACTAATGACCACCAAGAAGTTAAAAGTAATTGAAAGTTGAACCATAATGATAAATTCCTTTCCATTTTATGTGTAAAATGGGTGATTTTGTACTGTGGAATTCATGGGCATGTTGTAGCTAGGTAGTTTTCAGTTAGTGATTATTTTAAGACTAGGAGAGTTATGGGTTAAAACCCCTGGTGATTAATTTATATTTTGTGGTGAATTATGTCCCCAATAGACCCATGGGACACATGAAAAAATCCTAAAGATATAAGGATCAATCTTAACCATTGCATTGATATCAAAAGAGGTAGAATTCTACTATGAAAAAACAAATAAAAGAGGGATATTTCCAAGAGAAAAGGTTTAGAGGTTTCTCCATATTCTATCTTGATAGGTGAAGGTCAAAGAAGTATATATGTTATATGGGTCTTTTTCTCACTAGAAGTTTATTTTTTTTGTGATGAAGAGAAACACCATCATTGGTGGATTTTTGCATCATATTCAAGTGAAGAACAGAAGATCCAATAGTTAGAGCATTGAGTTCATTATTGAAGAAGAACAACGAGTTATTTTTTTTCATTAGTGAACTAGGAGGGTTAGTGATACTATTCCAAATTGTAAGGTAGAAAGATCTAGTAATCCAGTGTACATACACATTATTGTGCATGATCCTTGGACTATGATAGTTTGGGTGAACCAAGTAAAAACACCTTGTGTCATTTAATATTTTCATTTCACTTGAGAGGAAATATAATAGAGAATTTGAATTGTTACTTAAGGAGAGAGAAAAATATCTATATATAAAAAAATAAAGTAACATATCTACCCTAATTCACCCCTGAACTCAGAGTGTTATCTTCTATAGAGATCTAAAAAGTGGTATCAAAGGGAAGGTTAATTTTTTCTCTCTCATGAAAGCATGAAAATGATTCTCAATCATAAAGGTATCCCCATATTTGAAGGTAGTAATTTACAGTTGTGTAAAAGTTGGATGAAACATTATTTTAGATCCTTGGGAATGTATATTTACACAATGACCATTTTTGGAATCCCCACTAATATTGAAAGTGTATCCCTAATAGATAGAGATCATTGAGAATTAGATGAAGATTCTAAATCCATAAATGTGTTGGGAATTTATCTTGACAACTCCATTTTCATAAAGTTAATGTCTTTAAAAACCTCTCATAATATGTGGTAAAATCTTTTGAATGTTTATAAAGGTAATTCAAAGGTTATAGAGAAAAAATTCCAAGTTTCAAAGAATAAATATGAATATTTTAGAATTAATTCAAATAAAGTGGTTTATGCATTTTTTTATCATATAAATATTATTGTTAAAGATATGTGAGGCATCAATTAATATCTCAAAGATAAAAATATCATTAAGAGGACCATGAGAAGAATCCCTCCTTATTTTAATGCAAAAGTTTCAGATCTAGAAGACAAAGATCTAAAATTGATTTCTCTCAATAGTTTGTATAGTACTCTTATGGATTATGAGATGAAAAATAAACATAATAAGTCAAGAATTAAGGAAAGTAATCAAGAGGTGTCTTTTAATTCTACAAAGAAACATTCAATCAAGGAAAATCCAAAAGATAATGAAGTTTATGAGGTTATGTCATTTCTATCCTCTAATCTTAAAATAGGAAGAAAAAGATTTAAGGGTAAGATCCCTCTTACTTGTTTAAATTGTGGAAAAGTGGGAAATATTGTGGATAAATGCCCTAAAAACCTTTATGATGATGATTAATAAAAAAACTCAATATTACGACAATGAAAGGTTTAATGAATTCTCAATAGAGGTCATTTAAAAGGAGAAGATTTCTTTCTAAAGAAGAATTGAGTTCTAGAGATAGTGAAAGAGAAGAAGTTGAAAATTGTAAAGATGAAAGTGTATTGATGTCTATTAAAAATAAGCCAAGAAATGATGATAATGATGATGAGAATTAAGGATTCATTGGAAGGGTTTATCTACAGGAATAACTTGAGGTATCCCTTGAATAACATGATGTGTGGAGAGAAAATACTAAGAAGTACAATTCATTAGTACATGATTCCAAGATCTACATGAAACAATAATAATAAGAAAATTTTGTGATGAAGTTTGATATTGAAAAACTCAGATCTAGAAATTCATGAAATTTAGGGAAGGGAGTATAACTAAAACATAAAATTGAAGAACAAACCCAGATCATTGATTGTTTGGATACAACTATCAATGTAAGAGTAAATATAATTGAGGATCTAGAAACAAAATTCATTAATTGGTATTAGAAATAATAAATTATTGGAAACTGAAATAATGAAAACAAATATTTAAACCAAAATAAATTTCCAAGGAATAATGTATACCTATTTATCAAGTTCAGCGGTTCAAAGATAAATAAAAATATGTATTTATTTAAAAACCACAAGAACCAACACATTGTAAGAAGGTAGATATTTAAAATACCATAAATAATACTAACCATGTATCTAATGAAATTTATAATGCCTCAAGGGTCAGATGTTTTTTTTAGAAAGTTGGGACACACATATTATGTGTGCTCTATTTCCAGGAGGTCTCTTCCAGAGCAACATCAATCCAAACAGGCAAGAAAAAATTCTGATCATTCTTTTTTATTTTAATGGTTATTATTTTTTGTGAAGGATTTAGGTATAAGGAAAATAATTATGCTTTAATAATGCAACAAGTTTCATCAAGAATGCATTAAAGTGGAAGAAAGAAAAAACTAGAACCTTCACCCAAATTCATTGAAACAAAAAACAGGTTTTTAGTGTTGCAAGAATAAGAAGTCCTCATAGATACAACTATTGAGAAAGTAAACTCATCACCAACATAAATGATGAAATTGAGTTTAGAGGAGGATAATGTTGCTGATATTTCCTTGAGGGCAATGAAGAATTCGAGTTCATGGATATTGGATAACGAATAAACATTGTATATAACTATAAAAAAAGACGTCATTGTGAATTTTAATCACAAAAAAAGGTTTCATTAATTTTGGGAATAATGAGGGTCTTAATATTGTTGGTTATAGTAAGTCCATGATTATAGGAAAAGATCTCAGGTGAACTGATGTTCTTTTAGTTGATAGAATAAGTCACAACCTTCCTAGTGTTATCCAATTGCGTGACTATAGAAATGAAGTAGAATTCAATAACATGGTGTGTACTATCAAATCCAAAGATAGTACACTTATTATATAGGGAAGAATAACCGAGGGAAATTTATACTTTGTGAGAGAAGATAATATCTTTATGATGTCCAAAGAAGAGAAGAACTAGCTATGGAATATGTGTCTTAGCCATTTGAGCCAAACATATATAGAGAGGTTGGTAAAGATCAATGGAGCATGTGATATTCCTTATCTCATGTGTGATCACACATACATATTTGATTCATGTCAAAGGGTGAATATTGTACAGAATACATACAATCCAAAGAGGATAACGACCTCAAGGTTACTTGAGCTTGTGCATGTGGATATTTTTAGACCGATATCTCCTAAGTAAATGGATAGAAAAAGGTATTATGTGTTTTTTATTGATGATTTTAGCAAGATGGAATGTATTATTCCTATAAAACACAAGAAAAAAGTGTTTAGATGTATCACCCTTTATCAAAGAAGAGATGAAAAGATGCTTGGTGTAGAAATTCAAAAACTTCAAACTGATAATGGGACTAAATTTATAAATCATAAGGTTTAAGAATATCTATAGAAGCATGGAATTAAAAATTAGGTTTATACTATTAGAAAACCCCAACAAAATGGGTTTGTGAAAAGAAGAAACTAGATAATCAACAACATGGTCCAAAAAATGTTGACTAAAAAGTCACTACCAGAAAAAAACTAGAAGGGAGTTGCTCTTGAAACAATTTACATCTCAAATAGAGAATTATTATGTTAAAATTAAGGGATAAATCCATATAAAAATTGTTATGGAAAGAAACATACAATCAAGTACTTTTGAGAATTTCGGATTAAATTTATCATCCTTAATAAGGAGAAGAGCATAAAATTTTAATATCATGGTGATGAAGTCATATTTCTTGGATACTCTTTAAAGAGTAAATATTACAAGTTATACAACAAAAGGAATAAAAATATGATTGAGAGTAATGATGGTGTGGTGATTAAGATTGGAGAAATTATAGCTATATGAGAAAAGTTTCCATGACGTTTGACCAAATTATAAATTTTAAAGTGATGAGGAAGTACACAGTTTAGGGGGAGTTTCACGGAATGAAGAAAATTATAATGAAGAATCAAATTTTGAATAAAGTGTAGAAATTATAGTAGGGACAAAAAGATTATTAGGATGGATTAAATTACTAAAAGAAACATTGTTGGGGACTATACAACTCTGGTACAAACTATAATAATGAAGTACTAATAGTATGTATCCTTGAAATCATTAGTGGAAACAAACTCTTTTAAAGAAGATGCAAGTGATGAGAGCTAGGTTAGGGATACGAATGAAGAGGTTGATCAAATAGAGAAAAATGATACATGAGAAGTTGTTCCAAGTCTAAGTGATAATAATTTCATCGAAAAAAGTGAGTGTTCCAAAATAATCTTAATAAATATAACAAGGTACTTCATAAAAAATCATGACTTGTGAGAAAAGTTTATTCCCAAATTGAATGAATTGATGTTAATGAGACATTTTCACCCAGTTATAGATTGAAACTATTTGGTTATTCCTAGCTATGGAAATTCATAATGGGTTCAAAATATATCAAATGGATGTCAAATATATATTCTTAAATGGTTTAATTAAAGAGGAAATTTATATTGAGCAACTGGATGGGTTTATTATTGACAAATATAAAGGAAAAGTACTTAGACTGAAGAAGTATTTCTATTATCTCAAGCAAAAACCAAGGGAATGGTATTCCGGATTATACCAATATATAAAGAATCTTAATTTTCATAGATTTATAGTTGATCATAACCTATACATTAAGAAGGAAAATCATCAATAGTTTATGCTGGTTATCTATGTTGGTGATATAATTTTTGGTGGCTTGGATGACACCAAATGCAAGCAGTTTTTAGAACTCATGAGGTGTGAATTTGAGATTCCCCTAATTGGTGAAATGTCATTTTAACTTGGCTTGTAGGTCACTCAAATATTGGACGAGATATTTATCTCAAAAAAAAAAAAAAATATTCCAAGGAATTATTAAGAAGATTCCAGATGTTGGACTCAAGGCCCATAGAAAATATGATAAAGATAAGATTGAAATTATTAAAAGATGATCTGAGAAACAAGGTCAATGTGACCATGTATCAGAGAATAATTTGGATTTTAATCTATTTTGTATCCACTCGACCAGATATATTATTTTCTACTTGTTAAGAAACTCATTTTCAAAGTGATCCTAAGGAGAGAGACATGAAAGCTGTGCAAATAATTCTTTGATATATTCATCATACAACAAACTATGGGTTGTTCTATCACAAAGATGCATAATAGAATTTGGTATAGATGTGGATTGATAAGGTTCAATAGATGATTAGAAATCAACTTATGGTGGTAATTTTTATCTTGTGAGATCATGTATATCATGGAAAAGAAAAAAAGTAGGATTGCATATATTTGATCACCATGGAGCCTGAGTACATTGCTAACATTGAAGAATGTAACCATTATTAATGAAACAAAAAAATCAAGGATGTGGGTGTTAAAGTGATTTATCCTATTCCAATAATGTGTGATAAATCAAGTGCAATCAATCTTAGAAAAATTACTATTTGACACTCATGGACCAAGAACATTGAGATCAAATATCATTTCATAAAGCATAAGGTGAAATAAGTAATTATGATTTTAGAGTATGTGTCAACTCAAGATCAAGTTACTGATATCCCAAAAAAGGAACTATGCAAAGTGGTGTTTGAGAAGAATAAATTGGATCTTAAAGTCCAACCATATCCATCCACTTAATTGATTCTAGGAAAATACCTTAATCCCCATATTTTCTTTCATGATTAAGGTATGTCTTCTTGATACAATTTTTTGGATTTATAATCCCATCTTCTAGACTCTTCATAGTAGTGATATATTTGGGATCATTTAAAAAGGGGGAGAAATATCCAAGTGTGTTTGAAAGGGGGATAAATAAAATAAAATAGGATAATATATCACCGAAAATTCATCATGGGGAGGCTAGGTTGTTGAAATGATTAAAAGGTGGTCATGACATACTTTTAATTCAATTATTTTTTATCACACTGAGAATTGATCATGTGGAATTAAAATTAATGATTATTGGATCATTTATACACTTATTGAAAGAGGTTGGAGTGTTTATAGAATTATCAACAAATATAAATGAGGATATTGGTGGCCAATATCCATTTTGAGGGGTGTATGAGTTGTGTTTTTTAAAAAAGTGTTGAAGGTGGTTGGAGAGGAGGCTACACTAAAACCCATGATCCATTCCATGGAAGAATTTTTCATGTGGTAACATACTATAATGAAGAATATATATAGGAGGCCATACTATAGTAAGAAAAACCATGGCATAGAGGCTTTATAGGGTGATTTTAGTGCCTCTGGATCTTTTGAGGTACCCACACCACAACAAAAATGGCTACGCTGTAGCCCCTTTGAGAGTGAAGGAATCCATGGAAAAATTATGAATTACAATGTGAAGGGTTAGAATTTGGATTAAGTGAAGAATTTAGATTTCTGATTCTCATAGGAGTCCACACCATAATTACCTAGTTCTATGCCGTAGTCAAAATTCTGTGAAGAATTTAAGAGACAAGTTAATAGGAGGAGTTATTTCTTTGAGTGAAGTGGGTTAGGTCAATCAGAGGAATACATGCTGTAATAATGATGACCATGATATAGAAAGTTAAAGGTATCTAAAGGTTTCACCATAGCGATAAATACCACACCATTTATGTGTAACATGGGTGATTATGTTCCATGTAATACATGGTTACACTGCAGATATGTAGTTTTCCATTGCTGATTGTTTTAAGTTAGGGGAACTTATGATTTGTAACCCCCAATGATTAATTAAATTTTTTTGATGCATTATGTCCCCAATAAATTCATGGGAAACATGTCACAATCCTGGATATAGAAGAATCAATCATAACCATTGGATTAATATGAAAAGTGATAGAATTTTATTGTGAAAAAAAAACAGATAAAAAAGAGGTATTTTTTTCATGAGAAAAGGCATAGAAGTTTCTCCAGATTCTATCTGGATAGGGGAAGGTCAAAGAAATAATTTTATTCCAAGAGTCCTTTTCTCACCAGAATTTTAATTTTTTTATGATGAAGAGAAACACCATCATTGGCGGATGTTTTCATCATCTTCAAGTGAAGAATAGGAGATCCAATACTTAGAGTAGTGAGTTACTTATTGAAGAATAACAATGAGTTATTTATTTGTTTGTGGTAGTGAACTATAAGGGCCAATGAGACTATTCTAAATTTTAAGGTAGTGTAATTTAGTAATTTGGTGTATATACACATTTTCGCGCATGATCCTTGGACCAGCCTAGTGAAGGTGAACCAAGTAAAAATCCCTCATCCCATTTACTATTTTCATATATCTTGAGAGGAAAGATAAGATATAATTTGAAGTGTTCCTCAATATGAGATAATAATATCTACATTAAAAAAAATAAATTATCATCTCTACCCTGGTTCACCCTCTCTCTCACGATGTTATCTTCTATAGAGATACAACATATTATTTTCCACTGGGCTCCTCACTTTAGATATTAAGGGAATATAATCCTATTCCCATTCCATATTCCCCTCATCAGAGAAATATTTCTCAACCTTAATTTCTTAAGGTTAATCTAATCACCACTTTTATTTAATAATATTACAAAATAATCACCACACCTATTATCAATGAAAAAAATTCACATCAAATAAATATATCGCACATTACTCACTAAACATGTTTATGAGATGGTTATTCATACCAAGTAATTTTACAAACACATGCATGCACACACACATGCCATGATTCTATGTGCTAAGAATGATGTATGAATTTCCTACTACCCAACCTAAATTGAGTGAGTATTAACCCTTGAATATTTAGTAAACTAAGTAAATAAAATCTTGAACTCCCAAACAACTTATCCTTCCACTATGTTGTGTTATCCAAGCACCCACACATAGATTCCGTACTAAGTCCCAAATCCTAGTCTCTACTCTACCATAAACCAAATATCAATACTATAAGAAAGAACTAATTTGAAACCCTTTATAGAATCCTGCCCTAGTGTATTCATGTCACTGACCACATTGCCTCAGGTGAACCCTCGATCAACATTCGCTGGCGAATAGAGCTGAGGGTCTAAGTACCACCTGGGGAGTGATTTACCCTCAAAAGTTTCATTACATAAAATAAACAGATAATAAAAAATAAAAACATAAATAAATAATATAATATATTAACATAAACTAAATAAGATTGAAATAATATTCCAACATAACCACATGTATCACTCGATCACCTAGGAATCAAAGGTAAGTTGTACATGCCAAAACAAAAGCAATAACACTGAAAAAATGATGAAAGGAAGTGTGGAAAACCCACTCCTAAACACTATGAAAGCCCATGAACTAAGATCTAAGATTCTATAGACACCAAATATCAACTAAAAATCCTCCTTTCCTTTATTGAAATTGAAATTAATGTAATCTATGTTGAAATTGGGTTCTCTATACCCAACTTTTTCATGTACTTTGATTACCATTACATGAATACCATTTGATATATACATATGTTTATTAGTATTGTTACTTCTGCATCCACTATGTTTATTAAAATTACCTTAGATTATGTGTCGTATAAAAAGGTTATAGAAGTACCCAAACTATAATGAGAACCCATAGATACCATGATAATAATCTTAAAGTAATGTACTATGGTTTAGATACATCATACTGATAAGACATAATTGATGTGTGACCATTAGGTGCCAGGGGATCATAAGTATTGAGACTATTATCATGAATTTCACACTTCATTATCTTGAGTATATGAGATCATGAGGACAAAATCTCCAATAGGAACACCACATGTTTCAAGTTTCATTGGTTGTTCCTATTTACAAACTTGTGCATTAGTCTTCAGACACGAGATCATTATAAATGTGTTCCTTTTGATTGTGTAATTTGATTCAAGGAAAAAAAATGACATTGAAGTCATGGCGAGGTATCTTGTGTTGGGTGCATCATTGGTGGTATGACATTAGTTGAATGATCAAGATAGAATTTGTCACTTCCAAGTTGAGGAAGTGATATCTCTGGCCTGGTTGATTAGGATGGTAGTAACTTCATAAATCCATATCCATGGTAGTTTAAGGAAAGTCTTCCCAGTTAGATTAAAAAATAATAAATCAAGAATAGATGATGACACAAGATATGCATCCTGCTTTATGAGATATCAAGAGACAAAAAGATTATATTACATAGTGTGTGTTCATAGGATGGTTTTCATTGCTATGCCTATTACTTATCTCTTTAGGGGTCTTGATGGGTTGCTATAATCCACTTTTGGTTTATGAATTCTAATTTACTAATATCGAGATATGGGCCTAGAGGGTCACAAAAAATAGTGTATTCAAGAGCCTTCCCTATTCTAGTGAATAGGTAAATATGACATGATGGGACCCACCATGAGGTCCAAGTGTTGTCCAACCATTATTGATCACCTATAAATAAATAAATTCATTATTATTTGAGTATAGAATAATTGGGTTGAATTTATTTATTAAAAGTATTCACAAGGTATTATATGGTTACATGAAATAATATTATACGAATGAATATTATTTTAATATTCAAGGTTTGTTTAATATTAGGGGGAATTACGAGTTGAGTTAATGAATTGAGTTTATCATGTAATATATTTATTATATATTAAAAGTAAGTGATAAAATATAAATAGTGTTTATGATGTAGTTAATTCATCATAACTATTTATTCATTACTTATTTAGTGAATGTTAAATATACAAGGCTTGGGGAACCCTATCTGAGTATTTTAGAAATCCACTATATAAGTTGAGAAGCGCTCAATTGCTATATATTTTTCATTCAAATGGATTGAAAAAACATCTCTTATCCTGATTCCTAGAGAGAGAATGTCTCTATTCAAGTGATTGATCCAAGAACACCTTCATGGATTGAAGGCATGAGATCGAGGTGATTGTTGCGACATTGAATGAATCATAAAAAATCCATGAAAGCACCTAGAATTCAATGATTGATGTTCATGAAGATTCTTGGAGAATGTGTATAATATATAGAGGGGTTTGGCCTTAGATCCTTCGAGAAATGGTCACTGATGATGATTTTTTTTCCAAGCGCGCTTCAATCGAATGAGTTATTCATTTGTATTTAAATTTTATGGTTTGATAATTCATGTGATATCCTTATTGGTACTAAGGCATGTAGTAGAAACCTATATCACCTAATCCTTCCCTGACATTTCCCTCATCATCCTTGATCGAGCATGACATTTTCCCTCCTCATCAAGACCACTACTACGCCATTTCCCTCAAACAACACTACCTACCACCGGATGCCCTATCATCGCTACCTAGAACCTGCTAATCCGAGCTCACCACCACATTATCTTCCCATCCCAATCTAAGCCACACCCTCTTCCAATATCTAGTTGAATCAGTTTCTACCCTCATCTAGATGGATCACCACAACCATGCCTACCCTAACCGACCTCCTTAGGAACCTGAATCACCACCCCTTCCATATGGTGCCTCCCCCCTTTACCCTAATCGGGTGCCTTCTGTGGGTCCAGTGTGACCTAATCTGAACAAAAAAGGCCCTGCATGGGGTCCATTTTCTGATAAAATATTTTAAATTTCCAAAATTAATTTAAATTAATTTTTGGAATTAAAAAAATATAATTTTAATATACAGGTAAAATTGATTTAATTTTGGTCTAGAATTAAATTAATTAATTAATTTATTTTTGAAATTAAAAATTAAATTATTTTTAGGGACCGAACTAAATTAAATTATTTGAATTTGAATAATTCATTTAATTTATTAAAATCCATGAAATTTAAATATATTTCCCTATTAATTTTATCACGCTTTTATCTTACCCATTGGTTGGTCTTGAGCAAGTGACCAAACCTGTGTATTTCTGAATAATTTTATTTAATTATTACCTATGTTTGATATTTTTCATAATTAGTTAATTTTATGATGGTCTTCACATAATCCTTTTAATTTAATATACATAAGGTTTTTCATGTCAATTTTTACCTGTATATATATTGCACTCCCTAGACCCCCTTGCCTATGCATGAGTATACTTGTATTATTTAATGATGACATTGTAAGTCGTGGACCATGACAAGACAAGGTAGTACCTCAGATGAGAATTGAATACATTAGATCGGGGGTGAACTATGATATGATTCAGGACTCGACTTAAGTATGATGCCCCTAGGTCATGGTTTATCTATTAAGATTAAATGAATCAACCAATATTAGGTGATCAAGAACAGTCAGGTAATTTATTTCCTTTATGAATGGTTTATTATTTTATGCATGTATGTGTCTATTATAGGAACACATAAAAATGCATAAAGATTCAATGAATGTTTTTCTATTAATGCATGTTTAGTTATGAGTGTGACAACATATAATGAACATATTTAATAGAAATGGATTATATTCATCAAGAAATATTAAAAAACCCTCAAAGAAATATTAAGTTGTGAATGCCTCCTATCACTTACATTTGAACAAAACTAGGTGTATGGGGTGATCATTATCTATAGTCAAGGGTTCCACCTAATACTGGGGAGTTATTGTGTAAACTGTTGGTTGACTTAACTAAATTTGGTATAAAATAATTATCCATAGATAGATTGCTACAACTTTTGAGGAAAAGTGTTGAGGGGATTAAGGTTTTAATTTTGATAAGCTGATACTTTACTCAACAGATTAAGGAACTGTGAGTTAATATGGTTAAATCAAGTGTCAGAGTATGAGGGAAGTTTTCAAGGATCTTTTCCACTAGAATACTCAAGTGTCAGAGTATTCCAAATCTAATAGTGAGGGATACTAGAGTTTGATAAAATAGTGGGAGAAATTTAATGATTTGATTAATTAATAAATAATGTCTAATTTGGTAATCAAGATAAATTACTAACTACTAATTTTTTTTGTAGATACAAAGGGAAATCACCAATACCACCAGATAATTATCACTGTGATCTATTCTGGATAAATAAAATATCCTGACCAACCATAACTTCTAGGATTGGTATAGGAAGTTACACATAGTACTACACCAAGAAAGAAAACTTTATGTGATGGACTCCTCACTTCCCGCTGAGCCTTATTAGGGAGAAATCAAGGCGGATGAAGACAAATGGAGAAATCATATAGATAATGCACTAGATGTACAATGCGTCATGTTGTCATCTATGTCTAGTCAATTATAGAAAATGCATGAGTATGAATATGCCTACAAGATGTTGACTCATATCCATGAATTATATAAGGATATAGAATAGAAAGAAAGGTATGAGGTATCAAGTGCACTTTATAGGTGCAGGCTAGTAGAAGGAAATAAGGTAGGGCCTCATGTACTCAATATGACTAGATACATTGAGAGAATTGAATCCCTTGGGTTGAAGCTGAACCAATAACTAGTAACTGGTCTTATTATCATCTCTTTATCATTAATATTCCTGACTTTCATTAATAACTAAAATATGGATAACATGAAATAGTCACTCCCAGATCTTTTGGATTTATTTCTCCAATCCTATAAGGATATGAAGAATACACATTATTCAGTCCTTATAGAAAACAATAGGAGGAAGGGAAAGGGTAAGAGTTTTAAGGATATGACCAAGACAAAGACACTAATGCACCATCCTTCCAAAAATCCAAAGATACAAAGGGAGGGAAATGAGTAGGAGGATTTCTGCTTTATATGTAGAAATAAAGGCCACTAAAATAATAACTACAGAGATAAGAAGAAGAAGTAAGGTGACACTTCTACATCAGGTGTTTTTTTATTGATTGAAATATATATTTATCTATAAGTTTGGTATTAGATACATATTGTGGCTCACACATTTGTATTCATATAAAGTAACCAAGTATATTAAAGAATATTGAAAAGGTATAGGTATATCTTTGAGATAAAAATGGTGCAAGTATAATATACTTAATAGTGGGATATTATCACCTAATATTTCATAGTGGTTTAGTTATTATATTGAATAATTGTTATCATTCACCCTCAGTAACCATAAACATAATATTAGTGTCAATTCTAGACACTATGGGATTTTATTTCAAGTTTGGAAATAAATATTTTCTCTTTTATATGGATAACAAGTATTACAGTTTGGAATATCTTAATAATGGATTATATATACTTGAACTCAAAAAATCGATAATGTAAATCATTAAAAAAACCATTGAACATGACTAATATAACACCTGCCTATATCACTTCAAGTTTTGTCATATAAATGATAAGTGTTCTAAAAAATTACATCAAGAAGGGTATTTAGAATCAATTATGTTAAAACCCCTGGATGTATTCCAGACTTGTTTACAATGGAAAATTACCAAAGTAACCTTTTTTGGGAAAGAATAAAGATCTAATGAATTAATGGAATTAGTTCATACTGATGTATGTGGTCCATTTCCAAGAGTCAAGGGGTGGGTTTTCGTACTTAATTACTTTTACCGATGACTACAATAGATATGGTTATATCTTATTAATGTGGTATAGGTTAGATTATTTTCATATGTTTAAGAAATACCAACATGAAGTATAAAACCATATTGGTAAGAAGATTAAGGCACTTATCTCAGACTGAGGTGGATATTATCTTAACCAATATTTCATTGATCACTTAAAGGAGTGTGGGATAATATCCAAACTCACTCCTCATTATACACCATAGTGGAATGGTGTTAGTGAAAGGGTAAATCAGACCATACTAGACATGTCTAGATCAATGATGAGTCAGAAAACTCTTCTATTATCCTTTTGGGGATACTCATTTCAGACAACGACATATAACCTTAATAAAGTACCAACTAAAGCTATATATGGGATTCCATATGAGTTTTGGTATGTAAATAAACCCAGTATATTACAAATATATTTATATGGATGTGAATATTTTTTCAATTCAATACCTAGTGACAAATTGTCATCCCGAAGCAAAAAAGTGCATCTTTATAGGTTATCTTAAAGAAACTAAAAGATATTACCAATATAAACCTTCATATAAGAAAGTGATTATGGAAAGACATTCAATTTCTCTAGAAATGGAACACATTTCCATTTGAAATAGTTGGAGAAATATTGAATTCAATAAAGTCAATACTTCATATGCACAAGAGTTGGTACGAGAACAATCTCCCTAAGAAAAAGTGGAAGATGAAGATGTTCCAGGAAACAAGAACTACCTAGGTTAAATTGAGATGTAAGAGAACCAAAACATCATGGTTTTCTTATCACCAAGTCAGGTGATACATTACTCTCAGAGAATGATGAACCTCTAACCTAAAAGGAATCAGTAGATAGAAAGTATGATGCTAAATGGAAAGAAGCTATGCATTATGAGATGTAGTCCATCTACAAAAATAAAATTTAGATTTTGGCAGAACCTCCAACTGATGTAAAACCCATTGGTTTCAAATGGGTATTTAAGAAAAAGATAGACATGGATGGTAAGTTAAATACATATAAGGAAAGGCTAGTAGTTAAGAGTTTCAGGAAACATCAAGGAATAGACTATGATGAAACCTTCTCACCAGTATCAATGCTTAAATCTATCAGAATATTACTTGCAATAATAGCCTTCCTAATTATGGGATTTGGAAAATGGATTTCAAAACATATTTTATAAATTTTAATTTGGTGAAAGAAATCTATATGACTTAACCTGAAGGGTTTGTTAAGTCAAAGAGTGCTAATAAATTTTTCTAGCCATAAAGATCCATTTATGGGTTGAAGTAGGTATCACGATCATGGAATGTTCATTTTGATGAGTTCATAAGAAATTTGGTTTCATTAAGAATGAAAGAGATCAATGTGTTTATAAAAATATTAATGAAAGCTCCATTTTTTCATAGTATTATATGTTGATGACATATTAATTATGGGAAATTAATTACAAGTATTATGGTCAGTTAAGACTTGGTTAAATGAATGATTCTTTATGAAAGATTTAGGTGAAATAACCTAAATTATAGGGATCAAGATCTATCGAGATAGATATAATAGGATACTTGGTATAAGTTAAAGTACATATATTGACAAGGTACTTAAAAGGTATGGTATGGAATAATCTAGGAGAGGGTTGTTGACAATGTCACATGGTATCAATCTCTCCAAGAAAATGTGGCCACAAAAACAGGAGGAGATTGAAAAAATTAGTTGAATCCATTATGCATCTACAATGGGATCTATCATATATGCTATGTTATGTACTAGATTTTATGTTTCCTTTGCTTTAATCATGGTGGGTAGATATCAAGCCAATTCGGGAGAGCTACATCGTGAAGTTGTAAAGACTATCCTAAAGTACTTGAGATGTACAAAGGATATATTCTTGGTGTATGGAAGAGTTGAGGAACTAGTAATGAGAGGATACACTAATGATAGTTTCTAAATATATCTTGATGATATGAAATCCCAATTAGGCTACATATTTTTCTTGAATGGTGGTGTAACAAGCTAGATAATCTCAAAGAAACCTATATCCAATGACTCTATATAAAAAATTTAGAATAGAGAAGCTTCCGATCAACTAAAAATTATGGATGCACAACTTTGTCTTAGATATTGGTTTCATGACTATAAATACATACCCTATTCTAATTTATTGTGATAATACAGAAATAACGGTGCTTTCCAAGGAGCCTATGTCACACTAGAGGACAAATCATATACTTTATAAGTTTCATATCTTGAAGGATTTTACTCATAGAGGTTAAGACACACTCAATAGAGTATCCATAGAGGATAATATAGTAGATAACCTGATTAAAACCATATCTTAGGAGAAGAAAGATTCTCATGTGTGAGCTAGCATATTGATATTTGTTAGTAGTTAACTCTAGTACAAGTGGGAGTGCTGAAGGTGGATTCCCTAGACCCAACTTGTCTATGTACCTTGATAAACATTAAATGTATAAAATTTGATATATATAGATGTGTTAATATTACCAGAATAGTGTTGATACTTCTGTATCCACTATATTTATAATAATTTCCTTATATTACACATTATATCAAAAAGTTATAGCAGTTCCTAGGCTATAATGAGAACCTAGAGATACCATGACAGTAATATTAAAGTAATGTACTATGGTCTAGATACATCATACCAATAAGACATAGTTGATATGTGACCATCAGGTATTGTGGGCTCATAATCATTAAGAATTATTCTCAGGAAGTTCATACTTGGTGATCTTGAGTGGATGATATCGTGAGGATAGACCTGAAAATAGGAAAACTACATGTTTCAGGTGTTATTGGTTGTTATTATTTACAAAAATTTGTATTGGTCTTCTGAATTGAGATCATTATCAATGTGTGCTATTTGATCGCATACTTTGATGCAAGGAAAAAACATGACATTGAATTCGTGGAAAGTTATCTTGTGTTGGGTGCATCATTGGTGGTATGATATTGGTGAAATGATCAAGATAGAATTTGTTACTTCTGAGTTGAGGAAGTGATATCTTGATCCAGGTTGATCAGGATGTCAATAACTTTTTAGATCCATGACCATGGTAGTTAAAGTTAAGTCCGTATAGTTAGATCAGTAAATAATAAAGCAAGAATTGATTATGACACAAGTTGTGCATCCTGCTTTATGATATATTAAGAGATAAAGAGATTATATTACAAAGTGTGTGTTCATATGATAGTTTTCGTTTCTATTCCTATTCATTATCTCTTCAGGGGACTTGATGGATTGATAAACTCTTCTCTTGGTTTTTGAATACTATTCACTTCTATTGAGATAAGGTCCTAAAGGGTCACAGATAATAGAGTATTCAAGAGTCTTCTCTATTATAGTGAATAAGAAAATATGACATAGTGGGACCCACCATGGGGTCTGAGAGTTGTCCAAGAATTATCAATCACCAATAAATAAATAAGTTTATTATTATTAAAGTATATAATAATTGGGTTGAATTTATTTATTAAAATTATTCACAAGGTATTATGTGAATACATGGAATAATATTATACAAATGAATATTATTTTAATATTCAAGGTTTATTTAATATTAACGGGAATTATTATTCGAGTTAATGACTCAGGTTTATCACATAATATATTTATTATATATTATAAGTAGGAGATAAAATATAAATAGTGTTTATAACATAGTTGGTTCATCATAACTATTTATTTATTACTTATTTAGTAGACATTAAATATATGGGGGTTAGGGAACCCTATCTAGTTATTTTAGAAATCCACTATAGAAGTTGCAAGGATATAAATTCTGATAGAATATTCATTTAAATGGATTGATAGATCTTCTATCCTCCCATTTATTAGAGGGAGAAAGTATATATTTGAGTGATCGATCTAAGAACTCCTTTGCAGATTGAAGGCATATGGGATTGAGGTGATCATTGAGACATCGAAGGAATCATTGGAACTCCACGATAACACCCATAATTCAATGATTAGTGTTAGTGTAGATTCTTGGAGTGTGTGTGGATTATCTAGAGGGGTTCATCCTTGGATAATTTGATCAATGGTCACTGGCGATGAGATTTTGTTGAGAATTCATCAATTAAATGAGGTATTCATTGGTATTTAAATTTTGTGATTTGATAATTCATGTTAGATCCTTGGATAGTGCCATGGATTATATCACTGTAGATGATAAAGTTTCGTCACTTCAGTGATAAAAAAGTTTAAATACCTAAGACAACAACTTCCACTACGCACCCCTATACCAATAATCTATACACACAAAAGGTGTGTACATACAGTAAGTGAGAATATAACCCTCAGTAGAAACCACTGCAACCCCTTTTCATCTCAAGAAGTCAGCATGTGAATATATCTATATATATAAGTGTAATGTGAAAAATAATCAATCACCAATAATTTTATCAATGGGATAAAATATTAGGTTCAATCAATCCACCCAAACAAGTCATACCTACTTTTAAAAATGATGGTACCTATAGATCAAGAATAATTATCATTGATCATCATGAAATCTTAGCCTCACCCAAGGATAAGGGTGCACATCACATAAGTCCATCCAGCTGCTCACAACCCATAACATCCTGTGTAATCTACTCCTTAGGGACAATTTTTCCATATCATGAAATATCATATATCCACCCCGTTAGGTCTAATAGTTCCATATCATGGAATTACCCATATCTATCAATTTAGGGAAAAACTTATCATATATCCATCCCCTCAAGGCTAACTATTCCATATTGTGGCATATCATATCTTGATGCACCATAGGTCACCTAAAAGTGATCACTATCATGGATCAACAAAGCACAATTGGTTAGTGATAAAAATCCCATGCATCACTTAAATCACATCATAACATATCAATTCCAACCCTTGATAACTCATGTTGTCATTATTTTCCCCTATATAACACACTCAACAAACATGAATAAATTAATCCACTTCCAATATCAAATATCATAATATCATCAAGGAAACACATACCAAGAATCCCCAAAAAATTCTTAATATCACGTTTTTCAAGCCAAGTTTATTTAAATGATCTTTACCCAATTAATTAAACCCTTTAACCATTTAAATTTATAAATACATCTTTATCTTACCATTACTAATATTTTAAAAAGCACAAACTTTAACCCCCAACACATGGGGTTAATTCCCTAGGTAACCATGTTACCTTACTACCACTAATTATACCATATTCACATATGATTATTCCCATTATAATAGAAACTATACTCATTATGCACACTAACAATTTCAAATAATCACTAAACACATAATATATTACATTATCACATTACATGAATTTATAAGGAAATGTTAAAAATTTAACACATTAGTTATCCCATTCTCTCTTAATTTATAGCCTTGTTTAAACATTTAAAATCACTACATTAATATCCATTTAATTTTCACATTACATTTATGCCTTTCCCTTTCCAATTAAACATTTAAATATTGGTTAATTTTTTAAATCTAGTCCTAAAACAACACTTTATGGTCACATTTTTCTTTTAATAAGTCATAATAAATTCATCTCTTAAAAATAATATCAATCTCCAAGCCAAGAAACACATAAAATCATTTTAAATCCCTAAGATGTCCAAAATTTATATATATAACATAGGCTAAATCCATGAGAAAGTAAGAGGTTACTATTTTGGTTGTGAAGTCTCTTCAAGGATATAATATTAGTTTATTAGGATTTTGTTACTATAATCACTAAAAGATGATAATAGCAAGTTTATCATGAGATTTTTATGATGAATGATTATTAGGGAGTTATAATATAGGAATTTCAAGCAGTCGGGTTATTGAAAGTTCATCTTGTGAAGTTACTGGTATAGATAGTCATGCTTAGGATTTTAATAGAGGGTCAATAGTTTCATAGTGCAATAGATAGACAACTATAAATGTAAAAAGTTTCTATAACCAGTGGACAAGGTAAGGACCTCTATATAAAGGGGGTGAGACCACTTTAATGAGGTGTATCAAATCATTAAGTAACCTTTGTACTCTTTGATCCACATGGAAGATAATTTATTAGTTATAAAATTTTATAATTATAATGATATAAATATTTACAGTGTTCTATTGTGGACTAAGGATGAAAATATAAACCACATAAAACTGATGTTCCTTATTTGTGTTTTTTTTTCAGGTGTTTGTATACTGGATTCAATGTGGTGAATTTAGTGTAGCAACACTTTCAAGTTTTGATGCAATGAACTTCTAGAGGATCCTTACCGATGATTTATTTACACCTTTGTGATATACCCATGGATAAACTTTCAGTGTTTGGTGTTCGATTTGGTTCCTCAATAAGTGACATAAAATATTGGTTCACATTAAAGGGTAACACACGATATAAAAATATATCTTCATTTACCTTCCCTGATGATTTGATTTTATTAAGCGTTATTGTATCAGAATATTTTTTTGGAAGAAATAAAGGTATAATGACCCTGGATTTTCATACTTAAATATCACATCATTTTAGATGAATATTCAATACATAACATTATGATTTATTCTAGAATCATAAATATTTAGTGTCTTTGTAGACTAAATACATAAATATATTATTTAGGTACATTCCTCATCATCACTCATAATGTTCTTCCCACTTTGTACCATTCTTTACATTTCCTACTTAAAACCTTTATTCATAACCTAGGGAAAAGAAACATAAGAAAGGGTGATCTTAGATGCTCAGTAAGGGTAAACATGGGGTATATCAATCAATGATCATAAAAAAAGAATAAGATAAGCATAAGGGTATGATATCATAACCATAACTTACAAATTTCATACCCAATCTATCAAATATCATAAACATGAGTCATGGAATAAAACTATATCATTTAAAAAGACATGAATCATAATAGAGAGAAAAAATCATAAATCAATCATGAACCATAAGTTTAAATCATAATCATGTCATAAAATTGTGAAACCATAATATTCATAAAAACCATTTCATATGTCAAGGTTAACAACCAAGACCATAAAATAATAGTAGATTAGGTATCAACACCTATTTACTATTTCATAACAGACCATACTTCATCACCTATTTTCCATAGTGGTCCAAGCACATTGATTTTCTTACCATAGTGGATCAAGCACATTGACTTGTTTCACATAATTATCTCACATGATATAAAAATTTACCCAATGAATTGGATGGATACTTAATTTTAGTACCACCAAAAACATAATTAAAACTATACATATGTGTTCCACAAGTTCATAAAACATTCATCATATCATCATATCATAACCCATGAAAAGAAAATGGTTTTCATAAAAATTTCCTAAATTCATCATAAAATAACCCATGAAAAATAAATAGGTTTTGTGAAAATCTCTTCATCATAATAATAAAACATCTAGAGAAATAATAAGTATGATATCATTGGATTATATCTCTAGTAAATAATAAGTATCATCAAAGGATGTTATCATAAATAAAAATTTCTTTAAAAGATCACTGAAATATTTTTTGAGGAAAATGGCCTTTTAATTTTGAAATAAAATATTTAAAATATTTCCAAAATATTATGGATTTTTTTATTTGAATGGAACCTTAAAAAATTATAAATGAATATTCAACATATTTAGTGGTCATGAAGTAGAAAATTTCATTCATGTTGTGTAATACAAAACAAAGATTCCATTATCACTTTTGATAAAAAGTATATCATTTAGAAAACAATAAGAATATTCCTTTGAATTTTTTTATAGAAAGTAAAATATGGTTAAAAATAACTTTAAACATTGATATTAGAATAATAAAAACATTCTTGAAAACATTTTAAATAAAACATGAACATAGAAGAAAAGGTTTCCTGACCGAATAGTAAAACATAATCTATTTTCCTTAAAAACGTTATTTAAGTCTCTTGAGTACTTAAAGTGATGAAAATTAAAGTAAAAAAATGTATTCTATAGAAATAAATAAATGAGAATAAATATTAAAGGTATTTATGTGATAATTATCATATAATTTCCTCAATGTAAATTCAAGTATAAACAATCCCGAATAAAATGGGATTGAGACATAAATCCCTTACCTCAAGTCATATATTTATTTGCATGAATTTGAACCTAATATATAATAAATAAATGTATTCCAGAATAATAATTATATATATCATACCATATATTCTTTAATTATATAATCTTATCATATTTTTATTAATAATTCTTTATTAAAATCACTATTTTGGGTGACAACTGCTTTGTTTTTCATTCATGTTTTGATCCACCAATCACGATCCTTACACTGTGATCATGTTCAATCATATCCATAATTTTAATAATGATATTAATATAATATATATTCATTATATATATATATATATTTATATTCATCAATAAAAGGTCGAGATATAAAAATTAATTATATCGTTCATGGAGATGGTAGGTCGTACGTATGCATGATCGATGTTTTCAGTTTTTGATGAATGTAATGAAAGAAAGATAAATAATAATTCACATTTATAGAATCATTATTATATCATATATATCATATATATTCATTAATTCTATCATTATTACCATCCATGTAAAATATAATTGAAAAACAAATCACATTGCTTCATGGAGGTGGTAGTCCACATGTATGCATGAATGATGTTATCGTTTTCTAACAAATGAAAAAAAGGTGGATAATGATTGTTAAATCATCATAATAAAACTTAATTATATTTAATATACTAAATTAATTATTTTATAATGGATACCATAGATTTATATAAGGTATAATAAGAAATAAAATTGAAAATTCTCAATTAAGAGTTACACCTCTTCGACGAGAAACCTTCTTTGGCTTACACCTTAAGCCTTGAAAGGATGGTATTTTGGAAAGAAAAGAAGCTATATGATATATTTAAGGAATTATGAAGGTATTATAGTAGTTATTTTATGAGACATAAGGCTCAAAATATGCGAGGAAGAGATGATAAGAGGTTCCCTTTTATAAGTCAGGGGAGAGTCACTCTTGGAATTACTTAAAATATTAAAATATAATAAAGTAATTATAAATAAAAATGATTCCAAATGGATATATATTAGAATATAAGGTAGTATTTGGTTAAAATAAAATAAACCGATAATTTTTTTAAGGTTTATGTGTTATTTTAAACCTTATCTTTTGGTTTAACCCCTTAGTCAACCTATTTTAACCTTAATTGTGGCAACATGTTTTTCACTCTTGAAAGGTTATATTTTTTCTTATAAGGTAAAAATTATCTCATAAAGGGAAAAGGGATGATAATTTAGACCATTTATCATCCTAATTTTTCACTTTCAATATTTTTATGTATTTTAAATTATTTAATAAAATATTATTTTTCATAAAATATTATTAATGTCATTTTTGACACTATTCACATAATTTGACTTTGAACTCAACATGAAAACAATGAAATTATAATAAAAACATTTAAAAAATAAATAATATGTTATATTTATATAAAAAAATCATGTAACACAATAATACATCTAAATTGTATTACTTTTAATATTTTTAAAATAATTTATTTTATTTTTTGATTAATTGAATAAATACTCTATCGGTGTTGCGTAAGAATTTATGGTAAATATTTAATCACTAAAAATTAAAAATAAATTATTATAATAAATAAAATTATTTAATATTTTAAATAAATATTTATAACCAAACTTATCCACTTTTTATCCTTATGTAAATTTTTTAGAGATATTAATGTCAAGAGAGTGACATTTTGTATTTCTTCTCTTCTTAAATTAATATAAATGTCATAATCAAATAAATATGTCACCCAGTGGATATATATTCATTAATTATATATAAATGTCTTAACTAAACACATAAATAGTATAAAGTAAAGTGTTATAAAAATTTTAAAGGCTTATTCCAAAGTTTTAACCCCATTTTACCCGTTTTATCCTTACCGAGGTGATAAATATATACCAAGGTTACAATTCATAATGAAAAAAAATAAAAGGAACCTATTTAAAAAATTTGAACCCATTAATACTAAATTTTTAATCCATTTTTTAAAATTCAATTCACATAAGTGGTAAAAATTAATTTAAGAGAAAACCACAAAAAGCCACGAAAAACAGTTTTTTCAGAAAAATGTTTTTTAAGTATAAAAATGTTTCTTAGACCAAATTCAACAATAAAACTAATTAAAATTAACTTAATTATATTATTAATAATATAAGATACTAATTTTACTTTTAACCATTTTAAAATAAAATATAACTTTGTAAATACTTGAAACACAAATACAGTTTTCATTAAAAATCAGCATTTTTCACTATTCACTTGAAAATAAATATTTTCAGAAAAATAAAAAAAATTCAACCTAAGATAATTTTGATATGATTATTTAAAAAATTATATACTTTTTTTAAAATGTTATTTCTAAAATTTTCTGAAATTAATTATAACATTCACTCACAAAAATCAATAAAAAGTACTTTTGAGGAAAAACATATTTTTAAAGCATATAGAGACTTTACTATAATATATTTGATTTATCTAATTTTTTTTATATTTTTTAAAAATATATTTATTAATATTTATTCCTCTAATTTAATTTCTAGGTTATGACGGTATAATATTTTACGGTTCATTTCGACTCAGAGTTGTGTGTATTGCAAGCCATCAAAGAAATCAAATTTATTAATATATCATAAAATCTAGGGGTGTTACATTATACCCCTTTAAAATAATTTCACCCTAAAAATTCCATCATTCTAATATAAAAAACCGAGGATAATTCTACCTCATAACATCCTCAGGTTCCTACATTTATTCCTCTAATTTATGGTTTCGCCATAAAACTTTAACCACATAAGTGGTCTTGTTTTATAGCACTTTCTCTATATGATCCAAAATATCCAATAGTTGTTCCGCATAAGAGAGATATTGATCCAGTTGTAACGACCCAGGTATTTATAGAATAATACATTTTAATATCTATTAATATTTATGAATAAGATATTAATTTTATGTTAAAGGGGACACTTTATCTGATAGCATACTCAACACGTAATAACAGGTTTCTCTGAAATCTTACTTTGCACACAACGTTGAGTTATACAGAAAAATAATAAAATAATATTATTATTATTTTAAATGGTAGTTAACAACTAGCAGTTGGAATGGTGGGAATGAATGGTATCAATTGAATTATGAAAATATGGTTTAAATAGGTTAAAATAATGATTCATTGATTACCAAATTTATTAGAAATAGAAATAAAAACCAATTGAATATAAAGGATGTGTTTTTATGAAAACCTATTTTAAAAGTGAATAATTGTGTTTATAAAATCATATAATGATTTATGGATTTTTATTTAATAAAAAATATATGTTATATATTCAATTTAATTTTTTAAATTAATCTTATATGTTTTCTAGATATGATATAATAACAAATTCATTTTTCGGATAAAAGAAGTCTTTTTCTAAAAGTGCAGTTTTACCGCCTTTTGATGGAGAACCATTTTTAAATTTAGTTTTTGACACATTTATATGTTATATTTGAAAAAATAAATTTATTATTTAGAATAGGTACATCAAAATTTACCTTGGGTTAATTTTTGATATTTTTTTGATAACCATCATGTTTTGATGAATAGTAAAAATACGCTAAATTTTAATTGAAAACAACTTTTTCCCATCGAGATAATTTATATGGTTAAATAATATTATTTAATGGATTTAATGTATAAATTGAATATATTTTTACCATTTAATCCAATTTTGGTCATTATAAGTAATTTTACATTGAAATTGGATATAAACACATGTCAATCTTTTGGTAGTTTTTACTTCTTAAGAACACGCTTTCTGGTTTTGACAACGAGAATTAATTTTAAATTAATTACTATAATTTCTATGTTTTGAATTTGAAAAAATGGATTCTATATTTAAAATCATAAGGTATAAATTGTGTAAATAATTACCTTTTATTTTTGGACATTATGAATAGTAACTTCAGTAATTTTTTTAATTACCACAGTTAAAGGGTAAATTAGGTAAATAAGGGTAAAAAATAATATTATAATAATATAAAACTACCCTAAAATGTGTATTAATCCTATTGGATGATATAGTTTCGAACATGAGAATACTTAGGCCGAAATTTTGGCATTTGGGAGCCACTTGGGTGTGAAAATGACATTTTATAATATTTAATTTAAAGTAAAGGGAAATATAACAGAAACTTGTATCTTTTACTAAATAAAATTTAATATAGGGTTATATAACTGATATATTTGACTATAAATATTAATTATAAATATAAAAATATTTACTACATCATGATATTTTATTTATAATTTTTAGACATTAAATAAATAATTTTATTTATGACACAATGATGATGAAATGATTGTTTCATTAATAAAGGATTCAAATAAATGATATTATAAATATTAAAATAAATTTATTTGATTTTTTTATTACATAAAAGAATTTTATGAATTATATTGACATATTATCTTTGAGTTAATACCTTTTTTTGAAGGAATCAATTTGTTACGACTTTAACAAAAATCAATTACTAAATAGTGTCAAAATTGACATAAATGAGTTTTTAAAACAAATACTATTTTATTAAATGATATAATAGTCCTAAAAATATAAGATTTGTCCAAATGACTAATGTTAAAAATTTCATTAATGATCCACTTATGGTTTTCTTGTCATTTTATAGTAACTATAGTAACCATATATTATGAAAATATAAGAAGACATGGTAAGAGTTAATGTTTCTAACTAAGGGATAAAGCTAAAATATAATGTTAATTGTATGAACTAAAATTGTATAAAAACTATTAGTTGAGATTTTTTCAACCCAAAATCATCTTATATTTGAAATAAATGAGTTTGGGACCATTTGAAATTGAAAATCATTTTATAATAAAATAATATTTCAGGACTTTCTTAAAGTGCCCCTCCTCCCTCTTATAAAAGGGCATCACCTCTACCCACTACTCACACCTCTCAATCCCCTTGGATCATCCAAATTCTGATCAAATAACCTCCCAAAATCCCTAAATTCATCACAAAATTATTACATTGGGCATAATACAATTCAAGAAATCCTTTTGGCTCAAATCAAAAGAAGTTACCCGATTTAGAGGTAATATCTTCTCTCAAGTTACTTTCTTTTATTTTAAATATTCACTCCCTATGCTCTTATTATTCTATGATTTCATAAAAACAAACAATATCCTAAATATACTATGATTTTTTATGATAAGTATTCAAACTAAACTTACACACACCTCAATCTAATAGATATGAACATATTGTTTATGTGTACGGGGAACTACAACCTCACGAAATGATGATTGTTCAATTTTCCCCCACCACCTCTCATAGTGTAAATTATAATGGAAATGTATTTATATATGATATATATTATATTTATATTTTCTATATGCTTCTGTATTTTTATTTACAACATACCTTTATGCTTTCCATAATGTGTAAATACGATAATTTCATTTGAGGAAGTGCGGACTACCGCCCCCTCAAAGTGATATAAATCATTCATGCCATATATGGAACATATAAAGGATGGAATTAATTAAATTATGTAACTTATATAAAATATTATATTATAATATAATTATAATATACCTGTGTATTATTTAGTTTTCATTCCTTTAATATTAAAAATAAATGAAAGTAGCGTTCATGCGTACGTACGACCTACTGTCTCCATGAACTGTGCATTTTATTTATCATCTCCAAATATTATGGGTTATTATAAATACATATATACTGGATATATATGATATTTAAATCATGAATAATATTTTTGTGATAATGGAATTTTTATCACATGGACAATTTGTAATTATAACAAGTTCATTTTTGACTCAAGTACTGAACATCGACAAAACATCCGATATGAACTCAAATAATTAACTAATTGCTATAAAATTATGATAGGTAATATAAAATGAATAATAATCTTGAAAAAGTTTCTGAATCAAGTATAAATTAACCTAATTTTATTATTTAGGAATATAAATAACGAACGAAACAAGTCAGACTCAAGGTAAGGGACTTCGTCTCAATCTCCTTTGATTGAGGCTTATTTTGGTTTATACACGATTTTATTTTATACGACGTATACTCAAACCATTTTAATTTTAATTTAATTAAACTATTTTCAAAAGGAATATTTTGTTTTATGAAGTGTTTTACTAAACGACAAAGGGAATGTTTCTTTTTAACGTACATGGTGACAATGACCTTTCCTCCACCACGAGTATTATTTGATATTTGGCTTCCTTAACAAGCCGTAATGTTTTTAAAAGGAAAAGTAAATACCATATAACATTTTTATGTATTTTGGTATTAAAAATTGTTTTGATAAAGTATTGATTATTTCAATATCATGAAATTATTTATTGTGATTTCAATGTGGAAATGCTATCTTTCCTTTATGCTTGTTTTATGTGTTATGATTATGATATGGTTCTTGGTCCTTTATTACGTATACGAGTGGTTACTTGATAAACCGAGGGTGGGTGATCTCATGATATCTCTCTAATTAATTGGGTAATGTGAAAAAGGTAAACATTAAGGATTATCCTAAGAGATTTAGGGAATATATTGTGATGGGTATTCCAAATGTAACCATGAAGGTTACTCCCTATATAGTTGTGAAAGCTACAATGTAAATATGTTATGGATGCCACAAGTTACCTTTTGGTTTTATGATTTTTACGAGTTATTCAAAAAACTTATGATTTCATGAGATATATTAAAGAGCTTATGTTTTATGAGTAAAAAGTATGATTTCATTTATTTGTATGTATTCATGGAATAATGTTTTCTTTTCTTATTTCATATCACTTACTGAGTTTTTTATTTTCATCCAAACTTTTTGAAATGTTTTTTTCATATGGTATAAGGAAGGGTAAGAGAAAATAATAATTCAAGAATATTTTTATCAAGAAAATAATTCTTGTTTTATTTAAAGAGTTTTATTATTGTGGAAAATATCGGATAGAGTAGAAGTGTCTACTTTGTAATATTTGAGATGTAATGTAATAGTTATGGCCTAATTTTCTAAAACTCTAAACCTAAGAAGATCCTTAATGTGAATTCTTGAATTAACTAAAGATTATGTAATGTTTAAGGCTGGGGCCTTATACCATTAGTATGAAATATGAGTTTGGTACATGTGAAGTATCAGGTTTTTTCTTCCTCATGAGAGGTACATGGAACGCATCATGAAATTAAAAGAGATTTTTTGGAATCTCTAAGTGATAAACTACCATACCAACATGATCAAGAATTTAAAAGGGAATGATATATCTAGGGATTAACTATCCCTTATTTCAAAATCTCATAACCTCCTATAAGGTGATATTTATAGGAATTCATTTTCACCAACTTTTAACTCTAGATCTCACTAATGATTATCATCATAACTTTTTTTGTCAACTTTGAGACACCCTTATATACTACTAAATGGATCTAAGTTTTTTTATCATCTTCTCAGATATATCAGGTACCAATAGTTTTATTTCACTAAATTTATCATAGCATTCTAGTGTTCCACACTTATTTTTCATAGAGGGATTCATAAAGATCCATATGAATTCTATTTTAAAATTTATTATTTTAAGAAAACTTGATTATATGAAGGTGTTAATCCCAACCATATTTTAAATACATAGAACAAGACCTAAACATATCCTATGGGGTTTGAATATTTCTCTCATAATGACTATCTGTCTGAGGATAATAAGTAGTAATGAAACAAAAATCTATATCCAAAACCTACTAAATACTTCTCCAAAACTTCAAGGTAAACCTCAGACCCCGATCAAATACAATTGAGAGTGGTACTCCAAAAAACCATACTAATTCCTTAATGTATAACCTGAGAAGATGATCAAGAGAGAAATATTATCTTATTTTAATTAAGTGTTCTAAATTAAAAAGGCAATTGACTACAAACCAAATAGCATTGTCCCCTTTAGATGCTTTGGGGATTTCAATGATGAAATCCATGGTAAATTTTCCTATTTAGATTTAGGTATGAGTAATGTTTGTAAAATACTTTTAGAGTTATGTCTCTCAGACTCAACTTACTGATATACCATGCATCTAGATACATACTTTGAAATATCCTTCTTCAAGTTATCACACCAAAAATATTCTTTCAGATCTATACACATCTTTGTACTTATAGGATAAATAGAGAGTGGTGAACTATGAGATTCATCCAACAAATCCTTTAAATATGGTATATACAAGACATATAATCAGTTCCTAAACCTTATCATTCTATCCAAATCATGGTTGAACTCAGGAACACTCTTTAATTTCTTCTATAATTACACATCTTCCTTTTATACCTCTTTAATATTCACATGGATAGATGGTTGAACATTTATCTGAGAAAGATAATATATTTCCCCTTTAATCATGATTCCAAGTTTCATATTTTTCAAAACCATAAGTATTAGATCTATTTTAATCCTTATCATGGAAAAAATATCATGGTCTTTCTGACTCAGAGCATCATCCACCTTATTCACCTTCCCATATTGGTAAGTTATTGAGCAGTCATAATATTTAATCAATTTCAAAAATCTTCTATGGTGCATATTCAACTATTTCTATGTGAATATAAACTTTAAAATTTCATGATCTATATATATGTCACACCTTTCACCATAAAGATAATGCCTCCATATAATCAATGGAAAATTACCATAACTAATTTTAAATCACGAGTCAAGTAATATTTCACATGTATTTTCAATTTTCATGAGGCATATTCTATCACCATATAATTCTGCATGAGGAAACATCCCAGTCACTTCTTTAATACATCATTATATATCACAAACCCTTCTCCACTATAGGGTAGTGTGAGAGTAGGTTAACCAACCAACCTTCTATTTATCCCCTTGAAATTTCATTCACACTTATCTATCCATAAGAACTTAACCCCATTCTAAGTCAAATTGGTTAGTGAATTATATAGTCATGATAAATCTCTCAAAAAGTGTCAGTAATATCTATCCAACCTAATAAAAATATAGATCTCAGTAATCATGGTTGGTCTGGTCCGTTTCTCAATAACTTATATTTTTAAAGGATCCATTGAAATACCCTCACATGATATTATGTGACACAAGAATATAACTTCCTGAATCCAAAATTCATACTTGGTAAATTTTTCATATAGCTTATCCTTCCTCAGTCTTTATCACAATTCTCAAATAATCTTCATGATCTTAATTTGTCATTGAATATATAATAATATAATCTATAAAAACTACCAGAAACTAATCATGGTAATCTTTAGATACTATATCCATTAAATTCATGAAGATAGTAGGGGAATAGGTAATTCTAAATGGCATCACTATAAATTCATAATGCCCGTACCTCACATGAAAGGTTGTATTAGGTATCTCCTCCTTATTAACCCTCAATTGATGTTATACAGAATGAAGGTAAATCTTGGAAAATTATTTATCACATTATAATTGATCAAACAAATCATTGATACGGGGCAGAGGATACTTTTTATTGATAGTGATCTTGTTAATTTCCCAATAATCAATGAAAAGTTGCATTGACCCATATTTCTTCTTAACAAAAAGAACAAGTTCACCCCTAGTGACACACTAGGTCATATTAATCCATTATAAAAATTATCTTGGAGTTTATTCTTCAATTAACAAAACTAAATTGATGTTATTATATAAGGATTCATTAAAATAGGTGTAACACCAAGTATAAGTTATATTGAAAACTCAACTTCACAATTCAGAGGAAGACTAGGAAAATATTTTGGAAATACATAATTAAAATCCCATAAAATAGGTATATCCTCAAAATTGATTTTCTCCTTAACCATATGAGATAAATACCCCTCATGGATAGGAATTAAGATCTACAATATAGAATTAATTTCTATTAGAATTTAATATTCATACTTTCACTGATAAATAATCATAGGTTCACATGGAATATAAAATGTGACTTCCATTCCAAAAAAAATTGTTATGGTCTCTATATAAATAAATTCAATCCATTCCTATAATCATATACAATTCTACTAGGGGAAGAATAAAAATTTTTTAGGTATCAAATTCCCATAAACTTTAATTAGAGAGGAATTATAGACTAGAGATGTGACCATCATACCATTAGAAGTTTTCTAAAAAAATTCAACATCTAATAATTGGGGATCTGAATTAAAATTCCTAGATAATTTTCAAGATATAATGGAATTCATATAACTAAGATAAAATAAAATACTTTGAGATTTGAGCATACCTATAACCACCAAAATTTTATTATTCTTTATTAAATCCCTTTCTAAAACCAAAATTATTATCATGATCATAAGGCATATTTGATCAGAGTGATCAGTCATGAAAAATAATTCATAAGATTTCTAAATCACAACACCTTATTCTCAATCTATGGAACCTTAGCTTAAACCTAGTTCATCTATGGTTATTATGAAAATTTTATGATGTTATCCTATACTTAGACTTACCCCTAAGTTTTTTACCAAAGTTTTCTAAACCTAATATCCAAAGATTAACTAAAACCTACTTTAATGATAACTATATGGACCCAATATTTTCATACATAAATATCACATAATTTTAGATGAATATTCAATACATAACATTAAAATCCATGCCAAAACCATAAAGGTTTAGCGTCTTTGGAGACTAGATACATAAACATATTATTCAGGTACAATCTTCATCATCTTTCATAATGTTCTTCCCATTTTGTACCATTATTAACATAACCTACTTAAAATCTTTCTTCATAACCTAGGGAAATAAAACATAAGAAAGGGTGATCCCATATGCTCTATAAGGATAAAAATGAGAGATATCAATCTATTATCATAAAAAAGCACATGATAACCATAAGGGTATGAGATCATGACCATAACTTAAAAAGTTTATACTGAATCTATCAAATATCATAAACATGAGTTATGATATAAAAATTTATCATTTCAAAAGACATGAATCATAAGAGTGATAAAGCATCACGAATCAATCATGATCCATAAGTTTAGATCATAATCATGTCATAAATGCATGACACCATCATAGGCATATAAACCATTTAATATGTAAAGGTTAACTGATGAGACCATCAAATCATAGTTTATCAGGAATCAACACATGTTTCCCATATTACAACAGATTAGGAATCATCACCCATTTCCTATAGTGGATCAAAAAAATTGACTTATTTCCCATAGTGGATTAAGCACATAGACTAGTTTCCCATAATTATCGCTTGATATATAAAACTTTACCCAATGAATTGGAGATATATATAATTATAGGAACACATATAACATAATAAAAACCATACATATGTGTTCCACAAGGTTATAAAAAATTCATCATATTATCATATCATAACTCATGCAAATAAAATTATTTTCATAAAAATTTCATAAATTTATCACAGGTAAACCCATGAAAAATAAATGGGTTACATAAAAATATCATAATCATAATAAAAAACCATCCAAATAAATAATAAGGATGTAATAATTGGATTATATCCTTAGTAAAGAATAAGTAATATCAAAGGATGTTTTCATAGATGAAAATTCATTTAAATTATCATTGGAATATTTCTTGAGGAAAATAGACTTTTCATTTTGAAATAAAATATTTAAAATATTTATAAAATATTATGGAAAAAAATTCTTTGAAAAGAACCTTATAAAATTATAAAGGAATAATAAAATCATTGATTGGTCATGAAAGTGGTAAATTCTTTTCATTCTATGTATGTTAAAATAAAGATTCCATTCTCACTTTTGGTAAAAAGTACATCGTTCAAAAAATGACAAGAATATTCATTCGATTTTTTTTATGGAAATTAAAACATGGGTAAAAATGAATTTAAAAATACATATGATAATTTTAAAAACATTATTGATTTTTTTTAAAGAAAATAGGGACATGGAAAAAAAATATTCCCAACCAAATAGAAAAACACAGTCAGTTTTCCTTAAAAAAATTCTTTCGGTATATTGAGTACTTAAAGTGAGAAAAATGAAAGGAAAAAATGTATTAATTATAAATAAAAATATGAGAATAAAAATTAAATTTATTTATTTAATAAGTATCATATAATTTCCTTAAAGTAAATTCAAGCATAAACAACCCCGAATAAAATTGGATTAAGATACAAATCCCTTACCTAATGTATCATATTTATTTGTACATGTTTGAACCTACTATATAATAAATATAGTTTTATTATATATGTATTAAAAAATAATACTCATATATATCATACCATATATTATTTAGTTATAACTACTTATCACCTATTTATAAATAATTCTTCATTAAAATCACTATTCTAGGTGATAACTGCTTCATTTTTCATGCATGTTTTGGTTTGGAAGTCCCATTACTTATACTATGATCATGGTTCCATAATATATATAATTTAATCATGATATTTATATAATATTTATTCATTATATATATATTTATACTCATCCATAAAAGGTAGATATAGAAAAATTAATTACATCGTTCATGGAGACGGTAGGTCATACGTATGCATGAATGCTATTTTCACTTTTCAATGGATGAAAGTAAAGAAAGGTAAGTTATAATTTACCTTTAAAGAATCATTATTATATAATATATATAATATATATTAATTAAATATATCTTTATTACCATCTATGTAAAACATAAGTAAAATGATAATTACATCTCTTCATAGAGGTGGTAGTCCACACGTACGCATGAGCGACATTATCATTTTCCAACGGATGAGAATAAGGTGGATAATGAATGTTACATAATCATAATAAAATATCATTATATTAAATATACTTAATTAATTATTTTAAAATGAATACCATATATTTATAGAAGGTATAATAAGAAATAAAATTGAGAACACTCGGTTAAGAGTTATACCTCTTCGTTGAGAAACCTTCTTTGGGTTATACCTTAAACCTTGAAAGGATGGTATTTTGGAAAGAACACAATCTCTAGTATGTAGTTAATTTTTTTTATTAAGGTATTATGATAGGTATTGGATGAAATATAAGGATAAAAATGTGTGAGGAATAGAGGATAAGAGGTCTCCTTTTATAAGTGAGGGGAGGGGTACTCTTGGAATTACTTATAAGATTAAAATACAATAAAGTGATTCTCAAGAAAAATGATTCCAAATGGATATGTATTAGAATATAAGGTAGTATGTTTTTAAATAAAATCAAAAAATAAAATTTTTAATGGTTTATGTGGTGTTTTAAACCTTATCTTTTGGTTTAACCCCTTAGTTAACCTATTTTAATCTTAACCATGATAATGCCTTTTTCACTCTTAAAGGGATATAATTTAACTTATAAGGTAAAAATTGAATAATAAATGAAAAATAGATGATATTTTAGACCATTTATAATAATAATTGTCCTATTACAATATTTTTATGATTTTTAAATAATTTAATAAAATATTATTTTCCTAAAATATTATCCATGTCATTTTTGATACTATTTACATAATTTGGATTTGAACACAACATGAAAGAAATGGAATTAAAATAAAAACATTTAAAACATATATAATATGTTATATTTATCTAAAAAATTTGTGTAACACAATAATTCATCCAAATTGTATTACTTTTATTATTTTTAAAATAATTTATTTTTATTTTTATATTAATTGAATAAATACTATATCAACATTGTGTAAGAATTTAGGATAATTATTCAATAAATAAAAATTAAAAATAAATTACTATGATAAATAAAATTAATTCATATTTAAATTAAATATTTATAACCAAACTTATCATCCTTTTATCTTTATGTAAAAAGTTTAAAGATATTAAATTCAAGAGAGTGACATTTTGTATTTATTCTTTTATTAAATTAATATAAAGGTCATAATCAAAGAAAAATGGCACCAAGTGGCCAAATATTCAATAATGGGATGTAAATTAACAAACTCAACTAATTAAATATGATAAATTCAAGTTTTATTGAAATTTTATAGCCTAATCCAAAATTTTTATCCCTGTTTTACATTTATCGAGGTGACAAATATTTACCAAGGTTACTATTCATAATGAACGAAAAATAAAACAAACATATTTAAAAAATTTGAAAATATCAATTAAAAATATGGAATCCATTTTTCATGATTCAATTCCCAAAATTGGAAGTAATTAATTTAATATAAAATCACAAAATGCAATGAAAAAACAGTTTTTCATAAAAATGTATTGTTAAGTATAAAAATATTTTTACACTAAATTGAACCATAAAATTATTTTCAATAAACTTAATTAAATTATTCATAATATAATAGAACTAATTTTAATTTAATCTATATTAAAATAAAATGTAACTTTGTAAATGCTTGAAACAAAAATACAGTTTTCAATAAAAATCAGTATTTTTCACCATTCACTAGAAAATAAATCTTTTCAGTAAAATCTCAAAAATTCAACCTAAGATAATTTTGATATTATTATTTAAAAAATGATATCATTTTTATCAAATACTATTTCTAAATGTTTCAAAAATTAATTATGATATTCCTTCACAAAAATGAAATAATTACCATTTTTGAGGAAAAGTTATTTTTGAAGCATATAATGACTTTACTAAAATATATTTTATTTATATAATAAATTTATACATATTTTTTTCAAAATGTTCTTATTACTATTAATTTTTTCAATTAACAGCTAGATTATAATGGTATACTATATTATAGATCATTTCCACTTAGAGTTACGTGTATCACAAGCCATCGAATAATTCAAATTTATTAATATATCTAAAATATTAGGGTGTTACAAAAGGTGAGGGTTGATATATTAAATGGAATGAACTTTAGTTTTTGATAGATGCAGATAAAATATTATCATATCTAAAATGATCTTGAAGTTCCATTAACTAGAACTGAACTTGAGAAGATGGATGATGCTGAATGGGAGCGGTTAGATATTAAATCTCTTGGTTTTATTAAGATGAAATTTTGTAACAACCCAATATTTTATGATATATTTATTTTTAAATAATTTTAATCTTTTAGATAGCTTGTGATAAATGAAAACCTGAGTCTAAATGAACCGTAATATAGTATACCATTATAAACTAGTCATTAAATTAGTGGGTATGAATAAGACTAACTAAATTATGAAAAGTATATGGTTTATAAATGTATAAAATAAATTCATTAGTTAACAAATGATTAGAAATAAAAATAACAATCATTTTAAAGTAAAATAAATGATTTTCTAAAAAACTATTTTTATACGTGCAATGTGTTTTTATCTTAATAAATCAAATTAATAACTATTGGTGAATAATTTTAATGAAATTTATATATTATATACTCAATAAAATGTCTCACAATTCATCTAATGTTTTTCCAATCACAGGATAAGAATAAATCTAGTTTTATGTTTAAAAAATACATTTTACTAAAAAGCGATTCCATCGCGTTTTTGTGCACTTATTTGAAAATTAATATTTACCACTTTTAAAAAATGTATTTGAAAAAATGAACTTCATTCTTGAAATCAACATGTCAAAATTATCTTTTTCACAAACCTCCACCAATGATACCATAATGAGAGTCCCGCCTCTAGTAGGCCTCGGGTTGACGACTAACATTGAGGGTATAAAAATCTTATGAAATGGGTGGCATTATCCTCTATAATAATATAAGATCAGGAGATAAGATGAATCATCCACAAAAAAATCCATGACATAATGTAAAAAAAAAACAAAAAATCATACCACAATGCATGAATAAATAAAAATGATACAGATAAAAGTCTCTAAAGTAAATAGACAAAAACAAAGCTAAAGTAGCGACACAACAACTATCAAAATGTCTGAGCTAGTAATTTTCATCATGGTCCACATAGTCCTCTAGGAAACCTAAAAATCAATTTATATACATAGGGTGGTCATACAAGTATACTCAGTAGGAAAACCAAAGTCTCTCATGAATATGTTAAAAGGGCATACTAATGCACCCATGACTAAACAACAGAACCAACAACACCTAAACAGGTCAATTATCCATCATAACCTCACCATGGCATGGTTAACAAATAACAAAATACAACTATAATAACATAATAATAAGCACATCGATAAAGGGTACCCCACGCTACTTTACCAATAATTTTCCACTATCACATCCCAACATCATACGTCCTAGAACTCCTATCTCTTTCATATAACATATACCACCACCCCAAAACATTGTCACATCACATCATACCTGCAGAAACCTGCATAATTTCCCTATAGAATGGTCACATTACATCTCACCCAAAGACACATGGTCCATCACATCACAACCACAACCACAACCATAGTAGTAAGGTATCATGAACATGATTGAAATAAACCTCGTGAACTCCTTCTACCATGTATGACCCCACCATAAGTCACCCCACAATATGGTCATATGACATCTTGACCGAAGAAACATGGTCAATCACCTAGTGCACTAATAGACCTCTAACCATCACAACCTATGCATATCTACTCGCCTGGAATAGAGAGTGGGAAAGAGAGGGTATCCAACCATCCATCTTCATTACTGGGATTTTGGAAAAAACACCCCCTATGTGAATATAAGGGTGTCCTCACATAGTGCCCGACACAGGTGGAATGTGTATAGAAATCACAAGGAATATACAATTATATACATATATCCACACACATGCCCAACCTACGGGTTAAAAAAACACTAACCAACTCACAACATTCCCACTTACACTGCAACTACTGAATACATAACAACACACAAACCACAATCCATATATCACATTTCCAACCAATTCCATAATCCAGTACATTTGTTTCATTATTTATCAAAAACCACATTTAACCACACATCCCATCATTCGTTTTTCCGTTAATCATTTACATCCCAATAACCAACCCAACCCAATCCCTTTAAACCATTATTAACCAGTAATTACATCACTACTCAGGCATCTAAAACAACACAACCATTATCGCAAGCAGCTCATCATTCCCATCAAACCATCACCTCACTGCCCCACACGTACGACTAAACAAACTATCACCTCACCCCCCAAAAGAACATAAAAAAACCATCACCTCACCACCCAAAAAGCATGACCAAACAAACCAAAACACATCAAAGATAATTTTACAAATTCAACAAAGGGGATTTTATCAAATTTCACTTTATTTTAGAGGTATTATTACACAAGGCATAAATCTTGATGAAACCATTTTATTAGACAAATATAAGTGGTTAAGAAATTTCTATTTATATAATGTGATTCCAAAAAATCAAATCAATAAAGGGTTCCAAAAAACATGTTAGATTAGATCAAACAAATCCCCCCTGCAATAGCCAAAAATATTTTTTAGGAAATTCAGCCCGTATAAACATAATATCATAAACATATCAAAGTTGTAAAAGCAAGAAAATCATTACCTTTACCATAAAACCAATGCCAACCATTCACCATAGATAAACAAGAGTAAAACCCTCCTACATGATACAAAAAAGTGAGAAATGAGGGATTAGCTACCTCAAAGAAGATTTTACAACTGACTATGCACTTCAGGGTGAAGAAGAAACGCCCATGAACCACAACCACATGAAAAATCCATAGATAAACCTACACCACATCAAGGGTTATAAAAAACACATCCCAACTCATAACCCAAACCAAAAAACTGCACCACCATAGTGGATTTTCAAATAATAATGGAAGGAAAACCATGGGGAAGAGAGGATAGCTCACCATAGATTTCCAACGAACATCAACTAGAATCAACAAATCAAAGAAGGATAAGGAGGGTTGGAAGATCATCCAAAATAACCTAGGGTTCGCCCAAAAATAAGATAGAGGGGGGGGGGGTATGGCCAAATGAATAAAAATAATCCAAACAAAATTATTTAAAAACTAGATCTCACACCTTTCATGTCATGAATTAGGTTCACGACGTGAATTCCATGGGAATTTACAAAATTCAAACTTCCACAAAAATTTGTGTCACCTTGGCCTATTTTAATTACAAATCATGGATTAGTTTCATTACATGAATCCGTTTCATGGATTCCTCTATCATTACATACATTCTATGTATTCATCATCTTCACAAGTCATAAATCACTATCTCACATCATTAATCCCTTTCATGTTGTGAACCTCTTGCCACTGCACTCCTATAACTCCAACCTCCACCAAAACCTATGGGGTTTTCCTCTAAATCACCACCAAATCTCTCAAACCATCAAAAATGGAAAATTAATAGTTTTTGAAGGCACATACTGTTACATCAGATACCACTCAAATGATTATCATCCTTAAGAATAAAAAAACCTAAAAAAGGGGCCCGAACAATCACCCCGTGAGATACCTCTCAAGGATATTGTCATACCGAAAGTGCTTCCACCACCCAACTCACCAACTAAAACACCCAAAAAATGGCCATGCAAGCACATAAACACACAAATATATCACTAACTCTCACTGGGAACAACAAAACATCATCTGGTACCATCAAAAAATCACCACACACCAAAAAACCAATGAAAAACCATCTCAACCTCCACAAAATCCAAAATAATAAACACTACGACTAACAAATCCTGCTGCCTCAAACATATGAATAAGGGAGTTCCATAATCTATGTTAGGATAATATCTAATCTTGGTGTCACTAAATCACCTGCACTAGTTTAATTTCATTGTAGTATAATGCCTATATATTAAGAATGATTTTCTCTCCTTTTTATATGTTGTAACTTTTTACACATCACACATTAGGGAAAAAAACTCATCAGATAAAACAATAAGGTTTCAAACATCACTTCATTCAGGAAAAACCAAAATATAGAAAAATAAAACTCAAAACAGCTCAGGGTAATGGGCATGAATATGCATATCTCACTCCCAAGTACTCTCCTCCAAGCCACCAATCCTCCATAAAACACAAACTAAGGGAATAGTCCATCCACAAAACACCTTCTCTTGGTAATCCTAAATCTCTACTAGATGTTCCATGAACATTGCATCATCCAAGATAACCAAATATCCCCATTTAATGATATGATATTCATCATGAAGATACCGATGAAGCTGAGAGATATAGAGGACATCATAGATCCTCTTTAGCCATGGTGACAATTCTAACCGATACGCCACCTTGCTAACTTATACCAACACCTAAAAGGGTCCAACAAACATAGGATAAATCTTACTACCCCTTACAAACCACCACTATTCACTTTGAGGGTATACCTTTAAGAAAATGTGGTCTCTAACCTCAAACTCCAAGGGCCTCATCCTATGATCAACATAGGCCTTATGACAAACCTATGCTACTTTCATCCTCTCTCAAACTAACTGAAACTTTTCTATCATGCTCTACAACACATTGGGACCAAGAAATGATTCCTCCCCAACCTCTATCCATCACAATAGAGAACTACATGACCTCCCATACAATGCCTCAAATAGGGTCATGATAATGAAAAAGTGATAACTATTGTTATAATAAAACTCAACCAAATGAAAATGTCACACCCAAGATCCACCAAAGTCTAAGATGCATGCCTATATTATGTCCTACATCGTCTAGATGGTCCACTCCATCTAACCATCCATATAAGGGAGGAAAGAAGTGATAAGGTCTAACTAAGTTTCAAAAGCATGTTTTAATCCCCTCTAGACTCCTGAGGTAAAATGTTAATCTCGATATGAGACAATAGACCTAGGAACTCTATGAAATAACAACACCTCATCCACAAATCTCTTAGAAAAATCATCCATTATGCCCAACTCCTTGATCACTACAAAGTGGGATGATTTAATCAACTGATCCACAACCACCTAGATATAATCACAACCTCCCTGAGATTGAGGTAAACCTATGATGAAATCCCTTGATATTTCATCCCATTTCCACTTAGGGACATCCAAAGGCTGAAAAAAACTACTAAGAACATGATGATCCAACTTTACCTACTAGAAAACCAAACACCTCTACATAAACTCCGCCCCCACCCATTTCATCTCGGGCCACCAAAACTACATCCTCAAGATATTGTATATCTTGGAAACTCCCAGGTGTATCGCTAATGGTGTGCAGTGAAACTTATGAAGGACTACCTCATGCATCACTTCTAGAACAAAAAGTCTCCCACAAAACAACATATGGTTCTGACCAACCTCTGACCATCCCTTTAGAGCATCACCATAGACAACACGATCACACATAAACAATGCCTCCGAGTCTCCACACTGAGACTCCTCCATCTAATAAATTAGAGAAGACTACACCATCATCTAAAAAATATCCTCTACCATCATTCACCCTTATATCTAAGTTCAAGGATGTCAACTCCTCTATTATTTTCCAAACACCCCTAACTCCTAAACAACATCCTTCCATGAATTTATTCTTAAAATTTCAACCATAATATTCCATTTTCCTAAGGTGTAGGATATAAAAAAATCATAATCCTAAAGGAACTATATCCACCTCCATTGTCACATATTAAAATCAAGTTGCAAAAAGATATACCTCAATCTCTTATAATCTATAAAGACCGTAAAGTGATCCCCAATGAGTTAATTCCACCAAAGCTTCAATGAAAACACAACCGATACTAGCTCCTGATCATAGGAAACATAATTATGCTCATGGGGGTGTAACTTACTATAAGTATATGAGATTAATACACTCTACTTCATCAACATGCATCCCAAGACCAAATAGGAAGTGTCACATAAAACCTCAAACAACACACCCTCCTCAGGAAACCGAAGCACTGAATCACTAGAAACTTCTATTTCAGAAAACCAAATGCTACCTGGAAATGATCAGTCCATAAAAAGGCTTATCCTTTCCTGTTCAAAGATATAAATGGGGCTATAACTCAAGATAAATTGGGCAAAAACCTCCAATAATAGCTTGTAAGACCAGTGATACTATGAACCTATACCACATTATTAGGTTTTACCCAAGATACAAATACCTTGAACTTTGTTGGGTATACTACTACACCCCATTGAGACACCACATGCCAAAGGAAACACACCTCTTTCATCTAAAACTTACACTTGGACAACTATCCATAGAAATGGTGGCATTGAAGGACCTATAAGAAAACTCTGAGATGATCAGTATTATCCTCCTCTAAATTCAAGTAGATCAATATGTCATTGATAAGAACAACTAATAACTACTCCATGAATTCATGGAAAATAGAGTTCATGATCCCCTTGAACATAGATGGTTTGTTCGTGACACCCAATGGCATGAATACAAACTCAAAGTACCCAGAACTACATCTGAAGGCAGTATTCCAGATATCATCTACCTTCACCCTCGACTAGTTATACCTAGACTGCAAATCAATCTTAGAAAACCAAATTTCCCCTATTAGCTGGTCAAAATGATTGTTTATTCACAGAAGAGGGCAAAGATTCTTGATCATTACCTGATTTAACCTTCTAAAGTCTATGAATAACCTCAGACTACAATATGACTTCTTTGAGAATAACATTGGAGCACCCCATGGTGGCACACTAGGCTGAATGAAACAGCTCTAAATCAAATCATCCACCTAGAACCTCAACTCACATAACTTTGAGGGTGCCATTAGATAAGGGAGGAATCAAAGTTATAGATTCACCCAACTGTAGTTATATCCCGAATTTGATGCTACATCAAGGGGTAAGGTTGTAACCACCTCTGAAAAAACATCCAAAAAATCCCAAAAAACCTTGAGAACCTCTAACATCCCAATATACACTGATTCCATAAACAATTCATCCATTAAGGAAATAAGGGGCTCCATACACCTACAAACCACCTAAAAACTCCGATCGCCAATGAAAAACACACACTGACCATCCACGTTTGAGAACACAACCCTCCACTAGAAGAATTAAATAATAGAATGCATAGAATATAACCAATTGATTTTAAGAATGATTTCATACTATTTAATATGAATCAAGAACATATCCCCATGGGAATGAAGTTCCCCCATCATTAGTTTACACCTCTAACACACATAAAACAGGATGGTCTCGCTTCTGATTATCATATTCAAAAATGGGGGCACTAGAATCCTCTCTACGTCTATCCCCAAGTAATAGAATAGAGTGGGTGAAACAAATAGTGTTAATATAATGAATTAAACAAGTATTAAATAAGAATAGATGACAAGCTGAGCATACCTCAAACAATCTATGGAACCTCTGGAACCACTGCCTCTACTACATGTAACTGACCATGCCCAGCTCCTCTACCTCTCTGCTGACAACCACCTCTATGTACATGCTCAATTTGAGGTCCATAAACACTAGTAACATCTTTTTTATAACCTCTACCCACTCTATATACCATTAGTGGATCATAATCCTACTGCCCCTACTAATGAAATGGCCTCACCAACAACTTCTTCTAAGAGTAGAAATTAATTATAATTCGTATACCAAACTAAGCCTAAATAACCAATGGTAACTAGTTTTAGTGATGTCCATGAACCCCCCAAAAAAAACATGCTGGTCTAAATCCCCTAGTAAAATCATAAAAACTATTGGCCCCAGAAGGTTTAAATGAAGCTACTTTGTTTGAATCCCTACTAGTTAAAACCTCAAAGGCCCTAGAACTAGAGTCCTACCACTAAAAAATATTATCCTTAAGGAACCATGTATATTCCCCTATCATGTTAAATATATTTGTGAGTGTATCTACTTGATCACCTTCTCCTTATTTTGAATCTATAGATATGTTGGCTATGTAAAAGGAGTAACTACTTATTGGATTGAAGTACAAAGTACCTCCTCAAGATATCTTACACACAGATCCTCATTTAGAAAAATATCTGAGGTAAAACATAGATGGTCCTTGAAATTGATTCCCAACTCCCACATTGACATACTACTCTTTTGAAGATAAATAAGCTCTAGCCTCTTCATTGAATTCATGGTCGACAAAAGGAACTCTTCCCATAAATCTTTTTTAAAGTCGACCCATGAAATATCTTCCTCATTCCGCTCATCCAGATACAACGTCCACCACTAACATATAGCCCATGCATCTAAATAACTACAAAAGGGGCCTAGTATCCCACCAGAGCCTAGATAAAACTGAAAGCAATCTCAACCTCTTCCAATTAGCTCTTTTTCTCCACATCCAAAACACTTCGCTCATACTTCCCCAAAACCTACCATAGAAAATCACACAATGGCCTATGTCTATACTCATCCTCCTATACTGGATAAACCTTATGACGATTAACTTGATTAGCCTGGTAAATCTCAACCACATGAGGCACATGCAAACAATGTCTGGGATCCATAGCTGAAAGTCAATTTTTTTTTTCATAAGACCAATAGTAAGTAGTTTTATTTAGATTCATTTTAAACTTCCCAAAACAACCCAAATCAAATAGGAACATAAGTTATCATAATAGATGTACCTTTCCTAGGTCTCTACCCTGAAAATAGATCCAACTCACTTAGTTTTTCAATAATATCAGAGTCTATGCACTGAATCATGAGGGGACCTAAGATCTCTTGTCTTAGCTAGTCCCCCTAGCCTATGTCACACACCAAGGTCAACTGACACTGTTTCCATACCAAACCATGCAATACTCACTGTACATAACACCAAAATCCATACTATCTCTCAACCTGCCTTTGATAACACCTTTTAATGAACCTCTTCCACCAATGATACTATAATGAAGGGAGAGAGATAATGACTTCCTGAGTCCCGTCTCTAGTAGGTCCGAGGTTAGTGACTAGCATTGAGGGTATAAAAATCTCATGAAATGGTACGAATTACCCTCTATAATAATATAGGGTCTGAAGATAAGATGAATCACCCACAAAAAAATCTATAACATAATGTAAAAGGAAACAAAAACCATCCCATAATTCATACATAAATAGAACTTATATAGATAAAAGTCTCCAAAGTAAATACCCAAGAGCATACTAATGCACTCGTGAGCAAACAACAAAACCAACAACACCTAAACACGTCAACTATCCATCCCAACCTCACTAAAGAACACTCAAAAAATAAAAATGTTGACTATAATAACATAATAATAATCACATCGATAAAGGGTACCCCATACTACTACAAAATAGGCCTTTAATAGCGCTAAAAATGGCCTTTAACAGTGCTATAAAAGCACCGACTACTAGAGTAAGATTAAAAGACCTAGTAATTTATAAGTTCTTCTAAAATAACCAATAAAATATCCCTTTATTATTGTTTTTTAGAAATGATAAAATATCCTTTATCATCACTTGTAAAAGCGCTAATAAAGGGGAATACTGAAGTATGATATAATAGCACACTGTAACACTAGTACAGTGTGCTGTAACAGCACACTACAACCCAAAAAACACCAAAAATTCAGAAAAATTAAGTTAAAATACACAATTTAAATGAAATAAAATTTAAAAAACAAATATAAGAAAAAAAACTATATTATAGACATTTTCAAACACTGGTTTATATAATCAAATAAGTATAAATATTACATACATTCAAAATAAATAGTCTTCCTTTGCCTTTTGATCCTAACCCATACTCAAGAAAAAAATGTACCTTTATAAGAAAAAAATTCTTATGTTAGTAATAATATAAAGAAATAAATTAACAAAAAGTTTTAATTTTAAACTAAACATTGAGTCATACTAGGAACATTGTGTATCAGATTGAGTTGCGGTAGATTTTTACACGTCACATCATTTATTGTTTATCTTCAAGCATTATCTATATGAAAATTAATTAAAAAAGTATAAGATAAAAATGATAAGTAAATTAAATAAGTAAAAGAATATAGAATTATGAGAATTATCTAGGATTATTTTCTCAGTTTTAGCGATGTGATGCGCGTTTCAAACTATGACACTTATATACCGAAAATATGAACTTGGAGTCATACCGGTCAAATCATGTTTTAGATTGAGGTGAGGATAATTACTACACATATAAAATTAATTATGGATAATTTTCCTAAAGTATCAATACAATTTTAATGCGTTTCCTCACTTTTGAGTACGTCACTTATTTTTTTTTACTAAAATGTCATTTTAAATTAGAAATATGCACTTTGACTTATACCGATCACATAATGTATCAATTTGATGTGAGACTTATTCCTACACATCATAAATGACTTATGAATTTATTTCCTAAATTATCAAGAAAATATGAGCATGTTTTCTCTATTTTCAGCAAGTGACACTTTTTGAACTAAAATATCGATTTTAAACTGATAATGGACATATTGAGTCATATTAGGAACATAACGTATTAGATTGAGGCAAGGATGATTACCACATGTAAAACATTACTTATAGATTATTGATCTAAAATATCAAAAAAATCCTAATGTGTTTGCTTAGTTATGAATAGGTTAGTTGCCCTTTTTACTAAAATTGGTGTCAATTTTAAATACAAAGACGCACTTAGAGTCATACCAGTCACACCACACATATAATTGAGGTTATAATGATTCATACACATAAAAAATGGATTATGTATCATTTACATAAATATAAAATCAACCCAAATTTGTTTTCTCGATTTTGAGTAGGCCAGTTGTCCTTTTTACTAAAATTGATTTCAATTTTAAATAAAAAGCCGCACTTGGAGTCATAATAGTCACACCGTACATCATATTGATGTGAATATGTTTCCTACATATCACAAATGACTTATAGATCATTTATCTAAAATATAAAAATAATATGAATGTGTTTTCTTGATTTTGAGCAGTCCAGTTGTCCTTTTTACTAAAATTTGTGTCAATTTTAAATAAAAAGACGCACTTGGAGTCTTATCGATCACACCATGCATCATATTTAGTTTAGGATGATTCCTACATGTTCCAAATGTATTATGGATCATTTTCATAAAGTATAAAGACAATATGAATGCATTTTCTTAGTTTTGAGTACGTCACTTGTCATTTTTACTTAAATGTTATTTTAAATAGAAAACACACACTTTAAATTATATCAATCACATCATGTATCGATTTGATGTGAGAAAAATTCCTAAAAGTCACAAATTAATTATAAATATATTTCCCAATTTATCAAAAAAATATGAGCATGTTTTCTTGGTTTTCATTAATTGACATTTTTTGAACTAAACTATCAATTTTAAACTGATAACAAATACATTGAGTCATACTGGGAACATAGCTTATCAGATTGAGGTGAGGATGATTCCTACACATCAAAAATGACTTATGGATCATTTTACTAAATTATAAAAATAATATAAATGCGTTTTATCAGTTTTGAGTTGGTTAGTTATCCTTTTTACTAAAACTGATGTCAATTTTAAATAAAAAGTTGCACTTGGAGTCATATCAATCACATAGTGCATTAGATTGAGGTGAGGCTAATTACTACAAGCCTGAAATGTCTTATGTATCATTATACTAAAGTATTAAAATAATGTGAATGTTTTTCCTCAATTTTGAGCACATCAATTGTCTTTTTACAAAAATGTCATTTTAAACTAGAAACACATACTTTGACTCATAACGATCACATCGTGTATCAGTTTGAAGTGAGACCGATTCATACACATCAAAAATTAATTATGAATAAATTTCCTAAATTATTAAGAAAATATGATCATGTTTTATTTGTTTTCAAGGATTGAAATTTTTTGAACTAAATTGTTGATTTTAAAATGATAACGGGAACATAGAGCCATAGTGGCCAAACCATTCATTGACTTAAGGTTTGGTTGATTCCTACACATCCCAAATGACTTATAGATTGTTTTCTAAAGTATAAACACAATCAAAATATGTTTACATGGTTTTGATTATGTCACTTTTCTTTTTTACTAAAATTAATGTCAATTTTAAATAAAAAGAAACACTTGGAGTCATATCAGTCACACCGTGTATCGGATTGAGGTACAGATGATTCCTACACATACCAAAGTCTCAAAAACAAATCCAAACTACCAATGTTACCACATTTATAATGTCTTTATATGTCAAACTTACAATGTTTCATATATATTGAATCAATGTTCTTAGCCAAAAAACTTATCTCATTGTTGAAATCCAGAAGAGTAGAGGAAACTCATGTTCCTATTATATCTTGAGAATTCACCACAATAGGCACAAAAGTTTCCTATACTCTTCTAGATTTCAATAATGAAAATTGTTTTTCATATAACAATATCAAATCAATATGCAACATTGGCAGTTTGACAAAGAAAGGAAATGAAAATGGAAAATGTGGTAACATTGGCAGAAAGAATCATTTTATCTCTTTTGTGTCTTATTGAAGATATTTAAAAAAAAATATGACTTACTGAATGATTTGTGAAAAAACTAAATAATTATTAGATAAAAATGACAAGGAAATTAACTTATAAATAGTAGAAAAAATGATGGAAAAATTAATTAGATAAATAGTAGGAATTCACCTTTTCCTAATGGTTTCATGAATTATTTATGAATTTACTTGTTTTCATTATCTCAGTTGTAGGATCAAAGTCCAATCACTCATGAGCATGGGAAACTTCAAACAAACCACCCCAAAATGAACAAAATAATCCACCTACAAAAGAAAAAATTATTATATGAGTAATACTAAAAATAAATAAATTAAAAATAAATATAAAAAAATACATTAATTCTATGGATAATGATTTTAATTTGAAAACATTGTTGACCATAGGGATATGCCGATGGTAAATCAATAATGTTGATAAAAAAAATAAAACAGATCTTGAAAAATAATCAATCAATGAGTGAGGAGGATGAGGAGAAAATAAGATATATTGGATTGAAACTTTGAATCATCTGAGAGAAAGTAGAGATATACTATTAGGTTTATAAAGTATTCATTTTTTATAATAAATAAATAAATACACATAAGATATTAATTATCAAAGGTGAAAGTTTTAGATAATTCTAATAAGGGAAACTCAACATTTGATTATTTCAAATAATTTCATTATGCTTTGAAGAAAATGAGTAATTGAATTTAATAAAATAATTACTCTATTATGGTTGGTGTTATCCTCTGAATTCATCTAAAGGTGAAAGTTATAGACAATTGTCATCCTCATCATCTCATCTTCCAAAAAGTCATCATTGTATTTTTTTTGTTTGGAACTCATCCTCTATCTCTTGTGGACATGTACCTATGTTGCTTGAAATAATCAAAGCAGTAGTCATCCATATGATGACTAATGCTCAATGTAGTATAAGAAATGTAAAAGAGATGGGGGATGATTCCCAAACAATTTTTTTTTAATAATAACATTTTGGGAGATGAAATTAATGAGGATGACAATTATACTCTATTGTGTTCTCTAAAAGGGGTAATGCCTCCCATTTGGGAGAATTACATGGATGGTAATCAAATATTCCTAAGAGTGGAACCAAAAGGAAATGTTAAAAAATGATCTATTTTTAGATGGATTAAAGTAAAACATACATAATGTTTATTAGATGTGTGATGAAATAAATGAAGTGATTTTTAAGAAGTATTAATGGGTGGGTTATCATTTCAAAGATGGTTATATTTTTTCAAAGGTATATAAAACTAGCCGAACCATTTTTTTTGATTTGGTGTTAGTAAAAATTTATGGTAATTGTTTTCGAAAGAGGAAATTTATTTGTGGTAGTGAAAAATTGATCATATTAGATAATGAGACAATTAAATACTGACTTAAAAAGGATGGTTTGATATGTTTTTATGATGAAGAGATAAAATTTATAGATATTCTTACTAATTAGAATGGGTAGATTGTTAATAATTAAAAAAATTATGAAACATCAGAGAAAATTAATGTTGAATTAAGAAGCATAGGGGGGAGTACACAAGGATAAGGTAGACTCAAAATAAGAAATTTATGGTCATGAAAATGAAGAGGGATTATCAATTGTAAGAAATACAAGCAAGACTAAAATCAATGAATAAAATTTCATTGGTGATTAGATAGTTTTAGTGAAAACTCAAAGGATTAAGACATAATATTTAAGGTTTGGATAAAGCACAATGCATTTTTTTGGATCATATGAGGTACTATATCGAGATGTCTATGATTGGTGAACCATTTTACTTGTTTTATAGATGAATCAAGGAAATAATATCACATTAATTTCTCAATCAAAATACGAAAAAGATGTTCCCAAGTGATTTTCAATGGAATATTCCAAACCAATGAAAAAACTGACCACTATATGGATGTATTTTTCAAAATTTGATGATTGGAAAGAGATAGATATCATGGAATATAGGTATTGGGAGCCTATTATACCTCACAACAACATGAACCAACATTGTGTTCAATATATTTGAAGTCACACAATACCAATGTTGTCCCAAGGAGATCCACATGCTATCGGGGAAGATGATACTTCAATATATCTAAAAAACAATAAATTTTTGGTTGTTTTATTATAGGATAGTGCAACTGGAATTGTTGGGATACATGGATGTGTGATGAGAAGGTTTAGTGGATAATTGAGGAAAAGTAGAGATATCAAAAAACCTATATTTTGTTCGAGCCCTAGTTTCATTCGACCCTTGAATCGCTAGAGCCTTGGATTTGAGCCTTGAAATAGTTGGAGCCTTGATTATATCCTAGATTCTAGCTTGGATTCGACAATAAGGAGTGTCAACAACAGGAGGCTTCTGCGGAGAGCTTCAGATATCTCAATATGGTATGTGATGAGTTCTTAAAATAGATTAGGAGACTTTTTATCAGTGTTTCCAAAAAAGCGCTGATAAAGATACCTTTTATTAGAACTAAGTTATCAAACACTAATAAAAGGAATAATTATCGGCAATTTTTTAGTGCTATTAAAGATTCATTTTATTAGCGTTTTTTAATGCTGATAAATCTCTATCTTTATCAGTGCTAAAAAAGCATTGATAAATACTTATAATACTTTTTTGTAAAAAATTATAATTTAAAAGAATATAATTATCATATATAATTATAATACTTATAATAATACTTTTTATAAAATAATAATTTTATAAATATTTGAATATATAATTATTTATTTATAATTACATAAATACTTTTAAAAAAATAATATTTATATCATTATATATTTATATTATTATATATATATATATAATAAAAAAATATATAAATATAAATATATTAAATATATTCATTATTTAAATAAATAAATAAAATTATTTATTTGTAATTATATAAATATTTTTTATACAAAATTTTTTTATTTATTCATAATTATAAATGTATAAAAATAGTAAATATACATTTATAAGTATATTTATTTATAAATATTTTTTAAAAATATTTTTTAACATTATTAATGAATATTTAGTCTTAAGTGCATGCACGTTAAAAATAAGCAAAATCGAATAATTAAAAATGAGTACACTTTAATTAAAAATAGTGAAAAATTGGATAAGTTTTATTAATTAAATATAAATCATTAAAAAATGGATATACATTGAAATAAATATCAATACATATTGAAAATATTAAAACATAGTAAATAAATAAATATTAAATAAATAATATAAATTGATTAAATTCATATAAAAATATTTATGTGCGCGCGTCGTAGATAAAATTCATTATAATTATTTATATGTGAAATCAATAAAACACATGTTTGATCTATGTTAATCAAATGACATTAAATTATGTACATTACTCGATGCAATTAGTCATTATTTTTAATTCATATTAAATTTTAATTATAATACATTATTCACTAAATATATTACTATTTAATTAATAAAATGTTTAATATTTTTCTCAATTTACTTATTTTTAATTTTTATTTGTTTAATTTTAATTTTAAATATATCTATATATTTAATATATACTATTTATTATTATTTATAATTTACATATGGTATAAATAATTTATTCCTTTTTATCAATAATTATTTAATTAATAAATTTTTTAATATTTTTTTAATAAAATTATATTTTTTATTTATTTAAATATTTCATATTATTATAATTTTAGTCAGTGCTATAAAACCACTGATAAAGAATTCCTTTATGGGTATTAAAAATAAAGCACTGATAAAGGGTACCCTTTATCAGCGCTAAAAATAAAACACTGATAAAAGGCACCCTTTATCAGCGCTAAAAAATGTGCTGATAAGGGGTGCCTTTTACCAGTGCTAGAAAAAAGGGATGATAAAAGTTTCTCTTTATTAGAACTTGTTTTAACACTGATATGAAAACCTTTATCATCACTTTATTCTAGTGTTGAAAAAGGTCAATGCTGTTAAAGGCCTGTTTTGTAGTAGTACCACACTACTTTCCCACTGATTTGTCACTCTCAAATCCCAAAATTGTACATCCTGGTGTTTCCATATCTTCCATATAACATATACCACCACCCCATAACATGGTCACATCACATCATGCCCACAGACACTTGGGACAACCACCCCACAATACGGTCACATCACATCTTGTCTGAAGACACCTAGACTATCACATCGTAACCACTACCATAACCAAAGTAGTAGTGTATCGTGAACATGAAGGACATCAACCTCATTCCCTCCTACTACCATAAACATTCCCCACCATATGATACCCCACAATATGGTTATATCACATATCTCCTGAAGACACCTGGTTTACCACCTAGTGCACTAACAAACCTCCAACTATCACAGCCTGTGCATATCTACTTGCCTAGAAGAGAGAGAGAGAAAGAGTGGGTAACCAACTATTCATCATCACCATTGAGATATTATAAAAAACACCCATGTGTGAATATATGGGTTTCAACACATAGTTCTCAACATGGGTGGGGTTTATATATAAATGAAAAGGAATATACAAGTATATACATATAGCCACAGACAAGCCCAACCTATGGGTTCACAACAAAAAAATAACTAACTCACAACATCCCCAATTTATATTACACCTCTAAATATATACAAACTCACAAAATAAAATCCACATATCTCATTTCCAACCATTTCTATCATCCAACCAATTCGTTTTATTATTTATAAACAACCGCTTTAACAAAATAGCATATCATTTATTTTCTCTTTAATAATTTTCATCCCATTAACCAAACCATCCCAAGAATTTTAAAACATTATTAACTATTCATTCCATCACTACCCATGAATTTATAACAAAATAAAAATTATCTCAAGTAACTCATTATTCCCATCGAACTATCGCCATGTCACCCCACAAGCATGGTCAAATAAACCATCACCACACCACCCCATAAGCATGTCCAAACAAACCATCACCTCACTGCCCCAAAATCATGGCCAAAAAAACCATCACCACACCTCCCAAAAAGAATGAACAAATAAACCAATCACATAAAATATAATTTTAATAATTTAATGAAGTGTATTTTATCACATTTCACTCTATTTTAGGGGTTTTATCACACAATCCATAAATCCTATGGAAACAATTTTATTATCCAAATATAAGTGGTTATCCAATTTCTATTTATTTAAAGTGATGCCAAAAAATCAAAATAATCTAGCGTTATATAACTCAGATTAGATAAAAAATACCCAGAATGTTTATAATTTTCAATAGGGAAATCATCCTATAAAAACACAATATCATAAAAATATCAAAGCTATAAAAACATGCGAATAATTCCCCTTTCCCTTAAAATTTAAATTATTCAATTAATTTATCTATGTTAGGACAACAAAAACCATACCCCATAGATAAAAAAGAGTAAAACCCACCTGCATGATACACAAAATTGATAAATGAGGGATTCCTTACCTCAAATAATCTTTTCTAACTCAATGTGAACCATAGGGTGAAGAAGAAACACCCACAAACGACAACCGTACACAAAACCCATGGATCAAAATACATCGCATCAAGGGTTATAAAAAACACATCCCAAATCAAAACCCAAAAAAAACCACACCACTAAAGTATATTTCTAAATAATAACAGAAGTAAAACCATAGGTAAGAGAGGATAACTCACCATAGATCACCAACGATCATCAACCAGAACCAATAGATTAAAGCAGGATAAGGAGTGTTGGAAGATACTCTAAAACCACCTAGGGTTCACCCAGAAATGAGATATAGATGGGTATATATGGATGGATAAAAATAAGAAAAAAATGATTTTAAACCTAGATCCCACACCTTTCACATTTTTAATTAGGTTCACGATGTGATTTCCATGAGAATTCCCAAAATTCTAACTTCCATTGAAATTCGTGTCACCTCGACCTGATTTAATTAAATGTCATGAATTAATTTTATGATGTGAATATGTTTCATAGATTACTATATAACCACACACAATCAGTGAATTCTTTATCTTCAAAATCCACAAATCACCTACTCATTTTTTTAATCCCTTTCACGATGTGAACCACCTGCTGAAACACTCATATAGCTCCAACCTCCACCAAACCCTCTGGAGTTTTCCTCAAAATCACCCCCAATACTCTCCAAATATCAAAACTATAAAATTAAGGGGACGTTAAGGCACTTAAATTTAAAATCTTAGAGCGAAATTTTGATAATTTTCTAAAAATATTATTTTTTTCGATGGATAGTGAAAATACTGATTTTTATTGAAAATTTTATTTTTGTTTAAAGAATTTTAAAAAACAACATTTTATTTTAAAATTATTTTAAGAGTAAAATTAGTTTAATTATATTATTATTAATCTAATTTATATCATTTTATTCAATTTTATGTTGAAATCTGATATAAAAATTTTTTATACTTAAGAAATTTTTCTTTGGAAAACCAAAATTTTGTCGTATTTGTGGGTTTAGTTTTAAATCAAATTATACCACTTCTGTGAATTGAATTTTATAAAATTAATTTAATATTTGGAATTATAATAATTAATATTATGTAATAAGGTAAAAATAAATTTATTCATAAATAATAGTAAAGATAGTAAAAATTAATTACCGTGGTTAAGGATAAAATAGAGTTTTGCACTTTATATGCACCTATGTTAAAATTAATTTTCCACACACATAGGACTTTTATTTGGTAAATTAGATTTCATATTTTGAATAATTGGGTCTAAATTATATAATAATTCTCATTTATTTTAATTTTTAAATTATAAATTACCTATGTAAATAAAAAAACTAATCACCATAGTGAAAATTGAAATGGTAAAAATAAGTAAACTTAGAGAATAAGAGAATAAGATGTTTATAAAATGTTTCGTTTTTTTATTAGAGGTGTTAATTAACCACATATTCCCTTAACTCCATTATTTATCATTTTTTTAGGAACTTGGTTTGAAAGTGTCTTCCCATTACTGAATAGTTTTGGGTATTTACAAAAATGCCCCTCCTCCTCAATTATAAAAGGCCACCCCTCCCCTCACTTCTTCACACATATTAATCCATTTATCTCAACCATGACCTAAAAAAATATCTACAAAAAATCTTTATACATGATTTATATATTTTTTTATTCCAAAAATACTAACCCTAGGGTTCTTAATAATAGATCCAAATGAGTTTTTTTAAGCGAAGATAATTATCTTAACAAATCTCTTTCTTTTTTACTTATTCTATTACCACATTCATTAATTTATTAATAATTAAAATATATTAACTCTAGTATCCACCTTATACTGATATTTTATTATTTTTATGAAATAAACTATGTCCATATCCTCTTCCATTAAATGGGAAATGAAATTGTCGGTCGTGTGTAACTGCCTCGCAAACCGATGTAATTTGTTTTCCATAACCGCCTCTCACAAATGGATATAATGATGGATTTAATGTATAAATATGATATTTATAAAATAATAATACTTTTAAAATTATAATATTACAACTAAATTAATAAATTTAAACCTGTTGGAAGATGATAATGTCGCTCGTGCATATGTGTAGACTACCACCTCAACAAAGCGATGTGATTCGTTTTTCATTATATTTTGAAATGGATGGTAATAAGGATGGATTTTATGATCATATATTATTTATATGATATAATAATGATTATATAAAGGTTAATTATTATTTAACATTCTTTCTTTCTATCCTTCAAAAAATGAAAACAACGTTCATGCGTACGTATGACATACTGTCTCTTTGAACGGTGTAACTCATTTTTTTTATATATAAATTTTTTGGAATATTATAAATACATATATATTGAATATATATGATATTTATATCATGTTTAAAATCCTTAATATTATGGAAACCTGATCAATGTATAAGTACTGAAACTACGACACCAAAACACACATGAAAAACAAAGCAATTATCACTCAGAATAATGATTTTAATAAAGAATTATTAGTAAATTGGCGATAAAAGGTTATAAGTAAATAATATAGGGTATAATATATAATATTATGGTTCTTAAATAGATTTATAATAAATATATAATTATTATACAAGAGGTTTGGACACATATTAAGGAAGTCAGACCTGAATTATGGGATTTCATTTCAATTTCCTTTCATTGAGGCATATTTTAATGTTATGCACCAATTTATTTTATATGGTGTATGTACTACCACTTTTATATGTTATATCATGAATAATTCACACTTTATGAAATTTTAAGTTGAAATTAGAATTATTTCATCCAAGGGTATTTTAATATAAAGTTACCAAGTTGTAAGTGGTTTCATACTCAATTTGTTTTCATTGGGTTATATTACTTCTTCATTATCTTTGATATTCTAAGATTATGTGTGTAATGAATTTTGATTATTTTATATTTTATTTCTAATTTTTTATGTGGATTTATATTTTATATACATAATAAATTCATTGATTAATTTTCAATTCAATATTATGATCATTGTAAGGGTTTCTTGTCTCACTTTTACTTCCATGAGACATATTCCATATTCACTACTTATTTATTTTGTATGGTGTGTATAATACACATTTGATATGTTATATCATGATTATATTTATATTAATTTTTTTAATGTTTCATTTGAATTTATTTCTTTCATGGGGGTTATGATTAAAAAGTTACCAAAGCATTAAGGGTTTATTTCACAATCTCATCATTATTCAGGATTATTTATATTTAAGTATCTATTGGATGAATTATTTGATATTTATATATTAAAAAAATCATTTTTTATCCTCTGGTTATTAATTAAATTTTTAAGTAATAGTACCACTTTCCTCTCTTTGGTACTTAAAATTATTTAGAAATTATTTTTAAGAAAATATAACTTTATTTCTCATCTTCGGTTGAAAATCACTTTTCTTATATATCCATGTTTTCTAAAAGTAATTTCAAGAATGTTTTTAATATTATCCTATGACTGTTTAATTTAATTTTTACCCATGATTTTATTTTTAGAATATGTTTTAAAATTAATATTTTTATCATTTTACTAATAAGTTACTTTTTGTCTTTTCTTATAAAATGTGAAAGGAATATTTGTTTTAAAATACTAAACATGAATGGAATTTCCATTAATAATGACCAATTGTTTCTTTGAAGATTACTTTATAACCTTATAAGGTTATTTTCAAAGAATTTTTTTAATATTATTTAAAATTTTAAAAGTGATTTTCAAAGTGAAAAGTGTATTTTCCTCAAGAATGTTTTTAATAAAATTTTATGGTATTTATATTCATAAATCACAAAAAACTTATTTTAATTATAATACAATGGGGATATTTTTTAATGAAACTATAATTATTATTTCTATGAATGGTTTATGACCAGTTTGACTGGGGGTGTACTATTTTGAAACCATTACCTATATTATTTTATATGATTTATGATTATGTTTATTGATTGGGGAAATTATTAACATTTTATATACTAGTTTTTCAATGTCAATGTTTAAATTGATTTTTTATGTATTCATACAAGGAATTCATTAGATTTAGTAAGTGATGGTTGGGTCCAACTATATCCCCTCGATCCATTGATAGGTCTCACGAGACAAACTAGATTGGGTATTTGACCAAGGAATTAACCATTTATGTAACATGTCTTGGAATGAGACCTTGAATTTTTTTTTATGATTTCCATCATTATGAATTACCTAATTATGAGATTAGTTAACTATTTTCATGTGATTATTTGATTAGTTATGATATCCATGAAATAGTTTCAAGATTATGTGATTATTTATATGGCATTATTTTATCATCATTTATTCATGGAATATTTGTTTTCTTGCTCAAGTTAATGATTAAATAACATATGTTTTTAGATATTTACCTTTCCATATTGATTATGCATTATTAATTCATGATAGTTTCTAATGTATGCATACCCTTACTATGCATCTGATCTCAACCATTTCTTATGCTTTCTTTCCATAGGATTCCATGAAGTGTATTATGATTGAAATACAGGTTTATGATAAAGAGAATAATAGTTTTCACAAAGAAAATACTATGTTGTGTTTTTTATTTTCAAATGTAATGTTTGATTCAAGTTTGTATCTAGTTTACTAATACTACTAAACTATTAAGTCCTTTGGGATGTGATCACTTGTATCTTATGCCAATGTAATAAAGTAACCACCAGATTTGGGCTACTAGGGTTGGGGTCTTTATAATTGATATGAGAGTAAGTTTAGTATAATCCTTATAAAATAGATTCATGTAAACATATATTATTGTATATAATCTTATGAATTATTTTTAGGATAAGTTTAAGTATAAGATAACAACCTAAAGTTTGGTAAGGTATAGATTTTGGGGTTTTATTAGAAATACACCTCTGTCTAGATACTACAAGTGAATGTGGATCTAGAAAAGTTGTACCTAGGGTAATAAATCTGAAAATAGTTCATTAGGATTTAACTAAATTTTCACCTGGTGTAAGAAAATAGGCATTACTACACACTTGGTTTGAAACTCTCTAGGGTTATGCTTGGGTTAATTCACATTTTCTTTAAGAACCATCATGAAGGATTTGAATAAATGATGACAGTGAATGAACTAGGTTAAAACTAAGGTATCTTAGATTTAAAATAAGTTTTCAAGATTTATAAATCCTATAAATGATTATGTGGTTTTACACTATGATTATTATTTCTCATACTATGCTTTTTTGGTTTTATTTAATGGATGAAACCTAAAGGAATCGTGTTAACATTGAATATGATGGACAATGTGGTGATTATGAGAAACCAAATGGGATGATGAATATAGTAAAATATATCATGATTATGAATAATTAGTTATCATAATATATTATTAACAACCTATACCTTAACCAACTCCCATACTCATAAAAGAAGAGAAGAATAAAGTTTATTGAGATATTGGGTAGTGGAGACCATAGAGGAAAAAAGGCTCAATTTATTTCATGTCAAAAATGTGGAAAGTGACACCTAGTAGAATGTATCAAAAGGATAGAAAAATGTTTTATGTGAGGAAAATAAGGTCATAAAGTAATTAGTTAATAAAGAAAATTGAGGAGTTCATTGGAGAGAAATAAACTTCATCCTAGATATCCATTTATAGTATGTTGTCTGAAATGTGAGGAACCTGTACATTATTCAAGTCAATACCATATTTTAAAGGTTAAATACTAGACCAATGAAGGAATTATGTTATACAAATAATTGGATTAAAAGGGTTGAATTATTTATGTATTTGGATTCAATAATTAATGTATAAAAGTATTTTTATCAATAGTATTTTAGTTATATGAATCATGAAACATATAAGAAATGGGTTAATTTTTTGATTCATATAAGTCTTCATTTAAGATTAACTTAAGAGTTATGGATACCATAATGGGTTTATGAGTTTAAGTTTGATCATAAGTTTGAATTCTTAGACACCCATTTTTAGGTTTTGAGTGATGATATTTTCATGTGATTAATGACATTTTGGGAGACATTTTATTGGGTTGAGGTATATGTAACTCTTAGGTTCAACATGAAGTATTATTTATGGAAGAATAATATCTTCATAAGTTTAAAGGTATTTATAACCTTTAGTGTTAATTTGATTATTGATGTTAAAGTAATAATATTCAATTAATATTATTTTATTTCATGGAAAAACTAATTCGTACAGAAGAACTTTTTAGTTAATTTTTTTAAAGACTAGTGTTATTTTTGAGGTTTTTAATCACATTTTTAGGAATGTTATTGAAATTATATTAATATATTTTTATAAAAATGAAAAACCGCAGGCTAGGTGATAACCCAAAAATTCTACAGGGATTGAACCCACAATAGAAGGCTGATAAGGGTGAACACCTACCACTGGACTACGTGATGTCCTAGTTAATATGATATTGTTTGTACTTAAACATTTTTATGGATAAATATTAAGTTCAACTTTGGGTGTTACTGTTGGGTTTTAAATATTATTGTATTATATTAGATAACTTATGCTAACTATTTTGGTTTTGGAAATATTTAGAGACTTATAGAATAACTTTTCACTCTTTTGTGGATCTTATGATTTATTAAAATTTAATATTAGTGATTTAGGAATAAAAAAATCATCTTGGATATCCATTTATTGGAGTAATAAATAAGGTGTAAATTAATATAATCACAACCAAATGATTAAATTATGTATATAAAACAAAAATATATCAAGTAAGTATATATTCTAGTGTTCTCTATTTTGATAATAAAAAAATCACTCAACCTTAGGAAAAGGATATTAAAATAAAAAGGTTATACATTTACTTTAATTTATGAGGAATCAATGGTCTTTTATCATCCCTTATTGGTTTATGGTTTTATAGTCATTAAATTTCTCTTGATCATTTGATTTATTATGATCAATGATCTCTATCACTATCCATAAATATTTACATTTTTCTTTCATGCCCCAATATTTTTTTCCTATTAGGAAACCTAGTTATGTGTTATTTTAAATGACCTTAGTAATTCCATTTCTCTCTTATCAAGAGAAAGTTTTATTAACCTTTTGTATGACGTGGGATTTAAAAAAAGGTATTTTAAAATGTTAAGTTACTGAGATAAAGTTAAAATTTTGAGGACACAATTTATTCAAGGTGGCGATAATGTAACAACTTTATATTTTATGGTATATTTCTTTTTAAATAAATCTAATCTTTTCAATATCTTGCGATACACGCAACCCCAAGTCTAAATAAACTAAAATGTAGTGTACCATTATAACCAAGATGTTAAATTGGGGGGGGGGGTATGAATAGGAACAACTAACTTATGAAAATTATATAGTTTACACATACATAAAATAAATTCATTATTTATCAATCGATTATAAATAAAAATAATAATCATTTGATGCAAAAGAAATGTTTTTTCTAAAAAACTATTTTTATGCACATAATGTATTTTTATATTAATAAATTAAATTAATCACTATTTATGAATGATTTTAATGAAATTTATATATTATATATTAAATAAAATTTATTATCATTCATTTAATATTCTTTCTATGTATGTGACAAGAATAAATCTATTTGTTTTCTTAAAACACGTATTTTACTAAAAAGCAGACCCATTGAGTTTTGTGAAATTATTTTAAAATTAATTATTACTACCATTAAAAATTTTATTTAAATAAATTAAATTTATTTTTTAAATCAACATTTCAAAATTATCTTAGAGTTTTTTTGATAATTTTTTGAAAATATTATCTTTTCGATGGATAGTGAAAAATACTAGTTTTTATTGAAAACCTCCTTTTTGTTTAAAGAACATACAAAATTATATTTTGTTTTAAAAGTAAAATTAGATGAATTATATTATTATTAATCCAATTTAGATAATTTTAATCAATTTTATTTTTAAATTTTATATATAAACTTTTTATACTTAAGAAAACTTTTCTTTGGAAAACCGTATTTTCATCGCGCTTGTGGGTTTAATTTAAAATTAAATTCTTCCACTTCCGTGAATTGAATTTGATAAAATGGATTAAATATTTAGAATAAGAATAATCAATATTAGGTAATAATTTAAACAAAATTTTTATTCACAATGAAGATTAGATACATTAAAAATTAATTACCACGGTTAAGGATAAATTAGGGGTTTGCATGTTAAATGCACTTATGTTAAAATTAATTTTCAATTCACATAAGGATTTTATTTGATAAATTAGATTTAATATTTATAATAATTAGTTCAAAATTATTTAATAATTATAATTTATTTTTATGGTTAAAGGATGAATTACCTATTTAAATAAAAAAACCAATTACCGTGGTGAAAACTAAAATAGAAAAAGTAAGTAAAATTAGAGGATAAGGAAACAAAATGTTTAAAAAATATTTATTATTTTTATGGTTTAGGTTTTAATAAACTATATATTACCTCCAATACATTATTTATAAATTTTTGAGGCACTTTGGTTGATAGTTTCTTCCAATTATTGAATAGTTTTGGGTATTTACAAAAATACCAATCCTCCTCAATTATAAAAGGGTGCCTTCTACCCTCACTTATTCACACATATTAATCATTTTATATTAAAAAAAACAAACCAAAATATCTTCCCAATAATTATAAACATTTATAGAGACTATTATTCCCAAAATATCAACCTTAGGGTTTTTAATAAGAGATCCAAATGAGGTTTTTTTCTAAGCAAAGGTAATTTTCTTCACCAAGCTCTTTGTTTTTTACTTATTCTATTACCACCTTCATTAATGTATTAATAATTTGAGTATAATAAAAAATGTATCTAAAATATACTAATATTTTTTTATATTTATGGCATAATATTTTTATATATCCTCTTCAATCAAATGTGAAACAAAACCGTCGATCATGTGCATGACGAATTACCGACTTGCAAACCGATGTAATTCTTTTTCCATAAATTCCTTTCACGGATGAATATAATGATAAATTTAATGTATATATATGATAATTATGACATAATTATAATTTTTTAATTATAATTTTATATCTATATTATTACCTTCCAACATATTGGAAGGCGATAACATTGCCCGTGTGTACGTGTGGACTGAAGGTTCCAGGTGCAACGAAAGCGCGTGGGTGGATGTGCCCACTTGGATTTTTGTCATTAACAATGATCAATCCGGGATCAATACGACGATAAAATATAGTCTCCACGGATTGAATCATAGAAATAGACAAAGAAAAGAAAATTCATGGAACCACAAATTAGGATCGTTACAGGTTCATTATAATTAATTTAATCAATTGAAAAGAAGTACCTTTTGGTGTTCTTTCTTTATTGATATTCTTGATCACGTTCTGATGTGATTCATCATTGCGGCACATAATCCAAGTGTAGACTTCCTCTAGAAGTGATCCACACGTGCACCTCGTATCTCTAGACGTCGCCAATGGAGTCTCTGGGTGCTAGCGTGGAGAAACCTTTGCTTGCGTTGTCCGCCTTAGATCGTCTTGATCCAATGGAAGAAGATCTCTCTTGTTCTTGAGAGCATTCTTAGAGGAAGAGGTTCTTTTGGCCTTGAAATAATTCTCTAGAATTGTTGTGCACAACGATTCTATTGTGTTAGAAAAGAGTTGGGGTTGTGAGGATATTTATAATCTAGTTTGAGGTTTGTAGAGTTATGATAATAAATAAACGCGTTACACATTTCATTTATTTCATTAACTCTTATTGAAAACCCCCATGTCAAATAATTAATTCCTTGAAATGAGGTCATGTTGATTATAATAAATATCATTTAATAAAACAATATTATATCCTCAAAATCCCGACTGGAAAAACTACACGGCGTGTAATAATAAATACACATCGTGTACTTGTTTTTCATTGAAAACTACACAGCGTGTACATTAAATGTACATGGAGTGTATATATTATTTTCATTTATTTATTGTCTTTCCAAAATAAAAAGTACAAGGCATATACATTTAATAATACATGACATGTACTTGTTTTCAAAATAAAAACTACACGACATGTAATAATTAATATACTGCGTGTACTTGTTTTCATTTTATTCTTCCTCCAACATTAAAACGATTTAGGATTCCTTGAATAATTATTAAATCACGTATGGGAATAATCTTTATTCTACTTGAGATACTTGAATACACTTAGTGTATGACCCTCTAGGCCTCTTTATCGTTGGCATTAGGTGGGCTTGCCTAAAGTCCAAGATTACTGTCTAGCAACGATTCAAGGCACCCAAGAGAAAGAAGTTGATGACACATTGACGTATCACCTCATACGAACGCTTACTGTGTAATTTAATCCCTTTATATTGATATCTCATTAAGAAGGTTTCATGGAAGTGTCATAAACCTATATGCTTGATCCGTCATTCTTTGACTACCTGAAATAAACTCTTCGTTTACACCATGGCCATGGAATTTAATGCGATAGTTCTATTTCAATCAAAGGGCCGAGATATCAACTTCCATAAATGGAAGGGATAAATCCTTCCTCGACTTATCCATTAACAACATGTCACTCATGAAGCACCCAATGTACCCTACTTCCCGCCAACTATCTGCGTGACGGTTTTCGTCAGTAAATCTAAGTGCACGAGTCATGACATGAGTTAATGATAATCTTCCAGTCTAAGGACCATTACACACGCCCGCAGATAGTAATGTCCGATGAAACCAAGACATGCGGAATTACTACTGGCGGGTCTGTTATCATAATCTCCCATATTAGAGATTACCAAGTGCGAAATCCATGAGAGAGTGTCTCGTCTTCTTACGAGTACTCGCACATGACGGTCTGTATACTATGTGTCCTATCATAGTATGTCATCCAACCACAAAACTTTATTCAAGAATATTTTTATAGAATTTCAAGGTTCTCATCATAGTGGGGATCTTCCATGACCTTATTAATGCAACAAATATTCCAGGACATTATTATATTATAGTCATGCAGAAAAATGAACAATATATAATAAGTGAAAATTCATGTAATCAAAGTACAAAATAGTTGGTTCTCAGGACACCAACCCTTACAAACTCCCACTTGGACTAGATCCAATTTCCTATGAATTTTAGTCCTCTAGACCTCACATGATGATCATGTTTCTGATGAGTCAAGGATTTAGTCAAGGGGTCCGCCATGTTGTCTTCCGTGGAAATACTGCTCACTGCAACTTCACCTATCTGAGAAAAATCCCTCAAGAGATGATACTTCCAAAGTATGTGCTTTGTTCGCTGATGTGACCTTTGCTCTTTTGCAAGTTCCACCGCTGCAGTATTATCACAATAGAGTGTGATAGTATCTTTACTGCTCGGTACTACATCCAGCTCTTGGACAAAGATTCGCATCCATAATTCTTCTTTAGCTACCTCAGAAGATGCAATATACTCGGACTCCGCTGTAGAATCTGCCACCACACTTTGCTTTGAGCTCTTCCATCTCACTGCACCTCCATTCAAACTAAAGATGTATCCATTATGCACCTTCATGTAATCTTGATTAGTATGGAAACTAGCATATACATGTCCTATGATGACTAGTTCCTCATATCCTCCATAAACTAGGAACATATCCTCAGTACGCCTCAGATACTTAAGGATAGTCTTGAATGCCATCCAATGGATGTCTCCTGGATCAGCTTGATATCTGCCTACCACAATTAATGCGTAAGCAACATCTAGCCTCGTACATAGCATAACATACATGACTGACCCAATCATGGATGCGTAAGGGATCCTTACCATTCTCTTTCTTTCCTCATGTGTCTGAGGACACATTTTCTTGGAAATATGAATGCCATGTGACAGTGGAAACAATCACCTCTTGGACTATTCCATAATAAATCTCATCAGTATCTTGTCAATGTATGCACTTTGACTCAGGCCCATCATTCTCTTGGATCTATCATGATGGATCTTGATCCCAAGAATATATGCTGCCTCTCCCAAGTCTTTCACGGAGAAGCATTTATGCAACCATGCCTTAACTGACTGTAAGACAGGTACTTCATTCCCAATTAGTAATATGTCATCAACATATACAATTAGGAAAACGACTGCACTACCTTTTGTAGACACAAGGCTCACATTTGTTCTTAACAAAGAAAAATTCCGTTACAGCTTCATCAAAATGAATGTTCCATGACCTTGATGCTTGCTTTAATCCATAAATGGATTTCTGCAACTTGCATACCTTGTTGGCATCCTTTGGAGTCACAAACCCTTCAGGTTGTATCATGTAGATATCTTCCTAGAGATTCCCATTAAGGAATTCTGTTTTGACATTCATTTTCCAAATTTCATAGTCATGGTAAGCGGCAATGGCCAATAGGATTCTGATGGATTTCAGCATCGCAACCAGTGAAAAGGTTTCATCATAGTCAATTCCTTGACGTTGTCTAAAACCTTTTGCAACCAGTCGTGCCTTATAAGTGCTAGCTTGCCCCTCCATGTCCAGTTTCATCTTGAATACCCATTTATTACCAATAGGCTTTACATCAACTGGAGGATCTACCAAAATCCAGACTTGGTTTTGGTACATGGAATCCATTTCAGAATTCATGGCTTCTTGCCACTTGGAAACATCTATACCTTCACCTTCTTCCTTGTAGGTAAGAGGATCATCTTTTTCAACCAATAATGATTCACTATCCTCGATGACAAGAAAACCATATCTTTCTGGTTCTCTCACCTCTCTCGTGCTCCTACAAAGTTCTTGTGTCTCTGGAACAGATTGTTCTTCCACGGGGCTTTGTGGAATCTATCCTTGTACCAACTCCTGTGTATCTTGAGCCTTGACTTCATCGAATTCTATCTCACTCCCACGATCTCTTTTGGATATGTTCTCCCTTTAAAGGAATATGGCATGTCTTTCCACTGTAAACTTTTTGTCTGAAGGGTTGTATAGGTAATATCCCCTTGTTTCCTTGGGATATCCTATAAGGATACACTTTGTGCCTAGGGGTGCAAGTTTTTTACCTGAAAATTCCTTAACAAATGCTTCGCTACCCCACACATGTAAATTTGATAACATGGCTTTGCGTCCACTTCATAACTCGTATGGAATACCATTTATCGATTTATTTGGTACTTGGTTTAGTATGTGTGCTGCTGTTTGTAATGCATATCCCCAAAAGGATAATGGAAGACTCACATGACTCATCATTGATCTCACCATATCCAACAGGGTGCAGTTCCTCCTTTCACTTACACCATTCCACTGGGGCGTTTATGGAAGAGTGATTTGAGATATAATCCCAAACTCTCGTAAGAAATCAATGAAGTCTTGATTAAGATATTCTCCTCCTCTGTCTGAGCGGAGTTTCTTAATCTTCTTACCAATATGGTTCTCAACTTCATTCTTTTATTCTTTGAACCGATCAAAATAATCTGACTTATACCTCATTAAGTAAATATATCCATATCTACTAAAATCATCAGTAAAAGTTATGAAGTATGAGAACCCACCCCTTGCTTCAACTGGAAATGGTCCACACACATATGTGTGAACTAATTCTAGAAGCTCTTTATCCCTTTCACCTTTCCCACTAAATGGGTCTTTGTTCATTTTTCCTTGTAGACATGTATTACATACACAAAGTGGTTTTAGTTTGAAAGAATCTAAATAGACATCTTGATGTAATTTTGTCAAATGTTTCTCATTGACATGACCCAGCCGGTGATGCCAAAGTTTTGTGTGGTATGAGTCATGTGAATTGACTTTGTTATCGATTTCCATTACATGGTTTGTGTAGTCTAACACATAAAGGCTGTTATATAAATGTGCCCCACCAAAACAAATGCTATCTTTATAAAAGTAGCAACATTAATTTCCAAACTTGAACATGAATCCATCAGTATCTAATATGGATACTGAAATAATGTTTTTAGTAATAGAAGGAACATAATAACAACCCTTTAACACCAAGATCATTCCAGTTGGAAATGTGAGGTGGTAGTCCCCGACAGCTACAGCAGGAAGTCTGGCTCCGTTGGCTGCTCGTAGATCTACCTCACCTCGATCAATCTTCCTGAATCTACTTGGTTCCTATATTTGGATACAGATGTGAGCACCAAAAGCAGTATCTAAAACCCAATTTGTAGAAATAGATAGATTGCATTCGATAACAAATTCACCTGAAGCTTCCCCTTGCTTCCTTGGTTGGGTGCGGTTTTTCTTCTAGTGGCCCTTCTTGCCACATGCGAAACAAACAACATCTTGTTCCCTTTCCTCCCCTTTGATCTTCCTTTTCTTGGAAGGCCTTGAAGAATATTTGGGCTTAAATATCTTCACCTTCCCTTTCCTTTTATTCACCATGAGTACAGAAGTATTTTCACGCTTCATGTCATTGTCCACTTGGCGAATAAGGATAAGAAGATCAGACAAAGACTTCTCAATGTTGTTCATGTTGAAGTTCACAATAAAGTTTGAGAAGCTCTGGGGGAGTGATGCAAGAATGAGATCGGTACCCAGTTCTTCGGGGAGTTTGAACCCTAGAACCTCCAAGTGCTCAATGTATCCAATGAGATTGACTACATGAGGCCCAGCTGTGACACCCTCTCCAAGCTTGCTCTGAAATAGAGCCTTGGAGATCTCAAATCTTTCCTATCTAGATCTCTCCTGGTATAGACCACAGAGGTGCTTGAGCATGCTGTAGGCATCCATGTCTTAATGAGACTTCATGAGATCACTAGACATATATGACAACATCAAACATTGAACGTCGAGTGCATCGCTCAAATGTTGATCATAGACGAGGAAATATTCATCACTCACCCCTTGGGTAGGGGGATCAGGAAGTGAGGACTCCAGTACGTAAAACTTTCATTTATGGAGTAGGATAACCGGAAGGTGCCTAAACCATTCTTAAAAGTTACTGCCAGTGAGGATATTGTCTTTATCCAGAATTGATCGCATAGAAAAGGTGGTTGACGAGTTTTTCATATTGATTCTAAAAATTAAAAGAGAAGATTTATCAGTACTTTCTTGATTACATTTTAGGAAAAATAATAAATGAATTTATTAATTCTCCCACTATTTTATCAAGTCCCAATGGCCCTCACCATTGAACTCAGAATGTCCAGTTGTTTTGACATTCTAGTGGCAAGGATCCATATTCCCCTTCACATAACCCCAATAAGGGTTGGTCAAGCTATTTGAAGGTATTTAGGTAGGCAGGTCTTTGCCAACTGTGGGATTATAGTTCCTTGATCAGTTGAGTGGACTCCCCAATCTTGAAATCCTGACTTGGATTTCCTTAACTCTTGCCTCCAATATTACATCAAGTCTAGCAAGGGCTACTCCTCTTGATGTAATATGGTTAAGTCAACCCGAAACCTTTCATAAGGGCTTCCTTTATAAAAGTAAGTGTCCCAACAAGGGTTGGTCAAACACATAGTTTTATTGAGTCTTTCTATTAATCAAGTAACGGAAGGCTTGGTCTGACTTAATATGGTATTTGAGGGATTTTATTATTTATGCATAGTTTGGAATTATCATGTGCTTGTTAATATTAAGTGATGCTTACTTAAGTGATTAACCATGTTCCGATAATGTTTACGCATAGTATGGTTTTTATTTTATTCTATCTTTGCATGCTTGTTTATTAATTATGTGATTGCAACAACACATACATAATAAATAAACCATGCAATCAGAAAGGATTAAAATAAGATGGCATGATCATGAGATTCTATTGGTTATCTTATCTAGCGATTTTGATAATCTAATCTTGACCTAGGGAAAACACCTTGAACCTGATGGTTCGTGTTTTGTAGCTCCCACCTATCCACATTTGTATCTTCTTAGGTTGGTTTCACCTTAGCTTTATATTTCGAACCGTCTCCTCTGGCTTGGGAGATCCTCCATTACATGGGGTTTACATTAAAGAAACCATGGGCACGTAGGCCCTACATTTTATTGGAAGAAGGCTCTCAGGACAAAGAATTTAAATTAAACAAATTTAAATGAAACCATACACACATAAAAAGGGTCTTTGGTCTAGCTCATGATCATCCATAGCATGCAACGACATTTAAGCATATTTAGAATTCAAATTCTTTTAACCATTCTTTAATTTAAGATAAGTCGCGCTCGAATTCAATTAATTATGATCTTATAATTAATCAATTATTTATCTTAAATTCCTTTCTGAATTTCCTTGAGATTCTTCTCGTCCACATTCCTTGTACAGATCTTTGTACTTTTGGAGGAAACCTGGTGAAATTTATGGAAAGTACACGGCCTGTAGTTTATATTTACACGGTGTGTATTTCTTTTCACCCTTTATCCAAAGTACATTCCGGGGGCTTTGACATGTTTTTTGTACTTTGGAAATTTTGGAGTACATGACATGTAGATAAATCATACACGGTGTCTACTTCCTTGTTATGAAGTAACTGGCCTGACAATCCCATGTACATGGTACGCGGCTTCTCCTTTGTACACGGTTTCACTTAGGCTGGATCGGACTACACGACGTGTTGCTCCAACATACACGCCATGTATTCCTGTTTTCCATGCGCCGTTCATTTCTAGTCAACATGGGGTAATAAATACATAGGCATAATCAATTCACACGATGTGGTTTGGCAAACCAGTGCTGGTTCGTCGAACCTAAGTACACAACGTGTAGTTTTCATTACACGCCGTGTATTCCCGGGGTGTACAGACAGAAAGAGCGGCTCCTCCGGATGAGTACCTCATTTTTATTTTAATCAAAAAATTAAAATTAAAAGATCATTTCTATGATATTAATTGAGAAACAAAGGAGGAAGAACAGATCTCATTTATTCATATTAGAGAATGATTTATTTCGAATTGAATAAAATATAAATGCGTAAATTATCAACAAAAATTAAATAACTATAATCAACGTTTTAAACTCCCTTTGATACCATTTGAAGGTTCCGGGCGCAGCAGAAGCGCGTGGGTGGATGTGCCCACTTGGATTTTTTTCATTAACAATGATCAATCCGGGATCAATATGACGATAAATGCCAGTCTCCACGGATCGAATCACAGAAAAAAACAAAGAAAAGGAAAGTCCCGGAACCAAAAATTAGGATCATAACATGTTGATTATAATTAATTTAATCAATTGAAAATAAGTACATTTTGGTGTTCTTTCTTCGTTGATATTCTTGATCACGTTCCGATGTGATTCGTCATTGCGGCGCAAAAGCCAATTGTAGACTTCCTCTAGCGGTGATCCACACATGCACCTCGTATCTCTGGACGTCGCCAAAGGAGTCTCTAGGTGCTAGCGTGGAGAAACCTTTGATTGCGTTTTCCACCTTAGATCATGTTGATCCGGTGGAAGAGGATCTCTCTTTGTCTTCAGAGCGTTCTTGGAGGAAGAGGTTCTTTCAGCCTTGAAAGAATTCTCCAGAATTTTTGTGCACAACGATTCTCTTGTGTTAGAAAAGAGTTGGGGTTGTAAGGATATTTATAATCGAATTTTAGGTTTTTAGAGTTATGACAATAAATAAATGCGTTACGCGTTTCATTTATTTCATTAACTCTTATTGAAAACCCCCATGTTGAATAATTAATTCCTTGACATGCGCTCATGATGATTATAATAAATATCATTTAATAAAACAATATTATATCCTCAAAATCCCGACTGGAAAAACTACAAGGCGTTTAATAATAAATACACGACGTGTACTTATTTTTCATTGAAAACTACACGGCGTGTATATCTTGTTTTCATTTATTCATTTCCTTTCCAAAATGAAAAGTACACGGTGTGTACATTTAATAATACACGGCGTGTTCTTGTTTTCAAAATAAAAACTACACGGTGTGTAATAATTAATACACGGCGTGTACCTGTTTCCATTTTATTCTTCCTCCAACATTAAAACGATTTAGGTTTCCTTGAATAATTATTAAAAAAACGTACGGGAATAATCTTTATTCTACTTGAGATACTTGAATACACTTAGTGTGTGACCCTCTAGGCCTCTTTCTCGTTGGCATTAGGCAGGCTTTCTTAAAGTCCAAGATTACTGTCTAGCAACGAGTCAAGCCACCCAAGAGAAAGAAGTTGACGCCGCATTGACGTATCACCTCATACAAACGCTTACTATGTAATTTAATCCCTTTGTCTCAATATCTCATCAAGAAAGTTTCATGGAAGTGTCATAAACCTATATGCTTGATCCGTTGTTCTTTGACTACCTGAAATAAACTCGTCGTTTACACTATGGCCATGGAATTTAATGTGACAGTTCTATTTCAATCAAAGGGCTAACATATCATCTTCCATAAATGGAAGGGAAAAATCCTTCCTCGACTTATCCATTAACAACATGTCAGTCATGACGCACCCAATGTACCCTACTTCCCGCCAACTATCTGCGTGACAGTTTTCGTCAGTAAATCTAAGTGCGCGAGTCATGACATGAGTTAATGATAATCTTCCAGTCTAAGGACCATTACACACGCTTGCAAATAGTAATGTCCGATGACACCAAGACATGAAGAATTACTACTGGAAGGTCTGTTCTCATAATCTTACATCTTGGAGATTACCATGTGCAAACTCCATTAGAGAGAGTCTCGTCTTCTTATGAGTACTCGCACATGACAGTCTGTATACTATGTGTCTTATCATAGTATGTCATCCAACCGCAGAACTTTATTCAAGAATATTGTTATAGCATTTCAAGGTTCTCATCATAGTGGGGATCTGCCATGACCTTATTAATGAAACAAATATTCCAGGACATTATTATATTATAGTCATGTAGAACAATGAACAATATATAATAAGTGAACATTCATGTAATCAAAGTACAAAACAGTTGGTTCTCAGGACACCAACCCTATATGAAGCGATGCAATTCATTTTTTAATTTATTTTGACATAGATCGAAATAAGGATGGATTTTATGAAAATATATGATTTATATGATATAATAATTATTATATAAATTTAAATTATTATTTAACTCTATTCTGTTCCATCCTTCAAAAAAATGAAGACAATGTTCATGCGTACTACCTACCTACCATCTCTATGAATGATGTAACTCATTTTTTTATCTCAAAATTTTATAGACTATTATAAATACTTATATAATGAATATATATAATATTTATATCATGGTTAAAATTATTTATATGATTTAACCATGATCAATGTAAAAGGACTGAAACTACCAAACCAAAAAATACCTGAATAATGAAGTAGTTATCACCCAGAATAGTGATTTTAATAAAGAATTATTAGTAAACAGGTGATAAAAGGTTATAAGTAAATAATATATGGTATAATTTATATTATTATGTTTCTATATGAGATATATAATAAATATATAATTATTATATAAGAGGTTCAGACACATAAAAAGGAAGTTATACCTGAGGTAAGAGATTTCGTCTTAATTTCCTTTTATTGAGGTATATTTTAAAATTATGCACCAATTTATTTTATATGGTGTATATAATTTCCATTTTATATTTTATATCATTAATAATTCATAATTTATGTTATTTTAAGTTATAATTAAAATTATTTCATCTGAAGGGATCTGACTTGAGAGTTAGTAAGTGGTAAGTGGTTTCATAACTCAATTTCTTTTTATTGGGTTATATTACTTCTTCATTATATTTGATATTCTAAGAGTATGAGTGTAATAAATTTTCATTATTTTATTTTTTATTTACATTTGATACACATAATAAATTCATTAATTAATTCTCACTCCAACATGATGATCATTGTAAGGGTTTCTCACCTCACTTTTACTTCCGTGCGACATATGCCATATTCACCACTTATTTGTTTTGTATTGTTTGTATACTACCCCTTTGATATGTTATATAATGTGTATATTTATACTCATGGTATTTAAAGTTTCATTTGAAGTTATTTCTTTCATGGGGGTTATGATTCAAAAGTTACCAAAGCGGTAAAAGTTTATTTCACAATTTCATCATTATTCAAGATTTTTTATGTTTTAGTCTCAATTGGGGGAATTATTTTTATATTTATATATTAAAACCAATATATTTTCTTTTACTCTAATTATTCACGATCTTTTTAAGTAATAATACAAATTTTCTCTCTTTTGTACTGAAAATTATTTTGATTTTTTAAGAAAAGCTGATTTTATTTCTATCTTCGGTTGGAAACCCCTTTTTTTCCATATCCATGTTTTCTAAAAATGTTTTCAAGAACATTTTTAATTTTATAATATTATTTTTTAAATTAATTTTTACCCATTATTGGATTTTTATAAATTTTTTTGAAAGAATCTTCCTATCATTTTATGAACAAGGTACTTTTTGACTTTCCTTACAAAATGTGAAAGTAATCTTTGTTTTAACATACTCAACATGAATTTAATTTATCACCATCATAAAGGCTCATTGAATTGAATATTAATTTACAAGTTTATTTTCAAAGAATTTTTTTTCATAAAATTATTTAAAATTTTAAATGTAATTTTCAAAGTGAAAATGGTATTTTCCTCAAGAATGTTTTTAATGATATTTTATGGTATTTAAATTCATCATCAACAAAAACCCTTATTTTACTTATGTTTTACTGAGGCTATATTTTAATGATACCAATATTTTTATTTATTTTAATTGTTTATGATTATTTTGACTGGGGATGTACTATTTTGATACCATTCTCCATATTACTCTAGATAGTTTATAATTATGTTTATTTACTAGGGAAATTATTAACATTTCATATGTTAGTTTTTCAATATTTTTTTATATTTATTATGTTTCTCACCTTTCATATGAGTAATTAATTGGACTTAATAAGTGATGGGAGGAGCCTTCTATAACCCCTCGATGCATCTGTAGGTCTAATGAGACAAACTAGCTTGAAAATTTGGCTGAGGCCTTACCTATTTATGTAATATTTCTTGGTATGAGGACTTTATGGTATGTCTATGATGTTTTAAATTATGTATTCCCTCATCATGATACTATTTATTTATTTCCATGTGATTATTTGATTAGTTATGATATTCATATAATAGTTTCAAGATTATATGATTATTTATATGGCATTATTTTTTCATCATATATTCCTTCCATATTAGTTTTGATGCTCAAGTTATTGATTAAATAATTTTTTTAGATATTTACCTTACCATATTGATTATTCCATATTAATTCATGATAGAATATATTATGTACATACCCTTACCAAGCATCTGATATCACCCCTTTTTTATGATTTCTTTACCTAGGATTCTAGGAACTGTATTATGATTTAAATGTAGGGTTATATTAAAGGGAATTACGATGTTCAAAATGGAAATATTATTTTTCATTTTATGTTTCCAAATTTAATGTGAGATTCAAGTATGTATCTAGTTTACCAAAACTACAAAACTATTTGGTCCTTTGGGATGCTATTACTTATATCTTATTTAAATTTAATAAAGTAACTACCAACTTTGGATTATTGGGGTTAAGTTATTTACACATTGAAAAGGAGTTTTAACTTTAATATTCATGAGAAGAAAGAAATTATTGATCTTATGACAGTATTGATGGATATGTATGAGAATCCGACTATGCTCAAAAAACTGTTTTTGATGTGAAAACTACTCATATTGAGAATATCATAAGGGATAAGAATGAAATATGATATTAATGATTTCATCGTGACCTGAAATCAACTTGAGACAATAAAGGTATAATTTATGATGATGTTTGGTTAATTTTATTACTGTCATATTTTCCATTTGCATGGGAAGCTATAATGATGGTAGTGATAAATTAATTCAGAAAATATAACATTGTATTCATTGACATTAAAATTTTTAACTTGAATGAGTAGATGAACAAGAAAGAACTATATTGTTATTTTTTTAATGCAATGAATGTATATGTAAGAATACATTCACCATAGATAATGAACTAGATACCTTTAGAGGAAAAATATAAAGGAAGGTGTTTAGGTAAATCATCCAGAATCATCCCTGCATGTTAGTATTGTGGGAAAAGGGGGCACCTCAAAAAGTATTGTCAAAATTTTAAGAGTATAATAATATCATTTTATAGAATTTTAGGTTTTGGAAATATCATTTCTATAGAAGGAGGCACTATGGTGTTAATTTTCTAATGGAATCTCAGATTGTTAATTCAGGAACATCTTTCTCTTCCATAGGAGGAATAATATACATGTTTTTTTTGAAATTTCAGTAAAGTGCATCTTATGTATGATAAAGATTTTCAGACTATGTGAAAGGTTATGTGAAAATTTAGCTAAATAATAAAGGTTTTCTTGAGTTTAAGGCTATTTGATTTAACCCTAACCTCTGAAAGAATCTTATTTCATCGGTTCAGTTAGATGATATTAGTTTTAGAATAAACTTTGATAATGGAGTTTGTAGAATCACTCAAGGATCTCTTCTCATTGTTAAAGGAGAGGATAGTGGAACCCTGTATCTATCAATAAAAACAAAAGGAGTCACAATGGCTAGAGCATCAACTTCTAAATGTTTTAATTTTTAGAACTATTGTTTGGGTCATCTTAATGAGAAGAGTGTTAAGATCCTAAATAAAAAAGGATATTGAAGATTGAACATTCATATGTTGGTAGCTGATTTTTTTTACTTGGAAAGTAATGAAAAGTGTCTTTTAATCATAGTGAAATAACTCTCAATAATGGGAATATGGAACTTGTACATTCTAATGTCCAGGTACCAGCCCCGGTAACATCACATATAGGATTGAAATACTTTGTGACTTTCATTACTAATTCTAGGAGTAAGGTATGGATTTATTTCCCAAAAAACTTTTTATAAGTGTTTAGAACATTTATTCAATGGAAAGAAATGGTGGAAATAGAAACCAAATATAAGATAAAGTGTTTAAGATCTGATAGTGGGGGTGAATTCACTAGAATATTTTTTTAGAATTATTATAGACATAAGGGATTCAAACATGAGAAAATGGTTCTTAGAACACCCAAAAAAATTTTCATAGTAGATAGGATGAACCTAAAATTGATGAAGAAGTTGTGAATAATGTATGTTAACTCTAGAAATCTTAAGGAGTTTTGGGGTGAATAAGTGTATACAATCGTGTATCTAATCAACCAGAGTGCCTCTTCAGTAGTAAGGAAACAATTACCGCAAGCACAATGGTCTGGTAAAATACCAAAACTTCATCACCTCAAAGTATTTTGTTGTGATGGCTATGTTAATGTGGATGCTAAATACCTATAAAGTATTGATAAAAAGTCTCAAACATGTTTCTTTATAGGGTATGATAATAAGAAGTTTGGATTTCAACTTTTGGGTGATAGAAATAAGAAAGTCATCAGAAGCCAGAATGTGCTCTTAAATGTGTACATTCTTTAGAAGGAATAGAACTTGGTGGACATAGACAGTGAGATAAAATAACTATCTCAAGTTCAAGTTTACTTGAGATAAAGTTTTGTAATATTTCAACTACTATAATGTTAAGGGGGCACTGAGTCCACCAAAAATAAAAAATATATGTGGTAAAGTTCAAACAACAACTTCAAAAGTTTAGATAATATAATGATGATTGATATATCAGAGAGCTCAAAGGATGGTGAATCTCAAGGTAAGTAATCATTAGGAGAACTACTAGAAGTATTAGGACTATACAGATATTAATTATAGGTTGAATTATAAAAATATTATAAGATTAGAAAACCAATTGATAGATATAAAGCTATCTTAACTTATTACTTTTAATGGATGGAAGAGAACCTTTAATTTTAGAAGAGGAAAAAATATCAACGATTATTTTAAGTGGGATATTTCCATGAAGGTGTAATTGGATTCATTATATGTGAATAACACCTTATAAGAAGATAAAATTATATGAAGAAAGAAGTTTATGGATAATAAATGGATCTTCCAGTTAAATGATGAATCTAATATAAGTTTTAGTTATAAGGAAAGACTTGTGGTGAATGGTTTCCAATAAAATTAAGGCATTTAATTTTTGAAAATATTTTTATTGGTTTTTAATCATACCACTATCAGGGATGTTTTAAGTATGGTTATTACTAGAAATATCTATCTTGAACAAAAGGATGTGAAGATGGAATTTCTTCATGGGGATCGAGTGGAAGAGATTTATATGAATCAACTAGATGGGTTTTTTACAAATAGAATCATGACTTGGTGTTTAAACTCAAAAGGATTATTTTATGGGTTAAAATATGCACCATGGTAATGAAACCAAATTTTAAATTGTTTTATATAAGGGAAATGTTTAATGTGGAGAAACTTGGATAACTGTTGCTACCAGAAGAAATTTAAGGATGAATGTTTTAGTTTATTTCTCTTGTATTTGGATGATATGATTTTTTGGGCCAAATTACCAATGGATTCATAAATTGAAGAAATATCTGTTAGTAAGATTCTAAATAAAAGATCTCAGTGAAACTAAAAAGATCCTATATATACATATTGAAAGTGATAGATGTTTTAAAATCTTGGTACTCTCCCATAAAGAGTACATCCATAAAGTCATTGAATGTTTTGGCATGTCTGGATGAAAATTTATTATTACTACTCTTTTTGTTCTTTTTAAATTATTAAAATAAAAATAAACTCATATAGTAGATAAGGAAAATCACATGGCTACAATTCCATTCGTATCTGTTATTAGAATTTTTATGTACACCATAGTGTGCACTCATCAAGATATTTAACATTTTGTGGGAGTTGTTATCCGGTTAATGGAAAATATGGAAAAATAATATTGGGAGGCCATGAAGTGGATTCTATGATATCTTAGATGAATGGTAGATGCTTCCTTGTTCTTCAGTATGAAAGTAACACTACAAGGGAATGTAGATGTTGATTTTGGAGAAGATTCTTATAAGAGTACTTATGGATATGTATTTACATACAAAGGGATGACTATAAGCTAAATATTTATATTTTAACTAGTTACTACTCAATCATCAATGGAAGTAGGAAAAGAAATGGTGTGGTTAAGACATCAACATGAGGAACTAGAAAAGGTTTAAGGATATGAGAAACTTTACTATGATGGTCAAAGTTCTATTCAATTGGTGAAGAGTATAATTTTTAATGAAAGGACTAAACATATTGATCTAAAGTATCATTATATCTATAATTTACCAAAATAAATATAACTATAGTTAGAGAAGATTACTGGAAAACAAAATCTAGTGGATATATTTACCAAAGTGTTGGTCCAATAAATCTTGAGAGAACACCATGCCTTATTAAGGACAGGGTAAATGGAAATAAAGGAGGATGGTGAATGATGAACTGATTAGAAGTATTTTATGGTTACTAGGTATTCTTAAATTAGTCTTAAAGTGGGAGATTTTTAGTGTTAAAAAATTCTCTTTAAGGTACAAGAATTAGTTTACCGAGAGTTCATGACTATGTTCACCAGAATATGATATTGGAAGGTTGATAAAGATGTTTTTCCAATGAATGATTAGTATGGAGTTAGACTACTATAATTTTAGGAAATAAGGTTACCAAAAGTTTAGAAATTGAATTCACTGGTACAGATGGTCGAGATGAGGATTTATATAGAGAATCAATAGTTGAATAATGAAACTTATGGATGACCTCAAATATAGGAATTTGGTGAAACTAGTTGACTGGGTGGGACCCTCTGTATAAAGGGGTTGGGACTATTTTCATAAGGTGTATCAAATCATCAATAAACCTTTTTACTCTTTTTTACACATGGTTAATATGTCGCTAGTTGTAAAAATTTCTAATTCTAGTGATATAAATACTTGTAGCATTCTCCCATGGATGTAAGATGAAAATCCAAACAATGTAAAACTAGTTTTATTTATTTGGGATTTTTTCCTATGTGTGTATACTGGATTCAATATAGTGATTTGGGTATAACATTACTTCCATGTTCCAATGCACCAAACTTTTGGAGGATCCTTACTGATGACTTTTTTTGTTCTTTTTTGATCTATTGGTGGAAAAACTTATGGTACTTGGAGTTAAAGATAATTCCTTAACTGTCACATACCATAATTAAGAAAATAAATTCATCCAATTCCCAGGCCTTTAGGAACACAAATAAATCAATAATTATAGATTCTAATGAACTCAAAGTAAGATAAATAGGATTGAAAACATGTGGTTTTCTAAACCACATCACTTTTTCAAAAAAGGTAAGATTTATGAAGAAATTACCAAGATGAATCCAATAAATTAATAGAATATCTAATCCAAGATAAAATTAATCTAGAATAAAAAATTATAGATGGATAATGAATAGAGGGATTTAGGTCTCCAAAATTCCATAAAAAATCATCCAAATTATCCCTAAATTGAAGGGATCATGAGTTAAGAACCAAATCCTTGAACAAGAAAATATGAAACTACCCCTCATTAAAAAAAACCCACCTAGAATCTATTAGATACTCACTTGGGCCTCATAAAATAGTCAACATTACAAAAGGAACTTAGTGGAAGGTTGAATGTACCTACTCCCCAAGATCAACTAGCAGGTACCTAACACCCCATAACCTGTTATCCAATCTCCTTTATGAGATAATTCCTAGAAAATTAACCTCCAAATTCGTTCTCTTTCACTCCACTTCACCTAAAATTACCTAAAAGAACTTCAAAATAGTCACAAAATCATATCAAGGACTTAAAATTGAATAATAAACTTACCTCAATGGCTGGGTTTGTTAAAAACTTAGCATGTTTCTCATGAATATGTTTAATGAACCCTAAATGGTTAATATTTGTTCGAATAATTGTATTCTTGTTTTTAATTATTTAAAATTAAATAACATGTGAATAAATTTATAAATAAATTCAACTATTATTATTATAAAATTAAAGAATATTTAATTTAATGTATTTATTCATTTAATTTTGATCATTCATACTTGGATGCTCACCAGTTCATAGACATAGGGTGCAATTTTTCCTAGACTCCAATTCATTTGAATTGGTGAAACTTATGGATATACTTTATGTTTGTACATTTGTGACCTTAAATCTATATTATCAAGTCCTACTCATAGACCAAGATTGAAATCAAGAAAAATTACATGACCTTTCAATAGATAAAAATAATTTATAGATACAACCTTTACTATGAACACTTACTATTTAATACAATATCTTTTTCAAGTTATATCTTATAAATTATAATTAATTCATTGTGGAATAATCATTCCATGTATTATTTATCCTTTCTTTGAATATAATTTATGGGATTTACTTCCTTTTATATAGTCATGAATTTAGTCAAGAACTGCCAACCGAGTCAAAGGGTCATAGATATCTACTCTATGTACTCGAGAGTATAAAATTCTATCTCGATTATTCAATCAATGTCACACTATTAATGACATGCCAAAAAAAATATACATAACCAAAAACATATATATATATATATTTTATCATGTATTGAATCATTTTATTCATGTTATACATTAATAAGTCAAGAGACAAATACACATGCTCAAATATAGGAACAAAAAATGACACCTAAAATATGCGGTGTTCCTATTGGCGGGCCATTACTCATGATATACTATAATTGATATCATTAAGTGTGAAATTCATTAGAATAAGTCTCAATGCTTATGAGATTATAAAACCTGATGGCTAGATATTATCTGTGTCCTATAAAAATGATTTATCTAGACTATATGACATATTTTTAAGATTATTTTCATAGTATTGTGAGGTTTTAATTATAGCTAAGAACTTCTACAATGTTTTGATACAACATATAATATAAGGTAATTACTATATATATTATAAAAAGAATGAATCATAATATCATGGTAAGATAAATATATGTATATATCAAGTTGTATACATGACATGATAATTGAAAATCACATGTTCAAGTTAGTTTTAGGGACCCCACTCTTACAACACTCCCACTTGCACTAGATCCAACTACCAACCAACCTCAATCCACTAACTCTCACTTGAGAATCATGATTCTATTGAGATATGACTTTATTTAGTGATTTTAGAATGTTATCCATTGTTACCACCCTTCTAATCATGACTTCACCTCTTTGAGTAAAATCCCTAAAGATATAAAACATCTAAAGCACATGATTTATCCTCTAGTGTAACCTAGGATCCTTATAAAGCACCACTATTGTATTATTATCATTATATAATGTAATAGGGTCTTCACTTCTAAGTATAATATTAGGATCTAACACAAATATATGTATTCAGAGTGATTTTTTATCTATATTAGAAACCTCTATATACTCAAATTCTGTTATAGAATCAGTGACCACCAATTTCCTCAACCTTAGATCACTAAACTATCATCTAAGAAAGTGAAATAGCTTGGGTTTGATTTAATATCATTATGATTTTCTTGGAAGATATCATCTATATATACCCTCACCACTAGCTCCCCATATCCTCTATAAACTAGGAATACATCTTTTGTATGCCTCAAGAATTCAGGATTGTCTTGAATGTTTCCTACTAAATCTATCCTAGGTTTAATTTATATCTACCCACTATGCTCAAGGTATAGAAAACATTAAACCTACTCTATAACATAAATTTCATGATAGATCCCACTATCAAAGCATAAATAGTTTTACTGATTCTATTTATCTCCACCTATATTCATGAACACATTTTCTTAGAGTGATTAATGCCATGTGACATTAGAAATAATTCAATTTTGGATTGTTCTATATTGGACCTTTTGATTACCTTGTTAATGTATGTACTTTGAATTAGTCTAAGTGTCCTTTTAGATTTATCTTGATAGATATCAACCCCTAGAATGTAGGCTACTTCACCTAATACATCAAGGGATAATCATTCATTTAACTAAGTCTTAACTAAATATAAGACTTGAACTTTGTTTTAAATTAATAATATTCCATTGATATATAATATTAGAAAAATAATGGAACCCTAACTAACCTTCTTGTAGATACACGAATCACTTCCATTTAAAATGGAATCAATTTCCCTTATGGCTTCACCAAAATGAATATTCCATGATCATAATGCATGATTTAATGCATAAATGAATATTTGAATCCTGAATACCTTTTTGGCAATATTAGATGTCACAAACCCTTCTAGTTATTTTATTTAGACATCTTTAACCAATTTTTCATTTAAAAAATTATTTTTTTACATCTATTCACCAAATATCATAATCATGAAATGATATTACTAAAGGTAAAATTCTAATGGATTTTAGCTTTGTGATTAGTGAAAAGGTTTTATCATAATTAAAAACTTTATGTTTGTTGAAACCCTTTGTAACCAACCATGATTTATAAGTATTCACTTTATAATCCATGTTCAACATATTTTTAGAAACCCATTACATAAAATAGTATTTACATCATCTAGTGGGTATACCTAAGTCCAAACTTGATTTTGGTACACAAAATACATTTCAAAATTCATGTACTATTGCTACTTAGAATCCTCTTTGATATCCACTAATTCCTTATAGGTAAGGGGTTAATTATCCTAAAAAAATAATGTGTCACCAGAATCGGTGAATAAAAAACCATATATATCTAGTTCTCTTACCCCTTTTTTCAACGTATGTTGTACTTATGTCTTAGGAACTTATTCTTACACTATTTCTTATAGAGTTTATTATCATACCAAATCTTATGTATACAAATATTCAAATTCATTGAATCCAATATTTCTCCCACTATTTAAATTGGAAACATTTTAATTTTTTATAAACATGGCATGTCTTTCCTTATTTGTTTTTTATTCTAAGAATTATATAGAAAATATAATTTAGTTTCCTTAGGATTTCCTTTGAAGATAAAATATATGCCTCACGATGAAAGTTTGTTTTTAGGTATTATCTTAATAAACACTACACATACCCATACATATATATGTGAAAGTTCAAGTTTCTTTCCATACCATAACTTATATGAAATATCATCTATTTCTTTTGTTAGCACTCAGTTAGTGTATATAGTGTTGTTTATAAATAATATCCCCAAAATGAAAATAGAAGAGACAAATGATTCATCTTTGATCTCACTATATAAAGTTAGGCATGACTAATATTTTCACTAATTCCATTCCACTTAGGTGTATAATGAGGAGTGAGTTGGGATACTATCCTGCACTCCTTCAAATGATTGATGAAATTTTGGTTAAGATATTATTCACCACAATTTGAGTAGAGTTTATTAATTTTATTCCAATGTTGATTATCTATAAAACCAATCTTGATGTTCCATGGATGGGTGGTATATGAGTATTATTCACTAGACTTGTCATTGATTGTTAATACTATATTTTCAAGTTCAATTATATATAAATCATTATTCATATGTGTCATACCATAGAATACGTTGTTCTTATAAAAGATATAACTCTTATTTAAAAATATAAAATAAAACCCATTTATGTATAAATGTGAAATAGAGATAACGTTTTTGATAACTAAAGGTACATAATAATAGTTTTCTAGTACAAGAACCAATCCACCTGGTAAAGCGAGGTGATATTATTCCATTTCTAATGATGTTATTATTTACCCATTATCTACTCATAGATTTACTTCACCCTTTGTTATCTTCCTAAATATACTTGGTTTTTGTAATTGAATGCATATGTATGAGCCATAATATATATTCAATACCCACCTTGTAGAAATTAAAATATTTCATTCAATAAAAATTGTACCTTAAGCTTAGGCCTCCACTTTCCTCTTCTTACCAGTGATGTATTTTTTCTTTTGGTGGCCCTTATTTTTCACATGAAAAGAATAAAACCTCATTCTCTTTGATATACCTCAATATCTTTGGTTTTTGGGAAGATAATCCCCCAAGCGCCTTTGGATTCTACAAATTCATTAACATCTTAGACTTTCCCTTCCTCTTTTTGTTCACTATAAGAACCGACGAATTAGTTTTATTTGTATCCTTATTATCTTGGAGAACCATGAATAAAAAATTTGGGAGTGACTTCTTTATATCATTCATGTTTTAATTAATGATGAACTTTGAGAAGTTGGGATATAAAGATGAGAGTACGAGATATGTGGAAATGTTTTTATTCAACTTGAAACCTAAGGACTCCAATCAATCAATATACATAAAATATTTAGTACTTGAGGATCATTATGGTTTCCCTCTCCTAGAATTGTAAGATTTATTTGGATATCTCATACCTCTCCTATCTCACTCTCTCCTGATATAAGTTTAGAGATAAGACCCCATTTTGTATACATCCTTATCCTCATGAATCCTTTGTAGTTAAATGTAAATAGATGATAATATTATGCACATGACATCTAATAAATTTTCAAAGTGTCACCTATAGGCCTATTTATCTACTTACTCAAACCTTGAGGAGGATTATAGATATTTTAGGATTTCAAAACTTATAAGTTATTAGCATAATAGTATGTGAAAGCTTCTGTACCAATCCTAAAAGTTATTTCTAGATAAGAAATTATCCTTTTACAAGATGGAATATAGTAAAAGTGAATTCACAGTGTTTACTTGTATTTTATTTATAAAAAATAAATTTAATATATTAATAATTTTATTTCGATTATTGATAATTGATAATTTATTGATTTATGATGATTTAATGTCTCCAAATATTTTATTCAAATGTTAACATCCCTCAACCATTAGATTTAAGATATTAAATAACTTAAATATTATAATGGAAAATGATCCTTAATTCTATCTTTGTATTACAATATATTACTACACCACTACTTAGAGAGTTTTAAGGTAGGTTTTTGTCTGGTCAACTATATTAACTCATAACTCCTCAATCTTTTGAGTGGATTCCTGAATTCTATAAATCCTAATCTTGAATTTAATTATCACTTTGCCTCTAAATATCACTTTAAGGTTGATATGATGACTTATTTGATGTAAATTTTAGTTAATTCAAATAATCACTATTATTTGAATCACCTAATATTATGAGGCACCCTAAACTATAGATGATGAGTGCCCCAAACTATAGTTTCACTGAAATTTTATTAATTAAAGGCATTTGGGACTTAGTATTACTTTAAGGTATTTTTAATTATTTTGTTTAATTAGTGAAAGAAATCTAATTTTATTTATTAATATTGTTAATTAATCAATGTGATCATATTTAAGAAATTAACCATGCATAAATATAAATCATTCACCACACTTTGTTCTTTTTTATCAGTTCATTCTCATTAACTATCCTATGTGATTGTATTTTATATAAAAACTCATATAATAAATAATTTTCTATGCATGATAAAATAAATAATTAATGGTGTAATTAGGAGATTTATTCTATCGGTTGATCTATCGAGTGAATGATGGGATAATCAACACCCTAGGTGAACGCATAGAGTTATTGACATAGCTCAAGTTGCAACACCCATCTTACTCTCATGTATTGTCTTATGTTTGGGTCCATGATAGTTCTAACCTTGAACCACATCATTGTAGGATACATATTATTTATACATGTATACTCACATGCAGGTGAGGTGAAATCATGATACAAGTCTATATTTAATAATAATATATAGACATTCAATCCATTATACATTATAAATATGGAGGGATGATATATAGATAATTTAATTATATTATTTAATAATTAATTATTACAAAACATCACTCATCATAATAATTCAAATTAAATAGATAATAAACCAAACATACATGATCCAGTCTCATCTAATGATCAATTTAAAATCATAGAAATTTCATAAAACAATTAAATAAGATAAAATTATACCTAAGGAAATTTTTAATGTATTAAAATAAAATTAATATAATTTTAATCCATTAATTATACATCATAAGTTCCTCTAATTTATTTTATTAAATTTATCATATTCTAAATATTTTTAGGTATTTTTTTTGTAATTTTATGGGAAATTTTAGCCTTAAAATAGTCTTGAAAGGAAACATGGGACTAAAATGAGTTTAGGTGGGTCAATTATAGGTCAAATATTCTTTAACCAACTCAAGTTGGTCTAAGGAAAGTATCCCATATGATGGAAAAATATTTTTAAAAAATAATTTATTTTTTAAAAGTTAGGTGTGGTTTAGTGAGAGGCAGCGACATAACCCCTAGTAAATGGGGTGGCAGGTGACCCAACTACTCACCTTGTATTTTTTTTATTTTATTTTGGTGTGGGTTCTAACTATTTTCAAGGATAATACATTTATTGAACTATGCTATTACATGTCAATGAATTCTGGAGAAATTTAAAATTTTAAGTTCCTGAGAAATGATTGTTTTGAGAATTGGGACACTAATTGGGATTATGAGAGTTAAGAAACCTATAATAGGTGTTTTTTGATGTTTCTGAGTGTTTCTATAGAGTTTGTGAGTGATAGTTGATTGTTGGGAGATATAGTTTTATATTTGGACTGAATTTTTGGCTATAGGTGAATGACCATTCCATAATAGTGGGTGTTGCAGCATGGCATAAAGATAAGCTAGTTGTTGCACTATAGAGGGGGTAGGAAACAACATGGTCTAATGTTTTCAGGGAAAAGTCTTTTTCTGTAGTTTAAATATGATGGTGTACCCTAAGGGTTGTTCTGTGAAGGGTGTTTCTTGAAAAAAATCACACCACAACCTAAGGAACTGCACCACGAGGGCTGTTCGAGGAGGAAGTGTCACACTGTAGCTGAGGGGGAGTTAATATGTAGAGAACCCAGTCTAGTTTTCTAGATTTTAACTTGGTAAATGTGTTTCACAATAAATTCTAGGGCCATGTTGTAATGGATGGTCGAGGGTTCATGAGTGATGTTATGAAGATTGGTGTTTTTCTATGACCCATTGGGCTATGTCGCTATAAAACCCCATATGTTTGAAGTTGTTCCATGAAGAATTAATTCAAAATTATAATGGTCCACCTATTTAGTTTTTTAAGTAAGGGTAGATCCATATTTTCTAATTCATATCCTATTGGTATCAATCCAAATGACCATGTGGGAAAGGAAATTTTGGAAGGCTCCTCCCCACCTCTTTCCACTCTTAGACCTCTTTTATAATGGGCATTTTTAGTGGTGATTTACACATAAATTCATGGTAAAATCCCTCCTACCTTTTACCATTCTTCTTTTTCTTAGCTGTCCACTAATTTTTTATGGTTTATGGTTAGGTTTTTTATGATGATTCTACCAGATAATTGTGGAATTATCCCGAGTGAAGAGGATTTTGTGTGTGGTGGATATAGGACAATATGGAGTGATAAATTCATTCCATCATCCACCATATTAGTTGAAGTGTGTTGTTTGACATATTTATTTGGGGATGTTGGTTTAAATTTATGAAATTGAGGGTTGATTAGAAGTCAATTGATGTGGATTTCTCATAGTGAATTTAGGAGGGTGTCATGGACCATCCGCATGTGATTGGTCATAGTTTTTGTGTTATTTGTTTTCTCAGTGATGTTTTAGGCATTATTACACTTTGATTAATTTTTTAATTAATTATAAGTTGTTATAATTAATTATTTAAGTGTTGTGTCATGATTTAGGGGCTTCGAGTTGGTGTGTCTTGGTGTGGGCTTGGATGAGTCTTAGTAAGAATAACAATAGAAGGTAACTCCATTGTTGGGGTAGGTGAGCCTTATAATACTTAACCATATGATTATTTATTTACAATTATTCATTTATTCATGGGGGTTTGGTTTTGGGTAAATTAGGAAGGGACTAAAATTTCCCTAGTGAATATTAAAGTGGAATTGAGCCTCCTATGTTATGAGAGAGTGCTCCTCCACATGCCATGTGATCTAGAAGTGCCCGATGACCATACCACCAAGGGGGAAAAAATTCTAGTTGGGTGAAAAAGGATCCCAATATTGGTATTAAGTCTTGATATGGGTTGTGAGTAGCCTAGGATTAGGCTCCTTAAGGTTAATATAGAAGGCATGGAATGATTGAGATCTTGAGTGATAGATAAGATAACTGAATGTATCATAAATGGTTAAGAGTACCATCTTTAGGGTGAGTAGTGGTCTTGGTGTGTGAAGTGAGTATGATAAGTCCTTTGAGGATTAGTTAGTGTAGTGAGGAGTGTTACCTGTTGGTGGTTCTCTTATAATCACTCTTTTATAGGGGTGTAGTGGGAACCCAAGAATGGGTTGTGAGAATGGCTTATGAAGACATAATGGGATGGTTTGGTTGTGTGTGACCAGGGGGATGAATATTTTAATTTGGTTGTATCCTAAGGTCTATGATTTCACCATGGTTCATTATTCTAACCATGGGTTTTTCTTGGATTGATAGTGTATGGTAGTTTTCCAGGCTGGTTTGGTGGACCTGTTCCTATGTTTTCCTCTAGTAGAGTGCTAGGTATGGGATAATGACTAACTAAGGGATAGAGTGAGGTTATGTATTTCATCAATTAAGGAGAGTTTTAGGCTCTAAAGTGTCATCTTATGATGGTTTGTGTAGGTGATATTAGGATATAGGTTTTTAGGGTGTGGCTAAAACTTAAGATGATTTGTGTATCAGATGTGACGGTTGTAATGAATTAGGTAGGTGGACTTACCCTGAGTGAGAGGGTAGTGGTTGAGACATGGTATAGGGCCTAATCTAAGTGAGAGGGAAAATTTCAAGGTTTTATATAAGTTCTATTCTGATTGAGAGGTTATTGGTTGAGGTTTAGTATAAGGGACTACCCTGAGTGAGAGGATATGGGTCAGATTTGGTTTGAGACCCACCTTAAGTGAGAGAGAAGGGGTAAAGGTTTGGTATAAGTCCTTCCCTGAGTGAGAGTGTAAAGTTCAGGTTTTGGTGTGATTCCCTACCCTAAGTGAGTGGGTATAGGTTGAGATTTGGTGGTATGTTGCCTAGTTTTAGTATAGAAACCTACCATGAGAAATAATTCGGGGGTTGAGACTTGTTTTGACACCCAACCCCAAGTAATCTAATGTGGGTTAGAATTTGTGACATGAGGTGACTACTTCTTCTAGTACTAGTTGGAGAGGTACGGTCAGGTGTCCTGGTTAACACACGATGACCTGACACATATGGTTATATTCATTATGTGTTGTAATTATTTATTTTATCATTTATAAATATGTATATAATGAATTATATTAGGATTACTTAGTGATACCCTACTGATATGTATTTATCACACCCTGTATGAGAACCCTAGTTTGTCTTCAGACCTTATATTTGATACATATGTATGATCATAGGTAGGTAGGGGATCGAGTTTAAGTAGCTTTATTGGGTCTTGAGATGGGTTGAGGTGAGGCTCAGGGTTACAACGGAGATTCCTTGAACATTTTATTATTTTGTTTATTTTTTATTTATGATTAGCCTAGTGGGAGGTCAATTGAGATGTATGTATTATTTATCTTTTATATCATGATTTATGTTTATTTTATTATGGTTTTCCTTTACTTTAATTCAATACATGTATACTTTTATTATTTAATTTGGATGATGTGTGGCTATTTATTTATTATTGATGATATTAATATTGATATTATAGTATCCTCAACATCAATCATTAACTCTCACTACTAGTTATAAGGCTCTGGCATATGGAGAGACATGCCTGAGGTCAGGTGGATACCTCGACTAGGGCGTTGTTCAAGAGATTTTATTTGGGAAAATAAAAAGTGGCATTAAATCATTGTTTCAATTTTTTTAATTTTTTTGTACTAAGTAGATGAAGATATAAGTGTGTCAGATCTTGAAATGGACCTCGGGCTAGTGAGTCATGAGCACCTATCCAGTGGTAGGTTTATGTTAATAGAGTTATGGGATTGCTATTTTTGGTTTTCACTCTTAATATTGAGATATTTATTCAAGTATAATGTGATTATTCATGGTTATTATTTTGTTTATTTTTCACTTAGACCGAAGTGGAAAGAGACATGTGTACATGCATCATACTTGGAATATAGTATTCACATGAAATTCATGTTCTTGTGTGTGATTGATTATAATCTATGATAGGTGGTTTAGTTTCTTAAAGTGGATTTTTTTTAGTGTTTTACTATATAACATATTTGTGGAATTATACTTAGTTGGACTATGGTTTTTAATCATATGTAGTTGGTGTTTTTTGATGATAGGTAATGTGGATCTTATAATTGGACATTATCTTATTATAATTACATGGTCCCTATATACAAGTGGTGCATGGTAACCCTTAAAGGGATAGTTCAAGAATTTGATACCTTTGTGATGGTATGATGTAGGTAGGGTACACACGGGATATGATTTAAAATGGTAATGTGATTCTATTATGAATTAATACCCTTGAATGGGTAGAGGGAAGTCATGTAGGATGACCTGGGTTGCTGAGATGTGTAGTACTTAGAGTGATTTTTCTATTATGATCGTGTTTGGAAGGAAGAATCAGCCAGATGTCTAGACTTGTTGGTTTTTGGCATGGTTTTTATAGGATAGTTAATAATTATCCTAGATGGTTGTGTCTAAGATGGGTTGAGGGTGGGTTAAAGATTTGTAGTTTTGGAACAATGCGTGAGTGGTGGGTGATCATGTGTTAGCCTTGGAATAAGTGATATGCCTTGGGTTTATTAGTAGAGATCACTGAGAGAGATTCTGAGATTATGTGATGAAATTCAAGGGATGCATGCATAGATCATTAGGCATGTGATCCTAGGTTTAATGAGAAACAAATCATGGGAGCATGATTTGGGTTGTATGATCAGGTGATACAAGAGTGTATGCTTGTTTTGGGTTAGACGAGATCAATATGTTTAGTAGGATAGAGATTGCGATAGGTTTCTTTAAGGGGTTCACTCTTTCCTTGAAAGGAGAAGTGTGTGCGTTGGTGTAGATTTTATGGAAAGGTCATAATGTGTGAAGGCTGGAGCACTTTGGTTACACATAGTTCTTATTTTTTTATTGCGTTGGAATGGATAGTGCCTGGGTACCTTGATAATTGAATGGGTTCTAGGGGAGATTAAGTGATGCAGTGATGGTGTGTGTACCCCTTAGTTCTGACTACTTGGGAAAGTCATGGGACTTGAGTGGATTGGTATTTGATCACCTTAGGGTGAGATCAGGGGTAATATTTGGGTCTTTCAGTTTTAGTTATGGGTTAAGAACTAATGAATTCAGTGAGATTCTTGCAGTCATAGAAGATCAAGGTTTGATTGAGAATAAGAGGTATCCCCTATTCTATAAGATTAAACATGAAAGATGGATTCAAGTTCCATGGTAAAATTGATTTGATCTTGAGCCTTGATAAGGGTTGTTAGGTATGTGATGAGCATTGCATGATAGGAGTAATGTGAAAGGAATAATGGGGCCCATCTAGCTCAATGTTCGAGAAGAAGTACAATGAAAGTTACATGGTGGGAAAAATACCATTGGTTTTTTATGGTGTTTCCCTCATTTCATGAGAGTTTTGGTAAATTTATATGGTGACATTGTCATGATCCAAGTCGGGTCGCCATCCGAACCAACGCCCGACCCTGTCCGCAACAAGGCCTGAAGGGTGTTCCTGATCCCCATGGGCTGGCACAAGTTCCCAGGTATCAAAATAAACATTGAGAATGATTTACCTAAATAAAAAAATGTAAATAAATCATCCGAAAATATAAAATAGACCAAACCTGAAAGTCACAACCAAACGTGCCTTTAACCAAAAACCATAATTTGAGTTGCATGTTTGAACTAAAAACCAAAAAATAGATACCACTTGGTAGGGTGACTAAAAACTAATACAAAAACATCCACCTGGTGAGAGGACACCACCCTCAAGACATCTCCACAATTCCACACCAAGTAGTCTGCTAACAGCCTGGACCACCACTTCCAAAAGCCTTACCTTTACCTGCATCTAACATGACCAAATCTACTTACACCCAAGGGTGTAAGTAGGGTGTGAGCAATCACCCAACAAGATGCCACCAGATAAAAATATTCTACATATAAAGATTAAATAATAATACATTTGTGGGTTTAACTAAGGAACGAAAGAATAATGCTTTAACAATTTAATAAAAAAAACAGTTTAAAGACAAGTGACTTTGAAGGGAAAACAATTTTTACCAATAAAACATTTTTACTTTTATGTCACCAAAAAATTCACACCATATTCCAATGGTGAGTATAATGTAATCCAAGATCACCAAAAGTGTGAGAGGCCCTATAGGTACTAGCATATAGTGGGACCCTAGAACATTGCGTCTCAATGAACAAAGGAATACACTCTCGTGCACAAGCCACTAGTAGGAAAACACATCCATAACCTAGTGGTATCCAATCATTATCCAAAATTTAGTTAGTGTTGTAATCGTCAAACCAGCTAGGTGAAATTATGCCAAAGCCACTCTCGTATCACTAGCACACTAGATCTAGTCCGCCTACCTAGTACCCATGATTCCCATTTGTGCTCAAAAGTTCCAATTTCACATTCTTGTTAAAGTCAAATGCATAAAACACCAAAGTATTATCTAAATTCTACGCCACAATTTCACACCCACAAAACCCATTTGAAAACAGTATGCACACCAAAGATTTTCCAGAACTCAACCTGCAGTACTCACACAGTCAAATAAACAACTGCAAATTTTTTAAATACCATACTACAATTATTTAACAATAGAAAATTTTATTAATATTTTTTTCTAAAACACGATGCATGACTCAAGGTGCCAAAACCCATGCAAAAAACCTTTTTATAACTAGACTCATACCGACGCCACCACAAAACACAATCCACAACTACTGCACATACTAACAGACTACTGCATAATTTTAACAAACACTAAAAATTCACAAATACACCACTAGTAGAGAAAAGACACTTTAAGTTGAAAACAAAAACTAAATGCATGCATTAAAACCAATTAACAAATATGATAAATAAATTAAACAAGCAACAAAATTAATCAGATAATACTTACATGTGGAACCACCTACCTCAGTGTAGGGAAAGTCTTGCGACTAGACACAAACTCCCGTCACACGTTGATTTCACTGTAAAGGACCTATAAAGGACCCTGAAAACAAGTTAATTAACATCTACATCAAAAATCAACCAAACAAAACCAAACCCTAACTGAAATAATCACCCAAAATAAAATGATGATCAACTGGGGGTACTTCACACCTATAGCGAGGAGTCCAAGAGGCTGGACAAAGGTCAATGGAGGCTATCAGATATCCGGTCGAGCTAAGGGGGATGGTGTGCAGTTGTTGGACAAGAGAGGCACGATGTCAATGAGAAGCAGTAAGGAGAAGAGTAGCGACCAAGGGAGGGAATCTAGAGCTTCGGCTAAGGAGATGGTGCAGGAGCCGATACAGCAAGGAGGAGAGAACCAGCGGGGTTGCTGGTCGTCATGAATGGGTGTGAGGCAACAAGGAAGCTGGGGTCGCGACCAGGTGCAAGGAAGCAAGGCAAGGCTGGGTTATAGCCGGGTGCAAGGTAGTAAGGAGGTTGGGGTCGCGACCAGGTGTAAGGTATCAAGGATGGCTGGGGTGGCTACTAGGGTTCACACGGACCGGGTGAGGGGGTGAATGAACAGTACCACGATGGGGAGGGAGAGAAAGTGGGGGAGAGACGAAGGGAATTGAAATAAAATAAATAAAAATGAAAGAAAAGAAAATAAAATGAAAAAAGTGAAATAAAAACCCTAGAAAATAAATACCTAAACCAATAAAAAGATAAATATAAATAAAATTGACAATCTATATTAATAATGGCAATAATAATAATAATACTATTATTGTTAATAAAAATTACCTACTTAAAACATTAATAAAAAAGGTTAATAACGTTATAAGATAAATTTAGCCATTCAATTAAGGTAATAATAATAATAATAATAATAGTGACAATAATAATTATAATTATAATAATTTTATTTTTATTGTATTTGTTAACCATCCGCACACCGGGCAGGCTGCACGTTAAACTAGTGAAGCCACACGACTTCGCCCGTGCCCTGCCTGAGCACCGGGCAATGTCAAGCTAACGCTCATTTATCAGCGTAAAAACAAAAAACTCATATTGGATCAACCATCTTTTCAAAAAAAAAAACAATTATTAAAAGGAAAATAAACTTATGAGATAAAAACTAAAATTAAAAACATACCAAAATTCAAATTCTAGGCGTGAAAATTCTCCCCACCATGAAAACCTTTCGCCCTCAAAAAGTCAATTCAAAGACTGATCAGAGAAAAGAAATGGGTAATACTACTCAAACCATGACTTCCTCTCCCAAGTTTCATGATCTTCATTCCCATGCTACTATAGAATGTGAACCAATAGAATGGACTTCCCATGAAGCACCTTCTCCTGATAATCCACTATACGTACTGGCCACTCAAAAACTGATAAATCTAACTCTATCTCCAACTCCTCCCAATTCAATACATGTGATAAATCAGGATTATAATTTTTTAATTGGGAGACATGAAATACATCATGAATCAGTGTCAACTGGGAAGGAAAATCTAACTTGTATGCCACCTTTCCAATCTGCTCAGTAATCTCGAAAGGCCCAACATACCTCAACGTCATTCTCCCCTGCTTTCCCAAGCGATGGTGACCCAAGAAAGGGTCCACCTTCAAGAACACCTGGTCACCCACTGAAAACTCAAGATCCCGATGCCTCTGATCATCATATGATTTGTGGTGACTCTGAGCTATCAATAACCGCTGTCTGATCAACTTGAATTTCTCAAAAATATCCTGCACAATGCTCAGTCCCAAAATTTAGGTCTCACCTACCTCATCCCAACACAAAGGTGACCGACAAGGTCGAACATAGAGTGCCTCAAAGGGTGCCATTACAATATAGGATTAGTAACTGTTATTATAAGAAAAATCAACCAATCCCAAATGAATATCCCATGAACCTCCGAAATCCAACACACATGTGTGAAGAATGTCCTCCAGAATATGATTTTTCCACTCATTCTGTCCATCTATTTGAGGATGGTATTCTGTGCTCATCTTAACATGTGACACCAAAGCCTTATGGAGGCTTCCCAAAAACTGAGAGGTAAAGCAGGGGTCCCTATCAAAAACGACCGCTAACATCACACCATGAATTCTCACCACCTCCAGAATATACAAAAAACCCAGCTCATCCACCCTCATTGTATCTATGATCGGGATAAAGTGAGATGACTTAGTCAAAAGATCAATCACTACCCAAATAGAGTTCCTTCCATGAGGTATATGAGGCAAGCCAACAATAAAGTCAATGGAGACCTCGTCCCACTTCCAGGTAGGAATGGGTAAGGGATAAAGCAAACCAGATGGTCTATGATGCCCTGCTTTCACTTGCTGACAAGTGTAGCATCTCAATACAGAGTTGGATATATCCCATCTCATACCTGACACCAGAACTGACGAAAAAAATCATAATACATCTTGGTAGTACTAGAATGGATGACCCACTGAGACTGGTGGATATCCTATATCACCACATTCTGCAGAGACAACGACACCACTGCACGGACCTTGAAGCACAAAATCCTCTCAGGAGACAAAGACCAATCAGAAGGAGTCTCCCCACCATGAAGAAACTACATAGATTGCTGACACATCTCATCACCAAGATTCTACTACTAAATCAACTCCATAAGAGCGAGATTCAACTAAATTATAGCCAAGAAAGTATCTCCCCTGTGCTCCCTGCTCTCTAATTGAATCTGGGCAAATATCCCTATCAAAGTCCAATCATCACTGGACCTACTCAAATCCTTCATTGGTAATTACATAATCAAGGCATCAACCACCACATTACCCTTGCCATGGGTATAGACAATGTCAAATTCAAATCCCTACAGATACTCGATCCAGCGGTGCTACCTTATATTGAGATCTTCTGAGAGAAAATGTAGGCTAGGATCTTATGGTCAGAGTAGAACACAAATTTCTCCCCAAAATGGTAGTGATGCTAAGTCTTCAAGGCATGCATCACTTCTTCCAACTCCAAGTCATGAGTTAGATAATTCTTCTCATGCAGTCGGAGTTAGAGAGAACCATAAGCCACCACATGATTATCCTGCATGAGTACACACCCAAGGACCATACCTAAAGCATCATAATAAACCACATAGACCTTCCCAAAATTTGGTAAGATCAAAATAGGTGGGGTGTTCAACCTCCACTTCAACTCCTCAAAGGATGCTTGGAACTGTGGGATCCATTCAAACTTCACCCCTTTCCGGGTGAGTGTGGTCATGGAGAAGGCAATCCGTGAGAAATATAAAAAAAATGCCTGTAATAACCTACTAAACCAAGGAAAATCTTGATCTCAAACACATTCCTCAACTGTTCCCATGAAATCACTTCACGAATATTCTTAGGATCCACTGAAACCCCTTGTTATGATATGAAATGCCCCATAAACTTCACTTTCCTGATCCAGAATGTGCACTTCGAAAGTTTGGAATACAAGTAGTGATCCCGCAAAATTCCCAAAATGATTCGTAGGTGATTCTCATGTTCCTCCTCAGATCCAAAATAAACTAGGATGTAGTCCACAAATACCATGACAAAGGAGTCAAGATATCGGTGGAAAACCTTATTCATGAGTACCATAAAAACCGCCAGAGCATTTTTCAATCTGAAAGGCATGACCAGATACTCGAAGTGACCATACCTACTCCAGAAATCCATCTTTGGAATGTCTGATTCTCTCACCCTGAGTTAGTGGTTACCCGATCGTAGGTCAATTTTGGAGAACCACTTCCCCCCTTCAACTGGTCAAAAAAAATCGTCAATCCGATGTAAAGGGTATTTATTTTTGATGGTTAACTTATTCAATTTCCAGTAATCAATGCACAAACGGAGGGCTCCATCATCTTTCTTTGCGAATAAAACTGGGGAACCACAAGGAGAGATGCTCAGGTGAATAAATCCTCTGAATTCCAAATCTTCTAGCTGTATCTTTAATTTCCTCAATTCAATGGGGACCATGCGATATGAGGGAAGAGATATAGGATGTGTTCTCAGTGCCAACTCAACCAAGAACTCCACATCCCGCTTTAGGGGTAAGCCTGAAAAATATTCTGGGAATACCTCTAGAAACTCATCCAATACAAGAGGTAACCCACTCTGATAAGCACCACTATCGTCATCCAGTGTGAGTGACGATAACTGATAAGAAAGATTCCCCAACTCAGGAAGTGGTGGTCCAACATGACCTGACTAAGAATCCTATTCCCCAAGATATACCTGGGGATCCCATCAAGTTCTATAAAACTAACTCATCATCGATAACAATCAATATGCGCTTAGAAGTGCACCAGCTAGTCCATGCTAAGGATCACATCAAACCGGTCCATATCCAAGACCAAGAAATCCCACTCCATCTCGACTCCTGACACAGAGAGCATGCACGACGGACACCTAAGGCCCTGCTCCCTCTTTTTCCCCAACGGTGTTACTAACTCCATGGAAAAAGATAACAATTTGGTTGGTAGGTTAAGAAGGTTCACAACACGGGCGGATATAAAGAAAATTTAATCACCAATATCAAATAAAACTATAGCTATAGAGGATGCAATCAGAATGGTACCTTGAACAGTTGAAGGTCCTACATCATATCCTGCTGGTGCCTGATCCACAACATGCAGATGCTTGGTCCCTGCCTGGGAATGACCACTCACCTAGGGCTCTACCTTGATCTGGATCTGCCCTAAAGACAATATGATCCTACCACCATGGAAACCAAACCAATATCCCATCATCTTGGTCAGCTCTAAATAAACTGGCAATCCTCTGGAAGCCACAGATTGAGTCCCACTCTGGTAAGGGCATGTCACCCAGAAAAAGTACTGCACATGTCCCATAATTCCACATTGATAACAAGCCTTGGGAGGGGAGGGACATGTAGTCCGGATGTGTCATGCCTTCCCACATTTATGGCACACAACATACCCTACACTAGAATCCCCAGATGAAGTCTTCCTGGAAGGATGGATTGAGCTTCCACCACTCTTCTTCCCTTGATAATCACGCTTCATCTTATTTTCGGATGAACTGACACTGACAAACCCTGATACTAATCCATAAAACCCCAACTTTCCTCTCTGGTCAATCTCGACCATGCAAGAATGATCGAACACCTTATCATAAGTTCCCATCTTGAACAAGAAAACCTGAGAGTAAATTTCTAGTCGAAGCCCCTTATCAAACTTCTGAGATTTACAAGACTCATTTGAAACAATCTTAGGCGTGTACCTCACTAGATCAGAAAATCAATTTTCATACTCCATCACCATTCTACCCCCTTTTGAAATATCCATGAACTCATGAGATCTGGCATAGGCCAGGAACTTGGGACAATATTGCTCGTTAAAGATAGCCTTGAAATCCTTCCAACTCATCTTCTCATGCTTCCTAGCCTGAAGCACCGATTCCCACCACTTGAAACTGGAACCCTCTTGCTGAAATGAGTCACACTTTACCCTAACCTCCTTGAGAATGTCAAGGAACTCAAACATACTCTCTATATTTTCAAGCTATTCCTCTGCCTCTTGAGGTTCTAAACTAGCTCAGAATGAATAAGGTTTATTCTTCAGAAACTCTCGATCTTTATCCTTCTTGGATCCAGACCCATCTCCTCTAACTGGAATAAGAGTGGGAGTGGGAGTATCCCCTTGTACTAAAGCCTGAATAGCTCGGACCACAACTTTTACCAATATTTGATCAAGCGGCGAGGGAGAAATTTCTGTAGATTCCTCCCGTGGGTGCATGTAAGCTCTCTAGGGAGGCATCCTACTGCAAGGAGCAACAATCACAGAAAGAACATAATTAATACATCATGTTTGAAGAATTTTTTTAGCAAGGACATAAATCATTAATATACCAAAAATACAAAAGTAATATCATGTCCAAACCACTTCTTCCTTGACCTATGTCCACACACAGTCTGTAGCCTGCACATCCCACCTGAAAGAGAAGTCAAACAAGCATCCCGACACCCCATGGCGACTCAGGTTCTATCACGAGGTGTGCTGTCTAGACACCCTAACCACAACCAGAATTATGAGCCTCGACAGTCCCAGCTCCTGTCTAACCAGACTCATCCCAAATAAAATAACCCAATCATAAAAACCTGCCTTTGATACCATTTTGTCACGAACCAAGTTAGGTCACCATTTGAACCGACGCCCGACCCAGTCTATGGCAAGTCCTGAAGAGCATTCTCGATCCCCACGGGCTGGCACAAATGCCCGAGTATCAAAATAAACCTTGGGAATGATTTACCCGAATAAAAAAATTTAAATAAATCATCCAACAATATAAAATATACCAAATATAAAAGTCACAACCAAACATGACTTTAACTAAAAACCAAAATTTGAGTTGCAGGTTTGAACTAAAAACCAAACAAAAGATACCACTTAGTAGGGTGACCAAAAACCAATACAAAAACCTCCACCTGGTGAGAGGAAACTACCCTCAAGACATATCCACAACACTGCACCAATTAGTCTGCTAACAGATTGGACCACCACTTCCAAACACCTTACCTTTACCAGCATCTAACATGACCAAATCTACTTAAAACCCAAAGGGTGTAATTAGGGTGTGAGAAATCACCCAGTAGGATACCACCAAATAAAAATATTCCACATATAAATATTAAATAATAATACCGTTTCAGTTTTAACCAAATAACATAAGAATAATTCTTTAACAATTTAATAAAAAATAGTTTGAAGACAAGTAAATTTGAAGGGAAAACAGTTATTACCAATAAAACATTTTTACTTTTATGTCACCAAAAAAGTCACATCATATGCTAATGGTGAGTGTAATGTAATCCAAGAGCACCAAAAGTGGGAGAGGCCCTATAGGTACTAGCATATAGTGGTACCCTAGAACATTGTGTCTCGGTGAACATAGGAATACACTCTCATGCACGATCTACTAGTAGGGAAATACATCCATAACCTAGTGGTCTCCAATCATCATCCAAAATTTAGTTAATGTTGTAATCCTTAAACCAGCTAGGTGAAACTGGGCCAAAGCCACTCCCGTATCACTAGCACACTAGATCTAGTCTACCCACCTAGTACCCAAGATTCCCATTTGTGCTCAAAAGCTCCAAGTTCACATTCTTGTTAAAGTCAAATACACAAACACCAAATTATTATCTAAATTTTTCACCACACTTTCACACCCACCAAAACTCATTTGGAAACAATACGCACACCAAATATTTTCAAAAACTCAACCTGCACTACTCACATAGTCAAATAAACAGTTGAAATTTTTTTAAAGTCCATACTAGAATTATTTATCACTAGAAAATTTTATTAAATAGTTTTTAAAAAACACGATGTACTACTCAAGGTTCCAAAACCCATGCAAAAACCTCTTTTTATAACTAGACTCATACTGACGCCACCACAAAACACAAGACACAACTCCTGCACATACTAATAGACTAATTGCATAATTTTAACAAACACTAAAAATTCACAGACGCACCCCTAGCATAGAAAACACACTTTACATTGCAAACAAAAACTAACCGCAAACATTAAAACTAATTAAAAAATATGATAAATAAATTAAAAAAGCAATAGAATTAATCAGATAATCCTTACACGCAGAACCACCTACCTCGGTTTAGGGAAAGTCTCTTGACTTGATGAAAACTCCCACTGCACATCGATTTCACTACAAGGGACCAATAACGGACCCGAAAACAAGGTAATTAACATATGTGTTAAAAATCAACCGAACGAAACCAAAACCTAACCGTAAAAATCACCCAAAATAAAAGGATGATCAACCGGGGGTACTTCGCACCTAAGAAGAGGAGTCCGAGAGGCTGGTCGAAGGTCAATAGAGGCTGTCATATATCTAGCCGATACAAGGGGGGTGGTGTGCGGTCTCTAGATAAGAGAGGCGTGATGTCACCAGGTAGTAGAAAAGGAGAAGAGTAGTGACCAAGGGAGGGCCACCGAAGCTTCATCCGAGGAGATGGTGCGAGAGTCGGTACAGCTAGGAGGAGGGAACCAGTGGGGTCGCCAAGCATTCTATATGGGTGACAGGTAGTAAGGAGGCTGAGGTTGTGGTCGGGTGTAAGGCAGCAATGCAAGGCAGTAAAGAGGTTGGGGTCACGACCAGGTGCAAGGAAGCAAGGAGGGCTAGGGCGGCTGCTAGGGTTTGCACGAACCAGGTGAGGGGGAAAATGAACAGTACTGTGATGGAGAGGGAGAGTAAATGGGGGAGAGAAGAAAGAAAATAAAATAAAATAAATAAAAAAGAAATAAAAGAAAATAAAATGGAAAAAGTGAAATAAAACACCTAGAAAATAAATATCTAAACCAATAAAAATATATAGATAAACAAAATTGACAATCTAGATTAATAATGGAAAAAATAATATTAATACTATTATTTTTAATAAAAATTACCTACTTAAAAATTTAATAAAAAAAGGTTAATAATGTTATAAGATAATGTTAGCTATTCAATTAAGGTAATAATAATAATAATAATAATAATAATAGTTTTAGTAGTAGTGACAATAATAATTTTAATTATAATAATTTTATTTTTATTAGATTTTTTAACCATTCGCGCACCGGGCAAGCCGCACATTAAACTAGCGAAGCCACATGACTTTGCCTGTACCCTACCCACGCGTCGGGAAATGTCAAATTAATTATCATTTATCAGAGAAAAAAAATGAAAAACTCATATAACCTCAGCCCACTTTTCAACCAATCAATTATTAAAAGTAAAATAAACTCATGAGATAAAAAATAAAATAAAAGAAATATCGAAATGTGAAGTCTGGGCATGACAAACATTCTAGGAAGGAATAAATTATCATTGGTTGGTGTTTCTCAATAGCGCTTGGGTAAATTCACATTGTTCGCATCTAGTTATTACATTTGGTATTCAATAGGGAATGGTTTTTGGATATTGGGTATATTGATTCAATATAACAATGATAAGGATACTCCTATAGCGGGGATAATCTAATTATTCATTGGAATATGACCCTTTTATCGAATGGGTTATGGTGCTGGTGAATTTGATAACTGGGAGGTTGAGATACCATTTCAATATTGGTGTATAGACAAGTATATTTCACCTAGTTCCTCAATGAACATAAAAATTAGAGTTTATCCATGATGTTCAAGTAGAGTTAGTTCTCTAAGAGGATGACTTAGATGGATTTTATTTTCTTTCCTAGAGGTACTCAAACTGAGGGTTTTTCGGTGATCGTATGTAGAGTATGATGATATATTTGGTTGGATTGAGGATTTATATGTGGAGTGAGAATCAAATGTTATGTTATAATTTTGTGTGTGTATATTCATGATTCTACTGGGAGTTAAGTCATCATGAGAAGGTTAATGGGATATTACACCTATGTGAGAGGTCAATTATTTATGGGAAGGGTCAAATGGTGGATTAAAAACTAGTATTATAATGTGAAATACAATATAGTGATGTATAAATTGTTTTAGATGCATTATCTAGTAATTGACTATTGTGTTTTGAGTATCATATTGGGAGTTTTCTAGGGAAAAGATTATGTTACTAGATTCAGTGTGTGGAAAATTTGGATACACTCATTTCAGTTTAGAATTTTGATTAAGGAATGATTTTGGGTTCCAATTGATGAATGGATGGTCAAGATATTTCCTTGAGTTCTTCTTAGGGATTAGAAACATTATAGTGGATAATTTGTAATGGATGAAACTATTACAGGTCAGTGAATTCTAAGGAAATATGTTTTTTTGAGTCCCAAAGTAGGGGTGTTTTGAGAATTGGGACTCAGACTGGTATTATGGGAGTTGATACAACTCTAAATATTGTTTCTTCATATGTTTAAGTGTTTTTATAGAGTTTAGGAGCATCAAGATATTTTTGGAGGAAATAGTTTTGAAGTTGGGATGAATTTTTAGCTGTAGGTGGTAGACCATAGTGTAACAAGGGGCATTATGGTGTGGTGTGATGATAGGCATATCATTGTGTTGTGGAGGGGGTAGGCCATGCCATGGTCTAGTGTTCTTAGGGTAAAGTATTTTTCTATAGTTAAAGAATCATACCACAACCCAATGATTTCACCATTAAGGGTGTTTGTGAGGAAAAATCATGACATAACCTAATATGTTTTTTCATTAGGGCTACTCAAGGAGGAAGTACCACATTATAGCTAAGGAGTTATTATACCACGGGGAACTATGTTAGGTTTTTATATCTTTTCCCTTTGGAGAGGCATTATGTCATGAAGCCTAGGGCCATACTGTTATTGGTGTCCACAGGTTCATTAGTGATATTCTAGAGATAGTTTTTGTGATATGGCCTATTGGTTTACACCCCAATGGGAATACTATATTTTTTTTATTTTTTAAACAAGGTAGGAACTATATTTTCTAGGTCACCCACTTCGATTTTAGGCTGAATGACCATAAAGGAATGTAAATTTTGGCCGACACCCCCTCATCCTTCCTCCCTTCAACCCATTTGATGAGGAGTTTTGTTGGTGGAAATTTACATAATGATTTGATGTAATATCCCTTACTCAATCCCTTATTCTTGTTCTTCTTAATTTTATCCTAATTTTATATGGTTTTAGGTTTGGTTTTTGATGAATATTCCACCAAATAATAGTGGAATTGTCCCAAGTGATGGTGATTTTTCATATAGTGTATAGAGGAAAACATAGAGTGATGAACTCATTTCAACTTCCACCATTTCAATTGAGTTATATTTTTTGGTTAATATATTTATGAATTTTAATTTAATTATATTAAATTTAGGGTTTATTGGATATTGGTTAATGGTTATTTTTCTCCTAGTGGTGTCAAGAGTGTGCCATATAATATTCACATGTGATTAATCATAGTTTCAGTGTTTTGGGGTTTCCTGATGATTTTTAGGGAATTAAGCTTCTTTGGTTATTTTTTTAATTAATTATAAATTTTTATAATTAATTTTTTGAGTGTGGTGGCTTGAGATAGGGTCTCAGAGTTAGTTTAGCTTTGTGAGGGCTTGGATGTAGCTTGGTGAGCATAGAAACAAGGTGGTAACTTAGTTATTGAGGTAATTAGACCCTATAATACTTAACCATATGCATGTCTATATATTATTGTGCATGTATACATGGGGGTTTGGTTTTAGGTAAATTATAAAGGTATTGAGAGTTCCTCAATGGAGAGTTAGGTGGTGTTGAGCCTCCTATTTTCAAATAAAGTGCTCCACCACATGCTGTGAAATCTAGAAGCACTAAAAAACTACATCTCAAATGGGTATAGAATTCTAGTTGGGTGTATAAGGATCCCGTGATTGGTCTCTAGACATGATATGGGTTATCAATAGCCTAGTATGAGACTCCTTGAGGCTATTATGACAGACATGGTGGGCTTAGGCTCCTGGGCGATTGATGAGACAACTGAATGTCTTTTGAATGGTTGTGAGAACACTCATATGAGTGGTAAGTAGTATTGGTACATTCATTGAGAGTGGTAAGTCCTCTGAGGTTTGGTTTTTTGTGGTAAGGGGGTTCCCTCTGGGGGGTTGTCTTATGAGCACTTCTTGAGAGGGGTGTAATGGGAACATGAGCATGGGTTATGGGAATTGATTTTGATGGCATAATGTAATGGTTTGATTGGGTGTAACCAGGGGTTAAAATAACGTGGTTTGGTTATGGCATAAGTGTTATGAGGTTACTAGGGGTCATTATTTTGACCAAGAGTTTTCCTTGGAGCAATAGAATATGATGGTTGGTCAATGTGGTTTTGTGGAGCCACTTTAGTGGTTTCATTTAATAGAGTGCTAATTATGGTATGGTGACTAGATTAGGGCTAGAGAGGGGTTATGTTTTTTATCAGTTGAGGAGAGGTTCAATATTAAGAGTGTAATATTATGATAGATGGGGTAGTTGGTGGTGGGATATAGGTTCTAAGTGTTTGGATAGATCATAAGATGATTTGGGTATCATATTTGAGTGTTATAGTGAATTGGGAAGGATACCTTACTCTTAGTGATAGGGTAGTGGTAAAGACTTGGTATAAGTCCTACCCTAAGTGAGATGGGAGAGGCCGAGGTTTGGTATGTCACAACTGATCCCTCGGGGCCCATATCATGACTACCCCAAGCCCGCCTTCCATAGGTCAGGGGCTGACGACTAGCACCAAAGGTGAAAATCCCTAAACTGGGAATACATTGCCTTTATAAACTGAATCACACACAACAGATTACACAACTGGTAGTAAAACACAAAGTATAACTTAATACAAAAGAGAGTACTGAAAGTAAAGGGGCCAGAAATACAAGCCCAACAGGAAAGTACAATACAACTGAAATGCAAGTACAACTGAAGAAAGAGAAGTAAGTAGATACTGGGTCGTCCTTCAGGGTTCCTACCTAAAGGGTAAGTACAGATTCACTCCACATATGTCCATCCACTCTGAGCACCATCATACCGAGTGGTCCACCTCCGGGTACCATCCAGTCCTGTTACTCTCTGCCTTAGCTCCTGAAAGCTCTGCTGGCATCTCTCTGACCAAACGAAGGGTTTCCCATTCTTCTTCAAGGATAATAGTGATGATACAACTCTGGAGAAGTCTGGAATGAATATTTGGTAGTATCCAGCCAAGACCAGGAAACTTCGTAACTTTGTCACACTCCTGGGTGGCTCCCAAGCAAGTACCGCCTCAATCTTCACTGTATCCACTGCAACTCCATCCTCCGAGATGATGTGTCCCAAGAAGTGAACCTCTCGAATCCAAAACTGGAACTTTGAGAACTTACCATAAAGATAGTTCTCTCAGAGTGTGTCCAGTACTACCTACAAATGGTAGACATGCTCCTCCTCAGAAGTCAAGTAGATTAGAATGTTGTCGATGAAGACAAAAAAAAAGCGATTGAGGTAAGGCTGGAAGATCCTGTTCATCAGACTCATGAATACTGCTGGAGTGTTGGTTACACCAAAGGGAATAACCAAGAACTCATATTGGCCATAATGACACTTGAAGGCCGTCTTCTTCACATCCTCATCTCGAACTCTGGCCTATGAAAGGCAGGCTTGGGGTAGTCACGTTACGGGACCGGGGGGACGGGTCATGACATGGTATGATTCCCACCCTAAGTGAGAGGGTAACGGTTATGGTTTAGTATGAGGACCTACCCTAAGTGATATGGTAAAGGTTTTATTGGTATGATACTTACCCTCTGTGATAGGGTATAGGTTTAGGTTTGGTATGAATCCTACCCTGAGTGAGAGGGAAGAATACTTCTATACTTATGGTAAATAAGAGGAAGAGAATGGTGAATGGTCTTAAGACCAATTATAAGTTTAAGGCATATTCACAATTCCTGACCCAGAAGAGGAAGATTAAGGGGTAAAAAAGGAAGTAGGATATCATCTATTTTTCATTTGGAAAGAAGGGATACTATAAGAATAACTACACTATATAAAATTAGCAAGGGGAAGGTTTATGTGTGTTCATTATTTAGTGAAATATTTCTGTTTTCACATATTGGGTATTTTATAAGTTTTTGGTGCTCACATGTATACCCAACCATTGGAACTAGGTATATTCAAAATATTTTCATGGGGTGAGGTAAATCTAAAAGCTACCAACAAAATAAGATTTATTGGAATGGATATTGGAGATGACCAACTCACATTACCAACAAGATTGATCATGGTATTAAAGAACCATTATTATGTGTCAAAAATTACTAAAAACATTATTTATTTATCTAGTATTTATATGGATGGTTTTATTTTTAAATTTGGGATTAAAAGTTTTTAAATCAACAAACATAGTATATTTAATGGTATAAAACATCTTAATAATGGACTTTATGTGTTGGAATATGAAAAAAGTGTTGGAAATCAATAATGAACCTAGATTTCATGACTCATGTCTCACCCAATTATGGAATCAACGACTAGGTTATGAAAATGAAAATCACTTGGAAAAATTATATCAAGAGGGGTATTTATATTAATTTTAACTAAAACCACTTCACATATTCACACTTTTTTACAAGGTAAATTTTACAAAGCCCCATTTAGAAGAAATGGTGAAATGGTAATAAAGATTCTTGAATAAATTCATAAAGATGTGTGTGGACTATTTCTAATTGAAGAAAGGGGTGTATTATTGTATTTAATAACTTTTATTGATGAATTTAGTAGATATAGATATATATACTTAGTGAGGTATAATTCAGTTTCCTTTGATAAATTCAATAGTATAAGAATGAAGTTGAGAACTATCTCAATAAGAATATAAAGAGTCTCCACTCAGTTAATGATGGGAATATCTTAACCAAGAGTTCATTGATTATTAACTAAAGTTTGGGATATTATCTTAAATTACTCTTCCTTATACACCATAATGGAATGGAATAAGTAAAAATAGTAACCACACATTGTTGGACACGGTGAGATCAATTATGATTCATGCAAGTATTTCATTATCCTTTAAGGGATAAAAATTATAGAAATTAATTACAACCTAAAAAAAGTACCAAAAAAGCATTAAACATAGTTCCATTCGAATTATAGAGTGGAAATAAACTCATTTTCTCACATATGTGTTTTTGGGGATGCTGAACATTTATTAAGGCTAACCTTGGAAAAAAACATTCACCTTGAGGCACTAAGTATATCTTTATAGGAAATAAAAATAAAAATAAAGGGTATTACATATAGGACCCATCATAAAAAAGGTAATAGTGTAAACATAATCTATATTACTTAAGAGGGATAACATCTCAAAAATAGATAGTGTGATCAATATAGGCTTCAATTAAGTCACGAATCAAGATGCACAATAGTTGGCACATGAAAAGATTCCAAAAATCCCCATGGAAGAGAACTTTCTAGAGAAACAAGTACTATATAGGATCACTATAGAGGTTATAGAAACCTAAAGATATGGTTTTCTAGTCACTAAATATGGATAATAATTATTAGTTGATAATAATGAACCTATGACCTACAATGAATTAGTAAGTGGAACAAAATATACCAAATAGAAAGAATACATGAATTATAAGATTAATTACATATACCAAAACCAAGTCTTGATTTTGGTGGACCCTCCAGTGTATGTAAATACTATTATTTTAAAATGGTAATTTAAGAAGAAACTATACATAGAAGGTAGAGTCAGCACCTATAAGTCTAAACTAGTCATAAAAGGGTTTAAACAGTGGAAATACATTGACTATAGCAAAAAAAATTCACCAGTTTCTATGCTAAAATACATCAAAATTCTACTTGTCATGACAAATTAATATGATTATAATATTTTTAAAATGGATTTCAAAACAACCATACTTAATAGGAACCCTATGGAAGATGTCTATATGGCACTACCAGATTGGTTTTTTACTAAAAAAGATTCCAATGAGGTATGAAAGTTGCAGATACCCATTTATAGATTAAATCAAGCATCCAAATCATGGAACATTCAATTTTATGAAGCTATAAGGGAAATTGGTTTCATAAATAATTAATTTGAGCCTTATGTCTATAAGAAATTTAGTGGGAGTGAAGTCGTTTACCTAATAGTATATGTTGATGACATATTACTAATTAGAAATTAGATATTAGTATTATAGTTTGTTAAGATATAGTTGAAAACATGTTTCTACATGAAATATTTAGGTGAATCAACATGAATTATTGGGATTAAAATCCTCCAGGATATATCCGAGAGGTGACTTGGATTAATTAAAGTTAAATATATTGATAAGGTACTAAAGAGATTCATTATGGAACAATCCAATAGGGGATTATTGCCAATGTCACATGACATTTATCTCTCTAATAAAATGTGTCCTCAGACATAGTAAGAGAGATATAGGATGGATAGGATCCCATACACACCATTGACAGATCCATTCATGTATTACATGCTATGTACAAGGATAAATGTTTTCTACACCTTGATCATGATAGAAATATATCATGTAGATCTATGAGACTACCATTGTATGGAAATAAAGACTATCCTAATGTATCTGAGGAATACTAAGGATTTGTTCTTGATTTATAGAGGATATTATGATCTAGTGAATAGGGGATATATATATTCTATTTTCCAAATAGATTAGGATGGTCTAAATCTACAATTGATATATGTAGTCACTCTCTATGGTGGAGCTGTGAGATGGAAGAGGTTAAAGAAGCTAGTGGTCACTGATTCTAAAACATATTTTTAATATATTGAAACTTTTTATGTAACTAAGGAATCAATATTAATATGAAACTTCATCTAAAATCTTGATATAGGGCCTAATAGTAAATATCTTATCACACTATACCATGATAATACTGCAGCAATGACTCTTTCCAATGAGCTGAGGTCTCATCAGTGGATGAATCATATACTACTGAAGTATCATCTCTTTAGGGATTTTATTAGGGTGTAGAAGTCATAGTAAATAGAGTTTACATGGAATAGAATATGGTGTACCCATTTAATAAATTCTCATCTTAGTAGAAGCATGAATATCATGTGAGTACTAGCGGACTAAGTCAGTGGTAGTTTCTTTAGTGTAAGTGGGGGTCTATTGGAGTAATTTCCCTAGAACCAACTACATTGTACTTTAGATTTTATGTATATTAAAATACTTGAATATTAATAAGTGACTTATCACATATTGAATTTTCTTTTGCATAACATTAATGTGATAATTTCCTTAGAGTATTTTTCGTATAGAAATGTCATAGGAGTTCTTTGTTTTGATGAGAACCTAAAAGTGGAATGACAATATTCTATAACATATAATTCCTATAGTAAAATGACATCATTTTATATGATACAAATGATGTAAACTATTAGGTGTTTGATTCTCATAAGAGGTTGAGGCTTCATCTTATAAAGTTTGTACTTGGTAATCTTCAATATGAGAGATTTTAAGTACAAACCTTCCAGTATGAATTCCAATTGTTTTCCTATAATTGGATATCACTATCTATAAATGTGTGTATTGGTCCTTATACTTGAGATTATTCTTAATGAATATCATGAGTCACATACTTGTATGTATTTCCCAAAACCTTGATGACCTATGTTCATTGTGAAGTAGGATATGTTGGGTGTATCATGAGTGATATGAAATTAATAGATGAGTCAATAATGTATTTTTCCCTTCCAAGACTGTAAGATGATATCTTAGCCTTTTGATTGAAATATTACTATTGAACTAAAATCCATAACCATGGTGACTGATGAGTTCGTCTTAGGAAGTAAAAGAAGGTATATCGAGCATATTGGTTTCTAACATGAGTATGCAACCTTCTTGATGAGATATTGAGATAAAGAAATTATATTACACAATGAGAATTTTTATGTGGTTGTTATCTTTTCAAAATTTACTTATTCCTCTATGGGTGCCTTGATATATTTCTAGAATTTGATCTTATACTTTAGGTAAGTTTTCCTAGTTCCACTAAGGAAGAGGACTAGAGGGCACCCACTTAGTGTATCTATTGATCTCTACTAGAATAAAAATTATTCTCAAGATATAGAAATAATATTTATTCAATATTGACCGATAACAATTATTCAGTCACTAATTATATTTAAATCAAAATATAAATTTGAGTTGAATGTTAAATAAATATTTATTCACAAGATCATGGGTATGATATTTATTTATTGAATAAATAATATTTATTTATTATTTGAGGTTTGGTAAACAATGAGGAAGGTGGTCAGGCTGAGTTATATGCTCAAAAATGGGAAATATATAATTTTAAATACCATTCACATAAATAAGGAATTATTTATTTTATAAAATGATATTTATTTTTTCAAGTTGGAACATATCATTATAGAACGATAATATTATATTTATTATAATGGGGAATATATTAGGTTTATTATTTGATTAAGTTCCTTTGTACAATTATCAATATTAAACCCTAGCTCTATATATACCCACTTATATCATTTTAAAGTTGAAAGAAATCATTTTTTGTGTGAACAATGAATTTTCTCTCTAGAGAATTATCTCTATGAAGAACATATCTAGGGTTTCTCTTGAGACTGAGATAATTTATCATCCTCCTTCATACCTCTCAATATTGAGAGAACAAGATAGACAATCCTTAAACCAAAGATTGTATTACAATTAAAGGTGAGAGATGTAAGAAAATGAGTATCTTCACGCTAACACTCAGAGTTCCATCAACAACGAACTAATATTTTGAAGCAAGCATGGATCACTTCTAGAGATATTATACTTTATACACTATTAGCGCAATGATAATATTACTTGAATGAGGTTTGAATGATCAATATCTTCACCAAAAAGAGAATCCCAAGATCTTGGTAATTATTTTTATTAAATTAATTATAAATTTAATGTGATAATATTCTCTCTATGTTATGAGGTTTATTTCATTTAGTTTCTTTAGTTACATTCATTACACACAATAATTATTCATCATTTAATAGATAATCCATTAGATCCAATGAAAAACCATCATTGGGCATGAGTTCAACCGACTTCTACTATTCCCAAAACCTTCATCCCTGAGATACGTCTCTCTCTTAACCTCAAGGTTCCAATTTATTATTTTTCTATTTTTTTTAATTTTTGATGTGGTATTCAATTTTTTTCTGCTCCTGGATGATGATTTTAGGGATGTGGTAATAAGTCTTCTTGATAATCTTGTGGTTTTGTCTGTTGTGTATTTTTTGGGTTTCTTACGCAACTTTTTTGGGGTGTTTTCTATTTTTTGAAACTTTATCATTATTCTCGATGGGTATTTAGTTTTTTTCTTTTGAATTCATGGTGTTTTTTTTTAATTTTGGAAATTTTAGTTGCTGACTATTTCTACCATCACTAATGATGTTGGCGGTGTTCCTAGTTTGGAGTTACTGCCTATTACTGCATGAGGATCTATCATCTAGAGTCTCTTTTCACACTTTTATTGATGTTCATATCCCAAGGAATTTATTTATGTTGTTATTTGAATCTATGGGACATTATTTTCATCCAATTTTTTTGTTCTGTTGGTTTTGTGATGGTTATTTTTTCATTAGGGTTGTGTGGTTGGTCTCTTTATACTATATTTGTTTATCTTTTGTACCGGGTTTGTTTATCGCTTAGTATAAAAAATGAAATAATTTCTTTCTTTTTTTGACAAAAATTTCATTCAATGTTCATGCACAAAAACCCCAAAAGAAACACATGATGTTGAAAAAATATATTATAAAGAAAACACAAGATATTTAAATAAACACACAAAACATACAAAACATACAAAAAAGAAAAAAAACATGCGAAAAATATATATAACATGAAAATGATAACAAATGGAATGTAAGAAAATCTCAAAATATGTACATGATATTTAGATAAATAGAAATAAAATTTACATATAAAACATGGTATATAAATAGGTCAAGTACCCACTAAAACAAATGTACCTGAACTCGAACCCATTTAGAAATAATCAAACTTGAACCTGTCTGATACTTGTAAATTAAACCCAAAATTCAACACCCATTAAAATCCCAAACCCATTTTAAATACCCATTTATTTTAATTATTTTTAAATTTTATAATGTTTTTAGGGTAAAACCTTCTTAAAACCCGAAACTGAACCCATTATATATATTTTTCAAGTACCCTATATGAGGCACCCAAACCCAATTAGAAGGTATATATACCTATTTTTTAGGCCAGGTAAAGCTAAATATCTAGTTACCAAGTGTCCATTTTCATCCATATACATATAATGTAAAAAAAAAATACAAGGCATTTACTTATGATTTTGATGTTATATTTGTTTTGAATAACATGAATTTAAGATATTAAAATAACAAAAAAATTTCATTTCTTATACTTAAGTATAATGAATATATATGAAAATAATTTGGTCATGTAAAGTATACATTTTATGTATTGAGTTTTGATTGTTGAATCACAAAAAACACATGTCATGTGTTAAGATATAGTTTTCAGAGTTCATAAAACACATGTTATATGTTAAGGATCATGTGTTGAGTTAAAAATATTTCAAAATGAAAAACACATAACAAATTTTGGTGAAAAAAACACCAAACTAGATAACATAGAATGAATGTATTGTCATTGAACATGAAGATACAATCACAAGACATTTATTGTAAACCCCTGATCATTAGTGTGACATGTGAAGGAATTCAAGAATATCAAGAGATTTTGAGGATTAGTATTTTTAAAAAAAACCTGATACGTGTTATAACAGAAGATCCATCATAAAAATGTATGTATTTCTCAATAGATCATGTACAAAAATATTAAATTACACATAAATTAAACAAAACTACACCTCGTTCATTGGTGTCATACTGAAAAATTCTACTTGTAATTACAATGTCATGGCTTGAAGTATTCATGAGAGGATCCTTTTAGATCGCCCACACATGCTCCATGATTTTTTGGGTTCAAAGTTGTTCAATTTCTAAGTGATAGAACATAAGATCAAAGGGATTTAAAATGTATATATGGTAATGGGAAGAATGTGTGTTAAATCCATGAATCAAAATCAATCTGATCTTGTTATTCACTATTGTTTCTAACTTTAAATATTCAAAGGGAAGACAAAATAAGATTAAATTCAAACAAAAAGATTCAAGTACTATTATTTCTTTTAAAATGATTTTAAATAGAGAGGTTAAACTTCATTTATTTTCACTATAGTCCCTGATAAAAGTTAACTTATAAAATAGGTACATTATATCACTAGTGACTTTGGTAACTTGTTGTAAGTGTCATGAATTTTTAATCTTTTACTTATAACACTGTTACATGTCACATGATGAAATAAAAACCATTAAATCCACAATGTCTCACCCTGATGTAACCGCGCCACCAAGATGAAATGACATATGGTGTCAAGTGAACTCTCTAATCACCAAACACTACTACAAAAAAGACATTTAACAGCATTAGCCATTATCAATGCTATAAAAAAGAACTGATAAAGATCACCTTTATTAGTGCTAAAAAGAGCACTAATAAAGGGTACTTTTTATTAGTGACAAAAAATGCTAACAAAAGGTACCCTTTATTAGCGCTGATAAATGGTACACTTTATGAGTTCTTTATTTTTAGCGCTAATAAAGGGTAGACTTTATCAATGATTTTTTAGTGCTGATAAAGGTCCAGAATAAAATGAAATAATTAAATGAATAATTTTTTTAAAAAATATTAACAATTTTATTAATTAAATAATTATTGATAAAAATGAATAAATTGAATACACACACACACATATTAATTATAAAAATTATTAAATAGTTTATATAAAATATGTAGATATGTAAAATGAATAAAATTAAATAAACAAATAAAAATTAAAAAAGAGTAAATTAAGAAAAATATTAAACATTTTATTAATTAAATAATTATAGAAAAAGGTGAATAAATTTAACATACATATATATAGATTATAAATATTAATAAATAATATATATAAAATATAGATATATAAAATGAATATATTTTAATAAATAAACAAAAAAAATTAAAAATGAATAAATTACAAAATTATTTAAAAATTTATTAATGAAATAATTATTAATAAAAATGAATAATTATAATATATATATTAATCATAAATAGTAATAAATAATATATATTAAATATAAATATATAGAAAATGAATAAAATGTAACAGGGGCTGTAGCAGTACTGTAGCAGTACTATAGTAGGTACTGTAGAAACCAGAGCTATTCACTTGATTTGGGCCTTCGGGCCACCGGTTTGGGCCTACGGGTCTCAGGGCCTTTGGGTTATCAAAGGAATTCGGGTCTCAGGGAATTCGGGCCACAAAGACAATGGAGTAACCCGGTTCACATAAAGTAGGCCACAGAAGAGGATCAAAGCATAGAGTAGCAGTCACCAGAAGCAGAGCTAACCAAATTGGAAGAATGAGAGGGTATGGAAACCACCATCAGGACTAGGAACCATGCATCTTTGTACGAGGCAATGCTAGCTGATCAGAAATGAAAGGTGGGGAGCTAGGCAATCAATGATGCAGAAGCTGGGGAGGGGCAGTTCTAGTGGATTGGGCATATGGGTCATAAAATGGACATAATATGCCTCTGGACCTTCAGGTCATGTATTGGAGTTCGGGTCATGTTGGGCCTAGTGACTTGGGCCTATGGGTCATGTGAGGGTTCCCCTTCAACCCTTAAAAGGAGTATTGTCCATAATAAAAATAAAAAGAAGGCCTTCGGGCCATTCAGGATAGTTTATTTTAGAATATCATTATAACATCATACATTTACTATATTATGTTTTTAATTGGTCAATTTTATTAATTTAATTTTAATATTATTACATTTATGTATCATTTATTCATTTTTCATATTTTTTATTTTATATTTTATTTTTTAATTTAATCATTTTATATTATATTATTTTTATATATTTATTTACTATGTTTTGGTATTTTCAATATGTATTCATATTTACTTCAACATATCTATATATATCTATAGTTTTTTAATAATTTATAATTATTTAATAAAACTTATCAATTTTTTTCAATATTTTTAAAGTTTACTCATTTTTAATTATTCAATTTCACTCATTTTTAAAATGCATGTATTTAAGATTATATATTCATTAATAATGTTACAAATATATTGGTAAATAAATATTTATAGTAAATATTAGTAAATGTATGTTTATTATATTTATAAATCTATAAATTTATAATTATTATAAATAAATATATATATATTTTAACAAGTATTTATATAATTATAAATATATAAATATAAATATTTAAATAATTATAAAATTATACTATATTTATTTAAATAATGAATATACTATATACTATATTTATATTTATAATATATATATATATATGTGTGTGTGTGTCTATATATATATATATATAAGTTGAGGAAGAAGCCTTAGTTTATTCAAGGAAAGGGGCTACATTATAAAGAAAAACAGACAACATACAACGCTGAGATGTACTCAATGAGACTTGAACTCGAGACCTCATCGAGACCCACATGGGCAGCTACCACTGAGCTGCACCCTCGGGGATATATAAATATATAAATATATAAATATATAAATGTATAAATATATAAATGTATAAATGTATAAATGTATAAATGTATAAATGTATAAATGTATAAATGTATAAATATATAAATGTATAAATATATAAATGTATAAATATATAAATGTATAAATATATAAATGTATAAATATATAAATGTATAAATATATAAATGTATAAATATATAAATGTATAAATATATAAATGTATAAATATATAAATGTATAAATATATAAATGTATAAATATATAAATGTATAAATATATAAATGTATAAATATATAAATGTATAAATATATAAATGTATAAATATATAAATATATAAATATATAAATATATAAATATATAAATATATAAATATATAAATATATAAATATATAAATATATAAATATATAAATATATAAATATATAAATATATAAATATATAAATATATAAATATATAAATATATAAATATATAAATATATAAATATATAAATATATAAATATATAAATATATAAATATATAAATATATAAATATATAAATATATAAATATATAAATATATAAATATATAAATATATAAATATATAAATATATAAATATATAAATATATAAATATATAAATATATAAATATATAAATATATAAATATATAAATATATAAATATATAAATATATAAATATATAAATATATAAATATATAAATATATAAATATATAAATATATAAATATATAAATATATAAATATATAAATATATAAATATATAAATATATAAATATATAAATATATAAATATATAAATATATAAATATATAAATATATAAATATATAAATATATAAATATATAAATATATAAATATATAAATATATAAATATATAAATATATAAATATATAAATATATAAATATATAAATATATAAATATATAAATATATAAATATATAAATATATAAATATATAAATATATAAATATATAAATATATAAATATATAAATATATAAATATATAAATATTAATATTTTTAAAAGTATTATTCATATATTTATGAATAAATAATTATATATTTAAATAATTATAAAATTATAATAAATATATTTCAATATTGAATATATTTATATTTATATATATTTATCAAATAAAAATATATATAATTATATTAATATATATAATTATATGAATATATATAATTATATAAATATATATAATGATATAAATATATTTATAATTATAAAATTATAATAAATATATTTAAATAATGAATATATTTACTATATTTATATTTATATATATTTATTAAAAATATATATAATAATATAAATATATATAATGATATAAATATATTTTTAATTATAAATAAATAATTTTAAATAAAAAATTATAAATAGATAATTACAAATAAATAATTATAAATATATTTATAAATGTATATTTACTATATTTATAATTCTAAATAAAAAATATTTTTTAAAAAATATTAATGTAATTATAAATAAATAATTATATATTTAAATAATTATAAAATTATAATAAAAAAATATATTATTATATAAATTTTTTTTAAAATTTTTTATTTATATTTATAATTACAAATCCTTTATCAGAGCTAAAAAAGTGATGATAAAAGGAATATTTATCAGTGCTAAAAATTTAGCACAAATAAAGATGCCTTTTATCAGCGCTTATCAATTTAGTGCTAATAAAAGGGCTCTTTATCGGTGCTTTTTTTTTGAAAGCATTAATAAAGGTGACCCCGATCTATTTAAAATATCCCTAACCATGAATCATTCACTCATGATTTTCAAGCTCTCGCGGAACTCCCCTATTGCTAGTGCTACTCTACATTCTCTCGATTGAATCAAGGCTAGAATCCAAGGTATATGATTTTCTACCTTTTGTCTCTCATTGTTTGATTTTTTGGGTTTCACGGTTTGCATTTTTATGCTATTCTTAACCATGAAGAACCCTACATCTCATCTATCTCTCTCTCTCTCACTTACCTCTACCTATACAATGCCATCCCTACTTTGTAAACTCATTCCAGCTTTATACGAGACCATTGCAAATTTTTTGGTGGTTCATGTATTGGATGATTAATGTCACATAGTTGTGGTTTTTTACTTAATTAATATTGAATTATTAATGTTGCGTATGTGATATATTAGAATGAATAAATGAAGTTTGTTCCTATGTCATAAAATGATAGAATTTTTTGGTGGTTCCTATATATTTTCTTTCATTTGAATATTTTTTTTTATCCATACACAATTTGAATATAAATCTTAATATAATTTCAAATACTAAATATATTATTGAATAACGAGATGATGATATGCCACATGAAAGAATTATTAATGGTGTTAAGTTAAAATTATGTGAAATATTAGAAAATTTTGTGCTTGTTAGCACTATTATATTATATTTATGATTGCGGTAATTTTTACCATAAATGAATTGATAAATTTAATCCAATTAGATGGAAAATTGTTTTCTATGATTTCATTGTGGTTGGTGGTATGTTGTGATGGAAAGTGAATTATATTTTTGATGGAGGTAACACAACCTTTGCAACATGAAAAAATGATTTGTTATTTGATATTGTTCTTTGATTATGATTATGGATTAAGAATTCATAATCATTGTTAATGCTACAAAGGACCATGAGTTTCAAAATAAGGTTGTGTAAATAAGGATTCATTTTGGTAAGATAAATATACAATACAATACACTTCATTCATAAAAGTACAGATTTGCATGCATCTTGAATGAAAATTTTTACAATCTTCAACAGAGATGTAATACTTCAATACTCCAGTATAATGAACCTCATACCTTTATTTAATCCATACTCACATGATTGATTTCCTTCCATATCTTGATGATGTATTGGAATCCCTATTTCAAACTAGCCTTCCTACCATCATTGTGGTTCCAAAATTCCTTGATGACATTCTTTCATCTCATATTGTATTTATTAATCTTCGTCAAAGTCGTGGCCATGACTTTGAATACCGCATCACCCAACCCATTCTTCAACTCTTTCATTTTTCATCCTCCTAATTTACTATTTCTTTAGAACACCAAAAATGAAACCTAAAAATTAATTAAAACATAATGAATTAATTTTATTGGTTTATTGATATGCATTTTATTATGTGACTCACTCAATTACTTTTAAGAATGTTTTAATAAATTGTTCACTAAAATTGGTGTCTTTAGAGAAAAATAAAGTTGAATACATTTTTATCAGATTTCTTTTTATCTAATGATGAAAATTATAGTGAATAGGTTTTCCAAAAAGTCTAATTTAATCTTGAATTTAGGCTATGTTTGGGGAGAAAAAACAATGATTTGGAAAATTTAATGGATTAGGGAATAACCAATTTTATAGATTAAGGGAATCATAATTTATTTCAATTTGGATTTGAATGTTCATTCCTTCATTTTTGAAATATAATATGTTATAATCCATAATTAAAATTTCATTTAGGTTATTTTTTAATATGAGTGGTTTTATAGTATACATGGGATAAACATATTTTTAAAAAATAAAAGTACTAGGTTTTATGTGATGGTTAGGTATTGAATTTTATAATATGAGTTACTATATACATGTTAGTGATTCATAGAGGGATAGTCTTGGATTCTAGGGGTTTGAGGTTGAATCTCATGGTACCTGTGATGTCGTTATTTCCAAAGGAAGATAAATATTTTTTTAATCCTCTTATGATTCAAATGTTAACATCTTATTAGTGAAATGATTTGAATGTGAGGGAACAAACATAGTATAAAATCATGGTATGATTAGTATAATTCACTAGTATGAAATGAAGTCAGTATATTTGATTATCATGGTGTCCTGGTTAGTACAAAATGACTTGACTTACATGTGTATTTTTAGTGTTAAAAAATTAAACATATACTCAAATATACATGTTGTATATTTTAGGGACTATATTAGTATTTATTGTTTATTTTTATACTCACACCCTACACATGAAACTCAGTGGATATAAAGCACTTATATTTGAGATAAAGGTGAGGTAAAAGGACTAGTAACATAGATTATAGTTGGTGAAACTAAATGAGAATTAGATGATATTCTCATGGTAGTTTTAGGGAGATTTTATCATTTTGAGATGAGATTTGAAATTTTAAATTAAGATATGGTAATTTAAAAAGTTTCAATGAGACAACTTTCATCCTCATCATCCTCTATCCCGAATAGTTATTATTTAATTTTGTTTCTTAAGAATCATCCCCCATCTCTTCTATATTTCTTGAACTACTCTGAGTAGAAGTAATCCAAAATGATACCCATTACCCAGTATGGGATTAATTTTGGTTATATTAATTCAAGAAAAATAGGTGTATGTCCAAAAAAATGAGTGATGAGTATCAATAAAAAAAAGGAGTAATAACTGTTTGGGAGATGATGTTGATGAGGATGAAAATTGTCTACAACTTTCACCTTTGGGTGAATTCAGAGGAAAACACCTTCCATAGTGGGGTAATTCTTTTCTTAAATTCAATTACCCATTTCCTTCATAATGTATTCATGCTAATCGTTTGAAAAAGAGTAATGAAGATGGAGTTAAAGAGTTCATCAAGTTTACAATAGAGCATGCGTGCAACCCTTCTCAAATCCTTTATATATGTTTATGATGTTATTATTCAATACAAATTAAATGTTTTAACACTCATGTAGATAATTTATTTTTCATATAATGATGTTACCAATCTTGAGAAAGAAAAAACTATTGATGATGAAAATGTAGAATTATTAGGGGATCAATAACATGTTGATGAAAAAAATAATGACACAACATCACAATGTTGGATAAAATTATCATGGTAAGAATTTGGGGTATAAAATTTGAGGTTGGTTGGAATCAATGCAACCAACCTATTGACCCCAAAAAGTTAATGTTCATTATTTATCTTGGGGTCACAATGAGGATGAATGTGCTGATTGATATTGATTCATGGCACCGCGTCCAACCTGTAATGAAGGAAATCCTTTGTAAATATATAATGATAAAGTTACGATATACTTCCTCTATTTTACTAAAAAATCATATAATGAAACATTGATTTAATTTTTATTATTCATTGTAGATTTCATTTATTTTAGAAGATTTTCATAATTAATTTTTCTTAATGGACACTAGAAAATCCCATAGAGGCTTACAAACTCTTCTTATGAAGTTACATATTAGGGATGACGAGGGTAAAGTAAAGCCCCACCCACCAATTAGTTATGCACATATTATAAAGTAGGAAACATGGAATTATTTATTTAATTCTCATAATGAGAAATCATTTCAGGTGCATTACAGTTGATAATATATTATTTGAAATTATTTATTTTATCCAAATTGATTAAAAACTGTTAATTTATAAAACATCAAAATATTTCTTAAAATAAATAATGTTCATCAAAACCAATATACCCTTATCAGAAATCAAGGATGAGGTATACTTCATTAGATAATAAATTGGTATGTATTTTAAATCAACAATAAAAGTTTAATTATATGATATGAAACAAAATATGCTCCTTTTTTATTTTTATATTGATGAATCAAAATCTAAATCAACTTCTATCCCACTTCATGTGGTATGGAATGAGGCTCGTGTAAATAAGGAGGGTAAACTAGTTGATAAAAACACAAAAATAGTTTGGGAAACATGTGTAATTATGATATAATTGTAATTCATTATGATTTATAAAAGTTTTACATAAAAATATCTATTTACGTTCATATTTTTTTATATGGTTCAGACACAAGAATCGATAGAGAGCATACCAGAAGAAGATCTACTTTCAGTAGATTTAAAGCAACCAGAACAATATGGATACATTGTAGGATTAGGTTTTGGAGTCCCTCCTAGAACATATTTCAAGAAGATAAAACCACATGAAGATACATATAATATAGTTAGATGATTACAAACACAAATACACTCACTATAAGATCTTATTATTTGGTCTGGTTTGGAAGACCAATGCATGAGAAAGGATCAAATAAAATTAGTGGCGAAACAAAGATCTGCACATGAACCAAATGATACCACTATATTTGAGGCCAATCATTCCCCCAACCAAATACCTTCCATGAGATAATAAATTTTTTCATTTCTCCTTTTCCTAAATGTGAATTAAAAAACCTCTAATAACTTTATATTAATAAAATTCTACAGGATACAATTTTATGTGATTTATATCTATAAACAGCCATGCACAACCTTGTTGCAATGGGTACAATGTATAATATCTCGGAAGACAAGATACATAATAATTTCCTCCCAAAATATCACATGCGAGTGAGGATTGAGGTAGAACATGATATGAATACTGAGTTTCCTATTCCACCTGATGATATAGATATTAAAATAGTCAATGATGATATTGGAGCTTTCATAACATGACCATTTAATATTATAAAGATACATGAGGCATGTATATAACAAAATTTTTCATATGAAAAAACTATAACAGTTGATGATAAAAGTTTTGAAGTGAGGTATGATATTACAGATGGATAAAGTGGTAGGGAAATAGAAGGAAAAATAAAGAAAATATAGTGAATCAACCAAGAAATGAAAAAAAATATTTTGAGAGTATCTTCTACCCTCCATTTCTAGAGCAACATTTATTATCATTACAACTTCATGTAGAGAACACATTTAAAGATGAAAATATTTCTTAAATTCCATATGAAAAATAATTATATGGATATTCCATGATAGACGTAATTGGTATTGAGACTATAAATGAGATTCTAAAGCATGAATGGATGGGTGCCTTAGTTGTGAATACATATATATGGGACATTTTCATAATACATCTGTTCAAATAGTGTGCTAATATGTTTATTAAAGTTAATAACTCTTCATATTTTTTATAGGAATTTATATTACTATTATATAAAGGAAAAATCATGAGAAGCATAATTTGGATTCATAAATCCCTATATCATTTCTACAACAGAACTTACCTTGGAAAATAAAGTAATTGAGAAGAAAATTGATGATTTACTCGAATAATTTGATCAAATAACATCATATGATATATTTTTTATGCCTATAATGTAGAGGTAAAAATCTACACTCTAATCACATAAAATATATTTTTATTTTTTTCATTATTATTTGTTTTTGTTTTTTAGGCAGTACTGGATGCTGATCATAGTCAATATGGATAACCAAAATATCTATTTTTTGGATCCAATGCATGTATATCCAACCAACTGACCACCATGATGTGTATTGTGAATTTTTAATACACTGAAATCAACATTTTATAGATAAAATTTGAATTATATGTTTTAGTTTGTGTTTTAACAAGAAGTTTTTTAGGATAGGGAGACTCCAAAATATAGGATAAATCATGGCATGAATTCAATGTATGAAGATATAAAGCCTGTGGATTACTAAAAATAGAAAAATATTAGGTTATATTTAGAAATATTTAACTATCAAAACAATTTACTAATTTTGGTCAATGTTTATATATTGTCTGAAGTAAGATAATGACATCAATTGTGGATATTATGTTTGAGAATTTGTGAGAGAGATAATAAATCATGAAAAGACTATCATCCCCTAATAGGTAATGTCCTAATGTAATTAAAATTTCATTTAATATATTTTATAATAATTTGTTTTTTATATTTTCTCAGTATTATCAATATTGTTGAAAACCTTCATACTCAAAATAAGAAATATATTTTTTAGAGATGAGTGGGAAACATAAATGTTGTTATAATGTATGCCAACAAAAAATATAGGTGATTACCTACTATTTTTGTGATCTAGTATGAGTTATGACCTTAGAAATATATTTGGGGTATGAAACATTAGTGTCCAAATGCTTATATTTTATTTTTTATCTGTTTTTAATGGAGAAGTATAATGGGGGAAATCAATTTGTTTAGAATTTTTGACCAGAAAACAATAAAATTGTTGGGAAATGAAAGAGTTAGAGGAATAGTAGGAGGTAGAGGCAGAGGTGGAGGTAGAGACAGAGTTAGAGTTAGAGACTGAGGTAGAGAAGGTAAAGGTGGAGATCAAGGTAAAGTAGAAGAAGCACTAACTTGAAAACAATAAAATTTTTAGGCAATGGAGTAGAATAAGGATCATACTAAGATTATGTTTGAGAAAAATTATTGAAAAGTGCACACAACACTTGTCACTTTAGATAAGATCCATTGTGAAAGTGTTTTAGGTGGCTTATTGAAAAAATGTTCTTCACCACTTCTTTAAGTGATTTTATACAGGAATTTAAGTGAAGGATTTTTTTCAGAAACAAAACCAACACCACTTATTTTTTCAAACTGATTATCATAGTCTATAATTTATATTATCACATTAAAATTACTATAAAATATTATTGAAGTTCCCCTCCCCAAGAAAAAACTGAACAATAATAAAAAACAGACTTAGTTTCTTATCCATGACTTATTTACACTAAAAAGAAAGGGTCTTAGTAGTGGAGAAAATAGTCACTTGAGAGTCATAAAACACCAATCTAATCATCAAAAAGGTATATAATCCAACTTAAATGTTTGAATAAATATATGTTTAATCACTACTGAAGCTAGTAGGTGTATGAAAGAACTATTGGAGGACAACCATCATTGAGAGATCATGGTCATTGAGGAGTGATGGTGTTAAAGGAAACATGGCATCAAATGAAAGGAAATCTCCTTAGGAAGAAATCCCCAAAAATGAAAAACCCGTTTCAAATGAAATCACAAAGCACCAAAAATAAAAATGAACACCCCTTTGAAATTGACATTTTAATAAAAAAAGTGTCACTCATTGAAAAATGAGTAAACTCACTCTAATTATCTTTATAATTTAATACAATGATTCATAAATCATTTTTGATGTGTAGGAATTAGTCTCACATCAAACCCACACATGATGTGACCTAAAGTGTGTGTTTCTAATTTAAAATAACATTTTAGCAAAAAACACAAGTGGTGTACTCAAAACCAAATAAACACATTCATATTGTTTTTATACCGTAGGAAAAAAATCCATAATTTATTTGGGATGTGTAGGAATCAGACTCACCTCTATCTGACGCACAGTGTGACTAGTATGACTCCAAGTGTGCCTTTTTATTCAAAATTGACATTAATTTTAGTAAAAAAATACAACTGACATACTCATAATTGAGAATACAAATTTATATTATTTTAATAATTTAGTAAAATAATCCATAAGTTAATTTTGATGTATAAGAAGTATCCTCACCTAAATATGATACATGATTTTCCTATTATGACTCAAAGTGCCCATTATCATTTTAAAATTAACATTTTAATACAAAAAAGTGTCACTCACTAAAAACTGATAAAAATCATTCAAATTGTCTTGATAATTTAGGAAAAATATTCATAATTCATTCCTGATGTGTAGGAATCAGTCTCACATCAAAATCACACACGATGTAACCTATATGACTCAAAGTGCATATTTCCCGTTTAAAATGAAATTTTAGTAAAAAAACACAAGTGGCATACTCAAAACCAAGGAAACACATTTAAATTTCTTTTATACTTTAGGAAAATGATAAATAATTCATTTAGGATTTATAGGAATAATTATAACCTCCATATGACATACAATGTGACCAGTATGACTTTGAGTGCATCTTTTTATTCAAGATTGACATTAATTTCAGTAAAAAAGAAAACTGATATACTTAAAATCTATAAAAAACATTCAGACAGTTTTTTTACTTTAATAAAATGATCCATATGTAACTTTTGACATGTAGGAATTAGCCTCACCTCAATCTGATACACGATATGCCCAATATGATTAAATGTGTCCGTTATTAGTTTAAAATTGACATTTTAATAAAAAACTACCACTCACTGAAAACTAAGAAAACTCACTCAAATTGTATTGATAATTTATGAAAATTGTTCATAACTCATTTTTAATGTGTAGGAATAATTATCACAAAAAATAAAAACACGATGCAACCTTTATACTCAAAATGCGTGTTTCCAGTTTAAAATGACTTTTTTTTTGTAAAAAACACAAGTGGCATACTAAAAACTAAAGAAAAACATTCATATTGTTTTTATACTTTAGGAAAATTATTCATATGAAATTTGGTTCATGTAGGAATCAACCTAACCTCTATCTGACACACATTGTGACCAATATAACTCCAAGTGCATCTTTTTATTTAAAATTGACATTAATTTTAGTAAAAAAGATAACCGACATACTCAAAACTGAGAAAAGGCATTTAATTTGTTTTAGTACATTAATAAAATGATCCAAAAGTAATTTTTGACATGTAGGAATCAGGCGCACCTCAATCCAATACACGATATGCCTACTATAACTCAAAGTGTCTGTTATTAGTTTAAAATTAACATTTTAATACAAAAAGTATCACTCATTGAAAATAGAGGAAACTCACTCAGATTGTATCAATAATTTAGGAAAATGATTCATAATTCATTTTTGATGTGTAGGAATCAGTCTCACATCAAACCCACACATGATGCGACCTGTATGACTCAAAGTGTGTGTTTATAGTTTAAAATGACATTTCAGAAAAAAGCATAAGTGGAATACTCAAAACCAAGGAAGAACATTTAAATTCTTTTGATACATTAGGAAAATGATCCATCAATCATTTGGAACATGTAGGAATTATCCAAACATTCATTTGATACACGGTGTGACTGATATGAATCAAAGTGCATCTTTTCAATATATAAGTTTCATTTTAGTTTTAAACACGCATCACATCACCAAAACTGAAAAAACGAGCTTAGATTGTTTTCTCATAATTTTATCTTATATTAATTAATTAATTTACTTATCATTTTTATCTGTACTTATTTATTTAGTTTTCATATAGATAATGATTTAATAATAATAAATGGAATGTGATGTGAGAAAATCAACCACAATGCAATCTGATATACAATGTTATTTGTATGACTCAAAGTTTAGTTTAAAATAAACACTTTATATTTAATTTATTTCCTAATATTATTTCTAACATAAGAACTATTTTTATTTATAGGTGTGTTATTTTTCTCAATCAAGGGAGTATTTTATTTTATACATGTGCGTTCATTTTTTCTATAATAGTGTTTTTCTTGTATTTATGTTGGAAATTTTATTTCATTTAAATTATATATTTTTATATGATTTTGCTAATTTATGATGCTATTTATAGTGCTGTAGTGTTCTGTTATATCACACTACAATATGTCCTAGTTCTGGTGTTGTAGTGTGCTATAACACCACACTACAGTATTCCCATTTATCAGTGCCAATAAATGCACTGATAAAGGTACCCTCTATTAGAACTAAATAAATGTTCTAATAAATGGTATCATTTATTAGAACTTATAAAAGAATTGATAAAATGGGGATTTATCAGTGATTTTTTAGAGCTGATAAACAACCCTTATATCAATGCTTTTCTAGATTTTATAAATACCTTGTCCTTTTAACCATGCTTCGGTAGTCAGTGCTTTTAGAATCACTCATAAAGGCCTATTATAGCATTGTTAAAGGCCTATTTTGTAGTAGTGAGAGGATGAAAACTAGAATAGAGGGTATAAGATACCAATTCAAAAATTATTTACCCTAAAATGGAGTATTACATAAAATAAATAGATAATAAATAATAAAACATAAATAACTACCAGATGACATTAACATGAAATCAATACACTTGAAATAATATCCCAACATGCCCGCATGCGTTATGTAGTCGACCATGACTAAAAGGAAAGTCATACACACAAAAATAAAATAAAACTAAAAAATATAATGAAAATAAGTGTGAATAACCCACTCCTTAACACTTCTCAAGACCATAAACTAAGCTCCAATGTTTCTCCAAACACCAACCCTCAACTACAGAGGACTCTTTATTTTACTTGAAATGCCATTCATGTAGTTTTCATGCTCATGAGGTGCGTACATATAATAAGTGAGAATATAATCCTTATATTAAACCACTATAATTCCTTCCATATTAGGGAGTAAATATGTGAATATATCTATAAAATATAATAATTCAAAAAAGAATAAATCACCAATAATTTTATAAATGTTATAAAAGATTAGCTGCAACCAATTCACACAAAAAAGTTATATCAGATATGAATAATGCCAGTAACTTTGGGTCAAGAAGTATTCTCATTGCCCATCATAAAATACCAGTCTCACCCAAGGCCAATCATGAACATGGAATAAGTCCATATAGCTTGTGACAACCCATAACATCATATAAAATCCACCCCTTAGGTCCAACCATGCTATATCCTGGCATATCATATATCTATCCCCTCAGGGAAATTTTATCCATATCATGGAATCACATATATCAATACCATTAGGTTTAAATATTTCATATTTTGGTATATAATATATCCATTCTCTCAGGGTTAAATATTCCATATCATGGCATATCATATGTCATCCCACCGTAAGACACCTACAAGTGATCCATATCATAGCTCAACTGAGCACACCATGGTTATTAATAACATCCCACACATCACTTAACTAATAATATAACATATCTATTTCATCCTTTATAAATCATATTTTCATTATCCCCACCCACATAACACATCAAATCAAAATTAATAAAGAAATACATTTCCATTATCAAATCTCATAATCTTAGTAAGAAAATACACATCAAGAACCCATAACAAGGCCTCAATGTCATAATTTTCAGTCCAGGTTTATTTACTTAACCTTTACCCATAACTATTTAAAGTCCCAATTCTAGCTTTCTCTAACCATTATTCATCTTGGAAAACAAACACACTTAACCCCTAAGAAATGAGGTTAATTCCCTAGGATACCATGTTACCTTATTCCTATTAATTACTTCATATTCACAAATTATTAAGCCCATTATAGAAACAACTCCACTCATTATTAACCATAACAATTTAAAATCATTCTCAAACACATACTATATTCCTTTTCACATTACATGAATTTATAAGGTGGTGTTAGACATTTAACACATTGATTATACCATTCTCTCACAATTTCCATCCTTTTTAACCATTTAAAATCATAACATTAATGTATATTTAATTCTACATTCCATTTAGTTCATTCCCATTCCAATTCAATATTTAATTCATAGTTAAATTTTAATTCCAGCCCTAAACTAGTACTTTAGGGATACACTTGTCATTTACTATTTCATAATAAATTCATCTCTCAATAATTAGACCAATTTCCAAGCCACGTAATACATAAAAGTATTTTAAATCACTAATTATTCCATAATTCTTATATAAACACAAGATAAATACATGAGAAAGAAAGAGGCCACCTACCACAATGAAGAAAAGTAATCCACCCATGACAAGGGCCTTTAATAACTCTAAGAACTCAAGAATTATAGATTTTGGTGAACTAAAAGAAAGCGAAAGATGATTAGGAATGAACAATGATATAAAACTCATCACCTTCGAATAAAAAGTTAAGATTCATGAAGAACATACCAAGATGAATCCAATACACTAATCATATATAAAATCCAAGCTCAAATGAAGCTAAAATTGAATATTGGAGATATAGAATGGAGAGTAGAATTTATGTCTCAAAAATTCCATAAAAACATCCAAATTGTACCTAAATTGAAGGGATCATGATTTAAGAGCCTAATCCCCAACCAAGAAAAGAAGAAACAAACCCTCATTAAAAAAACACATGGTCTCTATCGGGTACCCATTCTAGCCTCATCGTCCACCCAATATCCCAATGAGCACTAGGTGAAATCCCATCAGGCACCCGATGGAAAGTCCAATGGACCTACTACCCTTGCACGACTATTGAGTACTCAACACCCTATAACCGTGTAACACCCCGAGATTTTATGAAAAATATTATTTTTAATTTCATTAATGTCTTGTGTTGTACGCTACACCAAAAGGAGCTTGCACAAAACGCATCCTTGACTTGCCTTGCATTACACACAATCACGACCTTCCTCGATAGCGTGTGTAGTACGCAATACCGAGTTTCACTAAACAACGATATGCTATTAAAATACTATTAAAACTAGCCGTTATGAATAGTAATAACCACCTTTTAAAATTTTAGAAATTTTATCTCTAAAAATGGACTTCATTTTTGGATTCGGAGTATCGAATTTAGCCTAAGGTGAAATTTTGGTACTTTTCGGATAACTTTCATATTCTGATGAATAGTGAAAATTACTAAATTTTAATTAAAAACAACTTTTTTAATAGAAATAATTAATAGTGATAAATTATTAATTTGAGTGTTTTTAAAGTATATTTAGAATATATTTTTACAATTTAATACAATGTTGGTCATTGGATGTAATTTCACATTTAAACCAGTTATAAACAAGTGTCAATCTTTTGATAGTTATTATCTCTTAAAAAACACGCCATTTGTTTTGACGACGAGAATTAATTTTTAAATTAGTTAATGTGACTGATATATTTTGAATTTGGTAAAATAGACATCATTTTTGAGTTCATAATATCAAATATAGCTTAGGCCTAATTTTTGGTATTTTTCTGGAAACTTTCATTTTTTGATGAATAGTGAAACCACTAAGTGGTAGTAAAAAAAATGAATTTTTCATAAAACTTAATTTTACCGCTTCTGTGAGTGGAATTTTAAAAATCCTAGAGACACGGTTGATGTCAGTAAGTAAAATGTGGTTCAATGAGATGAAAATATTTTTTGGTGAATAGTAACTTTTTACTTTTTTTTTACCCCGGTTAAAAGTAAATAGGGTAATTAAGGGTAAAAATGATATTATTATTACCCTAACACATGTTCTAATTCTATTGGATAAGTTTAATTCAACCAAAAACAACCTTAGTAATAAAATATGACCCTTTAGGCCCACTTGGATTAGATTAGGACATTTATTATTATTTAATTCAAAGAAGAGTTAAAAGAGTTAAAATCAAAGTTTATTTACTAAATTTTTTTTAATATAGGGTAATACATAAGATAAATTCGATTGTAAATACTAATTAGAAATATAATAATATTTCCTACATAATTATATTTTATTTATAATTTTTAGACATTAAATAAATTAATTTATTTATGACACAATGATGATGCAGTAATTACCATAATAGTGAAAAATTATAATAATTGATATTATAAATACCCAAATAAATATAATTTGAGACTTTTTATGAATTACACTAATTTTATAGGTTAATATGACATGTTAGTATTTATTTAATTAACTTTTTTCGAACTAATCATTCTGTTATGATTTTCACAAAAAATCAATTACTAAATAGTGTCAAAATTGACATAAAATAGTTTTTAAAACAAATATTATATTATTAATTGTTATTTTATTCCTAAAAATATAAGGTTCGGCCAAATGACTTAGATAAGGTTATATATATTAATAATAAACAACTTGGGGTTCTTTTGGCTTGTTATAGTAAGTTTATTAACCTTATAGTATAAGAACACAAGAAGACACGGTAAAAGTAAAATTATTTAACTTAATGTTAAATCTAAATGATAAGGTTAAAATAGGAACCTAAACATGTCTAAATTATATTGGATGAGAGGATGTAGATCCATCCCCACCTTAGCTTTGAAATAAATCAATTTGGAGCTATTTAAAACCGAATATGACTTTATAATAAAATAATATTTTTAGTTTTCCAAAGGAGCCCCTATCCTCCCTTATAAAAGGGAACCTCCTCCCTCTCTTCCTCACACCACTTTGAGACTTCAAGCTCGGCCAAACCCTGCCAAATTCTCTTCTACACTTCCCTATAAACATCCAAGAGGTTATGGTATTCCTCAAAGACCAATTTTAGTGCCCTAAAAGGAGATCTCAAAGAGGCGCTTCAAAGAAGAGGTAATGTCCGTTACCGATTCTTTCAACTTTATTTCTTCTTCCACTTATTCTTCTTAGGTTGTTTAATTATGAAGTAATAACATAAGTATCAATCATATACTTATATGTTATTATAAGTATGAAACAACCCTATTTCACCGTCTATCCATCCTACGAAAAATGAAATCACCGCGCGTGCGTACGTACGGAATACCGTCTCCACACCATGGTGAAATCTATTTTCCACCACCACCTTACTTGGATGGGTATAATGGTGTAAATAATAACTATATATGATTATTTTAAAGTTATATTGATTCTTAAATAGTATACATACACTCTAATATAGTCCCACGATCATGAGAATGATATCATCGCTCGTGCGTACGTACGGACTACCGTCTCCACGACGCGATGAGATTCATTCTCCACTTTAACCATTCATGAATGATTATAAAGTACATATAATAAGTAATCATAAAATATATGACATAATAATGATACTATATTTATGTGTATATATATGTATGTCATCTACTTAATTCCATTCAACTCAATAAGGAAATGAAAACAGCGTTCATGCGTACGTACGGCCTACCGTCTCCATGAACGGTGTATTTCTTTCCATTTACTGATTTATTATATATATGTATATTCTGAATATATATTATATATAAATCATGTTTTATATTCTGGAATTAAGTAATCATGATCTAAGTAATCATATGAATAATTACAAGTCAAAACACGGATGACAAATGAAACAATTTTACCCAAAACGCTCTTTAACATGGAATTTACAAAAGAACGGGTAATATAAAGTCATAAGTAAACCATATATGATATCATAACAATGAGTATGATTCTGGAATAAGTCAATGACATTATTTAAATCATTATACAGGAGGTTCGGACACTTACGAAGCAAATCGGACCTAAGGTAAGGGAAATATCACAATCTCATTTTTTTATCCGAGATTGCTTATACTTTGGTATTTACTGGGGTGTATTTTATCATCCACATCCATGTTTCCTCAATATTTAATATTATTTCCATCCACCTACAATTGTTTAAAACCTATTTTACCCTTTGGTTAGTTTTTAGTAAAATATATTAAAGGAATCTTTTGTCGTTTTTCGTACGAGGTATTTTGACTTTTTCTGAAAAAAGTACGAGAAGAATGTTTTTTTAAACTTATATGGCATGAATGGATTTTTAAAACATTATTTCCAAGAAGATTCCTTTACAAGTTTTCAAGTTTAATTTTTAATCAACTTCTTTTAGTTTAAAATTTTATGACATGTTAAGAAAGGAAAAATGTTTTTGAAGTAGAAATGATATTTTCCTCAAGAATGGAGTTCAAGTGTTTTATCAAAATTATTTTCCATCTAAGATAATAAAGGGTTCTGTTTTTATCCCTATTATTACATTGATTTGATTATGTTGTGATGGAATTATTTTTATTAATTCCTTTATATTATATGAATTGTTTTATGATGTCACAATGTTTAAGATTCCCATTTTTATTACATGGGTTATGCTATGATGTATGGTTTATGATTTTGTGGAACACATAAGAATGATATCATTATGAGATGTGTGGGACCTATATCTCCCTCCAATGCATTGGATAAAGATTTTATATCTCATGAGATAGGCATGGCTAGAACGGCAGGTTAAACCGGTCCAGTAAAATAGGACTGAAATGAGGAGTGAACTCGGTTCAGAAATGGACTTTGTCCACTAAGATAGTATTGGAAATGAGTCTTGACTAATAAGAAATGATTCTCTATGATTATGTGTGTATGCCACAAAGTTTCATGTTTTATGTTATGATTATTGGGATTACATTTCACTACTATGATTTATCCCATGTTATGATATTATGATCTCTTTTGCAGGTTAAGATTTCCAAAATGTTATGTTCTTATGAATATGATGTGATTTATTTTTCTTTTGTTTACCCTTACTGAGCATTTGATCTCACCCTTTTATGTTTTATTTTCCTCAGGATATAAAGAAAGGTTTTAGGTAAGAAAAAAAGGGGAATATCTTTATGGGATATGTTGAAGATCTTTCACCATGATTAGAAGATTACATTCCGAGTTTCCAAAGACACTAAACTATTACGGTCCTTGTGTGTGTGTTTTTGTTATGTAATAAGTATTCCACAAAAGTAATGTAATGTCCTTGTACGTCAAGATTTGGGTCTCTACAAACCGGGTACCCAATTTCCTTTTTGGGTAATTCCTAGTAAAACCACCTCCAATTTCTCCCCCTTTACTCCTCTTCATCTTAAAATCCCTAAAAAACTTCAATATAGGCTCAAAACCACATTAAAGACTTATAATTAAATAAGAAACACACCTCAATGACAAGAGTCATTATAAAATCCCCACCATAAGGCTTATAGTTCCTAAGAAACAACCCCAACTATTGGGACCACATCTCTACTTATCATTCATAGGTCTTTTCTTATACATGTCCATGCTTCCATATGACTCATAAAATAGTAACAACCTTACCCCACAATTAATTTTCATTGTGATCAATGATTCTCTCTAGCTTCTCCTAAAAGGAAGCATTTGATTCTAACTCCACATGTCCATATTGAAGCACATGAGAAGGTTTTGGTTCATAATTTCTCAACTAGGGTACATGAAATAAATCATGTATAACTCTGTAATTAAAGGGTATAACTATTAGGAAAATCTATTTACCCTCTCCAAAATCCCAAATAACCTAAAAAACTTTAGGTCCAACTTTCCTTGATTATTGATCCTCCTATTCCCCAAATAGGGTGAGACCCATAGGAAAACATGATCCCCAATCACAAACTCAATAGGTCTACATAGATGGTCTATATAAGATTTATTTTTACTTTGAGAAACAATCAAACTCTTCTTAGCCATAAACACGCGATCAAAAGTTTCTTGAACCAATCTATAACCAATCAATGTTGATTCCCAAGATTCTAGCCAAAAAAAAGAAGAGAAACAAGATCTACCATATAAAGCCTAAAATAGTGTCATATGAATTGAATCCTGGTAAATATTATTATAAAAAAACTCCACCAAAGGCACATGATCTTCCCATGAACCAAAAAATTCAATAACACACACTCTAAGCATATATTGATGGGTCTAGATTGTATTCTTATACTAGTTGTCTATTTGTGGATGATAAGCTTTACTCAAATTCACTTGAGAACCCAAAGCCTCCTATAATACTTTAAATAACTATGATTTAAACCTCACATCATGATCTAACACAATTATATTAGTATCCCATAAAGTATCACAACCTCAACAATAAAGATATCCCAAATATTCTCAATCATATAGGCCTCCCTAATTAGTAAGAAGTTGGAAACCTTATTTAACCGATCAATAACAACCCATACCACATATTTCCATTTTTTTAATCTCGATAATCCTATCACAAAATCCCTAGTGAATTCACCCCACTTTCATTCTAGAATAGGAAAGGAATAAATCTCACCTGCTAGGATTTGATGCTCGAATTTAACCCACCAACTGACAAAGATTCTTGAAACAAACCCAACCATATCCTGCTTCATTACCGACCACCATAAGTGTCATAAAAAACTATGGTACATCTTATCCAATCCAAGTTAAAATTTACATTGGGATATATAAAATTATCTCATCAAAACCTCTCATAAATTCATAATAAGATCAATCCACTCATAATAATACAATACAAGAACCCATATGAGCATCTACTTTGCACCATATAGTCTTCCTTAATAAACTTAACACTTTTAATTAGAAATATGGACCTCCTTCATATACTCTATGAAGGAATAGGTGATAGGAAAATGTGTAAGAACAACATCACATTTATTCTTAAAAATATCAATATTCATCTCTAATAATAGATTCATAATATGAAACTCCTCTTTATTCCCAAAATTTTTTCAATTGGGACTTCCTTCTCAAAGAATTCATGAAAACATTCCTTTTACTGGGTGTATATATCATCTCAAAGTCAAATTAATGAAGATATTAAACCAACATTATCTTTCAAATATTCATAATCCTCTAAGAAAATATTCACTTCAATATTTTTCAGTTAGTGAATACTAAAAACATTCCCTTGAATAGATAGTGCCACAAACTCTTAAGATCTTAAAAAAGTACATCTAATTCCATATCATGAGTGGGACAATTCTTCTTGTATTGCCTAAGTTTCTGAGAACCATACACCACTATATGACCCTCTTTTATCAACAAACATCCCAAACCCATCCTAAAATCATAAAAATATACCGTATATAATTTCTCAAGATTTGGTATTGTGAGAATAGGCATTGATTTAAATATAATCTTCATACCTTATAAAGAAACTTCACACTTATCACACCACTAGGACTTCACTCTCTTCCTAGTCAGTACTGCCACCAAAACAACTGGGTTAGAGAAGTCCTTAATGAAGTAGAGATAATATCCACCAAATCCCATGAAATTAAAAATCTTCAAAATATTCTTTAGAACCTTAAAAATAATAATATAAACCACATTATTAGGATCTATAGATATCCTTGATTCCAAAATATTATGTATGAGGAACTTTACCTCTTGAATCAAAAAATGACACTTAAACATCTTACCATATAAGTAGTGAGCTTGTATGGTATGTAAGAAAAGATAAAAATTATATCCATGCTCCTCATAAGACTTGGAATATATTAAAATATCATCAATAAAAATAATCATAAATGAATCTAAATATGGATGGAATACATGATTCATTGGATCCATAAACATCATCAGTGTGTTCATCACCCCAAATGATATCACCAGAATTTCATAAAGTTCATATCTTATTTAGAAAGCTGTCTTAGTCACATCCATAGATCATACCCTCAATTGATGATAAAAAATTTAAATATTGATCTTAGAAAACCATTGATATCCCCTTTTCTGATCAAACAGATCATCAATCTATGGTAAAGGATATCAGTTCTTATTGGTTACTTGGTTTAACATGAGGCAATCAACACACAATCACAAACTCCCATTAGATTTCTTAGTGAAAATCACTATATCACTATGAGGAGATAAAATATACTAGATATATCCCTTGGAATCAATATCCTCAAACCGAGTCATTAATCCTAATTCTCACATGGTTTTATATGATAGGGTGGAAAAGAAATTGGTGCGATACCCAATACCAAGTCAATCAAAAACTCTACCCCCTACTAAGGAGGTGACCCCATGAAATCCCCCAGAAGCATGTCCATATACCAATCAACCATAGGAAGAAAATAGAACTAGAAACACTCTCAACCAACCCAAGATATATCCCTTCCATTTGATATGTAATCCCACCAACTATTATAAATCTAGATTTGGCCTAATGGAATGATAATCTCATTCCCCTAGAAAGACACATGACTCATCACCAAAAAGAATGCATGTCATGAATTCCCTATAGTAGTAAATATGTAACCTAAAATATAACAACAAATACATCTAAATAATATCATTAAAACCCATTATTTATATAAAAAATAAATCCTAGAGATGGAAAAAACCACATATATCAACAACATAAAATAATCACCACATAAAAGGATCATCACTCCTCCCCAATGGGGCATCCATGAATAGAAATACAAAAAGTATAAATATATCTGAATATGGGTTAGAGATTATAGAAACATGAATAAAATAATGAGATACACCAGAATGAAATATTACACTAACTATGATGGTGGTAACCAACATTATACCTCTCACTGTAGAAGAACCCTCACTAAGATCCATTGATGCCTGCTCAACTGCAAAAAACTACCTAGAACCTAAATCATAACCTATACTCTAGGTTTCTTAGTTACTCTATACTATATAACCCCATTGAACATACCCCATATATTATATACCACCACCTTTTATCAATCACCCTATCAATATACAAATCAAACTCTATTGTAGAGAATTATCCCATGCTCACGATGCCTAAGTAGAAGTCAAACTATAACCTCCACTCCATTGAGAACCACACTAGTAAAACTTCCAAATATGTCCCATATTTCTAAATGAGTGATAATCCTTGGGATTATAAGGATAACTCAACTAGTTATTTACTTTTTTGACACATTTAAAGCATAGAATTATCACTCTGTGTCCAAAAGAAGGAGATGGTAAGGTCTTTCCTTGAGCCATGAATGTCCTATATGAGATACCCTACAATTATTAATACTAATAGATCCACCTGATCCCAATAATTCACACTTATCTTCCTACAATTTTATTTCATCCATAAGATATTTTTTCACCACCTTCATGATGGTAGGCTGACAAAAGAGATAAACCTTAGAATGGTTCTCCATCCTCAACCCATACTCAAAATAATAGGACTTAGAAATCTCATATGCACCTAAGATGGGACAAAAATATAAAAAATCTGTGAATGTAGAAGAATAATTGATAATAAACATAATTACTTAATCTCTATAAACATCCATGCTATTTCCAACATCAATTATTGAGGATAAAAATACTCAAGAAAGAGAGCCTGAAAAGTCCCCTAGGTCAAACTCTCAGTCCTCCTCACCTTGGACAAGATATCCCCCTAGAATAAAGATGGAAATTTGAGTATAAAAACAACCAAATTAACCTTATTTATTTCTAAAGGATCAATTAATTTAAAAATATAATCCACTCACTCTAACCACTCTTTAGATCCCCGAAGCCTATCATCACCTCTGAAAACAAGAGGCTGACACACTTGAAAATCAATAAACACATCTAAAATCACAACTAATTCCTAGGTTGGCCTCATATATATTCCCTAGATCACCTTAAAAAATCTATGAGTGATATTATATCATCCAACGTCCCTTTAGAGCTGTGTACAAGTTGTTTTTTTTATAAAGCATAGAAGGTAGTTTAAGAGGAGGCTATGTTGTTTCCCATGCTCTATTACATGGAGGAATTTTTTATACAGGGCCTCACCATAAGAGATTACATAGAAAAAGGAAATACCACAATCATAACAACCACGATATAGAAGATTTTTAGGGAGATTTTAGTGCCTCTTGATATTTTGAGGTACCCACATCGCAATGAAGATGGCTACGCAGCAACCCCTTCAAAAGTAAAGGTGTCCAAAGCACATCTACACATTGCGACACAGAGGGTCTAAACCTAGTAGAAGTGAAGAATTTGAATTTATCATTCTTATAGGAATCCATGATATAATTACCTATATCCTTTCCGAAATTGAAACCATGTGAAGAATTTAAGAGAGTAGTTAAGAGGAGTAGTTATTTCTCCAATATAAGTGGATCTGGTAAACTACAAAGCTCCAAGCCATAGAACTGATATCTATTACATAGGAAGTTCAAATTAATTGAAGATTGATCCATAGTGAAAAATTCCACTCTATTGTATGTGTAAAATGGGTGATTCTGAACTGTGGAATGCATGGCTAAGTGGTATCCAAGTAGTTTTTAGTAATTGATTGTTTTAAGTTAAGGGGATTTTTGAGTTGTAACCCCCAGTGATTAATTCGGTTTTTGGTGTATTATGTCCCCAATAAACCTATGGGACACATGAAAAAATCCTAGAGATATAAGAATAAATACTAATCATTGTATTGATTTCAAAAGAGGTATAATTCTTCTATTCAAAAATAGTTAAAAGTGAGGGATTTTTCTAGGATAAAAGGTTCATAGGTTTTTCTAGATTCTATCTGGATAGGTGAAGGTCAAAGTATTAGATTTTTTCCAGGGGTCCTTTTATCATCATAAGTCAACTTTTTTTTACTAAAGAGAAACACCATCATTTTTGGATGTTTTCATCATTTCAAGTAAAGAATAGAAGATCCAATAGTTGGAGTAGTGAGTTTGTAGTTCAAGATGATCATCAAGTTATTTATTTGTTCATGTTAGTGAACTATGGGTTTAATGAGAACATTACAAATTTTAAGGTAGTGAGCTCCACTAATATAGTTAATAGAAACATTTCCATGCATACACCTTGGACAAACCCATTTTGGGTGAACCAAGTAAAAATAATTTATGTCATTTAATATTTTTATTTCTCTTTAGAGGAAAGATAAAAAAGAATTTGAAGTGTTCCTCAAGGTGAGAGAATAATATCCACATATAAAAAAATAAATAAACATATCTACCCTTATTTACCCTTACCCTTAGGGTTTTATCTTCTATAGATATCCAAAAAGTGGTGTTAAAGGGAAGGTTAATTTTTCTCTCTCATGAAAGCATGATAGTGGTTGTCAATCAAAAAGGTGTCCCCATCTTTAAAGGTAATAATTTTAAATTGTGGAAAAGTAGGATAAAACATTATTTCAGATCCTCGTGCATGGATATTTATACAATGAAAATTTTTGGAATCACTACTAATATTAAAATTAGAGCCTCTATGGAGATATATCATCAAGAATTGGATGCAGATTCCAAAGCTATAAATATGCTTGAAACTTCTCTTTCCAATTCCATTTTCACAAATATAATGTATTTAAAAACCTCACATAATATGTAGGAAAATATTTTTAATGCTTATGAAGTCAATTCAAGGGTTAGGGAGGAAAAATTGTAAGTTATGTAGAACAAATATGAAGATTTTATAATTAATTGAAATGAGACAATCAATGCCTTTTTTGATCATCTAAATATTATTGTAGAAGATATGTGAGGCCTTGATGAAGATATAAAAGATGAAAATATTGTTAAGTGGATCATGAGAATACTCCATCCTTATCCCAATACAAAAGGTTTGATTCTAGATGAAAAATATCTGAAATATATTTCTATCAATAGTTTTTATAGTACTCTTATGGATTATAAGATGAGAAACAAATATAATGAGTCAAGAAAGAATAAAAGTAATCAAGAGGTGGATTTTAATTCCATGAAGAAACTTTCAATCAAGGATAATCAAGAAGATGATGACATTGATGAGGTTATGTTATTTATTTCCACTAATATTAAAAGAGTAAGAATAAGGTTTAAGGGTCATCTCTCTCTTGCTTTCTTTAATTATGGAAAAGTGGGACATATTGTATCTAAATGTACTAAAAACCTTAATGGTGATTATGATAAAGAAAAAAAACCCAATAATATGAAAAATGAAGTTTTAAATAATTATTAATGTAGGTTATTTAAAAAGGAACAAGTTTATTTCTAAATAAGAAAATATTCCTAGAGAGAGTGAAATAAAATAAGTTGAAAATTGTAAAGATGAAGGTGTTTGATGGATATTTCAAATAAGCTAAGAAATACTGATTATGATGATGAGAATGAAGGAATCATTATAAGGTTTGATATATAGGAGAAACTGAAGGCATACATTGAAAAACTTGATGTGTAGAGAGAAAATACTAAGAAGTCTAATGTAGTGGTACATAATTCGAAGATATAAATGCAAAAAAAAAAAGAATAATTTTTTTTATGAAGTCTGATATTGAAAAAAACTAATCTAGAAATTCAATATATTTAGGAGAGTATAACTAAAACTTAAAATTTAAGAAAAGACATAGATCATTGATTTTTTGGATAAAACATTAAATGGAAAAGTAAATAGAATTGAGGATTTGGAAGAAGAATTCATTAATTATCATTGGAAGTGTGAAGATCAAAATCAATTATTGCCCCCCTAAACGATGAAAAAAATATGAAGGAATCATCATCAAGTCAAACCAAATAAATTTATGAGGAATAATTAATTCTAATTTCTCATTTTTAGTTGTTTAAAGATAAAGGAAAATATTTGGTTTCTTCAAAACCACAAGCATGGACTCCCCATATTAAATTAGATCTTTACAAAACTGAAAAGAAGATTAACCATGTATCCAAGAAAAATTCTAATGCCTCAAGGGCCAAATGTTTTTTTGTGGAAAGATGAGACACACATATTATGTGTCATATATTTCCAAGAGTCCCCTATGGGAATAATATAAATCCAAATAGGCTAGTAGAAATTCTGATCATTCATTTTTATTTTAATGGTTATTATTTTTATTATGAAGGATTTAGTCATAATGAAATTAATTGTGCTTTAAGAATACAATGAGCTTAATCAATAACTCCTTGAAGTGGAAGAAAGAAAAAACAATAACCTTCACTTAAATTCATTGAAACACAAAACAGGTTTTCAGTGTTGCAAGTAGAAGAAGGCCTCATGGATCCAGCTATTGAGAAAGTACAGTCATCACCAATATAATTGATGAAAGGGTGTTCAAAGGAGGCTAATGTTTCTGATATTTCCTTGAGGGAAATTTAAAATTTGAGTTCATGGATATTGGACAAAAAATTCCAATCACATATGACTGGAAACAAATACCTCATTGTGAATCTTAAGCACAAAAAATAAAATTTTCATTCATTTCTAAAACAATAAGGGTTTTAATATTTTTGGTTATGGTATGTCCATGATTAGAGGAAAAGATCCCAGGGGGTCTAATGTTATTTTGGTTGATGAACTAAGTCACAATATTCTCAATGTTATCGAATTATATGAAAAAAACATACAATAGAATTCAATAACAAGGTATATAATTTCAAATCCAAATATGGTACGCTTATTCTATAAGAAAGAAAAGACAAGGGTAATTTATACCTTATCAAAGAGAATAATTTCTATATACTGTACAAAGAATAAGATAATTAGGAATGGCATAGGTGGTTTGGAAATTTGATCCAAACATATATAGAGAGTTTGGGAAAGAGAAATGGAGCATGTGATATTACCTATCTCATGTGTGATCACACACACATATGTGATTCATGTAAAAAGGGGAATATTATCTAGAAGACGTACAAACCAATGAGGATGAAGGCCTTAAGGTTAGTTTATAATGTGCATGTGGATATTTATGGGATAATCTCTCCCATGTAAATGTATGGAAAAAGTTATTATATATTGTTTATTAATGATTTTAGAAAGATGATATGTATTATTCCAATTACACACAAGAAAAAAGTGTTTAGATATATTAATCTTTATTGGAGAAGAGTTTGAAAAGTTCTTGGGGTAAAATTTTTGAAACTTTTAATTGATAATGGGACTGAATTTATAAATCATTTGGTTTAATAATACCTAGAGAAGCATGAAATTAGACATCAGGTTTATTTTGTTAGAAAACCCCAACAAAATGGGGTTGTGGAAAGAAGAAACTGAATAACTAATAACATGGTGAGAGAAATATTGATTTAAATGTCACTTCCAAAAAAATAATGGAAGTAAGATTCACTTGTAGAAAAGTACATCTTCAATAAAGCATTTCTATGTGAAAATTAAGGGAGAACTCTATATAAAATTTAGTATGGAAAGAAACCTACACTCAAGTTATTATGATAATTTTGGAGTAAATGTATCATTATAAATAAAGAGAAGAGAATTAAAATTCAGGATCATGGAGGTGAAGGCATATTTCTTGTATACTCTTCATAGAGTAAAGCTTATACATGATACAATAAAATGTTTGAAAATATGATTTAGAGTAATGGTGGTGTGGTAGTTGAAAGTGGGAAGATGATAGCTGTATATAAGAAGATTTCACATGAAAACCGACCAAATTACAAATTCAAAAGTAACGAGGAAGTAAAATTTTTAGGGGAAGTTACAAAAAATGAATAAAATTCTGATTAATACTCAAATTTTGAATAATGTACAAATATTTCCATAGGGTCAAGAAGACAAATGAGCAGGGTTGAAATTAAGAAAAGAAACATTGTTTGGGATCGGAAAAACCTAGTTCAAACCTAGGCCCAAAACATGTATATTTTCTATCATTATTGGAACCAAATTATTTTAAATAAGATTCAAGTGATGATATTTGGGTTAATGATACGAATGAAGAGAGAGATATAATATAGAATAATGATACAAGAGAAGTTATTCCAAGGCCAAGTGATAAGAATGTCATCAAAACAATTTGAATGCTCCAAAATAATATTAATGAATATGGAAGGGTAATTCACAAAAAAATCATATATTGTGTCCAAAGGGTATTCCTATATTGAAGGAATTGATTTTGATGATACATTTTCACCCGTTACACAAATTAAAACTATTTAGTTATTCCCAGCCATGTAAAATTAGAAGGGGTTAAAAATATATCAAATGGATGTCAAATATTCCTTATTGAATGGTTTCCATGAATAGGAAGTGTATATAGAGAAACCATATGGGTTTATCATTGATGAAGATGAAGGAAAGATATATATACTAAAGAAGGATTTGTATGATCTTAGGAATGCACCAAGGTCATGGTATTCTAGATTATAAAAATGTATAGATAAGTTTAGTTTTCATATAGGGGGATTTTATCATAACCTATATATCAAGAAGTAAAATTAACAATGGTAGATTGTTCTTATCTATATTTATGACATAATTTTTTAAGGCTCAGATGATTCTCAATGAAAGCAGTTTTTAGAAATCATGAGGTTCAAATTTGAGATGTCCTTAATTCATTAAATGCCATTTTTTATTGGATTGAAGGTCACTCAAAGATTGGATGGGATGTTGATCTCACAAACAAAATATTCTAATAAAGTCTTAAGAAGATTTTAGATAGAGGACTTGAGGCCCATAAAAACTACAATAGAGACAAAATTGAAATTATCAAAATATGAGCTGAGCAACAAGTTCGATGTGACCATGTATCAGAAAATCATTAAGATTTTAATAAATTTGATATCCAATTAAATAGATATATTATTTTATATATATAAATAATCTCTTTTTTAGAGTTATCCCAAGGATATCCACATGAAATTTGTGAAAATAATTCTTTGATATATCTATGATACAATAGACTATGGGTTGTTCTATCATAACGATGTATAATATAATTTTGTGGGATTCACTGATTCAGATTAGTAAGGTTTGGTAGATGATAAAAAATAAACTTAATGTGGTTATTTTTATCTTAGGAGATCATTTATATCATGAAAAATAATAAAATAAGGATTACATATCTTTGAGCATCGTGAAGGTTGAGTACATTATTTCCATTCAAGCATGCAACCAATTATTATGGATGAAATAACTCAAGGATGTGGATGTTTAAGTGATTTATCCTATTCCAATAATGTGTGATAAATAAAGTATGATAAATATTATAGAAAATCCTATCCAAAAATCATGTACCAATAACATTAAGATAAAATATAATTTCATAAAGGAGATGGTGAAGTAAGTCATTGTGATTTTGAAGTATCTATCAACTTAAGATTAAGTTACTAATATACTATAAAATACACTACCCAAAGTGGTGTTTAAGAAGCATTATTTGGATCTTGGAGTCTAACCATATCCATCCACTTAATTGATTCTAGGATGGACCCCCATTCCCCGTAATTGATTTCATGAGAATGGTACGTCTCCTCACATCAATGTTTTGGATTTATAATCCCATATTATTGACTATTTAGTGAAGTTATCTCTTTGGGATCATTTCTAAAGAGGTAGAAATATCCAAGTGTGTTCAATATGGGGATAAATAAAAGAAAAGGGGGGAATATATCACCAAAAATTCATTAATGGGATACTATATTGTCTAAATGATTTAAAGGTGGTCATGAAAAACGTTTCATCCAATTCTTATTTTTCACATCAAACATTGATCACATGGGATTATAATTGACAAGTAATATATCCTTGATACACTTCTTGGAAGAGGTTAGAGTTTTTAGATAATTTTAAACATATAAAAAGTGGGATATTGTTGACCAACATCCATTTGGAGGTGTGTATGGGTTTTGTTTGTTGAAAATAGTATAGAATGAAGTTATAGAGGAGGCTACACTGTAGCCCAAGTGACACTCCATGGAGGAATTTGTCACATGGGACCATGTTGTAAGGGAGACTATAGATAGGAGACCACATATAAATCATAAAAACCATGACATACAGTCTTAGAAGGGTGATTTTAGTGCCTATTGAAATTTTGAGGCACCCACACCACAAAAAAATATGGCTACATCATAACCCCTTCCGGAGTGAAGGTGTCTATTCCATAACTATACATTATGATGTAGAGGGTAATAATTTGTAAGAAGTGAATAATTTTGCCTTCCCATTCTTATAGGAGTCCACACCATAATTACATGTGTCCACACCATAATTGAAATTGTGTGAATAAATTAATAGAGGAGTTAAGAGGAGTTATTTATATGAGAAAATTGGATTTGGTCAATTGTAGAACTCCATGCCACAACACCGATGACCATGCAATATGAAGTTCAAATGAACTAAATTTTGAGCCTTAGTGAGAAATGATGTGCTATTGTATGTATAAAATGGGTGATTATATACCATGGAATATATGATCATGTCGTAGCTAGGTAGTATTCTATTGCCGACTATTTTAAGTAAGGGAGAGTTATAAGTTGTAACCCCCACCAATTAATTCATAATTTGTGGTGAATTATGTCCCCAATAAACATAGGGGACACATGGATCAATCTTGGAGATAAATAATAAATACTAACCATTTGATTAATATCAAAATAGGTATAATGTTTTTGTGAAAAATAGATAAAATAGAAGAATTTTTCTAGGAGAAAAGGTACAAAATTTTCTCCAAATTCTTTTTGGAAAGGCGATTTTCAAAGAATAATTTTTGTTTCAAGAGTCCTTTTCTTACTGGAAGTTGATTTTTTTATATTTAAGAGAAACCCTATCATTTTTGGATGTTTTAATCATATTAAAGTGAAGAATAGGAGATCCAATAGTTATAGAAGTGAGTTCCTTATTGAATAAGAACAATGATTTTTTATGGTAGTGAACTAGGAGAGTTAGTGACATCATTCCAAATTTTAAGGTAATAAGATTTAGTAATATAGTGCATAGACACATTTCCACACATGATCCTTGTACTAGCCTAGTGTTGGTGAACCAAGTAAAAATCCCTTGTACACACACACATGACATTATCCAATGTACCAATAATGATGTGTGAATTTTCCACTACCCACCCTCAAATGAGTGAGTATTAACTAAAACATATTTAGTAAACTAAGTAAATACAATCATACACTCCTATAAAACTTAGCATTCCACTATGTTCGTGTTAGAAAAGAACCATCACATAGCTTCCATACCAAGTCCCAAATACTTGTATCCACTCTACTATAACCCAAATATCAGGACTATAAGAAATAACTACTTTGATACCATTTATATAGTCATTCCCTAGTGTGACCATGCCATTGACATGAAATTTCAGATGGTCTAAGGTGTCCCCCCAGATTACCATAGGCTGGTGAATGACACTGAGGGTATAAGTTCTTCTTGGGGAGTAATTTTCACTAAAAAGGTTCATTACATCAAATAAATAGATAATAAATAATAAAACATTAATAAATAATAGAATACATTAATAACAAATCAATAATATTGAAGTAATATCCCGACATAACTATATGCATCATTCGGTCATCCAGGACTCAAAAGTAAGTTAAACAAGCCAAAATATAAGCAATAAAACTAAAAAAATAATTAAAGGAAGTGTGGAAAACCCACTCCTAAACACAAAATCTCAGCTAAAAAATGTTCCTTGCCTTTATCAAAAATTAAATTAATGTAATATGTACACACACAAGGTGTGTACATACAGTTGAGAATATAATCCTTAGTAGAAACCACTGCAACCCCCTATTATCTTAAGGATTTATCATATGAACACACACACACACACATAAGTGTAATGACAAAAATAATCAGTCACTAACAATTTTAGCAATGGGATAAAAGAGTAGGTAAATTAAAGTCACCTAAAAAAGTTATACCTACTTTTGAAAATGACGGTACATGCATATCAAGAAGCATGATCATTGATCATCTTGAAATATCAGCCTCACACAAGGCCAAGGGTGAACATAAAATAAGTACATCCAACTACTCAAAAACCATAGCATTTTATGTAATAAACCCCTTAGGGAGAACCATTACATATCATGGAATATCATATATCCACTCCAAGTCCAATTGTACCATATCATGGCATTACACAGATCTATCCATTTAGGGAAAACCATATCATATATCAATCACCTTAGGGAAAACTATTCCATATTGTGGAATATTATATCTTGAACCACCATAGGTCACCTGAAAGTGATCAATATAATTAATTAACAAACCACAACATCATCTATGATAAACATCCCACACATCACTTAAATCACAACATAACATAACATATCAATTCCAACCCTAGATAATTCATGTTATCATTATTTCCCCATGTATAACATATTTAATCAACATGAATAGAAAATCCACTTTCAATATCAAATATCATAATCTCATCAAGAAAAAACATACCAAGAATTCCCAAAAGGTCTCAATATCACACATTTCAAGATAAGGTTATTTGCCCAATCTTTACCCAATTAATAAAACCTTTTAACCATTTAAATTTCCAATTCCATTTTTCTCTTACCATTATTCATATTGTAACATACACAAAATTTAACCCCCAACACATGGGGTTAATTCCCTATCCAACCAGGTTAGCTTATTACCACTAATGACATCATATTCACACATGAATGTTCCCACTATGATAGAAACTCCACTCATTATGCACACTAATAGTTTGAAACCATAATTAAACACATAATATGTTCCATTATCACATTATATGAATTTTTAAGGTGGTTTTATACATTCAATTTTTTCCCATTATATCATAATTTATAGCCTTTTTTAACCATTTAAAATCACTACATTAATATCCATTTTATTTTCAAATTATATTTAGGTCTTTCCCTTTCTAATCCAAAACTCAAATCATGGTTATTTTTTTTAACTCCACCCATAAACCAACACTTCAGGGTAACATTTGTCTTTTAATAAACCATAATAAATTCATCTCTTAAAAATAAGATCAATTTCCAAGCCATTAAAACACGTAGAATAATTTTAAATCCCCAAGAATTCCAAAATCCATATATAAACACAATCTAAATACATGAGAAAGTAAGTGGTTACTATTTATATTGTGAAGTATCTTTTGGGATCCGATATTAGTTTACTAGGAGTTTGTTACTCTGTTCACTGAAAGATAATAATAGTATGTTGATTAGGAGGTTTTTTTGTTGAATTATCCGTAGGGGTTAGACTACCAGAATTTTAGGGATTCAGGTTACCAAAAGTTCATAATGTGAAGTCAATGGTATAGCTTGTCAATCTAAGGATTGTTATAGGGAGTCGATAGTTTCATATTGAAATAGATGGACAACCGCAAGTATAGGAAGTTGTTAAAACTAGTTGACTAGATGGGTCCCGCTACACAAAGGGTGTGAGACCACTTTACTGAGGTGTATCAAATCATTGAGTGACCTTTGTACTCTTTGATCTACATGGATGATAAGTCACTAGTTTTAAAACATTATAATTCTAGTAACATAAATCTTTGTAGTGTTGTCTCATGGACTAAGGATGAAAATCCAAACCATATAAAACTCATGTTCTTTCTTTTTGCTTGTTTTTACTTGTGTGTGTGTTTTGGATTCAATGTAGTGATTTGAGTATAAGAATACTTTCAAGTTTTGGTGCACTAAAATTCTAGAAGATCCTTTCTATTGATATATTTTTTCCATTATGATCTACCAGTGGATGGAATTTCAGTACTTGGAGTTTGGGTTGGTTCCTCAAAAAGTGGTATCAGAGCTTGTTTCACATCAAGGGGTGATATATAAAATAAAAATATGTCTTAATTTACCTACCTTGTTGATTTGATTTTAGTATGAGTTAATTTTTAAAAATAATGTTGTTGGAAGAAGGAAAGGTATGACGAACCAGGATTTTCATAATTAAATATCACACCATTTTAGATGAATATTAAATACATAACATTACGATCCATGCCATCACCATAAAGTTTTAGTATATTTGTAGACTAGATACATAAATATCTTATTTAGTTACATTATTCATCATATCTCCTAATTATATTCCCACATTGTACCCTTCTCAATATACCCTACTTAAAACCTTTCTTCATAATTTGGGAAAAGGAAACTTAGTAAAGGGTGAGATCAGATATTCAGTAAGGGTAAACATGAGAGATATAAATTAATGATCATACAAAAAGCATAAGATAAGAATAAGGGTGTGAGAACATGACCATAACTTAAAACATTCATAAATAATCTATGAAAGATTATAAACATGAGGCATGGTATAAAACCTTTTAATTTCAAAAGACATGAATCATAATAGATATAAAAAATCATAAATCAACCATCAACCATAAGTTTAGATAATAATAATCTCATAAAAGTGTGGCACCATCATAGGCATAAAAAATATTTCATATGTTAAGGTTAACTACCAATACCATAAAATTATATTGGATCCAACATCAACACTTATTTCCTATATCATAACATATTAGGCATCATCACCCATTTTCTATAGTGGATCAAGCACATTGACTTAATTCCTATAGTGGATCAAAAACATTGACTTGTTTACCATAATTAATTAATGAGATATAAAACATTACCCAACGCACTGTAGGGATATATAATTTTGGGCCCACCCATAACATATGAAAACCATACATATTTTTTCCATAAGATCATAAAAAATTCATTATATTGTCATATCATAACCTGTACAATTAAAATGGGTTTCATAAACATTTCATAAATTCATCATAGTTTAAACCATAAAAAATAAATAGGTTTTATAAACATATCATCATCATAATAATAAAACATATATATAAATAATGAGTATTTTTTCATTGGATTATATCCACAATAAGTAATAATTAACATCAAATGATATTATCATATATGAAAATTCCTTTAAAATATCACTAGAATATTTCTTGAGGAAAATACCATTTTTATTTTGAAATCACATATTTAAAATATTTTGGATTTTTTTTATTTTAAAATAACCTTAGAAACATGTAGAGGAATCTTAAAAGCATTTAGTGGTCATGATAGAGGGAAATTTTGTTCATGCTATGTACATTAAAACAATGATTTAATTACCACTTTTGATAAAAAGTACATAATTCAAAAAATGAAAAGTAAATTCCTTTGATTTTTTATAGAATTTAAAAAATGGTTAAAAATGACTTTAAAAATTCATATTATAATATTAAAAATATTCTTGAAAACATTTTAATGAAAACATGAACATGGAAGAAAAATATTCCCTACCGAACAGTAAAACATAACTGATTTTCATTAAAAAAATTATTTTAGTATATTGAGTGATTAAAGTGAGGAAAATTAAAGGAAAACATTTATTTTACATAAATAACCAAATAATAATAAAAATCAAAGGTATTTATCTGATAAGGATCATATAACTTCCTCAATGGAAATTTAATCATAAAAAATCCCGAATGAAATGGGACTGAGATGTAAATGCCTTACCTCAAGTATAATATTTATTTGTATGAATTAAAACATACTATATAATAAATACATGTATTATAGAATAATAATAATATACATAATACCATATATTATTCAATTTTATAATCTTATCAATTATTTATTAACAATTTTTTTATTAAAATCACTGTTCTAGGTGATAATTTCTTTATTTTTCTTGCATGTTTCAGTTCAAAAATCCCGGTTCTTATACCTTGATAATGGTTCCATAATATCCAGAATTTTAATCATGATATTAATAACATATAAATTAATTATATATATATATATAATTATATTTATATTCATCAATAAAAGGTAGAGATAGAGAAATGAATCACACCATCAATAGAGATGGTTGGTCGTACGTACGCATGGACAATGTTTTCACTTTTTGATAAATGAAATGAAATAAGGGTAAATAATAAATCCCCTTTATATAATAATTATTATATCATATATATCATATATATTCATTTATTCTATCCTTATTATCATCCATGCAAAATAGAAGCAAAAAACGAATCACATCGCTTCTTGGAGGTGGTAGTCTATACATATGCACGAGCTATGTTATTGTTTTCAAACAGATGAAAAGAAGGTGGATAATGGTTGTTAAATAATAATAATAACACTTAATTATATTTAATATACTTAATTATATTTAATTTACTTAATTAATTATTTTATAATTGGTACTATATATTTATAGGAGGCATACTAAGAAACAAAATTGAAAACGCCTGGTTAAGAGTTATACCTATTCGATGAGAATCCTTCTTTGGATTTCACCTTATGTCAAGAAAGGATTGTTTTTTGGAAATAATAGAAGATATAGGATGTAGGAAGGTATTATTTAAGGCATTATTTAGATATAATGTTCAAAAGGTGTGAGGAATAAAGGATAAAAGGCACCCTTTTATAAGTGAGGGGAGGGTCACTTTTGGAATTACTTAACAAATTAAAATATAAAAAAGTAATTCTCAAGATAAATGATTCCAAATGGACATATAATTAAATATAATATATTATTTGGTATAAATAACCTCAAAAATAAAATATTTATTGGTTTAGGTGGTGTTTTAGACCTTATCTTTTGTTTTAACCCCTTAGTTAACTTATTTTAACCTTAACCGCGATAACACATTTTTTACTTTTAAAGGGTTATAATTTTACTTATGAGTTAAGAATTGGATAATAAATGGAAAATAGATGAAAATTTAGAACATTTATAATCCTAATTAGCATATTTAATTTTTTTTAGATTTTTCAATAATTTAATAAAATATTATTTTTCATAAAATATCATTCATGTCATTGTTGACACTATTCATATAATTTTACTTTAAACAGAACATGATAGAAATGGAATTATAATAAAAAAATTAAAATATATATATGATTTTATATTTATCTATAAAATTCATGTAACATAATAATACATCCAAATTTCATTACTTTTAATATTTTTAGAATCAATTATTTTATTTTTGGATTAATTGAATACATATTGTGTCCACGATGCGTAAGAATTTAGAGTAATTATTAAATAAATAAAAAATAAAAATAAATTACTATGATAAATAAAATTAATTCAAATTTAAAATAAAAATTTAAAACCAAACTTATCCTCTTTTTATCCTTATGTAAAAATTTTATAGATATTAAAGTCAAGAGAGCGACATTTAATATTTATTCTTTTCTTAAATTAATATAACGATCACAATTAAAGAAATATGGCACCTAGTGGCCATATATTCAATAATTAGATGGATATTACCGAAAAAAATCATAAAATAGGATAAAGGAAAGTTTTACAAAAAATTTAGAACCTTATCCCAAAGTTTTAACCCTATTTGACCTGTTTTACCCTTCTTGGGGTGACAAATATTCACCAAGATTACTTTTTATAATGACAAGAAAAGGAATATATTTAAAAAATTTGAACATAGTAATTCAAAATATGAAATAAATTTTTTAAAATGAAATTACCATAAGTTTCATAAATTAATTTAGGAGAAAACTCTAAAAAGAAACGAAAAAATAGTTTTTAAAAAAATGTCTTTTTAAGTATAAAAATATTTTTAGACAAAATTCAACCATAAATATTTTTACAATGAAATTAATTATATTATTAATAATATAATAGAACTAATTTTACTTTTAAACTATTTTAAAATAAAATATAACCTTATAAATTGTTGAAACACAAATACAATTTTCAACAAAAATCAGCATTTTTCACTATACACTAGAAAATCAATATTTTTAGAAAAATATCCTAAATTAAACCTAAGATAATTTTGATATGAAAATTTAAAAAATTATATCCATTTTTTCACATAATATTTCTCAAATTTTTAGAAATTAATTATAATATTCTCTCATAAAAAGCAATAAAAACAATTTTTGAGGGAAATTGTATTTTTAAATCATATAATGACCTTACTAGAATATATGTGATTTATATAAAACCATTATATATATATTTTTTAAAATGTGGTTATTCCTATTCATTCTTCCAATTTAATTTCCAGGTTATAATGATATACCATATTACAATAAATTTTGACTCAGAGATGTGTGTATCATAAGCCATTGAAGAAATCAAATTTGTTAATATATTATTAAATCTTAGGGTATTACATTATACCCCACTTAAAAATAACTCGACCCTCAAAATTCCATCAATAAAATATAAAAAACTAAGGATACTTCTAACTCATCACATCCCTGGGTTCCTACATAGCTTCATATAACATCTCATTACTATCTTTCAAGTATTTCCCTTATCTTTAATTGTTTTCAACTTTAGTTGGGTGCATCATGGGACTCCCAAGGAAGGAGAGTGTTTGATGAAAAAAATGATCTAAAGTTTTGGTTTTTTATTTAAATTAATGGAGTATGGGTATGAATGTGTAATGGATTAGCTGGGTTCTTCTTGAGTTTGGAGAACACCTGAGGTTGTTTTTGTTTTCATGTAAGAATCTATTGTTGTTGTAGTCTGCTGGGCGATTACAAGCCATTTAACAAGTTTACACATCATGTATTTGATCTCTAGGATTATGTTGTGATATTAGTACACAACATGAAATGTTACATGCCATGTAAATATTACATTCCATGTAATGATAAAAATTAGGTTTTTAATTAAAAGATGATGAGTTTTTCGGTATATGAGTGATTTGTGGATCACACAAAATATAAAGGAGTTAAACATCATGTAAGTATCATGAGTTGTGGATTTAGGGAAATACATGGATTATTATTATTTCATTCATCCACAACCCTCGTCCCTCTCAACCTAGAAGAATTCTACGATGATTTTAGGGACCACCACTCCATCTGAATCACTTCATTCAGTGATTGATCTCCATTGAGGTTGGGTTGATTCTCTCTGGGTGAGTAATATTTTTGGATTATTCACTTACTTTGATCGTGATAGTTCTGTTGCATTGCATTATCATATATATTGATCTATGATGGTAATTCTTCTTGTTTATTTCTAGATCAATTGTGCGATAATATTTTGGGGGACGATCCTTTGTTGGTTGTGGTATGGCGGGTGTGCATTCTTGAGTTATTTTGTGAACTTTACTCTTTTAAACCCCTTTTGATAAATTAAATTAATTCTAATATGTGTAGATTGATTCTAGGGCCTCCTTTATCATTGTTGTGTTCTTCTTATTGGTGGATCATGTTGCAGTCATGTGTGACCCGAGTGTTGAGGTAGGTGGTTTTGTCTCTAGCCTATATTGGATTAACTACATTGATTTGGGTTTTATAAATTTTTTTATAAATTAAATGGAATAATTGAATGATAGATTTGTGTGTGTGGGATTTGGTTTTTATAAAATATTTTTCCCCCTTTTTTGGTAAAATGAAAAGGTATATTCAAAGCATTGTGAAATGGATTTCAGAAACAGTTTTCAGATCATGGTTTTAATGAAATGGTTTGGAAAATAGATAACATGGGAAAACTTAGGTTCTTAGGTGGAAGGTGTACTAATTTGGCTCATCCATTGTTGGGGTGTTTTCTCATGTGTCATTCCTTTACTCCCTAGGACTGTTGTTCTAGGGACATGTTAGACTTGTCGTGGGGTTCACTTTCTAGGGTGTTCCTATACTATTTCTATTTGATGAATATTTCTAGAGACATGATGGTCATGATTTTCTATGTTATGTATGAATGTGATAGATATCCAGATCTAGTGTGATCCTTGGTGTGATGTTACCTATGATTTTACTTGTACAATTTTGGTTATATTGCCATATATTTTACATGAGATGTGATACATACTTTTTTTGATTTGATATATCTTATTTGATATATGTATATTAAATTATTTGAAATTGTTTTACCTGGTTTGTTTTTGAAATGTATAAAAAGGTAAAATTAAAGTTTTTTTCATGATTTTGATATAAAAATGATAAAATGTTTATCATTCCTAGTTTTTCTAAAGTTGAACATGATTAGATTATTTATATAATGAATTGATATAGAAAACCTAGGTGTGACCCTACTATGCATGTTAGCTCCTACCCTGCGCACACCTTTAGTGGTGCATATACCTTATTATTTATTTCAATGCAGGGAAAGGAAAAGCACCAAAGTATGGTGGTGATGGGTTTTTGTCAGCTGGGGTTGGGTAGTTAGTGGTGATATAGTGGGATTTTTCCCACACTATAACATGGTGTTGTTGGAGTAGCTATTTTAGTTTCATTATACTTTACAGTTGGACTTGTCTCTTGAATCCTTTTACTACCTTTTCAATTTCATCGCTTCCATTTTCTCTATATTTTATGGAATACATTTATCTCTTCCATTGTTTCTCTATATTATGTATATATATATGCCATGTTATTTGTAGTACCCCCGGTTTCATGTACATAACCTCTTTCCTCACGTTTTTTTAATTGGTGTGTATTTTTTTGGGTTTCTATAAAATAGATAGTTTCTATAAAATGGAGAGTTTCCATAAAATCGAGAGTTTCCATAAAATAGAGAGTTTCCATAAAATTAATAGTTTCCATAAAATAGAGAGTTTCCATAATATACAAAGTTTCCATTAAGTTGGGTGTTTCTAGAATGTTGGTTATTTCCATAAAGTGGGTTGTTTCTATAAAGTGGGGTGTTTCTATAAAGTGGGGTGTTTCTATAAAGTGTGTTATTTCCATAAAGTGGAGTGTTTCCATAAAGTGGGATGTTTCCATAAAAAATGTGTTTCCATAAAAAAGTTGAAGATGAAGGATGGGAGAGTTTGGGGGTTTTATTAGGAGTGTTTTGACCAAAAGGCCACACGATCCATACATGGTTGACCCAAACCGTGTGGTCAAACCTTGCACAGAGGTCAAATCTAGATCCTATTTTCAAAGAGCTTACTCGTTTTTTCTCTTTATATTTTGTTTTGGCTTCAAAACACCCCTACTTTAAGATTAATCTCTCTATAAGTCTGGAGAACCCTCCCTAAACAAGATGAATCCTACCCAAAGCCTCCCCTTGGTGATTTCGAGTCTGATTCTTGAGGTATGTCACCATTCTTTACGGATTTGTCATGTTTTCTTAGATCTGTTTAGATCTACATCTCTGATCTCCATTATTTCTCATATCTGAACATATATTGGTTATATCTACGTTTTTGGATGCCATATAATTCAATATTGAGTTGTGATCTTTCTAGGATAAGAGAACTAAGGCCGTTCTTGGAGAATCGACCCACTTTCTTGTGCACTCTTCGTCTGTTGTCAAAGTTTAGTCAAAACATTCGAGGTAGGTGGATTCACTCTCATCTTCTCTTGATAGAATTTATTTTATTAGATTCAAATTGGTTTTTTGATTGTGAAATTCATGGAAAAATATTCATTTGTGATGATTTATAGTTTTTGTGAAATTGCGCGATCTCGGTGAATAGTTGTGCAAAAGGGGGTTTTATTTAAAATGATGATTTTAAATTATGGATTTTCTGAAATTGATAAATTGTTAATGAAAAAGTGATTTTCAATAGAAATGGTTTTCAATAAAAATAGAGTTTTATTGAAATGGTTTGGAGTTGAAATGGTTTGGCATTGAAGTGGTTTTGATGGAAATGGTTTTCAATAAAAAGGTGTTTTTATTGAAAGGTTTATTTTGGCTTGATCATTGAGAATATGTGTTGTGTGTTCATATTGAATATATAGGGCTTGGTTGAAATATGACCTTGTGCTCGGTGCCAAACTATTAATGGCACATGGGAAACAATTACCTTGTGACGACTTGGTAGATCGATGAGAAACCGCTCATGAGTATGGAACTGTCATAACGTAGCATGTATGGTTGGTTGCATGGGTTTGAGGAATGATTGGGTATACCGATAAAGGGATATTTTGGAATGGTTGTAAAGATTTTTTAGTTATTTTTCTGGAAAAAATATCTTTCTAGGAAAATTGGTTTCAATTGCCCTTGTATGATTTTGGTAATGAATTGTTTTGGAAACTTGTTTATATTTAGTTATAAACAGTTTTTGAGAAATTGTTTTATATAAACCATTTTATATAATTGTTTCTAACTCTTATATCCTTGTGGAATGAGTAGGGAAGTCATTGGGGAAAATATAATGAGTTTTATACTCACCCCTGCTTTGGCACTTTGGCACTTTTGCAGATGTTATCTTCCGGGACAAGGGAAAGTTAATGTTTCACACGTGTTTAGCACTACCTCGTGATGTTTGGGATATTCGGAGATTGTGGAGCATGGAGCTTGTGGAGCATGGAGTCTTGAGGTCTTTTGAGAGTCTTGTGTATTCTATCTTCTGTGTACTTTGATACTTGGTTATTCTTCTGTTGTTTCTTATTTTGATGTTGTTTTGAGATACATAAAGTTTTTGAGTTGTCTTTCATCCATTCATGCATCATATAGTGAATGTTTGGTTATGGTTGGTCTATTATTTGGTTTATTTCTTAAAGGGTAAATCGTCCCCCACTTATATTTGAAACCCTTAGGCATTTATTTCCATCCTTTGGCATCTTGGGGATATCACTTAAGGCCTAGTAATGACTCATTGTACTCTCAAGACAATAAGAATTGGCGGGTCATTACATTATTACTTAAAGTTGGGAAAAATCATTCCCTCTAGTCTTTGTTTGATGCTCGAGTGCTAGTCTCCAGCCTATGGGGATCAGGATTTCCCTTCAAGCTTGTGGAATACTGGGTCAAGTGTTAGGTTTAGAGGGTACACTACTACAAAAATAGGTTTATCTAGTTCTATGGATTTAATAGAACTTGGTAAAAGTGATGTTAAATACCCCCCTTTTTAGAACTAGAAAAATCACTATTAAAGGGGATCTTTATCATCACTTTTTTAGCATTGTTAAAGGAAGTATTTAATAGTGATAAAAAATGCAGTTAAAGAGAGATCTTTATCAGTGCATTTTCACAAGCACCAATAAAGGCCCACCCTATAACAACACTTGTGAAAAATCATTGATATATGGGGGCTTTTATCAGCACTTGTAAAAAAACCACTAATAAAGTGTGTGTGTGTGGGGGGGGGGGTATCAGTGCTTTTTTAGAAGATTCGATAAAGATCCCCATTTATCAGTGATTTTTTACTAGCATTGATAAAGGGTATATTTAAAAAAAATTATATTTCATTAAAAATAATATATAAATATATAAATATAAATATATTGATATAAATATAATATATATTTTTAAAATATTTTTTAGATAAGGTAAATAAGAATTTACTCTTAATATATAAGATATTTATGAGAATGACTTATAAAATAATTTAAATTTTTTCAATTAATAATTTTCTAATTATTACTGAGTAATAGTCATTTAATATCAATTTGAAGAGAAAAAAAATAAAAAAATTAATAAAAGATCTAAAATAAGTTGAAAACATAACTCAACCTTCAAACAACCATAAATTTTGATCCGAGTGTCCATTTGGGCTCTACCACATATAAATAAAAAAATAAAAGAAAAATGTGCTTTAATACCACTTTATAACATCCCGGCTCAGGTGCCATGAACTGGTGCCCCAAGTCAGTCGATCACATGACCTCAAACGCACCTCCCTATATGTTAGAGGCTACCAAAAAGCATTGATGGTATAATGGCATTCATATGGAGACTATAAAATATTTTTATCAGATTAATACACTATCATAAATAATAAAAATAACAAAATTATATGACATAAAGAGAATAATAATATATTACAAGATAACCAAAAGCTGTAAATACATTATCAAAATTGGAAAATAAATATTCCATGCTAAATTATGTTCAATGAATCTAAATGAAAAATAAATACACTATAAACTTCCCCAATCTAATCCCTCATCCATGATCCATCCCATATCATCCATCAAACATAGTGCCTTTACCCTTTTCTTATCTCGAAAACAAAAAGTCTATTTGGGTACCAATCAGGCAGTCCGAGTTGGGTGTGAGTATAACTCATTAGGCCAACACCAATGAAATATAAAATAATATCCATTCAATAATAGTGTATCCAATTGTATAAAGAATAAAATACAAGTAATAAAGTAAACATTTTAAATTTATTCAGGTATTTTTTATTTAACCACATAACACCTGGGTTCCCAAGGACACCCAAACTCTCAATACATTCTTTGGCTCATGCCGAAGTCTGAACTTTCCCCAAGGTATATCATATATCTCAATTCCATTGTTACCATTCACTATTACAATTCATATCTGATAAAATGTATAAAACATGTAAATCGGTCCAACATGAGTAATGTGCACATAGGGCTCTAACCTCAAGGGTCTAATGTGAGTGAGACTAAACGAAGCACAATAGATTTCTAGGAAAAGGGAAAATATCTCATGGTATTTTCCCTATCCCAACTCTAAGAGATCTCACGGTCCCTTGGAAATCAAAATCGAATATCTCATGGTATTCCTCCTTGAAGGCTCTCACAATCATTTCAAAATAAAAAATGTAAGATCTCACAACCTTCCTCCCAGATGGCTCTCATGGTCCTTCAAAAATCAAAATGAAATATCTCACGGTCTTCCTCGGGCAACCCCTCTCACACCCCAGTTAACCTATGTCATACTCCATACCAACATAATCAAAACCAAGTTACATACAACCAATAACCATTTCACAAATTATTCCATTAATTAATTCAATAATTAATTGGTCAAACTGATTTCCATTAATCAATATAACAATTAATTAATCACATAAATTTCATTAATTAATTCAATAATTAATTAATCACCCCTATTCAATTAATTAACCCCATGATTAATTAATCACATTAATCCATTTAATTAATTCAATAATTAATTGATACAATCCAAAAATCACAATATCATATAATTAATTCAATAATTAATTATTACAATTCAAAATTCAGCATTCAATAATTAATTCAACAATTAATTATTCCAATTTAAAATTCCACATTTAATAATTAATTCAACAATTAATTTTTCCAATTCGCGATTCAAAATTAAATAATTAATTTAACAATTAATTATTCCAATTCACAATTCAACATTTCAATAATTAATTCAATAATTAATTATTCATAAAATCCCATAATAAAATATTATGATAATTAACTCAACAAGTAATTATCCCCAATTCCACAATTCAATATTCTGATAATTAATTCAATAATTAATTATCCCCAAATCCATAATCCATTAATTAATTATTTCACCAAATAAATTAATTTAATTCATTTATTTTCATCATCACAACAATACTCATTAATTAGTTAACCAATTAATTAATCTAATTCATTCAAATATATAATCACAACAAACCATTAATCAATTAATCAATTAATTAATCCATTCCAATAAATTCCATAATCACATTAGTTCCCAAATAATTAATTCACTAATTAATTAATCACATAAATAACATTAATTAATTCAATAATTAATTAATCACGACACTTCCATTAATGAATTTAATAATTAATTAATCTAATCTAATCAATTAATTCACTAATTAATTGTTCATGTCAATTCCATTAATTAATTAAACCATTAATTAATCACATTTAATCCCTTCAATTAATTCATCAATTAATTGTTCACATAAATTCAATTAATTAATTCAATAATTAATTAATCACAGGAAATCCCGTCAATTAATTCACTAATTAATTATTCATGATAATTTCATTAATTAATTACACATTTAATTAATCACATTCAATGATTTCACATAATCATTCAATCCATTAATTAATTCAACAATTAATTAATTGATTCTCAATCTAAATATCACATTTTCATTAAAAAATTAATTATTAAACTTTACAATATCAATATCACATAATAAATTCAACAATTAATTATTCAACTTTACAATCTCAATATCACATAATTAATTCAATAATTAATTATTCAACCTCACAATCTCAATATCACATAATTAATTCAATAATTAATTATTCAACTTGACAATCTAAATATCACATAATTAATTCAACAATTAAGTATTCAAATTTACAATCTCAATATCAAATAATTAATTTAGTAATTAATTATTCAACTTCACAATCTCAACATCACATAATTAATTCAACAATTAATTATTCAACTTTGAAATCTCAATATCACATAATTAATTCAACAATTAATTTTTCAACTTTAAAATCTCAATATCACATAAGTAATTCAACAATTATTTATTCATCTTTACAATATTAATATCATAGAATTAATTTAACAATTAATTATTCAACTTACAATATCGATATCACATAATTAATTTAACCATTAATTATTCAACTTCACAATCTCAATATTTTTATAATTAACTCAACAATTAATTATCCTAAAATCCCAATTAAATATTTTGATAATTATTTCTACAATTAATTATCCCCAATTTAAAATTTCTTGATTATTTAATTTTACAAATTAATTAATTCAATTGTGAAATTCAATTTTAAAAAAAACCCTATAAATTATACAATTACATACCCGTATTTGAAATCATGACCATGGTATTTGAATTATATAAAACCTACCTCAATTTTTTGATGAGATATTTCTCAATGAAAAACCCCAATTTGAATAAGATCAATAAAAAACGCAACGATGAACATGGTCTAGATCCAAAACCTAAATTCGTGATTAAATGAAACAAGATCTATTAAATCTAGATCTAGACCCAAAATAATAGTGGATAGAAACCCACCAAAATAATGGGATAAGAAAATAAAAACAATTAGGATTAGAATATCTTACTAGGAGATGTGAAAATTTATAATCCAGGCTTTGAATCACTAAGAATGGAGGTTAGGATCCTTAGGAATTCATCCAAGAGCCTCAAAAAATGAGTGTAATAGGTTATGCCTAAGTTGGGGTTGATTTGAGGTTAATATAGGGGTTCAATATATTTTCAAATAAATTTTTGTAACTTAAATTTTCATATGCATAGTTTTTTAGGTGAAGTCACACGATTAGTACAAAACATGCACCTAACCACGTGATAAGTTTCATACTTAGTTTAATCTTGTGAAAACCATGTTACCCCCCTGTACACTTTGTTTAGACATGTAAAAACCATGTAAAAACCATACAACCCCTTTCATACTTTGTTTAACCATGCACAAACCATGTGAAAACTATGAATAGCCTCTCCTCCTTACAAAATTTATTCAATTTTCATCCAAATTCACCAAAATCAAGACCAAAAAAAGTTATAGTCAAAACAAGACAAAATAATACCTCTACACAAGACCGAGACATCTCTAGAAAAGGTCTGGATCTTACAATTTCACTTCAACTGGATGACCGCTCTATCAAGTACCCTTGAGGACTTCTTGAGGACTTCTTAGTCAAGGTTATCAAGTTCATATTTCCCACCAATTTCTCTATATTGGATATGGAGGTGGAAGGAGATGTCCACATAATTCTAGGGAGACAATTTCTCACTAATAGGAAGGCATTGATTGATGTGAACGAAGGATTTTTTTTAAAGTTAGTGAAGAACAAGAACTTTTTGACTTAGTAAAATCCACCAGGTAAAGTGGAGATTCATTTGATTTTTAAGAAATATTTCTCACTAATGAGGAAGATGATTACATAATTATTAAGGTTATATGAGAGACCTTATCTCCTGATGAAGATGAGTTAAGTGGTTATGATGATGTGGATTACATTGAACCTATGTTGAGGGATAACATTACACTTTTTATAGCCTTAATCATCAAGCCACCGACATAAGAATTAAGGACTATACCAAACACATTGAAGTTATCATTCTTAGAAATTACAGCTACACCACAAGTTATTATCAGTTTAGAGATGAATCAAGTACAATAGAAAAAACTAATTGAACTCCCGAAAATGCATAAGAACTCAGTTTCCTAGATTGTGGTTGACATAATGGGGATCATTACCATGATTTTCTCCCACATAATTATACTGTAGGAAGGTTCTAAGTCAAAATATCAACCGCAGCGGCGGATCAATCCATTGATGAAAGAAGTGTTCAAAAAGGATGTACTTAAGCTTCTCAACACTGGTAGAATATTTTCTATCTATGACAGTGAATGGGTGAGCTCACTATAAGTCATCCTAAAGAAAGGCGGATTAACCATTGTTAACAACAATGAATATGATATAATATCAACTCAAACCATCACCAAGTTGTGTGTATGTGTTGATTATAGAAATATCAACCTAAAAACATAAAAATATCATTTTTCACTCCATTTCATGGATCAAATTCTAGAGAGATTAGCTGGGAAAAATTATATTGTTTTCTGTATGGATATTTCAGGTATAATCAAATTTCATTTAACCGAGTAGATTACTCCAAAAATATATTCAATTATCCTTTTAGAACCTTTTCCTATCAAAGTATTTCATTTAGAATATGAAACTCACCGATAACATTTCAATGGGGCATGACACACATTTTCCAAGATATGGAAGAGGAGTTATTATAGATATTCATGGATGAATTATCCGTATATGGTTGATCTTTCAAAGTCTACCAAAGAAATCTAGACCTAGTTCTATAGTTCCGTGAATAAAATTAACTAGTACTAGACTAGAAAAATACCATTATATGGTCCAAGGAGTTATATTACTCAAATGTTAAATATCAAATCATGTAATTGAAGTTGATTTTGCAAAGATCAATGTGATTAATGACTTACCTAAACCCACAAAAGTGTAATGTATCAGGATTTTTATGGGCCACGTTGGATTTTATCACCACTTCATCTAATATTTTGAAAAAATAGCCATCCCACTAACACATATATCATCGAAGGAAACTAATTTTTATTTCACTAAATAGTGTTAGAAAGAATTAAATCCCCTAAATAATATCATGGTTCCCAATCTTGTCATAATATAACCTTAGTGGGATAAGGGTTTCAAATTAATGTGTGAATCTAATGATTTTTCTATGGGAGTTATTTTAGGAAATCGAGTTGAAAATATCATCCATCCCATCTATTATTTCAGTCACACATTTAATGAAGCTTAGGTCAATTATACGACCATAGAGAAAGAGTTTCTGGAAGTTGTTTATGATTTTGACAAGTTTCACTCATACCTTGTGCTCTCTAAAGTAGTGGTCTATACAGATCATGCAACCCCAAAATACATACTAAGTAAAAAAGGATGCCAAACCATGACTAATACTATGGATTCTACTATTGAAATAATTTTACATAGTCATTAAGGACACAAAAGGGACTGAAAATGTCATATCTAATTACTTATCCAGACTTCCACTGCCAAGCATTGAAGATAATTAAAATTTTATCATGGAGGAGGTATTTTATGATGAAATGATTATTAATATAAATAAAAAAAACCATGGTTTTATGATATTGAAAACTATCTTTCCATGGGATCAATTTACCCCCAATTATCCTACCAATAAAGGAATAAATTCTTGGTCATGGCCTCACGCTCTTACTGGGATGAGATTTTATTATTTAAGCATTGTTCTAATGGTTTGATGTGGTGTTGCATCCCAAAAGATAAAATTCAAAGTGTACTTGAGATGTTTCATACATCTCTAGCTAGAGGACATCATGGGATTTAACACACTATGGATAAGATCCTACAAAGTGGAATATTCTATTCAACACTTCATAGGGATGTGAGGATATTCATAAAAAGTTGTGATTAGTGCTAGTGAACATGGACTATTAGAAAATGAAAAGAAATTCCCCAAAATATTATCCTCAAAGTGAATATATTAGATGTGTGAGGATTTTATTTCATGTGACCATTCCTTAATTACTATGTAAAATATTACATCTTGGACAGCGTGGGCTATATTTCTATGTGGGTAGAAGTTGAATCCACCATCCATGACAAAATAGTAGTTTTCATGAAATTATTAAGGAAACAAATCTTTTACAAATTTTTATTTCCGTAATTACTTATTAATTATTGGAGAAATTACTTTTAAAATAATTATGTTAATGGATTGATTGAAAAATATAGAATTCGATATAACACTTGAACTCCCTACCACCCGTATACAAGCAAGCAAGTTAAATTATCTAATAGAGAGATTAAATAAATTATAGAAAAGATAATGACTAAAAGTAGAGAGTATTGGATTATAAAATTGGATGATGCACTTTTAGAGTATCACTTAGCATATAAAACACCCATCAACACTACTCGATTTCAACCTGTTTATGGGAATCCATTCCACCTTCCAGTAGAATTATAGCATCACCTTTATTGGGAAATTAAGAAACTGAATCTAGATACTCAAAAAACCATGAAATTTAGAATGATACAAATGGATGAGATGAAAGATATTATAAGGTATGATTATTAAAATGACCAAATTTATAAATAGAAAATATATAAATGACATGGCCAACACATTGAATGATAGATTTTCACACCAAGGGATAAATGTTTTACTCTTTAATTCCTAACTAAAAATATTCCCTTATAAGATGAAATCATGATTATTGGGTCCCTTTAAATTCATCAAAGTTTTCCCTTATGGGATGATCAAAATTCAATAAGTCAAAGGACCACCCTTTAAAGTCAATAGAAAAATATTGAAAATTTATCAAGAACCATTTCCTGAAGTATGTGTCTTTTTTAAAATTCATCTGATTCAAATACTCTATATAGATTTAAATGTTAAAAAAAGTATTTATTTGGAGGAAACCAAGATTAGGTTTAATAGGATAGAGTAAATTTTCTAAATATTATGGAGGTTCAGTAATGCTGGAAATAGTTTAGAGGTTAGTGTTTAAAAAATGAACATATGGAAAAATTCACAGCATGTAAACACTAAATGATGTGAAAATATCAGGGCATAGAAAAATAAATTCCTATATTTTTTACATGGTGTATCATTTACATGACATGAAAATGTTAGGGTTTTTATAAAATATATGAACCTAGGGTTCATGTCCTACAACCCCTCCACTGATTCCTCTCCCTCACTCCTATCCCCTCCAACCTACCGTCGATCTCCCCCTCTCATGCGTGACCTCCCCTCCTTTTCCTCTTCTCATTTTCTAGTATATCACCCAAACCGTTCCTCTCCATCCCCTAATCATTCCATCCCTCCATCATATCCCACACAAAAACTATCAAATGCACAACCCAAGATGATGACCCTGTGCCACCTAAGTGTCTGATGTTGGATCCTCCACCACTGCCTATAAATCCTTCACTGTTATGTTCTATATTCAGTTATGAAACTCTATCCACCTCTATCTAGTCTCGATCCTCATCGATACCATTATAGGGTACTACCATGAACCCACATTTGTACCACTTCCTCTACTTCGCTGCACCCAAGCATCAAGTACGCTTGGTAAGCCTATGGGGACTAATAAAACTCTAGACCTAGCCATTATTGAGAATATCTAGGTGCATGAAGAGGTCCTTAGTCTCATAGCATGAACGAAACTCTCCAGCATCACTAATGTATGTGGGGATACATATCGGGAGCTATTCTTGTAGTTCCTATCCACTTTGGAGCTTGATGGGGGAATATGTAACCTTTTATCATGGTGGCCGGCCTTGGGAGCTAACCTTGGGATATTTTGGCATTGATCTTGGTATCTACACCACTAAATTCATTGCTTACCCTACCTACACTACCTTTTGGTTGGAATTGAGCAAGGTGGATCTAGCGTGGAGTTGGGCCCTGATCATCCGGGACCCCCAGAGCTTCACAATCCTCATACAATGAAGATAACCCAGCTGTAGGGTGTCTCTTTATGAATTATATATCGGGCTCTCACTCATTCATAGATTTCTAGAGGATATGCTCATGTGAGCATCATCTAGATCAAGGTTATCATCCTAGCCACTATCATAGGTGGCCCTGCAATCAACATAGATCACTAGTTCTTACTATACTATAGAACCCAATGGAAGAGGGAACATTACAACCTTATTTCTAGAAGATTCATCACCCATATTTCCTATCGTATTGGTACCTTTTATGCTACTAATCCCCTGACATATCTTGGGTATATAGAGTCCATATATATTCTCATTCTCCATAATATGGGGCTTATATGGAAGAGATAGGGGAACTACCACTGGTTCCCTAAGTACATAGGCGATGTAGATGAGGCCCCAGCTCATCATGCCCTAGCCCTTTCCCTGGCTCATGGGGCCCATGCCTCTACCGACCCAGCCCCTACCCCTACCTCTTCCACCATTCCTACCACCACCACCACCACACCATCACCCCTACCACCACTCCACCAACTCCACCATTTCAATCCGACACCTAACCTATTATTCAGTGTATTCTAGATAATTAGAGATATATTTACCTCCATTTTAGCATCGAATTCATTGAGGCATCTGAGTTCACCACCCACACCCTACCAACAACCCCTACATCTACCCACCCACCACTTGCTGTTGCAGACCCCACTTCATTATCCATTACCACCACCTCCCACCCATGTAAACCTACCTATAGATCTCTCAATACCTTCCACCTACTAAGGGTTTATATTAGGGAAGATCAGTAAGGTAAGGGACCCACCCTACCTGCTATATATGACATGCCTCTTGTTGATGCTGCTTCTAGGTGTTTGGCCACAGTGTAGATTGATACCACCCCTCCTCCTATGATAACTAAGCCAATTTCTATCACTAAAATACATCCTATAGTGGTCAATCCATCTGCCTATTCCTATATAGTTATGATAGACATGGAAGGGAAGATTCATACACCCATTGTTGGGGGGGGGGGGGTTATTTGACATTGATAGTGGTTACACTGTCTACATTATTTATTTATTCCCATGAACCCCTCTCCCATAATATTATGTTTCAGGTCTATTTTTGAATTCTTTATACTTCCTATAGTACTTGATGTATCATTTATCATATATAATGAATGAGAGATTATTTTTTATTACATGGATTGATTTAATCAATCCCTTTTATGCATTAATTTATATATATATATCTATCTCTTACATAATCCATGGTTATAGATGAGTCTGTTAGACTACCATATGACCTCCCCCAAAAGGTATTTCATTATGTTTATGACATAGTGGGATGAATCCATGAACTAAATCTCTGTACACTATAAGAATTCCCTCCATGGACTACATATATTCTCCAACTACCCCATGAGATCTTTGGTTGGCCCATTCATAAGGTGGTTAACCCCACAAATCACCCCCATGAGTTCAAGGGTAAAACCACTAGTTCATACAAGAGGAAGAGGACATATAAGGTGATGGACGACACTTATTGATTCTTTTTTCCCCATCATTCTGACTAATGATGATATTGTTAGTGCTTATGGGAGGTAACCCATATTTTTATTTTTTGAGTTTTAACTGAATTGTTTTGTAAATTTTCTTCTTTATTTATTCATTTCATTCTGTTCATTATTTATTTGATAATTCATTGTGGTCTAATTCATACATTTATCCTATTAGTTTTCTACTACTAGTTACTAGGTTCCCCTACCCATTTTTCTTCTTACATATTTATTAACTACTATTTACTAATGGTTTATCTAGTGAATGTATATTTTTCTTCAAACATTTTTTAGGTAGTACAATTTACCGTCCCCATCCATAAATTTCCACTATAGAATGAATTTCGTTACAATGAAATATTGATTCCCTATTTTAAATCCTTAATTTCCATTTCAAGTATCTCTATTATTTTCTTACTTTCTATCCCATGAAAATTTTCAGAAAAGTAGGGAAACTATTTTATTTTAAGCATGTAGGACATATTTATCTTTATTGTGTTTATACATGGATTTTTTCTTATTATCATTAGTCTAGTAGACATTTTACATTATAATAATTATTCAATTTAAAATATCATTACACCAATTTAAATCAAAGAAAAAGTTTGGTTGGATAATGTTGAAATCTAATTTTCTTACTTTTTAGAATTTTAGCATGATTTTTGAGTTGTGTAATTTAATTTTGATTTTAAAATTTTGTAATTTATTTTGATTATTATTGGTTTTTATTCCCTAAGTGATTTACCAATTTTATATTCCCATTATTGAGAGGATTTTGGACCTATATTATCATATTCTTTTATGAGAATATTTCTTGAGAGATACTTGGGGCATGTAAACCTATTATAACTTGCATTGGAATCTTATCAATGATATGAATGAATAAATACACTATTAAAATGATTGATGCAATATTTTTTGATCCATTTATCCTGAAATCCACCTATAAATTTTTCCTTGTTAAGACCATAGAATTAATGAATGACCTTATGGGGATTGATCCATGTTACAAGCCCATTTTATCCCTTCCCACCCTAACCTTGATACAATTTTATGATTTTCATTTGAATAAGCATGGGGGAGATGGTAATTATGGATGGATTTGGGATGTTTACCATTAAGGAGATGTATGGTGATTATTTCAAATGATCCGTGAGAAGTAGTCCATGGTTTTTCTATTATACCATTTATGATTATCCTATATATATATAAATGTTGTTTGTGTATTGGGAGTGTAAAAAATCACCATTTACAGACTGATGAATCTTATGATATATTATATGTGGTTAGGTGATGGATGTGAGATCTTTCCTAGACATAACTTTCAAAAAAGGAATAAAATTAGAAACATGATACTTTAATTTCTCATCCACGACACATCCATGGACTTACCCTAATATTTTGGGATTATAGAGATGACACTTTCTAGAGGATATTTTTCATTTATTTATTCTTGATGATATTGTATTATAATTAAGAGATTATCCGCATTTTTTATCTTTAGGTTTATCATCTTCCCACCTACCCTCATCCACAAAGTCATTTGAACCTTATTACAGAATCCCTCTTGATTAATTGTGTGTTTATCTTTATGAAGTGGTGATTTTAAAACCAATGTAAGATTATGGTTATTAACATGTATTCAAGGTATGGGAATAACTCAAGTTTCATTTTACCATGAGTGATGAGAGAAAATTGATGGTGAGGTAAATTATAATATGGGTATAACTTCTAAGTAATAGTTGAAAAATTATAATTAAAGGAAGAAAAAATATGAATGAAGAGAAAACAATGATTAATTACTAATTTTATCTATAGGATTAATTATAGAGGATTTTTTTCCACCAGCACTTAGATTTATTTTCTTGGTTGTAAAATATATTTATTTTTTATTTTTTTTATTTGGAATCCATCTTGAGATGCATTTTTCTTGAGGATAATAAATTGTTCAAGTATGGTGGAATTTGTTAAGATGAATTCATATATATCTTTTAGATATATTTTTTTTAAGAATTATTCCTGATTTATTCAATAATACATGGTGTTTTGGTTGATTTTATAGGGAATAATAACTCAAGTCTCAAAGGAGGAGGTGTTGGAAAAAATTGTAAAATCAGGCATTACACGTTGTAAAACATATTCATGATTTATATTCCTTGAGAAGAAAACTTTAAATCCAAATTAAAAGATTTGAAAAAAAATTAAAATATTTGAAACGAATTAATGATGTAAAGGAAGTACACAATGTGAAAAGTTTGAAATATGAATCCTATAGAAGATACAGTCTTTGAAAATATGGAGATCCAAGATCATTGGAGATACTTACAGATATGAGGTACACAATGTGAAACTCACTTAAACATTGTGTAAGTCTCATAATAGGAGTCACTTGAAGAATTATAATGACATGAATCATTTAAATTTCATAACCTATTCAATTTTATATATATGAGAGAACCCCTGATGCTGACAGAGACTTGGATAGAAAAACTCACTCTTTTTTCTTTTCTTCTACATTCTTTCATGATTTGTTCTAGAACCTAGTTTTATTGTTTTTCTTTCCCCTTTAATCATTCCTTTTCTGCTTCATACCATTTTGGTATTTCCATTTTCTTGTTTCCTATTCCAACATTCAAGTTTCAATTCCAATTTTCATTCAACTTCAACTATCGCCTGTTCCTTCTTGTTTATTCATTCAAGTAAGTATTTGATTGATTTTATATTTTTTAAATTTTTATTACATTTATTTTTATTATTTAATTATTATTTAAATCATTATACCTATTTCATTTCTTTTTTTAATATCTTCATGCGTGGATAATCCACTTAGGGTTAGGGGTCGAGTGTAAGGGTGGATTTAAATATAATAAATATATAAATAAAAACATGGTTAATCTATCATCTAGTAATTAGGTTAAAAACAATTTTTAATCCCATTCTATTACATTAACCTGATCTAAGGAATTTTAATTAAAATACCTTGACCTAATTGTAGTTGTCAAGGCTAGAATGAATAGCCTATGAAGTTTCATACTATAGAAGCTAAGCTTACTACACCTATATTTTTGAATATATGTAGATCACAGAGTATTTTAAATCTTAGGTAGATCCAATTGGTTAGACCAAAACTAATTGGTGACCTTTGCACTACTTTTCAACCTAATACATAGGACTATCCCAATTTAGAGTTAGTATTATATTTTTCCTAATCCTTGAATTTAACCCTGATCCCTTATTTTTTGTCTGAATAAAAACCACGATATACAAGTGTTATTAAAACCAAACCTATGAGAGTTCTTGAAGAATACTAATACAAGGTTCTAATCGCTAGGTTTACAACCTACCATTTTCCCCTATGGGTTCGACCCTAAACTATCATTATATTGTGCCTTTATATCCATTGTATTTTGGTATAATTTAAATCCTAATTGAATTAGCACTGATGTATAATCAACAACGCTATGTGGTTCGGTCACCTCCATAAACCAGGAAGACATCCTTTTTATACCTCAATTGCTTTATTATAGTCTTTAATGTTTCCCAATGCATCCTTCCTAATTTTACAATTTATTGACCCACCATGATCAAGGTGTAGACAATATAAAACCTAGTATATAACATGACATGAATGATAGATTTCACTATTGAAGCATAAATAATTTTACTCATTCTATTTATCTCCTCCTATATCCCTAAAAAACTTTTCTTAGAGTAATTAATGCCATGTGGCATTGTAAATAATTCTCTCTTGGATTGTTCTATATTGGACCTTTTGAGTACCTTGTCAATGTATGTACTTTAACTTATACTAAGTGTCCTTTTAGATTTATCTTTAAAGATCTCAACCCCTAGAATATAGGCTAATTCACCTAAGAGTTTCAGGGAGAATAATTACTTTAACAAAGTCTTAACTGACTATAAGACGTAAAATTTGTTTTCAATTAATAATATGACATTGATATATAATATTAGGAAAATAATGGAACCATCACTAACCTTATTACAGATATAAGACCCACTTATATTTCAAATGGAATAAAATTATCTTACGGATTCACTAAAATAAATATTCCATGATCATAATACATGATTTAGTCCATAAATGGATGTTTTTAATTTTCATACCTTTTTGGAATTATTAGATGTCACAAACCCTTCAAGTTATTCCATATTGAAATCTTAAACCAATTTATCATTTAGAAAATTAGTTTTGACATCTATTCACTAAATCTCATAATCACGAAAGGATGTTACTATAAGTAAAATTATAATGGATTTTAGCATTGTGATTGGTGAAGTGGTTTTATCATTATCAATGAATTAATGTTTATTAAATCCCTTTATAACTAACCATGATTTATAATTATTTACTTTATAATCTATGTTATTTTTTTGAAAATCCATTTACATCTAATAGTTTTTACAAAATCTAGTGGGTCTACAAAAGTCCAAACTTGATTTGGGTACATGGAATCCATTTCAGAATTCATGGACTCTTTCTACTTAGAATCCTCTTTTCCATCCACTACTTCCTTGTAGGTAAGGGGTTAATTATCATAAAAAATTAACACTTCACCATAATCATTGAAAATAAAACAATATATCTATAGTTCTATAAACCCTTTTGTAAACTTATGTTGTACTTATGTCTGAGTGACTTCTTCTTACACTATTTCTTATGGAGTTTTTTATCATACTAACTCCCATATATACAAATATTCAAATTTATGGAAGTCAAGATTTATCCTACTATTTTTATTGTAAATATTTTACTTTTCTATAAATATGGAATGTCTTTCCATATTAAATTTTTTATTTTAAGCATTATATAGGAAATATCCTTTACTTTCCTTGGATATACTTTGAAGATACACTATATTCATCATAACGAAAGTCTGTTTTTTGGGTATTATATTATTAAACAATTCCCATCCCTATACATGTATATGTGATAGTTCAAGTTTCTTTCTATACCATAAGCTATATTAAATCTCATCTATTTATTTAGTTGGTACTCAGTTTAGTACATATGTTGTTGTTTATAAAGAATATAATACAAATGAAAATAGAAGAGATAAGTGTTTCATCATCAATTTAACTATGTAAAGTAAGGTGAGACTTATATTTTTACTAATAAAATTACACTTAGGTGTATAAGGAGTGAATTAAAAGACTATCCCACACTCCTTCAAATGATCTATGAAATCTGTTTTAAGATATTCATTGCCACAATTTGAGCATAATTTCTAAATTTTATTCCAATATTGATTAACTATATAACCAAGACTAATGATCTATAGATAGGTGGGATATGAGTATTATTCACTGTACATTTCATTGATTTTTAATATCATATTTTCAAGTTCAAGTATATATAAATCTATATTTAGGCGTGTTATACCATAAAATATGTCATTCTTAAAAAAGATAATACTCTTATTTCCAAATCTAAAATAAAACCCATTTATGTATAAACTTGACATGGAGATAAATTTTTTAGTAAATAAAGATACATAATAATTATTTTCTAGTACAAGAACCAATCCACTTAGTAAATTGATGTGGTATTCTTCTATTTAAAATGATGTTAGTATTTCAGAATTGGATACTCACAAATTTACTTCACCCTTTGTTATCTTCCTAAATATACTTAGTTCTTGTAATTGAATACTTATGTATGAGCCAAAATATGTATTCAATACCCAAATTTTAGAAACTAAAATGTAACATTCAATAAAAAAATATAACTTAAGATGAGGCCTCCACTTGCCTCTTCTTTTCAGTGATGTAGTTTTTCTTCTGGTGGCCCTTCTTGTCACATGAAAATCAAAAAACCTCCTTATCATTGATCTCCCTCAATATCTTTAGCTCCCTAGAAGCGAAAAACCCAAGTTCCTTTGGCTCCAACTAATTAATTAACATCTTATCTGTTCCCTTCCTCTTATTGTTCACTATAATAACCAAATAATTGTTTTTCGTTTTTTCCCTATTAGTTTGGTGAACCATGAAAAAAAATTGGGAGTGAATTCTTCATATTATTTATGTCATAATTAATGATGAATGTTGAGAATCTCATATGTAAATACTAAGGGATGATACACAGATCATAAAATTATATTATTTAATAATTAATTATTACAAAACATAACTCATCACAATAATTAAAATTAAATAAATAATAAACCATACATACATGATCTAGTCTAAGCTCATGATCAGTTTATAAGAATAATAATTTCATAAAATAATTAAATAAGCTAAAAATATAATTGATGAAATTATAATGAATTAAAATAATATTAATATAATTTTAATCCATTAATAATACATCCTAAGGTCCTCTAATTGATTTAATAAATTTATCATATTTTATAATATTTTTAGTGATTTTTTTTTTGTAATTTTATAGGAATTTTTTTCCTTAAAATATTCTTAAAAGGAAATATGGGGCCAAAACGAGTTTATATAGATCAAGTAGAGGCTGAATCAGGCTAAGGAAAGTATCCCATAGGGTGGAAAAATATTTTTTTAAAAAGAAATTGTTTTTTAAAAATTATGTGTGGTCTAGTGAGAGGAAGTGACATAACCCCTAGTCAATGGGGTGGTAGGTGGCCAAAATTATCACCATGTTTTTTTGTTTTTTATTTTATATTGGTGTAGGTTCCCCCATTCTCAAAGATAATAAATTTATTAACCTAAAATATTTTAGTTTAATGAATTATGAAGAAATTTGAATTTTTTAATTCCCATGAAAGGTATATTTTGAGAATTGGGACACATATTGAGATTATCAGGGTCAATAAACATATGAGAGGTGTTTTTGAATGAGTTTAGAAAAATATTGGGAGTGGTTAGAGAATGTTGGAAGATCCCGTTTCTGATTTGGATTGAATTTTTGGATATAGGTGACCAAACACACTATAATAGTGGGCATTGCAGCATGACATGAAGATAAACTAGACATTGCTCTGTAGCGGGGATAAGACACACCATGGTATAGTGTTGTCCCAATGAAGTTTTTTTTTCTGTAGTTGAAATTTCACTCTATAGCCTATGGGTTGTTCCATAAAGGGTGTTTGTATGGAAAGATCACAACATAGCCTAAGGTATTGAACCATGAGGACTGCTCGAGGAAAAATTACCACATTATAGTTGAAGAGGTGTTACACTATGAAACAACTATTCAGGTTTTCCTAGATTTTACCTTTGGATAGGTGTTTCCTAGTAAATCCTAAGGTCATTCCATAATGGATGGTTGGGGTTCGTGGGTGCTATTCTAAATATAGGTCTTATTACATAACCAATTGGGTTATGCCTCCATGTAACCCAGAAGCAAGGAGTTATTCCGTGATCCCCAAGGCGACATCACAATGGCCCACCTATCTAGTTATTTTAAGTAATGATAGACCCATCATTTAAAATTAATCTCTATATGGTTTTAAGCCAAATGAACATGTGGGAAAGGAAATTTTTGAAGCCTCCTCCCATCCTCCTTAAAATCTTAGACCTCTTTTATGAGGTGTGTTATTGGTGGTGATTTATACAACAATTCTTGGTATGATCCCTCCTCCCTTACCCTATTATTCTTTTTATCAATTTTCCAATAATTTTTTATGGTTTATAGTTAGATTTTTCATGATTATTATACCATATCATGGTAAAATTATCCCGAGTAATGTGAATTTTTCATGTGGTGGATAGAAGACAATATAGAGATAGAAACACATGACATATTCCACTATATTAGTTGAAGTGTTATATTTTACATATTTTTAAGGATTTTGGTTTAATTTTATGAGATTGAGGGTTGATTGGAATTCATTTGATGGGGGTGTTTCTCTTAATAGAGTTGGGAGTGCGTTATGGACCATCCACGCGTGATTAGTCATAGTTTTAGTTCTATAGGTTTTCCTTGTGAGTTTTTAGAAATTATTACACTAATTATTTTTTAAATTAATTATAAGTTGTTATAATTAATTATTTGAGTGTTTTGGCTTAAATTAGGGGCTTAGAGTTGGTGTGGCTTGGTGTGGACTTGGATGAGTCTTAAAAAACATAAAAATAAGGATGTAACTCCATTGTTGAGGTAGGTGATCCCTATAATACTTAACCATATGATTTTTATTTAAAATTATGCATGCATTCATAGGGGTTTGGTTTTGAATAAATTATGAAGGGACCACGAGTTCCCTAGTGAATAGTTAAGTGTCATTGAGTATCTTATGTTAAAATTTATTACTCCTATATTCTCCATGTGATCTATAAGTGATCAATGACTATGTTTCCAGGGGTGAAAAATACATTTGGGTGAAAAAGGAACCCAAATTTGGTTTTTAGGATTTCTATGGGTTTTGAGTAGCCTAGGACGAGACTCCTTGATTATAGTATATAAGGAACCCAAGATTGGTTTTCAGGTGCCATGAACTGGTGCCCCAAGTCAGTCAATCACATGACCTCAAACGCACCTCCCTATATGTTAGAGGCTACCAAAAAGCATTGATTGTCTAATGGAATTCATGTGGAGACTATAAAATATTTTTATCAGATTAATACACTATCATAAATAATAAAAATAACAAAATTATATGACATAAAGAGAATAATACTATATTACAAGATAACCAAAAGCTGTAAATACATTATCAAAATTGGAAAATAAATATTCCATGCTAAAGTATGTTCAATGAATCTAAATGAAAAATAAATACACTATAAACTTCCCCAATCTTATCCCTCATCCATGATCCATCCCATATCATCCATCAAACATAGTTCCTTTACCCTTTTCTTATCTCGAAAACAAAAAGTCTATTTGGGTACCAATCAGGCAGTCCGAGTTGGGTGTGAGTATAACTCATTAGGCCAACACCAATGACATATAAAATAATATCCATTCAATAATAGTGTATGCAATTGTATAAAGAATAAAATACAAGTAATAAAGTAAACATTTTAAATTTATTCAGGTATTTTGTATTTAACCACATAACACCTAGGTTCCCAAGGACACCCAAACTCTCAATAAATTCTTTAGCTCATGCCGAAGTATGAACTTTCCCCAAGGTATATCATATATCTCAATTCCATTGTTACCATTCACTATTACAATTCATATCTGATAAAATGTATAAAACATGTAAATCGGTTCAACATGATTAATGTGCACATAGGGATCTAACCTCAAGGGTCTAATGTGAGTGAGACTAAACGAAGCACAATAGATTTCTAGGAAAAGGGAAAATATCTCATGGTATTTTCTCTAGCCTAACTATAAGAGATCTCATGGTCCCTTGGAAATCAAAATAGAATATCTCATGGTATTCCTCCTTGAAGGCTCTCACAATCATTTAGAAATAAAAAATGGAAGATCTCACAACCTTTCTCCCAGATGGCTCTCATGGTCCTTCAAAAATCAAAATGAAATATCTCACGGTCTTCCTCGGGCAACCCCTCTCACACCCCAGTTAACCTATGTCCTACTCCATACCAACATAATCAAAACCAAGTTACATACAACCAATACCCATTTCACAAATTATTCCATTAATTAATTCAATAATTAATTGGTCAAACTGATTTCCATTAATCAATATAACAATTAATTAATCACATAAATTTCATTAATTAATTCAATAATTAATTAATCACCCCTATTCAATTAATTAACCCCATGATTAATTAATCACATTAATCCATTTAATTAATTCAATAATTAATTGATACAATCCAAAAATCACAATATCATATAATTAATTCAATAATTAATTATTACAATTCAAAATTCAGCATTCAATAATTATTTCGACAATTAATTATTCTAATTTACAATTCCACATTTAATAATTAATTCTACAATTAATTATTCCAATTCGCGATTCAAAATTAAATAATTAATTTAACAATTAATTATTCCAATTCACAATTCAAAATTTCAATAATTAATTCAATAATTAATTATTCATAAAATCCCATAATAAAATATTATGATAATTAACTCAACAATTAATTATCCCCAATTCCACAATTCAATATTCTGATAATTAATTCAATAATTAATTATCCCCAAATCCATAATCCATTAATTAATTATTTCACCAAATAAATTAATTTAATTCATTTATTTTCATCATCACAACAATAATCATTAATTAATTAACCAATTAATTAATCTAATTCATTCAAATATATAATCACAACAAACCATTAATCAATTCATCAATTAATTAATCCATTCCAATAAATTCCATAATCACATTAGTTCCCAAATAATTAATTCACTAATTAATTAATCACATAAATAACATTAATTAATTCAATAATTAATTAATCACGAAACATCCATTAATGAATTTAATAATTAATTAATTAATCTAATCAATTAATTCACTAATTAATTGTTCATGTCAATTCCATTAATTAATTAAACCATTAATTAATCACATTTAATCCCTTCAATTAATTCATCAATTAATTGTTCACATCAATTCAATTAATTAATTCAATAATTAATTAATCACATGAAATCCCTTCAATTAATTCACTAATTAATTATTCATGATAATTTCATTAATTAATTCCACATTTAATTAATCACATTCAATGATTTCACATAATCCTTCAATCCATTAATTAATTCAACAATTAATTAATTTATTCTCAATCTAAATATCACATTTTCATTAAAAAATTAATTATTAAACTTTACAATATCAATATCACATAATAAATTCAACAATTAATTATTCAACTTTAAAATCTCAATATCACATAATTAATTATTCAACCTCACAATCTCAATATCACATAATTAATTCAATAATTAATTATTCAACTTGACAATCTCAATATCACATAATTAATTCAACAATTAAGTATTCAAATTTACAATCTCAATATCAAATAATTAATTTAGTAATTAATTATTCAACTTCACAATCTCAACATCACATAATTAATTCAACAATTAATTATTCAACTTTGAAATCTCAATATCACATAATTAATTCAACAATTAATTTTTCAACTTTAAAATCTCAATATCACATAAGTAATTCAACAATTATTTATTCATCTTTACAATATTAATATCATAGAATTAATTTAACAATTAATTATTCAACTTACAATATCAATATCACATAATTAATTTAACCATTAATTATTCAACTTCATAATCTCAATATTTTTATAATTAACTCAACAATTAATTATCCCCAAATCCCAATTAAATATTTTGATAATTATTCTACAATTAATTATCCCCAATTTAAAATTTCTTGATTATTTAATTTTACAAATTAATTAATTCAATTGTGAAATTCAATTTCAAAAAAAAACCTATAAATTATACAATTACATACCCGTGTTTGAAATCATGACCATGGTATTTGAATTATATAAAACCTACCTCAATTTTTTGATGAGATATTTATCAATGAAAAACCCCAATTTGAATAAGATCAATAAAAAACGCAACGATGAACACAGTCTAGATCCAAAACCTAAATCCGTGATTAAATGAAACAAGATCTATTAAATCTAGATCTAGACCCAAAATAATAGTGGATAGAAACCCACCAAAATAATGGGATAAGAAAATAAAAACAATTAGGATTAGAATATCTTACTGGGAGATGTGAAAATTTATAATCCAGGCTTTGAATCACTAAGAATGGAGGTTAGGATCCTTAGGAATTCATCCAAGATCCTCAAAAAATGAGTGTAATAGGTTATTCCTGAGTTGGGGTTGATTTGAGGTTAATATAGGGGTTCAATAGATTTTCAAATCAATTTTTGTAACTTAAATTTTCACATGCATAGTTTTTTAAGTGAAGTCGCACGATTAGTACAAAACATGCACCTAACCACGTGCTAAGTTTCATACTTAGTTTAAGCTTGTGAAAACCATGTTACCCCCATGTACACATTGTTTAGACATGCACAAACCATGTAAAAACCATACAACCCCTTTCATACTTTGTTTAACCATGCACAAACCATGTGAAAACTATGAATAGCCTCTCCTCCTTACATAATTTCTTCAATTTTCATCTAAATTCACCAAAATCAATACCAAAAAAAGTTATAGTCAAAAAAAGACAAAATAATACCTCTACACAAGACTGAGACATCTCTAGAAAAGGTCTGGATCTTACAATTTTGCTTCAACTGGATGACCGCTCTATCAAGTACCCTTGAGGACTTCTTGAGGACTTCTTAGTCAAGGTTAGCAAGTTCATATTTCCCACCAATTTCTCTATATTGGATATGGAGGTGGAAGGAGATGTCCACATAATTTTAGGGAGACAATTTCTCACTAATAGGAAGGAATTGATTGATGTGAACGAAGGAATTTTTTTTAAAGTTAGTGAAGAACAAGAACTTTTTGACTTAGTAAAAGCCACCAGGTAAAGTGGTGATTCATTTGTTTTTTAAGAAATATTTTTCACTGATGAGGAAGATGATTACATGATTATTGAGGTTATAAGAGAGACCCTATCTCCTAATGAAGATGAGTTAAGTGGTTATGATGATGTGGATTACATTGAACCTATGTTGAGGGATAACATTACACTTTTTATACCCTTAATCATCAATCCACCGACATAAGAATTAAGGACTATACCAAACACATTGAAGTTATCATTATTAGAAATTACAGCTACACCACAAGTTATTATCAGTTTAGAGATGAATCAAGTACAATAGAAAAAACTAATTGAACTCCCGAAAATGCATAAGAACTCAGTTTCCTAGATTGTGGTTGACATAATGGGGATCATTACCATAATTTTCACCCACATAATTATACTGTAGGAAGGTTCTAAGTCAAAATATCAACCGCAGTGGCAGATCACTCCATTGATGAAAGAAGTGTTCAAAAAGGATGTACTTAAGCTTCTAAACACTGGTAGAATATTTTTTATCTATGACAGTGAATGGGTGAGCTCACTGTAAGTCATCCTAAAGAAAGGCGGATTAACCATTGTTAACAACAATGAATATGATATAATATCAACTCAAACCATCACCAAGTTGTGTGTATGTGTTGATTATAGAAATATCAACCTAAAAACATAAAAATATCATTTTTCACTCCATTTCATGGATCAAATTCTAGAGAGATTAACTGGGAAAAATTATATTGTTTTCTGTATGGATATTCCAGGTATAATCAAATTTCATTTAACCCAGTAGATTACTCCAAAAATATATTCAATTATCCTTTTAGAACCTTTTCCTATCAAAGTATGTCATTTAGAATATGAAACTCACCGATAACATTTCAATGGGGCATGACACACATTTTCCATGATATGGAAGAGGAGTTATTATAGATATTCATGGATGAATTATCCGTATATGGTTGATCTTTCAAAGTCTACCAAAGAAATATAGACCTAGTTCTATAGTGTTGTGAATAAAATTAACTAGTACTAGACTAGAAAAATACCATTTTATGGTCCAAGGAGTTATATTACTCAAATGTTAAATATCAAATCATGTAATTGAAGTTGATTTTGCAAAGATCAATGTGATTAATGACTTACCTAAACCCACAAAAGTGTAATGTATCAGGATTTTTATGGGCCATGTTGGATTTTATCACCACTTCATCTAATATTTTGAAAAAATATCCATCCCACTAACACATATATCATCGAAGGAAACTCATTTTTATTTCACTAAATAGTGTTAGAAAGAATTAAATCCCCTAAATAATATCATGGTTCCCAATCTTGTCATAATATAACCTTAGTGGGATATGAGTTTCAAATTAATGTGTGAATCCAATGATTTTTCTATGGGAGTTATTTTAGGAAATCGAGTTGAAAATATCATCCATCCCATCTATTATGTCAGTCACACATTTAATGAAGCTTAGGTCAATTATACGACCATAGAGAAAGAGTTTCTAGAAGTTGTTTATGCTTTTGACAAGTTTCACTCATACCTTGTACTCTCTAAAGTAGTGGTCTATACAGATCATGCAACACCAAAATATATACTAAGTAAAAAAGGATGACAAACCATGACTAATACTATGGATTCTACTATTGAAATAATTTTACATAGTCATTAAGGACACAAAAGGGACTGAAAATGTCATATCTAATTACTTATCCAGACTTCCACTGCCAAGCATTGAAGACAATTAAAATTTTATCATGGAGGAGGTATTTTATGATGAAATGATTCTTAATATAAATACAAAACAAACCATGGTTTTATGATATTGAAAACTATCTTTCCATGGGATCAATTTACCCCAAATTATCCTACCAATAAAGGAATAAATTCTTGGTCATGGCCTCATGCTATTACTGGGATGATATTTTATTATTTAAGCATTGTTCTAATGGTTTGATGTGGCGTTGCATCCCAAAAGATAAAATTCAAAGTGTACTTGAGATGTTTCATACATCTCTAGCTAGAGGACATCATGGGATTTAACACACTATGGATAAGATCCTACAAAGTGGAATATTCTATTCAACACTCCACAGGGATGTGAGGATCTTCATAAAAAGTTGTGATTAATGCTAGTGAACATGAACTATTAGAAAATGAAGAGAAATTACCCAAAATATTATCCTCAAAGTGGAGATATTAGATGTATGGGTATTTTATTTCATGTGACCATTCCTTAATTACTATGTAAAATATTACATCTTGGACAGTATGGGCTACATTTCTATGTGGGTAGAAGTTGAATCCACCATCCATGACAAAATAGTAGTTTTCATGAAATTATTAAGGAAACAAATCTTTTACAAATTTTTATTTCCCTAATTACTCATTAATTTTTGGAGAAATTACTTTTAAAATAATTATGTGAATGGATTGATTGAAAAATATAGAATTCGATATAACACTTGAACTCCCTACCACCCGTATACAAGAAAGAAAGTTAAATTATCTAATAGAGAGATTAAATAAATTATAGAAAAGATAATGACTAAAAGTAGAGAGTATTGGATTATAAAATTGGATGATTCACTTTCAGAGTATCACATAGCATATAAAACACCCATCAACACTACTCGATTTCGACCTGTTTATGGGAATCCATTCCACTTTCCAGTAGAATTATAGCATCACCTTTATTGGGAAATCAAGAAACTGAATCTAGATACTCAAAAAACCATGAAATTTAGAATGATAAAAATGGATGAGATGAAAGATATTATAAGGTATGCTTATGAAAATTACCAAATTTAAAAATAGAAAATATATAAATGACATGGCCAACACATTGAATGATAGATTTTCACACCAAGGGATAAATGTTTTACTCTTTAATTCCTAACTAAAAATATTCCCTTATAAGATGAAATCATGATTATTAGGTCCCTTTAAATTCATCAAAGTTTTCCCTTATGGGATGATCAAAATTCAATAAGTCAAAGGACCACCCTTTAAAGTCAATAGAAAAATATTGAAAATTTATCAAGAACCATTTCCTGAAGTATGTGTCTTTTTTAAAATTCATCTGATTCAAATACTCTATATAGATTTAAATGTTAAACAAAGTATTTATTTGGAGGAAACCAAGATTAGGTTTAATAGGATAGAGTAAATTTTCTAAATATTATGGAGGTTCAGTAATGATGGAAATAGTTTAGAGGTTAGTGTTTAAAGAATGAACATATGGAAAAATTCACAGCATGTAAACACTAAATGATGTGAAAATATCAGGGCATAGAAAAATAAATTCCTATATTTTTTACATGGTGTATCATTTACATGACATGAAAATGTTAGGGTTTTTATAAAATATATGAACCCAGGGTTCATGTCCTACAACCCCTCCACTGATTCCTCTCCCTCACTCTTATCCCCTCCAACCTACCGTCGATCTCTCCCTCTCACGCGTGAACTCCCCTCCTTTTCCTCTTCTCATTTTCTAGTGTATCACTCAAACCGTTCCTCTCCATCCCCTAATCATTCCATCCCTCCATCATATCCCACACAAAAACTATCAAATGCACAACCCAAGATGATGACCCTATGCCACCTAAGTGTCTGATGTTGGATCCTCCACCACTGCCTGTAAATCCTTCACTGTTATGTTCTATATTCAGTTATGAAACTCTATCCACCTCTATCTAGTCTCGATCCTCATCGATACCATTATAGGGTGCTACCATGAACCCACATTTGTACCACTTCCTCTACTTCGCTGCACCCAAGCATCAAGTATGCTTGGTAAGCCTATGAGGACCAAAAAAACTCTAGACCTAGCCATTATTGAGAATATCTAGGTGCATGAAGAGGTCCTTAGTCTCATAGCATGAATGAAACTCTCCAGCATCACTAATGTATGTGGGGAAACATATCGGGAGCTATTCTTGTAGTTCCTATCCACTTTGGAGCTTGATGGAGAACATGTAACCTTTTATCATGGTGGCCGGCCTTGGGAGCTAACCTTGTGATATTTTGGAATTGATCTTGGTATCTACACCACTAAATTCATTACTTCCCCTACCTACGCTACCTTTTGGTTGGAATTGAGCAAGGTGGATGTAGCGTGGAGTTGGGCCCTGATCATCCGGGACCCCCAGAGCTTCACGATCCTCATACAATGAAGATAACCCAGCTGCAGGGTGTCGCTTTATGAATTATATATCGGGCTCTCACTCATTCATAGATTTCTAGAAGATATGCTCATGTGAGCATCATCTAGATCAAGGTTATCATCCTAGCCACTATCATAGGTGGCCCTGCAATCAACATAGATCACTAGTTCTTACTATACTATAGAACCCAAGGGAAGAGGGAACATTACAACCTTATTTCTAGAAGATTCATCACCCATATTTCCTATAGTATTGGTACCTTTTACGCTACTAATCCCCTGACATCTCTTGGGTATATAGAGTCCATATATATTCTCATTCTCCATAATATGGGGCTTATATGGAAGAGATAGGGGAACTACCACTGGTTCCCTAAGTACATAGGCGATGTAGATGAGGCCCCAACTCATCATGCCCTAGCCCTTTCCCTAGCTCATTGGGCCCATGCCTCTACCGACCCAGCCCCTACCCCTACCTCTTCCAACATTCCTACCACCACCACCACCACACCATCACCCCTACCACCACTCCACCAACTCCACCATTTTAATCCGACACCTAACCTATTATTTAGTGTATTCTAGAGAATCAGAGATATATTTACCTCCATTTTAGTATCGAATTCATTGAGGCATCTGAGTTCACCACCCACACCCTACCAACAACCCCTACATCTACCCACCCACCACTTGTTATTGCAGACCCCACTTCATTATAAATTACCACCACCTCCCACCCAAGTAAACCTACCTATAGATCTCTCAATACCTTCCACCTACTAAGGGTTTATATTAGATAAGATCAGTAAGGTAAGGGACCCACCCTACCTGCTACATATGACATGCCTCTTGTTGATGCTGCTTCTAGGTGTTTGGCCACAGTGTAGATCGATACCACCCCTCCTCCTATGATAACTAAGCCAATTTCTATCACTACAATACATCCTATAGTGGTCAATCCATCCTCCTATTCCTATATAGTTATGATAGACATGGCAGGGAAGATTCATACACCCATTATTGGGGGGGGGGGTTATTTGACATTGATAGTGGTTATACTGTCTAAATTATTTATTTATTCCCATGAACCCCTCTCCCATCATATTATGTTTCAGGTCTATTTTTGAATTCTTTATACTTCCTATAGTACTTGATGTATCATTTATCATATCTAATGAATGAGAGATTATTTTTTATTACATGGATTGATTTAATCATTCCCTTTTATGCATTAATTTATATATATATCTATCTCTTACATAATTCATGGTTATAGATGAGTCTGTTAGACTACCATATGACCTCCCCCAAAAGGTATTTACTTATGTTTATGACATAGTGGGATGACTCCATGAACTACATCTCTGTACACTATAAGAATTCCCTCCATGGACTACATATATTCTCCAACTACCCCATGAGATCTTTGGTTGGCCCATTCATAAGGTGGTTAACCCCACAAATCACCCCCATGAGTTCAAGGGTAAAACCACCAGTTCATACAAGAGGAAGAGGACATATAAGGTGATGGACCACACTTATTAATTCTTTTTTCCCCATCATTCTGACTAACGATGATATTGTTAGTGCTTATGGGAGGTAACCCATATTTTTATTTTTTGAGTTTTAACTGAATTGTTTTGTAAATTTTCTTCTTTATTTATTCATTTCATTCTGTTCATTATTTATTTGATAATTCATTGTGGTCTAATTCATACATTTATCCTATTAGTTTTCTACTACTAGTTACTAGGTTCCCCTACCCATTTTTCTTCTTAAATATTTATTAACTACTATTTACTAATGGTTTATCTAGTGAATGTATATTTTTCTTCAAACATTTTTTTAGGTAGTAAAATTTACCATCCCCATCCAGAAATTTCCTCTATAGAATGAATTTCATTACAATGAAATATTAATTCCCTATTTTAAATTCTTAATTTCCATTTCAAGTATCTCTATGATTTTCTTACTTTCTATCCCATGAAAATTTTCAGAAAAGTAAGGAAACTATTTTATTTTAAGCATGGAGGACATATTTATCTTTATTGTGTTTATACATGGATTTTTTCTTATTATCATTAGTCTAGTAGACATTTTACATTATAATAATTCTTCAATTTAAAATATCATTACACCAATTTAAATCCAATAAAAAGTTTGGTTGGATAATGTTGAAATCTAATTTTCTTACTTTTTAGAATTTTAGCATGATTTTTGAGTTGTGTAATTTAATTTTGATTTTAAAATTTTGTAATTTCTTTTGATTATTATTGGTTGTTATTCCCTAAGTGATTTACCAATTTTATATTCCCATTATTGAGAGGATTTTGGACCTATATTATCATATTATTTTATGAGAATATTTCTTGAGAGATACTTAGGGCATGTAAACCTATTATAACTTTCATTGGAATCTTATCAAGGATATGAATGAATAAATACACTATTAAAATGATTGATGCAATATTTTTTGATCCATTTATCCTGAAATCCACCTATAAATTTTTCCTTGTTAAGACCATAGAATTAATGAATGACCTTATGGGGATTAAGCCATGTTATAAGCCCATTTTATCCCTTCCCACCCTAACCTTGATACAATTTTATGATTTTCATTTGAATAAGCATGGGGGAGATGGTAATTATGGATGGATTTGGGATGTTTACCATTAAGGAGATGTATGGTGATTATTTCAAATGATCCGTGAGAAGTAGTCCATGGTTTTTCTATTGTACCATTTATGATTATCCTATATATATATAAATATTGGTTGTGTATTGGGAGTGTAAAAAATCACCATTTATAGACTGATGAATCTTATGATATATTATATGTGGTTAGGTGATGGATGTGAGATCTTTCCTAGACATAACATTCAAAAAAGGAAAAAAATTAGAAACATGATACTTTAATTTCTCATCTACGACACATCCATAGACTTACCCTAATATTTTGGGATTATAGAGATGACACTTTCTAGAGGATAATTTTCATTTATTTATTCTTGATGATATTGTATTATAATTAAGATATTATCCTAATTTTTATCTTTAGGTTTATCATCTTCCCACCTACCCTCATCCACAAAGTCATTTGAACCTTATTACAGAATCCCTCATGATTAATTGTGTGTTTATCTTTATGAAGTGGTGATTTTAAAACCAATGTAATATTATGTTTATTAACATGTATTCAAGGTATGGTAATAACTCAAGTTTCATTTTACCATGAGTGATGAGAGAAAATTGATGGTGAGGTAAATTATAATATGGGTATAACTTCTAAGGAATAGTTGAAAAATTATAATTAAAGGAAGAAAAAATATTAATGAAGAGAAAACTATGAGTAATTACAAATTTTATCTATAGGATTAATTATAGAGGATTTTTTTCCACCAGCACTTATATTTATTTTCTTGGTTGTAATACATATTTATTTTTTATTTTTTTTATTTGGAATCCATCTTGAGATGCATTTTTCTTGAGGATAATAAATTGTTCAAGTATGGTGGAATTTGTTAAGATGAATTCATATATATCTTTTAGATATATTTTTTTTAAGAATTTTTCCTGATTTATTCGATAATACATGGTGTTTTGGTTGATTTTATAGGGAATAATAACTCAAGTCTCAAAGGAGGAGGTGTTGGAAAAAATTGTAAAATCAGGCATTACACGTTGTAAAACATATTCATGATTTATATTCCTTGAGAAGAAAACTTTAAATCCAAATTAAAAGATTTGAAAAAAAATTAAAATATTTGAAACCAATTAATGATGTAAAGGAAGTACACAATGTGAAAAGTTTGAAATATGAATCCTATAGAAGATACAGTCTTTGAAAATATGGAGATCCAAGATCATTGGAGATACTTACAGATATGAGGTACACAATGTGAAACTCACTTAAACATTGTGTAAGTCTCATAATAGGAGTCACTTGAAGAATTATAATGACATGAATCATTTAAATTTCATAACCTATTCAATTTTATATATATGAGAGAACCCCTGATGCTGACAGAGACTTGGATAGAAAAACTCACTCTTTTTTCTTTTCTTCTACATTCTTTCATGATTTGTTCTAGAACCTAGTTTTATTGTTTTTCTTTCCCCTTTAATCATTCCTTTTCTGCTTCATACCATTTTGGTATTTCCATTTTCTTGTTTCCTATTCCAACATTCAAGTTTCAATTCCAATTTTCATTCAACTTCAACTATCGCCTGTTCCTTCTTGTTTATTCATTCAAGTAAGTATTTGATTGATTTTATATTTTTTAAATTTTTATTACATTTATTTTTATTATTTAATTATTATTTAAATCATTATACCTATTTCATTTCTTTTTTTAATATCTTCATGCGTGGATAATCCACTTAGGGTTAGGGGTCGAGTGTAAGGGTGGATTTAAATATAATAAATATATAAATAAAAACATGGTTAATCTATCATCTAGTAATTAGGTTAAAAACAATTTTTAATCCCATTCTATTACATTAACCTGATCTAAGGAATTTTAATTAAAATACCTTGACCTAATTGTAGTTGTCAAGGCTAGAATGAATAGCCTATGAAGTTTCATACTATAGAAGCTAAGCTTACTACACCTATATTTTTGAATATATGTAGATCACAGAGTATTTTAAATCTTAGGTAGATCCAATTGGTTAGACCAAAACTAATTGGTGACCTTTGCACTACTTTTCAACCTAATACATAGGACTATCCCAATTTAGAGTTAGTATTATATTTTTCCTAATCCTTGAATTTAACCCTGATCCCTTATTTTTTGTCTGAATAAAAACCACGATATACAAGTGTTATTAAAACCAAACCTATGAGAGTTCTTGAAGAATACTAATACAAGGTTCTAATCGCTAGGTTTACAACCTACCATTTTCCCCTATGGGTTCGACCCTAAACTATCATTATATTGTGCCTTTATATCCATTGTATTTTGGTATAATTTAAATCCTAATTGAATTAGCACTGATGTATAATCAACAACGCTATGTGGTTCGGTCACCTCCATAAACCAGGAAGACATCCTTTTTATACCTCAATTGCTTTATTATAGTCTTTAATGTTTCCCAATGCATCCTTCCTAATTTTACAATTTATTGACCCACCATGATCAAGGTGTAGACAATATAAAACCTAGTATATAACATGACATGAATGATAGATTTCACTATTGAAGCATAAATAATTTTACTCATTCTATTTATCTCCTCCTATATCCCTAAAAAACTTTTCTTAGAGTAATTAATGCCATGTGGCATTGTAAATAATTCTCTCTTGGATTGTTCTATATTGGACCTTTTGAGTACCTTGTCAATGTATGTACTTTAACTTATACTAAGTGTCCTTTTAGATTTATCTTTAAAGATCTCAACCCCTAGAATATAGGCTAATTCACCTAAGAGTTTCAGGGAGAATAATTACTTTAACAAAGTCTTAACTGACTATAAGACGTAAAATTTGTTTTCAATTAATAATATGACATTGATATATAATATTAGGAAAATAATGGAACCATCACTAACCTTATTACAGATATAAGACCCACTTATATTTCAAATGGAATAAAATTATCTTACGGATTCACTAAAATAAATATTCCATGATCATAATACATGATTTAGTCCATAAATGGATGTTTTTAATTTTCATACCTTTTTGGAATTATTAGATGTCACAAACCCTTCAAGTTATTCCATATTGAAATCTTAAACCAATTTATCATTTAGAAAATTAGTTTTGACATCTATTCACTAAATATCATAATCACGAAAGGATGTTACTATAAGTAAAATTATAATGGATTTTAGCATTGTGATTGGTGAAGTGGTTTTATCATTATCAATGAATTAATGTTTATTAAATCCCTTTATAACTAACCATGATTTATAATTATTTACTTTATAATCTATGTTATTTTTTTGAAAATCCATTTACATCCAATAGTTTTTACAAAATCTAGTGGGTCTACAAAAGTCCAAACTTGATTTGGGTACATGGAATCCATTTCAGAATTCATGGACTCTTTCTACTTAGAATCCTCTTTTCCATCCACTACTTCCTTGTAGGTAAGGGGTTAATTATCATAAAAAATTAACACTTCACCATAATAATTGAAAATAAAACAATATATCTATAGTTCTATAAACCCTTTTGTAAACTTATGTTGTACTTATGTCTGAGTGACTTCTTCTTACACTATTTCTTATGGAGTTTTTTATCATACTAACTCCCATATATACAAATATTCAAATTTATGGAAGTCAAGATTTATCCCACTATTTTTATTGTAAATATTTTACTTTTCTATAAATATGGAATGTCTTTCCATATTAAATTTTTTATTTTAAGCATTATATAGGAAATATCCTTTACTTTCCTTGGATATACTTTGAAGATACACTATATTCATCATAACGAAAGTCTGTTTTTTGGGTATTATATTATTAAACAATTCCCATCCCTATACATGTATATGTGATAGTTCAAGTTTCTTTCTATACCATAAGCTATATTAAATCTCATCTATTTATTTAGTTGGTACTCAGTTTAGTACATATGTTGTTGTTTATAAAGAATATAATACAAATGAAAATAGAAGAGATAAGTGTTTCATCATCAATTTAACTATGTAAAGTAAGGTGAGACTTATATTTTTACAAATAAAATTACACTTAGGTGTATAAGGAGTTAATTAAAAGACTATCCCACACTCCTTCAAATGATCTATGAAATCTGTTTTAAGATATTCATTGCCACAATTTGAGCATAATTTCTAAATTTTATTCCAATATTGATTAACTATATAACCAAGACTAATGATCTATAGATAGGTGGGATATGAGTATTATTCACTGTACATTTCATTGATTTTTAATATCATATTTTCAAGTTCAAGTATATATAAATCTATATTTAGGCGTGTTATACCATAAAATATGTCATTCTTAAAAAAGATAATACTCTTATTTCCAAATCTAAAATAAAACCCATTTATGTATAAACTTGACATAGAGATAAATTTTTTAGTAAATAAAGATACATAATAATTATTTTCTAGTACAAGAACCAATCCACTTAGTAAATTGATGTGGTATTCTTCTATTTAAAATGATGTTAGTATTTCAGAATTGGATACTCACAAATTTACTTCACCCTTTGTTATCTTCCTAAATATACTTAGTTCTTGTAATTGAATACTTATGTATGAGCCAAAATATGTATTCAATACCCAAATTTTAGAAACTAAAATGTAACATTCAATAAAAAAATATAACTTAAGATGAGGCCTCCACTTGCCTCTTCTTTTCAGTGATGTAGTTTTTCTTCTGGTGGCCCTTCTTGTCACATGAAAATCAAAAAACCTCCTTATCATTGATCTCCCTCAATATCTTTAGCTCCCTAGAAGCGAAAAACCCAAGTTCCTTTGGCTCCAACTAATTAATTAACATCTTATCCGTTCCCTTCCTCTTATTGTTCACTATAATAACCAAATAATTGTTTTTCGTTTTTTCCCTATTAGTTTGGTGAACCATGAAAAAAAATTGGGAGTGAATTCTTCATATTATTTATGTCATAATTAATGATGAATGTTGAGAATCTCATATGTAAATACTAAGAGATGATACACAGATCATAAAATTATATTATTTAATAATTAATTATTACAAAACATAACTCATCACAATAATTAAAATTAAATAAATAATAAACCATACATACATGATCTAGTCTAAGCTCATGATCAGTTTATAAGAATAATAATTTCATAAAATAATTAAATAAGCTAAAAATATAATTGATGAAATTATAATGAATTAAAATAATATTAATATAATTTTAATCCATTAATAATACATCCTAAGGTCCTCTAATTGATTTAATAAATTTATCATATTTTATAATATTTTTAGTGATTTTTTTTTTGTAATTTTATAGGAATTTTTTTCCTTAAAATATTCTTAAAAGGAAATATGGGGCCAAAACGAGTTTATATAGATCAAGTAGAGGCTGAATCAGGCTAAGGAAAGTATCCCATAGGGTGGAAAAATATTTTTTTAAAAAGAAATTGTTTTTTAAAAATTATGTGTGGTCTAGTGAGAGGAAGTGACATAACCCCTAGTCAATGGGGTGGTAGGTGGCCAAAATTATCACCATGTTTTTTTGTTTTTTATTTTATATTGGTGTAGGTTCCCCCATTCTCAAAGATAATAAATTTATTAACCTAAAATATTTTAGTTTAATGAATTATGAAGAAATTTGAATTTTTTAATTCCCATGAAAGGTATATTTTGAGAATTGGGACACATATTGAGATTATCAGGGTCAATAAACATATGAGAGGTGTTTTTGAATGAGTTTAGAAAAATATTGGGAGTGGTTAGAGAATGTTGGAAGATCTCGTTTCTGATTTGGATTGAATTTTTGGATATAGGTGACCAAACACACTATAATAGTGGGCATTGCAGCATGACATGAAGATAAACTAGACATTGCTCTGTAGCGGGGATAAGACACACCATGGTATAGTGTTGTCCCAATGAAGTTTTTTTTTCTGTAGTTGAAATTTCACTCTATAGCCTATGGGTTGTTCCATAAAGGGTGTTTGTATGGAAAGATCACAACATAGCCTAAGGTATTGAACCATGAGGACTGCTCGAGGAAAAATTACCACACTATAGTTGAAGAGGTGTTACACTATGAAACAACTATTCAGGTTTTCCTAGATTTTACCTTTGGATAGGTGTTTCCTAGTAAATCCTAAGGTCATTCCATAATGGATGGTTGGGGTTCGTGGGTGCTATTCTAAATATAGGTCTTATTACATAACCAATTGGGTTATGCCTCCATGTAACCCAGAAGCAAGGAGTTATTCCGTGATCCCCAAGGCGACATCACAATGGCCCACCTATCTAGTTATTTTAAGTAATGATAGACCCATCATTTAAAATTAATCTCTATATGGTTTTAAGCCAAATGAACATGTGGGAAAGGAAATTTTTGAAGCCTCCTCCCATCCTCCTTAAAATCTTAGACCTCTTTTATGAGGTGTGTTATTGGTGGTGATTTATACAACAATTCTTGGTATGATCCCTCCTCCCTTACCCTATTATTCTTTTTATCAATTTTCCAATAATTTTTTATGGTTTATAGTTAGATTTTTCATGATTATTATACCATATCATGGTAAAATTATCCCGAGTAATGTGAATTTTTCATGTGGTGGATAGAAGACAATATAGAGATAGAAACACATGACATATTCCACTATATTAGTTGAAGTGTTATATTTTACATATTTTTAAGGATTTTGGTTTAATTTTATGAGATTGAGGGTTGATTGGAATTCATTTGATGGGGGTGTTTCTCTTAATAGAGTTGGGAGTGCGTTATGGACCATCCACGTGTGATTAGTCATAGTTTTAGTTCTATAGGTTTTCCTTGTGAGTTTTTAGAAATTATTACACTAATTATTTTTTAAATTAATTATAAGTTGTTATAATTAATTATTTGAGTGTTTTGGCTTAAATTAGGGGCTTAGAGTTGGTGTGGCTTGGTGTGGACTTGGATGAGTCTTAAAAAACATAAAAATAAGGATGTAACTCCATTATTGAGGTAGGTGATCCCTATAATACTTAACCATATGATTTTTATTTAAAATTATGCATGCATTCATAGGGGTTTGGTTTTGAATAAATTATGAAGGGACCACGAGTTCCCTAGTGAATAGTTAAGTGGCATTGAGTATCTTATGTTAAAATTTATTACTCCTATATACTCCATGTGATCTATAAGTGATCAATGACTATGTTTCCAGGGGTGAAAAATACATTTGGGTGAAAAAGGAACCCAAATTTGGTTTTTAGGATTTCTATGGGTTTTGAGTAGCCTAGGACGAGACTCCTTGATTATAGTATATAAGGAACCCAAGATTGGTTTTCAGGTGCCATGAACTGGTGCCCCAAGTCAGTCAATCACATGACCTCAAACGCACCTCCCTATATGTTAGAGGCTACCAAAAAGCATTGATTGTCTAATGGAATTCATGTGGAGACTATAAAATATTTTTATCAGATTAATACACTATCATAAATAATAAAAATAACAAAATTATATGACATAAAGAGAATAATACTATATTACAAGATAACCAAAAGCTGTAAATACATTATCAAAATTGGAAAATAAATATTCCATGCTAAAGTATGTTCAATGAATCTAAATGAAAAATAAATACACTATAAACTTCCCCAATCTTATCCCTCATCCATGATCCATCCCATATCATCCATCAAACATAGTTCCTTTACCCTTTTCTTATCTCGAAAACAAAAAGTCTATTTGGGTACCAATCAGGCAGTCCGAGTTGGGTGTGAGTATAACTCATTAGGCCAACACCAATGACATATAAAATAATATCCATTCAATAATAGTGTATGCAATTGTATAAAGAATAAAATACAAGTAATAAAGTAAACATTTTAAATTTATTCAGGTATTTTGTATTTAACCACATAACACCTAGGTTCCTAAGGACACCCAAACTCTCAATAAATTCTTTAGCTCATGCCGAAGTATGAACTTTCCCCAAGGTATATCATATATCTCAATTCCATTGTTACCATTCACTATTACAATTCATATCTGATAAAATGTATAAAACATGTAAATCGGTTCAACATGATTAATGTGCACATAGGGATCTAACCTCAAGGGTCTAATGTGAGTGAGACTAAACGAAGCACAATAGATTTCTAGGAAAAGGGAAAATATCTCATGGTATTTTCTCTAGCCTAACTATAAGAGATCTCATGGTCCCTTGGAAATCAAAATAGAATATCTCATGGTATTCCTCCTTGAAGGCTCTCACAATCATTTAGAAATAAAAAATGGAAGATCTCACAACCTTTCTCCCAGATGGCTCTCATGGTCCTTCAAAAATCAAAATGAAATATCTCACGGTCTTCCTCGGGCAACCCCTCTCACACCCCAGTTAACCTATGTCCTACTCCATACCAACATAATCAAAACCAAGTTACATACAACCAATACCCATTTCACAAATTATTCCATTAATTAATTCAATAATTAATTGGTCAAACTGATTTCCATTAATCAATATAACAATTAATTAATCACATAAATTTCATTAATTAATTCAATAATTAATTAATCACCCCTATTCAATTAATTAACCCCATGATTAATTAATCACATTAATCCATTTAATTAATTCAATAATTAATTGATACAATCCAAAAATCACAATATCATATAATTAATTCAATAATTAATTATTACAATTCAAAATTCAGCATTCAATAATTATTTCGACAATTAATTATTCTAATTTACAATTCCACATTTAATAATTAATTCTACAATTAATTATTCCAATTCGCGATTCAAAATTAAATAATTAATTTAACAATTAATTATTCCAATTCACAATTCAAAATTTCAATAATTAATTCAATAATTAATTATTCATAAAATCCCATAATAAAATATTATGATAATTAACTCAACAATTAATTATCCCCAATTCCACAATTCAATATTCTGATAATTAATTCAATAATTAATTATCCCCAAATCCATAATCCATTAATTAATTATTTCACCAAATAAATTAATTTAATTCATTTATTTTCATCATCACAACAATAATCATTAATTAATTAACCAATTAATTAATCTAATTCATTCAAATATATAATCACAACAAACCATTAATCAATTCATCAATTAATTAATCCATTCCAATAAATTCCATAATCACATTAGTTCCCAAATAATTAATTCACTAATTAATTAATCACATAAATAACATTAATTAATTCAATAATTAATTAATCACGAAACATCCATTAATGAATTTAATAATTAATTAATTAATCTAATCAATTAATTCACTAACGAAAGTCTGTTTTTTGGGTATTATATTATTAAACACTTCCTATCCCTATACATGTATATGTGATAGTTCAAGTTTCTTTCTATACCATAAGCTATATTAAATCTCATCTATTTATTTAGTTGGTACTCAGTTTAGTACATATATTGTTGTTTATAAAGAATATAATACAAATGAAAATAGAAGAGATAAGTGTTTCATCATCAATTTAACAATGTAAAGTAAGGTGAGACTTATATTTTTACTAATAAAATTCCACTTAGGTGTATAAGGAGTGAATTAAAAGACTATCCCACACTCCTTCAAATGATCTATGAAATCTGTTTTAAGATATTCATTGCCACAATTTGAGCATAATTTCTAAATTTTATTCCAATATTGATTAACTATATAACCAAGACTAATGTTCTATAGATGGGTGGGATATGAGTATTATTCACTGTACATTTCATTGATTTTTAATATCATATTTTCAAGTTCAAGTATATATAAATCTATATTTAGATGTGTTATACCATAAAATATGTCATTCTTAAAAAAGATAATACTCTTATTTCCAAATCTAAAATAAAACCCATTTATGTATAAAATTGACATAGAGATAAATTTTTTAGTAAATAAAGATACATAATAATTATTTTCTATTACAAGAACCAATCCACTTAGTAAACTGGTGTGGTATTCTTCTATTTAAAATGATGTTAGTATTTCAGAATTGGATACTCACAAATTTACTTCACCCTTTGTTATCTTCCTAAATATACTTAGTTATTGTAATTGAATACTTATGTATGAGCCAAAATATGTATTCAATACCCAAATTTTAGAAACTAAAATGTAACATTCAATAAAAAAATATAACTTAAGATGAGGCCTCCACTTGCCTCTACTTTTCAGTGATGTAGTTTTTCTTCTGGTGGCCTTTCTTGTCACATGAAAATAAAAAAACCTCCTTATCATTGATCTCCCTCAATATATTTATCTCCCTAGAAGCGAAACACCCAAGTTCCTTTGGCTTCAACTAATTAATTAACATCTTATCCGTTCCCTTCCTCTTATTGTTCACTATAATAACCAAATAATTGGTTTTCGTTTTTTCCCTATTAGTTTGGTGAACCATGAAAAAAAATTGGGAGTGACTTCTTCATATTATTCATGTCATAATTAATGATGAATGTTGAGAATCTCATATGTAAATACTGAGGGATGATACACAGATCATAAAATTATATTATTTAATAATTAATTATTACAAAACATAACTCATCACAATAATTAAAATTAAATAAGTAATAAACCATACATACATGATATAGTCTACGCTCATGATCAGTTTATAAGAATAAACATTTCATAAAATAATTAAATAAGATAAAAATATAATTGATGAAATTATAATGAATTAAAATAATATTAATATAATTTTAATCCATTAATAATACATCCTAAGGTCCTCTAATTGATTTAATAAATTTATCATATTTTATAATATTTTTAGTGATTTGTTTTTGTAATTTTATAGGCATTTTTTTCCTTAAAATATTCTTAAAAGGAAATATGGGGCCAAAACGAGTTTATATAGATCAGGTAGAGGCTAAATCAGGCTAAGGAAAGTATCCCATAGGGTGGAAAAATATTTTTTTAAAAATAAATTGTTTTTTTAAAATTATGTGTGGTCTAGTGAGAGGAAGTGACATAACCCCTAGTCAATGGGGTGGTAGGTGGCCAAAATTCTCACCATGTTTTTTTGTTTTTTATTTTATATTGGTGTAGGTTCCCCCATTCTCAAATATAATAAATTTATTAACCTAAAATATTTTAGTTTAATGAATTATGAAGAAATTTGAATTTTTTAATTCCCATGAAAGGTATATTTTGAGAATTGGGACACATATTGAGATTATCAGGGTCAATACACATATGAGAGGTGTTTTTGAATGAGTTTATAAAAATATTGGGAGTGGTTAGAGAATTTTGGAAGACCCCGTTTCTAATTTGGATTGAATTTTTGGATATAGGTGACCAAACACACTATAATAGTGGGCATTGCAGCATGACATGAAGATAAACTAGTCATTGCTCTGTAGCGGGGATAAGACACACCATGGTCTAGTGTTGTCCCATTGAAGTTTTTTTTTCTGTAGTTGAAATTTCACTCTATAGCCTATGGGTTGTTCCATAAAGGGTGTTTATATGGAAAGATCACAACATAGACTATGGTATTGCACCATGAGGACTGCTCGAGGAAGAATTACCACACTATAGTTGAAGAGGTGTTACACTATGAAACAACTATTCAGGTTTTCCTAGATTTTACCTTTGGATAGGTGTTTCCAAGTAAATCCTAAGGTCATTCCATAATGGATGGTTGGGGTTCGTGGGTGGTATTCTAAATATAGGTCTTATTACATAACCAATTGGGTTATGCCTCCATGTAACCCAGAATCAAGGAGCTATTCCGTGATCCCCTAGGCCACATCACAATGGCCCACCTATCTAGTTATTTTAAGTAATGATAGACGCATCATTTAAAATTAATCTCTATATGGTTTTAAGCCAAATGAACATGTGGGAAAGGAAATTTTTGAAGCCTCCTCCCATCCTCCTTAAAATCTTAGACCTCTTTTATGAGGTGTGTTATTGGTGGTGATTTCCACAACAATTCTTGGTATGATCCCTCCTCCCTTACCATATTATTCTTTTTATCAATTTTCCAATAATTTGTTATGGTTTATAGTTAGATTTTTCATGATTATTATACCATATCATGGTAAAATTATCCTAAGTAATGTGGATTTTTCATGTGGTGGATAGAAGACAATATAGAGATATAAACACATGACATATTCCACTATATTAGTTGAAGTGTTCTATTTTACATATTTTTAAGGATTTCGGTTTAATTTTATGATATTGAGGGTTGATTGGAATTCATTTGATGGGGGTGTTTCTATTAATAGAGTTGGGAGTGCATTATGGACCATCCATGCGTGATTGGTCATAGTTTTAGTTCTATAGGTTTTCCTTGTGAGTTTTTAGGAATTATTACACTAATTATTTTTTAAATTAATTATAAGTTGTTATAATTAATTATTTGAGTGTTTTGGCTTAAATTAGGGGATTAGAGTTGGTGTGGCTTGGTGTGGACTTGGATGAGGCTTAAAAAGCATAAAAATAAGGATGTAACTCCATTATTGTGGTAGGTGATCCCTATAATACTTAACCATATGGTTTTTATTTAAAATTATGCATGCATTCATAGGAGTTTGGTTTTGGATAAATTATGAAGGGACCAAGAGTTCCCTAGTGAATAGTTAAGTGGCATTGAGCATCTTATGTTAAAATTTATTACTCCTATATACGCCATGTGATCTATAAGTGATCAATGACTATGTTTCTAGGGGTGAAAAATACATTTGGGTGAAAAAGGAACCCAAAATTGGTTTTTAGGATTTCTATGGGTTTTGAGTAGCCTAGGACGAGACTCCTTGATTCTAGTATATAAGGAATTGGAAAATTGGTCACTTGAGTGATGGATAAGATAAATAAATGTCTCATGAATGGTTATAATTACCCTCATAAGGGTGCGCAGTGGTCTTGGTGTGTGTAGTGAGTGTGATAATTCCTTATAGGATTAGTTTATTATAGTGAGGAGGGTTCCCTCTAGGTGGTTCTCTTATAAGAACTCCTTTATAGGTGTGTAGTAAGAACCCAATCATGGGTTGTGAGAATGGATTCTAACGACATAATGGGATTGTTTGGTTGTGTGTTACCAGGGTCCAACTAGTGTGGTTTTTTATTGCCTAAGGGCTATGAGTTCACCACCGTTTGTTGTTTTAACCAATGGTTTTTCTTGGATTGATATTGTATGGTGGTTGGTAAGGGTGGTTCAGTGGAGCATTTCATGTGTGGTCCTCTAGTGGAGTGCTAGGTATGGGCTGGTGTCTAGCTAATGGATAGAGTTAGGTTATGTATTTCATCAATTAGGAGACTTTTAGGATCTATAGTGGCCTCTTATGATGGTTGGGGTAGTTGATGTTAGGATATATGGTTTGAGGGTGTGGTTAAACATTAATTTTATTTGGGTATCAGATGCAATGTTTTTTATTAATTAATTTGGTGGACTTACCCTGAGTGAGAGGGTAGTGGTTGAGGTTTATCACATAGACATACCCTAAGTGAGAGGGTATGGGTCGTATTTGGTTTGATACCTACTCTGAGTGAGAGGGTAGATGTTAAGGTTTTGGTATGAGTCCTACCCTGAGTGAGAGGGAAAATGTTAGGGTATGGTGTGAGTCCCTACCTTGAGTGAGTGGTTATAGGTTTATAATTGGTGGTATATGGTTTTGGTTTAGTTTGGGACCCTACCCCAAGTGAGAAGGTGGAGTTTGAGACTTGGTTTGACCCCCACCCTAAGTAATCTAGTGTGGGTCATAGTTTATCACATGAGGTGACAACTTATTCAGGTACTGGTTGGCTAGGTATGGTTAGGTTTCATGGTATCCTGGTTAACACATGATGACCTAACACATATGATTATATTCATTTTGTATTCTACTTATTAAATTTTCTCATATATAAATATGTATATAATGAATTATATTAGGGTAACTTAGTTATAACCTACTGATATGTATTTCTCACACCCTACATGGGTACCTTGGTTTGTGTACAAACCTTATATTTTATACATATGTATGATCATAGGTTGATAGGGTATTGGGCTAGAGTAGCTTGATTGGGTTTGGAGATGGGTTGAGGTGAGGGTCAAGGTTATATTTGATATTCCTTGAACATTTTATTATTTTGTTTATTTTGAGTTTGTAATCAACCAAGTGGGAGGTCTATTGAGATTTATGATTGTATTTCTATATTATTTATTTGTTATATCACTGTGTATGTTAATTTTGTTATGGTTTCCTTTACTTTAATTCAATACATGTATACTTTTATTGTTTAATATGGATGATGTTTGGTTATTTATTTATTATTGATGGTATTAATATTGAGAGTATAGTATCCTCAACATAAATCATTAACTCTCACTACTAGTTGGAAGCCTCTAGAATATGGAGAGGCATTCCTAAGTATAGGTGGAGATCATGACTAGAATGTTTCTCAAGATATTTTATATGGGAAATTACAAAGTGGAATCAAATCATTGTTTCAATAGTTTTATTATTTTGGGATTAGTTAGATGATGATATAAGTGTGTCAGAGCTTAAGAGGGATATCGAGATGGTGATTCATGATCACCTATCCAGTGGGAAGTCTATGCTACCATATTTATGGGTTTTTTTTTATTTTTGGTTTTCACTTTTACAATTGAGATATTTATTCAAGTATGATGTGATGATTTACGGTTATTATTTTGTTTTTTTCTCTTTGATCAAAGTGGAAAGATACATGTTTACATGCATCATACTTGGAACATAGGATTCACATGACATTCATGTTCTTGTGTGTGATTGATTTATGGATATGATAGGTGGTTTTTTTATTTGAAGGAGAAAAGTTTTTTACATTAATTTACTATATAACATATTTGGGTAATTATACTCAGTAAGAATATGGTTTTAACTCATGAGTAGTTGGTTTTTTCCTATGATAGGTTATGTGGATCATATTATTGGACATTGTCTTATTATGATTACATGTCCTCTATATACAGGTGTTTCATGGTAACCCTTAAATGGATAATTCAAGTATGTGATTCCTTTGTGATGACATGATGCAAGTAGGGTATACTTGAGATATGGTTTAGAATGGGAATGGGTTTCTATGATGAATTAATACCCTTGATGGGGAAGACGGAAATCATGTAGGATTCCTTGGTCTACTAAGATGTGTATCACTTATAGTTATTTTGGAATCATGATTGTATTTAAATGGTAAAATTAGTTATATGACTTAACTTGTCAGTTTTGTGCATGGTTTTGATAGTATAGTGAATAATGATTCTATATGGTTGGGTCTAGGATGGGTAGGGGTGGGTGGAATCTTTTTGGGTTTAGAACAATGCTTGAGTGGTGGGTGATCATGTGTTAGACTTGACACAAGTGATATTACTTAGGTTTATTGGGAGAGATCACTAAGAAAGATTATGATATTATGTGATGACATTCAAGGGATGCATGTATAGATGATTAGGCATGTGATCTTAGGTTTTATGAGATATAACTCATGGGATCATGATTTGGGTTGTATGATCTGGGGGTACAAGAGTGTAATCTTGTTTTGGTTTGGATGAGATCAATATGGGTAGAAGGAACGAGATTTCAAGAGGCTTATTTAAGAAGTTCACTCTTTCCTTGAAAGGAGAAGAGTGGGTGTTGGTGTGGATTTTCTAGAAAATTACTAATGTGTAATGGATGGTGTGATTTGGTTAGACATAGTGCTAATTGTTTTTATGGAGTGCTAGAACAGACTATTAATGAGTTCCTTGAGAATTGTATGAGTTCTATGGGATCTTGAGTGATGAATTTATGGTGTGTGTACCCCCTAATCCTTACTACTGGTGTGATTCATTGTACTTGAGTGGATTGGTATGTAATCACCTTGGGGTCCGATCAGGGATGAGATGTGTGATTTTTAGTTTTAGTTATAATTTCATAACCGATGAATTTAGTGAGATTCATACATTTGTGGAAGATTGAGGTTTGATAGAGAATACTAGGTGTCCCCTCTATTATAAGAGTATACATCAAATATGGATTTGATTTCCGTGGTATGATTGATTTGAGCCTAATCCTTGATAAGGGTTTTTAGGTATGTGATGAGAGTGGCATGGGAGGTGTAATCTATGAGGAATAATGAGACCTATATCGATCAATGACCAAGAATAATTATAAGGAAGGTATCATGTTAGGGAGAATACCAGTGGTTGTTTGGGGGTGTTTCCCTCATTTCATTGGATTTTTTTGTGAATATAGAGTGTGGAATTCTATGAAGGCATAAGATTATTAGTGGTTGGTGTTTCTCAATGGTGCTTAGGTATATGCACATTGGTCAAATATAATTATTAAATTTTTTATTTAATAGGACATGGTTTTTAAAGAGTAGGTATTCTGATTCAATATAATGATAATAAGGATACTCCTATAGCAGGGAGTATCTTATCAGTCATTGGTTCACAACCCTTATATCGAATGGGTTGTGGAAGTGGTGTATTTGATAACTGTGTGGTTGAGATTCCATTGGAATATTGGTGTATAGGTAAGTATATTTAATCTACTCTCTTAATGAACACTCTAATTAGAGTTCATTCATTGTGTCTAGAAAGAGTTAGTAGCCTAAGAGGATGACATAGATATATTTGATGTTTTGTATGAGAGGGACTCAAACTGAGGGTTCATTGGTGCTCGCGTGGAGATTACAATGATATATTTGGCTAGATTGAGGATTCATATATGGAGTGTGAATAAAATATTGTGTTATACTTTGGTATGGGTATTTTCATTATTCCCCTAGCATTTAAGTCATGAAGATCATGTTGATAAGATAGTACACCAACACAATAGGTTGGGTGTTTTTGATAAGGGTGAACCGGTGGAGTAATAAATTGTATTATCATGTGAAATTAAATATAGTTATGTGGAATTGTTTTAGACACATCATAGAATAAGTGAATATAGTGTTTTGAGTATCAGAACGGGTGTTTCTAGGGAAAATTTTATGTTACTAGATTCAGTGTGTGGGAGTTTGGGATACACTCATTTTGGTATAGAATTTTGATTGAGGAATGGTGTTGGGTCCCAATATATTAATTTAAGGTTTAGATATTTAATAGAGTACTTATTAGGGATGAGAATAATTATAGTAAGGAATTTATAATGGCAGGAATTATTAGAGGTCAGTGAATTCTAGGAAAATTTGAGTTTTTGAGTCCCAAAGTAGGGGGTGTTTTGAGAATTAGGAATCGAATTGGTATTATGAGAGTTGATACACCTCTACAGTTTTTCTTCATATGTTTAAATATTTTTACAGAGTTCAAGAGAATAGGGATAATTTTTGAGGATATGGTTTCAAATTTGGGATGATTTTTTAGTTGTAGGTGGTATACCATAGTGAAACAGGGGGCACTATGGTGTGGTGTGAGGGTATATCTATAATTATGTTGTGGTGGGGGTTATCCATTCCATGTTCTATTATTAGGGTAAATTATTTTTATAAAGTTAAATATTAATGCCACAAACTAATGGTGGCACCATGAAGGGTGTCTATGAAGGAAAATCATTCCATATCATAAGATGTTGTTCTATTAGGGCTACTTGAGGAGAAAATGTCACATTATAGCTAAGGAGGTGTTATGCCATGGAGCACACTTTTAGGTTTTTTTATCTTTTCCCTTGGGAGAGGTGTTTCACCTTGAAGCCTAGGTCCATGCTATAATGGGTTTATATGGGTTCATTATTTTTATTCTAGAGATATGTGTTGTGATATGACCCATTGAGTTACACCCCAATGGGACTCCAATCCATTTTTTTCTAAATAGGGAAGACCTATATTTTCCAGATCACCCCCTTCGGTTTTAGGTTGAATGAAAATGCGATAAGGGAAACTTTTTCCAACACCTCCACTTATCCTTCACCACTTGTATCCCTTTGATGAGTATTGTTTTCGGTGGAAATATACATGATTATTTGAGGTATGATCCCTTATTCATTCCCCTTTCCTTTTTCTTATTTATTTTCCCCTGATTTTCTTTGGTTTTAGGTTAGGGTTTTGATGAAGATTCCAACAGAGCATAGTGTAATTGTCTAGAGTGATGGTGGTTTTTCATGCGGTGGATAGAGGATGTTGTAGAGAGATGAACACATGAAAACTTCCACCATTTCAATTTAGGTATATTTTTTGGTGAATTTATTTTTTAATTTGAATTTAATTAGATGAAATTAAGGGTTTATTGGACGTTAGTTGATATTTATTTTTCTCATAGTGGTGTCAAGAGTACACCAAATGCCATTCACGTGTGATTGATCGTAGTTTCAATGTTTTGGGTTTTCTCAGTGAGTTTTATGGAATTAAAATAATTTTCTTAATTTTTTTATTAATTATAAATTTTTATAATTAATTTTTTGAGATTAGTGGATTGAGATAGGGTCTTAGAGTCTATGTAGATTTTTGTAGGCTTAGAAGCTGCTTGGTGAGCATAAAAAAAGAGGCAACTCTGTTGTTGAGGTAGTTGGTCCATTTAATACTTAACCATATGCATGTGTATATATATTATTGTACATGTCTACACAGTGGTTTGGTTTCAAGTAAATTATGAAGGGAACGAGAGTGCCCTAGTAGAGATTTAGGTGGCGTAGAGCCTCATTTTTTAGAGAAAGTGATCTACTGCATGATGTGAGATCTAGAAGCACTTGATAACTATATCTCCAAGGGAGATATTATTTTAGTTGGGTGTATGAGGATCCAAATATTAGTCTCTAGGAATGAGACTCATTGAGGCTAGTATGGTGTATATAGAGGGATTAGGCTAATTGGTGATAGATGAGACAACTGAATGTCCTTTGAATAGTTGTGATAACCCTCGCAAGGGTGATAAGTGGTATTGGTGCATTAATTGAGAGTGTTAAGACCTTTGAGTTTTAGTTTGTTATGGTAAGGGGGTTCCCTCCGGGGGGTTTTGTTGTGAGCACTCCTTGAGAGGGGTTCCATGGGAACTTGAGCATGGGTTATGGGAATGGATTCTGATAGAATAAGGGTATGATTTTCTTGGGTGTGATTAGGGGGTTAGATAGTGTGTCTTGGTTGTTTTCTAAGGGCTATGAGGTTACCATGGGTCATTATTTTTACCATGAGTTTTCCTAGGAGTGATAGTATATGATGGATGGTCAATGTGGTTTGGTGGATTCGCTTCAGTGGTTTCCATTAGTAGAGTGCTAGGTATGGGATGGTGACTATATAAGGGCTAGGGTGGGATTTTTTATTTCATAAATTGATGAGAGGATGATTATCAAGAGAGGCCTATTATGATGGCTAGGGTAGGTGGGGTTGGGATGTAGGTTCTGAGTCTGTGGTTATATCCTAAGATTATTTGGGTATCATATATGATGGTTATGGTGAATTAAGTAGGATATATTACCCTGAGTGAAAGGGTAGTGGTTAATACATGGTATAAAGTACCACCCTAAGTGAGACAAAAGAGTTTGAGGTTTGGTATAGGACCTACCCTAAGTGTGAGCATATAGGTCAAGGTTTAGTTTGGGGGCCTATCCTTAGTGAGAGGGTAAAGGTTATATTGGTATGAGACTTACCCTGAGCAAGAGAGAAAAGGTTGGGGTTTGGTATGAGGCCTACCCTAATTGAGTGGGGATAATCCTTATGTACTTATGGTAAACAATAGGAAGGTAAAGTTGAAGGGCCTTATAACTAATTCTAAGTCTAAGGAATATTCACAATTCATGACCAAGAGGAGAAAGATCTGGGGGAAATCAAGGGAGTAGGATATCTTCTTTTTTTCATGTCTAAATAAGAGACACTATAAGAAGAACTACACCATAGAAAAGTATCAAGGGGAATCTTTATGTGTGTTCATTATTGAGTGAAATATTTCTATTTCCAAAAATTTTCCATTTTATATAGTGTTTGGTTCTCACATGTGTACCCAATTATAGGAACCAAGTAGATTTAGAAGAGTTGCATGGGGGTGATGTTGATCTATAATCTTTTAAGGAGGAAATATTTTTTGTAATAGCTATGGGTATGAATACCTCACATTGAAAAAAGTTTGATCATGGTATTAAAGAACCATTATTATGTGTCAAACATTACCAAAAACATTATTTTTGTATATAGTATTGATATGAATGGTTTTATTTTCAAATTTGTGAATAAAAGATTTAAATTATATATAGAAAGAATATGTTATGGTATGGATCATCTTTATAATGAACTTTATGTGTTGGAATATGAAAACCAAGTGTTGTAAATCAATAATGAATCTGGCTCTCATGGATCATATCTCACCCAATAGTGGCATTAATGACTAGGTCATGTAAATGAAAAGAGCTAGAAAAAATTGTATCAAGAGGGGTATTTAGATTCATTTGAACTAAAAAAAATTCACACATGTCACACTTAAAATAAAAATTAACCAAATCCACATTTAGAGTAAAGGGTGAAAGAACCATAGATAATCTTGAATTAGTTCATAAAGATGTGTATCGACCATTTCCAATTGAAGAAAGGGGTGTATTCTTATATTTTATAAATTTTATCGATGACTTTATGAAAGACCCCAGAACACCCTGAGAGGGGAGGGGTGAATCAAGGTGTCAAATTTTTCTTCTAAAGTGATGGATCTTGTTCCTACATTGGTAGGAACATCTTAAACCAGTCTAATGAGAATGCACAGTAAACAAATGATCACATGAAAATAAACAACACATCAATTTTACTTGGTTCACCACTAATGGATAGTCCAAGTATAATACACCAAAAGTGTGTTAGTCATACCTAAATACAATAATATTTACTATTTGTGGAGTAAAATAGTTTAGACACAATCACTCTATGCCATACACACTGCCTTTACAATATTTTAGGGATAGCTCACTACGTCCCTCAGAACACTTCCGACGACTCCACTAGCTCGCTACCTTGGGAGAAATCCACAAATAGTTTATGGAATTGTAGGTACCTTAATTTTCATGAAATTATGAATCCTAAAATTTAGATAAATGATCCATTGAAGTCTCATTTTTACCCATAAATGTAATCCACTTTTCCAAATACTGTTAGTTCATGAACTCTTCCTCCACGAACTAGCCTGCTTCCTTTATGAACTGCACTGCACTGTGTAGCACATATGATTCACAGACCACCTCTCATCCATGGGATACCTCTACTTACACATACCATTCCTCTTATGTGGACCATATCTCCTTCACAGAACAATTATTCCTCTGCATACCAGCCCTTATTTCATGAACCGTCCCTTCTTCGCGGATGCGTTCTTCTTTTGCAGACAACCTCTCCTTCACAGACCATTTGATGTCCCGTGGACCACCTATTCTACATGTATCCTTATTAATTTTCAGGATTATGTTCCCCATAAACCCCTTCATGAACCATTCCCATGAACTCATTCCCCTTTAAAATAATCCACCTCACGAACCTCTTCTCCTACTCGAACTCTATGCAAACTATTTTAGACTTACCCAAATTTCTTCCTGGAGAAAAGATTTTTTCTAATGAAAACAATTCTATATTTAATGATGGGATTAGCAGTCCTTATATAGGCAAATAGATCCAAAAAATCCACTAATCCATTTTACTTAAACATTCAATACAGTTCTACCTTCACTTCGTACTTCTCCTTTTGTGAACCATTTTCCCTATGTGGTATGCATACTGCCACTCTTCCTTCACAGCATCCAATATATTCCATGAACAAATATCCACCTATTAACTACAAATTATTAACCTACCATGAACTGTTTTCCTCCCGTGAACCATAAGTCTCCCGCAAACCATCTCCCCTACGCGACCCACATATTGTAGTTTGCGGTCCGCATAGTGCCGCTACATGGAAGTATTTCCTTTACTATTTTTCCACACTGTTCCGTATACCTCCTATGCAGTATGTGAATTTCCCTTCGCAGTCCATGAATTGTGTACTCATATTCAAAAAATATTCCTTTTCCAAAAACAAACTCTTGATTTTAAGGCCCAAAAAATTGGAAAACAATGGGAAACTGTATCACCTCAAACACCTGCTTTGTCTGGTACTGTATAATCACTTTTCTTGAAAACTAATTGATCAACCCAATGTGGATTGAAAAAAAACACAAACCATACTCCATTTCTAGAAAATATCAGCCTTGGTTCCAAAAATATCCCCCTTTGGGTTTGTTATCAATCTGAAGATAAATTCAATGAAGCACCAGCCACAATCAAAACCTGATATATGAAAAGAAACTAAACCAACACTCTAAGTCTATGTGAGCAATGGTCAGTGTAGAAAATAAGAGGGGAAACATGAAATTTTCTTGTATCCATTTCTCAATTATTCTGAAATCTCATAGCATTGAAAAAAATAATTTATCCAGTCTCCCCCATTGGAAATAAACCCAAAGAACCTATTATTGAATGTGTGGAGATCAAAGAACACTCCCCCTAGATCATATCTCCCCCATAAACTTGCATCACTTCCAAAAATAGTTAACACAACTGGGGAGAGGGGAATAACCATAACCTCCTCATGCAATAGGATGTGGTTGAACACTAAGGTTCAACCTATGTTTCTCAAACACATGTGATGATAATGGATTGGTCAGTATGTCAACCACTTGATCATTAGTTCCAACATGATCCATTTTAATCATGCCCTGTTCAAATTTTTCCTTGATAAAGTGATATATGATTTCAATGTGTTTCATATGAGAATACTGAAAATGATTATTTTTAATATCAATTACACTCTTGTTATCATAGTTAATCACCATTGACTATTTCACCTCATCACCAATATCATTCATTTGTTACTTCATCCATAATAGCTAAGTGCATGCCATTGTTGAAGAGATATACTAATATTTAGCTGTACTAAGAGAATTACTTTAATAATTATTACTCAACCATATCATACATTTCTTTCTAATATAGAAAGTTCCACCAATTTTGGAATTTCTATCAACAAAATATCTAGCCCAGTCAGCATAAAAAAACACTAATAGTTCACTATCTCTTCATGCAGCAAAATATAATATATAATTGTGAGTACCTTTAATGTACCTTATGATTATTTTCACTGCCACCATACATTATTCCTCTGAATTACATTGAAAACGAACCTCTAATCATGTTTCAAAGACAATATCTGAACGTGTCTCTGTCAGGTACAATAAGATTCCAATGATTATCCTATACATTGTGGGACCTATAGATGTCTCATCCTCATTATTTACCAATTTTGTCCCAACCACAATCAGAGTCAACATTGGTTTGGGGTCATGAATATTGACTTTCTTCAAAAACTCTCTGGCATACTTTTCCTTATAAAATAAATGTGTGGTATTTACTTTGAATCAATTTCATCCCCAAGAAGCATGTGATTTTATTAATCATATACATTTAAAATTCTGATTTCATGTGATTTATAATTTCATCCACTGATTCATGCGTTCTTCCACCAAATATAATATCATCTACATACACCAGTACCATGAACTGATCTTTTTGAGAATTCTTCACATAGAGATTTTGATCCAATCCTCTTTTTTTAAATTCAATCTTCTTTAGATAAGAATCTAGTCGAGAGTACCACACTCATGGTGCCTATTTCAGATCATATTGTTCATTCTTTAATCTTTAAAAATTTATTTCATCATTACCAATCATAAAACCCACTGATTTTTCAATGTAGACTTCTTATTTAATAATGTCATTCAAAAAAGATGTTTTGACATCCATTTGATACACTCTGTATCCTCTTTGAATTTCCATGGAAATAAAATTTTTGATTGAATATAATCTAGCTACCAGAGAAAATGTTTCTTCAACATAAACACCTTCAATCTATGAATATCCTTTACACACCAATCATGCATTATTTATGATCACATTACCATGATCATCGAATTTATTCTTGAAAATCCACTTCGTACTAATCACATTGTGACTTTCTAGTCTCTTAATAAGATCCCATTTCTGGTTCTTGTGAATCTGATCTAACTCTTCATTCATGTATTTCACCCATGATATATCCTTTGAGTCTTATTCCAGTGAGTTTGGTTCAACAATTCATAATAAGGCATGTTGTGAATTATTCATCATTCTCTTTGTCTATGTGGGTGTTGTACAATCCCCAAAGATGTTGGATTGATCAATTTATGATCTTTGATTCCTCCTAGGTGGTTCAGAATAATTTTTTTAGCTATGGTTTCCTATTTCGATTCTTATTCGGAATCAACATTATGTTGTGATGTCTGAATGTTTTTCACTACTTCCTTTACTTATTTATTTGAATCTATTATATGTCCATTGTATTCTACATCTTCAATCGCATCCTCATAAGACCCCCTCATGGTATTTTTGGTCTTATCTTCAATGATACTAACATCACTTCATTACAAAATTCTTCCAAGATGGTTATTAAAACATTTTTAGGATTTTCTATTCATTGAATATCTAAGGAATATTCCTTCATCTGTAGCATCACCATACTTCCCTTGATTTCATTCTTTGTTTCAAATGAAACATTTACTTCTGAAAACATGAAAATACTTCAAAGAGGGATTCCTTCCATACCACAACTCATACAGTGTCTTGGTTTATCCCATATAAATCCCTATTTGATTTCGAGTATACACTATAGCTTAAACAACCTCTTTTTAGTAATGGAATGATATACGACTCTAAAACAGAATAGTTCTAACCATATTGTTCACCTATTGATTCCTACTTTAAATAACTCCATTTTTTTGTGGGGTTATCACATCATCCACATCATGTTTTATTCCATGTTTCTCCAATAATTTTTAAACTCAATGGATGCATATTCTCCTCCATTGTTATACCACAAAACTTTGATTATTCATACAGTATCATTCTCAGCTATCTATCGATACATTTTCATGCAATCAAGCACTTACAGTTTCTTGTGTATAAACATCACACAATAAATTATACTATAATCATCAATGAAAATAATACTGTAAATTTATACATACATTCTAGAAACATTTATCAGATTGCATACATCTGTATGGATGAGATCAAGAAGATTTGATGCCCTTTTCTTCTTTGGCCAAGATGAACTGCAGACTAGCTTCTCTCGTATGCAAGCATCACAAGACTTTTCTTGTTCACATTTCAGATTGGGGATATCCATGAAGATATTAGATGAGATATATTTTCCATGTCTTATTGATTAATGTGACCTAACCTATGATTTCACAAGTTGTTTTCTTCTTCAACTATCATGTAGAAAATGTTCACTTTACTATCAACCTGATATAAGTTTCCATCTATTATGCATCCATTCATAATAGAATTCCCTATCTTTCTTATGACAGTACACCCATTTCTATTAAATGTCACCATCAATACCAAGTATCATATTTGACTCACACTCAGGAGATTTTGATGCAGATTGTTCACATAGAGAACTTTAGTTTTCTTCATCTCGCCATTAGCCAGTTTAGTACTTCCACTGCCTTTGGTCTTCAAAGCACCATCATTACCAAAAATTTCTATTCCATCTACCCTTTTATTAAAATTCATTAATATTTCTGTATTTCCCATCACATGGGATGATAATTTCCTATAAAGGATCTAGGTGATTATACTCTTTGTAGCTTTGAGAGAAACTTCTATAAGGTTAGATTTATCAATTTTCTTCTTTTGTTTCCATGAAATATTTGGTTGATTGAAGGATAGATATGACCTTTAAAATTTATTTTCCATGTGAAAAAGTCCATCATACTCATAATATTCTTATAGAGGATAAAATCTAGTTGTAAGAGTATCACTATCTGGTTGACGAGTATTGGCTTGTCTCTAAGTTCTGGAAGAATTGTTCATGCCTCTCCTCTACCTGTATTAAAAAGCTTAATGGATAAAGTTAAAACAATGAAAACAATATCCATAGATATTATTTCTTCTATAAGAAGTAGTATATTAATTAATTCTTATTTTTTGACTTCTTAGATCTTCCCCATTCAAATAGATCCTTGCCTCTTCATAGTAGGACAAGGTATGGCCCAAATAGCCATAGAATTGGCATTTCATAAGAGGAAATGTATTACCACTTCTATTTCCACCATGTATCCTTACTTAGGAAAATAGTTTGATTGAATATCATTTCAACAAACTTTTTTATATGATTCCATTCTCCTTTCAGTTTGGTTTGAGGTACTATTTTTTAGAACTTCAGTTGACTATGCATTATGTCCAACTTTCAGATTGCCTTTATTTTGACCTATTTTATTTTTAGCATTTGATGTTTTATCATCACATATAATTCCTTTTTTTCACATGAATGTGGATATTTTCCCATTGAAATCATTCTCTAAACCTTTAGAACCACACTTATCTCTCTCAAGTAACTCAACATCTGAGAATCTTCCAAAATGTATTTTCTTCTTTGTTTCCTTTGAGTTTAATTCACTTTCAAGTTTACTTCTAAAAGTAACAACGTATTCTTCAAGTCCCACAGTAGTATTGTATTTATCCTCCAGTCTGGATGTAAGGCCATTGATAACCTTTTCCTATTATTTAATTATGACCTTAAGTTCAACTATGTCTTCTACGATTTCAAAGGATTTTGAATTTTCTTTTACTTCTTCCAGTCAATTAATTTTATCTTCCAGTCGATCAACATATTCTAATGACTCTTCCACAACTAATATCCACTTTTTTATTATATTTCTATAATTATCAAGCTCACAAAGAGCATCATCAAGTTTCATCTTGAGATCAGCATCAGAAATCAACTGATTATCTCAATATTTATCTTTTGATGGATCTGAATTTTCAATAACAACCATCATAGATGCTTGGGTTCTAGATATAAAACCTGGTTGTTCATCCTTAAAAAATTCATTTTCATCATCTTATTCTTTATAAACATATCTCTTTATCTATAATTTCTTTCCATATTTTAAGTCTCCCTTTTGAGAAAACCTTTTACAAGGTTTATAGGAGTTTTCTTTTTAATTTTCTTCATCATAGAACTTCCTTGAGCACTGAGAGGAAATGTGACCAACTCTACCACAATGAAAGAATGACTAGGGTAGTTTTCCTTCAAATATACCTTTTATTCTCTTTAATTTCTTGTAAAATAGATAAAGGGTTTCATCTTCCTCATTTTCTTCATTAGAACTATCTCCTAAAATCTCAAGTTTTTCCATGGATTTGAATTCCATCTACTTGCTAACACGACTTGTTGCATCCTCTGGTTTCAATCTCATTTCATAATCCACCAGACTGCTCAACAGATCATCCATGGAATGTTTTGAAAGATCCCCTTCCTCAAGGGATAAAATTTTTGGATTATAAATAGGTTAAAGTCTTCTTAATATTTTCATTACAATGTAGATGTATTTAATCTCTTCACTAATCCCACAAATAGATCCTATAACTTCAGTAATTTGATTGAAAAGGGTATTTTCATTTTCATCATGATGAATCTTCAGATCATCAAACATATTGTACAATAATTTAATTTTCCCCCCTTCAATTTTTTATCACGTTCATATATATTTTAAAGAATTTTCCATATATATACCTAGATGGGGTTCAACTCATAACCTTTAGATACATTTGGTCAGATAGTGCCTTAGTAAGGGAATTTTTCACTTTGGCATATTTATCAAACATTTTATGGTCTATTTCAGTCATATATAGTCCTGTTGCATCAATTAACTGAATTCCTTATGTAGTAGAAAAGAGAAATTCCATTCCACGAGATCTTAGATGAGATATCATCCTATTCTCCCAAATCTGTAAGTTATTTCCAATAAAGAGGGGGACTCCCCTGACATTAACTAAGTTCACCATGAAAACAAAGAATTAAAGATTTAACAACAATATGTACCCTTTTCTACCACTTGAGGTACCGTAGAACACCCTGACTTGGGAGGGGTGAATCAGGGTGTCAATTTTTTCTCTTAAAGTGAAAATTCATGTTACCATGTTGGAAGGAACCTATTAAACCAATCTAATGGGAAAGAACGATAAACAAAAAATCACATGAAAAGAGAGAACACAACAATTTTACTTGATTCACCACTAAGGCTTAGTCTAAGGATCATACGCTGATAGTGTGCCACTCATACCTAAATTCACTAATCTTAAATAGTTGCAGAGTACAAGAGTTTGGACAAAATCACTCTATTCCAGGAACACCACCTTCAAAATATTTTAGGGATAGCTCACTACGTCCCTCAGAACACTTCCAACGACTCCCCCTTTCTCACTGCCTTAGGAGAAATCCATACATAGTTTATGGACTTTTAGATCCCTTAATATGCATTAAATTATGAATCCACAACTGTATATAGATTCTTTTTTAAGTCCTATTTTTACCTATAGATGTAATTCACTTTTCCGCGTATTTTTAGTTCATGAACTATTCCTCCATGAACTAGCCTGCTTTCTCTATGAACTACACTGCACCACGTAGTGAGTATGCTTCTTGGAGCACCTATAATCCATAGAATACCTCTGTTTCCACATACTATCCCCCTTATGTGAACAATATCTCCTTTTTGGACCACTTATTCCTCCACAGACTAAATTTTATTCTTTGAACTGTCCCTTCTTCATGGATGAGTTCTTTTTCTGTGGACTGCCTCTCCTCCATGGACTATTTGATGTCCCATGGACCACCTCTTCTCCATGGATCCTTCTTCCTTTCTAGGCTATTATGCCCTTCAAAACCCCTTCATTAATAGTTCCCACAAATTCCTCCCCCTTTCATGAAATCCACCTCACTAACCTCTTCTCCTTCACAGACTCATCACAAACTCTTTCAAACTTAGATGAATTTTTTACTAGAGTGAAGATGTTTTCTAATGAAAAAAACATCTATTTAATGATGGGATTATCGATCCTTATATAGAAAAATAGATCTGAAAAATCTACTAATACATTTTACTTAAAAATTTGATGCGGTATAGACCTCACCACATACTTATCCTTCTGTGAACCATTTTCCCTATGTGGTCCGCATACCGCCACTCCTCCTTCACGACATCTAATCTCCTCCATGAACAGATCTCTTCCTCTTAGCTGCAAATTATGTGCCTCTTATGAACTGTTTGCCTCCCACAAACCATAAGGCTCCTTCTAATCATCTCCCCTATGAGGTCAACATACCATGCTTCGCAGTCTGCATAGCACTGCTATGTAGAAGTACTCACTTTTCCATTTTTCCACACCATTCCACGTACCTCCTATGTGGTCCATGAACTACCCTTCGCGGTCTATGAACCGTGTACTCCTATATGTAAAATCTTTCTTTTCCAAAAAAACTCCCTATTTGAGGCCCAAAAAATTGGAAAACACTCGGAAAATGTGCCACCTTAAACACCTTCTCAGGCCTGTACTATAAGATAACTTGTCTTGCAAACTCTTTGATCAATGCAATGTGGATTACCAATATACACAAACCATACACCATTTCCAGAAAAGAACAACCTTGGTTTCAAAAATTTAGTGTATATGGACATGTCTAATTAATGAGGTATAAATTAGATTCCTTTAAGAAATTTAATGAATATAATAATGAAGTTTAGAACTACCACCTTAATAATATAAAGAGACTCCACTTTGTATATAGTGGTAATATCTTAACTAAGAGTCCATTGATTATCTACAATATTTTAGGATATTATCTTAACTCAATCTTCCTTATACACTAAAATGGAATGATATAAGTGAAAGGAGGAACCACACTTTGTTGGACATGGTGAGATTAATGATTATTCATGCAAGTATTTCCTTATCCTTTTGGGTATAAACATTATATAAATTAGTGTACACACTAAATTGAGTACTAACTAAAGAGTTAAATAGAGTTCCATTCAAATTATGGAGTGGAAAGAATTTTTTTTTCTCACATACTTGTACTTGGGGATGTGAAACATTTTTTAAGGATAAATTTGAAAAAAAAATTCACCTTGAGGAATTAAGTGTATATTTATAGGAAAACCCAAAGAAAATAAAGGGTATTACCTATATGACCCATCATAAAAAAAAGGTAATAGTGAAAAGATAATCCATATTCCTTGAGAGGGAGAACATACCTAAAAGAGATATTAGGATCAATATAGAATTCAATGAAGTCATGGGTCAAGGTACACAAGATTTGGAACATGAATAGACTCCACAAATCCCCATGGAAGCAAAGTTTCTAGAGACACAAGTACTATATAAAAGTAATATAGTGGTTAGATAACCACAAATATATGGTTTTCTAGTCACAAATAATGGATACTCATTACTAGTTTATACTGATGAACTTGTGACCTACAAGGAATTAGTAAGTGGAACAAAATATAACAAATATAAAGAATCCATGAATTATAAGATGGGTTCCAAATACCAAAACCAATTATTGATTTTGGTGGATCCTATAATGTATGTAAATCCTACCGGATGCAAATGAGAATTCAAGAAGAAAATAGACATAGAATGTAGAGTCACCACCTATAATGTTAAACTGGTTTAAAAAGGGTTTAAATAGTAGAAATAATTTGACTATAATGAAACATTTTCATCGGTTTCTATGATAAAATTCATCATAATTATACTTGTCATGGAAATTTACTATTATTATGATATTTAGATAATGGATGTCAAAACAACCTTCCTTAAAATGAAAATTGTGGAATATGTCTATATGTAAAAACTAGAAGGGTTTGTGACTCCAAAATATACCAATAAGGTATGCAAGTTGTAGAGATACATTTATATATTAAAGTAAGCATCTAGGTGATGTAAAATTCATTTTTATGAAGCTATAAGTTAATTTGGTTTCATAAATAATGAATTTGAGCCTTATGTCTATAAGTTGTTTAGTGGGAGTGAAGTTGTTTTCTTAATAGTATATGTCGATGACATATTAGAAACTATAAATGAGATATCGGTCTTATAGTTTGTTAAGATATAGTTGAGCACATGTTTCTCTATGAAATTCATAGGTTAAGAAACATGTATTCTTGGGATCAAAGTCCTCTATGATAGATCCTAGAGGCTACTTGGACTAATTCAAGGTAAATATATTGACAAGGTAATAAATAGATTCAGCATGGAACAATCCAATAATGAATTGTTTCCAATGTCACATGAAATTCATCTCTCCAAGAAAATGTGTCCTCAGACATAATATGAGAGAAATATGATGGCTAGGATCCCATACAGATCAGTGTTAGAGTAAATCATGTATACCATGATATTTGTGAGAATAAATGTTTTCTACACCTTGAACATGATAGGCATATATCAAGTAGATCTAGGATAACACCATTGGATGAAAATCAATACTACCCTAAAGGATATGAGGAATTATAAGGATATTTTCCTAATTTATAGAGGATATTCAGAGATAATAATTAGTGGATATACATATTCTAGTTTCCAAAAATATAAAGATGATATAAAATTAAAATTAGGATATGTATTCACTCTCAATGGTGGATTTTTGTGCTGGAAGAGTTTAAAGAATCCAGTGTTCACTGATTCTACAATATAGTTTGAGTATATTAAGATTTCTGATATAACTAAGGAAGTTACATGAATGTGAAAATTCATAAAAAATATTGATGTAGGGACTAACAAGAAGGATCTCATCACACTATAATATGATAATACTATAATTATGACTCTTTCTAATGAGCCAAGGTATCATTAGTGGATAAAGAATATACTATAGATGTCTTATCTCTTTAGGGAATTTTCTTAAAAATTAGAAGTCAGAGTAAGTAGAGTTTCCCTATAAGAGAATGTGGTGGACCCATTGACTAAAGATCTAGCTTAAAAGAAGCATTAATATCATGTGAATGCTAGTGGAATAAAATTCATTGGTAGTTGTCTCTAGATAAAGTGGGAGTATATTAGAGCTGGTTCCCTAGAACCAACTAATTTTTAATTTAGATTAAATGGATATTGAAATAATTTAATATTAATAAGTGACCTATCTCATATTTATTATTCTTTTATGTAACATTAATGTGATAATTTCCTTAGAGTATTTTTTGTATCGAAAGGTCATAAGAGTTTTTTATTTTGATGAGAACCTTGAAGTGGAATGGAAATATTATAGAACATATAAGTCCTATGGTCAAAGTGAATCATCTAATATGATACAAAGATTTAGAATATTAGGTGCTTGATTCTCATAAGTAGTTGATTCTTAATATCATAAAGTTCACACTTGGTAATATCCAAGATAAGAGATTATAAATACAGACCTTCTAGTAGGAATTATAATTTTTTTCCTATCATTGGGTATTACTATCTAATTTTTTTTCTATTGGTCCTTATACTTGAGATTATTCTTAACGAATATCATGATTCATATACTTTGAGGTATTTCCAAAAACCTTGATGAAATATTTTCACTATGAAATAGGATTTTTTGGGTTCATTATGAATGATATTACATAAATGGATGAATTAATAAAGTATTTTTCCCTTCCATGAATGTAAGATAATATCACATTCTTTTGATTGAAATATAACCATTGAACTAAAATACCTAACCATGGTGATTTATGAGTTTGTTTCAAAAATTTCAAGAAAGGAATATCAAGCATATATGTTTCGGACATTAGTATGCAACCTTCTTGATGATATATTGAGACAAAGTGATTATAATACACAATCAATGTTCATATGTTGTTGTTGTCATTACAAAATTTAATTATTACTATATGGGTGCCTTAACGCATTGCTAGAAAAAAATCATGGACTTGAGGTAAGTCTACCCAATGAAACTAAGGAAGAGTCCTAGACAGACAAAAATATAGTTTACCCATTTATCTTAGATGGAATAAACATTATTCCTAAGATCAAAAAATAATATTTATCCAAGAATGACTGATTACAGTTATTCAATCACTAATTATATTTAAATCAAAATATAAATGTGAGTTAAATATTAAATAAATAATTATTCACAAGATCATGGTTGTGATATTTATTTATTTAATGAATAATATTTATTTATTATTTGTGGTTCAGTAAACACTAAGGAGGGTGGTCATCCAGAGTTATGTGATCAAAAACATAAATGATATAATCTTAAACATCATTCACATAAGTAATTAATTATTTATTTTATAAAATGATATTTACTTTTTAAAGTGGTTATGTATCATTATATAATGATAATATTATATTTACAGGCATGTGGAATATATTAGGGTTTTTATTTGATTAAGGTACTTTGTACAATTATTGATATGAAACCTTAATTATATATATATACCCACTTGTATCATTTTATAGAAGAATGAATTTTTTTTTGGATTACATAATGAATTTACACTCTAGATAATTATCTATAAGAAGAAAATATATAGGGTTAATCTCAAGATTGAGATAATTTATCCACCTCCTTCCTCCCTCTTAAGATTGAGAGAATAAGAGAGACAATCCTCAAACCAAGTATTGTGTTTAAATAAAAGGCGAGAGATGAAAAACAATGAGTACCTTCATGCTATCACCCAGAGTTCCATCAACAATGATATGAGATTTTGGAGTATGCATGGATCCTTGATAGAGATATTTTACTTTATACCTTCTTAGAGTAATGATAATACAACTTGAATTAGGATTTACTGATCAATATATTCATCAAAAAGAGAATCCCAATATTGAGATAATTATTATTATTAAATTAATTATAAATTTAATGTTAGAAGATATTATTTATATTCTATGGTTTATTTCATCTATTTTATTCAGATATATTCATTATACATAATGATTATTCATCATTTTTATGGATTATTCCATAAATCCAATGAAGAATCATCATTGGGCATGGGTCCGACCGACTTATGCTATGATTAGAACTTTAACCCATGAGATATGTCTCTCTCTCAACCTTCAGCTTCCAATTTCTTAGTTTTATGGTTTTTTTAATTTATGATGAGGTATTAAATTTCATTCTACTCATGGGTGATGATTTCTGGGCTGTGGTCATGAGTATTTGTGATAATCTTGTGGGTTTTTGTGTTGTAGGTTTTTTGTGATGTTTTCTATTTTTTTGAACCTTTTTCATTCTTCTCAATGTGTGTTTTGTATTTTTATCTGTCAAAGTCATGGTGATAGGTTTTTTTGGGTTTTGGAAATTTTGTATTCTGGCTATTTCTACCATCGCTACTGATGTTTTGGGTGTTCCCAGTTTGGAGACATTGCCTATTTCTACATGAGGATCCATCATTTAGTGTTTCTTTTCACACTTATATTAATGTTTAAATCTCAAGTCATTGATTTATGTGGTAATTTATTTCTATGGAACTTTATTTTCATCCAATTTTTTTATTTCATTAGTTTTATGATGGTTTTTTATCATTGGGAATGTATTATTAGTATCTTTTTACTAGATTTGTTTATCTTTTGTACTAGGTTTTTTATATCCTAGTATAAAAAACCACAATAATTTTTTAATTCATTTTTACATGTCATTCAATGTATATACAGAAAAATACGAACAAAAAAACATGATGTTGAAAAAATAAATTATATAAAAAAACACATGATATTTAAATAAACACAGAAAACATATAAAAAAGACAAAAAACATACAAAAATATATATAAAAATAAAAAATAACCAAGATAATGTAAAAAAATTAGAAAACATTTATATGAAATTTAGATAAACAAATATAACATTTATATATACAACTAGGTATGGAAATGGGTTGGGCTCCCACTAAAGTGCAAGTGCCTAAACCTGAACCCATTTAGAAATAATCAAACTTGAACCTATCTAATACTTGTAACTTAAATCCAAATTTCAATACCAATTAAAAACCTGAAACTATTTAAATAATAAATTATATTAATTATTTTTTTAAAATTTATATGTTTTTTAGGGTAAAACCCATTTAGAACTTGAAATGGAACCCATTATATATATATATATATATATATATATATATATATATAGGTTTCAGGTACCTTATAAGAGGAACCTAAACCCAATTCAAAGGTACCTGGTCCTAATATTTTTAGTTTATGTAAAGCTGAATCTTCAATTACCAAGTTTTTATTTTCATCCATTTACATATAATGTAAAAAACACAAAATATGAAAATAATTTACTTGTGATTGTGATTTTATATTTGTTTTCAATAACATTCATTTAAAGATATTAAAATACCCAAAAAATTTATTTACTATACTTAAGTATAATGAAAATCTATGGAAATAATTTGGTCATTTAATGAATACATTTTATGTATTTAGTTTTGATTGTTGAGGTAAAAAAACATGTCATGTGTTAAGATATATCTACTGGAGTACATAAAACAAATTTTATGTATTGAGTAAAAAATCCTTTAAAATAAAAAATGCATTACACATTTTCATTTAAAAAACATTAACCTAGATAACATAAACTTAATGTGTTTTCATTTAACATTAAGATACAATCACATGACATTTATTGTAAACCACATATCATTTGTGTGACATGCGAAGGAATTCAAGAAAATCAAGAGATTTCAAGACTAGTATTTAAAAAAAATACACAATCTATGTTATAACATAAGATCCATCATACCAATATATGTATTTCTAAATGGATCATGTATAAAAATATTTTATTCTACATAAATTAAAAAAAATGAAAACTCATTCATTAGTGTGATCCTGACGTAGTCTTCTTGTCATCATAATTTCATGGCATAAAGTATCCATGTGAGGAGCCTTTTAGTTCATCCACACATACCTCAATAATTTTTGGGTTCAATGTTATTCAATTTCTATCTAATATAATAGATGATCAAAGGTATTTACAATGTCTATATGGTCATGCTAAGAATGTGTGATCAATTTGTAAAGAAAAATTAATATGATCTCATTCTTCATTCTTGTTTCTAACTTTAAATATTTAAAGGGAAGACAAAAGAAGTGTAAATTCATTAAATATACTTTTAATACTATTATTGTTTCTAAAATGATTTTAAATATCTTGGTCAAAGTTTCTTTATTTTTACTGTATTTCCTGATAAAAGTTAACTTATAAAACTAGTGCATTATGTCGCTAGTGACTTAGGTAACTTGTTGTAAGTTTCATGAATATTTCATCCCTTTATTATAATACTCTTAAATGTCACATGATGAAATATGAACCATTAAATCCATAATGTCCTACCCCAGTGTGATCGCAACATTGAGACAAAACAAAACATGGCATCAAGTAAAATATCCTTTTATCACAGGCTAGAAACTATATCCAAGGGTCTAAGATACCTCTTCAAAAATTATTTACCATAAAATGGACCATTAAATTAAATAAAGAGATAATAAATAATAAAACATAAATTACAAGTAGAATAGATTAAAATCAAATCAATACACTCAAAATAATATCCCAACATGCCCGCATGCATCATGCAGTCAACCATGGCTCAAAGGAAAGTCATACACACCAAAATTTAATGAATATAAATAAAAAAGATGATGAAAATAAGTGATAATATCACACTACTAAACACTTATAAAGTCCATGAACAAAGCTACAAACTTTATCAAAACACTAACTCTCAACTATAGAGGCCCCATGCTTTTACTTGAAATTCCATGCATGTAATTTTCTTGCACATGTGGTGTGTACATACAATAAGTGAGAAAATAATACTTAGAATAAACGAATCTAAATTCTTCCATATTAAGGAGTAAATATGTTAATATATATATATATAATAGTGTAATTCCAAAAATAATCAATCACCAATAATTTTATTAATATGATAAAAGAGTAAGTGAAACCGATTCACCCAAACAATTCATCTAAACTCCGAATAATGCTAGTAACTTTGGGTGAAGAAGAATTCTCATTGCTCATCATGAAATACCAGTTTCACCCAAGGTCAAGTGTACACATGGAATAAGTCCATCCTACCAACTACAACCCATAAAATCATATACAATACACCCCTCATGGTCAACCATTCTATATCATTTAATATCATATATCCACCCCCTTAGGTCCAATTTTTTCATATAATGTCATCACATATATTAATCCCCTTAGTTTCAAATATTTTATATTGTGGTATATCATATATCCATTCTCTCAGGGTAAACTATGTCATATCATGGAATATCTTATCTCATCCCACCATAGGCCACATGAAAGTGATCACTATTATAGCTCAACAAATCACAACATGGTTATTGATAACATCCCACACATCACTTAAATTGCAATATAACATATCAGTTTCAACCTTTGACAACTCATTTTACATTCTCCCCCCTAAATAGAATATCAAATCAAAATGAATAAAAATATCAATTTCTAACATCAAATATCATAATTTTAATAAGAAAACACACATTAAGAACCCCTAACAAGGTCTCCATCCCATAATTTTAAATCAAAGGTTTTTTACTTAACCTTTACCTAGTTAATTAAATCCCATAACCATTTAAATCCCCAATTCTAACTCTCTCTTACCATTATTCATCTTGGAAAAAACACACACTTTAACCCCTAATCCATGAGGTTGATTCCCTAGGCTACCATTTTAACTTATTCCCATTAATTAGTCCATATTCAAAAACTAATAATACCATTATGGGAATAAATCCACTAATTATGCACACTAACAATTTCAAATCATCCTGAAACACATAACAGATTCCATTGTCACATTACATGAATTTATAAGGTGTTGTTCAACATTTAACACATCAATTATCCCATTATATCATAATTTATAGCCTTTTTTAACAATTTAAAATCACCACATTAATGTACATTTAATTTCGGCATTCCATTTAGGTCTTTCCATTTCCAATTCAACATTAAATTCATGGTTATTTCCTAATTCTAGCACTAAACCAATAATTTAGGGATATGATTGTCATTCAATATGTCATAATAAATTCATCTATCAAAAAATTAGACCAATTGACAATCCAACTAATAAATAAAATTATTTTAAATCACCAAGTATTCCATAATTCATATATAATCTAAAGATTAATCCTTTATAAATAAATAGGTCACTCACAACAATGAAGACAAGTAATACACCCATGATAAGGGCCTTTAGTAACTCCAAGAACTCAACAATTCTAGATTTTTGTGAACTAAAATAAAGGGAAAGATGATTAGAAACAAAAAATGATCTAAACATCACCTCTATTGAATAAAAAGGTAATATTCATAAATAAATTACCAAGATGAATAAAACACACCAATTAGATCTCCAATCTGAGATTAGATGAAGCTATAACCAAAGCCCAGGGATGGAGAATGTAGAGAGGGATTTATTTATCCAAAATTCCATAAAATGTATACCAATGATCTCTAAATCTAAGGGATCGTGAGTTAAGAACCAAATATGTAACCAAGAGAAGGTTAAACTACCCCTCATTAAAAAAACACATAGTCTTTATCATGTAACGATTTGAGACTCATTGGACACCTAGTATCACACTAGGCACCATGTGAAATCCCATTGGCCACCCAGTGGTAGGTGCAATGGGCCTACTCCCCTCTCTTAGCTAGTGAGCACTCAACACCCTATAACCAAGTACCCAATGTCCTTTTTTGGTAAATTCCTAGTAAATAACGTTATAATTCTCCAAATTCACTCCTCTTAATCTTAAAATACAAAAAAATACTTCAAAATAGGCTAAAAACAACATCAAAGACTTAAAATTAAATAAGAAACATGCCTCAATAAAAAGTTTCAATTATAAACTCCCTATCATAAGGATTCTCATTCCTGAGAAAAATATTTATCTATTGGGACCTCATCACCACTTCTCATTCCCAGGTATTTTCTTATACATGTCTATGCTTCCATAAGACTCATAAAAGAGGCACAACCTTACCCTGAAACTATTTATCACTAAAATAAACAATCCTCACTAGATTCTCCTCAAAGGAAGAATTTGACTCTAACTCTACATCCTCACACTAAATCAAATGAGAAGGATTTAGTTTATACTTTCTTAACTAGGATACATAAAATACATCATGTAGTTTTCCATAATTCAATGGTAGTTCCAACCACTAGGCAAATATACTAAGCCTCTCCAAAACCTCAAATGAACCAACAAACTTTAAGGCCAAAATTTCTTGATTATTGATCCTCCTATTCCCCAACTAGGGTGAGACAAAAGGAAAACATAATCCCCTTTCAAAAACCCAAGAGGTCTATGTTTAAGATCAATATACAACTTATTTCTATTTTTAGTGACAATCAAACTCTTCCTAGCCATATACATGTGATCAAATGTCTCTTGCACCAATCTATACCCAATCAAGGTTTCTTCCTAAGATTTCATCCAACCAAAAGGAGAGAGACAAGAACAACCATATAAATCCTAAAACAGTGTCATATTAATCAAATATTGGTAGAAATTATTATAAAAAACCTCCATTGAAGGAACATGATAATTCCATGAACCACCAATGTTAAGGAAATGTACTCTAATCATATCCTTAGGGATCTATAAGGAATAATCAAACTATTTTTCTATTTGTGGATGATAATATTTACTTAAATTCACTTGAGATTATAAATCCTATTATAAGAATTTACAAAAATATGATGTGAACCTTATGTCATGACCCGACACGATTATAAGGGGTATTTCATGAAGTCTCACAACCTTATCAATGCAGAGCTTCCAAATCTCATCAATCGTATATGCCTCCATAATTAGTAAGAAATGGGAAACTTTCTTCAACTAATCAATAGAAAACCATACCATATATTTCACATTCTACGACTTCTATAACACTATCAAAAAAATCTATGATGAATTCATTCCAATTACATTATGGAATAATAAAGGACTAAATCTCACCTGCTAGTCTCTGATGCCTGACTTAACCCACCAACTGAAAAAGCATCTTGAAACAAACCCAACCATATTACGCTTCATTACTAACCACCAGAAGTGTCATCGACCAATATATTACATCTTATCAAATCGAAGATAAACTTCCCACTAGGATATATGAACAACTCTCATCGCCTCCTCTCATAAATACATAAGAACATAATGCCTCCCATGATAATACTAGGAAAAAGAATCTCTAAGAACCCATATGAGAATATGCTACCCACCATATAGATTTCCATAATAAACTTAACACTCGTAATAAAAAATCTACCTCTCCTTCATCTTCCCCATCAAGGAAGAGGTGATAGGAAAAGGTTTAAGAAAAAAATGACCTTCCCCCTTATAAATATATCAAAATTCATCTCTAATAACAGATTCATAATATGAAACTGCTCTTAATTCCTAAAAAATGTCCACTAGGATATCATTCTCAATGAATAATTGGAAACATTCATTTTCATGGGTGTATATTTCATATGAAAGTCAAATGGATGAAGATACTCACCCCACATTCTCTTACAAATATTTAAACCCCTCTAAGAAAATATACACTTCAAGTTCTCATGATTAGTGAATAATAAAAACTTTTCACTAAATATATAGTTTCAATAACACTTAAAATCATGAACAACTATAGATTATTCTATATCATGAGTGGGGAGATTCTTCTTGTATATCCTGATTTTCTAATAACTATACAGAACTATATAACCTGCTTGAATTAATACATAGAGAAAACCCAAATCAAAAGAAAAATAATACACCTCATATCATTTCTTGGGATTTGTTAATATGAGTATAGGAATTGATTTCAATATCTTATTCAGCTATTGGAAGGAAATCTTACACTTACCACACCCCTCAAACTTCACTACCTTCTTATTTAGTGTCAGAATCAACACAACTAGGTGAGAGAAGACCTGAATGATGCAGAGATAATATCCATCAAAGCATAAGAAATTCCAAATATTTAAAATATTATTTAGAACCTCCCAAGATAGAATATCTTCCACCTTATTAGTATATATTTATATCCTTGATTCCAAAATAAAAATTCTGAGGAAATTTACCCCTAGAATCTAGAACTAGTACTTAGACATCTTACCATATAAGCAGTGGGATTATAAGGTATCTAAGAAAAGATCCAAATGATCTCCACAGTCCTCATAGAACCATGAATATATTATAATATGATAAATAAACATAATCATAAAGGAATCTAAATTGTGATGAAAGATAGGATTTATTGGATCTATAAATATCAATGGTGAATTCTTTACTCCAAATGATATCACCTGAAAATCATATTGTTCATATATTATTTGGAAATTCATATCAGTCACATCAATAGATCAAACACCTAGTTGATGATAACCAATTTAAAGATCAATCTTATAAAACCATTGATATCCCCTTATCTAATCAAATATATCATTGATCTATGGTAAATGATATTAGTTCTTAATGGTTACTTGGTTCAATATGTGGTAATCAACACATAATCACAAAATCCCATCAACTTTCTTAGTGAAAATAACTAGAGCACCCTAAAGAGATACAATCTAATAGATATATCCCTTGGACCAAAGATCCTCCAATCGAGTCCTGAACTCTAAATCTCATATGGTTCCATATGATAGGGAGTACTAAAAAGAGCCTCAGTACTCGGTACCAAGTCAATCACAAACTCCACCTCCTTCTTAAGTCGTGAACCCAAAATAAATCCCCAAGAAACATGTACAGATACTGATAAACTACAGAAGAAAAATTTAACTAGAAATAATCTCATCCATCCCAATATATATCCTTTCCACTTGAGATGTAATAACCCAACTATTCTAAATCAATACTCAGCCTACTGGCATGATAATCCCATTTCCCTAGAAAGACACATGACACATCACCAAAAGTATTGAATTTCATGAATTATTAGAAGTAGTCAATATGTACCCTAAAACATAACAATGGAATATGTACCAATAATCAAATAAAAACACATTATATATATAAAAAATAAATCCCATAGATGAGAAAACCCATATATATAATAACACAGAACAAACACCAATTAAAGGCTCATCCCTCCTCCCTATTGGGGTATCCATTAATAGAAATAAATAAAGTATCTCAATATCCAAATATGGGTTAGATATCATAGAAAAATGAATAAAATAACAATACACACTATAATGAAACAATACACTATCTAGGGTAGAGGTATCCAATATCATACCTATCACCATAAAAGAACCCTCACGAAAATCTACTGACACCTGATCAACTGCAAAAAACTACTGAGAACCTAAACTATAACCCTACCTCTAGGTTTCCTGGTTCCCCTATACCTTATAACCCCACTAATACTACAATTGAGAGCCTCTACCACCACCTTTTCATGATCTCCCAAATAACATATGCCTCAAACTCTACTGTAGAGAACTTTCCCATGCTCAAGATGCCCAAGTAGAAGTTGAACTATGGCCTCCACTCCCTTGAAAATTGTAACGTCCCAGGTAATTAAAGAATAAATAATTTTCATATTTATTAATATTTACGAATTAAATATTAATTTTAATTAAAAGGGGTTTCTACGTTCGATAGCGTACTCGATACGCAACGATGAGTTTCTTTGAAAACTTACGTTGCACACAAGTAATAAAATAATATTATTTTAAATGTTAGTTAACAAGTAGCCGTTGTACTAACGGGAATGGATAGAAATAACTAAAATATTATTATATATGTTTTTAAATATTTTTACATTTACCCAATAAAAGATAAAGGCTTAAAATACGGAAAGAGTTCAATTTTAGGCATGTATACCCTAATTTTCACTAAGGGTTCACTTATCACCTTTTGACGGTGAACCGTCATTAAATATAGTTTTGATCAATCTTATAAATTCTATTGGACCAAAAATAACTCTTCTTTAGAACCGGGACATCAAAATTTACTTTGTGTAAATTTTTGGTATCTTTCCGATAAAGTTCTTTTTTGAATGAATAGTATAAAATGTTGTATTTTAATTCAAAACCTATTTTTAATCTAATTTATTTATATGATTAAATTATCTTTCTAATTGGTTTTAAAGTGAAATTAGAAAATATTTTTACCATTAAATCCAATACTGGTCGTTGGAATTAATTTCACTTTGAAATCGGACTTAAAGTAGTGTCAATCTTTTGATACTTATTGTTTCATAAAAACACGCTATTTGCTCTGACAGCGGAATTAATTATTAAATTAATTAATGTGACTTATATGTTTTGAATTTTTTAAAATTGACTTCATTTTTGAATTCGTAATATCAAATATAGCTTAGGGTGAATTTTTGGTAATTTTCTGAAAAACTTCAATTTTTGATGAATAGTGAAACCACTAAGTGGTACTTATAAAAACTGATTTTCCGTTTAAATGAAATTTTGCAGTCATTGTGTTTTGATTTTCAAAAATCTGACATACATGGTTGTCATTAAGAAGTAAAATGTGGTTCAATGAGATTAAAATAATTTTTTTGGTGAATAGTAACTTATTAAGTTTTTAATCGCGATTAGAGGTAATTAGTGTAGTTTAAGGTAAAAATAATGCTTTAATAAAATGAGATGAGCTTGACACATGTCCTAACCCTATTGGTTGTGTCCTGGCCGACCAATACAACCCATGGGTTGATTTAGGGGACCCCATGGAGCCACTTGGGTGAGATAATGACTTTAATGCCTTTTTTTTAAATAAAAGTAAAAATGACACAAACATAATATGTTTTACGAAAAAAAAATTTACATGGGGTTATAAAGATCATATTTTTGATTATAAATATTCATTGGAAAGATAAAAGGATTTACTACATCATAGTATTTTTTTTATAATTTTTAGACTTTAAATAAATTAAATTATTTATGGCATCATTATGATGCAGCGATGCCTTCATTATTTAACGATTTAAATAAAATGGAAAGATAATGTAATATCTAAAACCTAAACATGTACAAAACCTATTGGATGGGAATATTTAGAAGCCTTATCATCTTATCTTCGAAATATATCAATGTGGGACCCTAGAAATTCGAAACACTTTTGAAAATAAAATAATAGTTTCATGATTTCCAAAAGTGACCCTCCTCTCCTCTTATAAAAGGCCCCCACCTCTACCTCATTTCACACAATCCTCAAGCCTTTGGATCGGCCATCCCCTGCCCATTTACTCTCTCCACATCCCTCTCCTCATCCTAGAGGATTCCCTTTGGGAAGAATCCTTTCAAAGGAAGCCTTTAGGCTCAAATCAAAAGGAGTTACACTTTTAAAGGACGTTAAAGAACGATCGAGTCAAGTCGGACCCGAGGTAAGGGACTTCGTCTCAATCTCCTTTCATTGAGGCATACTTCGTTTTATACACAACTTTCTTTTATAAGGTGTATAAACCCCTTTACTTTTACTTTTATACAAAAGGAATCTTTTTCTACGAAGCGTTTTACTAAACGACAAAAAGGAATGTTTTTTAACGTACGCGGTGACAACGACCTTTTCCGCCACCGCAAATATTATTTTGGTCTTTGGCTTCCTCAACAAGCCGTAATGTTTTTAAAATGAAATAAATACCATATACTCTTTTATGTGTTTTGTTATTGAAAATGGTTTTTATAAAGGATTCTATTATGATATATTGTGATTGAAATGTGGAAATGTTATCATTCCTTTATATTGGTTTTATGTTTTATGATTTTATATTGGTACTTGGACATTTGATGGGTGGTTACGTGATAAACCATATGATGGGTGGTGCCGTGAATACCAGGACGGGTGGTTACGTTATAACCTCCAATGCATTGGGTATGGAAGTCGGCCGTATGGCTATTCCATTAAGTATGTATTGAAATTGGCCGTATGGCTATTCCATTAAGTGATATGTGTGGAAGTCGACCGTATTGTTATTCCACTTAAGTATGTTTATGTCCCAAGTTACCTTTATATATGTTATGTGTTATTTATATGGGTTTTATGGTAATACTTTGGTTACAAAAAGGAAAGTAATGATACTTTATTCAGTGAAGAGTTTTTACTACTTCATGAAGGTGAAGGTATTACTTTGATAGAGTATACATGGTTTACTTGATGTTTGAAAAACTAACAGTTTTCATTCTTTGTGTATCCCTTACTGTGCTTTTTATGCTCACCCTAAGTTTTTTTGAAATGTTTTTCACAGGACTTAATGTGGAATAAGGTCAAGGATGGGATCAAGGGAATGTCATGCTATATAAAACATGGAACTAGACATGTTTCTTTAAGAGTTTTTTTTATTATGGAAACTTAGTATAAGTGACTACTTTGTAATCTTTTGAGATGTAATAGTTATGTTCTAATTCTCTAAAACTCTAAAACTGAAAAGATCCTCAACGTGAATTATTCATTTAATTCAATATTAAGTAAGGTTTAAGGTCGGGGCCTTATAGTTGGTATCAGAGGTCGGTTTAAACAACTTTAGGAGTTAGAAAAGTGTTAAATTATAATATGATTGAAATGATATAGAATTTACGGATTACCATGTTGCTTCACCTAAGATATTTCTGTGTTCAGAATGGTTTTCCGCAGAGGAAACAAAGAAACTATGTTGGGACGACATCAGGAGGAAGACAACCTTCCAAATCAGCAACCTGAGATGGTCGGAATCAGAACTGAATAGTTTGTTGCAGTGATGGCACAGTTGACTCAGGCTATAAATGGTGGTGGTATCCATGCACGAGATCAGCCAGATCAACCGCAGAGGAACATGTCAGTGGTGGAACATTTCATGAGGCAACATCCCCCATCATTCAGAGGATCATCTGACCCTGTGCAAGCTGAAGGGTGAATTAAAGCACTGGAGAAGATTTTTGATGTCATGGGGTGTTCAGAACATCAAAAGGTTAGTCTTGCTGTTTACCATTTTGAAGGTGAAGTTGATTAGTGGTGGTCGATGGTGAAACATATCAGGGATAGTGATGAGATTGAGGATCTTCACTGGGATGAATTCAAAGGTATGTTTCTTGAGAAATATTTTCCTAAGGTGGTTCGTCTTAGGATGGAAAAACAGTTCCTAGAATTGAGGCAGGAGGATGATTCAGTGGATGCTTATGAAGCAAAGTTCACTCGATTGGCAAGGTATGCTCCAAACTTCATACGAGATCTTGATAGTAAAATAAACCATTTTTACTCAGGGTTAAAGCCAAAGTATCGAAGGGCTTTAGCTTCTCGTGAGTTCAAAAGTTATGAAAAACTTTTTCGATGTGCGGAGAAGGTGGAAATGGAGTTTGCCGATGATCAGGTGTTCTATGACAAATAACAGAATAAGAGGTCTAGTTGGCAGGCAAAGGGGAAGAATTCATCAAAAAAGCAAGGAGGTAAGAAAACCAAATATCCATCCTGTGAGAAGTGTGGTAAAATGCATCCGGGAGAATGTTTATCCAAGTCTGGTAAGTGCTTTCGGTGTGGTAAGTCTGGTCATATTACTCGTAACTGTAAGGAAGATGATCAAGCAGGCAATGAAAAGCCGACGGTAAGATGTTTTAAGTGTAATGAAATGGGTCATTATGCAAACGAGTGTCCAACGAAGAACTCAACTGGGGGAATGCAGCCAGACTACAAGCAGAAAGGGGTGGTGAAATCCTTTGCAACAACTTCAGCAGATGTTGGGCCATTGAATGAAGTGGTATCAGGTACACTATTTGTTTGTTCAGATTATGCCAATGTGTTGTTTGATTCATGGTCTACACACTCTTTCATTTCTGAGAAGTTTTCTAGTAAATTGGAAATTCCATATCAAGATATGAATCCTGAAATTATGGTAAAAACACCCAGAGGGAACGTTGAGACAAAAAGGAATTATAAGAACCTTCCTATCCTTGTGTGTGGAAAGAATCTACCAGCAAACCTTATTGTTTTGCCTCTAGTAGAGTTTGATGTTATTTTGGGCATGGATTGGCTTTCTGTTTATCATGCTAAGATTGACTACAGAGCTAAAATGGTTTCTTTTCAGAAAGATTTTCAGTTTGTGTATAAGAATGAACCCTTGATTTTGATAACATATCAGGAAGTTGAGAAACTAGTAAAAGATGGAAATGAATGTTACCTTGCACATATTGTTGAAAATAAAGGAACTGTTTAGATTAATGATGTGCCAGTGGTAAATGAGTATCTTGATGTTTTTCCTGATGAGTTGTCTGGTATTATTCATGATCGGGAAGTTGAATTTACTGCTGACTTAGTTCCTGATTCGAAGACAATTTCAAAACCCCCATATCGAATGGCTCAAGTTGAACTTTTAGAGTTAAAGAAACAATTGCAGGAGTTATTAGATAAAGGTTTCATTCGACCTAGCACATCACCATGGGGTGCTCCTGTCTTGTTTGTTAAAAAGAAAGATGGATCAATGAGACTTTTCATTGATTATAGAGCCTTGAATAATATTACTATTAAGAACAAGTATCCTTTGCCTCATATCGATGATTTGTTTGATCAGCTCCAGGGAGCTCAGTATTTTTCGAAGATTGACTTGAGGTCGGGGTACCATCAGTTGAAAGTAAAAGAAGCAGATGTTCCGAAGACTGCGTTCCGTACTAGATATGGCCATTATGAATTTGTAGTTATGCCTTTTGGGTTAACCAATGCACCTGCTGTATTCATGGACCTTATGAATAGAATTTTGCATGAGTTCTTGGATAAGTTTGTGGTTGTTTTCATAGATGATATTTTGGTTTTTTCTAAAAGTAAAGAAGAGCATGAAATTCATTTAAGGGTTATCTTGCAAACCTTAAAATAAAATAAACTATATGGAAAATTCAGAAAGTGAGAGTTTTGGTTACAACAAATTTCTTTCCTAGTTCACATTGTTTCAAAAGATGGCATAACTGTTGATCCTACTAAAACAAAAGTTGTTGAAGAATGACCAAGACCCACAAATGCAACCGAGATCCGTAGTTTTCTTGGTTTGGCAGGTTACTACCGAAGGTTTGTTGAAAAATTTTCACGGTTATCTAGTCCAATGACTAAGCTAACTCGTAAGGGTGTTAAGTTCATCTGGAAAAAAGAATGTGATGATTGTTTTTAGGAGTTGAAGAGAAGATTGGTGAATGGTCCAGTTTTGGAACTTCCTTCCAGGAATGGTGAGTTTGTTATATACAGTGATGCTTCGTTGAAGGGACTTGGCTCTGTCCTTATGCAGAATGATCAGGTAATTGTTTATGCTTCACGACAGTTGAAAACTCATGAGGTAAATTACCCTACACATGATTTGGAATTAGCTGTTGTTGTCTTTGCTTTAAAAATTTGGAGGCATCATTTGTATGGAGTAAAGTGTGAAATATGTACTGATCACAAAAGTTTAAAATATATATTCACTTAGAAAGAATTGAACATGAGACAGAGGAGATGGCTGGAATTAATCAAGGATTATGATTGTACAATTCATTACCATCCGGGAAAAGCAAATAAAGTGGCTGATGCTTTGAGTCGAAAAAGTAATGCTTCATTAGCAATGTTGCATTTGGAACATGATCCTTTGGTTAAGGATTTGATGAACTTTGGCATAGAAGTTTTCAGTGCAGGAAGTTCTTCTGTTTTGTTTCAGGTATCAGTGAAATCTTCTCTATCAGACAGAATCAAGCAAGCACAGAAGCAAGACAGTGAGTTGCAGAAAAAGGTAGAGCTGGTTCAGAAAGGTATGTTGCCTGAATTCAACATTGATAATGATTGTGTTTTGAGATTTGGGAAGAGATTGTGTGTACCTTGTGATTCACAATTGAAGAATTAGTTGTTATGTGAAGCTCATAGTTCTCCGTTTTCAGTTCATCCTGGAAGTACTAAGATGTATAGAGATCTGCGGGAGTATTACTGGTGGGATGGAATGAAAAAAGATATTGCTGATTTTACTATGAAGTGTTTGACATGTCAACAGGTTAAAGCAGAGCGGTAGTTACCAAAAGGGATGCTTTAGCCTTTACCAGTGCCAGAGTGGAAATGGGAGAATATATCCATGGACTTTGTTGTGGGATTACCGAAGACATATCGAGGTAATAATGCAATCTGGGTTATTGTTGATCACTTGACTAAATCTGCTCATTTCCTTGCTATACGAGATACTTTTTCCCTAGATCAACTTTCCCGTTTGTATCTTAAAGAGATAGTCAGGTTACATAGAGTTCCCCTCTCCATTGTATCTGATCGTGATCCCAGGTTCACATCTAACTTTTGGAAAGGCCTTCAAAATTCGTTGGGTACTGAATTAAATTTTAGTACAACTTTTTCATCCTCAATCAGATGGGAAGTCAGAACGAACAATTCAGACCTTGGAGAATATGCTACGAGCTTGTTCGATGGATTATCAGGGAAGTTGGGACCAACATCTTTCTTTGGTTGAGTTTTCTTATAATAAAAGTTTTCATTCCAGTATACAGATGGCACCATTTGAGGCATTATATGGGAAGTGGTGTCGAACTCCAGCATTTTGGGATGAAGTGGGTGAAAGGAAGATGATGGGACCAGAATTGGTAGAAGAGATGGCAGAAAAAGTTCAGTTGATTCAGAAGCACATGAGAACAGATCAGAGCAGGCAGAAGAGTTATGCGGATAACCGGAGGAAGGATCTATCTTTCGAGGTAGGTGATCATGTTTTCCTCAAGGTTTCTCCTTGGAAAAGTGTGATGAGATTTGGTAAGAAAGGAAAGCTGAGTCCAAGGTTTATTGGACCAAATGAAATTCTGGAGAAAGTTGGATCAGTTTCTTACCGAGTGGATTTACCTCCGAGTATATCTCAGGTACACAATGTTTTTCATGTTTCAATTTTGAGGAAGTATATGCCAGATCCATCTCATGTTTTGAGTCCTGAGGTAGTTCAGCTGGAGGGGAACCTATCTTATGAAGAATAACCAGTCCAGATTCTTGACCACAGGGAGCAGGTGTTACAGAATAAGGTGATTCATCAGGTAAAGGTTTTGTGGAAAAACCATGTGATTGAAGAGGCAACGTGGGAATCTGAAAATACTATGAGGGATAAATACCCCCACTTATTTTGATAAGTGAATAAAATTGCGAGTACGCAATTCCCAAAACGGGGGAAGGATGTAACATCCCAGGTAATTAAAGAATAAAGAATTTTCATATTTATTAATATTTACGAATTAAATATTAATTTTAATTAAAAGGGGTTTCTACGTTCGATAGCGTACTCGATACGCAACGATGAGTTTCTTTGAAAACTTATGTTGCACACAAGTAATAAAATAATATTATTTTAAATGTTAGTTAACAAGTAGCCGTTGTACTGGCGGGAATAGATAGAAATAACTAAAATATGATTATATATGTTTTTAAATGTTTTTACATTTACCCAATAAAAGATAAAGGCTTAAAATATGGAAAGAGTTCAATTTTAGGCATTTATACCCTAATTTTCACTAAGGGTTCATTTATCACCTTTTGACGGAGAACCGTCATTAAATATAGTTTTGATCAATCTTATAAATTCTATTGGACCAAAAATAACTCTTCTTTAGAATCGGGATATCAAAATTTACTTTGTGTAAATTTTTGGTATCTTTCCGATAAAGTTCTTTTTTTAAATGAATAGTGTAAAATGTTGTATTTTAATTCAAAACATCTTTTTAATCTAATTTATTTATATGATTAGATTATCTTTTGAATTGGTTTTAAAGTGAAATTAGAAAATATTTTTACCATTAAATCCAATAGTGGTCGTTGGAATTAATTTCACTTTGAAATCGGACTTAAACTAGTGTCAATCTTTTGATACTTATTGTTTCATAAAAACACGTTATTTGCTCTGACAGTGGGAATTAATTATTAAATTAATTAATGTGACTTATATGTTTTGAATTTTGTAAAATAGACTTCATTTTTGAATTTGTAATATCAAATATAGCTTAGGGTGAATTTTTGGTAATTTTCTGAAAAACTTCAATTTTTGATGAATAGTGAAACCACTAAGTGGTACTTATAAAAACTGATTTTCCATTTAAATGAAATTTTGTAATCATTGTGTTTTGATTTTCAAAAATCCTACATACATGGTTTTCATTAAGAAGTAAAATGTGGTTAAATGAGATTAAAATAATTTTTTGGTGAATAGTAACTTATTAAGTTTTTAATCGCGATTAGAGGTAATTAGTGTAGTTTAAGGTAAAAATAATGTTTTAATAAAATGAGATGAACTTGAAACATGTCCTAACCCTATAGGTTGTGTCATGGACGACCAATAAAACTCATGGGTTGATTTAGGGGACCCCATGGAGCAACTTGGGTGAGATAATGACTTTAATGCCTTTTTTTAAATAAAAGTAAAAATGACACAAACATAATATGTTTTACGAAAACAATTTTTACATGGGGTTATAAAGATCAGATTTTTGATTATAAATATTAATTATAAATCTAAAAAGATTTCCTACATCATAGTATTTTTTTTATAATTTTTAGACTTTAAATAAATTAAATTATTTATGACATCATTATGATGCAGCGATGACTTCATTATTTAACGATTTAAATAAAATGGAAAGATAATGTAATATCTAAATCCTACACATGTCCAAAACCTATTGGATGGGAATATTTCGAAGCCTTATCATATTATATTTGAAATATATCAATTTGGGACCTTAGAAATTCTAAACACTTTTGAAAATAAAATAATAGTTTCATGATTTCCAAAAGTGACCCTCCTCTCCTCTTATAAAAGGCCCCCACCTCTACCTCATTTCACACACTTCTCAAGCCTTTGGATCAGCCATCCCCTTCCCATTTACTCTCTCCACATCCCTCTCCTCATCCTAGAGGATTCCCTTTGGGCAGAATCCTTTCAAAGGAAGCCTTTAGGCTCAAATCAGAAGGAGTTACACTTTTAAAGGATGTTAAAGAACGATCGAGTCAAGTCGGACCCGAGGTAAGGGACTTCGTCTCAATCTCCTTTCATTGAGACATACTTCGTTTTATACACAACTTTCTTTTATACCGTGTGTAAACCCCTTTGACTTTTACTTTTATACAAAAAGAATCTTTTTCTACGAAGCGTTTTACTAAACGACAAAAAGGAATGTTTTTTTAACGTACACGGTGACAATGACCTTTTCCGCCGCCGCAAGTATTATTTTGGTATTTGGCTTCCTCAACAAGCCGTAATGTTTTTAAAATGAAATAAATACCATATACTCTTTTATGTATTTTGGTATTGAAAATGGTTTTGATAAAGGATTCTATTATGATATATTGTGATTGAAATGTGGAAATGTTATCATTCCATTATATTGGTTTTATGTTTTATGATTTTATATAGGTAATTGGAAATTTGATGGGTGGTTACGTGATAAACCATATGACAGGTGGTGCCGTGAATACCAGGACGGGTGGTTACGTTATAATCTCCAATGCATTGGGTCTGGAAGTCGTCCGTATGGCTATTCCATTAAGTATGTATGGAAATTGTCCGTATGGCTATTCCATTAAGTGATATGTGTGGAAGTAGACCGTATGGTTATTCCACTTAAGTATGTTTATGTCCCAAGTTCCCTTTATATATGTTATGTGTTCTTTATATGGGTTTTATGGTAATCCTTTGGTTACAAACAGGTAAGTAATGATACTTTATTCAGTGAATATTTTTTACCACTTCATGAAGGTGAAGGTATTACTTTGATAGAGTATACATGGTTTACTTGATGTTTGAAAAACTAACAGTTTTCATTCTTTGTGTATCCCTTACTGAGATTTTTATGCTCACCCCAAGTTTTTTTGAAATTTTTTTCACAGGACTTAATGTGGAATAAGGTCAAGGATGGGATCAAGGGAATGTCATGCTATATAAAACATGGAACTAGACATGTTTCTTTTAAGAGTTTTTTTTATTATGGAAACTTAGTATAAGTGACTACTTTGTAATATTTTGAGATGTAATAGTTATGTTCTAATTCTCTAAAACTCTAAACCTGAAAGGATCCTCAATGTGAATTATACATTTAATTCAATATTAAGTAAGGTTTAAGGCTAGGGCCTTATAGTTGGTATCAGAGTTCGGTTTAGACAACTTTAGGAGTTAGAAAAGTGTTAAATTATAATATGATTGAAATGATTTAGCATTTACAGATTACCATGTTTCTTCGCCTAAGATATTTCTATGTTCAGAATGGTTTTCCGCAGAGGAAACAAAGCAACTATGTTTGGACGACATCAGGAGGAAGACAACCTTCCAAATCAGCAACATGAGATGGTCAGAATCGGAACTGAATAGTTTGTTGCAGTGATGACACAGTTGAATCAGGCTATAAATGGTGGTGGTATCTATGCACGAGATCAGCCAGATCAACCGCAGAGGAACATGTCAGTGGTGGAACATTTCATGAGGCGACATCCCCCATCATTCAGAGGATCATCTGACCCTGTGCAAGCTGAAGGGTGGATTAAAGCACTGGAGAAGATTTTTGTTGTCATGGGGTGTTCAGAACATCAAAAGGTTAGTCTTGTTGTTTACCATTTTGAAGGTGAAGTTGATTAGTGGTGGTCGATGGTGAAAAATATCAGGGATAGTGATGAGATTGAGGATCTTCACCAGGATGAATTCAAAGGTATGTTTCTTGAGAAATATTTTCCTAAGGTGGTTCGTCTTAGGTTGGAAAAACAGTTCCTATAATTGAGGCAGGAGGATGATTTAGTGGCTGCTTATGAAGCAAAGTTCACTCGATTGGCAAGGTATGCTCCAAACTTCATACGAGATCTTGATAGTAAAATAAACTGTTTTTACTCAGGGTTAAAGCCAAAGTATCGAAGGGCTTTAGCTTCTCGTGAGTTCAAAAGTTATGAAAAACTTGTTCGATGTGCGGAGAAGGTGGAAATGGAGTTTGCCAATGATCAGGTGTTCTATGAAAAACAACAGAATAAGAGGTCTAGTTGGCAAGAAAATGGGAATAATTCATCAAAGAAGCAAGGAGGTAAGAAAACCAAATATCCATCCTGTGAGAAGTGTGGTAAAATGCATCCTGGAGAATGTTTATCCAAGTCTGGTAAGTGATTTCGGTGTGGTAAGTCTGGTCATATTGCTCGTAACTGTAAGGAAGATGATCAGGCAGGAAATGAAAAGCCAACGGTAAGATGTTTTAAGTGTAATGAAATGGGTCATTATGAAAACGAGTGTCCAACGAAGAACTCAACAGGGGGAATGCATCCAGACTACAAGAAGAAAGGGGTGGTGAAATCCTTTGCAACAACTTCAGCAGATGTTGAGCCATCGAATGAAGTGGTATCAGGTACACTGTTTGTTTGTTCAGATTATGCCAATGTGTTGTTTGATTCAGGGTCTACACACTCTTTCATTTCTGAGAAGTTTTCTAGTAAATTGGAAATTCCATATCAAGATATGAATCCTGAACTTATGGTAAAAACACCCGGAGGGAACATTGAGACAAAAAGGAATTATAAGAACCTTTTTATCCTTGTGTGTGGAAAGAATCTACCAGCAAACCTTATTGTTTTGCCTCTAGTAGAGTTTGATGTTATTTTGGGCATGGATTGGATTTCTGTTTATCATGCTAAGATTGACTGCAGAGCTAAAATGGTTTCTTTTCAGAAAGATTTTCAGTTTGTGTATAAGAATGAACCCTTGATTTTGATAACATATCAGGAAATTGAGAAACTAGTAAAAGATGGAAATGAATGTTACCTTGCACATATTGTTGAAAATAAAGGAACTGTTCAGATTAATGATGTGCCAGTGGTAAATGAGTATCTTGATGTTTTTCCTGATGAGTTGTCTGGTATTATTCATGATCGGGAAGTTGAATTTACTGTTGACTTAGTTCCTGATTCGAAGCCAATTTCAAAACCCCCTTATCGAATGGCTCAAGTTGAAATTTTAGAGTTAAAGAAACAATTGCAGGAGTTATTAGATAAAGGTTTCATTCGACCTAGCACATCACCATGGGGTGCTCCTGTCTTGTTCGTTAAAAAGAAAGATGGATCAATGAGACTTTGAATTGATTATAGAGCCTTGAATAATATTACTATTAAGAACAAGTATCCTTTGCCTCATATCGATGATTTATTTGATCAGATCCAGGGAGCTCAGTATTTTTCTAAGATTGACTTGAGGTCGGGGTACCATCAGTTGAAAGTAAAAGAAGCAGACATTCTGAAGACTGCGTTCCGTACTAGATATGGCCATTATGAATTTTTAGTTATTCCTTTTGGGTTAACCAATGCACCTGCTGTATTCATGGACCTTATGAATAGAATTTTCCATGAGTTCTTGGATAAGTTTGTGGTTGTTTTCATCGATGATATTTTGGTGTTTTCTAAAAGTAAAGAAGAGCATGAAAGTCATTTAAGGGTTATCTTGCAAACCTTAAAAGAAAAGAAACTATATGGAAAATTCAGCAAGTGTGAGTTTTTGTTACAACAAATTTCTTTCCTAGGTCACATTGTTTCAAAAGATGGCATAACTGTTGATCCTACTAAAACAAAAGTTGTTAAAGAATGTCCAAGACCCACAAATGCAACCGAGATCCGTAGTTTTCTTGGTTTGGCAGGTTACTACCGAAGGTTTGTTGAAAATTTTTCATGGTTATCTAGTCCAATGACTAAGCTAACTCGTAAGGGTGTTAAGTTCATCTGGAAAAAAGAATGTGATGATTGTTTTCAGGAGTTGAAGAGAAGATTGGTGAATGCTCCAGTTTTGGCACTTCCTTCCAGGAATGGTGAGTTTGTTATATACAGTGATGCTTCGTTGAAGGGACTTGGTTGTGTCCTTATGCAGAATGATCAGGTAATTGCTTATGCTTCACGACAGTTGAAAACTCATGAGGTATATTACCCTACACATGATTTGGAATTGGCTGCTGTTGTCTTTGATTTAAAAATTTGGAGGCATCATTTGTATGGAGTAAAGTGTGAAATATATACTGATCACAAAAGTTTAAAGTATATATTAACTCAGAAATAATTGAACATGATATAGAGGAGATGGCTGGAATTAATCAAGGATTATGATTGTACAATTCATTACCATCCGGGAAAAGCAAATAAAGTGGCTGATGCTTTGAGTCGAAAAAGTAATGCTTCATTAGCAATGTTGCGTTTGGAACATGATCCTTTGGTTAAGGATTTGATGAACTTTGGCGTAGAAGTTGTTGGTGCAGGAAGTTCTTCTGTTTTGTTTCAGGTATCGGTGAAATCTTCTCTATCAGACAGAACCAAGCAAGCACAGAAGCAGGACAGTGAGTTGCAGAAAAAGGTAGAGCTGGTTCAGAAAGGTATGTTTCCTGAATTCAACATTGATAATTATTGTGTTTTGAGATTTGTGAAGAGATTGTGTGTAACTTGTGATTCACAATTGAAGAATGAGTTGTTATGTGGAGCTCATAGTTCTCCATTTTCAGTTCATCCTGGTAGTACTAAGATGTATAGAGATCTGCGGGAGTATTACTGGTGGGATGGAATGAAAAGAGATATTGCTGATTTTACTGTGAAGTGTTTGACATGTCAACAGGTTAAAGCAGAGCGGTAGTTACCAAAAGGGATGCTTTAGCCTTTACCAGTGCCAGAGTGGAAATGGGAGAATATATCCATGGACTTTGTTGTGGGATTACCGAAGACATATCGATGTAATAATGAAATCTGGGTTATTGTTGACCGCTTGACTAAATCTTCTCATTTCCTTGCTATACGAGATACTTTTTCCCTAGATCAACTTTCCCGTTTGTATCTTAAAGAGATAGTCAGGTTACATGGAGTTCCCCTCTCCATTGTATCCGATCGTGATCCCAGGTTCACATCTAACTTTTGGAAAGGCCTTCAAAAGTTGTTGGGTACTGAATTAAATTTTAGTACATCTTTTTCATCCTCAATCAGATGGGCAGTCAGAACGAACAATTCAGACCTTGGAGGATATGCTACGAGCTTGTTCAATGGATTATCAGGGAAGTTGGGACCAACACCTTTCTTTGGTTGAGTTTTCTTATAATAACAGTTTTCATTCCAGTATACAGATGGCACCATTTGAGGCATTATATGGGAAGTGGTGTCGAACTCCAGCATTTTGGGATGAAGTGGGTGAAAGGAAGCTGATGGGATCTGAATTGGTAGAAGAGATGGAAGAAAAAGTTCAGTTGATTCAGAAGCACATGAGAACAGCTCAGAGCAGGCAGAAGAGTTATGCGGATAACCGGAGGAAGGATCTATCTTTCGAGGTAGGTGATCATGTTTTTCTCAAGGTTTCTCCTTGGAAAAGTGTGATGAGATTTGGTAAGAAAGGAAAGCTGAGTCCAAGGTTTATTAGACCATATGAAATTCTGGAGAAAGTTGGATCAGTTGCTTACCGAGTGGCTTTACCTCCGAGTTTATCTCAGGTACACAATGTTTTTCATGTTTCAATTTTGAGGAAGTATATGCTAGATCCATCTCATGTTTTGAGTCCAGAGGTAGTTCAGCTGGAGGAGAACCTATCTTATGAAGAACAACCAGTCCATATTCTTGACCACAGGGAGCAGGTGTTACGGAATAAGGTGATTCATCAGGTAAAGGTTTTGTGGAAAAACCATGTGATTGAAGAGGCAATGCAGGAATCTGAAAATGCTATGAGGGATAAATACCCCCACTTATTTTGATAAGTGAATAAAATTGAGAGGATGCAATTCCCAAAAGGGGGGAAGGATGTAACATCCCAGGTAATTAAAGAATAAAGAATTTTCATATTTATTAATATTTACGAATTAAATATTAATTTTAATTAAAAGGGATTTCTACGTTCGATAGCATACTCAATACGCAACGATGAGTTTCTTTGAAAACTTACGTTGCACACAAGTAATAAAATAATATTATTTTAAATGTTAGTTAACAAGTAGTCGTTGTACTGGCGGGAATGGATAGAAATAACTAAAATATGATTATATATGTTTTTAAATGTTTTTACATTTACCCAATAAAAGATAAAGGATTAAAATACGGAAAGAGTTCATTTTTAGGCATTTATACCCTAATTTTCACTAAGGGTTCACTTATCACCTTTTGATGGAAAACCGTCATTAAATATAGTTTTGATCAATCTTATAAATTCTATTGGACCAAAAATAAATCTTCTTTAGAATCGGGACATCAAAATTTACTTTGTGTAAATTTTTGGTATCTTTCCGATAAAGTTATTTTTTTTAATGAATAGTGTAAAATGTTGTATTTTAATTCTAAAACCTCTTTTTAATCTAATTTATTTATATGATTAGATTATCTTTTGAATTGGTTTTAAAGTGAAATTAGAAAATATTTTTACCATTAAATCCAATAGTGGTCGTTGGAATTAATTTCACTTTGAAATCGGACTTAAACTAGTGTCAATCTTTTGATACTTATTGTTTCATAAAAACACGCTATTTGCTCTGACAGCGGGAATTGATTATTAAATTAATTAATGTGACTTATATGTTTTGAATTTTGTAAAATAGTCTTCATTTTTGAATTCGTAATATCAAATATAGCTTAGGGTGATTTTTTGGTAATTTTCTGAAAAACTTCAATTTTTGATGAATAGTGAAACCACTAAGTGGTACTTATAAAAACTGATTTTCCGTTTAAATGAAATTTTGCAATCATTGTGTTTTTATTTTCAAAAATCCGACATACATGGTTGTCATTAAGAAGTAAAATGTGGTTCAATGAGATTAAAATAATTTTTTGGTGAATAGTAACTTATTAAGTTTTTAATCGCGATTAGAGGTAATTAGTGTAGTTTAAGGTAAAAATAATGCTTTAATAAAATGAGATGAGCTTGAAACATGTCCTAACACTATTGGTTGTGTCATGGCCGACCAAGAAAACCCATGGGTCGATTTAGGGGACCCCATGGAGCCACTTGGGTGGGATAATGACTTTAAAGCCTTTTTTTAAATAAAAGTAAAAATGACACAAACATAATATGTTTTACGAAAAAAAAATTTACATGGGTTTATAATGATCCGATTTTTGATTATAAATATTAATTGGAAATATAAAAAGATTTCCTACATCATAGTATTTTTTTTATAATTTTTAAACTTTAAATAAATTAAATTATTTATGACATCATTATGATGTAGCGATGACTTCATTATTTAACGATTTAAATAAAATGGAAAGATAATGTAATATCTAAAACCTACACATGTCCAAAACCTATTGGATGGGAATATTTCGAAGACTTATCATCTTATCTTCGAAATATATCAATGTGGGACCTTAGAAATTCGAAAAACTTTTGAAAATAAAATAATAGTTTCATGATTTCCAAAAGTGCCCCTCTTCTCCTCTTATAAAAGGCCCCCACCTCTACCTCATTTCACACACTCCTCAAGCCTTTGGATCGGACATCCCCGGACCATTTACTCTCTCCACATCCCTCTCCTCATCCTAGAGGATTCCCTTTGGGAAGAATCCTTTCAAAGGAATCCTTTAGGCTCAAATTAAAAGGAGTTACACTTTTAAAGGACGTTAAAGAACGATCGTGTCAAGTCGGACCCGAGGTAAGGGACTTCGTCTCAATCTCCTTTCATTGAGGCATACTTCGTTTTATACACAACTTTCTTTTATACGGTGTATAAACCCCTTTGACTTTTACTTTTATACAAAAGGAATCTTTTTCTACGAAGCGTTTTACTAAATGACAAAACGGAATGTTTTTTTTAACGTACGCAGTGACAACGACCTTTTCCGCCGCCGCAAGTATTATTTTGGTCTTTGGCTTCCTCAACAAGCCGTAAAGTTTTTAAAATGAAATAAATACCATATACTCTTTTATGTATTTTGGTATTGAAAATGGTTTTGATAAAGGATTCTATTATGATATATTGTGATTGAAATGTGGAAATGTTATCATTCCTTTATATTGGTTTTATGTTTTATGATTTTATATTGGTACTTGGACATTTGACGGGTGGTTACGTGATAAACCATATGACGGGTGGTGCCGTGAATACCAAGATGGGTGGTTACGTTATAACCTCCAATGCATTGGGTATGGAAGTCGGCCGTATGGCTATTCCATTAAGTATGTATGGAAATTGGCCGTATGGCTATTCCATTAAGTGATATGTGTGGAAGTCGACTGTATGGTTATTCCACTTAAGTATGTTTATGTCCCAAGTTACCTTTATATATGTTATGTGTTCTTTATATGGGTTTTATGGTAATCCTTTGGTTACAAAAAGGTAAGTAATGATACTTTATTCAGTGAAGAGTTTTTACTACTTTATGAAGGTGAAGATATTACTTTGATAGAGTATACATGGTTTACTTGATGTTTGAAAATCTAACAGTTTTCATTCTTTGTGTATCCCTTACTGAGCTTTTTATGCTCACCCCAAGTTTTTTTGAAATGTTTTTCACAGGACTTAATGTGGAATAAGGTCAAGGATGGGATCAAGGGAATGTCATGCTATATAAAACATGGAACTAGACATGTTTCTTTTAAGAGTTTTTTTTATTATGGAAACTTAGTATAAGTGACTACTTTGTAATCTTTTGAGATGTAATAGTTATGTTCTAATTCTCTAAAACTCTAAACCTGAAAATATCCTTAATGTGAATTATTCATTTAATTCAATATTAAGTAAGGTTTAATGCCGGGGCCCTATAAAAATAATGCTTATAAAACATCATAATATGTACCATTTTTATATATGATTGAAACTCATTGGACTCATAAGGATAAACTAAATTATTATGAAATTTTTTTGACACACTAAAAGCATAGAATTAGTGCCCTACATCAAAAATAAGGGGATGAGAAGGTCTTTCCTTGACCCCCTGAATGTCCAACATCTTTATGAAAATAATATCCTTTTTTCTTATTAATACTGATAGATATTCCTGATCCCATTAGTGCATGATTATATTCCTCATGGTACTTTTAATCCATAAGATATGTTTTTACCACCTCCATGATGGTAGAAAAAAAATAGATAAACCTTATAACAGATCTCCATCTTCAACCCATACTCAAACTGATAGGACTTAGAAAGATCATGTACTCCCAAGGTGTGAGAAAACTATGAAAATTCTATGAACTTGGAATTATAATTGATAAAAAACATAATTCCCTAATTAATATCTATAAACTTCTACATTGTGTCCATCGTCAATGCCTAAGGATAAAACTACTCAAGAAAGTGATCATGAAAAGTCTCCTAGGTCAAACCCTCATTCCACCTCACTTGGGAAAAGAATATCCCACCAGCATCGAGATGGATCTTTGAGCATAAAAACAACCAACTTAACCTTATTAATTTTTAAAGCATCAATTAATTTAAAAATATAAACCACACCCTCTAACCACTCTTCAGATCCCTAAATCTTAGAACCACCTATAAAAACAAGAGGTTGGTACTCTCAAAAACCAAGAACTGCATATGAGATCACAACCAATTCCTAGGTTGGCCTCATATCCATGACCTAGATCAACTTAATAAATATTTATGTAATATTTTTATATATAACATCAATTTATAAGTTATTATATGTTTTTTTTACAAAGTGTAAAAGGAATTTTAAGAGGAGGCTACATCTCAACCCATGCTCCACACCATGGAGGACCTTTTCATGTGGGTAAACACTATAATGGATTCCATAGATAGAAGTCCATTATGTAGTTATAAAAACTATTACTTAGAGGATCAATTGGGTTATTTTAGTTCCTATTAATATTTTAAGGTATCCATGTTGAAATGATGATGGCTACACCGCAGCTCATTCAGTAGTGAAGGCGTCCACGCTGTAGCTACACAATGTGATATAGAGGGTCCAAATTTAGTAGAAGTGCAGAATTAGAATTTATCATTCTTATATAAGTATATTCCATAATTAATCATGTCCACACCATATTATAAACCATGTGAAGAAATTAATATAAGAGTTTATAATAGGTTTTATTTCTCCGAGAGAAGTGGATCTGGTCAACTGCAAAACTCTATGCTGTAGTACTGTTAAAAAAACCATAGGAAGTTTAATGAAATTGAAGGTTATGACATAGTGATAAAGGAAAAACTATTTTTTTTTTGTAAAATGGGTGATTCTACACCACATAATTCATGGACACACCATATCTAGGTATTTTTTTAGTTCTTGATTGTTTTGAATTAGGGTGAGTTATGAGTTGTAACCCCTAGTGATTAATTCAATTTTTTTGTGTATTATATTCCCAATAAACCCATGGGACACATGGAATAATTTTATAGTTATAATAATAAATCATAACCATTTTATTGATATAAAATTATATAGAATATTATTTGTAAAAAAATAGAGAAAGTAGAGGGATTTTTCTAGCAGAAAATGTTTATAGGTTTCTCCACTTTCTATATAGATAAATGAAGGTCAAAGAAGGATATTTTTTCTAGGGATCCTTTTCTCACTATAATTAAATTTTTTATGTTGAATAGAAACACCACAGTTTGTTGATGTTTTCATCATCTTCGAGTGATAAGTAAAAGATCCAATAGTTATAGTAATGAGTTACTTGTTGAATAAAAACAAAAAGTTATTTATTTTTTCATGGTAGTGAACCAGGAGGTTTAGTGAGACCATTCCAAATTTTAAGTTAAAATACTTTATAAATCTAGTGCATAGACACATTTTATTTCATGCTCCTTGGACTATATTAGTGTGGGTGAACTAAGTAAAAATCCCTTGTGTCATTTACTTTTTAATTTCTCTTGAGAGGAAAGATAATAGAGAATTTTAACTATTCCTCAAGGTGAGAGAATAAAATACACATATAAGAAAAAGAAAGTAACTTATCTACCCTAATTAACCCTTCACCCTTAGGGTGATATCTTCTATAGAGATCCAAAAAGTATCATCAAAGGGATGGTTTATTCTTCTTCTCATGTAAAAGTATGACAATAGTTTTCAATTGAAAATTTTTCCCCATATTTGAAGGTAGTAATTTAAAATTTTGGAAAGTTAAGATGAAAAATTATTTTAGATCCTTTGTAATAGATTTTTACACAAATTCCATATTTGGAACCCCCAATAATATCGAAAGTGGATCCTTGACAGAGAGAGATCATCAAGAATTGGATGAAGATTCGAAATCTCTAAATGCATTGGGAAGTGGTATTTCTAATTTCATTTTGCAAAATATAATTTATTTTAAAACCTATAATAATATATGGGAAAATATTTTTAATGTTTATGAAGTCAATTCAAATGTCAGGGAGAAAAAATTATAAGTTCCATAAAACAAATATAAAGATTTTAGAATAAATTCAAATGAGACAGTCAATGCCATTGTGGATTGTCTAAATATTTATTTGAAGATATGTGAGGTATCCATGAGTATCTCAAAGGTGAAAATATACTTAAGAGGATCATGAGAAGAATCTCTCCTTTTTTAAATGTAAAATTGTCAGTTTTAGAAGACAAATATCTGAAAGATATTTCTCTCAATTGTTTTCATAGTACCCCTATGGTGTATGAGATGAGAAAAAATGATAATGATTCAATAATAAAGAAAAATACTCAATATTTGTCTTTTAATTCAATTAATAAACTTTCAATCAAGGATAATCCTAAAGGTGATGAAGTTGATGAGTTTATGTCATTTTTTCTCTCATCTTAAAAGAGGAAGGTGAAGATTTAAGGTTAAGCCCCCTATTGATTTCTTTAATTGTATAAAATTTGGACATTTTGTGGTTTAAAGTATAAAAAAACTTCATAATTATGATTATGAAGACAAAAAACCCAAGAATATGAAAATGGAATACTTAAATAATTCTAAATTTAGGTCCTTTAAAAGTAAAAATTTTATATCTAAAGAAGAAGAGAGTTCTAGTGAGACTGAAATAGAAGAAGTTGAAAATTTTAATGATGAAGGTGTGTTGATGGATATTTCAAATATGTGAAGAAATGATGATAATGATGATGAGAATAAAGGAGTAATGGGAAGGGTTGATCTATATAAATAACTTTAGGGAGTCCTTGAATAACTTTATGTGTGGAGAGAAAATACAAATAGGGATAATACATTAGTATATGATTCCAAGCTCTAAATAAAACAACAACAAGAAGAATAGTTTATGATGAAGCCTAAGATTGAAAAACTCAAATATATAAATTCAAGAAATTTAGGTAAGTGGGTATAATTAAAAATAAAATCGAAGAAAAAAACTGGATCATTTATGGTTTGGGTAAAACTATCAATGATAGAGTAAAGAGAATTTAGGATATGGAATCAAAAGTCATTAATTGTAATTGTAAGTGTGAATATCAATATTGATGATTGGAACTTGAAATTATGACAAAAAATATGAAGGCATAATCATCAAGTCAAACCAAATAAATTTATAAGGAAGATCACATACCTAATCCTTATGTTTTTTGGTTCAAAGATAAAGGAAAATATGTGGTTGTTTCAAAACCACAAGAACCAACTCCTTATAAGAATGTAGATCTTTAAAAACCAAAAATAAGACTATAAAAAAGGCATCGTTGTGAATTTTAATCACAAAAAATAAGGTTTCATTAATTTTAGGAACAATGAGGGTCTTAATATTTTTGGTTCTGGTAAGGATAAGATTAGAGGAAAAGATATCAGGTGTACGAACATACTTTTGGTTGATGAGCTAAGCCACAATATTCTTATTTTTACCCAATTGTGTGAATATGAACATGCAGTGGAATTTAATAACAAGTTATGTACTATAAAATACAAATATGGTACACTTAATACATAGGGTAGAGGAACCAAGGGTAATTTATACCTTTTCGTAGAGGATAATATCTGTATACTTTCAAAATAATAGGATTACTAGCTATAGAATAGGTGGCTTGTCCATTTGAAGAAAAATATCTATAGAGGTTAGTAGAGAGAAATAGAGAATGTGATATTACCTATCACATGTGTGATCACACAAACATATGTGATTCATGTTAAAAGGGGAAAATATTCTAGAAGAAATAAAAACCAAATATGATGAAGGCCTTAAGGTTACTTGAGCTTGTGCATATAAATAGTTTTGGGTCGATCTCATCCAAGGAAATGGATGGAAAAAGGTATTATGTATTGCTTATTAATGATTTTAGAAAGACAGAATGAATTATTCATATCACACAAAATACATAAGTGTTTATATGTATAACCATTTATCATAGATGTGGTGAAAATATTTTTGGTTTACAAATTCGGAAATTCTGAACTAATAATGGGTCTAAATTTACAAATCATTAGGTTGAGGAATATCCAGAGAATCATGGAATTCAACATTAGGTTTCTGTTGTTAGAACACCAAAAAATGGTTTTGTGGTAATTAGAAACCAAATAATCAATAACATGAACCAAACAATATTGATTTAAAAATCACTTCTTGAAAAATACTATAAGGAAACTACTATTACAAAAATATACATATCTAATAGAGAATTTCTATGTGAAAATTAAGGTAAAAATCCATATGAAATTTTGTATGGAAGGAAACCTACACTCAAGTACTTGTGACAATTTTATATTAAATGTATCATCCTCAATAATAAGAGGAGTATAAAATTTGATGATCATGGTGATGAATGAATATTTCTTAGATACAATTAAAAGAGTAAATATTAGAGTTTCTACAAAAAAATAATTGAAAAGATGATTGAGAATAATGATGGTGTGGTGGATGAGAGTAAGAAAATAAAAACTTCATATGAGTATATTTTTCATGAAAACCAATCAAATTAAAATTTCAAAAGTGACGAGGAAGTATAAGGTTTAGAGATAGTTACATAGAATGAATTAAATTATGATGAATACACAAATTTTAAATAAAGTGTATAAATTCCATCAGGTTCAATAAGATATATGAGTAGGGCTAAAATTACTAAAATAGAAATTATTGGGAATAATAACCCTATTTCAAACTAGAATAATAAAGGTTCATCAATATGTATATGTGATATCATTAGTGGAACCAAAGTTTTTTTAAATAAGATTAAAGTGATGAGAGATGGGTCAAGGTTGTGAATAAAGAGTTAGAGAAAATAGAGAAAAATTATACATTGTAAGTTATTCCAAGGGCAAGTGATAAGAATGTCCTCATAATAAAGTGGGAATTCCAAAATAATATTAATGAATATGACATAGTAATTAAAAACAAATCATATATTTTGTGCGAAGGGTATTACCAAATTGAAGGAATTGATGTCAATGAGATGTTTTCACCCGATACATGACTTGAAACTGTCAATTATTCCTAGACATAGAAATTACAAATGGGTTAAAAATATATCAAATGGATGTGAAATATGTCTTCTTGAATAGTTTCCTTAAATAGATTATATATATTTAGAAACCAGATGGGTTTCTCATTGATGAAGATGAAAGAAAAGTAAATAGACTAAAGAAGGCTTTGTTTGGTCTCAAGAAAGTAGAAAGGGCATGATATTATAGATTATACCAATGTCTAAAGAAGATTAGTTTTCATAGAGGGGAATTTGATCATAGCCTCTACATCAATAAGAAATCATAACAATTGTTGATGGTGATTATCTATATTGACAGAAAAATTAGAGGATAATATGAAACCCAATGTATGAAATTTTTAGAACTCATGAGGTGTGAATATCAGATGTCCCTAATCGGTGAAATTTATTTTTTTACTTTGCTTGTAAATTACTCAAATATTAGATTGAATATTTATCTCAGAAATAAAATATTACAAGGAAGTATTAATAAGATTCTAGATAGAGGACTCGAGGCCCATAGAAAATATGATAGATACAAGATAGAAATTATAAAAAGATGAGCTGAGAAACAAGGTCTATATGACCATGTATCGGTAAATAATTTTGATTTCAATTTATTTTATATACACTCTACTGAATATATTATTTTCAAGATTTCAAGCCACTCATTTTTGAGTAATATCAAGGAGATCCACATAAAAGCTGTGAAAATAATTCTACATTATATTCATTATACAACATACTATGGTTTTTTCTATCATAATGATGCATGATATTATTTTGTGGGATTAACTAATATGGATTGGTAAAGTTTATTATATAAATAAAAATAAACTTTAGGTGGTACTTTTTATCTTAGGAGATCATTTATATCATGGAAAATAAAAAATCAATATTTTATATATTTGATCACCATAGAGGCTGAGTACACTATTCCCACTCAAGCATGAACCCAATTATTACGGATGAAACAAAAATATGAGGATGTGGGCATTGAAGTGATTTATCATATTCAAATTATGTTTGATAACTCAAGTGAGTTCAATATTAGAAAAAATCCTATCTAATAATCACAAACCAATACTACTGGAAAATGGATCTATACCCATAGTTTTCGCAATAACCATGGGTATAGACTCACCTATACCCACAGTTTTCATGAAACATGGTTATATGTGACATTTTATAACCTATACTCATGATTATTGCTAAACCATGGGTATAGGGTACCCACGTAAGTGTGGGAAGACAAAACATTTCATGAGAATGTGGTAGAAAAAACTATACCCATAGTTTACATTGAACCGTGAGTATAGCCTTTGATATATAATCCTATACCCATGGTTTTCACGAACTGTGTGTATAGTATTCGGTATATAAGTATATACACATGGTTTATGAAAACCGTGGGTATAGATGCGACCTATACCCATAGTTCTTTTGAACCATGTGTATAAGGTCCCATATTTTTTGAGTATGAAAAAATATAAGATAATATATGTATCAGTAGTCATAAATGCAATTGATGGACTGGTAAAGCACTTCATCCATGGAGGATATATGAAACTTCAAAACTCCTTGGTGACATTTTATTTATACGAGGTTTTATAAATATATATATACAATAATATATATTTACATTTACAGTTAAATGAAATCGGCCTAGTGGTAATGCACTTTAGCGGTTGTGTAGCAGTGCATGTTCAAAACCTTCTGTGAATTATTTTCTATAAAAGTGGATTGAATTAATATAATTATCTATATATAGATATGTATAATCAAAAGTCACATAGCTAGGTCAGTTAGATGGTCGATTTTAGAGGAACAGGTCGTGGGGTCGATCCTCACCTGGAGATTTTTTTCCAATATAGACTGTATATGTTAATATATGTCTACAGATGTACATATATATATATATATAAGTGAAGTGTCTTAGTTGGTGATGACCTTGTTATTTGAGTTATAGGTCCCAAGAAAAATTCTCGTTAGGTGTGTTTAAGAGGTATTTTTTATGTTTTTCTGATATTTTATACCCATGATTCTATAACTGTGGGTATAGGTGATTTAGTAATATTTATACCCACAATTCTAAAACCATGGGTATAAGTCTGTAAAATGGTGGAAAAAATCTATACCTACGGTTTTCCAAACTGTGGGTATAGGCCACAGAGCTATCCCTATGCCTCAGTTTCCCACGGTTCCCAAAACTGTGGGTATAGGCTATACCCACTATTTTGGGGGCTATACCCATGGTTTTGAACCATGGGTATAGTTCATTTTTCTAGTAGTGAAAGAACATTGAGATCAAATATCATTTCATAAAAGATAAGGTGGAGTAAGGCATTTTGATTTTGGAGTATATGTTAAATAATGATCAAGTTACGAATATCATGAAAAAGGAACTGCCCAAAGTGATATTTTAGAAGCATCAATTGGATCTTAAAGTCCAACTATATTTGTGTACTTAATTGATTCTAGGATGGACCTCCACTCCACATAGTTTATTTTATGATCAAGGTATGTATTATTATATCAATTTAATGGATTAATAATCCTATCTTCCAAAATTTTCATAGAAGTGATCTATTTGGGTTCATTAACAAAGGGGGAGAAATATCTAAGTGTGTTTGACAAGGGTAAAAGGAAAAGGAAAGGGGATAATATGTCCTTGATAATTCATCAAGGGGAGACCAAGTTGTTGAAATGATTCAAAGGTGTTCATGAAAAAAAATTCATTCAATTCTTGTTTCTCACATCAAGCATTTCTCACATGGTCTTATAATTGATGACTATTGGCTCCTTAATATGCTTATTGAAAGAGGTTGGAGTGTTTGTATAATTTTCAACAAACCCAAAGGGGTATATTACTGAACAACATCCCTTTTTAGGTGTGTATGAGTTGTGTTTGTTGACCAAGTGTAGAAGGTAGTTGAATAAGAGCCTACACCACAAACCATGCTCTACTTTGTGGAGGAATTTTTCATTTGGGACCACACTATAATGGTGGCCACATATAGGAGGCCAAGTCACAATAATAACAACCATAGTGTAGAGACTTGGTAGGGTGATTTTAGTGTATCTATATATTTTGAGTCACCCACACCACAATGAAGATGGACACACTAAATCCCCTTTGGGAGTGAAGGCACCCACACCATAGCTATGCATTATGATGTGAAGGCTCAAAATTTGGAATAAATAAATATTTTGGACTTTTCATTCTTACAAGAGTCCACTACATAATTACTTGTGTCCACATCACACTCAAAATTGTCTGAAGAAGTTAATAGAGGAGTTAATATGATCAATTATTTCTCTAAGAAAAGTGGATATGTTCAACGATAGGACTCCATGCTGCAACATTAATTACCATGCCAATGGATGTTCAAAGTCACTAAACGTTATGCCATATTGAGAAAGGACATGATTTTTTATGCGTTAAATGGGTGATTATATGTTGTGGAATACATGGACAAGCCACATGTTGGTATTTTTCAGTTGTTTACTATTTTAAGTTAGGGATAGTTATGAGTTTCAACCCCCAATGAATAATTCAGATTTTGTGGTGCATTATTTTCATAATAAACATAGGGAACACATGGAATAATCCTAGAGATAGAAAAATCAATCCTAACCATTAGATCAATATATAAATAGGTAGAATGTTATTGTGAAAAATAGAGAAAATATAGGAATTTTTCTATGAGAAAAGGTACAAAACTTTCTCCATATTCTTTCTCTATAAGTGAAGTTTAGAGAAGTAGTTTTGTTCCAAGAGTCATTTTCTCACTACAGGTCATTTTTTTTATTATGTAGATAAACACCATCATTGGTGGATGTTTTAATCATATTTAAGTGAAAAATAAGAGATACAATAGTTATAGTAGTGAGTTCCTTAATGAAGAAAAATAGTGAATTATTTATTTGTTTGGGGTAGAGAACTAGGTGGTTTAGTGAGACTTTTCCAAATTGTAAGGCGGTGAGATTTAGTAATTTGGTGCACATACAAATTTTTGAGCATGTTACTTAGACTAGACTAGTGCAGGTGAACCAAGTAAAAATAACTCATGTCATTTACTATTTTTATATCTATTTATAGGAAAAATAATAAATAATTTTAAGTGTTCCTCAATGTGATAGAACAAGATCTACATAAAAAATACAGTTACATCTCTACCTGATTCACCCCTATTAAGGTGTTATATTCTATAGAGGCTTATATATTATTTTACACTAAGGTCTTCACTTTATCTATTAAGGGAACATGATCCTATTCCCTTTCCATATTCCCATCACCAGAGAACTCCTACTCAACCTCCATTTCATAAGGTCCATTAACTCACCAATTTGGTTCCATAATATTATAAAATAATAAGAACACCTATTATCAATGAAAAAAAGTTGCATCAAATAAATATATCATACATTACTTTCTTCACATGTTTATGAGATAGTTTTTCATACCATGTAATTTCACAAAAACACACACACACACACATTCCATTATCCTATATGCTAAGAACGATGTATGAATCTCTCACTACCCACCCTCAACTGAGTGAGTATTAACCCTAAAATATTTAGTAAACTTTTTAAATACAATCATGAACTCCCAAACAACTTAGCCTTCCATTATGGGTGTGTTGTCTAAGAACCCACACATATATTCCATACTAAGTCCCAAATCCTAGTCTCCACTATACCATATCCCAAATATCGTGACTCTAAGAAAGAACTACTTTGATACCATTTATATAATCCCACCCTAGTGTGAAAATTCCTTTGAGATGAAATTCCACATGGCTTTAAGTGCACCCCTTGACCACCAAAGGTTGGTGACAAGTGATAAGGGTATAAGTATTACTTAGGAATATATTTCCCTTAAAAGATCCATTACATCAAATAAACATATAATAAACCGTAAAAAATCAGTAAATAGTAGAAGACATGAACATAAACACGATAATATTGAAATAATATCCCAATATAACCACATGCACAATTTGGTTACCCAAGACTCAAAGGTATGTTATATATTCCAAAACATAAGCAATAAAACTTAAAAAAGATGAAAGGAAGTGTAGACAACCCACTACATAACACTATTCAAGCCCATGGACTAAGATACAAAGTGTAACTAGACACCAACTCTCAACTACAAAGTATCTTTGACTTTATCGAAGACAAAATGCATGTAATCTTTACACACACAATGTGTTCACATATAGTAAGTGATAATATAATTCTTAGTAGAAACCACTACTACCCCTATCATCTCAAGGAATCAAAATGTGAATATATATATAAGTGTAATTCCAAAAAAGAATCAATCACAAATTTTTTTATAAATGGGATAAAATAGTAGGTGTAATCATGTCACTCACACAAGTCATACCTACTTAGAAACATGATGACACCTCTATATCAAGAAGAATGATCATTGATCATCATGAAATCTTAAACTTTCTCAAGGACAAACATGCACATAAAATAAGTCCATCCCACTTCTCACAACTCATATCATCATATGTAATCTACCCCTTAGGGTTAACCATTCCATATCATGTAATATCATATATCCATATCCTCAGGTCCAATAGTCCCATATCATGGCATTACACATATATATCCATTTAGGGACAACCATATCATATATTCATCCCCTTAGGTCCAACTATTCCATATTGTGGCATATCATATCCCAAACCAACATAGGTCACCTAAAAGTGATCACTATTATGGATCAACAAAGTACAATATGGTTAGTGATAAACATACCACACATCACTTAAATCACAACATAACATATCAGTTCCAGTTGTGGATAAATCATGTTGACATTCTTTCCCCCTTTAAAACATATTAAATCAACATGAATAAAAAAATTCACTTCCAGCATAAAATATCATAATATTATCAAGAAAAACATACCAATAATCCCCCCAAAATGTCTCAATATCACACTTTTAAAGACAAGGTTATTTACCTAATATTTAACCAATTAATTAAATCCTTTAACCATTTACATTTCTAATTGTAGATTTCACTTACCATTATTCATATTGTAAAACATAGACACTCTAACATGTAATGCATAAGGATAATTCCCTAGGAAACCATGTTACCTTATTACCACTAATTACACCATATTCAGACATTAATATTCCCATTACAATAGAAACTACACTTGTTATACACACTAAAAGTTTCAAATCATAACCAAACACATAATATTTCCATTATCACATTACATGAATTTATAAGGTGGTGTTTGGAATTTAACAAATCATTTATCCCATTCTCTCAAAAAATTGTAGCCTTGTTTAGAAATTTAAAATCACTACATTAATATACATTTAATATTCAAATTCCATTCAGGCCTTTCCCTTTACAATTATGCATTTGAATCATGGTTATTTTTTTAATTCCATCCATAAACCAACACTTTCGGGTCAAATTTTACATTTAATAAGTCATAATAAATTTATCACTTAAAAATTAGATCAAATTATAAGAAAAGAAACAAAAAGGAAATTTAAATCCCAAAGATATCCAAAATACATAAATAAACACAAGATAAATACATTATAAAGTAATATGTTATTGTGTGGGTCGAGAATTATCTTTAAGGCTCCAATATTAGTTTACTATGAGTTTATTACTCTGTTAATTGAAAGACTATAATACCAGGATGATTAGGTGGCTTTTACAATTAATTATTAGGAGGGAGTTAAATTATTGGAATTTTAGGCAGCCAGGTTACCAAAATTTTAAATAGTGAAGTCACTAGTATAGATGGTGAAACCAAAGATTTATACATGGAGTCAGTAGTTTCATAGTGCGACAGATGGATGACTAAAAATGTAGGAATTTGGTGCAATTAGTTGACCAGATGATACCCTCTATAAAAAGGTAATGAGATCACTTTACTGAGTTGTATCGAATCATTAAGTGACCTTTATACTCTTTGATCCACATGGATGACCATTCAAAATTGTAAAACATTGTAATTTGGGTGAAATAAATCTTTACAGTGTTCTCTTATGGACTAAGGATGAAAATATGAACCACATAAAACTAATATTATTTCTTTGTGCTTTTCCTTTCATTAATTTGTGTTTGATATATTCAATGTGGTGATTTGAGTGCACTGATACTTTTAAGTTCTATTGCACTAAAATTATAGAGGATCCTTACCGATGATTTATTTTCACTATTATGATCTACAAGTGGATAAAATTTATATGCTTGTAGTTCAATATGGTTCATCAACAAGTGGTATCAAATCTTGGTTTAAATTAAATAGTGACACATGAAAAAAAAAATATATTCATTTACCAACCTTGATAATTAGATTTTACTAGGAGTTACTATGTTTGAATTAAGTTTTTGGATGAAGGAAGGGTATAGTGACCCGGGATTTTAATATTTAAATATCACATCATTTTAGATGAATATTCAATACACAACATTACAATCCATTCCAAATTTATAAAGGTGTAGTTTCTTTATAGACTAGATGCATAAACACTTTATTTAGGTACATTATGCATCATCTATCATAATGTTATTCCCATTTGGTACCCTTATTGAAAAAACCAAATTAAAAAATTCTTCATAACATGGGGAAAGGAAACATAAGAAAGGGTGAGCTTAGATGATCAATAAGGTTAAACATGGGAGATATCAATCGATGACCATAAAAAAGTATTGGATAAGAATAAGGGTATGAGATCATGACTATAACTTACAAAGTTCATACCCAATCTGTCAATGATCATAAACATGAATCATGGAATAAAAATTTATAATTTAGAAATTAATGATTAATAATATAGATAAAACATCATAAATCATTAATGTACCATAAGTTTAGATCATAATCATATCATAAAATTGTGGCACCATCATAGGCATAGAAACCATTTCATATGTCAAGGTTAACTTCCGAGATTATAAAATCATAGTGGATTAGAAATCAATACCTATTTCCCATATTATAAAGGATCATGATTCATCACTTATTTTCTATAGTAGATCAATCACATAAAATTTCTTCACATAGTGGATAGAGCACATTGACTTGTTTCCCATAATTATCTCATGAGATATGAAACTTTACCCAATGCAATAGAGGGATATGTAATTTTGGGAACACACATCACATAATTAAAACCATATATATGTTTTCTACAAAATCATAAAACATTCATTATATCATCATATCATAACCCATTCAAAGAAAATGAGCTTCATAAACATTTTATAAATTCATCATAGCTTAACCCATGAAAAGTAAACATGTTTTGTAAACATCACATCATCATAATCATTAACCATCGAGAGAAATAATAAGGATGGTATCATTATATTATATCCCTATTAAATAATAAGTAACATCAAAGGGTGTTATAATATATGGAAATTTATTTAAAAGATCACTAAAATATTTCTTGAGGAAAATACCATTTTTCATTTTAAAATCACATATTTAAAATATTTAAAAAATATTATGGAAAAAAATTTCTTCAAAAATAACCTTGGAAACTTATAAAATAAGATTAAAATAATTTAGCAGTCATGATAGTGGGAAATTTCATTCATTCTATGTATGTTAAAACAAATATACCATTCTCACTTTTGGTAAACAGTACCACATTTAGAAAATGACAATAAGATTATTTTGAAACATTTTTTATAGAATGTAAAAAATGGATAAAAATTAATTTAAAAATTCATAGTATAATAGTAAAAATATTATAGAATTTTTTTTAAAGAAGACATTGTTATAGAAGAAAATGATTCCTGACTGAATAGTAAAACATAATAAGTTTTCCTTAAAAAAATTATTTTAGTATATTGAGTACTTAAAGTGAGGAAAATTAAAGGAAAAAATATATTCTCTATAATTAACCAAAATATAATAAATATTAAAGGTATTTATCTAATAAGGAACATATAATTTTCTTTATATAAATTAAAGCATTAATAATCATGAATAAAATGGGATTGTGAAGTAAATACTTACTTAAAGTCTCGTATTTCTATATATGTGTTTGTAACTCATATAAAATAAATAAATGTATTGAATAAAAATACTCATACAAATAATACCAAATATTATTTAATTATATCATATTATATTCTGTTTATTAATAATTCTTTATTAAAATTATTATTCTTGGTGATAACTGCCTCATTTTTCATGCATGTTTCGGTTTAAAAATACTAGTTCTTATACTCTGATCATAGTTACATAATATACATAATTTTAATAATTATATTAATATAATATAATATATATATATTAATTATATATAAATATATATAGATTAATCTATAAGAGTTAGATATAGAAAAATAAATCACCCTGTTCACGAAGAGGGTAGGTCATATGTACGCATGAACGCTATTTTAACTTTTTGATGGATGAAATATAAGAAAGGTAAATAATAATTCAACTTTATATAATATTTTTTATATCATATATATCATATATATTAATTAATTATATCCTTATTATCATCCATGTAAACCTTAATCAAAAAATGAATCACGTTACTTCGTGGAGGCAGTAGTCCACATGTACGCACGAGCAATGTTATCATTTCTAACTGACATGAAGAAGGTAGATAATGGGTGTTAAATCATCATAATAAAAATTAAGTATATTTAATATAATTAATTAATTATTTTAAAATTGATACCATAGAGTTAGAGGAGGTATAATAATAAATAAATTTGAAATTGCTCGGTTAAGAGTTATACCTCTTTGATGGGAAACCTTTATTGGCTTACACCTTAATCATTGAATGGATGGTATTTTGGAAACAAGGTAATATATAATATGTATTTAAGTAATCGAGGAAGGTATTATTTTAGGTATTGGATAAGTTATAAGGCTTAAAAGGAGTGAGGAAGAGAGGATAAGAGGTACCCTTATATAAGTGAGGTGTGGTGCACTCTTGGAATTACATAAAATATTAAAATATAATAAAGTAATTATAAAGAAAAATTATTATAAATGGACATATATTATAAGATAAGGTTGGATTTGATTCAAATACCATCAATCAATAAAAAATTTATAGCTTTAAGTTGTGTTTTGAACCTTATCTTTTGGTTTAACCTCTTAGTTTACCTATTTTAACCTTAACCACAACAATATATTTTTCACTCCTAAAGGGTTATAATTTAAATTATAAGTTAACAATTGGATAATAAATGTAAAAGGGTGGATAATTTATACCACTTATCATATTAATTGAATTATTTAAATATTTTTTTATTTTTAAATAATTTAATAAAATGTTGCTTATCATAAAATATTATTAATGTCATTATTGACACCATTCACATAATTTGACTTTTATCATAACATGATAGAAATAAAATTAGAATAAAAAACTTTTAAAAATATATAATATTTTATATTTATCTATAAAATTCATGTAATATAATAATAAATCCAAATTGTATTACGTTTAATATTTGTTAAATAATTTATTTTATTTTTTGATTAATTGAATAAATATTGTGTTAGCGTTGCATATGAATTTAGGGTAATTATTCAATCACAAAAAATTAAAAATAAATTCATATAAAAAATAAAATTAATTTATATTTCAAATTAAACATTTATAACCAATCTTATCCTATTTGTATCCTTATGTAAAAAAATTTAGAGATATTAAAGTCAAGAAAGTGACATTTTATATATTTTTTTAAATTAATATAAAAGACCCAATCAAAAAAATGTAGAACTGAGTAGCCATATATTTTATAATTAGATGGAAATATCCGATATACTTTTATAAAATATTATAAATGAAATTTTTATAGAAATTTTAAAGCCCTACCCCAAAATTTTAACCCTATTTTACCCATTTTACCCTTACTGAGGTGAAAAATATTTACCATGGTTACTATTCATAATGGAAAAAAAATAAACGGAACCTATTTAAAAAATTTAAAATATTGATTAAAAATATGGAATCATTTAAAAAAAATTAAATTCCAAAAAGTGGCAGAAATTAATTTAAGAAAAAACTACAAAACAGAACAAAAATAAAGTTTATCAGGAAAATGCCTTTTAAGTATAAAAATGTTTTTTTAGAAAATTAAATCATAAAATTGATTCTAATAAACTTAATTATATTATTAATAATATAATAGAACTAATTTAACTTTTAAAACATTTTAAAATAAATTATAACTTTTTAAATTCCTTAAACACAAATACAGTTTTCAGTAAAAATCATTTTTCACTATTCACTTAAAAAACAATATTTTCAAAAAAATCACAAAAATTAAGCCTAAAATAATTTTCACATGATGATTTCTAAAATTATATGATTATTTTCAAATAATATTTCTAAAATTTCAAGAAATTAATTATAATATTCACTCAAAAAAAGTAGTAAAAATAATTTTTGAGGAAAAATGTATTTTTATAGCATATAATGACTTTACAAGAATATTTTTTTATCTAAAAAATTTATATATATTTTTTCAAAATTTGGTTATTAATATTCAGTCCATCAATTTAACAACTAGTTTATAATGGTATTTAATATTATAGTTCATTTTCATACAGAGTTGCATGTATTACCAGGTATAGAAGAAATAAAATTTAGGAATATATCATAAAATCTCATGGTGTTACATTCTACCCCCATTAACATAATTTCACCCTAAAAATTTCATCAATAAAATATAAAAAAATTGGATAATTTTACCAGATCACATCCCCATATTCCCATATATATTCCTCTAATTTACAGGTATTCCACAAAACTGTAACCATATGAGTGGTCTTATTTTGTAGAACTTTATCTCTAAGATCTAAAATATCCACTAGATGTTCCTCATAAGTGATATATTTATCTAGTGGTATGAAATATAAGTTCAGTACATGTGAAGGGTCAGATATATGCTTCCTTATGAGTGGTATATGGAACACATCATGAACTTGAGGGAGATTGGTTGGAAGCACCAAGTGATAACCTACTATCCCAATACGACCAATGATTTCAAACGGACTAATATTTATAGGTATTAACTATCCATTATTTCCAAATATCATAACCTTTTTCCTTGGTGATATTTGTAGGAATTTAGTTTCATTAACTTTGAACTCCAAACCTCCCTGATGATTATCAGTAATATTTTTCTATCGACTCTAAGCTTCCATTATATGATACTATATGGATCTAATTTTTTTCCATCTCCTTAACGAGATCAGGTACCAATAGTTTCCTTTCATGAACTTTATCCTAGAACGTTATATTTCTACACTTATTTCTATAGGGGGATTCATAAGGAGTTATCTTAATGCTCGAGCGAAATCTATTGTTGTAAGAAAAATCAATTAGAGGAATGTATTGATCGAAAGCACCTTTGAAATTTATAGAACAATACCTTAAAATATCCTTAGGGTTTTGAATACTTCTCTCATACTGAATATCTATTTGAGGATGATAAAAATCACTGAAACACAACTATGTATCTAAATTTTTCTGAATACTTCTCCAAAACTTCAAGGTAAACCTTATATCCAAATCAAATACAATTGAGGGTGGTACTCCATACAACCTTACTACATCCTTAATGTATAACTTGACAAGATGATCAAGAGAGAAATATTATTTGATGTCAATTAAGTGTTCTCACATCATAAAGAAATTTACTACAGGCCACATAGCATTGTTCAATTTAGATGTTTTGGGGAGTACGATAATGAAATTCATGGTGATGTTTTCTTATTCCCATTAAATTATTAGTAATGGTTATAACATCCCCTTATAATTCTGTCTATCTGCCTTAACTTACCGATATACCAAGCATTGAGATATGTACTCTACAATATCCCTCTTTATGTTGTCCCGATATAAATAGTCTTTCATATCTCTATACATCTTTGTAATTCTTGGATGAATAGAGAATTATGAACTCTGATCTTTATCCAATAATTTATTCTTCAAATGTGATATGTACGAGACATATAATCAATTCATAAACATTATCATTTCATCACAATCATGGTTGAACTTATGGAAACTCCTTACTTTCTTCTATAATTTTATATCTTCATTTTCTGCCTCTTTAATCTTCACATGGATATATGGTTGAACATTCATCTAATAAAGATAGAATTTGTCCCCTTCCTCATGATTTCAAGTTACATATTCTATAAATCCATATTTATTGAATATGTTTTAATTATCATCATAGACAAAATAGAATGGTCTTTCTATCTTAGATCATCAGCCACCTTGTTCTCCTTCCCGGAGTGGTATGGTATTGAGCTGTGAATATCTTTAATAAATTATATCCATATTCTCCGGAACATATTGAAATATTTCTATTTGAATATATACTTTAAACTTTAATGATCCATATATATCCCATAGGTTTAATAATAAAGATAATTCCACTATATCTTTAATTAATAATTACCACATCTAACTAAAAATTATGAGTTAGGTAAATTTTCTTATGTATTTTCAAATTGTGTGAGGCATATGCTATCACCATATCATTTTACATGAGGAAACACCCATGTCCCTTATTAGATACATTAATATATATAAAAAACCCTTATCCTCTATAAGGTAGTGTGATTATAGGTGAATCAACCAAGCTTCTCTTTATCCCCTTGAAATTCTATTCACAGTCGTCTATCCACAAGAACTTAAACCCCTTCCGAGTCAAATTGGTTGTTGGATTAGATATTCATGAGAAATATCACAAAAATCATCAATAATATCCATTCAGCCCAAGAAAACTATGGATGTTAGTAACCATGGTTGGTTTGGTCCATTTCTCAATAAATTCCATCTTTAAAGGATCCATTGAAATACCCTCACAGGATATTATATGACCCAAGAGTGAAACTTTATGAAGAAAAAAAATCAAACATGGTAAATTTATCATATATTTTCTCTTTCCTTAGTCCTCAACACATTTCTTAAATCATATTTATGATCTTATTTTCTCTTTGAATATATAAGTATATCATCTATAAATACTACAAAAAACTGATCAAGGTAACATCTAAATACTCTATTCATTAAATCCATGAAGATAGTATGATAATTAGTACATCTAAATGGAATCATTAAAAATTCACAATGCCCATACATCACATGAATAAATGTCTTGGGTATATCCACCTTATTAACCCTCAATTGTTGATATCCAAAATGAAGGGAAATCTTGGAAAATTTTGATATCCTTATAATTGATTAAGAAAATAATCGATATAATGTTGAGGATACTTGTTTTGAAAGTGATCTTGTTAAGTTCCAAATAATAAATGAAAAGTCACATATACCCATCTATATTCTTAACAAAAAGAACAAGTGAACCCCATAGTCACACACTAGGGTGTATTAACCCCTTATCAAGATTCTCTTGGAGTTACATATTTAATTCCCAAAAACTCAATTGGGGTTATTCTATAAGGATCCTTTAAAATATCTGTTGAACCATTTATGATTTCTATTGAGAACCCAACTTCAAGATTTGGAGGAAGAGAAGGAAAATATTTTGGGAAACAATTAACAAACTCTTATATAGTGTACATATCCTCAAAATTTAATTTCTCCCTAACCATCTGAGATAAATACCCTTCATGGATAAAAATTAATATCCATCATAAAGAATTAATTTCTAATGGAAGTTCGTATTTATCCTCACACCAATAAATGATCATAGATTCATTTGGAATATGAAATGTGACTTACCTTACTCAAAATTGATATGGTACCCATATAAATAAAGCTAATCCATGCATATAATCACACCAAATTCAACTAGATAAATAATCACATGATTTTTAGGAATAACATTCCCACAAACTTCAATTAGAGAGGAATTATAGACTTGAGATGTGACCATCATACCATTAAGATTTTTCTCTACTAATTCAGCATCTAATCATTGAGGATAGAAATTAACATTCATAGAGACTTTTCATGATATAATGGAATTCATATAGCATTTATTGAATAAAATAATTCAATATTTGAGTATACCTCTAACCACATCAAATTTCTCAACCTATCTCCAATCCCTTTCTAAAAACAAAATTATTATCATGACCATCACACATATCTAATCAGAGTGATCAATCATGAAAATTTTGATTCAAAAGTTTATAACTTCTACATTTACTTTACTTTATTTTTAAAATAAAAAAACTTTCTTAAAAAATTATTTTACTAAGTTTATATTTCCCTATTCTTTTAGATTATTTTTGTAGAAAACATGTTTTTCTATCAAACATAGAAATAGTTCTCAACTTCAAGAATATAATATTTAATAATGAATTCCAATATATCAGAATTAATAAGGTCTAGTCTATTGAATTTCCAATATTATGGTCCATCATATTGAGAATATTTAGTATATCGGTATGATGATATCCTATCCCAAAAGCTGGCGGATATACAGGTCTCTCCCTCACGGGAGGGGGAGGGACCATCGTCATCCTTCACGGCAGCCTGAACTTACTCCTTCATTCCCTTATCGAATCTAGATTTTCCTCCTTCCTTCCCCAGAATTTCCTTATGCCCTATGGTTCCTGACCTCATTAATGGATTTTGCAGCTCTCTCTCTCGAATTCAGAGTTTACTGAGGAATCTTCTCTTCTTAACATGACTCTTGTTTCTCGATTTAAACACCAATGCATGTCGGTCGATCTATTTGACAGATTTATCTTCGATTCATGGGGTGTACATGAACGAGAAACTATCAGCCTCTTGGATAACAGACTTATCATGATTCAGTTTTCTTACGAGGAGGATCTGATTATGGCGTGGTCCAGTGCACCCCAGGCTTGCAACAATCTTAGATTCTTCTTGTTCAGATTGTTTTATGACTTCTATTTTCACCAAGATCCTTCCACAATGTTAATATGGGTTAGCTTTCCTGATATCCCCCTCCCTTTTCAAAACCACTCAATACTTATAATGTTAGGGAATTTAGTGGGCCAATACTTGTATTCAGATAGTAGAACTAGGTCGGTTTTTCATCCTGTTTACCCAAGAATCTGCATCGAAGTATATGTTTCTCAGAAACCATTAGAGTTTTTGTGGCTATCGGTGGAGGGGAGAACACAGATACAAACAATCAGTTTATTTTAAGCAGTTGGTCGACTACTGCTCCTTGTGCTTGGGTCATTGGGAGTCAATGTATAGGTGTGGTAACCATGATCAAAGGTCAAACAAGGAGGGACCATGTGATAGCGAACCAATACCCTCTTCTTCTTTGGAAGTAGTTGGTTAGTTGGAATTGGGTGAGTTAGTCCTGGTCCTAAAAGAGGTGAGCTCGAGAGAGATAAACCCCACGGTTACAGATGTGTTCTCTGGGTTGAAATGTGATTTGGGTGTTCCAAGTGTGTAGGGTTCTTGTGGGTCAGGGGGTTTAGAAGGTTTGGGTAACTTTGGCTCCCCATCCTCAAATAATGAGGTGATTTGTGCTGGTTCTGGATTCATTGTCAATCCATTTGATCATACTATCAGGTAGACAAGGGGAACTGATGTGGTGACTCTGGGATCCTATGATGAGGTGGTGTGCTCTGGTAGTGGAGGCTACCCTTAATGGGTAACAAAAGTAGTTGACATGGATGGTTAAACAGGGTGTAAGGGTTAGGTGAATCATTTACATGGTCCTGATGTTTGTAATAAGGTTACAAAAAGGTCTACCCCAAAGAAGTTTTCGTCTAGTTTAAAACTGTTTAATCAATTCGCTGGACTGGATTCTAGTGAGCAGGTCTTGGATCAAAGTGAGCCTTCTGAATCCTTATAATATGGACTAGGCTGGTCTAAAGATGAGTCTAGTGATGAAGAGTCTAGATACCTTTCTGATGTTTGTGGAGGGGGAAATTATGTAGAGGACTTTATAGCCGGAGGAGGAAGAATAGAAGGAAGGGAGACAGGGAATTAGGGAACTACATCACTGATAAAGGGAATAGATCTAAAGGACAGAAAGATTATTATTTCCTCCAAAAACTAATGGATACAAGATCTGCATCTAAGTTGAGGGCCAAGGAGAATGATAGGGTCTGCATTTAAAATGTGAAAGAACCTGGAGGTAGAGTTTCTAGGGAAAATGTGCTTCCAGGTGGAGTGACGGGAGACCCCATCCGATTACTGGATGACCCATTGGTGGAGGATCTCACTATTAGTGGTCTACATGGAGAAGTAGGGGACCCATTAGAGACCTCTAATCCAATTATGGAAGGTGCATAGGGGGATATGGATTTAGGTTTGATTTTTCATTCAAAGGAAGAAATGGTGGAGTACTTCCTTGTGATTAATTCCACGCATAAAGGCACTGACATGATGATTGAGAGATGTATTTTGGTGGACACCAATAAGGAGAAGAGTGAAGGGATTGATAAAAAGAACCAAATATTTATTAGAGGATTCAATAAAAAGAATATTACATACAAACATGGGACATGTTGGCGCATCACTTTGAAGACCTTATAAAGGATGATACAGATCTGTAGGTAACCAATCTTTCCTGGAAACTATTTAGGGTGAATAGTTCCAATAGGATCAAGTTTTTGTTCAATAATTATTCAGTTTCCTTTGATGCTTTCTCTACTTGATACTTTTTGTTTCTCAATTTTTCCTTAAAATTTTTTGGATAATAAAAAAGTGAATTTTTAGTCGGTATGACCATATCCTATCCATCAGTGTAAAAAATATTTAGTTTATTGGTGTGATGTATATTTAGTTTATTGGTATGACTAATATTAGTCTATTATTGTGCCAATATTTATTTTATTTGTGTGACAATATTTTGTCCATCGATGTGAAAAAGTTTCATTTATTGGACTAACAATTTATTCCATCAGAATAACAAAGTTTATAATTGGATTATTGGAATTGTTTTGGTCAGATGAGATACTTTTATTATAGAATTATAATGGTGCTACCAGAATTATATCAGATGAAGATATAATTTTATGAGTTATCAAGTGAAAAACATCTAAGTCCAATGAAACCAAATCCAATATTCATAGAAAATATGACCATAGGAGGTATGTTTATAAATAAGAGTACATTCAAGGAGTTGGGAGATGATGCATTTGCAACTCAACATGTATGAATATTTATCTACATGAACATATCTTTATTATTCTTTTTAATCTTTAAAAGTGTTTTTGTTCTAGGGATTCCATTGTGAGTATTGTAAGTTCCTTAGAAAATTTTTTCTTTAGTAATTTCTTATTCCAGTTTGTGTTTATATCTATGTATTTTGAGGATGAGAAGACTACTGCTACCAAACAGGTTGATCGAGGGCCTCCAAGGTATTGGATGATAGAGATGATATTTTTCTTCAAATTGAGGAATTATAGGGTATTGGAAGACAAATCTAATACTAATATTCAAATCAAGGTCTTCTAGGGTATAATAAGTCAGAACTGATATTGATATTATAATCAAGGGCTTTCCAGGTGAGGAAAGGTGACCTTTTGGTTAGGTTGAAAACTGTGGATATCATAAGTTTGGATTTCTAACTTCAATAAATATTAAGGTTAAAGAGTAAATTTATTTTCTAAACATTTGTGAAAGTCATTATCACTTTATTATAATATTTTATTTTACATGTTTTATCATGTTGTTATTCATTTGATCATTTATATTAGAAATTTTATTTTTACATAGATTCTGTAATATCTATTTTATCAGAATTTTTATAAACCCGATTAGTTACTCTGATTTATCATATGAATTCTTAGTTTGATTCAGATAATTTTATCATTAGATGATTTCTGAGTCTAATCACTATAAGAAATAGGGTTTTTTTTTTATTTTAGTTTAATTTTTTAAGTTACAATTCACACCCTCCTGTAGCCATTATATACTCTTACGATCCAAAATTTTTTACCAGAGTAGTTTCTATTTCTTTACTTGTTAAATTTTGTACTTCTTTTATATAATAAAATTTTCTAAAATTTTTAATTTTTTAATAAACTATTTTTTTATAAATTTTTATTAAATTAACGTGTAATTTTAAGAAATATTTTTTTATCTATTAATATGGAATGTTTAAACATTGGTTCTCTTGAAAATATAAATCCTAGAAGACCACCAATATTTGATGGTGCTTATTATGAGTATTGGAGAGACATGATGAATAATTTTTTTATAAATACCATTGTTGAAAACTTTTTTATGTTCACTGGTAACTACAAGACCCCTTAGAAGGAAGTTATTTCTTTTACTAATTCATAGAAGTTATAATATTACTTGAATTATAGTGTAAGGAATACACTATTGTATTCTATGAATAGAGAAATATATAGTGAAATTTTTTCCCATGAACACACAAATATAATTTGGAATAAATTATAGGTATGATATTTTGTAACTTGAAAAGTTATTGAATCTAGAAGAGAAATTCTTTAAGATGATTATCAAGAAATTGATTTCTTACTTGGTGAAACTATTGCAAAGATGCACCAAAGTTTCAAGAATATTGTAAATAGTTTACAATCACTTGGATAGAAATATCGTAGAGATGAGATATTAGTTAAAAATATTATTGAGATAATTATTATAGAATGGGAGTCTAATAGGGATGCTTTGGACGATATAAGAAGGATTACACATCAAACTCTAGATGATTTGATTTGAACCCTTATGCAGTATGAGGGAAAATTGAATAAATATGAAAAAGATATGAAGAAAAATAATGGAGTAATTTATTTTTCAACAAATTCTAAGGTTAATAATAAAATCCATTCAGTTGAGAAAGTTTTAGAGTATTCTAAGAATAAGAAAGTTATTATTTAATTTGAAAGTAGTTCATTTGAGCAATCTATAAATGAATTAGATAATATTTAGAAAAAAAATGAAAAATTTATTTAGACAGAAGGATTTATTATATATGTATAAGAAGAATAACAAGAAAATAAGTGATAAAAAGGATTATTTATATGTTATCTATTAATAATGTAATAAATATGAAAATATCAAATCAAACTTTCCAGTGTTTAAGAGAAAAGATAATAAGGATATAAATTTTGAATGAAATTCTACTAATTTCTATAAGTAAAAAAATAATAATAATTTGATAACTTTAGATGCCTAATGTTATAGTGGTGGAGATATTTTGTTTGAGAATTCATCAAATAGTGTAAGTGAAGATAAAAATAATATCAGATTATATGATAAGATTCCGAAGATCAATAACTACTTCATAGAAAAGGTAACTACTAAATATTTGACCAATATCACTTTACCTCTGAATTGCCCAAAGGCCTTGTTTATTTTATTATATATAACCCCCATTTTTTAATGGTTGAAGGGGAACCCGTATATGACCCGTAGGCCTAAGGCACAAGGCCCTACATGACCTGTAATACATGACCAATATCACTTTAAATTTTAAATAGCCTAATAGTGAGTATAATAATAATTATAAATCTCCATAGGAATAATAATATGTATCTAAATAGAATAAAACTTTACCTAGTTTTTAAGAGGTATCTATATTTTATAATATATTAGAAATTCAAAATTGTAAAATTTCTAAAAAACTTGATATTATTAAAAAAACTATGAAAGAAAATTAAATTTTTTCTAATATTACTAATAAAGTATCAGATGTTTTAAAAGAGATATAATTTTTTTTAGAAAAATTAACTTTTAAAATAACTGGAAAAACATAATTCTAATAAATTATTTTATCAAAATAATTATAAAGACTTAATTAAAATGAAACTACTACTCAGGATAAAATTTTAGTTATAAAACTAAAATCATAAATATATAGCCTAAAAAATATTTTTCAAAGTTTAACACTTTTAAAGAAAACTTTTATAAGTTGTATAATCGAATTCGACTTCATAGATATGTTTTTGAAATGGTTTATTCTAATAGAAAACTTATTTTTTTCAAAATATTTACTATGTTTTGAAAAGTGCTCCATTTTTTCACTAAATGAAAAAGTAATGGTCACTAGAAAGATAAATGTTCTATAAATAAAGTTCAATCCTTAGTTTTTAATAAGTCTTATTTCTCAAAAGAATTAATATTTTCTCAACATAGAAATATTAGACAAATGTGGATTCTAAAAATTTTACTTTCTAATAATACCATACCCAAGAATATATGGGTTCCAAAAACCTAACATTTTTACTTTTAAGAAGATATGAAATGTTCCAACAACAAAATTTGGTACATGGATAATGTTTTTTCCCTAAATATTATTGGAAATATAGATTTCTTCAAGAAGATTATAAAAATGAAAGGTTGTGAAGTTTCCTTTGGTGACAATGAAAAATAAGATATCATTTTAGAATTTATCAGAACACAAGAACAACTAGATGATATTTTAAAAAAATTATTAAATTATTTTAGATTTTAATACATTAAACAATAGTTAGTAATGATCAATACAAATTGATCATTCATATCTACTTTTTATATAAAAATAACCTAATAGTAATGAACTCCTTTGTAAAGGGAGAGTATATATGATTTTAGTTTTCTAAAATATTTAGTTTTTAATAAAATTTAGTTTTCCTAAAAAAATTTTGTATATTTTTGTGTTTCTAAAATATTTTGTCTTATAAAAATTTTAAAGTTTAAAATTTCTCAGACACAAATTTTTACTAAATTTTTTTCAAAAATAAATTATTTTCTTTTTTTTTCAAAATAATAATTTTTCTAATTTTTTTTAGAAAATATATTTTTTAGAAATATTATCATTCACATTTTAATTTAGAAAGAAAATCATGAAAAATTATTAAAAAAACATTTACATTATATGTTATAATTCTACTTCATAAGGTTTTTTTGTAATATTTTAGTTTCTTCATTATCCTTTACTTATGTGTTTTTCATTTCGATTTACATTTTTTTCACTACTATATATTTTTTTAACTTTTTTAAAGTTTTTCTAATTAGAAACTTTATCAGTCCAATAATATTTATTTCATAAAAAAGTATTAAGAGTTTCGAATAAATATTTGAACATTCAAGTATTAATCCCAGCCGTCAAATCAGATTACAATTTTATCTCTGAACTGTTAGATCTCTAGAATGCGAAGGGCTGCCCTTGAGCCTATATAGAAGGTAGTGGGTCACCATGTCCCACATAATTTTTCCCAGAATTATGTCTTGAATATCATCCCTCTTTTTTCTGCTCAGTCTGATAGTTTTTCATCAATAAAAATTGTTTCTTCAATCCGATAAGTTCTTCTTTACATCATATTTAGAAAGATGACTTATGATGATGATTTTACTAAGAGTGAATTTGTAATGGAATGATAGATAAAAAATCCTGGTATGAAAGAAATTAATCTTTTTTGAAATAATTTATAAAGTTGCAGGGATGGGAAAAATTTTATGTTGAGAAAGAGGATTTTGAACTTCATTGTCCAGAAATTGTAAAGTAATTATATTATTCAATAGAATTCAGTTTTGAAGTTGATATGGATGTAATTATCTTTAATATTTTTGGTGAATATTTTTAGATATCTATTCAATGATTAGGATACTTGATTGATATTCCTTGAGAAGGATAGTCTTATCTTCCTTCTTGTAATATTTTGGAGAAGCTAAGATCTTTTGATAAAGCTAAATATGTATCTTCACTATTTTTATATTTTAAAAAAGTAAGAAAAGTATATCATATTTCATTGGATTCAAGGGTTGTTATGCTATATATGTAAGGATTTTAAATAATGGTAATAAGAATAAGACACATTTAAAGTTCTTAATATATTCATATTGGATTTATTAATGGATATGATAAAGTTCAGTTTAGTAATGTTTATTTTCATATCAATTGAATATGTGAAGAAAAGTTCAATGAAATTAAAAATAATTTTGTTTTCTTGATTCATTAATAAAATGTTTTTCAATTTCATAAAATTTACAAAGATGAAAAAAATCAATAATTGGATATAAGGGACAAATTTTCTTTGATCGTAGAAAAAACTATCTCAAGGATGAAAGTGGTTTTTATGATGAAAATGAAAAAGTTTGTTGATAAATCATACAAAGAAGCATTTTATGCTGAAGAAGAAGTTCAAAAAACGAACTAGATAAGGAAAATAGGAAAACCAATTCATCTCCACCAAAGTTAAAGAAAAAACCAAAAATAATGTTAAATGGGGACTTTAAAAAATTGATGGTGCATTAGGCTCAAAAAAGGCAGGCAGATTTAAACATGGGTTGGAAAAAAAAATATTTGGCTTTAAATCAAACAAATGATAAATCCATGAAAGATTCTAAGAAGAAAAATAAGAAAAATAAAAGATTATATCATGAAAATGTGATGAAAAAAATTATCAAAAGAGTTGAGAAAGCATATGTTAATATTCCTTTACCAATTTTAACTCTCTTAGTAGTAAAACAAGTTCCTAGTTTTAGTACAAATTATTTTTCTAATCAAATAATTCCAGACCAATCTGTACCAATAGAAATAAATTTTTTTGAAACTTTTTCTGTTCTAGATGTTGTTCAAAAGAAAAAGGTAAAAGAAGTGGTAGCTGAACCCCAAGTTCAAAAATCTATTTAGAAACCTATTAAAGAAATTTTCAGAAGTCAGTTAAAAAATAATTATAGAAGTTAGGAAAGATTTTTTTAAGAAATAATGTTAGTTAGAAAAAGAGTTATATTAATAATAAAAATAATAATAAGAATAATAAGGAAAATAATAAGAAAACTCTACATATTCGTTTTCACGATCCTCGTATTTTTCAACCCGGTCTGAAAAAAACACCACTTTAGTTGTCTCTAAGAAAGAATCAAGTTCAAATCAAGAAAGGGAAGAACATAAATCACATACCAAAATATTAGAAAAATTATAGATTGATAGTGATGTTGATGTGATGAAGATATAAGATGATGAAAAAGAGAAAGAAAAAAAGAAAAAATAGATGTAGGTACTTCTAGGAAACATATTTATGATCCTTCTTTAGAATCAACTAAATTTCTAGCCACCGACACTACAACACATCCGCTGTTTAGCAGCAGTTGTTTAGCGGCAGTTCTTAGAACCGCTGCTAAACCTGTTTTTAAAAAGGTTTCACGGTGGTTTATAATAAACCGCCGCGAAACCCAAGTTTTTTTACCGTCGGCCCTTCCCCCCTCCCCGACCCTCCTCACATTTCCCTCGCCCCCCCCCCCCCCCCACTTCCCCCGCGACCCTGGCCCCCCGCTTCCCCCGGCGACCCGGTGACCCCGGCGACCTCGCACGACCCCAACCCCCCATGACCCCGGCGACCCCACGACCCCGGTGACGCTGCTTCCCCAGAGACCTATACGAAACCCTAAGGTTGGTTTTTTTAAATTCAAACTAAATGTGAGTTAGTGAAATCCCATAAATTGAAACATTACTAGGTGTTATTAGTTCCAACCCTTATGTAAGGATAGTTAATCATTTCCTTGAGATTCTCCATTAAATGAGAGCATGAGAGTTATTCGTTGGACTCATGAGTAGGAACTTATTTTCTAAAATGGAACTTAGGTTTTATGGGTGTTCATATGGTGTTTTGACCCATTTTAGGGGTGTTATATTCACATAATTCTTCATTTTAGTGGGTTATACATTCCTAGAGCATGATCAGGCACCTAATAGGTATTATGGAAATTTGTTATCTTTTGTAATGAAAGGATATGTATGTCATCAGTTGGATTATAATTAGTACAGAATAATTAAACTCTAGGCTATATTTTTTTAAGATAATTGGATATAAGGATGTATAAGGATGATGTGAATATGAATATTATTGAAGAATTTTTCATTTCATTGGTAAATCATAGGGATGATGCATCGATAAACTTGTTTCCCGTTGATTTATTGAATGGTAAAATGATCCATACAAGTATGGTTGAAATTATTAAATCATTGAGATATTAAATTTTTATCATGTATAATCTCCAAGTTAGATAGAATTTTAATTTAAAGGAAATATGATTCAACCTAATGTTAGGGAAGATTTTATAAAATCATCTAGTGTCGTAAAACGATGAGTCAGTTTAGTTTTGGATTTTATTCTATATGTTATGGTGAACATGTACATGCCTTAGGAGGAGGGTCACACATATGTATGATGGTGAATCTTATCAAGCATGCATCCAAGTGGTTGGTTACATATCTTTTTGAATATCTCTTGGAGTAAGATTTAGACCATGTCCAGAACCCATAATCGGTGGTGGTGGGATCATGTGTCGTTTTATGAGTTCTCAAATTTATTAAATGTTGACTATTACACTCCTAAGGAAGGAATCATAACATTTAATAGGTTTAGTGCGCCATTCCAAGTAGAGGGAACACAATAGTACATTAAATATTGTATATGGTAAGCACTGATTTTGAATTCCAATGGGGTTGGTAAATGAGAAATGATTTAGTTATTATAAGGAAGAAACATGTTGATGTGGTTGGTGGTGTACACAACCCCTTAATTTTATGCTCATGCACTCTGATTATTTCATCATATTCATATAATATTTTATACTCACTAATAAGATTTAATTTTTAATGAATTTTTTTTACCTTTTATAAGAATTTTAGATCAACCTTATTTTGATTTATTTTCCCCAGCTCCCTGTGACTGGACAACCCCCCTGCTGGAGCCCAGCCCTGGCTGGAAATCTCCCTAGCTTCCCCCCCTGGCTGGACAGCCCCCCATCTCCCCCCTGGCTGGACATCCCCCAGCCCCCTCGGATGGACAGCCCCCCAGCCCCCCTGGATGGACAACCCCCCCCCCCTGACTAGACAACCCCCCATCTCTCCCTGGCTTGACAACACCCCCTTGCTGGAGCCCCTCCCCCTTGGCTAGACAGCTCCCGGACTAGACAGCCCCCCGGACTGGACAGCCCCCCAGCCCCCCGACTGGAAAACCCCTCCCCCATAGCTGGACAACCCCCCTATTGAAGCCCCGAACACACATACAATCATAATGAGCACATCATTCATGTCAATACAAAGCATCCCCCATAGGGTCAAAATCCATAACTATAAAATATAACAAACGAGGCTCACAGAGGACTCACACATTCATTAAACTTGATGTTTAAATTTAGCCTTTAAATGTTCCAAGAATGAATGTAATGAAATATATCGAGTCAAATAAATCCTTAATGTGGTGTTATTAGATTTGACCCTAGAGTAATGGTAGTTTAAACATTTCTTAAGTAGTTTCCTTGAAATGGGATTACGATCATTACCTGTAGGCCTATTTTTCTATTGCTTGGACCGAAATGATAAGACCTTAAGCCTAGGGAACTTTTAGGCATTACCCCCTTATAGGGTCAATGCTGTATGTTTTTGTAATGGGATTTCCAAAGGTAGGTAATTCCATTATAAATTAAAATCTATGATAAATTTTTATAAGGAGTTTCAGACATGAGGTGCATTTCAGGTGCAATTTGGTCTTAATTATAAGACATAGTTTCTAAAATGACACCTAGGTAGGATAGGTGGTCCTGAAACATTTTGACCATTTTTTCAGGAATGTTCATCATGTAATGACTAGTTTCTATCGAATTGAAATTCCTAGGTAATTTTAAACCATATATAAGGTTGTTTGACCATTCTTATTCACTGTTATCAGTATTGGATGACTCAAGGGGTCGTTAGCATGCTTTATAGTCATACAGGATAGTAAAACTCTACACAAGTATTTCTTATGGACCATTGAATACCAAGATTCATAGGTCTGATAATACAATGGATAGTATAAAGTATTTTCCATTTTGATTTTGAAAGCTCAGGGCACTATATGTTGATACATATGGTAACCGTCATGTTTTAAAAATTGATTATGAAACTATATGTATTCAGTGGAAATAGTTCAATCAATGATCATCTAGGATTTAATATCCACTTATCTATGAGGTTGAGATACCCAGGTGTTAATAAAAAATCTATGTTATTCCAAATCTCTGGATGATTTCATAAAAATGATCAAGTGATTTGATATACTAATATGTTATTATTGGCTTATATACTTTATGTCATAGAACATGTTGATATAACTTAGAGGAGTGTCATGTGTACATTCAAGTTTGAATCTAATCTATAATGACTTTTAGAATATAGTTTTTATCTCTTCAATATAATGATGGTTAAACTAGGGAGGACCATTTGATATTGGTTGATGTTTATTTTAAATTACCATGGGGGTGTATACATTAGAAACGTGTCAGTGCTTTCAATGTAACACACTGATGGAATGATTGGCTATGCATTCCACCTATTTAGGCATCATTAGTTAGTGATGCAATTAAATGGTTATGCTTGAGGAATAAAAATACAAATCTTATGGTAAACACATCATATTCAGGTAGTGATGATTATTATGTGGGAGCAGTGGATCTCTTCTAATGAGGTCAACCTATTATTGTTTTATTATCCTTCCCTTTGCATAGTTTGACATAATTGGTTTCAAATCCATTATAAAATCAGAAAAGTTATGTTATAGAATTATAAATTCAATAAAAACATTCATAACCACTTTAAACAATTTTAAATGGCCACATGGGAATTTTCATAAGCACTTGTCATGTGGGTTCCTTCAAATGAGAGGGATGAAAGGGAGAACGAGTTTGTTTGAGAGGGGGGGGGGGTCAATGGACTATTTTTATTTTGGAAGGTATGAATTTCCTTAGGCTTGAGTCTGGGAGCATTCCTTTGAGTGGTGAATAGGGTTACACATACATGGTTGATAGTGTTCTAGGTTTGGTTTTATTTTTGTGGATGTTTAGGTTTCAGCCTATCCAACCTTTTTATTATGTTGGTTATCATGTTCTATAATGTACTCGATTAATTTATATTTATTTTATGTGATGGTATGGTTCATGAGTTTTTTATTATTATTACTGCATTTTAATTTATCTAGATGTTTCATTGTTATTGAAACTGTCTATTTTGAGCATGGGCATCTGATATAAGGATGGGTGATACTGGATTTTCCAATTGGAATATGTGATGTCACTACAAAAAAAACCGTTGTTTAGCAGAGGTTGTTTAGCGGCGGTTCTTTGAATATATTTATTGATTGTTTTAATGCTATTTTATGAAATTCCTTGTTTTTTGTGTAGGCACATTGTGATATACATGGATAAAAGCTGGATCACATTACCGAGGAACACACCTCAGTATGTTAAGGGTTTGAATGAGTTTTTAGATTTTGTAATTTCTAATCGATCCGTTGAAGGGAGAATAAAATTTCCATGTCCTAAATGTAAATTTAGAACATGGTTGAAGAGAGATGAGGTTTATGAACATTTAATACTGAAGCAATTCCCTGCTCAATATTTGTGTTGGATTTGGAATGGAGAATCGAACGTTACAAAAAGATTGAGCACTGATGTTAATCCGTAGAATGAGGTCCCAAGTTCGTCGACAATGGAAAATGAAATGCAAAACCTAATAAATGATGCATTCGACACTACAAGACACCACTATCAGCATCAAAACATATCAGAACAACCAGAAGAGGGTGCTACAAATTGAAACGTGACAAGTGATGTTTTTGAGAGTGTAACACAGGCAGATCAAGATTGTCACATATCATTGGATCCTCCGATTGATTCTGTGGAGCCAAATGTAAGAGGAAACTTCATTGAGGAAAATGCATTTCATGATTTAGTTGATGGTGAAAATCAATAGTTGTATAGTGGATGTTTGAAATATTCAAAGCTTTCATTTCTGCCGAAGTTGTACCATATCAAATGTCTATGTGGAATTACAAATAAGGCAATTTCCATGATATTGGAATTGATTCTTGAAGCATTTCCTGAAGAAAAAATCTCATAATCTTTTTATGATATGAAAAAAGTTGTAAACAAGCTTGGTCTGAATTATACAAAAATACATGTGTGTCCCAATTATTGTATGCTTTATTGGGGAGAGGATTCAAGTAGACAGAATTGCAAGAAATGTTCTTCTTCTAGATGGTAGGAAAAGGGTGATGTTGGAAGTCTGAATGAACATAATTTCATGGAGAAGAAGAAAAGGAGCACACCTACAAAGGTTTTGCATTACTTTCCTTTGAAGCCTCGATTGAAAAGATTATTCATGTCATCGAAAACCACTGAACACATGAAGTGAAATTCTGTAGATAATAACAATGATGGGTTAATGATACATCCACGAGATTCCTAATCATGGAAGACATTTGATTCATTACATCTCAATTTCTCAGCTGATCCTAGGAATGTTCGATTGGGATTGGATGCCGATGGATTCAACCCATTTGGGACTTTGAGTACCAATTATAGCATTTGGCCAGTTGTTTTGATCCCTTATAATCTGCCTCCATGGATGTGTATGCAACAAACATATTTTATCCTTTCGATGATTATTCCTGGAAAACAAATGACTGGAAATGATATTGATGTATACTTGCAGCCTTTTATTGACGAATTACAGGAGTTATGGAGAAACAGTGTTGAGACATTTGATGTTTCTTTTAAAACAATGATCAAAATGCATGCTGCTTTAATGTGGACCATTAGTGACTTCCCTGGGCTTGTGAATTTATCTGGTTGGAACACTTACACGGGTTTGGATTGTCCCGTTTGTAACTTTGATTTTGAGCCTAAACGGCTACCTCACAGTAGAAAATGGTTCTTCTTGTGTCATCGAAGATTTCTTGATGCATCTCATAGATTTCGGCTGAACAGATCAAAATTTAATGGTTCCATTGATCTTAGACCACCTCCAAAGTTGTTAAATGGTTTTGAAATATTGAAACAGCTTGAAAATGTTGAAACAGAATTTGGGAAGGTTCATCATTTGAATGATAGCGGAAAACGGGTCTGAAGTGCATCGTCAAGCGAAACCAGAACACAACAATGGAAGAAAAAATTTATATTCTTCAAACTTCCATATTGGGAATTTAATTTTTTGCGCCATAATCTTGATGTGATGCATATTGAGAAGAATGTCTGTGAAAATTTGATTTTCACATTGCTTAATGAGCATGGAAAGTCGAAAGATCATCTCAATGCTCGCAAAGACTTCAAACCAATGAACATAAAACGCGATCTCTGGCCAGATGAGAATGAAAAGTATCCTATGGAAATTTTTGCAATGAAAAATAGGGATAAAGATACATTCCTTCGAATGTTAAATAATGTTAAGGTATCTGATGGGTATTCAATTAACATCTCGAGGTGTGTTGACTTGAATAATCGTAAGTTACATGGATTGAAAATCCATGATTCACATATTTTGTTACAACAGTTACTACCATTTGCACTACGTACATTATTACCTGAAAAAATTAATGCTGTTGTACTCCAGTTCTGCACATTTTTCAGAAAACTATGTGAGAAATCTCTACATCCATTTCATCTTGACAACCTCCAGGAGAGGTTTGTATTGACCCTTTGCGCAATGGAGATGATCTTTCCTCCTTAATTTTTTACTGTAATGATGCATTTAACTGTGCATTTGGTTGAGGAAGCTAAATTAGGAGGCCTCGTTCATTATCGATGGATGTATCCAATTGAGAGGTACTTTATTTATATGTTTTCCAGTTAAGAAACAATTTTTGGTACTTAATTAAATTCATAATTATGTTTATTTTATTTCACAGATATCTTGGGCATTTGAAATCATACGTGAAAAATAAAGCTAAACCAGAAGGCTCAATTACTGAAGGCTATGTGGATGAGGAGTGTCTTACCTTTTGTTCTCGATACTTGGATGATATTGAGACAAGATTTAATCAAGTTGGACGTGTTGACAACACATCGACTCAATATCAAATACATCAGAAATCCAAAATATTTCCTGCTATTGGCCGATCAGTTGGGAGGACTTCAAATGTGACACTGACTGAATTGAATTATTACAGGCACATAGATATGTGATGCTGAATAGTGAAATTGTAGATCCATTTATTGAAGATTTGAGGATACAAACAAAGAGACAAATGAGAGGCCGAACACGAAATGAGAAATATATAACGAAATCTATTAATAAAGAGCTTGTATAATGGTTGCACGACGTGTAAGTTCATAAATATTGCAATAAATACGAATATTAGTTTGACACATACATTTTGTAAATCTAATAAAGAATATTTCTTTTTTTAGATCATGAATACTGATACTCGAGCAGAGGTGTCAGAAGATTTGAAGTTTCTTGCTAGAGGTCCTCTAAAAGAAGTTAGAAAGTTCGATGCTTATAATGTGAATGGCTTTAGATTTCGTACAGTCGATCGAGAAGTGGGTTTGAGAACACAGAGTAGTGGTATATTTACATTTTCTGAAGTGTAATACTATGGAAAGCTACATGATATTATTGAATTAAACTACCACAGACATTTTTTAGTTGTTTTATTCAAATGCAAATGGGTCGATATTATCATAGGTGTTAAAAGAGATTCCTTGCAATTTACTTCTGTGAACTTCTCTCGCTTGATGGATGTTGGTGATCGTGAACTGCATGATCCATATATCTTAGCATCGCAAGCAAAAATGGTATATTATGTGAATGATGTTGCCGATGAAGGGTGGAGTGTAGTTCCTCATGTAATATAAAGATATTTATATGATATGGGTGATGAAGTGGAAAATTTGACCTTTGAAATTGAATCTAATCAGCAACATGAAGCAGAATTATTTTTCCATCATGATATTTAAAATATTAGTCTAGCAAGGATGAATGAAGTGGATGAAGCAATGGAGCAGGCAAACAACATGATTTTAGGAGAAAATGATTGTATGTACAATTATTTATTTATTCAGCAACCACTTGTTTCATTTCGGCAGTCATTCATTATCATTGTTATATATATTTTATATGTTAGTACTCCATCTATTATCATTTTTATTTTTATTTTCTGCAAAAAAAATTTTAAATATATATTCTGAACATAATTTTATTTGATTAAATGACAGGAATTCCAAGGAAGAAGCGGTACATTATTTCATCCAGTTCAGCGATAGATGACGATCCATCTAGCTCCCTCCCCACGACATCTGAGGCACCAGCTGCCGACACCCCTTCACCATCTCCCCCTGCACCATCTCTCACACCATCTTTGGATGTCCCAGTAGAGGGTGAGTCATCGACTCCCCCTTCAAAAGCCTCAGCAGTGGGGCAGCGACGCACCCCTTTCAGTTCATCCCGGTCATACTGGAGTGTCACTGTCATAGGTAAAAATTTTAATTAAATAAATTTATTTCATTTTGTTTATACTAATTGTTTTCTCATTGAAGAAGAAAAAAATGCAACCGTGGAGAAAAACATAAAAAGTTCATATGTTTGGAATCTGAATGGCGAGAATATTGTTGTGCCATTTGATTCTTACGAGGTCCCTACAGATGATGTCGTGGGGTTACTTGGCCAGATTCTAGGCCAGCTGGCAGCAGAGCCCATTTCCCTTCCCATTTCATATGACGATTGAAGAAATATGCCTCCAAGCTAGAAAAATGAAGTGTTTGATTCTCAAATCAAGGTAAATTAATTACATTATGGTTTAATTGAATGTTATGTTACTAATATGTTCAAAATGAATTTCTGTATACAGATGTTCTTCCACTTTACCGTTGCTGATGTGATAGCACGGAAGTGGACGTTGAAAAATATAGGTAAGAATTGGAAAGATTTTAAATGGAGATTATGGTGTGATGTCAACGATGCTTCATTGACCGTGCTGCAAATGTATGAGAAGCTACCCAGTGGGGTACCAAAATGGCAGTGGAAAGTGTTTGTTGACAGGCATCGGGATCAGAAGCAGATGGTATTGAAATATATATATTATTATATTATCCTCATTTTACATTTATAAATGTATATGAAAAGGACATGACATTCAATAAATCTTTCCTTAAATTTTATTTTATTTATTTCAGAACCTCTCAAGACAGAATGCGTCAAACCGAGTGAAGAAAGTCATCCCGCACACTGTGGTCTCAAAAAGTTTTTCTCGAAGCCAAACGAAATTGGTAATATTTTAATTAGTTTAAATATTTATAAATATTATATGTTTAATATATTGAATTGTTTATTTATCTTTGATTAATGCAGTCACAGAGTTTAGGCCATGAAGCATCCAGAACTGAACTATGGTTGGATGTTCACAAAAAATCAGATGGATGTTTTGTTAATGAGCCTACTAAAGAAGTTAGGGTATGAAGTCAATTTTTTATCATAATAACTTATTATTAGTTTTTACTATGGTAATATATATTGATATTTGATTTATAGGTTAAAATTAAAGAACTATGGGATGCCAATCCTGCGCATTCCTACTCTGTCTCCCAGGATGACCCGGTTGCTAAAGTCCTTGGGAAGGAGCATCCTGGGAGAGTGCGTAGGATGGGTTTGGGACCCGTGACATCTGAGGTTTTTAGCAGGCCACCGGGGATAGCTGCTTCATCTACTCCTGACTTTAGTCAGCCCATACCCAGAGATGCTAAGAAAGTGATTGTTTCTTTACGAAACACAGTTCACCAGCAGGGGGATTAGATATCTGTATTGCAGAAAGAGTTGACTGAAATATGTCAGCAGATGATTAGATATGCCCCCGGTGGGAGTGCATCAATTGGTGGTATGCAGGTAAATCACAGAAAATCAAAATCATTTAGTTTTCTAACTTTCATTGGTTTTAAGCTTTAATATAAATATGCAACCGTATTTAATTTTCAATATAATGTTATTACAGGTGACAACACAAAGTAGAAATGAAGGTGGAGAGGGTGAAGATGCATCATCGGACCCTGAGTAGTTGTTTTGTTGATGTGTAATATAGAAACAGTTGGTTTGTAGATGTGACATTTGTGGAACATAGTTTCCACCACACATTTTCATGTCCTAAAATTTCCTTGATTTCTCATTTTCCTTTTATGGATTTTATTGATTTCTGATGTTTCTTTTTATGTCCTGATTTCTCGAGTGTGGTATACATCATTCCATTTAGGCCTGTGTTTGAATTGGTAGTCGAGATTTTGGATGATTAGGAGTTAAACCCATTGTTTATGTGTTGAAAAAATTGGTTCATTTCATAGTGATCAAGGGGATAGTGTTGTGGACACTTTGGTGAGGTAGAATATTTCTAAACTTATCTTCTATCTTTAGGAATAAATTGTTTGAATAGCCTAATAAGAAATTTTCTAAGGGTACTATATTATTATTTTTATATGTGTTTGGTTATGACTACTTTATTACTTATGGTTATGAGGAATGGGAACATGGGGGAACACTCTTTAAAGAAGAATAAACTAAATAAAGATAGTAAACTAGTTAAGAGTAAATTAGAAGGAAAAAGTAAGTCGCTTGTACTTTATGGATTTTCAGGATATTACTATGCGTTGAATCGTATTGATTGATAATTGATGATATGGATTACTTTTTGTTTTTATCATTTAAGAAACTCTCGGCCATTATAATAAGATAATTTTTTAAAGATGGTAGTAAAAAGAAATTTTTTGGAAACTAGAATATAATAATTTATATTACTATTGATCATTGAGGTTTAATGTTTTACTTGTTGTTTTCTAGACTTAAATTGATTTGGGGTGAACTTTTTTGGGTTTAATTGGTGAGGCTAAGAATGGATTTTTAGTGTGTAATTCTCTAATGCATCCTGGTATCTATCCCTAAGAATACTATTCTCATCTATCTCACTTCACCTAGAAACAACAGTCTCAATACCTTAAATGAAATTCTTGAAGTTATTTGACTCTTTTTCAAAAAAAAGGTACTTATTCATGAAGGTATCCACATGAATGGTCTAGGTATCATGAAGTTTCTCTCATTGAATTAGAATTTAGGTAAGAGTAATGTATCACAAGCACTAAGGATAAAAATATTATCAATGTGTAAAATTCATGTCATATTTGAAAAGATAGGTACAAAGAATCATACATGAAAGGTTAGTATCCCCCTCAAAACCCCTCTGCCTATTTATAGGCCTAGGTTAGAGAAGAGTTTCATGAGCAGGAGGCCCATATTTCTAGTTTTTAGCAGTTCCACTCCTTCATCAACTCTCATTATGAGGGCGAAATTATTTGACATCAAATAACTCACACATTACAGGATATATTATGGAATAAATTGAAATATTGAGGTAAATCCATGACAAAAATGGATCGAAATAAACATAAGGATTCATGAAGGACTAAACCTTCACACACAAAATGGTTCTTCATGATGGTATATAAGGCATCATAAAAGATGACACACATAAATGATGACAACCATTTCACAATGTATGTCTACTCATGAAGGTCTCCATCATTCATGAAACGTACCTCATAAGTGGTAACATTCATTAAAAGTATCTTATCACCTCAAAATCACATATAAATACCTAACATCATTTTACATTTAATGGAATTAAAAAATTGAAGTTTTTTTAGAAGCTCTAAAATTTTTAAACTTAAACCATCATGAGGAAAATAGATGATTGGCCCCTATATGTATTTATCTTTCATGAACAACCACCCTTGAGCTCTTGAAACCCAACACCATGGTTATGATAACTCTCACGATGGTTGATGATATTTGTGATATTGGTAAAACCCCTTACACTTCTTATGGTTTTGTGGGACATTTTTCATTCATGAAACATGTCCTATAAGAACTAAGGCATTACCCCAAGGCTAGGGAACCCAGTTTCACAAATCTCTAACCTTCAAGAAATAGCTAAACTTTAAAAAATCCTTTCACTTCATGTAACCATCCATATTCATGAAAATCACATAACATTTCCAAACTTGATTCCTACTTTCATCAAACCCATCATCATGAATTTTGATTTCTCAATTGTCTTATACAATTCAAATTTGGTTCATTCATGGCCAGATCTTCCACATGACTAGTATCATCAACCCTCATTTCTGGTTTGATTTGTTTTTCAGTGCAGTGGTGCAGCAGAAACAGAAAATATTTTTTTTGTTTCTGGGAAATTTTTAGTGGCGGTTTAAACCGCCACTAAATCATAATTGGTGGCGGTTTAAACTGCTGCTAAACGTGAATTTTAATTTAACTTTAGCGGCGGTTATAACTGCCGCTAAATAGTCGCATCGGCTGCCTCATCCTGCGGCAGTTCCGATGGCTTTAGCGGCAGTTTTATGGTGACTAGATTTTAGTTTATTCACGGCGGTTATAACCGCCGCTAATAAAGGGATACCGACGGCTCGTGAAACATCCACTAAATTAAGAAAAACCGCCTCGAAATGAGATAGCTACGACACTTTCCTCAAACCACCGCGAAACACAAATAACTGCCGCTAATAGATTGTCGACGCCTTATTTGGCGGCGGTTTATAAAAAACACCACCAAACGGTATAGCGGCAATTAAAACCGCTGCTAAATGTAAAATAAAACGCTGCTAAACGGTGGTTCTGCTATAGTAAAAGGTTGATAGAAGAGTAAAATATATTTTAATTTATTTGAAACAGATTACAAATTCAATTATATATCTTTCAAATATTGAATCTCTATGAAATAAAATACAAAAAAAATTGAATAAAAAATTAGATGCTTTGGAGATTCAATTAGAAATTATTTTTTAAAATGAATTTGATATAAAATGTTTCAAATGAAAATCAATGGAAAAAGATTGATATTTAATAAAATGGTAAAATGGCTGAATAAATTTTATGGAATTGGAAATTCCATGATGATTAGTTTGAGGAAGTAAAGAAATTTTCATTTTATATTGCTAACTCCTTTGAGAAATTATCATTAGATGTTTCACACAACTTAAAATTTTTGGATCATTTTAAAAATTTATCGAAGTCACAGAATCAATAAATCAATGAAATGAAAGAATAAATTAAAAATATAAAAGTAAGGAATGCCATAATCTGATTTTTTGTTGAGGAGTTTCAAATACTGAATGAATAAAATTAATATACCAGACTTCTTGAAGGGGAGGTAGTCATTTTGTAATAAGAAAACTGAAAGTTAGATATTCTAGAGGAAAATATAGAAAAAAACGAGTCCAAAACTATACAAACTGAGAATAATAAGGAGGATTTAAATAAGATAAAGTCTATAAACAATAATTTACACAAGAAATAATGAATATTTTTTCTTATAAAGTATTTATGTAATTAAAAACAATAATTTTGAAGGATTATTTCATTTTAATAGATTATTCATTTTTTTAATATTTCTCTAATTTTACTTGGTTGGATATTCATTATTTATACTTTTTATAAATGGTTATTAAAACAAAATTGTTTATTAGTTCTATTTTTCTAAACATTTTAGGGATATATTATTACTAACCCTATTCTTTTTTAAAATCACAAAGGAGGAGAATATATTATGGGGGATAATGTTTTAAGGGATAGAATAATTTGAAGGGGAGAATATGTTTAAAAGGGAGAATTATATTAAGGGAAATATATTTTTTATATATAATGATGAACTAAATGAAGTTATAAAGATATGTGGAGTTAATAAACAAATGGGACAAGTTTCTCTTAAAGAATATTTCTTTAAAATTCCAAAATGAAAAAAGTGTTGGACTCCTCATGTGTTAATCATGTTTTAATGATCACAAATCTATTTACTGTTAATTAATCTCGATCTTCATTGCACATCTTGCTAATTCTCTTCAATCTCCATAATAGCTACACATCATGTTTTTATAATAACAAAGCTTATGGATGTTAATTACTCTATTTATTATTTACAAGTCTTATTCATGATCACAATTATCACATATATTATCACACCTTTATATTTATGATTCACATTCTCTTACTCTCTAATGATTAACCTTAATCCATATTCTGCATATCACTGTATTAGTCCAAATACAGATATTTGTCTAAGTATGGATACACCGTGAAGGACTCACCGTGACCCAGACACCGTGACCAGACACCGTGAAGGACTCACCATGAACCAGACACCATGACCAGACACCGTGAAGGACTCACAGTGAACCAGACACCGTGACCAGACACCGTGACCAGACACCATGAAGATCACACCGTGAAGCTCTTACCGTGAACCACATACCGTGAAGAAGACACCGTTTCCATAATCACTGTGACACCGTTTCTTAAGTTTTTGTCAATATTATTTAAATAATGCTAATGGTCATATTTGTTGTTTTTAATTCAATTAATGTTATTTAATGATAGTTGTTGGCATGTCAGGAAACCGTATCTCGTACCTATGAAAAGGGAATCATTCCTACTACCAGAATTCATGGAATATAAGAAAGACTGAGATGCAGTACACGTAAAAGAAGTAAGAAGAAACAAGCAACAACAAAACAAGATATACAACACGAAGAACATACGTACATCCGAGTGCACTGCGCTGAACAAGAAGAACAATCCTGAACAAAAAGGAGATTTCAAGTCCTTCAGAGAACTCTCATGAGTGTAATACAATATTACTGAAGAACACATGACGAATCAAGAGATATTTCTCACTCCTAAAGAAGACAAGCTGAACTACGACACTCTGTTTTTCAACAGAAAAACTAGAGAAGGACTCAGAAGAATTCCTGCTAAATCCAACGAGTCCAGAGCTACATTGATAATCACTATAGCTTTCTAAACTCTCATATATCTTCTCTACGTGATTTATTTATTAACTTTCGAGCAGTGTGGTGTACTCTGTATATATTTACACACACTTTCTCCTGCACTGAACTTGAGGATATTAAAATCCTCACTCAAATTCTCTTTACTTCTGTTTACCCACGTCAACTGTGGAAGAGGTCCTTGTGTGACCTGGTCTTTGTTTTTTCTCCCACGAAGAACAGTGGTAGAGGTCCCTGCGTGGCCTAGACAGTTTTGTAAAACTGTTGTTAACCCCGATCCAGGGTGTGGATCAAATTTATATATATTTAAGAGGACTAAGTCTCAGCTTGAGACTGAACCTCTTGTTATATCTGTTGTGCATCTTTTATTTAAGTTTAAAGTATACTACATATATCTTATTTATTCTGCTGATATTACTTTAAAATACAAAACTATTTTGAAGCTACTTTGATATTTAAATTATCAAGTGTTTACACTTATTTTAAATCAATAGGTTAGCTTCAAAAGTGAGTTTAATCTTGTGGTTAAATTAACTGAGACCTAATCAATCTTTGAGAAGCTAAGTGAACATTTACAATCTGTATAAATTCACTACAGTTTAACTTATTCTATAAATCATGGGATTTTAACTAGACAATATTTTAATAGAAATTTTAATTGGAACTCAATTCACCCCCCCTCTTGAGTGTCCACTCTTACCAACATTTGGTATCAAAGGTTTAGTTTTTGTTCAAAGATTTTTGAAATACTTTGTTTTTCAATTGTGATTTTAGTTGCATCTTTAAAGATCTTAAATTTTTGTTAGTTCTAAATTTTTATCTCTTTAATTATCATTCTAAAATCTAGTTATGGATAATAGACTAGAGGGTGCTGCTACTAACAGGTCACCTTTCTTCAATGGTACAAACTATGCTCAGTGGAAACTTAAAATGAAAATTCATTTAGAAAGCATCGGTTTTGATATTTGGACTGCCATAGAATCAGAATATAAACCTCCCACTACTTCTAGATCCACTTGGGATGAACCTACAAAGACTGCATACAATAATAATTGTAAATCCATGAATGCCCCTTACTGTGCTTTAGGAGATGAAGAGTTTAACAGAATTTCTTCTTGTAAAACTGCTTTTGAAATTTGGGATACTTTGGGTGTTTCTCATAAAGGAATAACCAATGTTAAAGAAATGAGATTAAATACTTATACTATTAAATATTATAATTTTAAAATGAAGACTGATTAACCCATTTCTGATATGTATCTTAGGTTTAATGAGATAGTCAATACAATGAATTCACTTGGAAAGGCTGTTCTAGCAAAGGAACAAATTATGAGGATTCTGAGATGTTTACCAGACCGATGGAGAGGCACATCTATTTCAATCAGAGAGCCATGTGACATTGATACTCTACCTATCAAAGAACTCATTGGTAAGATTATGATGTATGAGAAAGAACTCAAGGTAAATAAAGAGGAAGATGATGAACCTAAGAGAAAATCAGTGGCTTTCAAGACTACTACTTCAAAGAGCAAGGACAAAGATAAAGTTCAACTACCTACTGACAGTTCAACCAGTGAAAATTCAGACTCTGATAGTGATGCTGAAATGGATCAGATAGCCAGAAGGTTTAAGAAATTTTATAGGAAGAAGAAATTTTTCAGAAAATCAAATTACAAAGGAAAGTAGGACAATAAGGGACATTGGAAGAAGGATTGGAAAAATATAGATAAAAGTGATGAAGTTGTCTGTTATGAGTGAAAAATAAAAGGAAATATTAAAGAAGACTGCCCAAAGCTTAAATTCAAGAAGAAATATGATTACAAGGATAGTAAGTACAAAAAGGCTATGAAGGCTACTTGGAGCACTTCTAAGGATAGCTCCAGTGAATCTAAAGCTTCTAAGACTGAAACCAGAAATAAGGAAAACATGTGTTTTAAGACAAACACATCTGAGGTAATCTTAGATACTCATGCTTTAAATTCTTATTTTTCTGAAGATAATGCAGAAACTGATTCAGATTCTAAAAACATGATTAGTGAGGAATTGTTTGAATATTGTAATATCCTGGAAGAGACATGCAATAAACTTAAGGATAAATATAAATCATTAAAGAAACACCATGCTCTCACTAATACTTTTAAAACTGAACTTACTATTTAAAAAGAGAAAAATTCTCAACTATTAAAGGAGAACACCGAACTGAAAATGTCTAATGAGAAACTCATAAAGGATTTAGAGAAATTCACAAATGGAAAGGATACACTAACTCAAATGCTAGGAAAGAATGTTCCACCAAAATACACGAATAGAATAGGCTACAAACCTGGACAGAGACAGTTTACTAAGAATAGATTTATTCCTAAATCTGGACAGAATACTGCTAGTTCTAGTTCTGGACATTTATATGCTTCAACTAGTTATATTCATAGTTATGGATCTAATAAGGTTTATCTTTCAAAATATGTTGATTCTACAAATTTTATGAGACCCATAAGAAAAATTTGGGTACCAAAAGCTTTGATTTATAACCTGTCTCGACCCAAGAAGATCTGGGTACCAAAATCATTTCCTATCTAAAGTTGTTTTGTAGGAAACCTGCTTAAAGAGCTCCTGTAGGAAGACTTGGTACTTGGACAGTGGATGTTCAAGACATATGTCAGGAGACTTCTCATGCTTTAAAAGCTTAGTCAGAATTGATGGAGGCTTTGTCACCTTTGGTGATAATTCTAAAGGGAAAATCATCGGCTTAGGCTAGATTGGTAACACTGACTCGGTATTAATTTCTAAAGTTTTATTCATTGATGGACTTAAATATAATCTGTTAAGTATTTATCAGTTATGTGATGATGGTTTTAATGTTAAATTTGAAAATGATTCTTATAATGTTTTTAATTCTAAAAATGATTTAGTATTTTCTGCCCTGCGAAATGAAAATGTTTATGCTGTTGATTTAAATTCTTTAGCCATGAAAAATATTACTTGTTTAAATGCTTTTCATAATGATTCTTGGCTTTGGCACAGAATATTAGGACACTGTAATATACACTCACTTATAAAACTTACTAGGAAGAACTTATTGAGAGACCTACCCAAACTTGAGTTTCCAAATGACAAAGTTTTTAATCCCTGTCAAAAGGGAAAGCAACACAAAATCCCTTTCAAACCAAAGAAAGAAGTTTCAAATCTCAACCTCTCGAGTTGGTTCACATGGATTTGTTTGGACCATCTAGAGTTTCTAGCTTAAATGGTAAGCACTATGTCTATGTCTTAGTAGATGACTTTTCTAGATATACTTGGGTATACTTATTAGCTCACAAAAGTGAAGCTTGTTCTTACTTTGCTAAATACTCCAAATCTGTAGAGAACCTTAGTGGACTTAAGATTAAAACTCTAAGAAGTGATCATGGCCATGAGTTTGAGAATCATGAATTTGAATCCTATTTCTCACACAATGGTTAGAGTCATAAATTTTCTGCCCCTAGGACACCCCAGCAAAATGGTGTAGTAGAAAGGAGGAATAAAACCCTACAAGAAATTCCTAGAACCATTCTTAATGAATATGACCTGCCTATTTATTTTTGGGTTGAAGCTATAAATACAACTTGTTATATTATCAATAGAGTCTTGATCAGACCTGTTCTTAAGAGGACCCCTTATGAGTTGTGAAACCATAGGAAACCTAAGGTTAACTACTTCAGAGTCTTTGGATGCAAAGTCTTTATTCTTAATACCAAATATAATCTTGAAAAGTTTGCATCCAAGAGTGATGAAGTAATTTTCCTAGGTTACTCTATTTCTAGTAAAGCCTATAGAGTTTTCAATAAAAGAACCAAGTGTGTGGAATAATCTGTTCACATCAAGTTTGATGAAACTGATCCACATGATCCTAAAACCTCTCTTGAAAATCTTGAAGAAGATTTATCTGTTCTAGACCTTAATGACAAATCAAATGAACCTGCTATAAAGACAACCAGTTCTGTAAATTTTCCAGAACCTACTTCTGTTGATTCCCAACCTGTTGGTGAACCTGAAGTTTCTAGTCCTACCTTTACTAGATCAACTAGATTTCTAAAGTATCATCCTTTAGATGCTGTTGTAGGAAATCTTGATAGAGGGACATAGACTAGAGATTCTCTTAGAAATCAGGTTGAACATCAATCCTTCTTGTCACAGCTTGAACCTAAAAACATTGATGATGCTATTAATGATGAATTTTGGGTAATTTCTATGCAAGAAGAACTCAATTAGTTTGAAAGAAATAAAGTTTGGAATCTTGTTGAAAGACCTAAGGACACTTTCACAATAGGCACAAAATGGGTGTTTAGAAATAAAGTAAATGAATCCAGAAACATAGTTATAAATAAAGCTGGACTAGTTTCACAAGGCTATAGTCAAGAAGAAGGTATTGACTATGAGGAGACTTTTTCTCCAATATCCAGATTAGAAGCTATTAGGATTTTACTTTCTTATGCTGCACATCTAAATTTCAAACTATATCAAATGGATGTCAAGAGTGTATTCTTAAATGGATATATTGTTGAGGATGTTTTTTTGAACAACCACCAGGATTTTCAAACCCTCATTTTCCAAATCATATTTTCAAACTATCAAAAGATTTATATGGTTTAAAGCAAGCTCCAAGAGCTTGGTATGATAGATTAAGTACTTTTCTAATTTCTAAAGGTTTTACAAAAGGAATAGCTGATTCTACCCTGTTTATAAAACGAATTTCTAAAGATGTTTTAGTTGTAAAAATTTATGTAGATGATATTATTTTTGGATCTTCAAAAACTACATTATGTACTGATTTTTCTAAAATGATGCAAAATGAATTTGAAATGAGTTTAATGGGTGAACTTAAATTATTTCTTGGTTTTCAAATCTTTCAAAATGATGATGGAATTATTTTAACTAAAAGTAAATATACTAGAGATCTTTTAAAATGTTTTGGATTGGAGAGCACAAAAAGTAGTGACACTCCAATGAGTACCACCTGTAAGATAGATCTTGATAAAAATGGTAAATCTGTTGATCAAACCACTTATAGAGGAATGATTGGAAGTCTAATCTACCTGACTGCTAGTCATCCTGATTTTATGTTTAGTGTGTGTATGTGTGCTCGTTTTCAAGAAAACCCTAAAGAGTCACATTTAAATGTTGTAAAGAGAATTTTCAAATACCTCAATCATACTCCCAATTTAGGACTTTTCTATCCCAAAGGACAATAATTTGAATTAGTTAGTTATTCTGATGCTGACTTTGCTGGATATAAGCTAGATAGAAAAAGCACCTCTGGAACATGTCACCTTTTAGGCAAGTCACTAGTATCATGGTGTAGTAAGAAACAAAATTTTGTTGCATTATCAACTACAGAAGCTGAATACATAGCTGCTGGAGGTTGTTGTGCACAAATTTTTTGGATGAAACACACATTACTAGACTATGGATATTAATTCAGACATGTATCAATAAATTGTGACAACACAAGTGCTATTAATATTTCTAAGAATCCTGTTTCTCATTCTATGACAAAAAATTTTGATTTAATACATCACTTTTTAAGGGATCATTATCAAAAAGGTGATATCACTTTGGAATTAATTGGTACTGAATATCAACTTGCTGATATATTTACTAAACCATTAAATTCTAAAAGATTAGACTACATCATACATGATATTGTATGATTAATCATAAATGAATATCTTACTAATTTTAATGTTTAATACTTTACTGTAGTTTACTTTACGGTTTCATACTTACTGTTTCTAAGTTACTGTTTTATGATCACGGTCTGAAAACTCAATGTCTCACCGTGACTATATAAAATGCTCACTATCTAACGGTGATGACTACAAACTGTCTCACCGTGATGACTAGTTTTCTGTCTCACTGTAATGCCTACTCACGGTCTCACCGTGAGAATTAGGTTTATTTTTATTTTAACCCATATCGCGGTAATTTTTATTTCACCGCTATTTGATTTCCCGCGTTTTTGTTTTTATGGCATTTGACATTACCAAATGATAAAACTTAAGGGTTTCATTCGATTCCTTACCCGAAATCTCTCCCGAACCTTCTCTTCCCTCTCGCCTGAACCTTTAGTGAATGCCAAGGATGAAGCGTCCATCTTCACCCTCGTCTGAGAAGCACCGCTCTAAGAAAAAAAAAGAGGATACCGAGGATAGATCTCGAAGGACCTCTAAACCCAAACCTGGTAAGCCGTACAGTTTTACCTAAAAAATAGGTTTTCCCTGAATAGCTTCTATCTAGCAGATCTTTAGTTTTTAAAGTTTAGGAGAACAAGGATGGCTTGAATGGTTCACTGGATAGAATAGACCGATTTACCCAAGGCTTGTATCTCAATTCTATCAGTATGTGAAGTTTTCTTTTGAGTTTGGAGAAAGCTTTATGGTGACCAGCTGAATCGATGGTCAGAAGTGCTCTTTCTCTTCAAGGATGTGGGCTGCATGCCTAAGAATTCCACATGAAGGAATTTGTGCAGATTACCAGAGAGACCCTCCTCCAACAACCGACATCTTTGACCTAGAGACTGCTTTGGAAAGTCTAACTGGAAATGGAACCAAGAGAAGGGCCATATTTGCTGAACTAGATGGGGAGACAAGACTTCTATTCAAGTCTGTTCAGAATTTGGTTAGTCCAAGAAAAGGGGATTTTGCTGTGATGAAGTATCAGGATGTGTTCCTGATTCACCTGTTGAAGAATGGCCATAAGATCAATCTGTGTAAGTATGTTATCAACCATATATGTGATCTGATCAAAGTAACTTCCAAATCAACCTCCCTGTTTTACTCAAGGATGATTTCAGCTATGTTAGTTGCAAAAGGGATGGTTGGACCGAATGAAGAAAAGTTATAGGACCTTGATTTCTACCTATCCATGCCTATCATCATAAGGATGAAGATAACATGGAATCCCTGGAAGAAGCAATGGGTTGAGGATAGTGATCAACCGTATAAAAAGTTTAATCCTGTTGACTATCCAAGAAGGCCTAAGAACCTAGTTGATCCTAGTTTGGAACCAGATGAAGTGGATGAGTATTCAGAAGAAGAAGAACAAGAATAAGTAACAGCTGAAGTACCACCTAGAGAAGAACCTGTAATACCTCCAATGGAAATAGTTCTGGTTGAAGAGGAAAGGGATGTTGTCCCTGCTGTTATCCCTACTGAAATACCTCAAGGAGAGGAAGTTTTTGATGAAAAGGAAAGGACTAAGGATCCTTTAGTTGTTCTTCATGAGGAAGAAGTTCATCCCAATGCTGTAAGTAAGTTGGTTTTTCCTGTTTTAGAACAGCAAGCAACCTTAGGGGCAGATATTGTTGAAGAGACTCCTTTTGTTGAGAAAGAAGCAAGTCTAGAAGCTTATCCAGTGGAACAATCGGTTCCTGAGATTATTCCATCTACTGAAGAAAGAATGGAAATTGCCTTTCAGCTGGCAAGGAAAGAGTTTTCTGAAGAGATTAGGGATGATCCTGTGGATCTTGTCCATGTTCCTGGACCTCAAGAATCTGGAAGGGACGCACATGTTGAGGGGGAGGAACCTCAAAATATTGATATTGTGGAAGCTGGATATGCTGAAGCTTCTCAACATTCTATCACCTTTTCTTTGCACTCTCAGTATGAGTTCCCAATCTTTTATGATTTGAATGAGTCACAGCAAGTAACTGCAACTGGAATGGATCTTTCTTCTCTGTTTCAACTGAAGTCCTTAGATCATTTAGAACCAGAACTAGAGCCCCAACCTCTATCTGAATCAGAATCTGAGTCTGAAGATGACTCTGAACCTCAACCAGAATCTGAACCTTTACCTTTACCTGCATCTTTACCTGAGCTTCACTTCTTTGTGACCAAATATGATCTAAAAGTTTTTGGAGAGACTTTTTTAGTTGGAGTTGAGAAAATTGTCTCCACTCAACCTCGCCCAGTGACTCAATTAAGTTAAGAAGATGCATCAATTCTCTTGGAAAATATTACCTTACATATTCAACCAAGGATGATTTGAGAAATTCAAGAAGTCAGAGTAGAGAATAAGATGCTGAGTGCTGATGTTGCAAATCTGAAAAGTATGGTAGTAAGTCTGCAGAATGAGTTATCTTTGAGATCAGAGACTACTCTTGTTTCTGCCCCTACACCTATTGCAGTTTCTCCTGAGTCTTCTGATTCCCTCCTTGCTAGGAAGATTGTGTCTCAATTTCATCCATACCGACTATATTTTGATGAAAATATTGGAAAAAGGCACACCAAGATGCTGGAACTCATGAGAGAGCTTGTGGAAAATCTGAATAAGCTTACAGATGAATACACTGGATGTCTGCAAAAATTTCTAAAACAGCTCAAAGTTCTAACCGAAGCTGTCAAGGCTTCACCTGTTTCTAGTCAAACCTCCACACCTTCTTTGGATGATTCTATGCTGAGATCCATAATAAAGGAAGAATTTATGAATGCCTTCAGTGTCTTGGATCTATCTTCTTTGTCAGAAGTAATTAAGAACAGTGATAGAGCATTGGACTTGGTTAGGATTCATTCTAAGATAGCCAATGATGCTCAACAAGAGATCTCCAAGAAAATATATTTGTATATTTCCCATATTTTCTCTAAAAGTGATATGACAGATCACTTTAGATATCTTGTGGAAAATTTGAGAATCCCTCCGGTGACTTAAGATTTTAAAGCTCAAGTTCAGAAACTTTCAGAGTTCACCAGATTGTTGGACAGATTTCTAGAGAATAAGGATGATTTTGAAAAGGATATGTAATATAGTGGTGAAATCATTACTGATTTCATCAATTTTTGAAGCTGTATCTTTATGTGTAGAGTACTTCTATAGTTTCTCCAGCTGCTGCACCCCTTAGACCTAGACTAAATGCCTTAGCCTCCACTACCATGACAGTTAGTTAAGCTCTTTCTCAGATCCAACCAGTCATTCTTGACCAACCACAGCCTAGATCTTCTACTGCTCCTACTTTGGCTCCATCTATTTTTGAAGGTCTACCCTTACCCTCATTGTCTACCACATCTATGCCTTCTTCTACTTCAGAACCAGATCCTTCTGCTGATAAAGGCAAAGACAAGACGGATCCCTGAAGAGTTCGAGGACTGTTTTTTTTATGGGATGTCTTTTGTTGTTTCATGTTTTATTGAATTCTGAACCCTTTGTTTAATACCAAATGCAATTTTTCATTTCATTATCTCTACTTTTTGATAATTACAAAAGGGGGAGAACAACTACAAGTGTCAGTTATATAATAGTATAAATGGTGGAGAAAAACTACAAGTATCAGTTCTATAATGTTTTCTCTATGCTAGTTACTGTAATTTTACATCTCATTTATATTCTACCAATATATGATTTGTGATCATAAAAAGGGGGAGATTGTTGGACTCCTCATGTGTTAATTATGTTTTAATGATCAAAAATCTCTTTACTGTTAATTAATCTCGATCTTCATTGCACATCTTTCTAATTCTCTTCAATCTCAATAATAGCTACACATCGTGTTTTTATAATAACAAAGCTTATGGATGTTAATTACTCTCTTTATTATTTATAAGTATTATGCATGATCACAATTCTCACATATATTATCACACCTTTATATTTATGATTCACATTCTCTTACTCTATAATGATTAACCTTAATCCATATTCTGCATATCACTGTCTTAGTCCAAATACAGATATTTGTCTAAGTATGGAGACACCGTGAAGGACTCACCGTGACCCAGACACCGTGACCAGACACCGTGAAGGACTCACCGTGAACCAGACACCGTGACCAGACACCGTGACCAAACATCGTGAAGCTCACACCGTGAAGCTCTTACTGTGAACCACATACTGTGAAGAAGACACCGTTTCTATAATCACGGTGACACTGTTTCTTAAGTTTTTGTCAAAATTATTTAAATAATGCTAACGGTCATATTTGTTATTTTTAATGCAATTAATGTTATTTAATGATAGTTGTTGGCATGTCAGGAAACTGTATCTTGTACCTATGAAAGGAGAATCATTCCTACTGCCAGAATTCATGGAATATAAGAATGATTAAAATGCAGTACACGTAAAAGAAGTAATAAGCAACAAGCAACAATGAAACAAGATATACAACACGAAGAACATATGTACATCCGAGTGCACTGTGCTGAACAAGAAGAAAAATCCTGAATAAGAAAGAGATTGCAAGTCCTTCATAGAACTCTCATGAGTGAAATCCAATACTGCTAAATAACACACGACGAATCAAGAGATCTTTCCCACTCATAAAGAATACAAGCTGAACTACGACACTCTGTTTTTCAACAGAAAAATCAGAGAAGGACTTAGAAGCATTCCTGCTGAATCCAATGAGTCCAGAGCTACATTGATAATCACTAGATCTTTCTAAACTCTCATCTATCTTCTCTACATGATTTATTTATTAACTTTCGAGCAGTGTGGTATACTCTGTATATCTTTACACACACTGTCTTCTGCACTGAACTGGAGGATATTAAAATCCTCACTCAAATTCTCTTTACTTATGTTTACCCATGTCAACTATGGAAGAGGTATTTGTGTGACCTAGTCTTTGTTTTGTCTCCCATGAAGAACAGTGGTAGAGGTCCCTGCGTGGCCTGGACAGTTTTGTAAAACTGTTGTTAACCCCGATCCAAGGTGTAGATCAAATTTATATATATTTAAGAGGACTAAATCTCGGCTTGATATTGAACCTCTTGTTTTATCTTTTGTGCATATTTTATTTAAGTTTAAAGTATACTACATATATCTTATTTATTCCGCTGCTATTACTTTGAAATATTAAAACTATTTTGAAGCTACTTTGATAGTTAAATTAGCAAGTGTTTACACTTATTGTAAATCAATAGGTTAGCTTCAAAAGTTAGTTTGATCTTGTGGTTAAATTAACTGAGACCTAATCAATCTTTGAGAAGCTAAGTGAACATTTACAATCTATATAAATTCACTACAGTTTAACTTATTCTATAAATCTGGGGATTTTAACTAGAAAATATTTTAACAAAAATTTTAATTGGAACTCAATTCACCCCCCCTCTTGAGTTTCCACTCTGACCAACAAAAAGGTTTTGTAAATTTTTCAAAGTTAGTAGTTTTTTATTTTATGTTCCGTGTTTTGTTATTTTCAAAATGTGGGAGAATATTGAATATAAATTTTGTACTTTATACATTTCCTTTCCTTCATTTTTAAAATTCGAAAGACTTTTTAAAAACATTATTTTACTAAATTTATATTTCCCAAGTGTTTTAGATTGTTTTTGTTGGAAAAACCTATTTCTATTGGACATATAAATAGTTATTAACTTTATGAATATAAAATTTAAACACTTAAGTCCAATCTATTAGAATAAATAAGGTCTAGTAAATTGTATTTACAATATTCTGGTCTATTGAATTGACTGTATTTAGTTTATCCGTATGACCATATCCAGTCCATTAGTGTGGAAAATATTTATTTTATCAGTGTGAAAGATATTTAGTCCATTAGTGTTCCTAATACTATTCTATCGACATGATGATATTTATTCTATCAGTTTGATAATATTTATTCTATCGGTGTGACATAGTTTCATCCGTTGGACTAATAATTTATTCCATTATAATAAAAAAGTTTACAATTAGATTGTTAGAATTTTTTTGGTTGGATGAAATAATTTTAATACATAATTGTAATGGTGCTACCAGAACGACATCAGTTGAAGATACTATTTTCTGAGTGGTTAGGTGAAGTACATTCGAGGCCATTTCCATAAACTCTGAGATTCATGGAAAATATGACCATTGGAGAGATGAAAATAAATTAGATCACATTCGAGCAGTTGGGAGCTAATGTATTTTTAACTCAACATGTCTGAAGATTTCTCTACCCGACCATCTTGTTCTTATGATTTTAAATATTCAAGAGTGTTTTTGTTATAAGGAATTCTTTTTGAGGATTGTAAATTCGTTAGATCATTTTTAATTTTATAATCTCTTGTTTTTATATGAGTTTAGATCAAGGGATTTTGGGGAGAGAAAGGCTATTGATACCGATCAGGATGATTGAGGGCTTCTAGGGTATTAGAAGATAGATCTTATACCGATATTTGAATCAATGGATTCTAGGTTATTGGAATATAGAGATGATACTAATCTTCTAATTGAGGGCTTCTAGGGTATTGGAAGACAAAAATGATATCAATCTTTGAATCAAGGTATTTCTTGGTGAGAAAAGAATGACCTTATTCTTTGGTTGAAAACCATGGATATCCTAATTCAATATTTTTGACTTCCTTATCTCTTAAGTTTAAAGAGTACAAATATTTTATAAAGATTTGTGTAAGTCATTATTACTTTATTATAATCTTTTCTTTTACTTTTTTTATTAAGTTTTTATTCCGATGTGCATTTATATTAGAAATTTTGTTTTTACTAAGATTTTATAATATCTTTTTTACCATAATTTCTGTAAACCCAATTAGTTACTATGATTTATTAGATGACCTCTTAGTTAGATTCAAATACTTTTATTATCAAATGATTTCTAACTCTAATCACTATAAGAAACAAGGTTTGGGGTTTCTGTTAGTTTAATTTTTTAAACTATAATTCAACACATTTTATATGTATTGTATACTATTATAACCTAATAATTAGTATCATAGAAGAATCTACTTCTATACTTGTTTAGGTTTTTAATTTTATTATATACTATAATTTTCTAATGTTTTAATAAACTGTTGTTTATAAATTACTATTACACTAACATGTAATTTGTTGAAAGAGTTTTGTTTCTATTAATATGGAAGGTTTAAATATTGGTACTCTTTAAAATCTAAATCCTAGAAAACCAATAATATTTTAAAGTACTAATTATGATTATTGTAGATATAGAATGAAGATATTTATTATAAATAATGGTGCTAACAACTTTTTTATGTTAACTAGTTACTATAAGATTCATGAGAATGAAGTTACTACTTTTAATAATTTAGAAAAGTGATAATATTAGTTGAATTATAGATTAAGGAATACACTTTTGTGCTCTATGACTAGAAACATATATATTCATATTTCATCTTATAAAGCTACTAATATCATTTGGAATAAATTTGAGGTAACATATTTTGAAAATTCAAAAGTTATTGAAAATAGAAGAACAATGAATCAATTTGATTATCAGGAATTTGATTTCCTACCTAGTGAACTATTGAAAATATTCACCAAAGTTTAATGGTATTTTAAGTCACAATTTAAATTATTTTATCCAAGGGAATTCGACTTGAATGTAACCAAGTGGAATGTGGTTTTATAACTCAATTTATTTTCATTAGGTTATATTACTTATTCATTGTATTTGATATTCTAATATTATGTGTGTAATAACTTTTTATTATTTTATATTTTATTTTAAATTGTTTTATTTGAATTTACATTTTATATACATAATAAATTAATTTATTAATTCTCACTTCAACATTATGATCACTGTAAAGTTTTCTCATCTCACTTTTACTTTTGTGAGACATATTCCATATTCACCAAATATTTCTATTGTGTGGTGTGTATACTACCCATTTTATATGTTATATCATGAATATATTTATATTCATGTCATTTAAAGTTTCATTTGAATTTATTTCTTTCAAGGTGGTTTTGATTTAAAAATTACCAAAGCAGTAAGGGTTTATTTCATAATCTCATCATTATTTGAGATTGTTTATATTTAAGTCTCCATTGAGAAAATTATTTGATATTTATACATTGAAACCAATATATTTTCTTATATTTTAGTCATTAAATTTTTTTTAAGTAATATAACTACTTTCCTATCTTTGGTACCCAAAATTATTTTGAAAATATTTATAAGAAAAAATGAATTTATTTCTATCTTCAGTCGAAAACACCTTATATTCCATATCAATGTTTTCTAAAAATGTTTTCAAGAATATTTTTAATATTAAACTATGATTTTTTAAATTAATTTTAAAAAATTATTGGATTTTTACAAAATGTTTTAAAAGGATTATTTTTATCATTTCCCAAATAATGTACTTTTTATTTTTTCTTAGAAAATGTGAAAATAATTTTTGTTTTAACATACTTGACATGAATGTAATTTCACACCATCATAAACACTCATTTAATTGAATATTACATGAAAAGTTTACAAGGTTATTTTCTATGAAAACACTATCATAGTATTATGTATAATTTTAAAAGTAATTATCAATGTGAAAAGGGTATTTTCCTTAAGAATGTTTTTAATGAGATTTTATAGTATTTATATTCATCAACAAAAATAACCCTTATTTTACTTATTATCCATTTGGGATATCTTTTAATAATACCATCCTTATTTTTATTTGGATGGTTTATGATTATTTTGACTGGGGATGTACTATTTTGATATCATTCACCATTTTACTTTGGATGTTTATGATAATGTTTATTGATTAGGTAAATTATTAAAATTTTATATGATAATATTTAAATATGAATGTTTATATTGATTATGTTTCTCTCATTCCATATGAGTAATTCATTGGACTTAGTAAGTGATGGGAGGGGCCCATAATAACACCTAAATGGATCATTAGGTCTCACGAGAAAAAATATCTTAGGTATTCAGATGAAGCCTTATATATTTATGTAAGATGTATTAGCATGAGGCCTTAATGGTATGTTTATGATGTCTGAAATTATGTATTTCCTAATTATGAGATTATTTATCAATGTTCAATTGATTATATTATTAGCTATAATTTCCATGGAATATCTTCAAGATCATGTGATTATATACATCACATTATTTTATCATCATTTATTCCAACCATATTAGTTTTCATGCTAAATTTATTGCTTCAATTCAATGTGTTTTCAGATATTTACCTTTCCATATTGATTATTCCATATTTATTCACGATATCTTCTACTATACACATAACCTTACTAAGATTATGATCTCAACCTTTTCTTGGGTTTCATTTCCCTAGGATTCCAAGAAGTGTATTATGAATGAAATTTAGAGTTATGCTAAAGGGAATAATGGTGTTCAAAAATAGAATTTTATATTGTGATTTATGTTTTAAAATATACTATGAGATTAAAGTATCTGTCTAGTTTACCAAAAACTATTAAACTATTTTGTCCTTTGGGATGAAATTAATTGTATCTTATGACAATGTAATAAAGTAACTAATGGATATGGACTAGTGGGGTCAAGGTATTTACACATTGGAACAGAAGGTTACCATTAACTTATAGGGGAAGAATACAACCATTTATCTTATGACATTGTTTATGGATATACATGAGAAGATGAATATGCTCAACAAATTGTTTTCTATATGAAAACTATTCAACTTGATACTATCCGAAGGGGGATTAATAATACATCATGTTAATGATTTCAACATGATCCGGAATCAACTTGAGACAATAAAGGTATCATTTTATGATGATGTTTGGGTGATTTTTTACTGTCCTATTTTATAGAGTCTTGGGAACCGATGGTGATGGAATCGAGAAATTATTTTGGTAAAGAGGACCTTATATTTATTGAAATGAAATTTTTTATCTCGAATAAAGAGATTCAAAGGAAGAAAGTATAATTATTTTTTGGTAAATTAATGAATTTATATAGGAGGGGGTATTCACCATATATAAATATCTAGATACTTTCAAAGGAAAGATATAGAGAAATTATTTCAGGGAAAAATAACATCTTTGTCCCTAAATGTTAGTATTATAGGAAAATGGGGCACCTCAAAAAAGATTTTCAGGATTATAAGATAATCAAAAGAATAGTTTCTAGAATTTTAGGTTCTTGAAATATTATATATTAATAAGGAAACACTATGTTTTTAATGTTCTAATTGAATCCTAGATTACTTATTTAAGAGAATATTTTCATTCCATAAGAGAAATAAGATACATGATAAATTATGTTTTTATAAATTTTTGTAAAGTGAAAATTATGGATGATAAATATTTATAGATTTTGGGAAAGTGGATGTAAAACTTAAGCTAAAGAATAAAGTATTTCTTGGGTTTAAGGATATTTGATTTAACACTAGCCTCTGAAAGAATATTATTTCCTTAGGTTAGTTGGATGATGTTAGTTTTCGAATGAACATTGATAACAGATTTTGGAGAATCACTCAAGGTTATGTTGTCATATTTAAAGGAGTGAATAGTGGAAACCTCTATATATCTAGAATAAAAACAAAGAGTTATAATGGATGGATTATAAACTTTTTAATGTTCTAATTTGTGGAAATTTTAATGGGTTTATCTCAATGATAAGAGTGTCAAGATATTAAATGAAGAAGTGATGTTGAATCTCGAGAATTAATATGTTGGTTGTTGTAAAAGTTTTATACTTAAAAGAAATAGAAGGTGTATTTTAATCTTCGAGAATAAACTCTCATGACTGGATGATGGAAGTTGTACAAAATAATGTCTGGGGACCATCCCCTGTTAAGTAAAAAAAGATCACAATAATTTGTGACTTTTAATAATAATTCCATGAGGTAGTTATGAATTTATTTCTTTAATCACTTGTAAAATATGTTTATAACATTTATTTAGTGGAAAGAAATGGTGGAAATAGAAAACATGTAAGCAGAAGGGGTGAATTCACAAAAATAATTTTTTGGAATTATTACAGACATAGGGGGAATAGACATGAGGAATGGTTCTTGAAACACTTGAACAAAATTTCATAGCATAGATGATGAACAGAACATTTATAGTGAAGTTGTTAAGAATGATGATTCACACTAGAATGACTAAGGAGTTTTTGGATGAAGATATGTATAAAACTGTGCATATAATCAACAAGAGTCCCTCTTTAATTGTAGGGAAATAGTTACCAGAAGCATGGTGGTATGATTAAACCCTGAAACTTCATCAATTCAGTGCCTTTTTATTTTATATCTATGTTCATTTGGATTCTAAAGACCTATAAAATCTTGATGCAAAGTATCACACATGTTTCATTATAGGGTATGAAAATGAGGAATTTTGATTTTGAATTTTTGATGATAGAAATAAGAAAGTCATCAAAAGATAGAATGTGTTCTATAATGAGTAATTTCTTTATAAGTAAAGTACTTGGTTTCCAAGGGAGATGATATAAAACAATCACCTCAAGTTCAAGTTGATTTGAGAGTAATTTCTAAAAGAGTTCAACTACCAGAATGTTGTGGGGTGGGGTATTAAGTCTACTAGAAATATAGAAGTTCTAGAGGAAAGTTTAAAAAATTGATTTAGAAGTTAAGATAGTATAATAATGATTGATATACTAGAGAGATCAATTTATGGTAAATATTGAGGTAGAGAATCATTAAAAGAACTACCATAAGTATTAGGACTGAAATGAGATGAATCATAGGTTGAATTATGAAGATATTATAGGATTAGATGACTTGTTGTTATATATAAAAATTATATTCACTTATTAATTTTAATGGATGGTGGAGAACATGAAATTTCAGAAGATAAATCCAATATCAATGATTATTATAAGTGGGATATTTCCATAAAGGTGTATTTGGACTCATTATTTGTGAATAACACCTTGTAATTAGCTGAATTTCTACATAGAAAGAATCATATGGACAATAAATTTATCTTAAGTTAAAGGATGAATCTAAAAAAAGTTTGAGGTATAAGGAAAGTATCATGGTGAAAGGTTTCCAATAAAATTAAGGTATTGAATTTTTGAAAAAAAAATCATTGGTTGTTAAGAATTCCAATATTAGGGTTGTGATAAGTATGGTTGCTAATAGAAATATCTATCTTGAACAAATGTATGTGAATATGGAATTTCTTCATGGGAATCTAGAGGAAGATATGTATATGAATCAAACATATGTTTTTTTGAAAAAAAGAATCATGAATTTGTGTGTAGACTCAAAAAGAGTCTTTTATGGTTTTAAATAATCACCAATGTAATGGAATTGAAAGTTTTATGGTTTTATGTAATAGTAAGGATTCATATGGAGAAACTTGGATCACTATTGCTACCAGAATAATTTTTAGGATAAATGTTTCATTTTCATTCTATTTTATGTGGATGATATGATTTTGGTTTGGAAAAATTACTAATAAATTCATAGGCTAAAGTAAGATTTGTTTAAAAGATTTTAAATAAAATATCTTAGTGAATCTAAAAAGATATTGGGCATACAGATTGAAAGGGATCAAAGTTCAAAATTATTGTTTCTCTTCAAGAAAGAGTACATCCATAAAGTCATTATATGTTTTGGTATGACTGGATTAAAATATGTTGTTACTCTAATTGATGGGAATTTTAAATTATTCAAATATAAATTACCTTATATGGAAGATAAGTAAAAGTAAATGGAACAAATTCCATTCACATCTACTATTAGAATTTTGTTGTGTGACATAGTGTGCAATCATCCAGATATTACCTATTTACTGGGAGTTATTAACTGGTTCATGGAAAATATGGGAAAAGAATATTTTGAGGTTATGAAGTGGATTCTTTGATATCTCATAGGGATGAAATATAATTAATTGTTCTCCGGTCTAAAATAACCACTATAAGGGCATGATGATACTGATTTTGGAGGAGATTCGGATACTCTAAAGATCACTTTTTTTTATGTATTTACTTATATATGGATTTTGAGATTGAAACCATTTAAAAATCTCTCATCAATGGAATATTAATATGCTGTAGAAACAGAATTCGGAAAAGAAATGGTGTGGTTGAGAAATCCTCTTGAAGAACTTGAAAAGGGTTATGGAAATTGGAAACTTTACTATGATGGTTAAAGTTACATTCACTTGGTGAAGAATACAATTTTTAATTCAAGTAAAAAACATATTGATCTAAAGTTTCATTATACCTGGAAGTTTCCAAAATACTAGGAGCTGAATTTAGATAAGATTTATGGAAAATAAAATCTAGTGGATATGTTCACCAAAGTGTTAGTCCAAGAAATCATAAGACAACATAGTGCCTCATTGAATATGGATTGAATGGAAAGAAAGTAGGATGGATAATGATACACTAATCAAAAGGATTGGATGGTTTCTATGGATTCTTAAAGTAGTATTCAAGTGATATATTGTTAGGGTTATGAAGTATTTTAATGGTAATGGTATTAGTTTATCTGGAGTTCATGACTCTTTTCACTAGAATATGATAGTGGTAGGTTTATTAAGAGGTTTTTTTGATGAATTATTAATATGGTTTCAGACTACTAGAGTTTTATAAAATTAGTTTACCAAATTTTTTGATATCGAAGTCATTGGTACAAATGGTAAAGTTGAGTATTTATATTGAGAATTATAAGTTTCACATTGAAATAGTTGGATGACCTCAAATATAGGAAGTTGGTGTAACTAGACGACTAGGTGGTCCCTTCTTTATAAAGGTGGTGGGACTAATTTTCTAAAGTGTATTGAATCATTGAGTGACCTTTATAATCTCTCATCCACATGGATAATAAGTCACTTTTTGTAAAAATTTATAATTCCAATGATATAAATATTTATAGTGTCCTACCATGGATGTAGGATGAAAATACAAACCATGTAAAAATGATGTTATTTATTTTTGATTATTTTTTCCTATATGTGTAAGCTGGATTTAGTGTATTGATTTGGGTGTAGAAATACATCCAAGTTTCGATGTAATGAAATTCTGAAGTATCCTTACAAGTGATTTTTGTTTGCTTTTGTGATCTATTGGTGGGAACGATTCCAATTATTTGTGTTTGGGATTGTTCCTCGATAATCATATACAATAAATAAGAAAATAAATCCACCCAATTACCATGCCTTTAGAAACTCAAAGAACTGAATAATTCTAGATTTTTATGAACTATAAGAAAGATAAAGAGGATTAAAAACACATAGTTATCTAAACCTCATCACTTTTTCACAAAAGGTAAGATTCATAAAGAACTTAACAAGACGAATCCAATGCACTAATCGAATATATAATCCAATATAAAATGAATTTATAACCAAATATTATAAATGGAGAATTAATTGAGGGATTTAGATCTCCAAAATTACATAAAAAAGAATCCAAATAATCCTTAAATTGAAAGAATCTTAAGTTTAGAACCAAATCCTTGGCCAAGAAAATATGAAGCTACCCCACATTGAAAAAACCCACCTAGACTCTATTAGATACTTTATTGGGCCTCACTAACTAGTCAACATCTCACAAGGAACTCAGTTTCTAGTTAAGTGGACCTACACCCCATGATCAACTAGCAGGTACCTGACACCCCATAACCTATTAACCAATCTCATTTTCTAGGAAGTTCCTAGAAATGTCACCTCCAACTTCTTTCTCTTCCACTAATATTCACCCCAAATTCCCAAAATAAATATCAAAACATTCTCAAAATCATATAAAGAACTTCAAATTAAATAAGAAACATACCTCAATGGTAGGGGTCATTAAAAACTTTTCTTGTTTCTCTAGAATATGTTTAATGAAACCTGAATGGTTAATATTAGTTCGAATAATTATTTTCTTGTATTTACATATTTAAACTTAAAATACATGTGAATAAATTGATAAATAAATTCAAATCTTATTATTATAAACTTGAAGAATATATAATTTAACGTATTTATTCATTTACTTTTTATCATTCATACTTGGATGCTCACCAATTCATTGACATGGGGCACACTTAATCCTAAACTCTAATTCATTTGAATTATTTATACTTATGGATATACTTTCAGTGGGTCCCTATAGGACCTTAACTCTATATCAATGAGTCCTAATAACATACTAATAGTGACATCATGAAACATGACATGAACTTTCAATAGATAAGGATTATTCATAGATATGACAACATTTCCTATGAACACTTACTATGTAATACAATCTCTTTGTCAAGTGATGTCTTATAAATAAGAATTCATTCATTGTGTCAGATTCATTCATGATTTATTTATTCTTTATTTGAATACATTGGATGATATTTCATTCCTTTTATATAGACATGAATTTATTCAAAGAACTATTGACCGAGTTAAAAGTTCATAGATATCTTCTTCAAAAAATGAAAAGTGGAAAATTTTATCTTGATTATTCAATCAATGTCACACTATTAATGACTCAAAAAACAAAATATAAATCACCAAAAACATAAATTGTTTTGATTTTCATCATGTATTAAAGAATTTTATTCATGTTTTACATTAATAATTCAATATAAAAATACACATGCTCAAATATAGAAACAACCAATGACTCTTAAAACATGTTGTTGTCCTTTTTGTGGTCCAGTCATCATGATATCCTATACTTGAGATAATTAAGTGTTAAATTATTGAGAATATTTATCAATTATTATGATCCTATAACACCTAATGATTAGATATAATCTATATCCCTTCAAAATGATGTATTTAAACCCTATGAAATATGTTTATGATTATTGTCATAGTATTGTGAGGTTCTCATTATAGCCAGAAACTACTATAAAATTTTGATAAAAGATATATTATATGGAAATTTCTATATATATTATACCAATAACTAATAATACTATCATATTAAGATAAATACATGTATATTTAAATTAGTATACATGACATGATAATCGAAAAGTTTATGTTCATGTTAGGTTAATGGAACCCACTCTTACAACACTCCCACATTCACTAGATCCAACTTCCAACCACTTTAAATATTATAAATCACACATGAAAATCATTCTTATATTGAGATATGATTTTATTCAATGGGTATACCACATTATCCTTTGTTATACCCTTCTAATCACAACTTCACCTATTTGAGTAAAATCCCTAAAGAGATGAAACATCTGAAGCACATAAGTTTTCCTCTGGTGTAACCTGGGATCCTTAAAAATCACCACTATTTTATTATCATTATTATATAATATTAAAAGGTCTTTAATTCTATGTACAATATTAGGATCTAAGACAAAGTTGTGTATTTAGAGTGCTTCCTTAGCTGCATCAGAAACCACTATATACTCAAATTTTCTTATAGAACTAGTGACCATCAGTTTCATGATCCCTATATCACTACAATACCATACAATAAATGGAAATAGTTAGGTTTTGATATAATATAACCATGATTTTATTGGAATCTATCATAGATATATTTCATTTCCACTAGCTCCCCATCTATTCCATAAACCAGAAACATATCCTTTGTAATCCATAAGAACTTAAGGATAGTCTTGAATGTTTCAAAGTGTGTCCATCCTAGGTTTACATTATATCTACCAACCATTATAAAGGTGTATAAAACATAAAACCTAGTATATAACATGACATACATGATATATATCACTATTGAAGCTTAAATAATTTTAATGATTTTATTTATCTCCTGTTATATATGTGAACACATTTTCTTAGAGAGATTAATTCCATGTGAAATTGGAAATAATTATATCTTGGATTTTTCTATGTTAAAAATTTTTAGTACCATGTCAATTTATTCACTTTGACTTATTACAAGTGTCCTTTTATATTTATCTTGATATATATCAACCCCTAGAATGTAGGCTACTTTACTTAAGATGTTCATGGAGAAGCATTAATTTAACTAAGTCTTAATTTACTATAATACATGAACTTTGTTTTCTATATAATATTACATTGATATATAATATTTAGAAAATAATAGCACCCTCACTAACCTTCTTTTAGATACATGACCCACTTATATGTCAAATCGAATCAAATTCCCTTATGGTTTCACCAAAATGAATATTCCATGATCAAAATGAATTATTTAATCTATAAATAGATATTTTCTACTTGGATACCTTTTTTCATTATTATATGTCACAAACCCTTCTAGTTATATCATATAGACATCTTTAACCAATTTCTCATTTAGAAAAATAGTTTTGACATCTATTCTCTAAGTCTTATAATCCTGAAAGGATGTTGCTGCAAGTAATATTATAATGGAATTTATTATTGTGATTATTGAAAAGGTTTTACCATAGTCAATGAATTTATGTTTTCTAAAACCCTTTATAAAAAACCATACTTTATAGGTATTTACTTTATAATCGATGTTAAACTTTATTTTGAAAAAACATTTACAAACAATAGTCTTTACATAATCTAGTGGGTATACCAAAGTGAAAACTTGATTTTGGTAGATAGATCCATTTTAGAATTCATGGACTCTTTATACTCAAAAACCTATTTTCCATCCACTAATTCCTTTTAGTTAAGGGTTTAATTTTCCTAAAAAAATAACGTTTCCCCAATCTTGATGAAAATAAAACCATATCCCTCTAGTTTTCGAACCCATTTTTTCAACATATGTTGTACTTATGTCTCATCACCTTCTTCTTACACAATTTCCTATAGAGTTTGTTCCCATACTAACTATTGTGTATATAAAGATTAAAATTCCTTGAAGTCGATATTTCTACCACTATTTACATTGGAAATATTTTCATTTTCTATAAATATTACATATATTTCCATATTTAATATTTCATTTTAAGCGTTATATAGGAAATATCCTTGAGTTTCCTTAGGATATAATTTTAATATTCACTATATAACTCACAATGAAAGTTTTGTTTTTTTTGGTATTATCTTAATAAAAACATCACATCACTATACATGTATATGTGATAGTTCAAGTTTCTTTACATACCATAATTAATATGAAATCTCATATATTTATTTATTTGGTACTCAGTTTAGTGTATATGTTGTTGTTTGTAAATCATATCCCAAAAAGAAAAATATAATAGATAAATGATTCATCATTATGTCACTATGAAAAGTAAGGTGTGACTCATATTTTTACTAATACCAATCCACGTTGGTTTATATATAGGAGTGATCTGGGTTAGGTTCCCATACTCCTTCAAATGATATATGAAATCATAGTTAAGATATCCTTTTCTCCAATCTGAGTAGAGTTTCTTAATTTTATTCCAATGTTTATTATCCATATAACTAATCCTAATGTTACATGGATGGGTGGGATATGATTATTATTCACTGGACTTTTCATTGATTATTAATATCATATTTTCAAATTCAAGTATATATAAATCATTATTAAAATGATTCATACCATAATATTTTTCATTCTTAGAAAAGATATAACTCTTATCACCAAATCTAAAATAAATCTCACTTATGTATAAACTTGACATAGAGATAATGTTTTTTGGTAACTGAAGGTACCTAATAAAAGTTTTATTTTACATGAAACAATCCACTTGGTTTAGTGAGGTGATATTATTGTATTGAAAATGATTTTAGTCATTCCCCATTATCTACTCGTATATTTACTTTACCCTTTATTATCTTCGAAAATATACTCAATTCTTATAATTTAATACATATGTATGATCCAAAAGCTATAATCAATACCCAAATTTTAGAAAATAAAATATTACATTCAATAAAAAATATAACTTAAGTCGAGGCCTCTACTTGCCTCTTCTTCCTAGTGATGTAGTTTTTATTCTGGTGGCCCTTCTGGTCACATGAAAAGCATAAAACCTCATTCCCATTGATCTCCCTCAATATCTTTGGATTCCTAAAAGAGCATATGCCAAGCACCTTTGGCTTAGACTAATTCATTAATAACTTATCCTTTATCTTAATCTTTTTTTTCACTATAAGAACCAACTAATTTGTTTTCTTTATATCCTCGTTATCTTGGTGAACCATGACTAAAAAATTTGGGAGTGACTTCTTTGTATTATTCATACTATAATTATTGATGAAAGTTGAGAAGCTCGGATAAAAAGATGAGAGTATGGTATATTTGGAATTTTTCTGATTAAAATTGAACCCTAAAGAATCCAATAACTCAATATACCTAATCATATTAAGTATATTAGGATCATCATGGTTTCCATCTCCCAAAATTGTAAGAGTGTATTGGATATATCAAATCTCTCCAATTTTACTCGCTTCTAATATAAGTTTTGAGATAAGATCCCATTTTGTATGTAGCCTTATATTTATGAATTATTTATAGTTCAATGTAAATAAATTATAAAATGATGAATTTTACATATAATAAATTATCAATGTGTAACCTATATGCCTCTTTATATGCTTTTCTCACACACTAAGGAGGATTATAAAGATGTTGGGAATTCTACACTTACAACTTGTTTTCATAGTACTATGTAAAAGCTCTTATACCACTCCTAAAAGTTATTTCAATCTAGTAAATTATCTTTTTAAAAGATGGATTATAGTAAAAGTGATTTAATGGTGTTTCTTTCCATTTTATTTAATAAAAATAAATTTAGTAGATCAATTCTATTATCTTGATTATCCATAATTTATACATTTTTGAATTATTATGCTTTAATTTCTTCCACTATTTTAATCAAATTTTAACATCCTTCAACCATTGGATTTATGATATTCAATAACTTAAATACTATAGTGGTAAAAAATACTCAATTCTCTCTTAATAGTCTCAGATATGACTACACCGCTACTTAGAGAGTTTTAAGGTAGGTTTTTGTTTATTAAACTATATTAACTCATAACTCCTTGATCTTTTGAGTGGATTCCCAAATTCTGTAAATATTAATCGTTGATTTAATTAGAACTTGGACTCTAAAATTAACTCTGAGGAATATATTACTATTACTTTGATGTGAAGTTTAGTTAATTCAACCAACCACTCTTTTTTGAATCCCCTTATAATAGGAGGCACCATCAAATATAGTTGATAAGTACCCCCAAACTATTGTTTCATTCAAATTTCATTAGTGAAATGCATTGGGAAATTAGTATTAATTTAAGGTATTTTAAACTTTTTTATTTAATTATTTAATGAAATATGATCTTATTTATTATCCTTGTTAATTAAACAATGTGATCATATTTAAAAAATTATCCATGCATAAATATTAATCATTCATCACACTTTATTCATTTTTATCAGTCCATTATCATTAACTATCCTAAGTGATAATATTTCATATACAAATTCACATAACAAATAATTTACCATGAATGATAAAATAATTATATAATAATTTAATCATGATAATTATTCTATCAATTTATCTATCAAGTGGATTATGGTCCAATAGACACCATAGGGGAACTCCATGAGTTATTAACTTAGCTCAACTTGAAACACCCATATTATGCTCATGCATTGTATCCTATTTGGGTCCATGATAGTTCCCACCTCAAACCACATTATTTTAGGATGATTCTTATTTATACATGTATACTCACACATAGGTGATGGAAAATTACGATACATGTTTATATTTAATAATCATATATAGATATGCTATCCCATATACATTATAAAGATGGAGGTATTTTACATGGATCATCAAATTGTATTATTTAATAATTAATTACTAAAAAACACCACTCATTTAAATAATTAAAATTAAATAAATAATAAAATATACAAACATGAGGTAGTCTCAAGTCATGACCATTTTACAACTATAGACACTTCATAAAATAATTAAATAAGCTAAAATACTAAATGAGGAAATGTTTTATGAATTAAAATAAAATTAAAATAATTTTAATTCATTAATGATATATTCTAAGGTTTTATAATTTATTTTAATAAATTTATCATATTTCAAAATATTCTTAGGGATTTTTTATTCTAAATTTATAGTCATTTTTTAGCCTTAAAATAGTCTTTAAAGTAAATATTGACCTAAAATAGAATTAGGTGGGTCAAGTAGAGGTTGAATCAGATCGATATAATTCAGGTTGGTCCAAGGAAAGTATCCCATAGGGTGTAAAAATATTTTTAAAAAATAATTTATTTTTTAAAAATTAGGTGTGGTTTAGTGGGAGGTAGTAATATAACCCCTAGTCAATGGAGTGGTAGGTAGACCAACTTCTCACCATGCATTTTTTTTATTTTATATTGGTGTGGTTTCCCCCTATGATCATGAATAATACAAGTATTAACCTATGCTATTACAAGTCAATTAATTCTATAGAAATTTGAATTTTTAAGTTATTGAGAAGGGTTATTTTTGAGAATTGGGAAATAGATTTGGATTATAGGAGTTAATAAACCTACGAGAGGTGTATTTCCATGTTTTATAGTGTTTTAATAGAGTTTGGGAGTTATGTGATAATACTGGAAGAGATGGTTTCATAGTTGGACAAATGTTTTTGCTTTAGGTGACTAACCATGCGATAACAGTGGGCATTGCAATATGACATGATGATAAACTGGTCATTACACTATAGAGAGAGTTGGTCACACCATGGTCTAGTGTTTTTAAGGATAATTAAATTTATTATAGATGAACTATCACACTGTAACTGAATGGTTTTGTCAGGAAGAGTGTTTATAGGGAAATATCACACCACTACCTATGGTGTTGTACTATGAGGGCTGCTCGAGGAGGAAGTGTTACACCATAGATGAGGAGGATTTATATTTTGGATAACCCAGTCATATTTTTTTTAGATTTACACTTGGGATATATATTTCGTAGTTAATACTAGGTCCAGATCGTAATTTATGTTCGGGGGGTTCTTTGGTGCGATTCTAAAGATTGGTGTTGTGCCATGACATATTGGGCCACACCACCATTGAAGCCTAGAAGTGTGGATTTGTGCCATGAACCCTTGGTTCATGTCATAATGGTCATCCTATCTAGTTTTTTTAAGTAGGGGTAGAACCATCTTTTCTAATTTATCTCACTTTGGTTTTAGGCCAAATGATCATGCGGTAAAGGAAATTTGGGCATGCTCCTCCCCTCCTACTTCAACTCTTAGACATATTTTATGAGGGGTTTCATTTGTGTTTATTTCCATATAAATTCATGGTATGATCCATACAACCTTAATATATTATTATTATTTTTAGTTTTCCACTATTTTTTATGGATTATGGTTAGATTTTTCATGATGATTCTATGAGATCTTGTTGGAATTGTCTAGAGTGATGAATATTTTGTTTGCGGTTGATAGAGGACAATATGGAGTGATAAACATATTCCATCTTCCCCCATATTAGTATAATGTGATATTAACATCTTTATTTAGGTATTTTGGTTTAATTATATGAAATTGAGGTTTTATTGGAAGTCAATTGATGGGGGTTTTTCTCATAGTAGGTATGGGAGTGTGTCTTGAAAATCTGCATGTGATTGATAAATTTTTTAGTGTTATGGGTTTTCTAGGTGAGTTTTCTGGAATTTTTACACTTTTATTAATTTTTTAATTGATTATAAGTTATTATAATTAATTATTTGGGAATTTTTTCTTAAGGTAGGGGCATAGAGTCGGTGTGGCATGGTGGGGGCTTGGACGAGGCTTAGAAAGCGTAACAATAAGGAGGTAACTTCATTATTCAGGTATGAAAACCTTATAATACATAAAAAATATATTTTTTAATTAAAAATTATGCATGTATTAATGGGATTTTGGGTTTGGGTAAATTAGGAAGGGACCAAGGTCCCCTAGTGAAGAGTTAAGTGGCATTGATCCTCCTATGTTTAGAGTGAGTGCTCCTCTGCATGACATGTGATCTAGAGGCACCTGACAACTATTTCACTAAGGGGGTATAAATTCCAGTTGGGTGAATGAGGATCCTAAGATTGGTGTTAAAGATTTATATGATTTGTGAGTATATTATTATGAGTTCATTTAGGATAGTATATAAGTAATAGAGGGCTTGGGATCTTTATTGATGGATAAGATAACTGAATGTATATTTAATCGTTAAGAGCACCCTCCTGGGAATGGGAACTGGGTGAAGTTTGTTTTCTTGTTTTGGGAAAAGGTTGGACGGAAATATATAAGTTTTGGGTTCGGTTTGTGATCAGGTATAAGATGTAGTGGTTATAATTTCTCATGGTGAGAAATGGTAGCAACAATTCTAAGGTGGGGAGTGATATGACAATCCTAGGTGTGGATAGAAGAACATCGATTCAATGTAGTGGAACCAGTATTACAATGAGAAACATGTAAGGTGATTGTTAGGTCCTTCAGGGAGGGAATATGGGACTTGGATGCAATGACTAATGATCCAAGTGTTTGCTTGAGCTCATGGTGGTTCCAAGTAAAGCTTGTGAGGTCTGTGCTGAGTAATAGGAGGGTGTGGTTGGATATGATAATAGGTTGTGGTAAGAGAAGTTGGGGTCTTATAAATCCAATGAAGATTTGTGTTAGACTCAGGTAATTTTCCCTTTTTCGGTTTTGGAACGTCATGAAGTTGAATGAACCTTGGATATGTGATGTGGTGACATGCCAAGGGTGAAGTCGATGATGGTCTGGAGGGCGGTAGTGTCATGGTGATGTAATTCTACTAGAATTCAGGAAATGACCTTAGTGGGTGTGTGAGATGATAATGATAGGCTTCAAGTCAGTAATCACTTTGGGGAGGTGAGAAATGAGTAGCGTAGCATTAGTGGAAGGTGGGTTTTCTGGGACAATTCAATCGGGTGTGTTCCGACCTGAGATGGTAAATATGAATGGGTATGGTGATAGTGACCCACCTCTGGGTTTTGGTTATAGAGGCAAGAGCCTTTTTGAAATGAATTTGTACCTAAGTGAGGTCATGTTGATCTTAGTCCTTTAATGGATAGTGCATAAATGTCCTTCTGAATGGGTTCAACGGTGCGACTAGATGTCAATGTGGGGTAATGGTCCTATGGATGCTTGGGCACAGTGAGTTGGAACCTATTAGGTGATGGGAAAGTTGAGTTGAGTTCTGGTGGTCCATTCATTGATGGAGGAGTTAACTGGAAATGGTTGAGAGAACCATTCTGGCTAAATGGTTGGTTGGTGACGTGATCAGAGTTTCAGGTTGGAAGGACCTGAGTGGTCACCATTCAAGTAAGTTAGCCCTGGTAGAGAGCCTTGGAATGAGTTTAGTTGGTCGAGTACCTGGAAGTGTAGAGTTAAATTTGGTTGTATGGTTTTGGGATGTGATCTTCAGGAATTTTTTTAGGAATTATTGTGTGTGTTTGGTTCTAGGTGATACCAGGTTTTTCACCATTATAGTTGGGTGAACTAGAAAAATGATGCCAAGTGATTTGGGTCATGATCCGTATAGAGGATTGGGACGATGAGGTGCTGATTGGTCCCTCCATGATGATGTGATGTTATGTGTTAAGTTCCCTTTGTTGTGGGTTAGGTTTTTTCACCTAATTTTCCCCAAGAAGTTCTCATGGTGAGAATGGTTGAAGTGGATGAATCCTTGAGGAGTGTTCAACTCGTGTTGTGGTTGTAGTTAGGAAGGCTTTTGGGGCAAGTTTCTACCCCTGATCCATGTTTGGTGGCCTTTTGATGTGCAAATAGAAACTTGGAAAGTGGATGAATAGGCATGGATAGTGGAAATACCTTTAGTTATGGGATCTTAGTGATGCCAGGAAGAGCAGCTCGAGGATGAGCCGTTACAAAGTGGGGAGGTTGTAAGGTCCTGATTTTTCTTAAAGAATTTTTTCAGTTAATTGTTGGTTTGAGTCTATCATTTGAGGCTAGATAAGTGTTCCCCAAGTTCAAGTGGGATCTCAAGGGTTCCCGAGGGATCGAGGTGTGATGAGAAGAGCAATCAAGAAAAGCAGTGCAAGGTGCACGGTCTGCACACAGTTAGGGAAATTGTGCGGGAAAACCGTGTGGACCATCCATCCTCGGAGAGTATCCTTCTCATGATCTAAGCATGGTTAGGGAAACCCGTGTGGGATCACTAAGAAAATCGTGCGGGATGGCATCTCACAAAAATTATCTGTCGCACGGTTTGTGCACGGTTTGGAAAACCGTGCGGGTAAACCGTGCAGCCTAGAAAAGTTGAAAAAATTACAAAAATGCCACCCTGTGATTTTAAGACCCAACTCGGGATTCCTCCTATTTCGCCCTTAAAACCATAGAAATGAACCAAATGGACCAATATCTCCCAAGGATTGATCTCGTTTGATTCTTGACCGTTTGTTGTGCCATTAGAAGTGAATCGAAGATATGGGTGAGTCTAATCTCCTCCTCCTCTCTCTTTTCTGGTTTAGGTCTTGTCTTTTGTGCGATCTCCATCTAAATCTCTCAACCCTTTCTTTTTCAGGGAGAACTAGTTTGAGCCTTCAAAGGTGGGTTGGATTGGGATCTAAGGACTTTATTTTGAGGGAATTCATCAATGGATCCAAGGTTGGTGGTCTAGAAGTTATATCCCATAGTTTTTCCCTATATTTTTGCATGGGTGTTGGGGTTTTCCCCTTCTCATGTTGTGTATTGGTTATCTTGGGTATGAATTGGTAAATTGGGTGTCTAAATGATTTATTGAAACCCTCGTAATCCCCATGGGATGCGTGGAGAAGGACTTGACAATTTTATGGACACCCATGGGGTGTGCCGGAATACTCGGACCTAGAGTGTGGTGGGGTTAAGTGGAGGGTTGTCGATTATTAATGTGGAAACCATGTAGAATATGTCTTAACAATTTATTAAGTCATAAATGGAATGATGAATAATATTCCTAGGTAAATAAGGGCATAACAAATTGTTATAATGTTATTAAAATGGGTAATTGGGTGAAAGAGATTATGTCGAATGTTTAATGTACTTGGTTAGAAATGCCTAAGGGAATTAGTGCATATTGAATAGTGAAATTGTAACGGGGTAGTGGAATGGGAATGGGGAATATGTTAACGAGATGTAACAAGGTAATATATGGAATTTTGTAAAGGGTTAATACATGAGGATTAAGTGGTGCACCTAAATTATTGAATGCAATAAAGTGGTTGTGTTATGTGAGATGAGAATTGTACTTGAAATGCATGAGTGGGTGAATGCTTGTGAAATGATAAATGGGCTAAATGGGTCAATTTATGGTCATTGATGAATTTGGATAATTAAACAGGAGTTGTTAAATACACCTAACGTGTTAAGTCATGGGAATGGGAATTTGGATAAATGGATATGAATTGTAATTGGGAAGTGTGTCAATGGATTATGACATAGTATTGTTTCCCATGTTTTTTTCTATGAATTGTGAATAATAATTTCCAATGGAATTGGTTATGTTATGTTTTGTTATGGTTTGGATGTGGTGATTGATAAATAAGCATGTGAACATGGCTTGGTAGAGTGGGTTATTGACTTCAGGTTCTACGCCCACGGGTTGAGTTAGACTGAGGCTCTAAACTCCACCCCAAAATGCACAAGTTAGGGAAGGGGATAGAGGATCTATTCACCTAACAGTTTCATTCCACCATGACTGAGGCTTCGAGGTGAGGTTAATGTATTGATGTCATTCCACTCGGACTAAGGATTTGAGGCGAGGAAATGTGTTGGTGTGATATGTGCATCCCTAGTGAGTTGGGGACTTGACTTGTTTCCCCTATGCTTGTGATTTATTTCCTTAAACCCCTGTCCAGAGGATAATTATGCCTTACCGATGGAACATGTGATCAATGTGTCTTATGTAATGATGATGGTATAAGAAACAGAATTAGGATAAATGCTATTAATGAATTTAAATGAACCCTATTAACTTATGTAACCCAAACTGTTTCTTGTTTACTTACCATTTATTTTGTACTTGCATGCACTATTTGTTAGACTGGATATTTAGTAGACACTATTGGTGGTGGCCTACTGAGTTTTTTACTCACACCCTGCTCGGGCCACCATTGGGTACCTGAGAAGATCTCTTGGATGCAGGTTAGGATGAGGGTAAGGGCCATACTCTAGGATGTTGAGTTTGGCTTGGGATATACATGGAGAAGGATCCTTACTTAGAGTCAGGACCTTCTTGGAGTTTTGGTCGTCTATTTTTTGTGGGTTTCTTTCACTTTGCACTACTAGTATGGCATGAAATTGTTGTATTTGATTTGTGGTTGTACCCTATTTGGGAAACGTTTGGTTATGCATGTTTATTGGTTGATTCATATTGTTTATGTTATTTTTATTATGATTTTCTGTGGATTACTCTAGTGAATAGGGTATAGTCTCCCCATGTGGCTTATTAGACCCTTACTGCTAGTCGGCAACCTCTGGCGTACGGGGAGGCGCGCTTGAGGTCATGTGATGACCTGACATGAAACACCAGTTTAGTGGCTTCCAGGTCGGGGAAGTTACACAAGAGGAGTGATGTGTGAGAAATAATGGGACCTATCTAGATCAATGCATTAGAATAAGTAAAAAAAAGTATCATGGTGGGGATCATAGCATTTTTTTAATTAAGGGTGTTTCCCTCATTTCATGGGAGTTTGGGTGAATATAGAGAGTGAAATTCTAGGAGGGCATAGGATTGTTAGTGGTTGGTGTTTCTTAATAGTGCTTGACTATATGTACATTGGTCACACCAAGTTATTACATTTGGTATTTAATATTACATGGTTTTTGGAGGTCGGGTATTCCAATTTATTATAATATTGATAATGATACTCTTATATAAGGGAGAATCATATCATTTATTATTACAAGAACCTTGTGTCAAATGGGTTGAGAAAGTAGTGGACCTGATAACCAAGTGGTTGAGATACCATTGGAATATCAGTGTATAGAAAAGTATATTTCATGTAGTTCCTCAGAGAAAACTAAAATTGGAGTTTATTCATGGTTTCTAGGTAGAGTTAGTTCCCTAATATGATGACTTAGATGGATTTGATGCTTTGTTGAAGTGGGAATCAAACAAGGGGTTTTTTGGATCTTTCTTGGATAGTACGATCATAGTTTTGGATGGATTGAGAATTATTCTGTAGAGTGTGCATCAAATTTTGGGTTTGAATTTAGTGTGGGTATTTTCATGATTCCACAAGGAGTTAAGTTAAAATAATAGGTTGATGGGATAGTACACCAGTGTGAGTGGTTGGGTGTTTTTTGGAAGGTTCAAATGTTGGAGTAAAAATTAGTATTATCAAGTAAAATTAAATATAGTGATGAGGAAATTGATTTAGATGCATCATCTAGGAAGTGTTTTTTATGTTTTTAGTATCGTACCAAGGTTTTCTATGGAAAAACTGATGTTGTTGGGACCAAGTTGGATGGATAAGAAAACAAGAAGAGTTTGTTATTATAGAGTGTTGTTTTTTGTTGTCAAAGAAGCTAAATCAATTAACTTTGTAAAGGGAACATAAATTAGACGATGCTTTGCTGATATGTGTTTCAAAAATATCATAAGTTAGGATAACTTGTGATGCAAGCCTTATAACGGAAAGGGGGAGAAAGGATGATGCCAGTCATATACAGTTTTGATTGGAAGGAATGATACTGCTGGAAGATTGGGAAGTTTCCGTACTTTCCATTGTAATTATGATGATGCCAAATCTGTTCTATCAAAGTATATATATCATGATAGTGAAGTTCGTGATGAAATCTGAAGAATGGTTATAGGAAGCAGTGGAGAAACAAATGACAAAGGAATGGACAATCTGGAGACGGTATAAAAGAACAGTCTAAGGTGGCGTTGTTTTCCAGTGTTTACCAAATTTTAAGTCCTAAAAATTGGGAGATGAAGATGTGTTTTTGGAAATGTATGTTGCATTCAAGATTGAATATGGTTTAGATTTATGCTCACAAGGCGAGATTCAAGGTCAGAACATCGAAAAATGACAAAGGCAGGCAGTACATGAAAAAATGGGCTGAGTGCGTGAAAAATGAAGGTTGTGCGAAATATTAGTGAGTTGTGCGAAAAATCAGCGGGCTGCACGAAAAATAAAAAGGCTACACGAAATATCTATGGGATGAATGAAATAATAGCGGGATGTGTGAAAAATAATGTTGTGTGTGAAATATCAGTGGGATTTGTGAAAAATAATAGCTGTGCGAAATATTGGTGTGGTGCGCGAAATAGAGGAATGGAGTTTTTTTCGCGCAAAAGGTGTTTTGAGATCTGAAGCTCGAAAATTGGAAAAGGCACGAGGTGCATAAAATATTGACGCATTGCATGAAATATGAAGTTGCGTGAAATACTTTTTACCCACATGAAGAGGGTTTTACACACGGATTAGGGGTTTTCACGCTGGGTCAAAAATGCCTATAAATATGAGGTGAACCCTTCTCATTGTGTGTGGCTCGACACTTAGAAGAAATTCTGAGCTCTGGTGTGCGTAAAATTTTATGCTTAGTGAGTTGCACAAAAAGAATGAAGTTTGTGCGAAAAGAGGAAGGGTGCGTGAAAAAAGTGGGAAGCTGCATGAAAAGTAGAAAGTTTTGCGAAAAAGGTTTTTCGCGCCAAAAGGGAATTTTTATGTGTAAGCCATTTGAATTATGTGAAAGAAACCCCAAAGGCTGCGTGAAAAATTTGGGGTCTTCGCACATATTTAGTTGTGCGTATGGTAGTTCTTACCAGCTTATGGGTAGGAAAGTAAAGATTTGTAATTTAGAGAATACAACTGTTCTATTATAAAGAAGCACAAAAATACTGCAATTCCCTATTTGTGCTAAGAGGGTGCACACATGCTTGAGGATTGTTTTCCAAGTGTTACACGAGTGTAAGGGTATATCCTACTCATTTTATTCCACATCAAAGGATTGTTTTCTATTGGATTTTGTGGTACTGGATTATTTATGTACCATACTAAGGACCTAACTACTCTTGTTGAGTAGTGAACCCTTTAAATCTTGTGTTCCTGTGGCTGTGTGTGTTCAGCAGAGAAGAAACTATTTAACAGAAGGTGAATGTTGTTTCAATTAAAAGGAAACATAAAAAGAAAAAGATATAACTGATTCACCCCTCCCCCTCTCAGTGATACTTGGATCCCAACTAGAAACTTCAGATGTAACTAGATTTAGTGTGTGGGATGTTTGGATACATTCATTTCAATTTAGAATTTTAATTGAGGAATGATGTTAGGTTACAATTGATGAATGGAAGGTTGAGATATATCCTTGAGTTCTTCTTTATGATGATAATAATTATAGTGGAGAGTTTGTAATGACTGGAATTGTTACAAGCCAATGAATTCTATGAAAATTTGAATTTTTGATTCCCAAAGTAGGGAGTGTTTTGATAATTGGGTCTCAAATTTCTATTATGGGAGTGGATACACCTCTAGTAGTTTTGATGGAGTTTAGGAGTGTCCGAAAAATGTTGGAGGATCCTATTTTGATTTTGGGATGAATTTTTAGCTCTAGGTGGTAGGATATAGTGCAATAGAGGTTGTTTTGGCGTGGTTCAAGGATAGACCTTTCATTTTTTATAGAGGGGGTTGGCCATTCCATGGTCTAGTGTTTCCAGGGTAAAGTATTTTTCTATAGTTAAAAAATCATGGCACAACATAATGGTTTCACCATGAATGGCGTCTATTAGGTAAAATTATGTCATATCCTAAGTTTTTTATTCCATGAGGGATAGTCAATGATGAAGTCTAATTTTTCAACTAATTAGGTGTTATTCCATGGATTACACAATTATTTTTTCTATCTTTTCCCTTGGGATAGGTGTTGTGCCATAAATCCTAGGTATATTATTTAATCGGTGCCCATGGGTTTTTTTAGTGCTATTCTATAGATATGTGTTGTGATATGACCCATTGGGTTATGCCACAATGGACCTCCTATCCCGTTCTTTTACAAAAGGGATGAATTTTCTTTTCTGGGCTACCCCTTCAATTTTAGGCCAAATGCCCATACGATAAGGGCTATTTCAACTGATACCTCCCCTTTTCCTTCCTCCCATGGACCCCTTTGACGAGGGGTATTTTTGGTCTTAATTTACATGATGATTTGAGGTGAAATCCCTTCCTCAGTACCTTATTCTTCTTCTTGATTTCCCATTATGTTCTAGGGTTTTATGTTAGGGTTTTGATGAATATTCAACCAGAGGATAGTGAATTTTTTCCCAAGTGATAATGATTTTTCATGTGATAAATAGAGGATGTCATAGAGTGATGAAAACATGCCAAATTTCACCATTTCACTTGAGGTATATAGTTTGATAAATTTATTTATGAATTTAAATTTAATTAGATGAAATTTAAGGTTGATTGGATATTAGTTTATGGGTATTTTTCTTATAGTGGTGTCAAGGGTGTGCCAGATACTATTCACATGTAATTGATCATAATTTTAGTGTTTTAGGATTTATTTGTGAGTTTTTGAGAATTATACTTCTTTGGTCAAATTTTATTAATTAATTATAAATTTATATAAATAAGTTTTTGTGTATGGTGTCTTGAGATAGGGGCTCAGAGTCACTGTAGCATTGTATGGGCTTCGATGTAGCTTCGTGAGAATAACAACAAGAAGGTAACTCTATTGTTGAGGTAATTGGACCCTATAATGATTAACCATATTAATTTATATGTATGATTTTGTATGTATAAATTGTGTTTGGATTTAGGTAAATTATAAAGGGATTGATAGTTCTCTAGCGTAGATTTAGGTGGTGTCGAGCATCCTATTTTCAGAGAAAGTGCCACATCGTATGTTGTACGATCTAGAAGCACTAAAATACTAAATTTACAAGGGGGAGAATATTCTATTTGGGTGTATAAAGATCCTAGTATTTTTCATTGGGAATGATATGGGTTTTTAGTATCCTAGTTTGAGACTCCTTGAGTCCAGTATAGTAGACATGGAGAAATTAAGCTCATGGGTGGTGGATGAGACCACTGAATGTCTTTTGAATAGTTGTGAGAACCCTCATAAAGGTATGAAGTGGTCTTTGTGAATCCAGTGAGATTGGTAAGTCCTATAAGGATTTTTTATTGTGGTGAGGGGGTTACCTATGGGGGGTTTACTTGTGAGCACTCCTTGATAGGGATGTGATGATAACTTGAGAATGATTTATGGGAATGGATTCTGATGGAATAATGGGATATTTTGACGAGGTGTGACTAGGGGGTTAAGAAATTTTAGTTTAGTTTTGGCCTAAGGGATATGAAGATACCATGGATCATTGTTCTGGCCACAATTGTTCCTTGGAGTGATAGAATACGATGGTTGTTCAATGTGGTTCAGTGGAGCTGATTTAGTTGTTTCCTTTAGTAAAGTGTTAGGTATTGGATGGTAAATAGATGAGGAATATGGTGAGGTTATGTATTTCATTAATTGAGGAGAGGTTTTTTATTTATAGTGTCCTATTATGATGTTCAAGGTAGGTTGTATTGGGATGTAGGGTCTTGGTGTGTGGTCGTATCCAAAGATGGTTTTTTTATCACATGTGATGGTTATAGTGAATTAGGTAGTATAACTTAACTTGAGTGAGAGGGTAGTGGTCGATACTTGGTATAAGTCCTACCTTAAGTGAGAGGGTAGAGGCCTAGGTTTGGTACGAGGCTTACCCTATGTGAGTGATTACACTACTACAAAGCTAAATTTATCCAATGATAAGGTTTTAATAGTGCTAGCTAAAAGCACTGTTAAAAACCCTCTTTGTCAGTGCTAGAAAAAGCGATATTAGAAGAGGTTTAACAGTGCTAAAAAAGCACTATTAAAGGGGTACCTTTATCAAGTCTTGTAAAAAAGTTCTGATAAAGGCCTCCCCTTATCAGTTCTAGAAAAAATCACTCATAAAAATAGATTTTATCAGTAATTTTAAAAAAGCATCGATGGGGGGGTATTTATCAGCGCTTTTCTAGAAGTGCTGATAAAGACCCCCCATTTATTATCAGTTTTTTACAATAACTAATGAAGGGTATATTTGAAAAAATATATATTTCATTAAAAATAATATATTAATATAGAATTATATATATATTGATAGAAATATAATATACATATTTTAAATATGTTTTAGGTAATGCTAAATAGGAATTTACACATAATATATAAGATATTTAGTGAAAATGGATTATAAAATAATATAATTTTTTTAATTAATAATTTGATAATTATTATAGATTAATTTTCATTTAAAAATAATTTTAAGATAAAAAAATAAAAAAAAATAGATGGAATATCTAAAATAAGTTGAAAACGTAACCCAAACTTCAAACGACCATAACTTTTGATCCAGGTGTCTATTTGGGCTCTGCCACCTATAAAATCGAATCCTTTGATTATTTCTACTCCATATTGATTAGGGTAACCCTAGTGACTATTTTTTCAAGGAAAAAAGGACCAAAAGGCCTCCAAAACTGAGTTTTTAGTCCGGGTACCCAATTTTTTTAAAATTTGATGCATTTTCAGCCATATTTAACAAGGTGTATTTTTCCTTTTTATAGTGGGAACTGAATTTATTCCAAGGGATTACATACATTCTGATATTATGGATTTGAATTTTTTCAATTTTTCAAAATATACTATTATTTTTAATCAAATATGTAAGAATATATACATTTTTTTTATATATTCACAAATAAAAATTTAATTTTTTAAATTAATAATTAAACATATTTACATTCAAAATATATTTTTCAATATATAAACCTTATATATATATATAAACACACAGACATATATATATATATATGTATGCATGTATGTATAAATAAAATGTAATGAAATATATATAAATATATAGATGTATCTTAAAATGAAAAAAAAACAATATAGGGGAGGGGAAAAGGCATTGGTGTATAAGATGAAGGTCTCAGGTTCAAAACTTACTGGAGGAAGGGGTTCACGTTGGAGGGTGGGATTATCTAAAGTGATGATAAAGGGGTGGGGATAGTACTGATAAGGGGAGTGATGATAGGGGGCACAATGAACAAAAAAAATTTATTCCCTTTATCAGTGAGGCCGTTATCAATGATTTTTTATCACTATTAAAGGGGTTATTTAAAAGTGCTAAAAAATAACTGATAAAGGGGGACTTTAATAGTACTAAAAATAGTTATAATAAAGGCCCCATTTATCAGCATTTTTTTAGTGATGTTAAAGGGGGCCTTTATCAGCATTTTTTAGGAGTGTTGTTAAAGCTAACCATTTAACATCGCTTACATTATTAGTGCTTCTATAGAGATGATAAAACCATTTTACTAGCATTGTTAAAGGACCTATTTGTATTAGTGGTAGAGGTTAAAGTTTAGTATGAGTACCTACCCTAAGTGAGATGGTAAATGTTAGGTTGGTATGAGGCTTACCCTAAGTGAGAGGGTAGATGAATGGGTTTGGTATGAGGCCTAACCTGAGTGAGAGGAAAGTGGTTAAGGTTTTGTGTGAGACCCTACCTTGAGTGAGAGGGTATCAGATGGGAATTTGTGGGATGTTCTTATTGTTTGGTATAAGACATACCAATGGGTGAGAGGGTAGATGTTGAGATGTGGTATGGCTCCCTTCCATAAGTAATCAGGAATAGGTTCAGGTTTTAAACACAATGTGACTACTTCTTATAGAACTAGCTGAGCAAGGTATAGTTTGGTGTTGTAGTGTATTGGTTAGAATATGATGAACCAATGGGTATTATTATATGTTCTATGTGTTATGCTTATTTATTTTTCTCATTAATACACATGTATATGCTAGCCTATATTAAGGTAAATTGGTGAGAACCTAATTAGATATATTTCTATAACTATGTTCTAGAATCCAATTTCAAGTTTAGACCTTATGTTTGATATGGAGGTCTAATCATAGGTTTTATAGGGGATCAGTTTGGAGAAAATCAAATGGGATTGGACATGGGTTGAGGGGAGGCTTTAGGTTATAGTGGGGCCTCCTTATATGTTTTAGTCTTTTGTTTATTTTTTATTTGTGATTGTCCCAATGGGTAGCATGTTAATATTTATAATTGTATAACCGCATTATTAATTTGTATATCATGATTTATGGATATTTTTTATGGTTTTACTTATTCATAATTCCATACATGTGTACTCTAACTTTTTTACTATGGATGAAATTTAGTTATTTTTAAATTATTGATGATACTTATCTTAAGTGTATAGTCTCCCCAACATCAATCATTGATTATTAAAACAAATTCATAGAATTAGGCATACATGGAGGTGTGGTTAAGATCATGTGGTGACCCCAATTAGGGTTCCATTCGGGCAATTTTAGTAGGGGAGTTATAGTATGTGCCACTCACTCTTACCTTCTCATGGTTTCCATCCCTTATTTTTATTTCTATAACTCAACCACCTATAATCAAATTGATAAACTTTTGGTGACTTTGGGACCATATCAAATCATTTTACTTGGATTATAGTAGATTTTATTAAAATTCACAACCTAAATTATATAAACCTATTTCATATAACCGAAATGAATCTTACGGTAGTGGATATGTTTTAGATCAATATTTTTTAAAAAAATCAACCAAATATATTCCTTAACATAAGATCCAACATACTAGTTCTTGGATTCCCCAATAGATCTTATTGGACAATATTTAAGTACAAAGAAATTAAATAAAATGATAACTTGTTTATTCATGTGATCCTGATGTTTTTTTTCATCTCTGATGTTTCATGGATTGAAGGATAAAAGAGAGGAGACTTTAGATCATCTATGAAACACCACATAAAGTTAAAGGGTTAAAATATTAAATGTCACTACCCATTTGAACAAGGTGAACCTTTCTTTTAGGGATCCTACATGATAAAAACTCCACAGTTGAGCTAGAATTAGCCTAGAACAGTGTTAGGATGGATGAACTCCTTGTAATTTAATTAAGATTTGCGTGAGTAAGGAAAAAGAACACCGAACGAACATGTATTGTCATGTTGTGATAGTCATTAGTCTGATGATCTGTTCAGGCATGTGGGTGGGCCCCACAAAGGGGACCATGTGTTTTTAAAAAAACTAGTGGTTCCAGGCAGTCCAGTGCTCAATTACCATTTTAAAAGGTGGGGTTCCTATACTATTGGTAGGTATTAGTCATTATAGTGGTATCAGAGTGGTACCTAGACAGAAGTGCAGTGGCACTACCTAAGTTGAAATTTAGGGTCCACAGTGGGGACTTTATACTCTAAGGGGGTGAATGTGACACCCCAAAAGTTAAAGGGTTAAAATTATTAATATTACTACCAATTTAAACAAGATAAATCCTTATTTTTTGGATCCTACGTTATTAGAACTCCACTGTTAAGAAATCATTGGCCTAAAGTATTATCAAGATGGGTGAAATCCTGGGAATTTTCTCAGGGTGTGTGTGAGTGAGGAAAAACATACCAAAAGAACTATGTTGTCCTATGGGTATATTCATTAGTTTGAGGACCTGTTCAGGCACATGGGTGGGCCCTAGGTAGGGTACCATGTTTCTATGGGGAAACTTGTGGTTCCTAGAAGTCCAGGGCTTAATGACCATATTAAAAGTTTTTATGCATATGTTTTCATACTCCGATGATTCATTCAGTCATATCGGTGGGCCATGGTTTGGGGAAAGCATGTCTTTAGGGAAACTGGTGGTGCCTACTGGGGACCTATACCGACGACATTCCAGCCCACAGTTCCCAAAACTGTGGGTATAGGCTATACCCACGGTTTTGGGGGCTATACCCACGGTTTTGAACCGTGGGTATAGGTCATTTTTTCAGTAATGGTAACCCATGCAGTCGGTCTGGTCTGGCTATGTGGTGGAGTACACGACTGTGTACTCCACCTCATGTCCCTGTATCATCTGAGATACACAACAAGTCCTTTGTAAGGACCCACATTATGTGTTCTTTAGATAACACACCATGTCATTGATTCATGCATCACGGAACCCTAGATGCCGCTAAGTTGGTCCCACACGGGATGTTCTTCGGGATACATTCCGTGTTCTTTAGAAATTTCCAGAAACACTGTTCTTCACTGGCACACCTCCCATGATGCTCCATTCTTTGATTCAGATGTCTGATCACCATGAAAATCAAGAATTTAGGTCACCCTGACATCACAAAACTGATTCCGTCGGTTTTGGGCCTCCAATTGGCCTTGAAAAAACGTTTCAATTCACTCGCATGAATAATGATCGAAGAATGAGAACTCCCGAACTATGTTGATTTGTCCGTCACTATCGCCGGTGCACCTCTTCTGGGTCATCATTATGTCAGGTCTCCATTTTGGGATTGTTGTTCCAAGAAATGGGTGCGCAATGAATTCTCTTTCGCATCCCATTAAGAACACGAAGAATGAGGGAAATAGTGGGGAAGAAATCCAATAAAGAAAAGAGGAATGAACCTCCACCATCGTTCATTACAACATTAATCCTCTCCCATTAGAAGGTTTTAAAAGGGTAAATTAAAATCATAAAACATGGAATAATAAATTTCCTAGGAATGAACCAAAATAAGCCCTCTCGCAAAAATGATGATATGTGGATCAACTAGTTAGTGGGTTGATCCACGTTCATCATTAAATTCAAAGAATGGGGAAGAAAAAAACTTTAAAAAATAACCCCTACATCGAGGAGGGATCAATCAATGATGAAGGGATTGAAATGGCGTCATCGTTGTGATCCTTCAACTCTGTTGGTGCAGTGATTAACACTTTTGATTTGTCGTCATTCATTTTCATGAGTTATCTCCAAATCTCAAAGAATTCACTAGTGTTTCTCTCAATATTCTTCCAATGAACAACATTCGATTAACCCATTAAAAGGAAGGAACATGTTTCTATGTTCAGTTATGCTGTGACATTAATGAGTTATCGTTGCTATTTTTGAGTCATTATGGCATGGTATTAATTATCAAAACAGCTTCCCCGTTATTGCACTGCAACTGATGTTTCCCAATAAAATAAAATAAAACTTTCGAATTACTTTATTTTATTTTATTTTCACTAAAAATGTCCAAAAATTAATTTTTTTCCTCAACTCACGCCGGTCGAGGTTAGACCCATTCTTAGGTAAATTCGTCATCTCGGACGCAATGGTGCCCTCAAATTTTAATCCAGGAATCCATTTGGAAACTTCCACAACTGCGCACACCCGCCAACTCACGCAGCTTAAAAAAATTTCAAACCACCATTTTGGGATCATCAGGCCTTGGAATGACATGCCGTCTCTACACTTGGTCTCATAATAATTCTATATAATATTTAAAAATAATACACAAAATATATGAGACATTACATTCTCCCCACCTTGGGGCTTTACGTCCATGAAAATCCAAAACAAGGCTACTATAAAAGATGTGGGTACTGGGCATAGATTTGAGTCTCCCACTCCCACGTGCTCTCCTAATGATTCTCATGCTGCCACCAGATGTGAACCAAGGGAATCAATTACCCATGAAGGATTATCGCCTATTGATTCTCAATCTCCACTAGGTAATTAGCAAAGGTTGCTTCATCCTTGATGTCTAGCTCACCCCACTTGATGATGTGAGATGGTTCATGCACGTACCTCCTCAGTTACAACATGTGGAAGACATCCTGTACCTGATGAAACTATGGAAGTAGAGCTAGGTGGTACACCACCACGACAACTCTTCCCAGTATCTAAAAAGGGTTGATGAACCTCAGAGACAATTTTCCACCCCGACCAAATCTCTGAAACCCTTATTGAGGTGAGAAACTAAGGAAGACATAGTCCCCATCATCGAACTTCAGAGGTCTCTATCATCTATCATTATAATACTTTTCTCGGCTCTGTACAGTCTTCATCCACTCCCGGATGATCTGCACCTTCTTAGTGGTAGCTCACACCAACTCTAGACCCATGAGTGCTGACTCTATGAGGTCAGTCCAGAAAATTGGTGACCAACAGAGTCTCCCATATAAAGCCTCAAACAGTGCCATACCAATGGTGGAGTGGTAGCTGTTATTGTATGCAATCTCCACCAGTGGTAGTTAGTCCTCCCAACTATGACCAAAGTCTAAGATACAAGCCCCCAACATATCCTCTAGGACCTGAATGGTCCTCTGTGTCTGACCATCAGTCTGAAGATGGGATGCTGTGTTCAAGTGTAGCTATGTCCCAAAAGCCTCTTGAAATCCCTTCTAAAAGTGGGATGTCAAGTGAGAATCATGATCTGAGACTATCATCGAAGGGACTCCATGAATCTGAACTATATTTTGCACGTAGAGGCGTCCCAAGATCTCTACGAAACTCTGCTCCTTGAAAGTTAGGAAGTGGGCTGACTTGGTGAGTCGGTCAACTATCACCCAGATGAAATCATGCCCCTGGGACATCCATGGTAAGCCTGTCATGAAGTCCATCAATATTACATCCCACTTACACTCTAGAACTTCCTGGGGGTGAGTTATTTCCGCTAGAACATGGTCCTCAGCCTTCACCTGCTGGCTTGTAAGACATTGAGAAATGAACTCTACCACCGCATTCTTCATGCCTGACCACCAGAATTCTCTTCAGAGATCCCGGTACATCTTCACCACTCTAGTATGTACTACCAAGGGGGATATATGAAACTCCCTCAGGACCTCCTTCCACAATTCCATTGGTACAACAGTGCATCCTCTGAAAATAAGTATGTGATCCCCACCTTGCGAATATCCATTAGGAGCATGTCCCATGGATAACTGAGCATGTAAAACCTCACAGTCAACATCCCCAAGCTGTGCCTCCCTAACTTGCTGTAAGAGTGGAGGGGTGATAACCATCAACTGAAGGTAAGATGCATCTTCTCTTTCCAAAAAAGATAACTGTAATGAGGACAACTATTCTGTCGCCTCACTCAACAACTGTGAGCTTGATCTCCTACTAAGAGAATCTTCCACCTTGTTCCCCTTCACAGGAGTATAGATGATCTTGAAATCATAGTCCTGGAGGAACTCTATCCAACACCTCTGTCTCAGATTCAGATCTTTCTGTGAGAAGATATACATGAGGCTCTTGTGGTCATAGTAGACGATAAATCGATCACCTATAAGGTAGTGTCACCACATCTTCAACGCGAAGACTACCGCTTCCAACTCGAGATCATGGGTTGCATAGTTCTTCTCATGTGGCCTAAGATGGTGTTAACCATAAGCAATCACAACCTGTCTCTACATTAGGACACAACCAAGCCCAGTCCTTTATGTGTCACAGAAAACCCCGTACCTAACACCTTCCTCTGAAAATCTCAAAATCAGGGCACTGGTCAAAATTTGTCTCAACTTCTAGAAAGCCTAATGGAACTTCTCTGTCCACGTGAATATTCTCCCCTTCCTAGTCAAGGCTGTCATCGGTGATGACATCTCAGAGAAATCAGGAATAAATATCTGGTAATATCCAGCCAACCCAAGGAAGCTTCATACCTCTATCACGCTCCAAAGTGGATCCCATGATAACACTACCTTCACCTTGGCTGGGTCCATAGCTACTCCATCTTCTGAGATTACAAGTCCCAAAAAGTGGACCTCCTGAATCCAGAACTGGCACTTCAAGAGATTTCCCTAAAGTTGGTGCTCTCAGAGTATGTCCAGAACCATCCGCGGGTGTCTCACGTGCTACTCCTCTGACATTGAGTACACAACGATGTCATCGATGAAGACCACTAAAAACTGGTCTAAGTACGGCTAGAAGATCTGTTCCATTTGTCCCATGAACATTGTGGGAGAATTTGTCACAGGGAAAGGAATCACCAAGTACTCATAGTGATTGTAGCATCATCTGGAGGTCGTTTTCAGTATATCCTTATCCCGCACTTATAAATGTTGGTAACCTGAATGAAGATCAACCTTTGAGAACCATTGTGACCCTCTTATCTGATTGAAGAGGTTTTCAATCCTTGGAAGTAGAAACTTGTTATTCATTGTTACCTAATTCAGGTTCCAATAATCTATGCACAACCTCAAAATCATGTCTTCCTTCTTGGCAAACAAAATTGGGGCCGCCCTGGGTGAAATGTTGGGTCTTACGAAACCCATTCTCTCCAAATCCTCCAACTGCACCCTCATCTCAAAAAGCTCTGTGGGAGCCATCCAATATGCTGGTGAGTAAATCAGTGTTGTATCGGGGTGTAAGCTGGTGCAGAAGTCGATTTCCCGGTGGGGAGTTAGTCCTGGAACATATTTGTGAAAGACGTCCTTGTACTCCACCACTACTGCTGGGAACTAGAAGCTCAAAACATCTACTACTCTGAGGGTAAGTATATCCAACTCATGAGTGATCGGCTGCACCCTCCTATGCATGAGCCCATTATGTTCTTCCTGGGTATATTTTTCACCAATAAAGGAAACCCTCATCCCATCGTTGTAGACACACTACACTCTTCACCTAAAGTAGTCAATCCGGGCATGGACTGAAGATAACCAATCCATACTGAGAATGACGTCGTAAGGCCTCAACGCTGCCACCAAGAGGTTATAACTGAAACTCTCGCCTCCAAGGGTAAGATAACACTATCTACGAAGGTGTTTGATCATTGAGTCTCTTCTCGTAGGTGTCTCCAAGCATAAGGATCGAGTCAACGGCTCTACCGGAATCTCAAGGTTTCGCACAAGACATGTGGTGAGGAAGGAATGACTGGAACTTGTGTCTATAAGTATGGAAGATAAGGTATAAAATACATAGATCATACCTCGGATCATCCTTGGATTCCTTGGGTTGTACGACTCGACCGCATGCAACTGTCACCGCCCCTTTCCCCCACCTCCCCGAGCCTAGTGCGGACCTCCTCGGGGTGGTGGTGGAAGTAGATCCAAGCGTATTCCACCACCTACAACTCTCCCCACTCCTCTTCCATGTATTCCGCCTGGCGGGTCTGTCTACACCACTCTCTGCCTTTACCTCGATGGTCCATCCACCAATTCCCTTTCAGCAGCTCGACAGGTCAGACAATCCCTAGGGAGATGTCCCCTACCATCGCACGAGTAGCATCGCCTCTCCCTAGTCTAATTGGATCCAGCCTGAGAGCCCTGGACTGCCAAAACCCTATCCTGGGTCCTCCTATGATGTCTCCCATGTCCTGATCCCTATGTCTGACATCAGCTCCCTGCTGTTGAGGTCTCCGAAACTGTCTGCCTGCTGCTGACTTCCATCGGTTGTCTCTGCTCTGTCAAGAATCTCTTGATCACTAATTCCCACTCGAGCACTCTAGCATAAGTCGATATGAATAGAGGAATGACACTATCTCGGATGTACCGTCATAGAACTCAATTGAAGGTTCGAGTTCTGAAGTACTGATCCCTAACCATATCCATAGAGTACCTGGTGAGGTTGGTGAACCTCTATGAATAGTTAGACACCATCAAACTACTCTGTTGGAGATAAAGAAGCTTCTGGATACACACCGATCTCAGCGTAACCTAAGAGAACTCCTCCCTAAAAAGTCGCTCAAAATCTATCCAAAAGGGTATCCTCATCGTGAGTCTATGTGGTCAGACTCCACCATCGTCCCGCCAAACCCTAAAGAAGGCTTTCTCCTAGGATCACCATCTGGTTCACTGGTGTCCTAACTAGACGGAAAACTCTGGTTACTACCTCAAGCCAGTCCTCAGCCACCTAAGGGTCGAGCACACCTCAGAACCTAAGGGGTATCTATCTCTGGAACTCATGGAGCGTGCTCAACCTACACCTATCGTCAGTCGGTACTGCAGGTACCACGGGCTGCTCCACTGGTGGGGGTATAGTAGGTGCACCACCCGGAGGAAAAAAATGGGGAACTAGTCCCTGTATCGAATCCTCTTCACTGAATAGGTCATCCTCATGATCACGCTGCTAAATCCTAGAGGGTATGTGTCGCACAGACATCCTATAAGAAAACAAGATATACCATGGTCAATGAGTATATCTGGATAGCTGACACAAAGGACATGGAAAACACAACCCATTCCTATATGTTTCATGTACCATTATTTTACTTCCTCGCAACTAGTGTTTTCATGTACCGAGTTGAAAAGTAGGTTATTAGAGTCCCGATTTATGGATACATCGGCCGCCCGCACCAACACTGGAGTCTCTGGCCTGAAAGCCGAACTCGAAACACTTAACACTGTTAGCCCAAACCAATCTCACAGACTCTTGATTCTAAGGTAGAAATAACCACCTCTGATACCACTCTTTCACATCCCATCCCAGTGGGGACCTGCTTCACAAACTCCCCAAGCTCGCCTCCAATAGGCCAAGGGCTGGTGACTAGCACCGAGTAGGAATATTACTAACATGGGAGGCATTTCCTATGTAACTATACACACACACATCTCCAAGTCCAAAAATACTAAAATGAAAAAACCACTAAGCAACAAAATGCATGCATACAACTAAACACAACCAATAGAGTACAATGAAAGTATATTATGGAAAGTATACTAGGCTAGAATACAAGCCCACCAACGACAAGAGTCTGAAAACTAAAAAATATGACCTGTAAACATGATGAGGTACTGGGATTGATGTTCGTAGCTGTAGGAACACCTTGTCCTGTAGGGAACTTAGAAAGCTCAGTCCTACCCTGGTCCACCCTAGACTCCATCAAAAGGCCGCTCGTCTGCACAAGACATAACAAGTGCAGGCAAAGCCCGTGAAGGGGTGAGTATAACAATACTCAATAGAGGTCCCTAAAAACCACAAAGAAATGAACAAAGGAGAGGTATAGTCATCTCTACATAGTATATGTCTACAAAACATATAATAGGATAAAAACAATCCAAATATACTCAAAACCCAGACCTATAGTCTAGGGAAAAGTCACATAACCACATTCCCACGCTAGGTATTCTATTTGAAGATTCCACAAAGCAATCATCTGGGAGAAATCACTCCATGAGTCTGATAGCTCTGATAATGTTCGTACAAGAAGTTCCATTCATCGGGAAATATCATGAGAGATAGATACACTCATTCTAGGAGAAAACACTCCTAAGTGGGAAAGATCACGATACACAGATGAGGATCACTTCCAGGGCCTTGGCAGATACCACAACTCATCGAGATTCACCTTATAAGTAGAGGATCAGCATCCTGTAGGAGTATTCACATCGATACCTAACTCTACCTCGGGTCAGTAATGGATAGAGGATCTCACTCTAAGCCTCTTGGAGGGATTCCTGACTCTATCTCAGAAATTCCAACTGAAGGGATCATACTTCTGTGGATGGAAACGATACCTAATCTTTAGGGGAATGAGAAAAGTGGGAACCAACACAAACGAGACTTATCCAAGGAACATTGGAAAAGAGGATCAATCCTTGTACTGAAAATTACATGGTGTATAGAAGGGTCACATTCCATGTTCTCTGACCCTAGGTACTTCTCATATATAATAGACCATGTCGCAAGGCTTGTCGTGTAGAAGAAGGTATACACAGCGTGTAAGAGAGTGGCACACTGTGTTCCTCTATCCAGGGAGGACTCCATATACACTATCCATGTGCCCATACACAGCTTCAACTAGTGTGTTACAAGCCGTGTAACTGGTACTTGAGGTAACCCAAGTAGCCAGCCTGGTCTGGCCATGTGGTGGAGTACACGGTCGTGCACTCCACCCCGTGTCCGTGTATCATTCGAGATACACGAAAAGTACCACGTAAGTACCCACACATCGTGTTCTTTGGATAATATGCCATTTCAGTACTTTGTGCATTGTGGAACCCTAGACGCCACTGAGCCAGTCCTGTATGGCATGTTCTTCGGGATACAAGCCGTGTTTTTCAAAAATTTCCAGAAATGTTGTTTTTCGATGGTGGGCCTCTTGTGATGCTTCATTCTTCGATCCAGATGTCCTATCACCATGAAACTCAAGGTTTTAGTTCACACCAACATCATGAAGATTATTATGTCAGTTTCGGGCCTCTAATCGGCCTTGAAAACACATTCTGATTCACATTCATGAAAAATGATTGAAGAATGAGAAGTCACGAACTGTGTCGATTCATCCACTGCTATCGTCGTCACACCTACATTGGGTCATCACAATGTTGGATCTTCATTTTGGGATTGTTGCATCAAGAAATGGGTGAACAACTAATCCTCATTCCTATCCCCATGAAGAACACAAAGAACACGAGAAAGAGGGAGGAAGAAATTCAATAAACAAAAGAGGAATGGACCTCTGTCGTCATTCGTCACAGCGTTAATCTGCTCCCATTAAAAGTTTTTAAATGGGTAAATCAAAATCATAAAACATGGAATAATTAATTTCCCAAGAAAAAACCCAAATAATCCCTCCCGAAAAAAATGATGATGCACAGATCAACCAGTTCATGGGTTAATCTGAGTTCGTCATTAAATTCAAAGAATGGGGAAGAAAAAAATTTTAAAACATAACCCCTACCTCGAGGAGGGATCGATCACATAAAAAGGGATTGTGCTATCATTGTTGTTGAGATACTTCAACTCTTTTGGTGTAGTGATTTTCACTTTTGATTTACTGTTTTTCATTGTTGAGAGTTTTCTCCAAATTTCCAATAATTCACCAGAGTTTCTCTCAATCTTCTTCCAACGACCAATATTCGATTATCCCATTAAAAGAAGGGAACATGTTTCTGTGTTCCATTATGTTACGATATTAATGAGTCAGCATTGCTATTTATGAGTCATTATAGTGTGGTATTAATTATCGAAATAGATGCCCCGTCATTTCACTATAGTGGATGTTTCCAAATAAAATAAAATAAACCTTTTGATTTATTTTATTTTATTTTATTTTTACTAAAAACATATGAAAATTAACTTTTTTCCTCGACTCAAACCGGTCGAGGTTAGGTTCGTTCTTAGGTAAAGTCGTTATCCCAGAAGCAACGATGCCCTCATATTTTTAATCTAGGCATCTGTTTGGAAACTACCACAACCACGCACACCCGCCAAGTCACTTAGCTTAAAAAAAGTTCAAACCACCATTTGGGCTCATTAGGCCTCAGAATGATGTGTCATCCCTACGCATGGTGTCATAATAATTTTATATAATATTTAAAAATAATACACAAAAAATACGAGACATTACATTGGTCTTACTAATTCTCCCAATATCCTAATGGATTTAAATAATAGAGAATTTATAGATTACCATGATGATTTTATGGTATTCATTATAGATTATATTCTTATTTATTCAAAAATTAATTAATAACATGAAGATTACTTTTGGATTGTGATGAAGACCCCAAGGAAGGATAATATGTATGAAAAATTTACCAATTGAGATTTTTTTCTTTGTAAAGTTTCATTCTTGAGTCATATAATATCAAGAGATGATATATAGAAAACCCTTTAAAGAAAAAAGTTATTGAACATTGTCCTAGACTAACTAGTGTGATTGAGATCTATAGTTTTATTGATATGGATGTATATTATTGGAATTTTGTTGATAATTTTTATCGCCTTTTGAATCCTCTCACCAAGTTAACTAAGAAAAGATCCAAGTTCCTTTGGATGGATGAATGTGAGGAATTTTTTAGGGAACTAAAGGGAAGGATAGTCCGCACGCCTATGCTTACACTACCATATAGTGGAGAAGAGTTTATAATCTATAGTGATGCATTAATTAATGAAATGAGATGAATCCTCATGAAGACCCATAGGGTTATATATTATGCCTCATGAAAATTGAAGGACCATGAGAAAAATTATCCAATTCATTATTTTGAGTTCGTTGCAGTAATTATTACATTATTGATATGGAGGAATTATCAATATGGATAAAGGTGTGACATATATAGTTATTAAAAAAGTTCAAATTATATTTTCACTCAAAAACATCTGAACATTCACTTAATAATATGGATGTATTTGATTAAAGATTATGGATACTCAATACATTACCACATTGGGAAAATGAACAAGGTGGAAGATGCTCTAATTCAAAAGGAACATGCTAGATTATCTATGAAGAGGATTAAAAAAGTCCAATATTTCTATATGTTCGAATTATGGAAATTGAAATCTTGAAGGAAGGGGAGAAATATTATGTTTATCTAATTAGTGTTCAACCATCTATCCAAGTGAAGATTAAAGAGGTGAAGAAGTTATATGTAGAGATGCAAAAGAAGGTGAGAAATGTTCCTCAGTTCAAATTTTATTGTGATAGAATAATAAGGTTCATTAACATTGTATGTTTCCATTAAATACTAAATTTGAATAAGTAGATGATGGAGTAATCTCATAGTTATTCATTCTCTATTCATCTTGGAAGTGCATAGATGTATAGAGATTTGAAATAGTATTTTTGGTTGGATGACACGAAGAGAGATATTTTAGATTTTGTTTCTTGGTGCTCGGTATTCCATAAAGTTAAAGCTAATAAATATAAGTATAAGGGGATGTTTTAACCATTACCCATACTAGAAAAAAATGGGAAAACATAACTACGTATTTTTTCATCAGAATCCACAAAATTTCTAAAGGGAATAATTCTATATGTCTTGTAGTTGATCACCTTACAAAGACAACACACCTAATCACTATTAAATAAGATTTATGTATTGATAAACTTATTCTATTATACATTAAGTAAGTGGAAATATTTCATAGTGTATCGCTATAAATTGTATCTGATCAAAATCGGAGGTTTACCTTGATGTTTTGGAGAATTATTCAGTTGGCTATGGATACCGAGTTAAGTTTCTACACTGCTTATCATCCTCAAAAATATGGTCAATATTAGATGACCGTTTATTCTCTTAAATAAATGTTAGGATATTTCTATATGGATTTAAAATGTTTTTGGGATCAACAACTTCCTTTGGTGTATTTTTCTTATAACAACAACTTTCACTCCAGTATTTAAATGGATCCTTATGAAGCCCAATATGATAGGAAGTGAATAAATCCAACATGATGAAATGAAGTTGGAGAAATAAATATATTGATACTTTATCTAGATGATTAAATGGTATATATGTTTAGAGACATTAAATAATATATAAAATCATCTTAGATATGATAAATAAGTTATGCTAATAATCATCAAAAAGGCCTTGATTTTAAAGTTGGTGACAATGTATTCCTATGAATATCTCCCAAGAGGTGGGTGATGAGAATTAGAAATAAGGGGAAGATAATCCCTAGGTATATTAGTTATTTTTAAATTCTTGATCATATTAGGATGGAAACATATAAATTGTAACTTCCACCAAATCCCGTTCAAGTTCATGATGAGTTCCATGTATCCCTCTAAACGAAGTAAAAACTCGATCCTTCACATGTACTTAACTAATAGGTTGTATCTATGGAAAAATATATTTCTTATGAAGAACATATAGTAAATATTCTAGATCATAGATATAAATTCCTATGAAACAAGACCACCCACTTGGTTGAAGTTTTGTAGTGAAACCACCAATTTGAGGAAGCTATGTGGGAACCCGAGGGCATAATGAGGTAGAAGTATCCTCATCTATTTGTATCAGAGTGATGAATTTTGAAGGTGAAATTAATTTTAAATGGGGTATAATGTAACACCCTAATATTTTGTGAAATATTTTTTCAAATAATTTTAATTTCTTTAATAACATGTGTTACATGCAACATCAAGTTTAAATGAACTGAGATATACGATTTAAAAAATTATTATTTAAATTTACATTTATTTTCTAGAAATTGGACTGGAGGGTATAAATAGGACTAAATATATTATGAAAAATTTATGGTTATATTTTTATAAAATTAATTTATTGGATACCATTTGATTATAAATTGAAATAAAAAATCATATGAAAGAAAAAGAAAATATTTTTTTCATCTAAAAAATAACTTTTCTGCACGTAATGTACTTTATATTAATTAATTTATATTGGTGAATGATTTTAATTAAATTTATATATTATTTAATTGATCAATGGATATATATATTCAAAAAATATTTTTCTAGTCCTTGGACAAGAGTAAATCCATTTGTATGCTTAAAAATGTATTATCTAAAAAGCATTTTTTGTCTCATTTTTCACAATTAAATTAAAATTAATTTATAAAATTTATATATATTTAATTAGATAAAATTAAATATATATTTATAATTTGGAGGTCCATATTTGGTAAATAGGTCCATTTCAGTTTTATTCAGTATGAATAGTTACTATGGTAAAATGTATCACCTCGATAAAGGGTAAACTAGGTTAACATAGGTTAAAAATAAGTGATAAGACAATAATTTTTTATCCTTATTATAATTGGATCAAATTAATTCAACCCTTATGAACTTATAATATAAATTTATTATTTTAATGGATATCTTTCCATGGAAATAATTTATATATTATTTAAATCAAAAAAAGTTACAAAATGTCACTCTCTTAGTTTTAAATATCCTTTATGTATTAAAATAGGTTTTAAAATAGTTATTAATGAATATTAATAGTAAATTTTTTCTAAATGTAATTATATTTATTAATATAATTTATTTATAATTTTTAAGTATTATATAAATACCTTAAATTCTTTCACAACACCAAAAAAATATTTATTAAGTTAATGGAAAAATAAAATAAATGATTTTGAAAATATTAAAAGTGATATAATTTGTGTAATTTATAGTGTTAAATGGATTTTATAGGTGAATATAAAATATTATTGTTGTTTTATAAGATTATATTCTAATTAAAACTTTTTTATTTATGTATTTTAAGTCAAATTAAATAAATAATGTCAAAATAGATAGTAATTATATTTTATCAAAATAATATTTTGTTAAATTATTTAAAAATAATAAAACACTTTAAATAATACAAGGTGAATATTATATGGTATAAAAGGTCATCAAATGGTCATTTATGAAACAATTTTCATCTAATAAGTAAAAATTCCAACCCTTTAATACTGAAAAAGTTGTTTCCATAGTGAAAATTAAAATTGGTTAACTAAGGGTTAATCAAAATGATAAGGTTTAAAATAACACCAAAAATTATATAAAATTTTTTGGTTGATGTTATTACAAACCTATACCACATAATATTATAATAAATATCAATTTATAGGAATTTTTATTCAGAATGAATTTGTTATAATTTAATCTTTTGAGAAATTGCAAAAGTGACCCTCACCTCAATTATAAAAGGAAATATCCTCCCTCACTTATTTCCACCACATTGAAATTTATATGTCACGACCCGCCCTCGGGGCTCGTGTCGTGACTACCCCAAGCCCGCCTTCCATAGGCCAGGGGCTGGCGACTAGCACCAAGGCGTAAATCTCGGTAAAAAGGGAAGGCATTGCCTTTGTAAAGTAAACACTAAGTAAAAACAGAGTACAACTGAAAGTGCAGAAAATTAAATGGGCCAGTATACAAACACAATCTGAAAGTAAAGTACAACTCGAAAGGGAAAACAGCAACTGTAGAGTAAAAGCCGCTACGCCGAGCTGTCCACTGGAGATCCCACCTGAAGGGTGGGTACAGATAGCTCCACTGCTCCTCGGGTCCCGCCGTCCGCTCTGACTACGTCCCGCCCAGTGGTCCACCTCCAGGTACTGTCCTGCTCTACACGCCTCAACCACGATCAACGTTGTCCATCGTCTGCAACCAACACAACGTAGTGCGGGCATAGCCCGTGCAGGGGTGAGTATAAGCTACTCAGTAGGGTCCCCGAGACCCCCGAAAGTCTCCCAAAATCCACAAAGGATAAACCACAAAGGAAATATACAATCACGAAGTAACAACCGACACTACTTAGGTATATGCCCATACATATACCTAAGTCATCATTTTAATACGCTCCAACCTCCGAGCCCAAGTACAACTCAGTCCACACAGGAAAGTATACGTATTCCACACAGGAAAGAAAAACGTAATCCACATAGGATAGCACAACACAATCCACACAGGAAGGTAAACAGGATTCATCTCACACAGGTATAATTCTTCGAGGACGATAGAGATGATCACTGATCCATCTAAGTCGTCGGACCCACAAAGGATCGATAGGTACTAACCCCTGCAAAGACCCACACAGGATCGGACCCACACAGGATCTGTAGGCGCTGGTTCACACAGGACTGTTGAGCGCTGAACCACACAGGATCAGACCCACACATGATCGGTAGCACTGATCCACACAGGATCGTTGAGTGCTGTAGTCGTCGTCGTTGAATCCACTAAGGATCTCTGCACAGTCGTCGTCGCAGCAACAATAGCAGTCGCAGCCAGCTCTGGGGTTCCCGCACACAGCAAGCTCGTTCGGGAGGGTCCGCTCCACGAGCCGAGAGGCTGATACATCAACTGTCACAAAGTCCAGAGTTGATGTATCCAAAAGTTCCGTATCGTCAACAGGAACTCAACGCAACAGACGACGCGTCAATCGGACGCCCGGTCTGAGAGTTATTGGCGTTTTCGTTCCAGGGGCCCGGTTGGTTTTTTAAGGCAAAACCAACCCGACCGTACTCCACCTGCGTCCAAACCTCGGGCAGAGAGTGCCAAAAGATCCGTCTCACTAAGAGGAACTCAAAAAAGCTGACGGCACGTCAATCGGACGTCTGTAGCTCAAGATATGAGCGTTTCCGCTCCGATGGCCCGGTTGGTTTCGTGTACGAACCAACCCGACCGAACTCAAAGTATTCTGAAACCTTGAGTGCGATATACCAAAACGACCGTCTCAATCCAAGGATCTCTTCGCCACTGACGGCGCGTCGTTTGGAGGTCTGTAGCCCGAGTTATGGGCATTTGAACCTAACAGTTTGGTATCGGGGGTTTCGGGCCCGGGCCAACCCGGCCCGAGACCCCCCCCCGGTTGTCCCTAACCGGGTCGAACCGCCCTGAACAGGATCGACCCGGCCCAGCGCGGCCCGGCCCGGCCTAGCAGACCGGCCAGGCGCGCCGGTCCGGCTCAAGGCAGCGCGCTGGGCGCGCTGCCAGCTCGGCCTTCGGCCGAGCTGATTGAGAACGGGGGGCGCCTGCCCCCCTTTTGTGAAACCGCGGCCCCCTCATTATGGGGGGGCATTTATGATGGCCGGGGGAATTTAATTCCCCCAGTTTCCTCCTTTCTGGCCGGCCCGACTTGGCCGGCCGGCTTCTTCTCAACAGGACCGGCAAAGGCCGGTCCTCTTCCGGCTTCCGACACCAGCGGCCCGGCTGGCCGCCGGTCACCAAGCTCCACCGTGGCCCAGAACCGACCGCGGCCCTTGTCGTCCGGTGCGGTGCGACGGCACCGCGCCCCTCCGCCGTGGCCCCGTTCAGGCCGCGGCGCCTTCGACTTCCCTCGACGCGACGCGACGGCGTCGCGTTCTTGAATCTCTTTCCACAACGCGGCGCGACGGCGCCGCGCATATGTTCCGCATGAATCGCGTGGTGCGACGACACCACGCTCCTTCGTACCAACCACAAAAAAAACAATTATGAAATAAGGAGGAGGGTCGGCCGTGTTTGTGCGATCCGGCCCCCTCAAATTATTCGATAATAAAAATTCGAAAACCACAAAATTCGACATGCCAGAATCAAGAACGGAGTCAAATAACATTAAACCCCTACCTCGGTTTCAAGTGCGGAGCACGTCAACAAGCCGCGGAAGACAAGTGTCGCGGAGGTTGGGCGTCGCGGAAATCAAATGTCGATTCCGTTGACGTCGAGGTGCGTCCGAAGAGGTACGTCGCTGGAGAAGCTTCGTAAGCTGATGGAGGAAGCCTGAGGAAGCGGCGTCTCCTTTCGTTGACACGGGGAGAAGATCGAAAGAAGCGGCATCGTCGATCTTCGGAAACACATCGGCTACGAAGAAGAGATGTGGCGTTCTTCGTCGGAGCTTAAGTGTTCTTTGTGTTCTTCTTCAAGGTTGAAGAAGATGAAGAGAGAGCTTCCCAAATCCTCTCAAGGTGACAAAGGATACTAACCAAAATAAAATAAGTCTAAATCTTATTTTATTTACACAACTAAACCACTTGAATTTCAAAAGTTTGAAAAACAATAACTCATCTCAATTAAAACTCAAGTTGTCAAAATTAAATTGAGTGGAGTTATTGGGAGTTTAAAGGGGAGTTGAGGATTTAGGGTTCGTGTGGGCCCCACCACACTTAATCCTCTCAAGGGAGGTTAAGTGGATGTGGGTCCCACCTCTAACTCCCTTTGGGAGGATATAACCAACATGGATAAAAATAAAATGTGTTTCCACATTTTATTTAACTTCATTTTATTTCCCCCAAAACTAACTCTCAACCCGCATAAAACGCAACCTCGGAAAAGGTCTCCTTAAGAGAAAATCGGCGCTGCGAGTACATCGGTACCCTCATAATTCGATTCTGGGCATCGGTTCAAAAGTTAGAAATTCCCGCTCGTTTTTTCATTGAACGTACCCGAGCCAAACTTCGGAAAATGATTCCGGGCACACCGGGACTCGGAATCAGGTGCCGTCAGAAACCGCGCTCTTGTAAAATTCCAAAGAAAATTAAGAAAAAATCTCCCTTGAATTTTACGGGTCTTTACATTAATCCCACCTCAGGGCTTTACGTCCCCGTAAAGATACATCAAAACTAGTGAAACAAATGAGGGTATTGAGCACACATCTGAGCCTCCCGCTCCCAAGTGCTCTCCTAGAGATTCCCGTGCTGCCATCTGATGTGCACTAGAGGAATCGACCGTCCACGTAGGACTTGCTCCTTTCGATCCTAGATCTCCATCGGGACCTCCGTAAAAGTTTCCCCATCGTCAACTTCAATCTCCCCATGGTCAATGTTGTGTGTCGGGTCATGCACGTATCTCCTCAGCTGAGATACGTGGAAGACGTCGTGCACCCGGTGCAACTGAGGTGGTAGAGCCAGACGATAAGCCACCTCGTCAATCCTGCTGAGGACCTAGAATGGTCCAATGAAGCGCGGAGATAACTTGCCGCCTCGGCCAAATCTCCGTATACCACGTCGAGGTGAGACCCGCAAGAAGACGTGGTCGTCATCCTCAAACTCTAGTGGCCTCCGCATCCTATCAGCATATGACTTCTGCCGGCTCTGAGCTATCCTCATCCACTCTTGGATGGCCTGGACCTTCTTATTCATGGCCTGGACCATCTCTGGTCCCACAAGTGCTGACTCCCTAGGGTCTGTCCAGCACAAAGGAGATCTACAAGGTCGGCCGTACAACGCCTCGTACGGTGACATCCTGATAGTGGAGTGGTAGATGTTGTTGTACGCAAACTCCACCAAGGGTAGGTGGTCCTTCTAGCTACGACCAAAGTCGAGGACACATGCGCGGAGCATGTCCTCGAGAGTCTGAATGGTCCTCTCCGTCTGACCATCCGTCTGAGGATGAAAGGCTGAGCTCAGACGTAGCTGCGTCCCGAACGCCTCCTGCAATCCCTTCCAAATCCAGGAAGTAAAGCGAGCATCTCGAGTGGAGACGATAGACGATGGCACACCATGAAGCCGCACAATATCCTAAACATAAAGACGTCCCAAGCTCTCCACTGATCCATGCTCTCGGATGGGTAAGAAGTGAGCCAACTTGGTGAGTCAGTCGACAATCACCCAGATGGAGTCGTGACCTCTGGAAGTGCATGGAAGTCCAGTCACGAAGTCCATAGATATGTCATCCCACTTCCACTCCGGAACCTCCAAGGGTTGTACCAAGCCTGCTGGTACCTGATGCTCTGCCTTCACCTGCTGGCAGGTGAGGCATCGAGAAACGAACTCCGCCACAACCTTCTTCATGCCCGGCCACCAGTGCTATCGTCTGAGGTCCTGGTACATCTTCGCCACTCCAGGATGTACCACCAAAGGAGAAGTGTGAAACTCTCTCAGCAGCTCCTCCCGTAAAGCGACTGGTACCATGGTATGTCCTCTGAAAAGGATGTCGTGCTCTACTCCAAAGGAGAAACCATCAGGTGCCTATCCTGAGGATATCTGTGCACGCCGCGTCTCACAGTCAGCATCCCCACGCTGTGCCTCTCTGACCTGCTGTATAAGTGGAGGAGTGATTGTGAGAGACTGAAGGAAGGCTGCTCCATCTCTATCCACAAAGGATATCTGCAAAGAGGCTAGCTGCTCCGTCGCCTCCTCGAGTAGCTGAATACCCATCCTCCTGCTGAGGGCATCGGCTACTACGTTCCCCTTCCCAGGAGTATAGACTATCTCAAAGTCATAGTCCTGGAGGAACTCGAGTCATCGCCACTGTCTCAGGTTCAGTTCCTTCTGCGAGAAGATATACCTGAGACTCTGATGATCAGAAAAGACTGTAAAGCGCTCGACCATCAGATAGTGTCGCCATGTATTCAGAGCGAAGACCACTATTGCTAACTCCAAGTCATGGGTAGCGTAGTTCTGCTCATGCGGCCTCAACTGAAGTGATCCATAGGTGATCATTGCCCGCTCCTGCATCAGGACGCAACCGAGTCCGGTCCCTGATGCATCGCAGTAGACTACGTACCCTACTCCCTCCTCAGGCAACCTCAAGATAGGTGCGCTGGTCAATATCTGTCTCAACTCCTGGAAGCTCTGCTGACATCTGTCTGACCACACGAAGGGTTTCCCCTTCTTCGTCAAAGCTGAGAGTGGTGCCGCAACTCTAGAGAAGTCTGGCACGAATCTCCGGTAGTATCCGGCTAGTCCCAAGAAACTCCGAACCTCCGTCACGCTCCTGGGTGGCTCCCAAGCTAACACAGCCTCGATCTTCGCAGGATCCACTGCAACTCCCGCCTCAGAGATGACGTGTCCCAAGAAGTGGACCTCACGTATCCAGAACTGGAACTTCGAGAGTTTACCATAAAGCTGGTGCTCTCGGAGTGTGTCTAGTACAACCCGTAAGTGGTAGGCGTGCTCCTCCTCAGTCGTCGAGTAAATCAAAATGTCGTCAATGAAGACCACGACAAATCGATTGAGGTATGGCTGAAAGATCCTGTTCATGAGGGCCATGAACACTCCTGGAGCATTGGTTATGCCGAAAGGCATAACCAAGAACTCATAGTGGCCATACCGACATCTAAAGGTCGTCTTCTGCACGTCCTCGTCTCTAACTCTGAGCTGATGATAGCCTAACCTAAGGTCTATCTTCGAGAACCACCGTGCTCCCTTGAGCTGATCAAAGAGGTCATCAATCCTCGGTAGTGGATACTTGTTCCTCACTGTCACCTGGTTCAGGCGACAATAGTCAACACAAAGTTGCAAGCTCTCGTCCGCCTTTTTGGCGAACAAAATTGGGGAAGCCCAGGGTGAAACACTGGGTCGGATGAACCCCTTGCCCTGCAAGTCCTCCAACTGTACCTGTAGCTCTCAAATCTCATCGGGGGCCATCCGATATGCTGGAGTCGATATCGGAGTTGTTCCGGGGTACAGGTCAATATAAAAGTCTACCTCTCTACGAGGAGGTAGCCCTGGAACGTCGTCGGTAAAAACGTCCGCAAACTGATCCACCACTGCAGGAAAACCAGGACTCCGCATGTCAACTTCTCCTAGGATGAGGCTAGCCAACTGATGGGTTATGGGCTGTCCTCTCCTCCGCGGAAGTCCATCCTGTGCTGCAAAGGCTCCCTTCTCGCCGGTGAAGGTGAACCTGCTCCCGTCGGTGCGTACACATCGCACTTTGCGCCTAAAACAGTCAATCTATGCATGGATCGTAGATAACCAATCCATTCCCAAGATGACGTCGTAAGGCCTCGACGCTGCTACAAGAAGATCCCAGCCGAATCTCTCACCTCCTAGAGTAAGCTCACACTGCCGGCACCAGTGCGTAATCGTCGAGTGTGCTCCCGTAGGAGTCTCTAGCCGTAAGGATCGAGCCAATGGATCTTCCAGAATCTCCGAGCTCCAAACAAGGGCAGTGGCTATGAAAGAGTGACTCACTCTTGTGTCTATAAGTACTGCAGTAAGGGTGGAATAGACACAGATAGTACCTCGAATCATCTCGGGCGTGCCGTGGTCGTAGGCCTCTGCTGCCTGGAGCTGTGCCTGTCTCTGCCCGCCAGCTCCCTGTGGTCGAGGTGGACCTCCTGGTGGTGGTGGTGGCAGAGCCTCAAAGCGTCGCCCACCCCTTGTTGCTCGTCCATCTCCTCTGCCTCGTCCGCCTCCTCCCTGCGGACCGCCACGGTCGACCCTCTGCCTCTGCCTCGGTGGTCCCTCAACCGTATGCTACTCCTCGGCACGACCGGTCGGGAAATCACGAGCCATGTGGCCCTGCCCGCCGCACGAGTAGGACTGTCTGCCTCTCGAAAGACTGGCTCCGCGCTGTGTACCCCGCACTGCTGAGCCAGTGTCCTGAGGTCGTCTGCCCGAGGTTCTGGTCTGCCTGGACCCCTGAGTCATCCGTCGACTGCCTACCGCAGAAGACTTTGCCACGTGCCTCCCTACGGTGGGTCGCGGCGCTGGTGTAGACTCAGCAAGAAAGCTCTCGATCAAAAGGGCCCGCTCCAGTACTCCTGTCTGAGTCGGAATACTGAGGGAGATCAGCGATGCCCTGATCTCATGTCTCAAACCCTGCTCAAAGGTCCGGGCCTGGAAGAATGGGTCTCGTACCATGTTGGTCGAGTAGCGTGAGAGATCAGTAAATCTCGCCGAGTACTGAGTGACCGTCATGCTGCCCTGCCGCAGTTGAAGAAGCTCCTGAATGCGCACCACACGAAGGGTGGTTGGGAAAAACTCTGAGCGAAAGAGGCTCTCAAAGTCCATCCATAGAAGAGATGCCTCATCGTGCACCTGGAGGATCAATCTCCACCATCGGCCCGCTGCTGCGTGTAGTAGGCTCGCAGCGAGGATCACCATGAGGTCTGCAGGTGTCCTCACTAGCCTAAAAACTCATACCACTGCCTCCAGCCAGTCCTCGGCTTCCTGGGGGTCCGTCTCCCCATGAAACCTGGGCGGTCGCTGGCACTGAAACTCATGCAGTGCGCTGAGGCGACGTGCATCGTCAGCGGCTGGTGCTGGAAGTATCGGTGGCTCGGCGGGTAGTGCTACCGCCGGTGCCACTGCTGACAAAGGGCCCTGCACCGAGGCCTCATCGCTCGGTGGGCTGTCGTCACGCTCGACTCTCGGAACCCTAGCTGGCTGCCGTCGTGGGGCCATCCTGAAAAGGAAACAGGTGCGCCACGGTCAGAACAGTATACCTGGTGAGCTGATACAAAGTAACCACAAAGAAAACTTGAAACACACACGCAATCAATGTTTTCGTGCATTAAGTCGGAAATCAGAAGTCAGGGTCCTGGTGTACGGATACGTCGGCCGCCGCACCAACACTGGACTCCCTGGACTGATAACCACACTCAATATGCTAAACATTATTGCTTCACATAGAAAATATCAGAGTTCGCGGTAGAACCGAACTCCTCTGATACCAATTTGTCACAACCCGCCCTCGGGGCCCATGCCGTGACTACCCCAAGCCCGCCTTCCATAGGCCAGGGGCTGGCGACTAGCACCAAGGCGTAAATCCCGGTAAAAAGGGAAGGCATTGCCTTTGTAAAGTAAACACTAAGTAAAAACAGAGTACAACTGAAAGTGCGGAAAAGTAAATGGGCCAGTATAAAAACCCAATCTGAAAGTAAAGTACAACTCGAAAGGGAAAACAGAAACTGTAAAGTAAAAGCCGCTACGCCGATCTGTCCACTGGAGATCCCACCTGAAGGGTGGGTACAGATAGCTCCACTACTCCTCGGGTCCCGCCGTCCGCTCCGAGTACGTCCCGCCCAGTGGTCCACCTCCAGGTATTGTCCTTCTCTGCACGCCTCAACCACGATCAACGCTGTCCGTCGTCTGCAACCAACACAACGTAGTGCGGGCATAGCCCGTGCAGGGGTGAGTATAAGCTACTCAGTAGGGTCCCCGAGACCCCCGAAGGTCTCCCAAAATCCACAAAGGATAAACCACAAAGGAAATATACAATCACGAAGTAACAACCAACACTGCTTAGGTATATGCCCATACATATACCTAAGTCATCATTTCAATACGCTCCAACCTCCAAGCCCAAGTACAACTCAGTCCACACAGGAAAGTATACGTATTCCACACAGGAAAGCAAAACGTAATCCACATAGGATAGCACAACACAATCCACACAGGAAGGTAAACAGGATTCAGCTCACACAGGTATACTTTTTCGAGGACGATAGAGATGATCACTGATCCATCTAAGTCGTCGGACCCACAAAGGATCGATAGGTACTAACCCCCGCAAAGACCCACACAGGATCGGACCCACACAGGATCGGTAGCACTGATCCACACAGGATCGCTGAGTGCTGTAGTCGTCGTCGTCGAATCCACTAAGGATCTCTGCACAGTCGTCGTCGCAGTCACAATAGCAGTCGCAGCCAGCTCTAGGGTTCCCGCACACAGCAAGCTCGTTCGGGAGGGTCCGCTCCACGAGCCGAGAGGCTGATACATCAACTGTCACAAAGTCCAGAGTTGATGTATCCAAAAGTTCCGTATCGTCAACAGGAACTCAACACAACAGACGACGCGTCAATCGGACGCCCGGTCTGAGAGTTATTGGCCTTTTCATTCCAGGGGCCCGGTTAGTTTTTTAAGGAAAAACCAACCCGACCGTACTCCACCTACGTCCAAACCTTGGGAGGAGAGTGCCAAAAGATCCGTCTCACTAAGAGGAACTCAACAAAGCTGACGGCACGTCAATCGGACGTCCGTAGCTCAAGATATGAGCGTTTCCGCTCCGAAGGCCCGGTTGGTTTCGTGTACGAACCAACCCGGCTGAACTCAAAGTATTCCGAAACCTTGAGTGTGATATACCAAAATGACCGTCTCGATCCAAGGATCGCTTCTCTGCTGACGACGCGTCGTTTGGAGGTCCTTAGCCCGAGTTATGGGCATTTGAACCTAACAGTTCAGTATCGGGGGTTTCAGGCCCGGGCCGACCCAGCCCGAGACCCCCCCCCCCCCCCCGGTTGGCCCGAACTGGGTCGACCCGCCCTGAACAGGGTCGACCCGGCCTAGCGCGGCCCCGCCCGGCCTGGAAGACCGGCCAGGCGCGCCGGTCCGGCTCAAGGCAGCGCGCTGGGCGTGCTGCCAGCTAGGCCTTCGGCCGAGCTGATTGAGAACGGGGGGCGCCTGCCCCCCTTTTGTGAAACCGCGGCCCCCCTCATTATGGGGGGCCATTTATGCTGGATGGGGGAATTTAATTCCCCCGGTTTCCTCCTTTCCGGCCGGCCCGACTTGGCCGACCGGCTTCTTCTCAACAGGACCGGAAAAGGCCGGTCCTCTTCCGGCTTCCGACACCGGCGGCCCGGCTGGCCGCCGATCACCAAGCTCCGCCGCGGCCCAAAACCGGCCGCGACCCTTGTCGTCCGGCGCGGTGCGACGGCACCGCTCCCCTCTGCCGCGGCCCCGTTCTGGCCGCGGCGCCTTCGACTTCCCTCGACGCGACGCGACAGCGTCGCGTTCTTGACTCTCTTTCCACGGCACGGCGCGACGGCGCCGCGCGTATGTTCCGCATGAATCGCGTGGTGCGACGGAACCACACTCCTTCGTACCAACCACAAAGAAAACAATTATGAAATAAGGAGGAGGGTCGGCCATGTTTGTGTGGTCCGGCCCCCTCGCACTATTTGATAATAAAAAGTCGAAAACCACAAAATTCGACATGCCAGAATCAAGAACGGAATCAAATAACATTAAACCCCTACCTCGGTTTCAAGTGCGGAGCACGTCAACAAGCCGCGGAAGACAAGCGTCGTGGAGGTCGGGCATCGCGGAAATCGAACGTCGATTCCGTTGATGTCGAGGTGCGTCCGAAGAGGTACGTCGCTGGAGAAGCTTCGTAAGCTGACGGAGGAAGCCTGAGGAAGCAGCGTCTCCTTTCATTGACACGGGAAGAAGATCGAAAGAAGCGGCGTCGTCGATCTTCGGAAACAAACCGGCTACGAAGAAGAGATGTGGCGTTCTTCGTCGGAGCTTAATTGTTCTTCGTGTTCTTCTTCAAGGTTGAAGAAGATGAAGAGAGAGATTCCCAAATCCTCTCAAGGTGGCAAAGGATACTAACCAAAATAAAATAAGTCTAAAGCTTATTTTATTTACACAACTAAACCACTTGAATTTCAAAAGTTTAAAAAACAATAACTCATATCAATTAAAACTCAAGTTGTCAAAATTAAATTGAGTGGAGTTATTGGGAGTTTAAAGGGGAGTTGAGGAGTTAGGGTTCGTGTGGGCCCCACCACACTTAATCCTCTCAAGGGAGGTTAAGTGGATGTGGGTCCCACCTCTAACTCCCTTTGGGAGGATATAACCAACATGGATAAAAATAAAATGTGTTTCCACATTTTATTTAACATAATTTTATTTCCCCCAAAACTAACTCTCAACCCGCATAAAACGCAACCTCAGAAAAGGTCTCCTTAAGAGAAAATCGGCGATGCGAGGTCATCGGTGCCCTCGGAATTCGATTCCGGGCACTGGTTCAAAATGTAGAAATTTCCCCTCGTTCGTTCACTGAACGTACCTGAGCCAAACTTCGGAAAATGATTCCGGGCACACCGGGCCTCAGAATCAGGTGCCGTCAGAAACCGCGCTCTTGTAAAATTCCAAAGAAAATTAAAAAAAAATTCCCTTGAATTTTACGGGTCTTTACAATATCTAGACAAATATCAACAAATTTATCTTATAAACTTACATAGATGCATTCTAAAGGTTTTTTCTTCCCAAAAGAACAACCTTATACCCCTTTATATGATATCAAAAGGAGTTGTTTCAAAGAAGAGGTAATCACTTTAACCGATCACTTTCTTTTCAACTCTTATTTACCACCTAAAAATATATTGTATTTATAATAAAAAAAATATTAAGTATTATAAATGTTCTGAAATTTTATTATGATTATGAAAACACCATTATACACCCTATTTCCTTTCAAATTTGAAATGAAAGTATCGCTCGCGCGTACGCATGACTTACCATCCCCACATAGTGATAAAATTCATTTTCCATAACCATATTTTAAGGATTAGTATTGTGATGGTTTTAATGTTTATATATGATATTTAAAGAAAATATTTATACTTATATAGTTATGATATCATACCTAACTACTTACCATCCAATCCTTTGGGAAATGATAATGTCATTTGTGCGTACGTGTAGACTACCACCTACACAAAATATTGTGATTGATTTCTCATTTATATTTTAATTTGATGGTAATTAGGAAGAATTTTTTGAATATATATGATATAATAATTATCCTTGAAAGGTGAATTAATATTTACCTTTCTTTCAATCCATCCGACGAAAAGTAAAAACAATGTTCATGCATATGTACGACCTACCGTCTCAATGAATGTTCTAATTCATTTTTCTATCTATAACATTTATGGATGTATATAAATATGTATATAATTAATATATATGATATTTATATAATTATTAATATTATATATATTATTTAACTTAGATAAATATACCAGTTCCATAACTATTGAGCTAAAATACTCATGAAAAATGAAACAATTAACACCCGGAAGTGATGATTTTAATGAAGAATTATTGAAAAATGAGAGTGTTGAAATGATATAAAGGGTTAATATATGATATTATAAGTATTAAAAATTCTATTTTATTTAATGATAATAATTTTAAATTATTATACATGAGTTTAGAGTGCTTTTATAGAAAGGTGAACTCGAGGTAAGAGTTTTATGTTACAATCTTATTGTTTATCAAGATTGTTTATGAATAAGTTTAAAATGAAGAAATATTATGATACATCTCTAAATAAACTCATTAGTTTTATTCCTTTTTGGTTATTTATTTAAAATAAATTTCTTCATTTCATTTCCCTCACCTTATGTACTCAAGATACAGAAAATATGTTTTTAAAGAAAATCAAATTTATTTCTCTATTCGGTTAAAAAAAAAATTCTTCCCTAATTATGTTTTCAATAAATGTTTTATAGAAGGTTTTTACTATTATATTATTATTTTTTAAATCCATTTTAACCTAGTTTGATATTATAAATTTTTTTTAAAAGTAATATTCTTGTGTTTTTCCAAAATAGGTACTTTATAACTTTTTTTCAACAGTATATTAGGAATGTTTTTTAACTTATGTAGCATGAATAGATTTTCCCACTGCCATGAATAATATTTTATTTGAAGATTTATTTATATGTTTACAAGGTTATTTTCCTAGAAAATATTTTCCTTTTATATTTTCATAGTTTTTTAATAAGTGATTTCAAAATGGAAAGGTTATTTTCATCAAGAATGCTTTAATTATATTTTAATTGTATTTATATTTATGAAAGAAAAAAACCGATATTTAAATGATTATTTACTATTTATATGATTCAATTAATCAATACTTATTCATTATTTGTATGGTTTATATTTATTATAAAAATACCTTTATGAAACCCATTTGTTTTCCATGGGTTATTCTATGATGGAATGATAAATTTTTTTAGAAACTCATTTCTTTTACATGGGTTATTCTATGATGAAATGTTTATGAAACCCATTTATTTTTATATTTTATCATATAATATATTATTTATTATCTTGTGGAACATATATGTGAGATTGATATGTCATGAGATAAACTAGACTGGAATGGGGAGTGAAAGCAGTTTAGTAAGGGACTATGTCTACTATGATAGTCCTGGGAGTGAATTTTGTCCACTATGATGGTTTGGGGAGTGGAACCATTTTAATATGATATAATTTACAATAATCATTTACAACCAAGGAAATTATTTTATATGATTATTTCTATGCTATAAATCAATGGGTTATGCCTATGTTAAGCTTTCAAGATTCATGTTCTTTGATTCCCTTATGATAAATGTCTTATGAACTATCAAGATTTATTCCATTAATTAATATTATGGTATTTTATATGTATGGTATGGTTTTAAAATGTTAATATCATGTTCTTATACCCTTATTCTCATGTTATTCTTATGTGATCATTAATATCTCCCTTATTTACCATTATTGAGCATATGAGCTCACCCTTTTCATATGTTTTCTTTACCTAGGTTATGAAGAAAGGTATTAAGTATGACATGACTAATAAGGGTGATATTTAAAGAAATAATTGGTAGATAATGTATATATTTTATGGATCATTTCTTTATGTTTCCAAGTTTACAAAGATACTATACCTAAATGATTCTAGAATAGATCAAAATGTTATATAATAAATATTCAAATATTAAGATGTAATATATATGTATAAAAACTATCAGTTATTATACACTAAATAATATACTAGTATACATAACATCTTTTTGTATCATGAGTAAATTAAGTTTCACATAAAATTGTGAAAATAATGTATTCTTCATATAAGGGATATTCCTAATTGGTTGCACTTGATATTCATATATTTAAGATTTTTCAACTAGTTTCTTCCTTCAAAATAATAAGGTTTTTATAGATTTTAATAAACCATAATTACATTATTATATTTAATAAATAATCATATTTTATTTTAAGGTCAAGATGAACATCATATGTACATATCCCACCCTTAAATCCTTATAAAAGATAAATTTGGACATTACAGATCCATATCCCACATGGTGTCCGAAAACAATATTATTACACATCAAATTAATTGATTTTAAATTTAAATATAGTCTATAAAAAGACCATGGTCTTCTCTCAAGGAGATTTAGAGGCTTAAATTGTGAATTTTAAATAAGTTTTATAAAAAAGTAAACTAAAAAAGGGGGTGGGTATATTATATAATTTCAAATATGAAAAATAGAAAAAATTGAAATGAATTTGAGAATTTTTTTAAAATAAGACTTGGACTAAAGAGATACTTGAGTAATTTTTCATTCAAAGTTCACTAAAAATATTGTAAATTTCTTTTTTTTTTATGAATTTATTGGTTTTTATGAAATTCCATGGTTGAGGTTTCTTAAAAATTCTAACCAGTGTTTAACCCCTTAAAATGGTGCACTTAGAATTAAACCATTGAATAATTATCATTTATCCATGATTAAGACCATGTGCATGACTAGGGGATTCCTAGATATACTAATATCATAGTTTAATGATAAATTAATGGTCTTACATTATATCCAATCAGAATAATAAAATTCACCCACTCAAAAATCATGAAACATGTCATTTAATAAAGAGAGATAATTTGAATTAAAGTACCATATCATTGTTCTCTAATCAGAAAAATTTCATGATAAAAATTGGTAAATATTTTAGAAACTCAAATACCCCAAACCAGTAGCTAATTTGTGTGTAAAAACTACCTTTACAATCATATATGTCCCTGAATTCCCCTTAGTATGTTGAAGAGTATTTGATGTTCAAGGTATTTTATGACTATAAGAACTTGGTGAAACACTTCATGAATTTATTATATAAAGGGGAGTAGTGATTTGATATCAACTGAGACATGGTAAAAATAGAATTTATATTAAAATGAGAGTTGGGGTACTCTCACTATGACTATTTTATCACATGGTGTGGTGTGTAGATAACCTTCATATTTAATGAATTCTATGATTAAACTCTTGAAAAAATTAATTCATGAGATTTATAAGTTTATTTATCTTTTATTTATTAAAAACATACTCATGAATGTGGTGAAGGATATTTAGATTTGATTGAAGATTCAAAGGAACTAATTTTGTTGAGTTTAAGTGAACTATAAAATGAAGAGTATATGACACATAATAATTGAACTTGTATAGAAGTAAATATCAATCCAGGTAAGATTAAAACTTACTATACCAATCTTGTGTAAGATTAAATATGGTGTGTAGGATGGATGAATATACTGTGAAGAGAAATCCCACACTATAATAGTCTCATATAAGAGTAAACTGGAGATATGTAAGAGTACCTTCTTGAGTTCCATTCAAAATCAAGTGTCATCATGGCACAATGAGTGGTGTTGTGAGGAATACAAAATAGGATCACACCACAATATAAATGTCATGAGGTTTTCATGTATCAATTTAATGATGAGTTGAAGGTCTCACACCATGATAAGTATGGCCACACCTTAATATATATTTTACAGATAAATGTATATATGAGGATATATGTGATATACAATGATAATAAGTGCCCCACACCACAATAGTGTTTAAGGATTATAGGGATTCACTTTCAATATCTATTACATCTATCCATTATAGTGTGAGGGATGGGGCTATGTTGTAATTCTTATTAGATCTATAAATATAAGGGGGTCAATCCTTAATCAAGAAACTAAGCAATTATGATAAAACCCAAGTTATCCTACAATTTTCTCTAGGAAATTTCCTAGGGGGGGGTTGTCTAAGATCGAAGGATAATAAAAAGGGTGAACATGAGATCTAAATTCTTGAGGCACAAGGAAAAGTGATATTGATATTGATTGACTATTAATGATTTCTATTATTTCTTGTACTTGAGAGTCTAGGTCCATCACCTTGATCATTTGTTTTTTATTGTTGATAATAAAAACGGAATTCAGGTAATAGTATCAGAACCATTGTACATCGGAGATTATTCACTTAATAACAAGACTAGGTGAACCTTTTAATTTACCTTGTACTATGTAATTTCTATATCAATCTATATATCATCATCGTATCATCATATTGAGATCTATATGCACTAATAGATGATGGGAAAACATAAATTGAATGTTAGTGTTTTTGGTCAAACAGTGATTTACCTACCATATTAGCAGTGGTTTACTCTCTTATACCTATCAGTTGGTATTAGAGCTGAATGTTTACAAGGATTATTCTTATTTCTCATGTGACACTTTTCCCTTATAATTTGTAATTATTTCAATTCTATCAATTTAGAATCCTAGCAAGCTGTTCTTTTAGTTTTTAATATAATGCAACCAAGTACGTTAAAAAATATGATTTTTTTCATTTTCTATATCTTTGATCCTTGATATCTATAGAGTCAATGAATAATTTAAAAAATAAAGGAGTTTATATATTAAAAGTAAAAAAGGGGTTCAATTTATAGAGAGAGTGGATTGTTCTATATCATCTATCACTCATCTTGGACGTCCTTGATACCATTAAGAATGGTGTAAATATTCAGGATGTTGGGACAACCTGTAATATATTTTATAAGGAGAATATTGAATTCTATGGGAGAGTGAACGATGTGTTACTTTAATTCCTCTTATATAAGGAGATTATATAAGTCATGGGGACAAACACAACAAATGTAATATCGATAAAACTTTATGATATTCATGAGGGAGATTAAAAAGTGAAAAATTCGTGGATATAATCTTATTGGGATCAATTTGAGGAATTTTTAATGGATAAGATGAAATAGTGGGTGAATTATTTATTCTGGTAAACAAAATTGTGAGCTTAATTTAAATCTAAGGAGATGTTATTTAAGATTCCAAAATAGTCAATAAATTAATGAGAAGGTTATTATCTATCATAATCAGCGATAGGGACTAGAATTAACCCTTACGAATCCATTTTTACTTTTTGTAGAAAATGGAAGAATCTTACATATAGGGCGTAATGTTCTAGTTTTGGCCATGCAAGACTTTGGAATATTTATATGAAAATTTCAGGAGCCAATTCCTGATATGGCATGAGATTCTGAGGCCCGGTGTGCCCGAAATTAATATATTTAATATATTTAACATATTAAATATCATTTTCTTGTAGTTTTCTTGAAAAAGTGTAATAACTCTTAAATGGAGGATCAGACCAGAAATCATAGGGCATCGTTGAGTTTAGAATGTAGGTTTTACGATATGCATGACATAACCTTTGTCAGTGCGAGACATTTGTGAAAAAGTCATCACAGGAAAAAATAATAAAATAATTAAATAAATAAATTTATTTTTATTTTATGATTCAATTACCTAAAAAAATCGATATAGACCTGTTTATAACCAAAATTCAGGATTGGCCTTATAAATCTATTTTTTTAGTGAAGAGTTGGTGGATGAGATTCCAAGGAAGAATGTTGACAGATAGATCTTTGACAATTGGTGTGCCAAAAAAAATCAAGGATCTTACCAATGAAAATTATATAAATTTATTCTTTATTAGTGATTGATCCAAATTGAGTTAGGAAATTGTTTTTATGGATTTATTCTATATTTATTTACCAACAAAGAATGTGAATTAATCATCCAACTAATTAATTCGCAAATCGATTGTTTAATTTGGGTAATTGCTTTATATTCTTGTAGTGTATGAATTTATATTATTTTTGATTATTTATTTCTATTAATTCATCACCCTATAACAAATAATTTAGCGCAAAGAAAAAAATTGGATGAGGTATATTACTAACATTTATGTTTTTTTTCATTTTCTCTCCCCATTATAAATGAGTTCGTTTTTGGTATTTTCATTTTAGATATGATTCAATGAATGCCCGGTGAACAATCATTGTGAATTTGGTCTTTAGTGAAATGGATTGATATTATAGGTTTGGAATGGAGATCTAACATTTAAATTGTGGTATATGATGAAGACAGTAGATCCACAGACAGATTGAGAGTTTGTGTTCATAGTTTTGACGTGTGACGACACCGATGACAATAGGTCTGGTCAAGGCTAGATCTGGGTGTGATTGTGGTTGATCACATGAAACTAGGAAAGAGTAAACCACTTCAAAGCATGAATAATAATAATATTATAATAATAATAATGATAATAATAATATTATTATTGATGAATAGGAAGAGTGGTGTGACCTACCGTTTGAGCGGCGACTGATGACAGCTTGAGGTGTGATTAGCCCACTGCCTTGGGAATGAATTTAGCCCCCCTACGTGTGATATGAGAGATGGGAGAGATGTTATTATTATTTATGAAAATACAAATTTTGTTAAAAAAATAAGGGGTATAAATGGAGTTATATGTTGTGTGCATGAAGAGGGAGCTTGGGGTGTGCATGCTTCCCCTAAATAATTGAATAAGTTTATTAAGAATAATATTATAAAATATTATTAGTACATTATTTTGGTTATGAACATTTTTTTAATCATAATTTCTTCATGCAATGTCTGATTGGCGAATTGTCTATGGATTTGCGATCCAGGAATTGAGTTGATGTATTTAAAACCAATGTTGGATATCCTTTTCAAACTCATGGATCAAGACCATGAAACACCTAATAATATTAATATTAATATTATTTTTGTTTTTTTTTTGTTGTTGGTGTTGTTGATGTTATAGAATCTAGTAGATGACATATTTTCTTCACACAACATCTAATTGATGAGACGTCTATAACATCATGACCCTGATATTAAGGAGGACATTTGAAGACCAAAATCATGTAATTAATTCAAGTTCGTGGGTGGGGCTCGGGAAGCACCATTCGTGCATTATATGGTGAAATGTGACCTTTTCACAGGGTGTCCATTCATGGAAAGTTAATATCCTATCCCAAGCATTTTTTCATAATTATTGTAACAACATTATCCGTTTGGTCATTCATGGAAGTTCATGGTGGAATATAAATGGATTTATGTTATTATCCCTTCAGATTGATGACAATACATGCATGATCATTATGATTTTTCCAGACCCAAACAAGGGAAATATCATACTCAGTGAGACACTTTGTGTGTCCCAGGGACACGTTATGTACTTCTTTGAGGACAAGATGAATTCCCCTTTCTTCTTAGATCAACTTCATTGTGAGATTATGTGAGATACTTGAGACCCGTATTGGTTGAGTGTATTCAATTATTCTATTCATATGAGGGTTTTGCATGGAATCAAATTACCATCATGGAGGGTGATCACACTTCAGCTTCCTACAATTAGTTTAGTGTGGATAAGTTCCCTTATTCTAGAGTGAGTTGACTCAAACTACTTTGACTACTGACTCAATGACTTGGAGAATGTATCCCCCTGGGAGGCTAAGAGAGATCCTAATTTTCCATCATGTTACCTTATATGGGGTTTTTGGTAGTGGAATAACTCAATATTTACACGATAACTAATCCCCTATCTTGGAGGATGTTTTTAGTAGGTTATGGTGTCCCCCTAGTGAGCCCTGGGCATTGACCCCAATCTGTGTATTGAGATTTGATCATTTTAATGAGGTGCAGTCTTATCGAGTGCGTATCTCAGATGAACCCTATCAATTTCCTTTGTATCGATACCAGATGATCATGACCTCTAGGATTAGTGTTGTTAGTATACGTATAGCTCATAGAGTGTATTATACAAGATGAGCATTGTGTGAAACCTTAGAGTATGAATTATTTATTGGATTTAGGGTTGTGACTTTACCTTGAGACCATGCATATTTGTTCAGTTTATTTGGGTATTCTTGTTGTATGTGTATTAGACATATATCTGTGTATATATTACTATTAATCTTGATTCTTTTTTCTTGATTATTTCAGGATGTTATAATGGGTATTGTTATACTCACCCCTGCATGAAATTTTCTATACGTGTCCTTTCTTATACAGATAAAAAACTTTTTTTGAGTCCTTGGTGGACTAGGAGAAGGTAGATCTAGATTGGGATAGAAAGATCGATGTATCATTTGACAACAATTCCCTCATTCTTATCAAGTCATACTTTACTTTCCAATTTTGGTTGGGCTTGTATTTGTCCTCTTTTTACACTTTCTAGTACTTTTTTTCCATACTTTGGTTGTTGGATTATAGATGTATGCATGAATATTTTTTAGTTATTTTATATTTCTACATTGAATGGGATTGGAGATGTGTGTGTGTATACATGTACATAAGTCAAATGCCTCCCATGTGTGTGTGATATCCCTTCTTGGCACTAGTTTCTAGCCCCTGACCAATTGAAGGCTGGATTAGGGTAGTTGTGTCTCGAACCCCATCAGTTTGGGTTGTGATAGAATTGTATCAGATCATACCCAAAATGAAGTGTTATGACACTATCTAAGTTTAGGATTGGAGTTATGATTTTCTTTTTTCTAGTTGTTAGCTTTGGTTTGGGAACTAGGGAGATAATGTTAAAGTGTTTTGTGTTTGATTCTTAGGCCAGAGTGTCCCATTTTGGTGTAGAGGCCAACATATCCATTCACCAAGTCCTTGATAACCTACTTGTTGACTCATTATATGTAGACACTAATTGTAGTAAAACAATTGGTACATGCATAATATAAGAATGAGTTGTATTTTCCATGTCCTTCTTAAGTCACTTCCCCATATATACTCATTGATTGTGGTATGTCTTGATAATATTCAAGATACCTCTATGATGGTAGATAGTTAGGTTTATGAGATGGCGACATGATGATGACCAAATAAGTTATGTGTTTTCAGTTTAGGGACCCAATTGTGAGTATTTTTTTCTCTAGGTGGATACTAAACAGTGCTACACCATGTTTGAGCAGCACATGGATCCTTTTATGGATCTGGAAGATGATCATACATATGTCAAGAAGTTGATAGCTCCCGAAGGAAATGATGATGGTATGTGAAGGCTTTTCATGTTATGTGAGTTCCAGTAATGGGTATCGTTGTGGTTCCACAATGAGACAACACCTTAGATGGTATAGGTTTGACTTGAGGTAGTGGTTCAGGTTTCCATCATGTGTAGACCATTACTGATCAAATGGTTGGGATTGAAACCTATTTTCTCCATGGAGTAGCAGTTGGATCCAGTAGTACTATAATATGGAACACCCTTGTTGAGGGTTCATTGTGGGTTTCATATTTTGAGATCCCCATATAACATGGTGGGCAAGACCTCCTTCTTGGATGGTGTAGGACTGACACCAGCATTTGGCATGGATGTCCTTTATGTGTGAGACCCCTCTCTGATAGTGGTCTAGGTGGTGAGACATATCCAAGGTGATGCTTGGAATCAGTGGATCCTTGTGTTAGTTATTTTTGATATAAATTTGGTCATTCAAGGAATAATGAAAATTCCCCATCAAGACATGTTCTGGATATGTGATCCAAAATCGTGTAGGAGAGTCAATTCCACCCAAAGAGGATAGAGTTAAGGTGTTGTGGATGAGTTTATATGAATTGTGTGTTTGTGGTTATTGCTTTTGGTAAGGAGTTGGAGAAATATCTTTTGGTGGTAAATAGGTGGGATAGGTAAATAATGAGTTCTAGTCGGTATAAGTTTTCAAGACTTATGAGCTAGATCCTTAAGCTTTCTTGGATCATTTTTTTGTAGTCTTCTAGGATGGTACCCTTATATACTTGAGGTCAGAGTTGGAGTACATGAGAAACCTGAGGATTCTAATAAACATGACATGGGAGTTCTAGTCTTATGAAAAATCTCATGGATACAATTATTTAAATATGCCTTCTCATAAATGGGAGTGAAAGTGATCCCTACAGGGCTTGAGGAAGCATGATCTTGAGAGATTCATAGGGAATGGCTATGGTAGTAGATGCTTAGAGAAAGGTTTTCTATCTAATATTGTTGAGAGAGGTAATAGAGAAATCAACCTCTTTACAGTTTACCCAATGTGGGAGAGGATGGTGTAGTGTACCTCTAGTCAATAGTTGTTTCCCTTATCTTAATATTAGATCCAAGGAGATAAAAATCATAGATGTTGATTTTAATATCTTGCATGATCAAGTATCCATTGGATATATTAAGGATGGAAATTCCTTAAAGGAGGGAATCATGTCATCCTTTTTCTAGGAATGAATGGTGATTCCAATCACAATGCGAGAAGAGGTGCTAAAGAGGTTGTTTTTCCTTAGGAGTGCATCTAGTAAAGGTGAGGATGTACCGGGATATCTTGGAATCAATGGGACAACCAAGGGATTTGAAACAAGTTTTAATATTAAACTCTTGTTTTTTCATCAATCTATGGGTGATGAACAACAAATATTTGTGGAGAGTTTGAGACACTTATGTGTGCAGGAGGAATCCTAACTTCATAGAATCCCCTTGATAATCATTTCAGACTAAGGTGCTTACTTCATGAAATGATTAGGAAGTGTATTTGAGAATCCTTTTAGGACTCTATTGTGGTTTAGCATAATGTTTTACCCTAGTCATCTGGATAGGTAAAGCGGATCATTCAGGTTCAGGTGAACATGATTTGGGTTTTCATGTTGGTTTTGAGACAAATATTGAAGTGTATTTGAGAATCCTTTTAGGACTCTACCATATGTAAAACCCCAAGGGATGACCAAGACTAAGGGAGATATCCAAAACATAGCCAGTGGGAGAAGGAATACATAGATAGGTGCATATGTAGTGGAGGGCCATCGTGCATGGCATCACGAAAGTGGAGGAAAATGTCGGCACTGGGTGGTGCCAGCGGGTGATGGGAGTTCTTTGTAACCTATTTATAATAGGCTTACATCGTGGATTATAATATAAAGGAGAGTCTAATTCTAAGCATGTTTCAATATGGGATCAAAACAATGTAGCACTAAAATGAATTATGGTTGTCTTATTCACCAATTGTTTCATCTGGACCATCAAATCATTCATCCATGCTCCAAAATTGTGAGATCTATTCGATCTATTATCTAAGTTATCTGATCATTTAATATATGTCATCTTAAAACTCATCCTCATCTAAGAGATTATATTCATCCAAGCTCCATTCCACATCATCAAGGGATTGAAAAAATCATTAGATCATCCTTTGAGTGTTCAAAAAAATCAATGATGATTGAAATCATATAATAATTTTTTTTCAAGATTAATTGAAGATAAAAATATGGATTTGAAGCATGGAGAAAGTATGAAATAATCTGGTAATGGCGATGGATCACAATACATTCTTAAGAAAAAACTGAATGAATCTCCATGACTTTTGAGTGTCTATAAATACTCGAGATGACTCATTTTTAGTGTTGAAGTTTATCCCTCATTAGAAAGATTATCACACATTTGAGAGTTTCTTGAGAGAGAAATAGAGCTGGGAGAGATCTCTGATTTCACAAGTTAGGTTCTGTGTGTTTGTGATTATCGTACATTTTTCATGGCTGCATGAAGATACCATGAACTAATTTTCTTGCAAAATATTTTTGAAAAAGAGTTTGAAGAACCACATACATTTTATAGAAGCACCATTATTTAAATAGAAGAGAACCGAAGTTGTAATACATGTACGCATGAAGGATCCACATATCACACTCATGTACTGATACTTTCATGATTAATTATTCTCAAAAACGCATTGAGTTTTCATGAAATATGTTTTTCAATTGAGATATAATAATTCATGAATACATTTACTTGGATAAGGGAGCTGTTCCACGTGTATGTTTTGAAGAAGAGCAGTATCTCGCAATGGAGTATATACCTCAAAATGAGAATTCTGTTTTTCATGAAGGAATTGTATGCATGAGGCAGAAGAAAGATACATTACATATTAATATATTTGATATACTTTCATGAATAGAAGTATTGGAGCATGGGAATTGAAATGTGCATGTGAATATATATTGTGCGAATCCATAGTGTGCATGAGATAAAATTAATACATAATTCACATTCACATTCATGATACACATGAATAGAACAATGGTAGTGAAAATATTGTTCAAGTGATATGTTTGTGCACAGGTTTTAAGAGGGGCACATGCATTGATAAAAAACAATAAAGGTGGTACGTGCATTAAAAGTAAGTGGACAATGTGTTTGAATATCATAAGAAAAACATAACATGCATGCATTATTGGATAACCATACATATATAAATTCACATGTATAAAAACCTTACATTTCAACCAAATTAAATAAACATTAGACAATTTTTGTTTATACTATATGTGTGTGAAAAGAAACAATGAAAAAAAATGAGGAATTTTTTCATTTTTATTGTTGGAAAAAGTAAGATAAACCTGAATTATAATTTATACATGCATGAAGTTTAAATAGTGCACATAAATTTTCATTTTATAATCAGTGTGAATTGTTTTGAAAATGAATCCATGAAAAAATTTATATCAATGTTTTAGTAATTTTTTATCAGAGTTTTCAGTTTTTAGTGAGGACGAGTCTTCAGTAGAAGAAAGAATTCTTGCTCGAGAAGTTTTGTACTGCAGTAGATGATTATATTCAATGATAAAAATTATTTTAGAAAGTACAACATCTGTTCAAAAGTACTTGATTTGTACACAAGTCATTGTGATCAAACGAGATTGTAGAGAAGGATCTTCAATTGATCTTTCTATAGTGGATCAATTATCTAAAATTAAATGGTGCAACTGGGGGAGGGTCTAACTAGTTGCAAAATATTTTTATTGGGGGGTCTAACCAATAACTATGAAGAAGGTGCAGCTGGGGGATATAACCAAATATTTAATGGTGATTAGAAATAGGGGGTATAACCAGTTTTTAATTTGGGGGGGGGGGGTCTAACCGATTACTATTTTAATAATGTTTTGATATAGTGGAGAATCTGGGTTGGGGGTCTAACCAACACGACAAGAAGTAAGTCTTTGTACCAAACATTTTAAATCTTTATGTGTTATAATTTATTTTTTATTATTGATTGTACAGTAAGGATGAGTATTAAATATGAGGGATCAAGACTTTAATCAGTCATAGAGGTTGAATCAAAAGTAAAATAATTTTTAAAAACAATATACCACTGATTCAACATCCCCCTATCAGTGGAATATAACTAATACTTGGACACTTTAATTGGTATTAGGGGAAAAGGTACCCTCTGTAGATCAAGAAAAAATTATGATAAATAGAAAATTTTAATTCAGTGAATACCCATGGAATTCCAACTTTTTAGGGACTGAATAGTTTGAGGAATATAATTCTTCCTTACCTTCTATATCTTGGTCTAGAAGTGAGAGATGCAACAAAATTGAGTTTACCACCTATCAATGTGGATGTTTCCATGACTCAAGCTGATAAGAGAAATGTGGAAATTGATAGAAAGGCTCAAAATTCAATATTGAAGGCTTTATCAAAAAAAGTTTACTCTAAAGTGAGGGGTCTCCAAACTACCATAAAGATCTGGGATAAATTGAGAAGTAGTTATGAATGAAATATTAAAGTCAAATAAGATAATTTAAAAATATGGAAAATAAATTTTGAAGAAATTAAAACGGATGATGATGAATGTATTGATGACTACTTTTCAAGAGTAAATTAAATTGTCAGCAATATAAGAGGTTTTGTAGAGAAGCTGGATGATTCTACTATTGTGAAAAAACTTATGAGAAATTCCCCAGATAGATTTGACTCAAATATTTTTTCATTGAAAGAGATAGATTATCTATCATTAGATGAAATTAATAATTCTCTCATATCTTATGAAATGAGAAAAGTTCCATCATTTAAGAAAAAATAAAGAGATGAGATGACATTTAAAGATATGATAAAATCTAAAAATAGAAACAAATAAGAACTAAAATAAAGTGATTTTGAGAATGAAGACGCTAAATAATACTTTAGATAAATGATTTCCTTATTTATAATAATGTTAAATAGGGGTATATGGAAAGAAAATAGAAAAAAAATCACCAAAGTACTGGAATTATCACAACAACAGTCATTTTGCTGGTAACTGTCCAAAGAAGAAGGATGATGATACTGAATCAGATAAAGCGAATAAGAAATATCAGAAAAGGAAGTATAAGGATAACAAGAATAGGATTATTCCTAATAAGATAATTATGATGATTAGAGAAATTGATGAATTTATATCATCAAGTAGTGAATCAGAATATGGAATATATTCTAAGAATCCAATGTTCTTTATGGGTAAATCCAAGAAACCTATAGAATCGGTTTAGGGTGATAAAGGTGATGAGAGAATTGATATATAATGGATGTTAAAAGGGAATACAGAAGAAAATTTTGTGGAAAATATGAAACATAAGAATAAAAAGAAAAACTGAAGAAAGAAATTGAGAATAACTCTTTTAAGAATAAAGAATTTATCCAGAAAGAGGTGATTCGTCTTAATTATATAATATCAAATAAGATGATGATAGATGAGATAAAAGGAAAACTGAAAAATATTATAAATAAAGATATTAACATGGATGAATCCACATTTTTAGAAGATAATAAAGAAAATAATTTAAAATTACCTAAATTTGAGAAAATGGTGAAATATCTTGAAGAAATAATTTTTAAGAAATAGGAAGAATTGTTTGAGACACAATATATGGGTCGTGTATCTCAAAGTAAGTTGAAGAATATATAAGAAGATTTCACCCAAGTTGTTGATATTAAGGGTGAATATTCTAAAGCTGCTATGAAGAAGGGTTTAGAGAAAAAGGTAGATTCTAAACCAAATAAATCTCAATGTACATTTGGTATTTATAAAAATGTTGAAATGAAATACAAGACTAATTCTAATTGGCCCAAAATAATAGATAAGAAAAAAATTTCCCCAAAGGAATAATGTACTAATCCAGCCAGAATATTTCCTCCTAAGAAGATATATCCAAAATCTATGAAAAATAAACAACTACAATATTTAGGGAATAATTTTTATTAATCTAAAAGATTAAGGTTTAGAGGCTACTATTGGTGTTGTGGATTGTTTGATCATAAATCTTATTCATACTGGTATACAATTTCACTAGCAAGGGGAAGGCATGAATTAATGGGGAGAAAAGCTAAGAAGATGAGATTAGATTATATGAAATAGAAGCATGTGATCAAGACTTTATCTATACTATTGATAAAGAACTTATATGAATCTTTGAATGAAGTCTGTGGAAGATGTGATCAAGAAGGTCAAAAAGCTAAGAAATGTAGAGTTTGTTTATCAAGTGATATTTCTCATAATGAATATGATAAGAGAAGTCAGATGGTGAAGAAAGATACAGTTACCAGTGAATTGTGTGAGAAGATTAAAAAATTTGAAAAAGATCAAAAGATTTTTAGAGAAAAAAATCAAGTGGTGACATATGAAGAATTTAATGATGATGAGGAGTCATCTACAAATGATAACTTGAAAATTCCAAATTATAAAAGGTGTGGAAAAATTGCGAATGAAAAAAACATTACATGATAATTATAATATCTAAAAATATGAAGTATAACTCTTCAATATCTATGTTTAAAATGAATAAGGGAAAAGAAATGCTGAGAGGAAACTCTCAGCCTGAGTTCTATTTCTAAGGAACAAATAGGTTCCTCCTTATTCCCTTATATTAATGTTTTTTACTAACATGCAGGGAATTGATGGGGATAGATTTATCCCATGAGGGGGATCATAGATGATTTTAAGTTTTCAAATATTCAAAATCATGTGAAAATAATGATCAATATCAAATTTTTAATATAAATTTAAAATGGGAACTTACTTGTTTTATCACCTAGAATTTATGATTTGTTTGTTGATATGTGTACAAGAAATCTCTTGGTAATCTTGTTCAGAGTTTTCCCCATGATTTGAAGTTTTTGAAACAATATTGATAATGGAATCACATTATAATATTTTAATTGATTTTATGATTAGGTTACATCTCTATTTTTTTCTACACTAGGCTTGACCATGTAGACTTATAGTCGATTAATTAAAAGCTTATTGCTTTTGTTGAGTGAGGTTTCATTTAAACAAAACTGAAGTGGAGAAGATGTTTCTCGAAGTTCGAACTCCTAAACTCACATTTTTACTCATTTACAAAAAGAAAGAAAAGGAAAAGTATATATATTGACATCATATGAGTATTAAAAAAAATACAAAGGGGATATTAAAATGTCTAGTGAATTGTATTTTTTTCAATGAGTATTTTTTGAAAGATTTCAATATGTTGTAATGTTTTTAATATGATGGTTTTTAAACTATTTAGTAGTTTATAAAACATGTTTCATTTGTCATTGACATAGTTTTTATAACATTGGAAGAATTAGAATTTACGATTGAACTTTAAATAGTGAAGAATTGAGTTTTTTGGTCTTGGGGAAACAACATGATCATGAAAAATATTATTTTTCATGGTGAATATTTTGAGAAGGTTGGAATTATTGTCTTTACACTTTGATAAAATTTTTAATGTGTTTTCTCTTCATGAAGAGTTTGGATAATAGTTTACTGGTATTTTATATAAAAAATATGCCAACCTACTAACTAAGAACATTCCAACTCAACCTCCACCATATGTGGGACCCAAAGTGTTGACCACAAGTGAGGGAGTCAGCCAACACATAGCCACTGAGTGAAGGTGCACCGAGTTAGGCCCATATACATCAGAGAGCCACCATGAGGGGTGGAACAACGGTAGAGGCATATGCTGACACTGGGCGGTGATAGTGGAAGATGGGAGTTCATTATAATCAATTTCAAATTAGCTTACATCATAGCTTGTAATATAAAGGAGAGTCAAACACTAAGTCCATTTCGATGTGGGATTGAATACTATAGCACCGAAATGAATTATGGTTGTACAATTCATCGATTCTTTCATCTGGACCGTTAGATCATTTATCCATACTCTATAACCATGAGATATGTTCAATTTATTATCTAAGTTGTCTAATCATTTCATCCATGTCATATTCATCCTCAGCCTCATCCAATAGTTTCTATTCATTGAAGTTCCATGTCACAACATTTGGGTTTTTAATAGATTCATTAGATTATTGTTTGAGTGTTCTAAAAATTCCATGATGATTGAAATAATCTAAGAATTCATTTTCTTGATTAATCAGAGATCAAACTATGGATTTAAAGAATATATAAAATATGAAGTTATTTGGTAATGGTTCTGGTTTGATATACATTGTTAAGAAAAAATCGAAAGAGTCTCTACAATTTTTGAAGGTTCTAGATGATGAAAGTTTTCTATAAATACTTTAATAGGACTCATTTATAGTGATGAAGTTTATCACTCATCAAAAATCTTATCACACATCTGAGAGTTTCTTGAGAGAGAAATCTGATTTTTCAAGTTAGGTTCTCTGTGTTCGATATTGTCATCCATTTTTCATGGCTACATGAAGATATTGCAAACTAATTTTCCCACAAAATTGTTCTGCGAAGGATTTTAAAGAACCACGTACATTGGGTAGAAGCATCATATGCTAAACAAAAGAGAAACAAAGTTGCAGTATGTGTATACATGAAGGATTCATGTATCACACTCACATACTGATACTCTTAAGATTAAATATTCTAAAAAATTCATTGAGTTTTCATGAATTGTGTTTTGTGATTGAGATATAAGAATCTGAAAATATATTTACTCAGAGAAGGAATTTTTTTTTACATGTATGATTTGAATAGGAGTAGTATCTCACGAAGGAGTATATACCTAAAAGTGATCATTCTGTTTTTTATGAAGGAATCACATGCATGAGGTAGGAGAAATATACATTATATATTCATATATTTTATATCCTTATATTAAGAGAAGTAGTGGATCATGATAATTGAACTGTGTGTGTGCATATCTATTGTGTGAAGAGGTAGTGTGAATCAGATAAAATTAACGCATAGTGAACATTTACATGCATGATACACATGCATAGAACAAAGGAAATGAAAATATAAAGAAAGTTATATGTGTGTGAAAAGGTTTTGAGAAGGTCACATGTATTGATAAAACAAAGTATAGGTGGTACATGCATTAAAAGGAAGTAGGCAATGTGGTTGAATTTCATAAGAAAAACATCACATGTATGAATTCTTGGATAACAATAAATATGTGAATTCACATGGATAAAAATCATGCATTGCATCCAAATTAAATAATATTTGGAAAATGTTTGTTCATACTATATATGCATGAAATGAAACAAAGAATAAAAGTGAGGAACTTGTGAATGTGTTTTATTACAAAAAGTAAGATAAACTTGCATTGTAATTTATACATTATTGTAGTTTGAATAGTGCACATGAAATTTACATTGTATAATTAGTGTGTAATTTTTTGAGACTGAATCTGGTAAAATATTTCTATAAATGTTTCAGTATATTTTTGTATCTGAGTTTTCAATGTTTAGTGATGTTGAGTCTTCAATAGAAGAAATAATTCTTGCTCGAGTAGTTTTGTACTGAGGCAGCTAATTATATTCAGTGATCAGAATTATTTGAGAAAGTCTAGAATCATTTCAAAGGTACTTTATTTGTACACAAGTCTGTGTGATCCAATTATCTTGTGGAGTAGGATATTCAATTGATCTTTCTATAGTGGATCAATTATATGAAGTTGAAGGATAAAGTTGGGGGGTCTAACTAGTTGATGAGGATTATGATTTTTTTTGGGGGGGGGGGGTCTAACCAGTCATTGTGAAGAAGATGTTGTAGGGTGATATAACCAGATGTAGAAGTCTAACTGGAACCAGGGGGTATAATTAGTTTATAGTTAGGGGGTCTAACCAATTACTATTGTAATCACCTTCTTATATAATAGAGAATCTGTGTTGGGGGGGGGGGGTCTAATCAACATGACAAAGAGTAGGTCTTTTTACCAAACCTTGTAAATCCCTATGTGTTATTCTTTATTTATTGGTATTTCTTGTAGGGTGAGGATGAGTATTAAAGATGAGGGATCAAGATGTTAATTAGTCACATATGTTGAATCAAAAGTAAAAGAATTTGTAAAAATAGTACACCACTGATTCCCCCCTATCAGTGGTATCTAACTTATCCTTGGCCACTTAAAAGAATAGTGTTTTAACCCATTTAGCTAACTAGGTAAAGTGGATCATTTGGGTTTTTGTGAGCATGATTTGGGTTTTCATGTTGGTTTTGAGCAAAACATGGGAGGATCATCTACCATAAGTGCAGTTTGTAAATCATGATGATTACCACTCTCCCACTGGAGTAGAATATTTTTGAGGCTATGTATGAGGGAACTTATAAGACACTGTTATATTGGTCATAACTTTTGGGTAACATCAATTGGGTCTTATTTTTTGTGCTAGTGTTTGTTATAAAAGGGTGAAATTCATCCATGGGAGGATGGGGACTATCTGATAAATGTGAGGAGTACTTAGTATAATGAATACAGATCCCTTTGGAGTTATAGAGTTATAATGTTTTATCTAGGATGTTAGGCTATCTCCAAGAATTTTAGGACCATTATTTTTTTTGCTGTTGTGTTGGGTTAACGAGGTGGTGTACCAATTAACTCTATGGATATAATAGTTTTGGTAGTTTTGTGTTATACATATGTTGTAAGTGAGGAGGTATGTGCATGACTAATTGTGTGGTACTAACCTGGGTGAGCTAGGCTTTTGGAGTGGATTTTCTTTATCAAGGATCCGGTAATTTTGAGAAGAAATAGGATAAAATCCATTAGTGTGTGAGTTTTTTCATTAGGTGTGTCTTTTTTTGTGTCACAGAAAATCAGTGGAAGATATCATGGGAGTGGGAGACCCAATTGGGAGCTCAGTATCCTTAAATTTTTCATATTTTTTCTATTCAATAAAGAAAATATTTGAAGGAGGGAATAATTTATTGTTCTAGTTTTTCCATGTAAGATGTCAAAATATTTCTATGAATATTTCCAGATCTAGGCGTTGAGATGATGTTAGATTCTGAGGCCTAGTGTGCCTGGAATTAATTTTTGAAATATATTAAATATATTAAATATCAAACATGTGATTTTTTCTTAAAAAAGTATAAGAAACTCAAGCCCAAACAATAAATATAAGGGCAGAGTTGAGTTCATAATTTGAGTTTTACCCTAGGTGGGATATAACCTTTTTCGATGTGATATGTTTGTGAAAAAGTTATCACGGGCATAAATAATAAATTAATTAAATTTATTTATTTATTTTTATTTGATGATGCATATACCTAACAAACTTCTATATAAGCCTGGTTATAACTAAATTTTAGGATTGGCCTCATAACCTTGTTGTCTGAGAGAAGATCCAGTGGAGGAGCTTCCACAGATGAAGGTTGATGGATTGAGCTTTGAAAATTGGCGTGCCAATGGAAATCAAGGATCTTTACAATGAAAATGATGTAAATTCATTCTCTATTAGTGATTGATCCAAATCAAGGTAGGACATTGTTTTTTGTGGATTTATTCTGTCTTTATTTACCCATGATGAATGAAAATTAATTATCTAACTAATTTATTCTCAGATCAATTGTTTAATTTGGGTAATTAGTTTATCTTTCTATAGTATAGGAATTGATATTGTTTTGGTTTATATATTCTACTTCATTAATTTCCCTACGATAATGAATCAGGTCCAACATGAATATTGACCAAGGTCCATTACTAACATTTGTGTTTTGTGCATTTTCTTTACCCATTCTACATGAGTTCATCATTGGTATTTTCATTTGACCTATGATTTGATGAATAACTGATGAATGATAGTTACACATTTAGTATTTGGTGAAACTTATTTCTACTACAGTTTTGGAATGGAGATCCAACATTATAGTTGCAGTATATGATGATGAATTTAGATCAAAGGATGGATCAGGAGTTTGTGTTCATAGTTTTGGCATGCGAAGACACCAATGACAGCAGGTTTGATCAAGGCCAGATCCAAGTGTGATTGTGGCTGATCATGTGAAACCAAGGAAGAGTAGGATGCTTCAAAGAATGAATAATAATAATAATATAATTATGATAATAATGATATTATTATTGATTAATAGGGAGAGTGGAATGAACACCCATGAAAGCACCAGTTGAAGATAGCTTGAGGCATGAGGAACCCACTGCCTTAGGCATGAATTTATCCCCCCTGCATGTGATAGGTGTTATGAGGGGGAGATGTTATTATTATTTATGATAATAATAATTGTGTTGAAAAGAAAGGGGTGGAAATGGGGTTAGGCATAGTTCACATAAAGAGGGAGCTGGGGGTGTTCATCATTCCCCTTAAAATTTGAATAAGTTCATTAATAATAATACTATAAAACATTATCATTATTTTCTTTGGTTATGAATTTTTTTTCAATCATAATTTCTGTAGGCGATGTCTGATTGAAAAACTATCTATGAGTTTTTGATCCCTGAATTGAGTTAATCGATTCAAGACCAATGTTGGGTATCCTTTTCAGACTCATGGCTTGGGTCCATGAAATGATTAATAATAATAATAATAATAATATTATTATTATTATTATTATTATTATGAAATCTAGTACCTGCTGTGTTTTCTTCATGTGACATTGAATTGATGATCCTTATGGTGTATCGTGACCCTGATATTGTGGTAGAAAATTCAAGACCAATATATGGTAATTAATTGTTTCTCGTGGGTGGTCCCCATGAAGGATCATTCACGCGTTATATGGTGAAATGTGACTTTTTCACCAAGTGTCTATTTGGGGAAATTGAATATTTTATCCCGAGCGTTTTCCCACAAGGATCATAATGGAGTGACCTATTTGGCCATTCATGGAATTTTTTGGTGGAATATCAATGGATTTATGTTTTCATCCATTTATACTGATGACTATCCTCATGTGTTCATCATGCTTTTTTGAGACCAAAAAATGGGAAATTCTAGACTTGGTGAGACACATCGTGTTCCCTAAAGACATGTCATATACTCCTTTTAGGACAAGATGGATTCCCATTTCTTCTCATCTCAACTTCATCATGAGATTCTATGAGATACTTGAGACCAGTATCAGTTGAGTGGGTTCCCCTGGTCTATTCCTATGAGGGTTTGGTGTGGCAACACATTAACATCATAAAGAGTGATCCCACTACAAATTCCTATGATTATTTTAGCATGGGTGAGTTATATTATTATAGAGTGAGTTGACTCAAAGTTATTCGACTACCAACTTAGTGGCTTGGGGCATGTATCCCTCCAGGAGGCCAGGAGCAATCCTCATTATCCTTTGTGTTACCTTAGATGGAATTTTTAGAATTATAATGACTAATATTTACATAGGTATCGATCCCCTATATAGTTGGATGTTTCTAGTAGGGTCTGTTGTCACCATAGTGAGCCTTGGAAATTTACCCCTAATATGTGTATCAAGATCTAATCTTTATGATGAGGTGTAGTTTGATCATGTGTGTATCTCAGATGAACCCTATAATTTTACTTTTTATCGCTACTTGATGAATTTGACCTCTAGGAAGAGTGTTGTTACTGGCATTATAGCTCATGGAGTGTGTTCTCCCAAATGAGCATTGTGTGGAACCTTCGAGCATGAATTATTTTCTAAATTTATGGTTATGACATTACCTTGAGACTGTATGTTATTTTGAGTATATCTGGGTATTCTATTTGTATGTTCTGTAGACATATACCTATGTAGAGTGGACTATTACTCTTGATGCTTTGTTCTTGGTTATTTCAGGGATTACTACTGGGTATTGTTATACTTACCTCTGAATGTGATTTATAACATGTGTCTTGTCTTATACAGATGAAAAACCTTTTTTCAGATTCCTTGGTGGACTAGGAGTAGGTAGAGTGAGATTGTCCTAGAATGACTGAGGTATATACCAATGTTGCATTTGAAAATAGTCTCCTTTTTCTGAGAAGGTCATAATTTACTTTCTAGTTTTGGTTGGACTTGTATTTAAACCATTTTTACACTTTTCAGTACTTTTTTATCATACTATGGTTGTGGGATTATATATGTATGCATTCATTTTTTAGTTGTTTTTAATTTTAGCTTTGTATGTGATTGGAGATGTATGAGTGCATACAAATCACTACAAAATATTCCACTTTTTCCAACAGGGTAATATCTGTTGGTAAAAGTGCATTTTCTGTTGGTAAAACGTTTTACCAACATATATGTCCCTGTCACTAAACTGTTGGTAAAAACTATGTCACTAAATGTTTTTGCGACAGATAAAATAGTTATGTTGCAATTATAATAATACCAACAGATAATATATATGTTGGTTAAAGTATTTAGCAATAGGTTCTGGTCAAAAATTTATCTGTTGGTAATAAAATTAACAATATATAATATTTGTTTTTAAATTAAATTTAAATAAATATTATAAATTTTTATTGCCAGTAAAATTTCATATTATATTAATTAATTTATCATATATAATACATTTTTAAATTATTAAGCTGAAGAATATTTTAACACGTGTTCAAAATGAGACAAGAATTAATTACGATAATAATGAAATTCATTACAAACAAAACCAGTTGGATCCACATCCGAAATTGTTCCACAATTATGTTGGTGGACAACCCTGCCCCCCCCCCACTTCTATCGCTGGACAACCCTTCCCCCACCCCATCCATATCAGCTTCATCCCCAGATCCACTCATCCATACCATCTCCAGCTCGAGCTCCAGGTCTATCCCATCCATGCCAGCTCCAACCCCATCCATGCTACCTCCAGTCTATGCTAGCTCATCCAGCTCTAACCCCATCCATGTCAGCTCCAGGCTATGTCAGCTCCAGCTCCAGGTCATCCAGACTAGCTCTAGTCTATGCACAAATAGATGAGAAAACAGATAAGAAAATAGTCATATTGAATTGAGAGAGTTACATAGAAAAGTGATAGAAATACTCTTACACCATAGTGAATTGGGGGAGGTACACAAACAAGTGACAGGAAAAAAAATAGCTCATCATACCTGTTCAAAATAGGGAATTAAAACTCATAACCGTGAATCCAAAATCCTAAAAAAGATAGATCAATAGAAAATATGAGGACCATCAACTACCTTGATTGAAAAAACTCCATAATAAAGCTTGGTAAATTGAGTTTGTTTTCAAAAATAGAACACCAAACATTTTTTAACTGCTTAACATAAGTACAATAAATAGTTCTCAAGATGTGATGCCAAATATGCCCTTACTGGAAACGTCATACCAAGATGTTTTATAGTGACACATAACCAAAAAAATACATTGTTACTAAAAATCTAGATCACATTTATCGTAGATCAGTGGTAGTAAAAAAAATGGAACCAAACAATTCTAGTAATATGGAAAATCCCAAACCTCCACCTAAAGGGAGTTATTTCATGCTCCTGATAATATCATTGATGTAGTTATCGTGGTTTCCTACATCTCCCTCCACGTAATGATTACCATTATTTTTAAGGCCCCCAATGGTGCCTTCAATTGTAATGGACAGAGTAAGTTGTTGGCTTCCTGGAAATGAGGCCAAACAATCATGATCTCATGGACTAAATCTTCTATGCAGATGATTTCATACTTGTCCAGTGCCTGTTCGATGATCGACTTGTCCGACAATGGAATTCATTGTTTGTTGAGCTTCCCATAACCACTATTGTATATTAATTTTCTAAAACTCTTCATATTTGGATACCCAAAGGTTACATAAGGCTCCACACGATGCAGCATATTCCCTACTACCTTGTTCACCATCATAAAAACGCTATTGAATATATGTCTAAGCCGCAGAAGTTGCAATATATTCCTAGTATTTAGAGCCATGGAATTGATACCATGGATTAAAATGATGAACATCAATTTGGGATCTGGTTCAACATAAAATCCACCCTTAAAATTTTCTTCCCACATCATTTAAATGGATTCCCTGTCCCACTCCACATACTCCTTCGCATGTTGCTTGGCTTTATTGAATATCAGCCTCTGGTTTTCAGCATTCTTATTTTTGGTGGCCTAAATATTTTCTTCTTATCAAGATCCCATTCCTCCTCACACTTCCTTTTCTTCAACATAGACTTTGGAATAAATTCTACTTTTGTTTCCTCTTCACCCATTCCTAGAGGGTAAACCGTGTTCGAGTTGATGTTTTCCAACAAATGGAGATGAGTATCCTTCACAAAACGACAACAAATTTACGGATCCTATACTCCAAGATCTTCCATTGAGTTCAGCAGAGGGGACCAACATGTGAAAAAATCATATACCAAGTGATATACACTTTAACTTAATAAATCCCCAAATCGAAACTAATCGGGAAATAAGTTCGGTAGTTTTCCAGGGTTTTGTACCTTTCAGCAACATAGTGCAAGAAATTATAGAGTGTTTCCATAGATCGATCTTGTTATCAATGGAATCGTCTGAGGCCGATACGTGTGCATTTGTACCTTTTCGGATGATTCCATGTGGGGCGTGATTCGTGCGTGTGATAAATCATCCCGACAAGCCTGCAATAGAGGGAACCTTCAAGGCTTCGAAATCACAATCCTTATTCTTATCTATGGTGGTTGAACCTCTCTGATAAGAAGATCCCGAATCAAAGGAACGAAGTTTGACACTTCATGGATGAAGTAGGGTAGACGGTTCCTCTGGGTGTGGCGAGAGACACCTCTCTGAAAAAGTGTTTTTACTAATAATGAAAACTCACCCGCTCCCTGTACACAACTCATAAATTGTTAAAATAGTAAACAAGTCACTGTAGATGTAATCATTTTCCCCCAGGCTCACAAAAAAATAATGAGTTTTCACCTGCACCAAAAAAAAGTGTTCTGCTTTATGGAGGATTTGGATGGAATGGACTAAATGTGAACAAAAATAACTAACCTGATTGAGCAATTTCCTGGATGGATCAGCCTTAAGATATAACAGAGCCCACCACCTTGACCTTATTTCAAATGTTTCATCCTTCCAAACCCTGAAGCTCACTAGATCCACCACGGTGGGTAGGATGGTCTCCTTCACCAAGAACACTCCTCGTGTCACCAATTTCACATCACCTCGACCCGCATTCGATATCCACTCCCTTAGTTTTTTCACTCCAATGTGTGTCAGCTGAGGATGAACCTTGAACTTCTCCAACAACACATCCAGCTTTTCCCTCAAGAAAAATAATTCCACATAAACCTTTTTAAAAATGTACCTGCATGCTCCTCCCCACCATGCCAAACCATGGCTCCATTATGCCAGAGTATAGGTGGAAATTCTTGACCCAACACGAGTTAAATGGGTTCAATTTGAGTATAAAAATTTTAAGATTCTAATGGGGTCGAACTTCTGACCCAAATAATATTTGGGTCATGTTCAGGTTGACAAATCATAACAGTAACCTATTAACCCATTTAAATTATATTTCTTATGTCTGTAATTTGGGTTAGAGGGATCAGTTTATGTGGGTTGTTTGAGTTAATTGAATTTTGTTTCAATTTATTTTGAATAAATGAATTAAACAAGTCGTGTTCGGGTTCACCCCTTTGTAAAAAGTTTGTGTTGGGCCAACCATATCAATAAAATGGGTTGTGTTCAGGTTGAGGATAAACTAGTTCACCAAATGTTCAACCTGACATAAACCTGACCCACACACTAGAATTTCCAACTATATTTCAATAAAAAAACATAAAAAACAATCAGTTGCATGAATCTTGTACTTACAAACAGATGGAGAATCTGATCGAGCAGCATTAACTGTAGGATGGCTGTTGATCATCAGGAAGCCCTTCTTGTTAATATTTCCCAGATTTTTTGTCATCTTCATCTCTACCTGAATCCCTTCCAACTCTGACCAAGGAATACTTCACAATTTCCCAAGGAATTGTTTTGTGAACCTTTCAGGGATGTATGCAATTCTTAGAAAAGGGATAGCCCCCTCTTCAAGATGCCTCTTATCGCGTTCATGAGGTTGCATGAACTGTTAAAAACAATATTATGTCCAAGGATTTAACTTAAAAAAAATAAACAAGATTTCAAAGATGTAATTAATTCAAATATAAAAATTACATTACATCAAGATTCTATCAATTTTTATAGACAACTAATAGGATGCATTCCCATTCTTAAATATTTGGTGTTGTGAGAAATTTTAGGCTATGAATCTAAGTGTTTTTCATATGAAAAAATTTCTAATTTTAATTATTCAAAAAATGTAAGAGAAAATGAGTTAATACGTTTATTCAGGTGGCTTTCAAATTCTTATCAATGTGTTCTTTCAAATTTCACACCCTCAAAATAGAGAGATTGTTGAAAAATATTTCAGTGTGTACCTAATGATTCAAAAATAAAAGTAAAGCACCAAAATTTCAGAATCATACTAGCATTGTTCTCTACATTTTCCACATATATGATGTTATATGGGAATGGATAAGAGACTTTATCAATTCAACAGGAAAGAACAGAAGAAACAATGTCCATTGCCACATGCCTTGAAACCATAGAAAAACAAACATAAGACAAAATAAAATATAATCATGAAAATCATTTAGAAAATCCAAAGGTAAAATTTGTAATAAGATGTCAAAAAAAAGCCACAAATCATTCCATACGGTCCAATAATATAACACTAACAAGATACTAGAAAAAAAAGCATATGATATGGCATGGTCTCTCACAGAAATTAGATTCACATACCAGATTAAGAATCGCCACTAAACATAAGTAGACCCAAAATAATAATAATATGCAGACCCCACAACATATATTCTAAAAATGATAATGTTAGGGATTAAAATGCGTGATTAATTTCATGGTAACAACATAAATATTCAAGTAACTTGAAATTTTCATCTGGTTGAGGGAACCTCAGAAATTAATTTAATTCCTCTTCAGATGGTTGCATAGGAGCAACAGGATATAAATAAACAGTTGTCTCTTTCATGTTAAAAAAACTTAAAAATAAATTAGATTTCCTATTTTGAAGGCATTTAGAAACATTATTTAAACCAGAAAACCCTGAATCAACCTCATAGATACATGAATCTCCTCTACAACATCTAATCACATGGATGTGATAATGTATGTTTGGGGATATCAACCGATTGAATGGGAAATGGGTTTTTTTCCATGCCCCTCCCTACACCTCGTATGTATACTTGAATGAGGAAAAATGAAATCGAACATCAATGTATGAGTAACAGTAGATAATTAAGGATGCAGATGATGAACCAGGAGTGTGAGCATTGGTTGAGATCACCACTATGTGAGCAACAAAGATCGGGATGATACCGGGGATGAGGACTACCAAGATTATTCATGCTACAAAAAACAAAACAAAATATATAATAAAACCACATTAGAAATTCAAGGTGGGGTTCATGATCATAAAAACTGAAGCCAGGATAAGAACAAATAATGACTCACCATCAAGATTCACATTTCGCTTCCTCCTTCATGATGAAATTATGGATACAGATGGGATTCAAGACGACGGGGGGACCTGGAACACAAGGGTGTTGACTGTGCATCTTCTCGGTTTCCTCCTTCCAATCCTTTTCAAGATTCGTTGGCCGACTCCCTCAAAATATCTTATTCTCGTGTAGAAAGTATCGACTGACATATGCGATCCTGAAGGAGTCCAGTATGCCACCAACCAAAAAATTCACATTGCTCGTGTTGTATCGAGATGGAGATCGTCGGAAGATTAATCAGATGTCTGATGCTTGGATAATGGATTCTAGGGTTTTCTAATCACCCACAGGCATGACCAGGGAAGAGGGGAGATGGTGGGGGAGAAGGAAAAAAGGGGTCGAAACCGGTATTAAATTTACTTTATTTTTATTTCTCTTTTAATTTTTTTAAATGACTGATTGTTATATGTGAATCATCATGCTTATTTTCATTTTTTGTGAAAGTATTTTAAAATCCCATATAATAATTTATTAAAAAAAATATTTAAAATGATTTTTTGGTTTTATTTCAAATAGTGTCATATTCTTAATATTTATCAAAAAAAATTGTTAAAATAAATATAATTTTTTTAGTAAACTGATAAATAATAGTGATAAAAAATTATTCATAAATGATTTGTTTGTAGTAAATAAATACTATTAACAAATTTATATTTTGAAAAAAATATATTTGGTAATAATAATTAACAACGATAGATACATTTGTTGGTAAAAAAATTTCCAGTGTTAATATGATTTACCAACAAATATAACCAATGGTAAAACATATGTTGGTATTAAACAATTAATAACAATATATGTATATGTTGGTAAAAATAAATTTCGGTTCTTGAATTTAATACCAATAAAACTTAATATCTGTTGGAATTGCTTATTTATACCAATAGATATATTGTCTGTTTCAAAATTTCTGTTGGTATAAGTCAAATATTTTGTAGTGAATACATAAGGAAAATGTGTCTCGTGTGTGTGTGATATTCCTTCATGGTGCTAGTCGCCAGCCCCTAGCCTATTGGAGGTGAGATTGGGATAGTTTCATATCAAGCCCCATCAAGTCAGGTCGTTACATGGGGTCTCCCATACAAAAGAATAAAAATATCTCAAAGGAAGCACTCTTACATATTGGGTGACCCAAATATAAAATTAACTCTTAAAAAAAGTCAAAAACTTACTTTTACGTAAGGGAAAGTCATACCCTAGATGTATTCTCTATCATAACTATGGAACGATGCTCTATTTTCATGAAAACCTTATTTCAATCATAGTCTATAATATCAACTATATCATTGATTATGACATAGAAGAAAACCATGGATTTTTATATCATACTTTATGATATACACCAAGCTTACACTATGATTATGAAAATATAATTAAAATATCTGATATAAAAAATCCCTAAGACCTAGTGGTTGGAATTTAGCCACAACATATCAAACGATATGATATGACCTTAAATAGATTATGATATTTTTTTACAAAAATATCATAATAATAGGTTGATTTATTGATGAAAGTGTCTTCGATACTACTGATTGGTTTTTTGTAGATCATCATATAAAAATAAAATCAAAGAAATCCATTTAAATTTCTGGATATTTCATCAAATAAATTAATATGTAAAATGAAAACATAAATTACAAGAATACATAAAATGTAGCAAGATCCATATCCATCAACCTCAAAGTATTTTTCTTGATTTCAATCACTTAGAAATAGCCAACGTACTGTTGCCTCAATAAGGATGCCACCATCCTCTAGAATCCTAATTTATAATGAGAGGACCACATGATATCTTATGGTGTGCTAGTACTTTCTCCACAAAAAAGGAGAAACATAAATAAAATTGACTTGAACTAGGATAGAAAGTGTTGTGTACCTCCAATAGGGGGATCCCATCCCTTTATGTAGGTTCCCTAACTATAAGAGAAATGTAATTTACTTATGTTTATTTTGCATTAACAATGTTTTAAAACATAGATAATGAATTTACCAACATTTCTGAAAGGAATAGGTAAATGTGGTGTTACTAATTATATACACTTAAAAACATAGAAAATTAGATATTTTCTTTTGTTTTTAGAAACATTGGTAATTTCATTTATATGTACTTATGTTTATAAAAACACAGGTAAATTTTATTTAATCAATTATTTTGGAAGCTATACTTCATTTTAATTCCCTGCAGATTTCTAAATTTAGGTAATTGCATTTTATTTACCTATATTTTTATAAATTTATAAAAAAATTATTTTTTATAACTTTTTTTGGAAGATATATTGCATTTTTTTCCTAACTTTTTTGAAATATAGGTATTTTCTCCTTTTTACCCACATTATTCTAAACATGGTTAAACATTATTTTTTTAACCTTTGGCAGTAGTCACCCCCACTGACCAGTGCCACCCCACCTCACCCTTCGGACCCTCGACCTTACTATTGGTCAACTCATGACACCACACAGACCATGACCAACCCACCACTACTGTTGTGAAGCCACATAGACCCCGACCCACCCCACCCCTATTACTGCTCAAACTAGGATTCCACACATACCCCGATTACCCCACCCCTGCAACTGATCAACCATATCCATCACAACACCACACGACTACCCTTGTCACTGCTTGACCTCTACAATTGTGAAACCACACCAACCGCTGCTCAGACCATGAGTGCCCAGCCTTAGTGCCTCAATGACTCACTACCACACATAATGAGAAAAAATAGATTCCATATTTACTTATATCTGGATTCGGCTAGTCATGTTTGAATGTGGGATTTCAGCTCATCACACACCACTACTACAAATAGGGCTTTTAAGAGAACTAAAAACTACCTTTAACAGTGATAGACAAGCACTGTTAAACGCTATGAAGATAAAGGGGGTCTCATTTATCAACACTCAAAATAGCACTGATGAAGAGTCATCTTTATCAGTGCTATTTTGAGCGCTCAAAAATTCCCCCTTTATCAGCGCTCAAAATAGCACTGATAAAGGGTCATCTTTATCAGTGCTATTTTGAGCGCTAAAAAAGTCCCCCTTTATCAGTTCTATTTTGAGAGCTAATATAATACACATTTATCAACGCTTAATTAGCATTGATAAAGGCCAAGTTTCCTGATCAATCCCAGCACCTACACAACACTTGCACACCTGAGACAACACCTGCCCACATAGCTTAAACAAAACCTACACAGAAACAAAGCATAGAAGAACAAAACAGCATGCACAAGAGTTTCCCAAACAATACTATATACTAAAAATAAGGCTTTTAAGATCACTAAAAACTACCATTAATAGTGATATAAAATCATTGTTAATCACTGTGAAGATAAAGGGGGTCCCGTTTATCAGTGCTCAAAATAGCATTGATAAAGGCTCATCTTTATCAGTGCTATTTTGAGCGCTAAAAACCCCCCCTTTATCAGTGCTATTTTGAGAGATAATATAATACAACTTTATCAACACTTAATTAGCATTGATAAAGGCCAAGTTTCCTGAGCAATCCCAACACCTTCACAACACGTGCACACCTGAGACAACACCTGCACACATAGATTAAACAATACCTACACAGAAACAAAGCATACAAGAACAAAACAACACGCACAAGAGTTTCCCAAACAATGCTATATATATTAAATTAAAATCATAAATAAAAAACACACACTACTATATACATTTCAAACAATGTTTAATATGGTTACAATTACAATTATCCAACAAACAGTTAAAAAAATTAATGTTTCATCATTTTTTCATTCGTGATCCCCTCTCAAAAATTGTCGTCCATGGTATTAGTTGTCGAACAAAGAATTCAAACTCAAGAATTTTTTTACCTATATATGAAAACGGATATTATGTTAGTAATACAATAATGAAATAAATTAAACATTAATATGAAATAATACATTAATAAAATGTCAATTTTTACTTGTTACAACCATTACATGTCCATATTTCTTTGGATTGAATTAATATTTTATAAGAGGATCAACATGATTAATTGACTTATAAATATTGTTTTGTTAATATTACATGGATGAGAAAAGAAAAGGAAGAAATTTCAACAACAACATGGAATCCAAAAGGTTTCATTTATTGACAATAAAAAAATGGAGGAATCTCCACAGGTTATACAATATGACACATACAAGATGGTGTATTCAATTTCATAGGAGTATTCAATTTTATAATAAATTATAACATTTTCCTCGTGATACCACCATCCTAGATAAGTTATAAACCAAAAAGTTACATATATTAGGATCCTCTAAGAGTGTAATCCCCCATTCCAGGTCAAAGGGAATGAGTGCTAGTATGTCCACATCAGACATCGGGTCCAACCCTGCTTGGACCCCGACCACTTATTCCTCTCCAAGGATGCCATACAATATCTAAGGTCCATTTGAAGGTATGTATTTATTATTTTTAGAGAGATCCCGATGAGAAAATATACAATTAGATTGTCCATGATCATACTTGTTCACTTTTATCTTGATCTGTTAGTTCTTTAGTGTGATTAACCAGACCCCCTCCCCCCTCCCTGAGACAGCCCCCATAGAAAGCCCCCTCTCTACCCCTAGACACCCCCAACCCTCCACCTGCAGCCCCCCACCCCTCCACCTGCAGCCCCCTCCCTCCTCTTGAAAACCCCCTCCCCCTGCAGCCCCTGTCTTTCCCTAGATAGCCCCTTCCCACCCCCTCGACAGCCCCCTTCCCACCCCCTGGATAGCCCCCCTCCCCTCCTGGACACCCCCCACTCCTGGAAACCCCCACTCATGGATACCCCTCCCTCCTAGATACCCCCTCCTTCCTGGACACCCCCACCCACCCTCCCATATGGACACCCCCTCCCTCTTGAACACCCCCACCCACCCTCCCACCTGGACACCCTCTCCCTCTTGAACACCCTCCCTCCTAGTTCTTTAGTGTGATTATCCAAACCCCCCTCCCTCCCCTCCTCGAGATACCCCCCCTAGATAGCCCCCTCCTTACCCCTGGAAAACAAACCCACCCACCACCACCACTCCACCTGCATCCCCCTAGATAGCCCCTTCCCACCCCCTGGACAACCCCCCCCCCCCTCCTGGACCCCCCACTCCTGGACACCCCCACTCCTGGACACACCTCCCTCATGGACACCCCCTCCTTCCTGGACACCCCCACCCACCCTCCCATCTTGACACACCTCCCTCATAAACACCCCTCCCTTATAGTTCTTTAGTGTGATTAGCCAGACCCCCCCCCCCCTCCCCTCCTCGAGACAACCCCCTGGACAGCCCCCTCCTACCCCTGGACAGCCCCCCACCACTCCACTTGCAGCCACCCTCCCCCCTGGAAAATCCCCATCCCTCCCCCTACAGCCCCCTCCCTTTCCCTAGACACCCCCACCACTCCCCCTACATCCCCCTCTCGTTACCTGGACAACCCCCTCCCCCTAGCACCCCCTAGAAATAAAGTATTAGACAATTAAAATAAAGTATCAGACAATCCTAAAATGATGATAGTATGAAAATGATGAATCAATTGTATACCCATTAATAAACTTCTTTATCCAACTATATTTTCATCATCTATTTGATAATGGAATAAATATTATTCATAAACTATCATTCACAAATATTAATTATAAAATCATATATAATTTTTGAAATATCCTAAGTGTACTAAATGTCAAATCCTACATGGTTTTGAATATTGATCAGCCCATAATCATAGAAAAATAATCAAACTCCACCCAACTCTATCACATTTTTTTCATGTACCTAACTTCCTCCATCACATTGGGAATAACAAGAGATAGAATAAGGGGTAGATAATTGATTTTATAAGGTTATAAAGAGACAAGAATATCATTAGAGAAAATTATTAGTCTTCAAACCAAACACTAATAGACTTTTTTGCCTCCTCTCAGTTGAATAAGATATTCAAAATTAGAAAAATTGATTGGATTACTTAGTGCCCTCCCCTAGGAATTCATGAACTTGGATTAGTACTCAAATTTCATTATTTTTGAAGAGATACAGTTCAACAAATCAAATAAAAACACAAAAAAAATAATATATTGGAGGAATAGAAACAAAATTTCATATAACCTTAACAAAAATATAGTTTAAAAACACATAAAACAGAAACATAGAGATCCTAGGACACAACTAGTGGACACCAATCATATTGAAAGTGGGATAAGGGATATATTTATATATAAGTAGTGGGGATACATCTTCTCGAATTCAGTTTCTCGTAAAAACAACTCATTCCGTAGATTTCATCCACATTCCATGATTAAGGGTCAAAATTGATTTAGTTGAGAGTGTCCTCACAACTCTTCTAGATCAGTAATTATTCCTTCCATAAAACTCATATATCATCAGTAATTTTTCCAGCAGATGTATTCTACTACAATTTTGGTGTAGAGAAAAGAGTGTTTCTTAGAAATATAATGTGAGAAAGGTAAATGATGCATATGTTGGGTCTTTATAGCATTAAATAAGATATATTGGGCCTCAAATTTAACTGAAATATAATTCTTAGGCCTTCACATGGAATTGGAATTGGTTTGGTTGGTTGGAAATTTTGATGCCTCGGTATAGACCCACTTTAGGCTACTCTAGATGTGATCTACCCATTGTATATTATCAGTATTGATGGAACTGAATGGATCTCTACCTAAAAACCCCTACCTCCTGGACACCCCCTCCCTCCTAGACACCCATTCCCTTCTAGACACACCCCCTCCATCCCCTCCTAGACACCCCACTCATGGACACACTCGTGGACACCCCCCACTCCTGGACACCCCCCAATCCTGGACACCCCTCCTTCCTGGACACCCCACCCACCTAGAGACCCTCTCCCACCTGGAGACCCCCTCCCTCCTGGACACCCCCTCCCTCTTGGACACCTCCCTCCCCTCCTGGACACCCCCACCCCACTCCTAGAAACCCCCACACCCACCCTCACAACTGGACACCCCCTCCCTCTGGGACACCCCTCCCTTCTGGACACACCCCCTACCTTCCCTCCTGGACACCCCACTCATGGAAACCTCCCTAGACACCCCCTCCCTTTTGGATATCCCCCCACTCTTGGATACCCCCTGTACACCCCCCTTCTTCCTGGACACCCCCACCCACCCTCCCACTGGGAGACCCCCTCCCTCCTGGACACCCTCACCCACATATAAGGGAAACTAATTAGAAAATTGAAAATCCAAGATATTGGTTCCCATCAAGATTTTAAGATGCTTTTGAGTGGACCAAATGACTATGCATTGGTCGACTTCCACACTATCGACCATTATAGTCCAATGAAATGTAGCCTCCTAGGATTCAATTATTGAATTCATTTTTTATCATAAGAAAGATAAAATTTCAATTAATTTTGAGAATGGAGGATTTTGGGTTAAAAATGGACTTGAGTAAGAAAGGGGAACATGACCAATTAGAAATATCATATTAAGTTCATGACTTATTCAAAGTCATGTGATCACATGGACATAATAGGATCACGTGATCAAATGAACCTAGGAGATTTATATGATTACACGACCCTTGAAGCTTTACAAAATCATGTAAATGAGACAAGAATACACGAATCGGGGTTCAAGTGAATTACCTTAATTGATTATGTGATTTGTTTATGTGATTTGATCATGTGATGAGATCACATGATTAGTTCACATGAATCATTCATACAAAGGAGATTATGTGACATGATCACATGAAGAGGCATATGTGAAGTAGAGAAAAAACCTAAGAGTTCTCGTAGAGCTATGAAATATTGAGTCATTAGTGAAATAGATTTCTCGTTACCTCTGTGATTGAGTAGACAAATCATCATTTCTCTTCCTGAAAAGTCATGTCACATGAATAGAAATATAATAAAATAATCTAACCTTGCAAATAATAATGAAAATAAATTCAATGTTTCATTATATAATTTTTATTTAAAATAGAAATATTATATCATAACATTACCTTTACATCTTTTCAAATGGTTTCTTTGGTCCAGATATAATCTAATAACAAAACTAAGGATTCTTTGTGCACTTTACTACTGTTGGTTAACTACCAATTATCATAGAATCTGATATTAACTTCCGATCGGGCATCCTTGTGATGCTCTCATCCGACACCATCTCTATGATATCATCATTCAGCGTTCACTTTTCCTTCTCTTCTTGCACCCATTTACCTAGTAAATGGGTGCAGGAAGATAAGGACAAGTGAATCCTCAATGATGATATCATAGAGATGGTGTCGGATGAGAGCATCATGGGGAAGGTGAATCGGAAGATCAGATCAGATTCTATGGTAGTAGTTAACCAATAGTAGTGAAGAATCCTTAGTTTTGTTATTAAATTTTTGAGCTTTTCACAACAAATATTCTTCCAACACACTACATCAATATAAATAGCTACATAAATTACCAAAATATAGAATATAAATGATCCATTCCATAATAGTTTGGGTCTAGTGATTTTGGAAACATAGAAACATAAAGAACTAGTTCATAAGAGTCCCTCATTAAGTTATGCTTTACTAGAATGAAAAATCATTTCTAAAACCATTCTTCATAACCTAAGGATATAAAACACAATAAAGGGTGATCATATATTCTCAATAAGTGTAAAAAAGAGAGATATCAATGATCATATAAGGATAACATAAGTATTAGGAATTCACCTTCATCATATTTGTGTAAAATCCTCCATCAAGTATGATGCTCACTCGTTTCTAAACACATCTATATCATCTTGTGGATATGAGTTTTTGAAAAAGTCATGGTAGTACTAAAAAAATATAAATACACAAAGGATTAATAAGTATTTTAAATGAAATCATAATTATTTTTCAAAAATACCTCTTCAAGGATGATAGTTTGTTGATGAAATATGTTCTCTTTCATAAATTTACAAAAATAATAACCACAATACTTTCCATTTGTTTGTTTTGGAAACTGCAGAAACATCAAAAAAAATAAATAATTTTTTTATATGTGTTTGGATAGTGCAATGTTATTATATATACTAGGATACTTTTCTAGTTTTAGATCTTGTAGGCGTTCTTTTCCTTAGGCCCGGGATTCATTCCATGAAGTAGAAGATATTGTTACACCACCCTATCATAACAGAATCATCATTAAAAGATAATATTAATTATATAACTAGATGTTTAGTTCTAAAATGTTGGATCTAGTGTAATAAAAATTAACAAATGCCATCATGCATGGTCGGTTTGTTTCATATCCATGCATTGAATACAAAAAATAAATCTTTAGAGTATCCAAATTGACTGCAATTTGTATCCAGTGTTTCCTAAAAACAAAAAAAGGAATAATAATTGAAAGAAATGAAAATATAGTTGATATGATTAAATTTTAGAGTTTTCCCTTTCATCATTGGTATTAAAAAGAGTATGTCATCTATAATTTTGTTTTCCAACGATTTGAGTAGGGATGACATTATTGCAACCACTTTATCAGAATATATTTCTTCTTTCGAAGAGGCGATGTGAGGACTAATGTGTCCAATTTTTTGTTCATGGGAAAATCCCTTCAATTGTTTTTCATATATACACCTTCAAAAAATATGAAATGTATTTAGTCATAATTATCACAGTATATTATCTTTTGTAAAATCAAATCATGAAAACATACCCCTTGTATACATTTATAACTGAGGTTCCTAGCCATTCATACTTGAGGATTTCATTTACATTTTCAGCACTAATGAAATCTTATTTTTCCTCTCCGTACATATTTTTTTCAATATAAACTGTGTGAGTATTTCCATCTATCAACTTTTTATCCACATGAGCCTGCCATGATATTAAATGTGGATATAGAATGGGCGGAGTGAAGGTGCTCTCAATAGATCATTTCAATCATTTGGTTGGTCCTTGAGATAGTTTTGAGCTGATATTTCATTTCAACCCTTCTATTTTTCATTCTGTAATAACATTCGTCGGTTCAGAAATTTTTTCATTAAATGTTAAAGGTCCATCTTGAAAAATAAATTGTAAATGGATACCTCCTTGTCGACTTGTTTTTTATAATAATTTAAAACCATGAAATGAATGTTCCAATAGATTGTTCAACTATATGAATGTCGTCATCATCATTTGGAACAGGTAGTGTCGAACTCAGCTCATTAGCTATGTTAATTGACACTCTGATATGATCTGTTGGAAGTTTTCTGTTGTATAGCATGTTGTTCTGCATATTGAACATTGTAGCCCTCACTACATGGCGATAGGTGGGATTTGATAGATATAAATCACAGTCATTTTCACCCTGTATAATATTATCACAGGAAAAGTATTAGTGTCTATGTGACTCACATTTCAAAAAAACAATTATTAGAACATTGATTACCTCATCTAAGTGAGGTTTTTTAGGGAAATGACTCACCTCAAAGATGGTGGGGGTGGGGCGAGATCTTCATGCACTGGTTATTTTTAAGTTTTTTATTCTCTTTGCCTCTCCCCCATCAAACTTTATATCATATCTTTCTTGTATTGTAATTCATCTTGAAAAATAGCTATTTTTTCTTGTATATTTTTCATTTCCTCAGTTTGATCCTCCTCTTGTTTTTGTTTCTGAAAATATGTTCGGGGTGTCACCCCAAAACCCGCACCTCTGATGCGGCCATACTATTCTGGATGCTTTAGGGCCGCTGAAATAATTTCTACATTTGGTGTGGGTGTTGTTCATTCCTGTGAATATTTCAGATAGAAAATATATGAAAATAAGTAGTCATTGTTATGTAATAGAGATTTTAAGAAAATCAAATTTATATTATGTTATACTTACACATGTTTCCCACACTTGTTGAGTGTTTTCATAAATTAGTATCCCCTCTTTATTTACACGAGCCTCCTTCCATAACACATGGTGTGGGATGGATATGGCTTTCTATTCCGATTCATCAATCTAAAAATAAATAGAGAAACATGGTTAGGGTGTTGTTTTATGTCACATAAAAGTATTACGGTATATTTAAAAGAATACCAATTTTTTCTCAAGTGAAGCGTACCCCATACTTTCTTTACGGTAGGGGTACACTGGTTTTGTTGCATGTTATTTATTTTCAAAACTCAGTTGCAGTTTCATAAATAAAAAATTGTCAATCAAAGTGATGAATACAAGAAATTTCAAACAACGTATTTCCACAAATAACGTACCTGAAAATTCTTATCCGCACGACAGTTGCTAAACGCATCCCATGCTCCTTGGGATATCAAGTGTGCATAAAGGGGAGGTGGGTGAGGCTTGATTTTCCATTTAGCATCTTTAAGATGATATTTCGTTAAAATTTTCCATAATCCTAAATGAATCTTTCCTGCAACTCGTAATACATATTCCTTGTGCGAGGAATCTACTATAAATGCACTCTACAATGGATGATGAAGATTAAGTAAATGTTTTAGTATTTTGTTTTATTTTAATAAATTAAAAAAAATGATATCATGATGTTACTGTAATTTCTTCCCACATTAGTGTCTTAAGCCCAGTGACAACATGGTGCCATGACTGTACATCAATCGGTACACGTTGTCGAGTGAAGATTCCAATGTAGATACTAAATATGGATTTGTTGGGGTTAACATGTTGGACTTGCTTATTTCATCCCACCTCAAATTTGATGCATGTTTATTTTTCCTTAAGTATTTTCTCTAACACTATCAAACTACGATGCTATTTATTTTTTTCACTGTTAGGGTTTCATTTCCTACCATTTACTCAGAAGAATCATCTTTATATTCCTCTAGAGCGCTAGCATCGACACTGGGACCAGTAGAAACAGGTTTAGAAACCTGTTGCACCTCATCACTGGGACTAACAACAACAGGTTGGGAAACCTATTCTTACTCTACACTGGGACCAACAACAGTAGGTTGAGAGACCTGTTGTGCCTCGGGATTGGGCACATCACCTGGTGTAGAAGTCATTATCTGCAGAAGTGGTTTAACATTTAATGTAGATTACATAAAAAAGCAGTGAACAGATAATAACATAATGTAACACAATGTATATTACAATAAACAAATAACCTGATTATTGAATTCTTTTTTTAAAGGCTGAAGAGATTTGACCCCTCTATCGACTATGTAAATACCTTCATTGTGGTCTACTTTAACATACAAAACACCATCTAAATTAATACCTCTATGAAATGATTATCAAGTCCATATGAAAGTGTCATCCTCCATTGAAATTTCACCTAACCCTTCAGTTGTTTTGGTCAATAACAGAACAATTGACCAGTTTTAGTTTGCGGGGTCTGGAACATAAAATACTTGTACTACCTATGATGCCATTATAAATAGTTCATCATTCTCCCCTTCATTACTGAAATAAACTTTCATGAATCCTAATTCATCTATTTTAAAAACACTCCAATTATCAACCCACTTATATTGAAAAATCATCACTTGGAATTTCACAAAATCTAACTCCCATATTTGTTTGATGATGCCAAAGTATGACATATTCGCATAAATTGAATTTTTTTCCTTAGCACCGAAAACATGCATCACTTTAGCCACAATTGTAACCCCACTATTCTACATGGTACTATCTTCATCATGTTCATTAGTATAGAATTTATAACCATTAACTGCATAAGCATTGTAAAATAATACATACACACTTGCTCCTCTGGCTATCTATCAAATTCATTCTGAATCTGAGTTCGGATTTTCATCAAACTTCCTAAAAATATGATCCCGATACTATCCTAAAAATTGTCGATTATGTGTATCTAATATCCATTTCTCATCCCTATATGGATTAAAATTCCTAAGAATTTATTTGTGAGTTTGAACATATGGGTCAATGTTGAAACTGTTTTGAAAAATGTAAAGGTGGGCCTGCTCTTGATCTGTAATATTGATTGTGATAGCCTCTCTTCTAGAAATTCCTTCACCCTCAAGTCGTCCAGTGTGATGAGATTTCGGTAGGCCAACATTTTCCACACCAGATAGGTATTCGATACAGAATTCAACGACTTCTTCAACAATATATTCCTATGCAATACAACCCTCTTGCCAACTTTGATTTTTGACATACCCTATCAAAATCATCATATACCATTCAATGGGGTACATCTATCTATAATGTAAAAGACCACATAATAGAATATCTCTCACCAAATGAACCATCAAATGAACCATCATATCGAAGAATGTCGGTGAGAAGAATATTTCCAATTCACATAATATGACGGAAATTTCTATTTCCATATTGGGAAATTTTGTTGGGTCTATAAATTTGCTTCATATAGCTTTGAAGAAGAAACACAGCTTCATTAATATATGGTGGACATTCTTGGGAAAAATACAATGTAAATCTATAAAAATTATATCTTACATCAAAACATGGCATTCATGTGATTTTAGACCCTTTAATTTTAAATTTCTCATTGACACGATGTTCTTGATATATGATGAATACCCCTATGGAAACTTTACGTCATTCAAGAAGTTGCAAAACTGATATCACTCATTCCCGAAAAGAGTGTAAGCAGTAGGAGGATGAAATGTTCATTTTTCTCCCTTCATTGGTGCCAACTCTTCTCGTATTCCCATCTAAACCATGTCTAATCTAGCCTTAATTCCAGCCTTTGTTTTTTAGGGTGAATTTAGAAACATGTCGATGATACTATCACATAAAATTTTTCAACATACATAACATCAAGAAAATTTCTAACATACAGACATTTCTAGTATGGTAATTCAAAGAAAACTAATTTGTTTTTCCAACCAATTTTTGTCAGGTTTTTAGAAAACAGTTTACCAAAAGTAGTGTCCACATCTATTACTTTCTAAAACAATTTATCACCTATTAGTGGAGACAGTTCTGTACATTCTTTTGAAATTCCGTTGAATGATTTCATCCAAGATCGGTACTTACGCCGTCGGGGTGGAAATCTGCGATGTCCTCGAAAAATGGTTTTCGATGAATGTTTCAACCTAATTGACTGTGTACCTCATTCGCAAATGGAACAACCTTGAGTTACTTTAATTATATATCCTAATAAATTTCCATAAGCAAGAAAGTCATTTATCATCCCGTACAACATGGATTTCAAAGTGAAATCTTAATTTTTGTAAGCATCATACAACGTAACACCTGAATCCCACAATAATTTCAAATCCTCAACCAATGGATCCAAATAAACATAAATATACTTACCCAGTTATTTTGGTCCCAATATAAGCATAGATAACATGATGTATTTTCGTTTCATGCATAACCATAGTGGTAAGTTATAATTTACCAACATAACTGGCCATGTACTGTGACTACTGTTTTGAAAACCAAAAGGATTCACCCCATCTGCAGATAACGCAAGACGAAGGTTTCTCAGATCATTTTCAAATTCAGGATACTCATGATCAATTCTCTTACACTGAGGAGAGTTTTTTGGGTGACATAGTTTCCCATCTTTAATTCTTGTATCTGTATTCCATGTCAATTGTCTTGTAATCTCCTGACTTCTATATAGGCACCTAAACCTTGGAATGATTGGAAAGTACCATAAAACTTTCATAGGAATGGAATCATATTTCTTTAATCAAGAATAACCACACTTTGGGCATTATTTAAGTGATCTATGGTCCTTCAGAAAAAATATACAGTCATTCGGTCAGACATGTATTCTTTCAGAGATCATACCCATCGAGCGTAGCATTCATTTGGAATCGTATGTTCGACTCGGGAGCTCATTAGATTTTGGGAGAATGTCATTTAGGAGATCAAGTAGTTTCATAAAACTGGAATCACTCCACCCATTTCCTTCTTTAAAATTATATAGCTTCAGTATGACTGAAAATGTTGTATATTTAGTGCAATTAGCATACAATAGTGATTTTTCAGAACTTTTTTACTTCTCAAACAATTTTGGGAAATCACAAAGTTCACCTTCAACTGTCCTTGTGATTTCTTCAATAAAATCTTCATCATCATTCTCATCTGTAATCACATCATCCATATGATCATCTTCATTGATCACGCTTGTAATCATTTCAAATGATCCATAAAATGTTGTGTTATCCGAGCCACTACCTACATTCATTTTTCCCTGTGTTTATTCCAACATGTATAACTTCGATCTATTACATGACATATCAGGTGTTCTTCCAACTCCTCTAGACAAATTTTTCTTGAATAAAAATAGTGTAAACACGGACAAAGGAATTGAGAAGGGTCACATGCATGATATTTTGCAAAGTTGATAAACTCTTTCATGCCATCTTCATACACTTTTGTCAACCGATTGGAAATCATCCATTATTTATTCATATTCATCCTATTTGATACAATAATATTAATATTTAACAAAATAATTACAAAAAATATGTTCAAAAAGATATGAGAATCCCTTGAACTATAATGTTTTATTATCCCACATGTGATCAATATGCATTATTGTAAACTGGTTATTTAGAGTTTCTCTAGAAACATAATACCTCTAGTCAAGAACTATGGTAATAAATTAATAGATTATATGATTTTCAATAGAGTTATTGTGGGTGGAAGGATTCATTATATGTGTTGTTATGGTTATTTGACTAGGGTGTCCATAAAGTGTCTCATAGAGTCCTTTAGTGAAGTGATTTTCTAGGATTTAGTGGAATTGTACTAGTAACAAAGTGGTGGTGCCATTGAAATGGGTAAAATTTTGATTGATATTAAATAGAGGAAGAACTACAACATGGAAAAAATGGCATACTAATCATGACAACAACCACAACACCATACAAACACACAATCATGCCCACAATCGCAACACCATACAAACCAAACAATCACAATTTCAGATTTTACAAAGCTTCCCTTATTCAATTATGTTTGTTAATTCATGGGTTATAACATAAGTTTTATCACCCTCAGGAATTCATTCATTAGTAAAATATACACAAATTACCAATTTTTGTATTTAAATGTTCAACAGGAACCAACCAACATGCAGTTCATTTAGTGCGAAAAAAAGGACCACCAACGACCACGATTTTCAGCAGGGCGTTTATCCTATACATTTCACATTATAAACATAAATATCAAACAATAATAACATATGAAAAGGAGGAAACAAATGATTAAGAGTAGAAAATTCACCACGAAGGTGTCGTTCAGTGTGCGGAAGAGGTGCCTTCACGGCAAAGGAGAGGCGTGCGACGGAGGGGATTTCCAACTGAAAAGAAAACATAAAATGAGAACTCATATGTTATACCTATCCAAAATAGGTCCAAGGAGATTTAGGAATGAGACATGTCTGGTTAAATAATTTTATTGGTCAATAGTGGGATTTTATTTTCCATCTATGATATCTGCTTCCTGTTTAATTATTTTTTGTGTATCTACTATTTTCCTAGATGTTCAACTTATGAATGGTACATATATTCTTTTTAGGAGAAAGATCAACTTAAATTTACTCTAATTTAGGGGTAAAATATTCCACATTAATTGTATCTTTTTTCCAGGGGATCGTTGTTATCCCGTAGGGATCATGAACGCCCTTAGGTTAGCGGAAAGTCTGGTCAGTTGTTGGTTATGATACCAGCATGGGTCGTATCATTACATTTCCAATTGTAATTAACCCATGTCCATTTAAATATAGGATTTGGGGGAGGGAAGACACTAATATATAGAATGATTAAGATAGGTAAAAATTATCCTAGTCTCTCCAATACAAGTGATGAAATATGAAACATACATTGGGTGAGGGAGAAGCACCCAAGAGGAGAGGAAGGGGAGGGTGGTGTAGTACGAAGGGGTTCTCGACGAGAAAAGGGGAAAAATCCAGTAAAACATAAAAGGTTCAAAGGGGAAGGGGGTGTCCTGTCTGGGGGGGGTAGGGGCCTGCAGGGGTGTGGGGGAGGGGTGTGGGTTGTCCAGGGAGGGGGGGTGGGCTACCCAGGTGGGGTGGGGTGGGGTGGGGTGGGGGGTATAGGGGTGTGGGGGAGGGGGTGTGGATTTACCTACCCTTAAGGTTAAAAGAAATCCACATTATCATTTCAACTAACATCATAATCAACCCCACTCCATGTATCATACCTATAAGGGTTCTAAAGGAGATTTCACAATTTCATATAGCCATGGTAAATATTTTCTGTGGGATAATCAATACAAACCAATGTACTCAACATGATATAATATTTAAAATAATCCTTGATATATCTCACACAACAACCTACCCACTGGTTATTCAATCACTAGTACCCACCAAGGCATCCCCCGAATCGAATGGTCAAGGGATAAATATCTTAGGAGAACACAAATACCATGGGTTATAAGATTTTATCTCCTTACCTTCCATGATCTAATGATCACTCTCTAATCTATTATCTCACTCGGTCCAGTGTGCCACCCTCCAAATATTATAGACATTCTATACAATGGTTTACACATATTCAGATCAATACCTAGTCTCCTAAGAGTCCTAAGACATCAATCAAGGGGGGGGGGTTTGAAATTAGTAAATCCAATGCATCTAGAATCATCCAAATTGAATACCTTTATAAATAAATGATCACCCAATCTAAAATTCACTAGAAAGAAACATCACCTTTCTATATCACAAGAACACCACATGTACAGAGAACTACCCATTAGTTAGAACAAAACAAAAATGGGAATAATTTCATCCTAAGGATTTTATAAAAAACCATTTCTCATAATGTCCCAAATGAACAAAAAAACATTTTAAGGCTGTGGATCCAAATAAAATGATTTAAAATATCTTCCAAATCAACTCTTAAGACCAATATTATGAATATAATTTTATAAAACCACATGGGATCCAAAAATCCAAAATAATAACATTTTTAACAGTGAAAGTCTATCATAATGCTTACAATATAACTCATATGGGTTAACACACCCTTGTAAAATCTAAAAACCCCTTTAGGACACTTCAAAAACATTACACACCCCAAATACGTTATTTAGAAATCAATAGGTGCAAAACTCCCATTTAAAAACCATTATATAGTACTGAATTTGAATTTTTAAAATATTTTCATGCTTTGAAGGCCACTTGGTAATTTTTCTATAGAATTGGTACTTAACCTATTCCATAATAAGGCTTAAAACCTCCTAGAAATCAATGTTATTCTATCATATGGAACATACATATAAACAAGATGGATGATTCTTCCTTCAATGAAAACTAGTAAACCAAGACACAATATGTCTTTATAAACCATTAAGGGTTACCAAGTAGAAGGGATCATGATGTAGGAGGGATCACGATGAAGGAGTGATCGTGGCGGAGGTAGCGGCGACGGAGGCAGCAATGACATAGGAGGAGGAGGACGGTCGTGAGGAGGAAAAGGCAGCGACATGGGAGGAGGAGGAGGAGAAGGATGAGGGGTCACAGCGGAGGAGTGGTCGGGTTCAGCTTACACGAAGGCTTGAACAGGTGCGAGAGAGGAGGGTCCTGTTAGAGTTCTTTTATAAAACCCATTGGAACCTTTATCAGTGCTAGTTAAAAGTGCTGATAAAGGTTTGTTTTATCAGCGCTAAAATAAAAGAATTGATAAAACATCTATTTATCAGAGCTATTATTTTAGCACTAATAAATACTTATTTTATAAAAGTATAAATTTAATAATTTATTTATATTAATATATATTCATTTAAAATGATATATATGATAAATATATATTTATTTATTAATAATTATAACTATAAATAGTATATATTTATAAAATATTAGTATAAAATTGTTAATATATATTAATAAAATTATAATTATAAATGTATTTGAAAATTATTTATATAAATCATTACAAATATAATAAAATATATTTATTATTTAAATATATTTAATGTAATTTTATAAATACATTTTTTAGAACATATATAGTTCATATGGAAATATTACGAATTAATCAATATATACCACATCATGTAATATACAAATGAACATTCTTTCATACATAACATATACGCATATATCCATTGACCAAATTCATTGGAAAACGCACATATATTTAATAATTTTAATTATAAATATATATATTAAAAAGGTAATATATATTTATCAATAAAATAAATATATTAAATATATTAAATATAATAAATATAATAAATAAAAAGAATTAATCTAATAAATCTCTAATAAATATAATAAATCCAATAAATCTAATAAATATATTTATTATTTAATGTAATTTATTATAATCTTATAATTATTTAATTATATATATATAATTATAATCTTAGAAATACTTTTTCAAGTAAAACATTATATATATATATATTTGAATTATTAAAAAATATATATTAAATATAAACAATTGTTTTTTATTTAATGTATACAAATACACATTATTTTTTTAATATAAATATAATAATTTTATATAAATTAATAATAAAAAATTCTATCAGCACTTGTTTTAGCGTTGATAAAGGTTACCTTTATCATCAATTTTAGCTAGCACTGATAAAGGCATACCCCTTTATCAGCACTTTCTGTTTAGCACTGATAAAGGGCAGCGCTTCCCTTGCCCTATTTTGTGGTAATGCACTACTTTATATCATTAATATATTATATAAATTATTAATATATATAATAACAACAAAAATATATATTATATATATTTTAAGTTGACAAAATATATTATTAGTAAATTTCATATTAATATAAAAAAAATTCATTATTATTAATATATTATATATCAATATATATTTATGCTACACATATATTTTTTTATTATATCTATTGAAACACCATTTATTGTTATATTGTTATATTTTTATAATATTATATTGTTATATTATTATATATTTATCTTTATATATTGTCAGTATATATTGTTATTATATATTGTTATATATTGTTATTATATTCTTATTTATTGTCATATATTCTTATTATAATGTTAAAAAACATATTGTCATATATATTATTATATATATGTTGTTATTTATTATTATACATTGTAATTTATTTATTGTTATGAATATATATATATATATATATTTCTAAATATATATATATACATATTTCTATATATATATATATATTGTTATATAGATATTTTTATTATATTGTTATACATATGTTGTTAAATATATATATATATATGTATTATTATTGTATTGTTATATATATATATATATATATTTATGTTATATATATATATTTATGTTTATTGTTATATATTTTTATTATTTATTATTATATATTTATTACTATATATTTTTATTATATGGTTATATATGTATTGATATATATATATATACATGTATATATATATTGTTATAGATTTATTTTTATATATATGTATATTATTTATTGTAATATATATATTATATATATTATATTGTTAATATATTATTTTATATAAATATTTTTATATATTTATTGTCATATATATTGCTATATAATTATTGATATATATATATATATATTTTAATTTATATATATATATATATTTATTTATTATATGTATATATTGTTATTATATTATTATATTACTATATATTTATTGGTATATATATATTATTATATTAATATATAATTTTTATATTTAATGTTATATATTTTTATTAATTATTATATTCTATTATATATAAATATTATTATATATTTTTATATATATATTTACTTATTGTTATATGTATATATTGTTATATATATTATTATCACTATATTGTTATATATATTATTATATATATATATATATATATTTATGATATATGTTTTGTTCTGAATATACACATGGTTATATATTCTTATATACATGTTGTTATATATCATTATATATATATATATACTTATTGTTATTTTTATATATTCATATTTATATATATATATACACTGTTTTCTATTATTATATATATTATTATTATATATATATGTTATATGTTGTTATATATATATTTGTTATTTATTTTTATATATTTTTATATATTTATGTTATATATATATATATTTATGTTGTATTTATAAAAATATATATATTTAGGATTTATCTATGTTTATATTGTTAATAATAAAAAATAACAATAAATTATTAATATATTATAAACATATATATATATACACTGGCACACATAAATATTATTAGCTACATTTTCTAAAAAATATGGATAAATTAGCCATGTTTTTAAGAAAATATTGCTAAATTTAAAATTAAAAACATTTTAAACTATTGCTAAAAAATGATGCTAATTTAGCCACGTTTTCCAAAGAAACATTTCTAAATTCCACAATAGAAACGATTTTAGAAAACATAGCTAAAAATGTAGTTAAACATAACATTTTTGTAGTGCCATCATTTAATTAAGGGAGTTGAACATTATCTTCCAACACATAATAGTCAACATACACTACAATAAAATATTCCCATTGGGATTTCAAAATCATTGAACACTTTAATGATTATTATATGTTCTTATAGTCCTAAATGTATTAACCTATTGATTTATAACAGAAGTAAACCATGTGGAAGGCATGGCAATGAATAAAAACATGATATAAAATATCATATATCTATCAGAAACCTTGATAGATGCCTATCATATACAATGATATAAGCATTTTAAAGACCATATTGCGGGATAAAACTCATTGGATATAAAATGAATAAGACATCCTTAATTTAGTTCATTTCCAATAGTAGAAACAATGAATGACTAGAACTATTTTGATACACTTTTTATCTTATATGTAAAACATAAACTCTAACTGAGATCATTTAGAATTGATGTAATACATTGTAATGAGATAAACTCTAAGAACACACCCTTAATCATTCACAAGTATTTAATGATATTCTTGAACTTGATGTAGTGGCATTCAAGTGGATGTGATTAGTATTTCAAACTTCTTGAGGCCCACATATAGAAACATTGACTGAAATACCAATAATTTTATAAAAAATCATCACCCTTATATATTTTCGAATTTGAAATATTTCATGTACATACAATTACAGAAAAAAAATAACAGACTCACTAACATACTAGTATACACAACATCTTTATACATCATGAGTAAACTCATTTTACAGAGCACATTGTGAGACTAATTCATTCAATATCTTAGGTACATTTATAATTTATTATAATTGATATTCATATGTTTAAAATTTTTCCACTATTTTTAGATATATATTCCTTCTCATTAAAAATGTTTTGATATATTATAACAACTCATCATTACTTTAGAATATTTAATAAATAAAAATATTTAATTTTATGATCAAAATGAACACCATATGTATACATAAAACTCTTAAATATTTATAAAAAATAAATTTGGAAATTCCCAATCCATATCTCAAATGTTGTATGGATACACTATCATTAGACATCAAACTAATTTATTTTAAATGATTTAATATTGTCTAGGTCAGACCCTTGGTAATCTATCAAGGAGATTTAGAGGTTTAAAGAGTTAATTTTAAATAAGTTTTTTTTAAATAAACTAAAAGTGGGGGTGGGCACATGATTCAATTTCAAATATGAAAATTATGACAACTTGAAATGAATTTGAGAATTTGGTAAAATAAGAGTTGGATTAAAGAGAGATTTGAGGAAGTAATCATTCAAATTTCACTACACATCTTGTATATTTACTTGTTCTTAAAAATTTATTAGTTTTTGTGAAATTACATGGATTAGGTTTCATCATTATTATGATCAACCTTTAACACCTTAAAATAATACACTTAGACTTAAACCATGGAATAATTATCATTTATCCACGATCAATACCATGTGCATGAATAGGGTCTACCAATGTACACTAATATCTTAGTTTTATGAGAAATAAAAGGTTTCATATGTTGTATAATTTTAAAAATAAAAGTTTCCCACTCAAAAATAATACAACCAATCACGCGAAAAAGAGAGTTCTTTTCAATTAAACCACCAAAACACAATGCTATATTCATAACTATATCAAGATAAAAATATGTTAATTGTTTTACAAACTTAAATACACTAAACTAGTAGCTAAATAGTGTATCAGAACCACCTTTCTAATCATTTATCTACCTAAAGTTCCCTTAGGATGTTGAATATTCTTTTATGGGTGATGGATTTTATAAGTGTATGATTTTGGAGAAACCCTTAATGAATTGAATTGATTTAGGGAAATTATGATTTGATAAAAATTAAGACATGGTCAAAATGGAATTGATCTTAAATCAATAGTTGGGTTACTGTCACTAATACCTTTCAATACTATGGTGTGATGTGTAAATAATATTTATGTTTAATGCTTTCTATGATTAAAATCTTGAAGAAACTCATTCATGAGTTTTGGAAGTTTCTTCATGTTTTATTTATTGAAAGCATACTCATGAATATGTTCATGTCTATTTGAAGTTGAGTGAAGAAGCAATGAAACTATATTTTTTTGAGTTGAATTGTATCACATAATGAAGAGTATATTCCATGTCACAATTAGTATTTCATAATATTAAAACAAAATCCACGTAAGAGGAATCCTTACCATACTAGTCTAGTGTAAAAGTAAATTTGTTGTGCTGGATGGATGGCTGCACTGTGAAGATAAATAACTTGATGCAACAGTCCCATGTAAGAGTAAAGTGAAGATAAGTAAGATTAACTTATTTATTACCATTCCATAATAGGTATCATTATACTACAATGAGTGGCTTTGTGAGGAATTCAAAATAGGATGACACTAAATTTATTATTCTATGAGAATTTTATGTCTCACTAGAATGAGGAGTTGAAGGTATCACACTGTAAGAACTATAGTCATGCCACAATATATCCTTCATATATAAAATTATATATGAGGAGATATGGGATCCACACTTTTAGTAATAACACCATACTGTGATTGTGTTCTAGGATCTTAGGTTTCACTTTCCATATCTATCAGATCTATCCATCATGGTGTGAGAAAATATTCCATGTTTAAATACTTATTAGATATATATATATATATATATATATAAGGAGGTCACATTCAAATCAAGAAACTGGGATATTTTGATGAAACTCCAAGTTAGACTACCATTTTATCAAGGAAAGTTCCAAGGAAGGTTTGACTAAGAATTGAGTATAATAAAAAGGGTGCACATGAGATCCAAATTCAGAATACACTTTAGGAAAAGGGATGTATATATTGATCAATTATTGATTATTGAAAATTATTTATTGTACTTGGGATCCAATTCCATCACCCTAATCATTTTTTTATTCTTATTGATAATAAAATAGGAATGTGGGTAGTAACATTGTAATCATTGCCTATAGGCAATTATCCACTTAATAATAAGATTAGGTGAACCTTATATTCACCCTTGTGTTGTGTGATTTCTTTATAACTCACTCTGTCATCAATGTATAATCATATTTAGATCTCTATGAACTAACCAGTGATGTAAAATCATTGATTGAAAGTTGGTATTTTAGGTTAACAACTGATTCACCCCCTCCAATTGCTGGTTTAATCTCCCCCAGGACTATCATTTGGTATCAAAGCATGCTATTTTCAAGGATTATTCTTATTTCTTGTTTAATAATTTTCACTTTGTATGAGGGAAGGTTGTATTTATATAAATTTAGAATCTTAGGAAGCTATTATTTTCTTTTTTAACATAGCAAGACTAGGTACTCTCCCATAGTTCTGATTTTTCCCCACTTCTTATATCTTTGATTGATGAGATCTATAGAGTCAATGAACAATGTAAAAAAGGAGTTATTATATTTAATATAAAGGGATTATATTAATATAGAGAGGGGTAATTTCAAATCTTGTATTACTAGGCTTAGAATATCATAATATCATCAAAAATCGTGTAAATATTACTGATATTCAGACATGATGTGGCCTTATTTACACATAGTTTCCCTCGATTCTCGTTTTGGCACTATTTCCCTTATAGTGGAACCATTGCATCCTTTCACTACTACTCGCACACACCATTTTTCCCTACTTCCACCAGTGTTTCCTCCCCTACATCACACCACACTGGTCTCACCAACACAAAAGAACTATGGCACTGTTACTCCTTCATTCACTGCTCCTTTTCTGCATCACGCCAAACCGGTACCACCACTTTCCCCCTACCTCAAGCATTCCTTCTGTCACTGCAACTCCCACCATTCATATCCCCATATTCCGTCGTTTTGTCACTATCAAACATCGATCCCCCCTTCCACCCAACCCCAAACTACAAGATCCATATGGGATTCCACTGATGAGGCTATAACCGGTCAATGATTCCCCGATCACCATACCCGGGTCCGCTGAAGGAAAATTTGAGGAGGTACCTTTCCACCACTGTTCGTGAAATAGATTTGCACTATAGGAGGGGATGAAATGAGAATAGGGACAATGCCTCGCCTATACACCGAGACAACTTCTATGAAGAAATCATGATGTTGCTGTCGTGCAGTAGGGAGAAGGAGCCACAGAACCCTACACGTGATGTAGATCTGCCTCGCACTGCTGCTGAGTTAGGAGGAGGCTGAATTGAGCCCCTATATTCGACCATTGCTATGTTGCAGTGAATAAAGGGAGTAGTGCCACCAAATCTATAGGAGATACCAAGATCGCTTGAGTGCCACCGCAGAAACCTTGCACTAGACCTGCTTCCTTCAAGAAGAAGGAACTTGATAACCCCCTTTCTCTGTGCACCGTGGAAGGAGATGATGAGTTTTTTTGGGTTTTATAAAAAAAAATTGGGAATGGGGATCAAGGTTCACGTAATTTTAAAAAATGGGCCTTCGATTCATGAACGGCGTTCACGCATCCTTCACCATGGAAGGATGCGTCAACAATGTTCACGCATCGTTTCCCCCATAGAATATACGTGAACCCCGTTCACGCATCCTTCAGCTAGTCTGTGAATGATGCGTGAATGGGGTTCACACATCCCTCCGCATCGATGATACGTGAACGAGGTTCATGTATCTGAGCCGCGACAGGGATGCGTGAACCCCAGTCACCCATCCTTTGCAGAACAGCTTAAGGATGCATGAACGGGGTTCACGCATCCCACCAATAAAGTTTATAAAAGGAGCCCCCCCCCCTCAAAAACTATTGTTCTCCTCTGTATTTTGTTGCGGAGCCCTGCATAAATTATTTCTCAACAAATATTTGCTGCTTTTATAGAGGTAAAATTTCTATTTAACATTTTAATTGTTTTAATTTTGTTTATTTATTTCATTTGTATGATTAATTGTGTGTATGAATTATTTATTTCATATGATATGCATATGTGTAATGTTTTTTATGATTTAATTTTCTAGATTTTGAATGTTTGTATGATTTAATTTTTTGAATGTATGTTGGATAAATATTGAATGTTTTATGTTATGTCTAAAATGTTGAATATTTAGGAAAAGTAATTTATGTTAGAGAAGTTTATTTTAATGAATGGTTTTGATGTAAGTGTAAATTATACTACTTTTATTTATTAGTAATAATATTTTTAATCAATAAAGTAGAAAATATATTTAATTGTATTTTGAAAAGTAGAAGAATGACCAAAAAACATTACAATTTCATAAAATATGTTTTGAGATCAATGATTTATTGCATTCATCCACAGCAGAGCAGCCATCTAATTCTTATGTTGGTGAGTGTTCCATACAGCTTCCACTATCCTTAGATGCAGGCCAGGGTATAGGCGGTGAGACTGTACATCCACTGCCTGTCACAAAGGAGGATGTGGAGGTGGATGTCGATGAGGATGCACAGCATATGCCAGAGCACAGACATAGACAAACACGGTGAGGGCGCATCCAATATACGCCTGGCTGTGGGACAGAGGAGCATCCACGTCAGAGGCGTAGATTAGGTTGATATTTTATTTATGATACATTTTTTTTGTTTCTTACTGTTATCATTTACAGACTTCTATTATTTCTTTAATAAGTGTCTTACTGTTATCAAATTATCTACCAATATATATATATAATAAATAATATTATTAAATTAATTAATAAATATTAATTATATTAATTATTTTGAAATCAAATAGATTCTATATGAAAAGATACATGAACTTGAAGAAATATTGAAAAATATTATTGATCTCAATTATTTAAAATTAGATGTAAAGTCATAGAATATCATGGAACACGATTATTTGTTTAAAAAATTTAAATTGTATGAAGAATAATTTGAATGAATAATGGATATTTGTGAAGAGTATATGATTATGATTGAAGATCAGAATAACTAAAATATGAATTAGAAGTTCTTTTGGCCAATTTTGAGAAGATACATATTCAGAATTTATAAAAGGAAGCAATTTATACTGGTACACAATCTTCAATGGAGGATTCTATTGTTAAAATACCTTCATCATGTAATAAAATTATGGATATTATGAAAAAGATTGAATTCATATTCTTCCAGAATAAGAAACAACCCTTAAGAGGGTTAAGATTGCACCATCCATGAAAACTAATAAGGTAAAAAATCGACACAAAAATCTAAATTTAATGCGAAGGGATCTCTTCTAAACAATATAAATTAGAAAAAATGTTCAGATGTACAATCATGAATACTATCAAAACAGGACCAACTCCATTGATAAAGAAGAAGGTCAACATTGATGAATTTTAAGAATATATGTTAGCATATCCAAGACAATAAGTATAAAGAAGATATCATCATGGTTATATCATGTTTTGGTATCCTTAAAAATAAGTATTGAAGAAGATCATCCTTGATCAAGTTATATAAGTTTTCAAATCTTGACATTCATAAGACATGATAAATTCAAGTGTATTCTATGTATTAGAACATCTTTAAAACCATTATTGGAAAAATTCACCATTATAAATATGTTTATGAGTGTTTCCCTTGAGGGGGAGATAAATTAAGAAATATGAAATTACTGCCAGAATTAGTATATAAATTATAATCAAACCTAATTACTATAGAATGTTCAGGAAGATAATGTTAATGAAAGAGGAATGTTTTTCTAAATCCCTCTTCCTTTTTTAACAAAAAAATAAAATGAACAAGAAGAGGTTGTAATTCAATTAATCAAATACATACGAAAAGTTTAAGTATGAATACGCTCAAAGGCCACTTATCCTTCTTTTTTGCATTTGAATATTTTTGATCTATTTGTTAAAGTTAGGGCATGAGTTTTAGGTTGATTATTGAAATAAAAGTTACATATCACATTTAATATCTTCATCCTGAAATAAATTTGGATTACCCTTGATGATAAGTGCATAAGTTCTTGTTTCATGTGGTATCATGATCAGCTGGTAGAGGATGACATTATTTCCCAAATCGAGCAGTGCACCAAAAATATCTATTAATAATTATTTAATGAATATCTAATATTCATGAATATTTATTAATAATTATTAACATTATTTTAATATTTTCTATTATTTAATTGATATTTATTAATATTTCTTAATTTTTACTTTAAGTTTATTAGTTTGTAATTACTATTTATAAATATTGACAAATATTTTGTTTATATTTATTACTATTTTATTTATATGTTAAATTAATATTTATTGATATCATATTGCTTTTTTTTATTTCATCTCTCTGTGGGATGCGTGAACCCCATTCACGGATCCTTCCTCCAGGGAGGATGCGTGAACGAGGTTTATGCATCTCAGAACCCTTTTTAAAAATATTGAAAGTCCTATCCCTTTTTTTAAAAAAAAATTTAAAAACCTGTTTAAAATGAAAACCTAAAGATGATGGGTGGGGGATGAACTTAAAAAAAAGTAAAAAAAACTAAACTAAGTTATAAAATTAATAAAACAAATATATTAATATTAATAGAATAAAATTATTAAACTAATTAATTAAATATAAATATATAAAACTAAAATATTAATAATAATTTATAAATAAAATTAAAATAACTGATCAAATTAAATTTAAGATAAATACATTAACAATAATAATAATAATAGACATATTAAATTAATTAAAATAAAAATTAATAATATTATAAAATAAATTAAATAATTAACTTAATAAAATAATAAACTTTCAATATTAAAATAATAATATTAATTATAATTTTTTTTAAAAGTTATAAATATACAAACTTTAATAATAACTAGATTAATAATAAATAACTTATAATAATTTAATGGTGTATCTAACTAATTATTTAAGTTTATTTTCATTTTTATTAATAATGTTTTAACTATTATTTTTACTCTTTTTTTCAGTGTAGGTTCAAAAAAGATACGGAATCCCAACCAGGTTCACTCCAAAAAAAATGTTCTAGAGTTAGTTATGAGGGAGAAATTAAAGTGATGTGTAGTTTGTGAAAAAAACGCACGTGTGTTATACGAAGATAAAGAAAACTTGAAATCAATGGAAAATAGGGGGTTATGTGCAATAGATGACATGAAGTTTAAAAGGGAGAAAATAGAGCAGCGAGTGAGGAGAGACTGGTCATTTATCACACAAATCATGATTCATCTCTCATAGAAAGAGTGCAGTAGATTCTAGAGACTTCTTGGAGAACCTCTTCGTGAAGCAGTGTAGCACCATAGTTCATAGGGGAGTTCCCTCTCTCCCCTAATTCTTCCCAATTCCATATATTTTAATCTAATGTTTTCAATTTCATCAATTAATATGATAGTTAAATCTTCTATTTTGGGGGAAATTCTAGTTCTGTTGGTTATATTTTATCATCCATTTCACATACCATTTTAATGTGTTCAGAATTGATTGGATGGATCAATTCTAAATTCATTCAACTATGTCGTTCCATTAGAATTCAATTTTTAATCCCATAATCGTTCGGTGTGAATGATCATGGATACATTTTATAAAAGATTTTAATTAAAAACGAAAACTTCAAAACTAAAGGTGAGTATGTTATGTTGTTTTTTTCAAATCAGAATCCTATAGTTGATCCTTCCTTGGAGTGGACATCTCCAAGATTGATTAATCTGAGTGACTTATCTCTTGGTGAGGGAAATAAGCGAGTCTTTTTATTAGTATTGTTTTCAGTCATACTTGTGAAAAGGAAATATTTTAAACCAGTAAAATAGAGTTTTTCCTCGAGCATTTAAATTCGATTGTTCATTTATCAGCGTTATATCTTTTTTTTTTTGCTTGTAGTTTTCAAACTAATTCATGTTTCATCATAGTTTAGAACAAAAATACCAAAAAAATGTGGTGTTACTTTACATCCTTATAAAAACATAAAAAAATATAAAAGGAAAAAAATTAAAATATATATATATAATCCACTCCCACTGCTGACAATAGTAGGGTTCATATAAATTTTTTTTGGCCACCATCCTTCTCTGTGGGTTCAACCCTACTCCAGACATATACAGTAGTAGTAGGAAAACATAAAATTTAAACTTTTACCCAATTTCAACGATAGTTTGGAATTAGTTTTTGGTGTTATTTCTAGGGAAGGAAAGATCCATTACTTTTCAAAAAAAAATCAAAAAAATTCACATAAAAATACACCAAAAAATTGGAAAATTTGAGAACTACTTAAAAATTTTTAGTTATGTCAATTTCTGTGTGTTAATGTGTTGTTACTATACAATACTTAAATTTTCTGTTACTTTTTTCCGGTTTAGTTCTATTGTTTGCTGCATTGAACTATTGTTCTAAATTTAATTATTATTACACATTTAATGAGTAGAAGAACCTCGACTGTTAGTCTAGAGCCCCTGAACAAAAAAATATACAAACATCTTATTTCTCTTAAAAAGAAAAACAAATTTGAAATGGAAAATTTAGATAATAGAGTTCCTTCGCCTCATGACTTCCAAAACCATCCATAACTCTTAGAGAATGAGAGGCCTAGGATGAGGAAGTTCCAACTCCATAAAGTTTTAAGTAATGATTCTTCAAAACTACGAGCTAAAATAGTCGCACATTTAACTACTTCCTGCATTTAATGGGATCTATAATGAGAACTCTCTTGCCTTCATTAGAGACTTCTATAACACTGTGCAGTAGTTACCTCTTTTAGGACTTACTGAAAATGATCTTAGAATGAGATTCTTTACCTTTTTTCTTAAAGAGAATTCTAGGAACTAGTTTCTAAGGTTAGATAAGAACATTTTTGAAAAATGGGATCAGGTGTACAACTCATTTATCATGAAATTATTTCCCTAAATACGTAAGGGTGAATTGAGAACAAAAATCACTAGTTTTTATTAAGAGGATGGAGAATCTTTTCATGAAGCTGGGGATAGATTTAGGGACCTTCTTAGGTAGTGTACCCATAATCAACTCCCATACCACATTCTCATGGATACCTTCTATGAAGGGATATCCTCCTCTGCTCATAACTTAGTGGACCAAGCTGGTGGGGGTAACTATAATGATAAGACTGATGCAGAACTAAGACAAATATTTAATAATCTTTCTTTAAATTCACAACATAAAAATTCAAGAAGAAAAAGAGTCAATATAAATGTTAATGTTAACTCTGGTTCAATGATTGAAAATCAAGCACAACATGATGAAATCACTGACCAACTTCAATCTTTAATAAACCAGAATTCAAAACAAACTATTAATCAATTGGGATATCAAATCAATAACCAATCTTTAAGTGAATAGTGTTCCCATTGTGGAATGTTTGGGCATACTAAAAATTTATGTCCTAACTTTGATATGCTATCCCAACAACAAGAAAACTATAATTTTGTCAATTATGGTCTAAGGATGCCTCTTAAAGAAGATCCATTTTCAAAAAATTACAATCAATTCTATAGGAACCATCCCAATAGGTACTAGAAAGATCAAGGAATGATAAAACAAACCACTACCCCTAATTACATAAACCAACCAAGAAAAAACTTTCAAACCCAACAAAGGGGAGAATCTTCAAACTCTCAATTTAATAATGATAACCTAATGTCTTCTAAGTTAGATTTAATTTTGAATAAAATTAACTCTCAAGAAGAAATATTCATGAATCAATTGAATAAACATGAAACCAAATATGAATCTGATAAAATGAAAAATGACATTAGAATGCAGAATATGGAAACATATCTTGGCCAATTAGCTAGAGATTTGAATTCTAAGGATAAAGGTAGGTTGATTAGTACAACTGAACTTAATCCTAGGGAGAATATCATGGATGTAGTCACAAAGAGTGGGATGAATACTCAAATTTTTTCTAAAAAACACACTGAATATATCCAAAATGAAAAACTGCTTGAATCTGGAAATAGAAATATGTTTTTTACCAAATCTAGAAATCAATATAAAACTATTTTAAATAAAGAGAATCTGAATTTTTCACCTGAAAAACATGATTAAAATTATTATAAAAATCAAAAGAATAAAGGAAAGTAAAAATTTGATGAAGAAATGAGGGAAATTACTACTGTTATGAGAAAGTTTTCCCCACCCATCCCATTCCCTGAGAAACTTAAACCACAAAATAACACCAAGGCTGAACTTATTCTATTCTTTGGTCTCCTTACCAAACTTCAAGTGAACGTTCCTTTCATTCAAACCTTAATTAAAATCCCATTTTACTTGAAATCTCTTAAAAAATTATTTCAAATAAAAAACACTTGAAGGATTTTCTACCTACAGCTTCATTGAAGAGTGTAGTGATGTGCTCCAAAAGAAATTACACCCGAACTAAAAGACCCAAGTAGCTTTGTTATCCCCTACACCATTGGAAATTCTGATAATATCACTTGCCTTTTTGATATAGGTACTATTATTAACCTACTCCCATACTAATTGTTATAATAGTTGAGGCTGAGTGATCTTCAACCCACCACATTCATACAACAGTTAGCTGACCGGTCTTTCACTAATCTTGGGGGTAGGGTAGATGATTTTCTAGTTAGGGTCGGGAAACTATTTCTACCTGTATAATTTTTATTTTTTGATATAGAGTGTGATCAAGACGTTACCGTAATCTTGTGTAGGCCCTTCTTGGACACATGTGTTGATGTAATTGATGTGTCTAAAGGTCAAATTATCTTTTAAAATTGGATAACAACAAGAAGAGTTTATTATGTTTAAAAATTTCAAAGGACCAACTTTTTCTAAAAACTGTTCAATTATAGAGTATTTGGAAGATGAAAACTCAAATGGAAACTTAGAAGATTATAAAAATCAATCCTTTATTGAAGAAATAAATTTGGAAGCTGAAAATTATTATTTGCTAGTTTCAAAATTTGAAAATTCTTCTCAATCACTAAATCTGGAAAATTTTACAGATCTGGACAACTATCTAGTTTATACTACAGGATAGTCCTTTGTTTATGAACTTAGGAGATTTTTGAGAGAATTTGATCTTTTTTCTATTAACACAAACACTACTAATCACTTTGATGATATTGATGGAGATCAGTTGAGACAAATTGATGATTCTTCTTTAATAAATCTGTTAAAATCTAATCTGGAAAATTTGGACAGTGAGCTATCCACTTTGGATAGCAGCTTTGTAAATTCTAAATCTGAACATGATATAGAAAATATTTCATCATCAAATACACCTTACAAGAGATATGTTTAAGATTTTGGACCTCATAGGCCCAAGAGTCTTCCATAAAATGTTGAACCATCCATTATTGAACTTAATACACTTCCTTCATATCTTAAATATTCATTTTTGTTGATAATTATACTTTTCCTGTCATCATTTCTGCTGAGCTTAATTAACATTCATAAAAAAGATTTTTGAATGTGCTTAAAAAGTTTAAATCTTTCATGGGATGGAACATAGATAATATGAAGGGTATTAGTCCATCATTCTACATGAACAAAATTCATATAGAGCCTGACCATAAGACTAGGGTAGAGTGTCAAAGAAGATTGAATCCAAACATGAATGAATTTGTGAGAGAAAAGTGATCAAACTGCTAGATATTGAAATAATTTACCCCATCTCTGATATCACTTGGAATAGTCCAGTCCAAGTAGTCCCTAAGAAGGCATGTTTCACTATTATTAAAAATAAAATGAATGAAGAAATCTATGTTAGGAAATCCACAAAATGGGGAGTTTGTATTCATTATAAGAAGCTTAATGAAACCACAAGGAATGACCATTTTCCAATGACCTTTCTTGATCAAATGCTTGAGATTCTTACTGGAAATGAATTGTTTTGTTTCCTGGATGAATATTATGGTTACAACTAGATTCATGTAGCTCTAGAGGATCAGGATAAGACTACTTTAAAATGCCCCTTTGGGATATTTTCCTACTGGAGGATGCCCTTTGGGTTATGTAGATCCCAAGATACCATTCCTCCAATGGCCTGAAAGCCTTCATTTTTATTGATTTTTGATAATCTACCTTTCAAGGGGTGAGGTAGAACCCTTAAAATTCCCATAGGTGTATGTATTACATGCCCCATAGGACTTAGAGAAATTTATTTTCCCATAGGCTTCAAACGTTACATACAACCCAGACTAACTACTTAGAACTACTCCTCCCTAGCATCTTCATCGTGAAATCAGCTCTCCACCTTCGCATGGTTGTTCGTCTAGTCATTCCCATGCATGTACAGGGTTTTCCCGATGTCAGCTGTCATACCCTCTCATTCTTGTAATCCATTTAGCTTCTGCTGTGGTGAAAGCTCCTTGCTCATCCTTCTTTTAGATCTTGTTTCTCGTAGGTCGTCTAGTTTTCATATGCCCTTAAGGTGGCCCAAAGGCCTTGAGGTGGCCCAAAGGCCTTACTAACCCAAAGGCCTAGGTGGCCCGAAGGCCTTAAAGGACTCAGGGACCAAATCGGTGGCTCGAAGGCCCAAACAGGGGCATATTTCTGGATGCTATAGTGCCAAACATTACCTGCTACAATACTGCACAGTTCCTACTACAGTACTGCACAGTTTCTGCTACAGTACTACACAGTTCCTACTATAGTACTACTACAGTACTCGGAAATAATGTCTCCACCTGGATTTGATCCCGGGTCTCCCGGATGCACTTGTAGAGTCCTTACCAACTAGGCTAAGGCTCATGTGCACCCGAGAAACCATTCAAAGGTGAATATTGGCTATTTTTTCTAACATGGTTGAGAAGATCATTGAGGTGTTCCTAGATGATTTATCAATTCTGGGTAGTACATCTGATACTTGTTTAGAAAATATAGAGGTAGCTTTGGAGAGATTCATTGAAACCAACCTTGTGCTTAATTTGGAAAAATGTTAATTCATGGTCACTAAAGGTATAGTATTTTGTCATAAAGTGTAAAATAGAGGTTTGGAAGTTGATACTATAAATATAGAATTCATTCAAAAACTACCACCTTTTGATGATGTAAATGGTTTTAGAAGTTTCTTAGGGCATTCCAGTTTCTAATGGAGGTTTATAAAAGAAATTTCCAAAATAACCAAGCCCTTGTGATCTTTTCTAGTCAAGGATTCACCTTTCAATTTTTATGAAAAATATTTGAACTCTTTTAATATTCTTAATGAAAAAAATCACTACATCACCTATCATCACTTCACTGGATTGAAAACTTCCTTTTGAACTTATGTGTGATGCGACTGTTGGAGCTATCCTTGGACAAAGGAGAGATAATAAATTGCATGAGGTATACTATGCTAGTATATTTCTAGATGAGTATCAAATAAATTATACCACCACTAAAAACGAATTGGTAGATATTGTTTTTTATATAGAAAAGTTTGGACATTACCTTTTAGTCTCTAAATTCATCATCTTTATAGATCATTCTGCTTTGAATTACTTGTTGTATAAGAAGGAATCCAAACCTAGACTAAATAGATGGATTTTGTTGTTACAAGAAGTTGATTTGGAAATAAGGGACAAGCATGAAGATGAGAACTTAATTGAAGACCATTTATCTAGGCCTCCTTACACCCATTCTGAAGATCCAAGGGAGATCAATTCTTCCTTTCTTAATGAAAAACTGTTCACGGTGTCAATCAGGCAGTCTGCATGCTATGCATATTTTGCTAATTTCCTGGAATTAGGAGTCTTTCCCAAAAATATGTCCAATAACCAATGGAATAAATTTATTTATAAGATTAAGTATTGCCTTTGGGATGGCCCTTTTCTGTTTAGGAGGTGTGCTGATGGGATTCTTAGGAGGTGTGTGCTAGAGGAAGAGATACTACATATTCTAGAGATCTGTCACTCCTCACCTTGGGAAGGTCACCATGGTGGTGAAAGGAAAACTCAAAAAGTACTCCAGTCTCGTTTTTATTATCCCACCTTTTTAGGATTATAAGAGTATTGTGGTTGGCTGTGATAGGTGCCAAAGGTTAGTCAATGTTGGTAGGAAGTAGGAGTTACCCCAAAAAGGTATTTTTGAAGTATAATGTTTTTTTGTTTGGGGTTTAGATTTCAGATTTCATGAGTCCATTTCCATCATCTTATGGGAATTAGTGCATTTTAGTTTTTGTAGATTATGTTTCAAAGTGGGTAGAGGTAGTAGCATTGCCCAAAAATAAAGAAAATAATGTTATTAGATTTTCTAAAAGGAATATCTTTTCAAGATTTGGAGTCCTAAAATCAATTATCACTGATAATGGAACACATTTTAAGAACTAAACATTTAAGGATTTGATGGAAAAGCATGGTTGTGTTCATAAGACTGGTACTCCTTTTCATCTATAATCCAGTGGAAAAATGGACATTTCTAACAGAGAACTAAAACAAATTCTTGACAAAACTATTTAAAATTCTAGGAATGAATGGTCTCTCAAATTGGTTGAAGCTTTATGTGCATATAGAACTGATTTTAAGACCCCAATAGGAATGTCTCCATATAGGATATTGTTTGGAAAGTGCTGTCATTTTTCTGTGGAGTTGCAACACAAGTCCTATTGGGTAGTTAAGGCTCTGAATTTTGATTTTAAGAGTGCTAGTGAGAGGAGATTTCTTGAGCTAAGTGAGTTAGATGAGATAAGGAGAGGGAGTTATGATAATTCAATAATATACAAAGAGTGGACTGAAATATTTTATGATTCTTTCATTAATAACAATGAGTTTAAACCTGGAAAGAAGGTCCTTATCTTTAATTCAAGACTCATAGTTTTTCATAGAAAACTGATGTCCAGGTGGTCTGGACCTTTCACTGTTTTTAGAGTGTTAAATAATGAAGCTGTTGAAATTTTAGGTGAAGAGAACAAACCCATTTTGGTTAATGGGTAGAGAATCAAACTATATTTTTATGGACATCAAAAGGATTGGATGCCTTCACTTTGCTTGAAAACTGTTTCTAAATAAACTCTGGTTGAAGACTTTAAATTTAGCACTACATGGGAGGAAACCCATGGTTCTTATTTTTTTATTTTCTTTGTTTCAATTTTTTACTTTGAATAAAAAAAATTTCTTGATATTGTTCTGGATCTGTGTTTTTCTAGATATGTGTACTTTTCCTGCCCACTTCTTGTTTTCATTATTTGAATGATGCTTCTGACGGTGTTTCAAAGGATCATAATATTCCATTGTTCTTCAAATAATTTGGAGTTAATCCTTGATTATTTCTGGTCAAACATACTCAAGGAAGTTCTTTATATTTTTAATTCTGTTTTTTTTCTCTTGTTTACTTAGAAAAATTCTTCTCTATATGTATGATGCTGAAAAAATTCTGCTTGTGCTAAAAAATCTGTTTTATATTCTGTACCATTGAAAATTGTGTTGTCTTGTTTTATATTGTTTGAAAAAATTCTATTATATACCACTTTGCTGAAAATTTAATTTCATTAATATTAAAACCCACTTCACTAATTGAAACTAAGTGTAGGGGGGATACATGTAGGCTGGCTATTTGTTAATTTTTTTACTGAATCTTCTTATATCTGTTGGGTGTTAAGTATGCATTTGTACTTCCTGATTGTAAATCTATTTGAATCATATTTTTTGAACTTACTTTCACCCTTTTTACTATGCACTTACATATTACAAATGATACAATTTTAACTTAATTGAAAATCTTATCACTAATATAAATTTTAATGAATGTCTTTGGATAATAAACCTACTGTAAAATAATATTTGTGAAAAAAATTACTTTTGAACTTCAATGTGACTTCTTAAAACATGTCATCTATCTACATAATTGAAAATTAGTTTTGAACTTTAATTTTATAATTTTTCTTATCCACATTGGAATTAAACTTGGGGTACAAATTTTGGGATTAAGTGTTGGGGATGGGTTCAATTCATAATTGAGATAAAATGTGCTTAATTGAAATACCTTTGATTCCCACTACCACTTCAGACTTTTTTTTGTAAAAAATTGTCATTTTTTTCAAAATTCTTACAAAATTTAAGCATTATATTGTAATTCAATTGAGTCTTGCTTAAGGGAAATATCTTTCTGGTAATTTTCACTTTCTTGAATATAAAATTGATGTGGGTGATCGATTACTGAGTGAGAATGCTTAGTGATTTTATGAAAATTTGTTTTAAGAACTGCTTTTGAGAGTGATATGGGTTATATTTTTATGGAATTGAGATCATAGGTCTTGGAACTGGAAGTTTTAATTTGATCTTAGGGGAATCAATTTATTTTAATTATTAAAAAATTAATCACCTTAGTGAGCCAAAATAAATGGTTTTTATATAGATATTTTTAATCCAAATTAATTTGGGAATTTGGGATCCCACGGTGAATCTCTAAGACACTAGATGGTGGGATCATTTCTGTTTACTATAAGCCCTCTATACACTTTGAATAAGTGCATTGCATAGTGCTTTGATCATGTTACATGGCTTGGGAAAAACAAAAATAAAGTGTCTAGGGTCAAAAATGAGTTCATTAGGGTGGGGGAATGATGAACGCCAAATGAAGAAGGGGACAATTGATTCATATGGGAGTTATTTAGGTTGTATCAATAAGGTGATTCGATAAAAAATTGGACCCTAGGAGTGAGTCAATGTAAAAATTTCCTTTTGTTAAGTTTATAAATCCACATTTATCTAACCTGTAATCACTCTTATAATTAGAACCTGATCTTGAATTGAAATGAGTCATTAGACAGGTTCTTATATGAGGCAGGACATCTTCATTGGTGGACGATTCATTATTCTTTTGATTACCTTTAGGAGTTTTAAATTAGGTAAGACATGATTTGATAATTTCTTTTAAAAAGCATTTTTATAGTTCATATCCTCTACTCTTAATTGATAAACATGTTACTATTTGAACTAAATCATTAAAAAATTCTATTTTTCAATGTTAATAAAGCATTATATTGTTTGAGGACAAACAATATTTATGTGTGGGGGAATTTGATGTAGCCTTATTTATAAATATTTTTCCATATCTTTTTAATTAATTTTTAATAATTTTATTATTTTTTTTTACAATTTTTACTAAAATATTGCACTTTTTTAATTTTATAAATAAATAAATAAATAAATTATTTTTTATAACTAATTTTGTAATTTAGCCATTAAAATTATTTGTTATATGTTAATCTTTATTAAGTTTTTTTTAATTTTGTAAGTATGTTTTTTGGAAGGAAATATTTTGTTATATTAGTTTTTTTCCATAAAAGAATGTTGAAATCAAAACAAGGAAACAAGTGACAAACCCAAAAATGACATGTCCCAAGAACTATTAAAACAAGAGTGAATTCAGTTCTTTGAATCCCAACCCACAAAAACACAGAGTAAAATTAACTAAAAAATTTAAAATTATTAGTTAGCTTAATAATTTAATTCTAATCTTATGTGTTTCAATAATTTATTTAAGGTTATGAGATTCTTAATTTTCAAACTTTTTATTTAATTTTTATTTTAAATCAATTATTTTGTTTAGACTCTATTTATGTTTTAATATGTTTTTAATAACTTTGATGTTTTCAAGAGTGAACTCTATTTATGTTTTACACCGAGACCGGTGCTATGAAAAAATCATGATGTCGCCGCTATGCAAGAGGGATAAGGAGCCATGGAACCTACCTATGCCGCAAATCTGGATTACACCGCCTCTGGGTTATGAGGTGTCTGAACGGATCCCCTATTTTCTACCATTTATGTGTCATGGTGAATAAAGGTAGTAGTTCCACCAATGCTTCAGAAGAAGCTGAGCTCGTTTGAGTGATGCCGTGGAAACCTTGCACTGGACCAGCTTCCTTCGGGATGAATGAACTTGATAACCCCCCATTTCCCTATGCGGCATGGAAGGAGATAATGGGGGGAACTTAAAAAAAATTAAAAACAAAACAAAACTATGTTATAAAATTAATAACAGAAATAAATTAATATTAATAAAATTAAATTATTAAACTAATTAATTAAATATAAATATATAAAACTAAAATATTAATAATAATTTTTAAATAAAATTAAAATAACTTATCAAATTAAATTCAAGATAAATACATTAATACTAATAATAGTAATGAACTTATTAAATTAATTAAAATAAACTTTAATAATATTATAAAATAAATTAAATAAATAACTTAATAAAATAATAAACAGTTAATATTAAAATAATAATATTAATTATAATCTTTTTTTTAAAAAGTTATAAATATACAAAATTTAATAATATCTAAATTAATAATAATTAAATTATAATAATTTAACTTTTTATCTAACTCATTAGTTAAGTTTATTTTCATTTTTATTAAAAATGTTTTAACTATTATTTTTTACTATGTTTTTCTATGTAGGTTCAAAGAAGATATGGAATCCTGACCAGGTTCACTCCAACAAACTGGTCCAGAGTTAGTTATAAAGGAAATGCTAAAGTGATGTGTACTTCGTGAAAAAAACTCACGTGTGTCATGCGAAGATGAAGAACACTTGAAGTCAAAGGAAAAAAAGGGGTGACATGCAGTAGATGACAGGAACCTTGAAAGGGAGAAAACAAAGCTGTTAGTAAGGAGAGACTGATCATTCCATCACACAAGTCACGATTCATCTCTTATAGCAAGAGCAGAGCAGATCCTGGAGACCTATTGGATAACCTCTTCGTGAAGCAGCGCAACACCATAGTTTGTAGGGGAGTTCCATCTCTCCTCTGTTTCTTCTCAATAACATATATTTTAATCAAATGTTTTCAATTTCATTATTGAATATGATAGTTACATAAATCTTTTAATTCATGGGAAAATCTAGTTCGGGTGGTTATCTTTTATCATCCTTTTCACATATCATTTTAATGCATAATGAATTGATTGGCTAGATCAATTCTAAATTCATTCAACTTCATTGATCCATTAGCATTAAATTTTTAATTCCATTATCGTTTGGTGAGAATGAATGTGGATACATTTTCTAAAAGATTTTAATTCAAAATGAAACTTCATAACGAATGGTGAGTCTATTCTGTTGTATTTTTTCAAATCTTAATCATATAGTTGATCCTTCCTTGGAGTGGAAATATCTGAGATTGATCAACCTGAGTGACTTATCTCCTGGAAAGGGAAATATTTTAGTCTCCTTATTGGTATTGTTTACAGTCATACTTGCGATAAAGAAATACTTTAAACTAGTAGAGTAGAGTTTTTCCTGGGGAATTTAAATCTGATTTTTCATCTATCATCTTTCTATCTTTCTATTGCTTTCTGTTTTCAAACTAATTCATGTTTAATAATAGTTTAGAACAAAAATACAAAAAAATGTGGTGTTACTTTACTGCCTTATAAAAACATAAAAAAATATAAAAGTTAAAAAATTATAAAAATATAAAAACCACTCCCACTGCTGATAATAGTGGGATTCTTATAAACGAAATTTGGCCACCATCCCTCCTCGTGGGTTCGACCCTACTCACCACATATACAGTAGTAGTAGGAAAACCTAAATTTTAAACTTTTACCCAATTTCAATGATATTTGGAAATCAGGACAAACTATAATCTATTTGATAATGAGAATATGGAATTTTATGGGAGTGCACACAATGTGTGACTTTCATCCCTCTCAAAGAAAGAGTTAATATGTGTAAAATCTCGATTCATAGGTCAATCAACCGATAGAAAACATGGTTTTTCACATGACCCTAGGAACTTCTCCCCATATTCCATAGGGTATAGACCTACAGTGAAGGTCTACTGTCATGATCTGACCCATCAGGGCCTTCTTGGACAACGATAAACCATGCGTGACACCCCAATCTTACCTCTAATATGATAGTGGCTAGAAAAAAGCGCCGAGTAATAATATTAGACACATGGGAGGCCTTAGAATAACATAACTTCATATAGAAACACATCCCCAAATACCCATACAATATTGAAAGGAAAAATAAAACGGATGCCAATTGTATGAATACATCTATATCCCATATTTGAGTATAAAAATGTAATAAAAAGCATAAAGGGGTAAATACAAGACCATAAAAACTATAAAAACAATCCAACCTACTAATATGGAAAGGACTTCTCAAATGAAACACCATGTATGAACTACAGTCTGTCAAGATAATTATGTTCTACTTACTCTTGGTCCTCACAAGACTCTATTGAAAGGTTTGTCATCTACATAAGACATGAAATGTATGGAAATATTCCATAAAGGGGTGATTATTATGATACTCAGCAAGGCATCCTAAAATCACTAAAGATAAAGAATTAGGATATTAGTTTCCTCATAATCACAAAGGCATGTGAATCAAGAAATGTTTCATAAAAATAAGAAACATGCAATTATACTCATGATAGAATCCAAATCTTAAAGAGGTCACAACAATACTACTAACCACAATATTCTACTCGAGGATTCATGGTAGTGCTCATTTGGGAGAACTCACTAAAAGAATCATTTTATCACTAATGGAGCTCATCCATGACGTCATGATCATGGAGATTCACCATGAATAAGTACTCATTAGAACTCTGAAGATATCAATACACATATAAGGAATCTCACCTAAGGCCTCTGAGTTATACTGGACTCTACCTGGAATAACCCTATAATAGGGGATTATATGATCACCTAAGTTGGTCATGATTATTCCTCAAACCACACATAAGGAAGAAGATGAAATGATATAAGATCACAGCTCAGGTCACATAGAGGTATTCCAAAACCCTATCTAAGAATAATATTGTAGAGGGGATCACATCTTATTCTTAGGATATAATGCCTCACTATAACCTTTTAGGGATGGACCATGGGAACACACCCAATTGATATTGGTTTATACTAAAGTTTCATAGGTCCTCAACATGCCATGAAAATAGTATATAGTGTGTATTGAGAGTACATGACATGTATTGTCTGCCCATGTCTTGACATCTCACAGGAAATGTTTTTCTCTACATATATGATGTGTCCTTTTAGGATCCATGGAATATAGAGGTTGGGATGGAACATGGTGTGTGACACATACCCGATTCTTAGTACTCCAACATGTTCCTATGTATATCACGTCAAGCCTGTGTACTCTATCCACAACCTTGTACATTAGGTTGTGCTTGTGTACTCTAACTACGCCTGTGAACCTAGCTATGTATGAGTATCGGTCTATTCCCATGTACTCTGGTTGTTCCTGTGTTCCTGGACATATCCATGCCTGTGTACCCCTATGGTACATACTAAGCCACCATCCATGGGTCACATGGTTAGTGACATGTTTCACACAAACATGTGATACTTTTCTTTGTGTGTAAACCCTAGTTCCATAGGAGGGATCACACAAAATGTGTTCTTATGGAGTACAGGTTATGTAGTTGGTATTTTCACAAAAAATCCTAAACGTTCTACAACTCTCTCCAATTACTCCACAACCATCGTTTCTACCACTATAACCACCAATAGATAGGGATTTGGGATCATTCAAGCCTAGACAACACCAGTGAACGGACTCCGGCCACCCGAATCCCATCATGAATCATCACTCGTTGCACCACCTTGCAGAGAATCCCAAATCATGAAGAAAAAAAAATCTTGATCTAATCTCAATTCATAATCATCTTCACACATAGTGATCACATTTTTGATCTTGAACATGAACCCACTACAATGATCTGCTACACCAAAGAATGATTGAACAATGATCGCTCACTGAGTATTATTTGAACCATCATCTGGATAAAATATTGATGATGAATACATATATAATGGGGATATAAAACCACAAAACATAAATGAGAGGAATAAAAAATGAAATTTATTCAGGTTGGAATCAATCTATTGACATATAATCAAAAAATGAAGAAGAATTAAAAAAACATCATCAAATATCTTTAATTCCTTATTATAGAAATATAAAGTGATACCCATAAATAAACCATTGATCTATGAATCAATATTATTATAAGGATTGACTTGCCTTAATCATGGGATAAAAAATGATATAAAATACACAAAAACACATCTCACATGGACTATGGATCTATTGCCAATGAAGTACGGTTGACGTTGTCATTATTGGTTAGATCCACAAGCTCTGATTAGCACACTGATTGCCAATGCATGATCCATGATTGATTGTCTGAGAATCCTCCTCTGATGGTCCTCTCTCAATACATAGGGTTATTTGGATAACCCTATGGGTTTTCCATAATCATGATTTTATAGGAGATAATTAGGTCACAACTTTAAAATAAAACATAAATAAACAAATAAATTTAATTTATTATTTGTTCCCACGACTGCACTTTAACAAAACAACCAACACTGACAAATATTATGTTGTGCCTTGGGTAAAACGCATATTATGTATTCAAATGAGGTCTTGCTTTTCCCATCCAATAATCTATTTAGTATTCATTCAATTATTTTATAAAAACTATGCATGCGTGATATACTATATTTAATATTTTTATTATATCAATATTGATCCTCCCTAGGCCTTGGAACCCCATGCTAACATAATAATTAGATCTAAAAATATTATTTAAAATATTCAAAATATTTACAAGGAAAAAATAGAGTTGTTACATTCTCCCCATATCAGGTATTTTCATCCCAAAAAGAAAAATGCCTACTCAAAAAGATGAGGGCACTGAACTTGCATATGGTTCTCCCACTCCCAGATACTCTCTTAAAGATTCATGTTCTACCACTAGACACCTACTAAGAGAATAATTGTACCATAGAGGATCTTTTCCAACTGATCCTCAATCTCTAATGGGAACTCTGAAAAGGTAGCTCCATCCTTGATGTGCATCTCACCCCAGTGACAACATGTGACTGGTCATGCACATACCTCCTCAATTACGACACATGGAAGACATCATGTACCTAGTCTAACTATGGTGATAGGTCTAAGAGGTATGAGACCTCATCAACACTATGAAGTATTTGGAAATGGCCGATGAATCTTAGAGATAACCTTCTACCATAGACAAATATCTATAACTCATGTTGAGGTGAGACCTTTAGGAACACATGGTCTCCCTCATCAAACTCCAAAGGCCACCATCATTAGTTAGAATAAGACTTTTACTAGATCTAGGTAGTTTTCACCTACTCCTGGATGATCTGAACCTTGTTTTTCATCACTCACACTAAATCTAAGACCATGAGTGCATACTCCCGTAGATTAGTCCAATATTGGGGTGACCTGCAGGGTCTCTCATACAAGGCATCAAATGGTTCCATACCAATAGAGGAATGGTATATGTTATTGTATGAAAACTCTATAAAGTCTAGGTGATCCTCCCAAATATAGACATTTCCAACATGCAATCCCACAACATGTCCTCCAGAACTAAAATTGTCTGCTCAATCTGGCTACTAGTTTGGGGGTGAAACTATGTGCTTGAACAAAACCGAGTCTTAAAGGACCCATTCAACATTCTCCATAATCGTGAAATGAAGTGAGATTCACAGTATAAAAAAATCATTGAGGGAACTCGTTAAAGACAAAATATACTCTACATGTAAAGGCATCCCATGTTCTCAACTAAACTCAACTCCCAGATAGCTAGGAAGTGGGCCGACTTGGTAAGTTACTCTATTATCACCTAGATGGAATCATCTCGTCTAGATGATCATGAGAATCCTGTCATGAATCCCATAGATATACCATCTCAGTTCCACTATGGAACCTCAAGAGGTTGAGCCAAACATGTCATAACCTAGTGATTAGCCTTCACCTATTGATAAGTGAGGCATTGAGAGACAAACTCAACTACATATTTCTTCATCCTTAGCCACCAAAACATACTATGAAGCTCTTGGTACATCTTCTCTAAACTTGGATGTACCATTAAAGGGTATATATGAAACTCACTCATTAGCTCCTCTCATAGAATCATAGATACCATCATCTGGCCTCTAAAAAGGATAATGTACTCTCCATATTTAGAAAATACAATAAGAGAATGCCCAATAGATATCTAATTATGAAATGTCTCAATGTTGATATCCCTGAGATGATCCTATATAAAATTATATAAAAGAAGCGGGGTAAAAACCATATATTGGAGGTAAGTTTTACTATCCTCATACACTAAGGAAAACTATAATGAGTCCAACTGCTCTGAAGTCTTGATCAACAATTGTGAACAAGATCTCTTACTGAGAGAATATGACACCACGTTACCCTTATTGAGAGTATATAATATCTCAAAATCATAGTCCTAGGGGAACTATAGCCGTCTAAACTATCAAAATATAAGATTTTTCTATGAAAATATATACTTGATACTCTTGTGTTCAGAATAGATGATAAACTACTCACACATATGGTATTGTCTCCACATATTTAAGGTTAAGACCATTGATTCCAACTCCAGATCATGGGTCACATAGTTTTACTAATGAGGTCTCAAATAAAGGGACCCATAGGTAATCACCACCTACCTCTACAACAGGGCACATCTAAGCCCAATCCCTAATGTATCAAAAAATAATACATACTCAGAACCATCCTTTAGAAGTCTCAAGATGAGGGGATTCATAAACCACTACTAAATCTCATGAAAATATACATGGAACCTCTCCGTCAATAAGAAATGATGCCTCTGCTAGGTCAAAGAAGTCAAGGATTCTTATATTCTTGATAAATTAGGCTTGAATCTCTTATATTGGCCTACCAAACAAAGGAATATTTGCATATATATCATACTCTTAGGTATCTCCCAAGCTAACACTAACTCAAACTTCACCATGTCTACTGTTATACCCTCTGGTAAGATGACAAGTCCCAAAAAGGGGACCTCATGAATATATAATTAACACTTTGATATATTTCCATTATGATGGTTCTATTGAAGTATGTCTAGGACTATATTCATGTGTTTGGATTTCTCCTCCTTAGATTCTATGTGCACCATGTTTTCATCAATAAAGAATACTACAAAATGGTCTAAGAAATGCTGAACTATCTAGTACATGATTCCCATGGACACTGCTAAGGCATTCTTTATGACTAATGACATAAATAAGTACTCATAGTGACTTTAGAGACATCATAATTATTTATTTGGTATATCCTCATCCCAAACTCAAAGCCGATGATAACCTAATCTGAGGTCAATCTTTAAGAACTACAAAACCCCTCTAAAATGGTTGAAGAGGTCATTGATCCTCGATAGTGGATAATTATTCTTCATAGTCCCTTGGTTTAGGAAAAAATAATTTATACACAACCTCATGATCTCATATGAATTCTTGGTGAATAAATCTGGAGTTTCCCAAGGTGGAACACTGAGTCTGACAAAGCCTCTTCTCACAAGTCCTCCAATTGTACCATTATCTCACAAAGCTCTATGAGATCCATCTGTTATACTGGAGTAGATATCAGGGTGGTCCCTAGGTGAAATTCTATGCATATATTTATCTCTTGGTGGAAAGGTGGGGCCAAAACATCCTCTGAAATGACATCCTCATACTCCTACATCACTATAAGAAACTGATATCCAATATCATCCACTACTCGAACAATAATACTAACCAACTGGTGATTAATTGGTTGTACCATTCTGCAAATGATCCCATTAATTTCTGACCGATTTTCCTTCTCACCAATGAAGGAAAACCTCATCCCATTCATACAAATACTCTGAATCCTCCATTTGAAATAGTCAATATGGGTATGAACTATGGATAGACAGTACTTAAATAAGATGAAATCATAAGGCCTCATCGCTGCTACAAATAGACCCCATAATAGTATCTCTCCTCCAAGAGTTATATCATACTATCAGTATAACTATTTTATTTCTTAATCCCATATGATAGGAGTCTCCAAGGACAACCAAAGGCTCAATAAGAATATTTATGTCTGAAAAAAGAGAAGTGGTAAGAAAATAATGTCTTGAACATGTGTTTATTAGTACTATAACTAAAGTATAGAAGAAAAAAAATCATACCTCTAATCATCCCTAGAGCCTCTAGGTCATAGGTATCCACCATCTATAGCTATGGTCATCCATCCCCACCAGATCTTTGATCCTGTAGTGGACCACCTATGGGTGGTGGTGGAAAGATACCAATTTTTCAACCATCCCACGCTACTCTACATTCCCCCTTTCTATATCTTCTACCTTTAATACCTCTCTTTTCTTACCATTATCTCTATCTGGGTGGTCCATCAACTATCTCTTAGTTAGCTGCACAACTGATTAGAAAATCCCATGTGATATATCTCCAACCATCACAAGAGAAACATGTCATCTCTCTTAGATGACAACAACCATTATGAGAGCCCTAAACTATAGAACCTCCCTCTTATGATCATATCTTAAAGCATTTCACATTCCTTGATCCATGTTCTTGTTGTTAGCTACCAAATATCGAGATCCCATCTCCTGAGTGTCCATTTCCATCACTAACTATTGGTGTTTTCATAGAAAAAAAATATATACATCACTAAATCACCATCAAGAACCACCAACATAGGTAGAAATTCAAAGAGATATCTCACCATCCCTGATATCTTAACATAGGACATGCGGTTCTTACTCAGAATAATAGATCACAAACCATATCCAAAGAGTATCATAAGAGCTTGGAGAACTCCGATGAATACTCTTTGACGATCATGATTCCCTATAAGAGCTATAGAAGCACCAGGTTGCACATTGCTCAAAACATGTCAGGATATAACTCTTACCCAAAGAGATGCTCAAACCTATTCTAAGAGAGGGCTATCTCATCGTGCATATGAGTCACCAGACTCCACCATCTCCTAAAAAATCCTAGAATAAGAATCACCACTAGTATTCCAATCTAATATATAGAAGTCCTCATAATATGGAAAACTCTAGAGACAACCTCTAACTAGTCATCCATTTCTTGGGGGTTTAGATCACCTAAAATATTAAGGTCTGACTACCTTTGAAACCCATGGAACATTCTCCACCTAAAAACATCCATTACCGATAATACTGGTGGAACCTATTACTCAATGGGTGGTGGAAAGATTAAAAAACCAAATGAAGGTACTACCTTATATACATGACCCTATAATGAGGCCTTATCACTAGTAATATTATCCTCACGATCCCATTGCATAATCATGGTTGGATGGAATCACAAAGGCATCCAGAAATAATCAAGACATATAAAAATAAAAGTGTGTATCTATGGAGATGAATCAAATAGGATATAGAAGCCACAACCACTCCTATATGATTCATGCACTAAATTTTTCCTTGCAACCAGTGCCTACAGGTACTGATTCAAAAAGAAGGTTTTCAAAGTCCTAGTTTATTGATACATTAAATACAACACAAAAACTGGATTCCATAACCTAATAGTTAAAAAAAACTTCAACACCATTTCCCTAGTACCCAAACCAAACCTCATAGTTATAAAATCTCAAAACTCTGGCCCAAATATGAACACTTCTCCGATACCACTCCACTATTAATTGAATCAGTGGGGATTTACTTGATAGTGAAAAGCCGAGTGTGACACCCCAAGCCTATCTCCCATAGGCCAAGGGCTAGAAAAAATCACTGGGTAGGCATATCAAACACATGGGAGGCCTTAGTATAAAGTACCTGTACATACTAACACATATCCAAATAACCATACAATATTTAAAGGTAAAATACAAATAATACCAAATTTATGCATACATCTATATCCCACATCCGAGTATAAAAAATTAATCACAAGAATAATGGGATAAATAAAATCCCACAAAAAAAATAAAAGGATTCTAACCTAATAAGAAGGAGGGGACTACTCAAATGAGACATATAGTATAAACTACAGTCTATTTAAATCACTATGCTTTGACTGCTCCTATTCCTCTTATAAATCCTTCAAAAGTCATGTCATCTGTATATGACATGAAATGTGTGGTTAGATCCAATACATGGGTAAGTATAAAAATACCTAGTATGAAAATTGAGAATCACAAAACATAAAACCTAAAGATACTAGTTATATCATCATCACAACGACATGTCAATCAGGATATGATTCATAACAATAAAAAACACCCATAAATACTAATGATAGAATCTAAGCCTAAAAGTGGTCACAATCATAATTCCAACCATAGGATTCTTCTTGAGGCATCAAGGTAGCACTCATTTGAGAGAATTCACTCCATGATCCATGATATCACTGATTTAGATAATCCAAGAGGTCATTCTCATCGATATTTTCCATGAAGAAGTATTTAATGGAACTATGAAGATATCAATAAACATATAGGGGATCTCACTTAGAACCTATAGTGTATAGTAGGCCCTAACTGGAATAAAACTCTAAGTAGGGGATCATATGCCCACATAATTTGGTCATGACGATTCCTTAAACCCCACCAAGTGAAGAAGAAGAAATGATTTTTGGATTACACCTTGGGTTGCACATAGGTATTCTTAAACTATATCTAGGACTAATCCCATAGTGGGGATCATATCCTATGATTAGGATGTAATTACTCACAATAACATCATGGGGGATAGACCAAGGGAACATAGCCAAATATCATTGGGTTATACTAAAGAGTTTGTGGGCCTCAAATTGACCTAGAGAAAGTATATAGTGTTTACTAGGAGTACACGACAAGTCTTTTCTACCTCGAGTCTGTTCATGTCTCGCTGTCTCACACAACATTTCTTTCTCCATATACACAATTTTTCCTTTTAGGGTACACAATGTGTAGAGGTTGGGATAACACTAGGCATGTGTCGCCTTTCCGATTCCAAGTAATCCAGCTTGTACTCATGTACTCTAGTCATGCCTGTGTACCAGGCATGTCCAAGTACATGGGTCATGAACACGTACTCTAGCCATACCTGCATGCCTAGCTAGTTCCATTATTTTGTATCCCTAGATTATACAATGATATTCTAGCCACATGTCACATTATGTGTGATATGTGTTAAATTATTCATGATACTTTTCTCTACACTTAAACCCTATCTCCATAGGAGGGGACTGCATAACGTGTGTTCTTTTAGAGTACATGTTGTGTGATTGATATTTTCACTAGAAAATATAAAATAATTTATGAGTATCACCTGAGCCATCACAATTTTCAATTATTCTACTAGACCCACTAATAAATATGGATCTAGATTCTTTGGAGCTTAACTGTCACCATTGACCAGATTCCGACCAACTGAATCCCATCACAAAGCATCACTCATTATACCACCATACCGAGATTCCCAGACTATAAAGCATAAATTAATGATTTGATCCTGACCCATCTCCTTAATTAAATAAATTTATTTCTCCATAAATATCAAACACAAACCCATGGTAATGATCTATTTCACCAAACAATGATTGTGTAATTATAATTAGGTATTTTTCAAATTGTTTCCCAAATAAAATACCGATGATGACTAAACATAGAATGGAGGGAGAAAAACACAAAACATAAATGTGATGAATGAAACTCAGACATTATTTAGGTTAGCCTCAATACATTGAATTATATTTGACGAATGAAGAGGAATCTAAACAAGGTATCATCAAATATTACCAATTTATAATTATAGGAATATAAAGTGAGACCCACAAATCAACCATCTGTCCTCAAATCAATCTTGTTAGAAGTATTGAATTTTATTTGACATGATATATAAAAAAGGGATAAAATACAAAAAACAAAATCCTACCTCAAGTATGGATAGATCACTAATGTTGAATGATTGACACTATCATAATTAGTAAGATCCAAAATCTCTGACTGGTACACGAAAATTCAATCCAAAATCCATCTTTGATATTATGAGAATCCTCCTCCAATGTCTCTCTCTCAATCCCTACGGTTATGTAGATAAACATTGGGATTTTAAATAAGAGGGATTTTATAAGATATGATTAGGTCACAAAATTGAAATAAATAAATAAATAAATAAAATTAATTTATTATTTTTTCCTACAACTGCACTTTCATAAAATGCTCGATGCCGAAAAATATTATGTTGTGCCTAGGGTTAAACCCTCATTCTGGATTCAATAGTGGTATTTATTTTCTCATACAATACTAAATTCATGATTTATTATATTATTTCATAAAAACTATGCACGTGTGATGTAATATATTACAAATTTTTATTATATCAATACTGAGTCTCCTTGGGACTCAGAATACCGTTCTAACTCAGAGCGTCTCTACAAAAATATTATTTAAAATATTTAAATATTTAAAAGGAAAAATATATAGTTGTTACATATAGGGTAGTTCCATGGGGAGACTATACCCCCATATCAGTGTTCACAATTATAGATAAATGAAACCAACATTATCCATCAATAATAAACATCCATCAAAGTATGCGTAAGCAAATAATCAATTCCACCAATATCAAATATAATGCAGAATCATATAATCATACAACAAGAATAATCTCCCATTAGTAAGGAACCACCAATGCAATCATCACTACCCATTTACCACATACACCCTCTCACTAGGGTTTACATATCATATGGGAACCTACTAGGGTCCCCTAGGTCATGTCATAGTTAGGAAATTATTCAGGGGTAATATTATTTCAAACACAAATCTTGAGTCAACACCCATCACTTAGAGGGAATAACTTCCCTTTAAATCATCATGATATTTTTGAGGCCTCATTGGAAACCTAGGTAAGTCTCTTAAGGGAGATGTTCTAAATCCCATCCACTTTATAAGTCATCACAAGGTCCGTATAAACACCTAAACTATCAACTAACCTCTATTGGGTCTATCCACCCATGTAATCAAGTATTAATAGGGTGAGGAACTCTCACCCCATGGTAATATCACTACCCTAAAGGCTCTAAGAAATATCAAGGTTCTTTTATGGCCAACGAGGTCCAATCGTATCAACCTATCACTCTCTTACAATAGGAGGTACAAAAGGGAACTTGTGTTGAGGTCTACTTTATCTCTTTCCTTTAACTTTATTTAATTTATTTCATTTACACCCCTCAGGTAGAATGTGTATCAAAGAATAAAAATATAATAAAATCCTCAACCATTGATGGTCGAGGCAATCAATCTAGTTACCAAGGGTCCATCATGGACATTGTCACCTTGTTTGGTCCATAAGAATTTTACTTTAAATAAAGAATTTTATTTAATAAAGGTAATCACCCCAGATAGAGAGACCAAAAATCACATTCTGTAAAAATAAATCATAATACCATAGGGTATATGTATAAGGAGAACTTAAATCAGTTATAGTTTTTACCCTTTTTAAGCGGAGCTTGAAAACTCTCACCCGAGCTCAACCAAGCCCATCCAACCACCACCCATCCTTGTGGGGACCTAACTCAATCCAAGGAATCAAAAAAAAATAATTTTAATAATTTATAATTCATTTAAAAGTTTAATTTAAATTGGAAGAAATTCATAAAACTCACCGATCAACCTTGTCATATCGAAACTACGGCCAAGAACTTGCCAACACCACATTGCATACCTACGAAATCATACCGGAAATAATACATAAAACATTACATCCATCAACTATCCAAAATAATTCAATTTAATACAAAAATAATAGAAAAATAACTATAGAAACATACCTGATAAAACACTATTTTATTGAATATTTTATTGATAATAAATGATATAATTTCCTCACATTGTGTTAAATATGTTTATTTATAAAATATTTGGGATTTGATCATTCATTTGAAAATTTGGTGAAAATTCCAGTTTTACCCTTAATAGTGCACTGTATTATTTCAAAGATAAATATTTTTATATTTATTATTTGAATTTGAAATTTTGTAACAGAGTTCCTAACTTAATTATCTACAACTTTATTCAGGACACTAAAGCTAAAGAGTTAATTTGGTTGTTGAAATTGGGCCATGAAGTCAAAGTTGGGCTGGGCTCGCCAGAATGGAGAAGGTTCTGTATTTGGGCCATATCCTCTACATACGGGCTTGGAGTGAGCCCAAATTTTGAGGAAAGATCGGGGACATGATGTGGCACAAATCATCCTTCTGTAAGGCCGGTCAATTCACGCGTTTTGAGGTCAAATGGGCCGTGCAAGTTTCATTAAAATATTTGGCCGAGATTTTGCATTCACACTTGAAACCACTTTAAACCTAGCCTCCCCTCCACTCTATAAATTAGTGATTTTCTCATTTGGAGAGGCTGGTTCGTGCATTGGGAGATTGGAGGCAGAGGAGAATTGGTTTCAACCAAATTCTACAACCATTGTAAGAGAGGTAGCTCTTGAAGCAAGGATCCTCTCATCGAAGCCTCCTTCTCTCCTTCATGTTGTAATTGTTTTGTTTGTGTAATAAACTTCTTTGTTCTTCTTTTATTTCTTCTCTTTTCCTCTGTTTTATTTAAATTTATTCTTATCTTAATCTTCCTCTTGCGGCTGGAATTCTTGAGTAGAAGCGATATTGGGTTATACCCATTATAAACCTTTGCACATGCAAAACGCTTCTACGATGATTACGCCACCCATGGAAGAGTAATTTTTAGTGATCGATCTATCTTATACCCTCTTCATTTAATTATTTTGAATAATTGAGCCTACTGTAATTCACTTAATATGATCCATGAATTATGTTTTTAAATTTTAAGAAACTAAGCAAGCAATTGAACAATTAATACAAAAACACGCGAGGTCGAGATTTTGTGTAAATTGTGAGAGTGCGAGCTTAATCGGTAATACAAGACCACTTGGGATAAATTTGAAGAGTTCAAATATAATCCCTAAACACAACTCATCCTCATTTCCAGAATGGATTTGTGCTCTAATTAACCACTGACCATAAGCTAACCTTAGAACAACAATCAAAGCAGGGTTCTGCGATTGCATGTTCCGAAGCTAGCCTAGGGTTTAAGTAATTCCATCTTTGTGGTTAAGTTAACTCTTGTAGGGTTCGAGGGTTAACAAATTAGAGGATCATAATTAAGTGGATATTCATTTAAATGATAATGATTAATATGTAAATGAAGAGGTAGAGTTAGATCGATTACGCCTTTTAAAATATTTTCTAAAAAAAAACATCTTCTTGTTGTGTTATTTTAATCGGAATTCATTTCAAAACTAAAAAACAAAAAAAAATACAATCTTCTTCCAGCAAACTTCTTCTAGATTCATAAACTATAAACAACCCCCATCCTTTTCTAGTAGTGTTTTTATTCACTTTTATTTTATTTTTAGAATACCTCTAATAAGATGTTTTAATTCACTTCCTCCTTTGAGAGACGACCTTGGTTAGCCCCCTATGCTACACCAAGTAAACTAAACATTAGCTTCATAGAGTGTTGTGCTTGGAGTTTTATCCAACGTAACTCACTTTTGAAGTTCTTTTGAGAGCGCGTGCGACAACGCTATTTCAAATTGGCGCCGTTTGCCGGGGAGGCAAGTAATTATTTCAACCAACTAGAGGTATTTATTTTATTTTACATTTTATTATTTTCCTCTCTTATTTCTTCCTTCTTTACCCAATCTGATTTTTCATCCTCTTCTTTTATTTTCTCCTACTTCTTTGTGGACCATCAACTCAAACTTCTCATTTTTATTTTACTATGGTCCACCTTCTTTATTTTCATTTTTATTTGATCTATGACACGAACTAATCCCGAAGATCTCTTAGATCTTGACCCTGAGATTGAACGTAGCCTTAGGGCACGAATCAGACATTCTCAGTCTACGGGAAGTTTCAACATTCAACCAGTTGGAGAATTACTCCAATATCAGAACATTGAAATTGGAAGCAATTCAAATTCAAACATAAAAGAGGAACCAATGGCTGATAATAATGGAAATGAACTTAATAGAACCATTCGAGAATTGGCTGCACCTGATATTAACTATCAACCAAATTGTATTGCATACCCAAATCTCGAATCGGACTTTGAACTAAAATCAGGGTTAATTCACTTACTTCCAAAGTTTCATGGCCTCTCTGGTGAGGATCCGAATAAACATTTGAAAGAATTTAATGTGGTTTGCTCAACCCTAAAACCTAAAAATGTCTCTGAAGATCAAATCAAACTAAGAGCATTCCCATTCTCACTTGATGGAGCTGCAAAAGATTGGATGTATTATTTACAACCTGAAGATGTAACTTGTTGGAACGATTTGAAACGACTTTTCTTGCAGAGATTTTTTCCAGCATCGAGGACCACTTCCATTCGTAAGGAGATCTCAGGGATCAAGCAAGCACAAGGGGAGTCCATGTATGAGTATTGGGAGCGATTCAAGAAGTTGTGTGCAAGCTGTCCACATCACCAAATCAGTGAGCAACTCCTCATTCAGTACTTCTATGAAGGACTCACAGCTATGGAGAGAAGCATGGTGGATGCCGCAGCTGGAGGGGCATTGGTGGACAAGACACCAATATCCGCACGTGCATTGATTGACAAGATGGCCCAAAACTCCCAACAATTTGGCGATAGAGGTACACTACATGTCAGGGGAGTACATCAGGTAAGTCCTTCTTCTCTTGAGAGTCATTTGATTGATACCAAGTTAGAAGAATTGACAACTATGGTAAGGCAGATTGCTTTGGCACAAAAGACATCTTTACCTCCTCCTTCAAGGCCTTGTGGTATTTGCACTGAGACAAGCCACCCAACTGACTGTTGCCCACAACTCCAAGAAACAGAAGATTGTGCAGCAGTGTTCCCTGGGAGACCATATCAGCAGCAGCAGCAACAACCATATCCCCAGAAGAAGTTCGATCCAACATTCAACCAAGGGTGGAAAGATCATCTGGACATGAGGTATGGCTCTGGACAACAACAAAGGCCCCCCTTTCAACAAAACTTCCAGCAGCCTCCACCTTACCAACAGGGTTTCCAACAACCCCAAAGGAGATTTGAAGCTCAAACATCAACAAGTCAGCAACAAGGGAATCTCCAACCCAAGGTAGACTCTAACACTGATGATCTTTTGAAACAAATTGTTCTTAATCAACAGAATGAGCTGAAAAGTCAAGGTTCGGAGCTGAGGGAGTTGAAGACTCAAATGAGCCAGATTGCCACCGCCCTCCATGAACTTGTAAGTAAGAATTCTGGAAATCTACCTTCCCAACCCACTCCAAATCCAAAGGGGAATGTTAGTGCCATAACATTGAGAAGTGGGAAGCAAATGAACGATACAGCTGTACCTACCATTCCACCGGGATTCACCTCAACTTCAGAGAAGCCACATTCCATACCAACTGATGAACAATCCAAGGAGAAAGATAAAGGTAAGAAAAAGATTGATGATGTTCCTCCTAAACCACTTCCTTTTCCAAACAGGGTTGTTCAAACCAAGAAGATGGCTGAAGAAGCAATGAAAAAGGAGGTTTTGGACACATTCAAGCGTGTGGAGATCAACATTCCTCTACTCGAAGCCATTAAGCAAATCCCAAGGTATGCCAAATTCTTAAAAGAACTTTGTACCAATCGAAGAGGGCTCAAGGGAAATGAGAGGATCAACCTTGGAAGGAATGTCTCAGCACTCATTACACCAACTCTAGCAATGCCAACAAAGTGCAAGGATCCCGGGACATTCACCATCCCATGCACCATAGGGGAGTTTCACTTCTCTGATACTCTTTGTGATTTAGGAGCTTCAATAAATGTGATGCCTCACTCTGTTTTCTCTTCATTGCAGATTGGTGAGCTCAAGCCTACAAGGGTAGTGGTGCAGCTAGCGAATAGAGCTACAGCATATCCGGCTGGTGTCCTTGAAGATGTGTTGGTAAAGGTAAAGGACATGATCTTCCCTGCTGATTTCTATGTACTAAACATGGAAGATGACCAGGTAAGTTCTCATGCCCCTATCATTCTTGGTAGACCCTTCCTCAAAACTGCTAAGACCATTATCAATGTTCATGAGGGTACTCTTTCCATGGAATTCGGGGATGAAATCGTGAGGTTTAAAATCCTGGATTCTATGAAGTACCCACCAGAGGAACACTCAGCATTCTTTCTCTCTCATTCTGAGTCTCCATGTGATAGTCCCTCTATTTTTGATTCCCAATCTCTTGGGGACTATTCACTTCTTAATGAAATAATGAGTATTGGGTCCAACTTGATGTCTCATTCTACTTCATCCCCTTTAATTCATGATCTTTCTGATCTTGGGATTGGTTCATTTGTCCAATCATATTCGAATTCTGAGCATGTATACTCTGATTATGATATGGCTGCTAATTTTTCTGATGGATTTGATGCATTGTTCTCTCATTCAGATGATATGTATGATTGTGCACAGATGTCTACGCCACTCATGCTTCCATCCATTCAGCAGCCACCATCACAGGAACTAAATCCATTGCCACCAAATCTCAAATACTCATACTTGTTAAGTGGTGAAAAATTACCTGTTATCATTGCTAACAATCTCTCTTTTGAACATGAAGAAAAACTTTTGAATCTTTTGAGGGAGAACATCAGGGCAATCGGGTGTACCTTAGCTGACATATCAGGTATTAGCCCCTCCATTTGCATGCATAGGATTCTTTTGGAAGATGGAGCTAAACCGGTGAGGCAACCACAAAGGAGACTCAATCCAACCCTTCTGGAGGTTGTTAAAAAAGAGGTTGAAAAATTGCTCGAGGCAGGTATAATCTATCCCATTTCAGATTCTCAGTGGGTAAGTCCTATTCAGGTTGTGCCTAAGAAAAGTGGTGTTACTGTTGTTAAAAATGAGAAAGATGAGTTAGTTCCAATGAGGGTACAAAACAGTTGGTGCGTGTGTATTGATTATAGGAAACTAAATCATTCCACTCGCAAAGATCATTTCCCCCTCCCATTTATTGATCAGATGCTTGAGAGACTAGCTGGGAAGACACACTATTGTTTCTTGGATGGATTTTCTGGATATTTTCAGGTTCCTATAGCTCCGGAGGATCAGGAGAAGACTACATTCACCTGTCCCTTTGGGACATTTGCCTATCAGAGGATGCCATTTGGACTTTGCAATGCCCCAGGTACCTTCCAGATATGCATGGTGAGTATTTTTTCTGATTTTATTGAGACCTGCATGGAGGTATTTATGGATGATTTTACAGTGTATGGATCTTCATTTGATGAATGTCTAAGTAGTTTGGAAAATGTGTTGAATTGTTGTATTGAGAAGAATCTAGTCCTGAACTTTGAAAAGTGTCATTTCATGGTAGAGCATGGCATTGTCTTAGGGCATGTAGTGTCAAAACATGGGATGGAGGTTGATAGATCTAAGGTAGACATCATTTCATCCTTACCCTACCCTTCATGTGTGCGTGATGTTCGATCATTCCTTGGACATGCTGGATTTTATCGACGCTTCATCAGAGATTTTAGTAAGATCGCTCTACCCTTATCTCGATTGCTTCAAAAAGATATTGACTTCAATTTTGATGATTCATGAATGGTATCATTTGATGAGCTAAAGAAGTGTCTGACCACTCCACCGATCATACAGCCCCCACGGTGGGAGATTCCTTTTGAGCTTATGTGTGACGCCTCCAACTTCGCGGTTGGAGCTGTCTTATCTCAGAGGGTGGAGGGACGTTCACATGTGATCGCCTATGCATCGAGGACACTAGATTCAGCCCAATCAAACTACACCACAACAGAAAAGGAGTTTCTTGCTGTTATATTTGCTTTAGATAAATTTCGTTCATATTTATTGGGCTCTAAAGTAGTTGTTTTTTCTGACCATGCAGCTTTGAGATACCTCCTAAAGAAGCCAGATGCAAAGCCACGACTTATCCGTTGGATGCTACTTCTTCAAGAGTTTGACCTTGAGATAAAGGACAAGAAGGGGTCAGAGAATTTGGTGGCAGACCACATGAGTAGGCTTACTCACACACTAGAGGGTGACACCTTGGACCAGGTACCACTTCGGGACACTTTCCCCGATGAGCATCTCTATACCATCTCAGGTAAGCATCCTTGGTATGCTGATTTAGTTAATTACATTGTTGGCTCTGAAATCCCAGTAAATTTGAAGAAGCATCAAGTCCAAAAATTAAAAAGTGAGTCTAGGTATTATGTGTGGGATGATCCATACCTCTGGCGCATGTGTAGTGACCAAGTCATTAGGAGGTGTGTTCCCGATCATGAGTTTGAGTCTGTTTTGCATTTCTGTCATACACTTGCTTGTGGTGGACACTTTGGACCCCAACGGACAGCTAGGAAGGTTTTAGACTCAGGATTATATTGGCCTAGTTTATTCCATGATTCCCATGTATTTTGTAAGTCATGCTCTCGTTGCCAACACACTGGAAACATTTCAAGAAGACACGAGATGCCCCAACAACCCATTTTATTCTGTGAGATTTTTGACGTTTGGGGAATTGATTTTATGGGACCTTTTCCTAGTTCATTTGGTTTCTTGTATATCCTTGTTGCTGTCGATTATGTGAGTAAATGGGTGGAGGCCAAGGCCACCAGGACTGACGATTCTCATGTTGTTGTGGATTTTGTCAAAGCACAGATTTTTTGCAGGTTTGGAGTACCAAAGGCCATCATCAGTGACCAAGGGACACACTTTTTCAATAGGAATTTTGCTTCCCTCCTTCGGAAGTATGGGGTGACACACAAAACATCAACACCATACCACCCCCAAACAAATGGCCAGGCTGAGGTTTCAAATCGTGAGTTGAAACAAATCTTGGAGAAAACCGTGCAGCCAAATAGGAAGGATTGGAGCAAGCGCTTGGATGATGCATTGTGGGCTTATAGGACAGCATACAAGACCCCCATTGGTATGTCCCCATTTCGGATTGTTTTTGGGAAAGCGTGTCATCTCCCCGTGGAAGTCGAGCATCGGGCATATTGGGCTATAAAGAAATGTAACATGGATTTGGCCCAAGCTGGAATTCAAAGGAAGTTGCAAATTCAAGAGCTTGAGGAGATTCGCCTGTCATCATATGAGAACTCAAGGCTCTACAAGGAAAGATCAAAAGCAGCTCATGACAAAATGATCCAACAAAGGGAGTTTCATATTGGAGAGAAAGTCCTTCTCTATAGTTCACGACTGAAGTTGATGCCTGGTAAGTTGCGTTCCAGATGGTTAGGTCCTTATATTGTGTCTAATGTTTTTCCTTATGGTGCAGTGGAGATCACACAAGAGGACACTGGAAGGAGCTTTACAGTCAATGGGCAATGTTTGAAGAGATACATTGAGGGACATCCTACTGATGCAGTGGATTTTATCACACTGCATGACCCCATCATCACTTGATCACATCAGGCTGTTCCTAACCCTTTCACTTTTATATTATTTGTCCTATTTAAAAATTCTGCATTTCATGTGCATATATCATCTCACGGGTTCACATTGAGGACAATGCACTATTTTAAGTGTGGGGGAGGGAACCTTTTAGTTTAGTAATTTCAATTGTTTTCCTGTTAAAAAAAACAAAAAACAAAAATTGTGTGTTTTTCAAAATTTGTGTATTTATTTTACAATTTTCTGTGTGTTTTTGAAACTTTTGAGCTGAAATGATTCTCATCACCATTTTTAAATCCATATCAATAAGTGAAACAATTTACCCCTTGAAACTAAGCTTAAATGAATGCTGAAATGACTTTGTTTCAAGTTCAAATATTTAGTAATTTCATGCAAAGTACGCTGAATTTTGAATCCCATGCCAATCTCACTGTCTTTATATTTGAAATCACTTTCCTGTGAGGCTTCTAAACCATTATTTTCATATTCTTTACATTCACCTCACTTCTTGAGAGAGCCAAACCATACTTGATTTAACCAGAATTTGATCTATTCCTGTCAAAACTTGAGGGTTTGAGGTACTTGTGTTTAAATGATTGAGGCATTTTTTTGGTATTAAAACCACTATTTCAAATAATCCTTTTTTATAATTGCCTACCTTGAATATTTAATCCTTGTAGCCCTTAGAAGCCATGCACAGCCTGTTAGGTTAAGCCACATTACAAGCCAATTTTCCCTATCCAACCAACTCTTGAAGTGAAATTGCATAATCTAGTTGAGCTTAAGTGTGGGGGAAGCTGTCTTGTGTTGTGCCACCACATTATGTGATACTTTGGGTGGAAAATTAAATTCTGAAGAGATGTGTTTGCTGCTAAAGAAAGTCATTATATTGAAAGCTGTGCCTTTTCTGGAGCTTTCATGACAAGTGAAGCTGTGCCTTTTCTGGAGCTTCTAATTGAGGTGGAAAGCTGTGCCCATCTGGAGCTTTCAAGAAAATCATGTTCTAGAAGATTGACATTTTTTATGCTGAAATGATGAATGGTGTAAACCTTTCATGACTTTTCATGATGATGGAGCTGAATTGATACTATGGGGATTGAAGAGAAGACCATATTTAAGTGAAAATTAGATTAATGCAATTTTGCTTTAAAAGAGTCAAGCCCTCCTCATTCAGCCTCAGAGTTTTTCACATCTTAATCCTACCAACCGAAAGCCACAGAACAACCCTGAAAAGTCCTCATGATAAACATATGTCCTTGACTCACATCGGGTAGCGATGTAGGAATCTATCAAGCCTATGGTGACCCTTGTATGAGTTTGGATGAGAAAGACATTGCAAAAAAATTGATATTTGAGTGATGAGAGAAAATTCAAGCGAGGTAAGTATTTTGTGCATGGGTGGATAAATGAAGTGGAAATATATTGAATGATATAAATGGAGAACCTGAAATAAGGTTTTTTATGAGGCATGATATCTTTTTTATTCTTGGTGTGAAATTGATTGATCTTAAAGATATGTGTTTTAAAATTGGTTTTGATTTGATATTGATGTTTACTTGATATGAGGTTTTGCCCAGGTGTGCAAAAGGGTAAGTGTGGGGGAGTTGATAAAACACTATTTTATTGAATATTTTATTGATAATAAATGATATAATTTCCTCACATTGTGTTAAATATGTTTATTTATAAAATATTTGGGATTTGATCATTCATTTGAAAATTTGGTGAAAATTCCAGTTTTACCCTTAATAGTGCACTGTATTATTTCAAAGATAAATATTTTTATATTTATTATTTGAATTTGAAATTTTGTAACAGATTTCCTAACTTAATTATCTACAACTTTATTCAGGACACTAAAGCTAAAGAGTTAATTTGGTTGTTGAAATTGGGCCATGAAGTCAAAGTTGGGCTGGGCTCGCCAGAATGGAGAAGGTTCTGTATTTGGGCCATATCCTCTACATAAGGGCTTGGATTGAGCCCAAATTTTGAGGAAAGCTCGGTGACATGATGTGGCACAAATCATCCTTCTGGAAGGCCGGTCAATTCACGCGTTTTGGAGGTCAAATGGGCGGTTCAAGTTTCATTAAAATATTTGGCCGAGATTTTGCATTCACACTTGAAACCACTTTAAACCTAGCCTCCCCTCCACTCTATAAATTAGTGATTTTCTCATTTGGAGAGGCTGGTTCGTGCATTGGGATATTGGAGGCAGAGGAGAATTGGTTTCAACCAAATTCTACAACCATTGTAAGAGAGGTAGCTCTTGAAGCAAGGATCCTCTCATCGAAGCCTCCTTCTCTCCTTCATGTTGTAATTGTTTTGTTTGTGTAATAAACTTCTTTGTTCTTCTTTTATTTCTTCTCTTTTCCTCTGTTTTATTTAAATTTATTCTTATCTTAATCTTCCTCTTGGGGCTGGAATTCTTGAGTAGAAGCGATATTGGGTTATACCCATTATAAACCTTTGCACATGCAAAACGCTTCTACGATGATTACGCCACCCATGGAAGAGTAATTTTTAGTGATCGATCTATCTTCTACCCTCTTCATTTAATTATTTTGAATCATTGAGCCTACTGTAATTCACTTAATATGATCCATGAATTATGTTTTTAAATTTTAAGAAACTAAGCAAGCAATTGAACAATTAATACAAAAACACGCGAGGTCGAGATTTTGTGTAAATTGTGAGAGTGCGAGCTTAATCGGTAATACAAGACCACTTGGGATAAATTTGTAGAGTTCAAATATAATCCCTAAACACAACTCATCCTCATTTCCAGAATGGATTTGTGCTCTAATTAACCACTGACCATAAGCTAACCTTAGAACAACAATCAAAGCAGGGTTCTGCGATTGCATGTTCCGAAGCTAGCCTAGGGTTTAAGTAATTCCATCTTTGTGGTTAAGTTAACTCTTGTAGGGTTCGAGGGTTAACAAATTAGAGGATCATAATTAAGTGGATATTCATTTAAATGATAATGATTAATATGTAAATGAAGAGGTAGAGTTAGATCGATTACGCCTTTTAAAATATTTTCTAAAAAAAACATCTTCTTGTTGTGTTATTTTAATCGGAATTCATTTCAAAACTAAAAACAAAAAAAAATACAATCTTCTTCCAGCAAACTTCTTCTAGATTCATAAACTATAAACAAACCCCATCCTTTTCTAGTAGTGTTTTTATTCTCTTTTATTTTATTTTTAGAATACCTCTAATAAGATGTTTTAATTCACTTCCTCCTTTGAGAGACGACCTTGGTTAGCCCCCTATGCTACACCAAGTAAACTAAACATTAGCTTCATAGAGTGTTGTGCTTGGAGTTTTATCCAACGTAACTCACTTTTGAAGTTCTTTTGAGAGCGCGTGCGACAAAGCTCTTTCAATACCCCATTTAAAAAACATGCAAAAATGTGTAGATATCATCTCAGGATTCCCTCTCTCTAGGATTAATGAAATCACAATAAAAAATGGTTAATTCCACCATGTTCTAGTATAATAGACATTGAAAACCTAAACAAGGGAAACCGAAATTAGTTTTCATAGAAGAAAAAAAGAAAAAAGAGAAGATGAGGAATAATATTACCTTCAACATGAGAAAATCACACTCAGAATCAAATCAAATAGAGGGAAGATGAGAGAGTGGAAGGTTTGACTGAGCCCTCCCCACATTTTCTCTCCATTGGAAAAAAGGAAAGGGGGATGATACTACATTTTAAATTTAACAAAAAAACTCCCCAAAAGGGTTTCAAAACATGAAAAAGTTTATAAAATGAAAATAACCCAAGCTTAGGGGCCTCCACCTCTCTATCTCAAAAAAACATTGTGTGACCACTATGCCCACACTGTGAAATTGATGCTATTACAAAATTGTTGTAGGCTGGCCACTCATCTTTAAATTAATTATCTTCTAAACCCCTTAGGTCACCACCCGTTCCTTGAAACCTATAAAAAACCTCTTAATGTCTTACAAACATTAAAAACCCCATTTTGAGTCTCGATTATCAAAATAAACAATCCACCAACTCAAAATTCAAATTACTCTTGAATTTTGAAACCTATATGGACATGTGCTATTAAAACCTCTGTAAAATAGAACTTCTCATACCCGAGAAGTCTCTTCAACCATTTAACCCACAATCCCAACAAACTTGGGTCACAAAATAATGATCAAACCATCATGTTTGATCCACATATGCCAAATAAACTCCCATTTCACAAATCTAAACAAGAACCACTCTATCCATCAAAACCAGAGCCACTGCTCACAATCCCCAAAACACCAAGACAATGATTTAGTATACCCATCCATATTGGGAAACAAAAATATCATAGAAAAATCATCATACATATTATGGGCCCCCCAAAATAATATTTTTCTAATAATAACCAATCTTGATTCATGATGATCTCCACCATTGAAACTGCCTATTGAGATGCGTCCTCCAACAGTTAAATGACCCAGTCAGTGTGGTTTCAATCTCCCTTCACCCAAATAGATCTTAAAATACCATTCCAAAATAGTACCACCTATCGTCTCCAATTTATAAGTAAACCTAATGAGTATCCGCCACACATGCATAGGTCATGAATACACCAAACATATCAGGAAAAGGCCCAACCAAACCTCAAAATTCACTCATCATACCAAATATGGGGTACTCGATGTGGTCCCTAACCCACCTCATCCAATATCCTATGAAAAAATAATCACTAAAACAATATACCAATATTTTAAAAGAACACTATATTTGATAGAATATACAATATGTAATAGTAAGTTTAAATGGACTATGAAATATTAAAATTTAACTACAAAATAGACATTAAGTATGAGAATATGAATAAGATCAATGAAATTATGAAATAAATATTAGGGTAACCCTAAATAAAAATGTATTTATAAATTATTAGTGACTAATTACACAATTTTTAGTAGAATAATTTTATACTTCAAACAGATGTATTCTTCAGAAATTATTTTTTATGATTTTATTTTGTAAGTGAATATTATAATTATTTTTTAGAATTTTTTTAAATTTTATTAAAGAAAATTATATTATTTTTTAAATAGGAATGTAAAATTATATTAGGGTGAAATTTTGGTATTTTTCTAAAAATATTGATTTTTTATTGAATAGTAAAAAATACTAATTTTTTCAAATTATTATTTTATTTAAATTAAAATTCCTAATTATGATTGAAATTTGATCTCAATGTAAAATAATAATTATTTAATTTGATATAATATAAATAATTATATTTGAATCATCATTATACTTGATTTAAGAATAAGTTCATTTTTGGGATTAAAAACACATTTGACCAAAAATCATTTTTATAGGGTTTTACAGATTTATATTAAAATTGATTTCTGTAAATTAGAGAAATTTAATAATGAAAAGTTGATTCCATATTTTTAATCAATAGGTAAAACTTTTTAAAATAGGTACCTTTTATTTTTGAACATTATGATTAGTAACCATAATAAATAATTATCACCATGGTAAGGGTAAATCAGGTAATTATGGTTAAAAATAACATAACAAGGACTACAAAATGATCTTAAAACATTCATTTATCATATTGTATGATTTTTTAAAGACATTTCCATCCAAAGTTTTTAAATATGGAAACTTGGTGCCATATTTATTTGCTTTTTACTGTTATAATATTTAAGTAAAAAATGTCACTTTCTTGATTTTAATATCTATAATATTTTGTGACATGGATAAAAACAACTTATACCGGGTTTTAAAATTTTATTTTAAATATTCATGATTTTTTTTATCATGGTAATTTATTTATAATTTTCATTGATGAAATAATTACTTTAAATGATTGTGCATCATCAACACATCATTTAATTAATTAATAGGATAATAAAATAAATAATTTTAAAAATATTGAAAGTAATATAATTTGAATGAATTATTATGTTATAATAATTTTTTAGACAAATATAAAATTTAATGGATGTGTAAAAGGATTATATTATAATTCGTTTTTTGTCATATAATTTTCAAAGTCAAATAAAATGAACTATATCAAAAAATGACGTTAAATATATTTCATGTTAAATAATATTTGATTAAATTATAGAAAAATTATAAAAATAATGAAAGAGGAAAATTAGGATGATAATGTATCTTAACTTTCATCCTTTTTTCATTTATAATCCAATTGTTACATTATAATTAAAATTATAACCCTTTAATATTGAAATAATCATTACCATAGTTAGGGTTAAAATTGGTTAACCATGGGGTTAATCCAAAAGATATGGTCTAAAATGATATCGAAACAAGTAAAAATATAATTTTATGATTATATTAATACCATATATTACTTATATTATAATTAATTTTATTTTGGAACCATTTGATATGAGTTATAAAAATATTATATTATAATATTTCTTGTATATCCAAAAATGACATAAATTATATTTTAGAATAAAAAATATTTTATTAAATGATTTAAAATTCATAAAAATTATATCATCCACCAAAGTATTGGTAAATTATTAAAAATATCAATCACGGTCCATTTTTGAGATAATTTTCATTTTATAGTAACTATCTTGACCCATAAATAGTAAAAAACATTGTTATCATGGTAATCATCAAAGGGGTTAATATAGGGTTAAAACAAAAATATAAGGGTGAAACCATCACCTAAAATAGTACAATTTTTATTTAATTAATGGATTTATAATAAAACTCATCTTATATTTTAATTATATAAATTTATAAACATTTTAAAAAGATATTTAATTTGTATTAATTTAATAATTTATGAATTTCCAAGACTACCCCTCCCCTCCCATATAAAAGGGAACCTCATATTCTCCTTTATTTATCTTAAAAAACCATTTGGTTCATCCAATAATAGAACAAATACATTACTTCCATCTCTCCCCATGTCGTAGAGGTCTTTGTTTAATCAGAAAACCAATATAGGAAGGATTTTGATGCAATCCAAAAGAGGTTTTCTGAAGAATAGGTATAGTTCTTAACAAAGAGTTTTTTTATTTATTTCTTATTATAACTAATTCAAATCTTCTTCATCCATGATGAAATAATAAAAAAATTATATTAAATATATTGAGATATTTTTTTTAATGGAAAAATATTTTCCCATCTCCTCTTCCATCAAAATAGAGAACAAAAACGTAGTTCGTGCATACCTGTGGACTACCAAATCGACAAAGCGATGTGTTTCATTTTCCATCTCCATATCTCAAATTTAAGAACCTAGTTCTTTCATGGGGTATATATCCATTAATTTCTATCATTTTTTAGTTTAAATGCTTAAATATTTCCTAATGTGGATTCATGTTGAGGTTATTGAGGTGTTAGGGGTTTCTGGGGTTAGTTTGGAGCCTAGAACGCAGTTTTTTGGTTAAAAATGGCTTGGAACAATGTTAGAAGAAACCATGAGGGGAGGTCACATGGTTACAACTAATCATGTGATGATAGATGGTGGGAATCTATAGGCCACATGAGTAGAGAAACCATGCGATTTGGGGAACATGGTCATGCAGAAATGTCTGTAGTTTTGATAGTGTAGATTTTCATATTTTTCCCATGGTTAGTAAAACTGTGCTGACTAAACATGAAGGGTGACCCTTCCTACACTAGGAGGTTCATATTTGGCACATATTTTATCCAAACATGCAGCCAAACCATGGGACATAATGTTTTTAGTGAATTTACAGTTTTCCCATAATTTATTTATTAAAACCTAAATCTATTTCACTCTCACCCCAAAGAAAAAACCCTCCTTTGAATCCCTCTTTAGAGAATATTCTTAGAATTGAAGAATCTTATCCATCTAATATTGGAAGAGAGCATTGTTCATCTCATTGGATCTGCATCGATAATATATCAATTCATTTTATCCATTATCCATTCTTTTTTGTATTGGATATGTTGTTTTGACTGAGCTAATATTCCCTATTTATAGGTTCTTCATTTGTTCTTTGATTTTCTCTCAATTTGAGTCCAATCAAGAGCTGATACTGGATGATATATCCACTACAGTCCTATGGAATGTGGTATCATGCCTTTTGATTAATTTCTAAGTGTTTATATATATATATATATATATATATTATTGTGACATGTGGCCAATTCTTGGAGTGACACACTTGAAATGGTTTTTAATCCTTCATTAAAATTAATAGGTGAAACCTGTGTAATTAATGAGACAATTGAAAATTGAATTAATGGTTATGGGAATTGAAAAAAAATAACCACTTGGGTGCTATGTGGAATTAAGTGGAACACCATGGGTGTCATATGATTTATCACTTAAATGTGTTTAACCATTTTCTATGGAATTCTAATTGATGATTTGAATTGAAAATTGAATTTTAATATCAATTGTGAATTAAATTGATAGAGAAAATGGAATCAAAGAAATGTACATAAACACATTATATGTATTGGTTGATTCAGCATGATATTCTTGTTATAACAAATTTCCCACATGAGTAGTTAAGAGGAAATACTTCTAAGCATGATCAATTATTTTAGTCACCATCTGAGGTTAGATTTAATTGAAATGAATAAGGTGACGAACTTGTTATAAATAAATGATCTTGGTTAGATGATATTAAATATTTATATGAATTAGGTGACCATAGATTCAAATGATGAATTCAATGGACATACTCATTTGTCTTATATGATTCTTATGCCCAAGAGACACTTGGACTTCTTATATGGACTAACAAGAATGTATTCATAGGGGATAACTATTATATTCCCAGTGATAGTTTGAATTGATATGTATTTTCTAGGATATACTCATAGGAAATTGATCATATATGCCATGGGTGATACTTGGGCTCCCTTAGTAGACCACCAAAGACGGAATCGAGTGGATAAGATGTTATACCACACCTAGAGTGATACCTAGGTTCTTGTGGGGATTTACATGGATGATCTTGTAGGGTTTTAGATTATATTATACCTAGAGAAATACCAAGATTCAAAATTAGGAATTCTAAGGATGGGATTGGGTTCTTAAATAAGTAATGAATGGAATGATTTATACAACACATTTTACAAGCTAAAGCACAAAATTGGATTTGGTCTTTGTCAACACTTTATTGATGAACTGTTTAGGAATCCTCTATTTACATGTCTACATGATGGACAACGATATATGGTCTTGGTATAGAGAATTATAAATTAAATGACATTGAATGTTTAAATGATTTTGGTTATAATTGAGAACCTAAACTTTATAGGTTGTTTACTTTCGGCACTTTCTTTTCATATTGTATTATTGTTTACAAACAGTGACTGTTATATACTCAATGACTGGATAAAACTTGACCTTGGGTGGTTTCATAATGGGATTATGTATCACAACCTATTAGGGCCACCTTGGGTACTCGAACAGACTATATGATTATAGGTATGGATAAGGGAAAGCTCCATACTACAGGTTCTTGACTGCTATGTAGGAGTAGGGGAGCACATGACCGAGATGAGGCTTATGATACTAGTTGTGATACTTTTTTGTATTGTTATAATTTTTTTCAATGTATTGTACATTTACCATGTATACCTATTTTGGTTATTTTGTAGATTCATATGACATGTATCATCATCATTGTATATGAGCTTCCTTTTGGTATTATTATCTATTCCTACTATGTATCTATTGTCTATTTGTAATTAATACTTCCGATACTTATATATTATTTATATTCTGATACACTCTATTAATGAAGGTATAGTCTCCCCATAGGCACACCTTATCCCTCATTTTCTAGTCGGTATCCTCTAGCATTTGGGGAGATTCGCATAAGGCCATGTAACCAATCGGGTCTTGGGCACCTTTCAGGGGAACTTAGGACCAAAATGTTACAGAGTGGTATCAGAGAATTATTTCTTGAATTTATTTACTATTTCAAGAAAATATAAAGGGATAAAAAGAAATGTGAATTTGGTAAGGTGTTGTTCCTGGGCGTAGCTAACCTACGTACAAGGCAAAGCCAAATTACCTCGAATTAAATTTCTTTTTTTTTGGGATTTTGACTATTACAGTTGATTAGATTCCACCATCAGGTGATGCACTTGAATTATGATGTTAATATTGATATGATTGTGGGTTCTATTTTGTTGCAACCTGATGAGATGAAGGTATTCCATATCATGCATCATTTTAGGCACTTTACAGAATTCACATTCCATGAATTATCCCATGCTATTTAGGGTGCATTAATTATTGAATGTTGTTGTGATAGGTGATGTGATACATATACCAACTATTGTGATAGGTATTCTGGAATGGGTTATGATTTGGATTATATGGGAACCAAATTTTGATTAATGAGGTGTATGGGCCCTTATGGATCAATATTTGGTGAACCATTAGTTAAACCTTTTAAAAATAATAGTGATATAAATGTAAAATGAGTATGAATTGAAATGAAAATGAATATGTTACTTCAATTGGAAATTAAATGGAAAATTATTTGCTTATAATAGAGAACTTGACCCAAAACCAACCTTAGTAGTGACAAATAGGTAGTACCTCTTTATTATATATGATTTATACATCGTCCAAATCTAACTCATGGAGTAGGAATAGTGGTGTGTTCTTATATAGGAAGGATTGTACCTATCCTATTGAAATACATGAGCTTTTGAGCTGTGAACATTGATAATGATCTCGAACTAAGGAGTGCGTTTGGTATTGTAGATTCCTTCCACCTCGATGAAATCTAGTCATATGTCAGGAGGGTAGAAGCGACCACACTCTAGAGGTAGTGGTAAATGAAATACTAGTGGATCCTCTTTTAGTTCCTAATGTGGTAATATTAGTTATAACGGACACAGGTGCAATGGAAAAGTTGTGTAAAGGTTTTATGCAGTTTATGATGATCGTTCAGGGAGAACCATGAGCTTCCCTAACTATGGAAGAGTTGACACATGAGTTCTAGTAGTAGCATCAGCTCAAGTTTTTAAGGGATGGAGGAATACAGGCTGTAGAGTCATGGATAGAGGCCATTCTATATATCTTTGGGCATATAGAGATGACTCTTGAGAGGAGAGTAAATCTCGATATGTATCTGTTGTGTGATTCCACCAAGAGATGGTGGGATGTTATTAATCAGATGAAATGTTATCAAGAAATGGTTTTGAGGGATTTTCATATGGATTTCTATGAATAATTATATCCTAAGAAATTGAGGGCTGATAGATCTTGAGAGTTCATTCACCTGGAGTAGGGTGCGTTGTTAATGATGGATTATTTGGCCCATTTTATTATGCTCTATCACTTTGCACAAATTATGATAGATGATGAGTAATCTAAATCAAGGCGGTTTGAGGATGGTCCCAGGTATGAAATTTAATCATAGGTAAATATCTTTTGGCTAACTACCATTTTTGGAATAGTGAATCATGAATTTATCAAAAAGTGTAACCTTATAGAGTATGGGGGTGTGAGATAGGGTGGTTTGACATCTAGATATGGTACTGCATCAACCGATAGCAGGAAGATTGATCTAGATCTTCCACACCACATACTCAGGTAGCTAGGTGAGGTGCTACTAGTGTAGTAGGTCTGGACATATGAGGCCACAATGTACAAGGGATACGATTGAGTGTTGATCATGCAACAAGAGGGGTTATTTACAAGACTTATATAGAATGTTTACTCTCATAGCTAGTGAGAGAGTGTCTACATAGAATCCATATTCAGGAGTGGGGTTAGTATCTTCTCATCGAAAAGGGAGATGGAGTACAGCTAGTCAATCAGTCTGAGGTGGTGGTTGTGGTTGTGGTAGTCAGAACCTAGACTCACAATGAAAATAAGGGGGATCTTCTTAGTGTTTCTAGGTAGTATCATAGGGCCGCAGTTCAAGCAAGATATACACAGTGCAACAAACCCTTTAGGATCAGGATCCCAAAACTTCTAATATCAGAGGTACTATTCTAGAAGCCTCTACTTTAGCTTATGCACTTTTTAATACAAGGTATTCTCATAGATTTATATTTTTTTCCATTATGGAGAGTATTAGGATAATTTTTTAGACTTCTAATGGTTTTATGACTCTTGACACTCTGTTGGGAATTAGAATGGAAGAGCTATATTAGTGTAAGAAGTACCCTATTGAGATTGGTGGGTGTAACTTCATATAAGATCTATTTTTCCTCAAGATGATAGGTTTTGATATCATTTTTGGGATGGAATGGTGGGTTCTATTTCATGATTTCATTGACTGATATCGCTACAGGGTGACCTTCACATCACCAGAGGATATGGAGTTTATTCACAAGGGTGAATGGGATGTCTAGGTGAGCTGAAATAGACCCAATCGCCATGGGGTGGGAGGGATGAATGCCTGGATTATGAATTTATATTTGGCTGATAAGGGAGAATATCATGTAGATTTACCTCCAATGGTTCATAATTTATAGGACATTTTCCTAGATGACTTTTTAGGATTAACTTTAGTGAGTGAGATATAGTTATTTATAGATATAGTTCCATTATATGCACTAGTATCTATTCTTCGTTATAATATGGGTACTTCTGAGAGGAAAGATCTCCAGAGGAAGCTAGAGTATTTTGGGCAAAATGGGTTTATCTTACCTAGTACTTATCTGTTGTGTTCTGCGGTCTTTTTTTCTTCTTCAAAAAATTCATACAAAACTCTTAGGCTATGTGTGAATTATTGAAAATTGAACCAACTGATAGTTAAGAATCAATATCCTCTACTGTATATAGATAATCTCTTAATCTAGCTCCAAGGAGATTGGGGTTTATCAAATATTTATTTGAGATCTGGTTATCATCATGCGTGTGTTAGGCCATTATACATTCCACGCATAGATTTTCACAGAAGGTGTGATTTATATGAGTATTTAGTTATGCCATTATGTCTCATGAATGTGCAAGTGGTCTTCATGGAACTGATGAACAGAGTGTTCCATCAATATTTAGATTCATTTTTAGTGGTTTTCATAGATTGTATCTTGGTGTATTATAAAAATTAATAAGACCATACTGAACATCTTGATATCCTATTGGATACATTGAGAGAGAACCAGTTATATAATAAGCACAAAAAATGAAACTTATGGATGGATCAAATTCACTTCATGGGTCACGTTATCTTAGAGATATAAGTATCTATAGTCCCATAAAAGGTGATATCTATAGTTTCCTGGGAGTATCCCAAGAATTTATTTGAGGTATAGAGTTTATTGGGGTTATCAAGTTACAATAAGAATTTCATACATGACTTATCACACTTAGAAGCACCACTGAAAGGATTTACTAATAAGGGTGTAAAGTTTTTATGGTCATATTCCTATGAGATGACCTTTTTGGAGATGGAGGAGAGATTGAATTTAGAATCAATACTGATTTTTCTAGATCCAAGAAAGGGATACACTATCTAGTGTAATGAATCAAGTATCATTCGAGGTCCAGTTATTATATAGGAAGATAGAGTGGTGATATATGGGTCTCAACAATTAATACCACATGAGAGGAATTACCAGATACATGATCTTGAGTTAGCTGTAGTTGTTCACATATTGTGATTTTGGATATATTAGCCACTTGGAGAGCATTTTTTGGTGTACACGGACCAAAAAACCCTCAAGTATATATTTAAGATATGAATATTAGTAAGAGTAGGTGGGTTGAATAACAGTTGTATTTTAATTTCAAGCATGCTTAAATGTCTGGTAAAGGTAATGTAGTGGATGATGCACTGAGAAAGAGGAATCTAATATAGACAGTTCCGTAGGACATTAGTGAGTGGAAGCTCATGTATTTATTCTATGATATGCACTTAGAGGTTAAGGAAAATAAATGGAATACTTTTATATCATCCTAAGATATTACCTCTACCCTTATGGATAGAGTTAAGATGAGGGTGATATCAGATTCTATGGGCCTAGTTATTTGGGAGAGTGTGGAAGGTGAGGAAGCTCCTCCTGGTTGGACCATAGGTGAGGATATGATTCTATATATACATAGTCATGTATGGGTTTCAACAGACACGCGTGAGGAGATGATGTAAGAATTCCATGCTTCATCTTGGGATATGCACCCAAACATCACCAACATGTATCAGGATTTATATATTCAATACTAGTGGTCGGGTATGAAAAGAGATATATCCAGTTCTACCATGAGATGTTCCACCTGTCAGCAAGTGAAGGAAGAACACCAGTGACCAGCCAAAATTTCCCAGGAGATTCCCATTCTTGAGTGGAAATGGGATGACATTGTGATGGATTTTATGATAGGTTTTCTAAGGTTTCCTGGAGGTAATGATTAAATTTCGGTTTTTGTTGACATTCTCACAAAGGTCACACATTTCCTACCTATCAATGAGTCCTTTTTTATAGTTGAGCTTGGGAGGTTTTATATTTGTGAGATTGTATGACTTCACGGTGTCCCACATACTATCATTTCATAAAGGGATGCCTGATTTACGTCTCGATTCTGGAAGATTTTGAATAAAGAATTGGGTACATAGGTTCTTCTAAGCACAACTTACCACCCTCAGATTAATGGAAAATTACAGCATATAATATAGATTCTTGATGATATAGTATGAGCAACCATCCTAGATTTTGGAGGCTATTATTAGAGACATAAAACCTTTTTAGAGTTTGACTACAAAAATAGATTTCATTATACTATTCAGATGGATATTTATGAGGATTTTTATGGTAGGCCATGTCAATCACCCCTATGTTGGTTAGAGGTAGGAGAGATAGTTATTATTAGACCTTATCTTGTTCTAGAGACCATAGAGTAGGTGCAGTTGTTTCAGAAGTAGATGGCCACTGCGTATTCTTGACATAAATCTTAATCCAATAACTATAGACAACCTTTAAAGACTGAGGTTAATGATCATGTATTTTTATGTGTTTCCCTAAGGTTAGGACACAAGATAATCAAGAGACAGGGTAAGATTTCACTGAAGTATGTTGGGCCCTTTGATATTATGGAGAGATTTGGGATGGTAGCCTATCGGATGCAGTTAATTCATAGGTACCAAGAAATTCATGAAGTCTTTCACACATTTTAGCTACACCATTACTATTCATACCCATCTCATGGGTTTTAGCTCTAGGAGTGTTATTTATAGGTAAATATGTCCTTTGAGGAGCATCAAATATGTATTATGGATCATATCATGAAGGTTCACTTAGGCAGGTTAGTTCCTTTAGTACAGGTTCTATAGAAGCAAGACCAAGTACAATATTAGACCTTGGAGAAGGAGGCTGATGTAAGATCAGAGTGACCAAAGTTATTCTAAAAAATTCATGACCACCCTTGAGAGGGAAAGCTGGGGACACATTTTTTAAGGGGTGAAGTTTGTAAGAACCCGATTCTTTCTTTAAGTACATATCCTTTACTTTCTATAAATTCTTAGTTTAAATGCTTAAATATAAGCTTAATGTGGATGCCTGTTGAGGCCATGGAGGTTTCCAGGGGGTCCAAAGATTGTTCAGAGCCCAGAAACCAACTTTTGGGTTGAAAATGGATTGGAACATGGTTGAAAGAAACTGTATGGGGTAGGCCACACAATTACTCAACTGTGTGAGGCTGTACAATGGGATTCTATAGGATGCACGATTAAATAAATAGCATGACTTGGGGTGCACTTTCTTGCAGAAATGTATATAGTTTTGAAAGAATATATTTGTAGAGTTTTTTCATGGTTATTCAAACCATGGACACTAACAGTGTGTGGTTCCCATTCCTATAGTACGAGGTGCAAGGTTGGTGTATTTTTTGGACAACCATGCAGCCAAACCATTTGACAATATGTTTTGGGTGAATTTTCATTTTACCCTAATTAATGTGTTGAAAACTAAATCTATTTCTCTATTATCCCGCACAACAAAAACCCTCATTTTAATACCTCTTTGGAGATTATTCTTGGAATTGAAGGATATTCTCCATATTATATTAAAATCGAGTTTCGTTCATAATGTTGTATCTACATTAATAAGATCTCAATTACTTTTAACCCATTCATCATTCTTATTGGTATTGGCTGTGCTATTTAGATGCAAGCTAATATGATCTATTTATAGGGTCTTCATCTGTTCTTCGATTTTCTCCCAATCTGAGTTGAATTAGGATATGATACTGGACAAGCTATCCACTACAGACCTATAGAGGAGGTATTATACATTTCATTTAAAGTAAAAGTGTATATATATATTTTGTTGTCCCACACACTAAATTATCATAGAGATTCCCTTGAAATGGATTTTGACCATTATTTAAAATGAATTGGTGAGACCTATCTAATTAATGAGACCTTTGAAAATGTAATTAATGGTTATGGACCTTGAAACAAAATCACCCCTTGGGTGTTTGTGGAATTAAGTGGACCACCATGGGTAGAATATGAGTTATCACTTAAATGTGTTGTTTACCCTATTGACATGAGATGTCAATTAATGATTTGAATTATAATATAAGTTGTGAGTTGAATTGATAGAGAAAAAGGAATGGGATACATGTCCCTAGACACATTCCATGTTTTTTTATTAAGAATGAGATGCTTTTTATAATGAATTTCCCATGTGAGTAGTTAAGAGGCAAGACTTCTAAGCTTGGCCAATGCTTTGAGTCACCTTCTAAGGTGAGATTGAATTGAAATGAATAAGATGATGACATTGTTATAATTAAATAGTATTGAATGTTTATATGCCTTGGGTGATAAATGAATTCAAATTAATAATGTTGTGGATGGACTCATTTGAATTCTACCTTTCCTATGCCCAACTGGAACTTGGAATCCTTATATGGACTGCCATGGAAAGACTCATAGGGGATGAAAATTATATATTGAGTGATAATTGGATTTTATTTGGATTTAAACGGATGGAATTATATGGAATTGATATTATATTCCATGGGTGCAACTTGGGATCCCTTAGTGGACCGTTAAGGATGGAATCGAGTGCTTAAGATGCTCTACCAAACCTAGAGTAATACCTGGGTTCTTGTGAGGATCATCATGGACATGGTTGTAGGGTGTTGGATTACATTATAACTAGAGAGATACCTAGATTAAAAATTTGGAATGATAAGGATGGGATCAAGTTCTTAAATAAATAAAGAATTAAATGATTTATACAATGTTTATACCAAGCCAAATCATAATCTTGGATTCAATTTTTGTCTACACTTTATGGATGGCCCATTCTGGAATCCTTTGTTTACCTATCTACATGGAGGACATCAGGATATGCACTAGGTCTCGAGACTTATTAATTAAATGATAATGATTGTTTAATTGATTTTGGTTATAAATGAGAACCTATACTTTATAGGATGTTTACTTTTAGTACTTTATTTACATATTATATCACTACTTGCACACTGTGACTATTATATACTCACTGAATGGATGAAACTAGAACTTGGGTGGTTGCCTATAGTGATTATGTCTCACACCCTATTTGGGAAACCTTGGGTACCTGAACAGACTATATGATTACAAGTATGGATAAGGGAAAGTGTCGTACTACAGGTTCTTGACTGCTACTTAGGAGAAGGGGAGTACATGACTGAACTGAGGCTCGTGATGCTAATTGAGAAACTTTTTGGACTATTGTAATTTTGTTCCATGTATTGTTTATCTTCCATGTATACCTGTTTTGGATGTTTTGTAGATACATATGACATGTATCATCATCATTTTATATGAGCTTCATTTTGGTATTATTATCAATTTCTACTGTGTATCCATTATCATTTTATAATTACTGCTTCTACTATATATATGTTATTGATATTATACTATTATAAAGTCTGGTAATGAAGTAATATTTTTCCCATAGACACACCTAGGCCCTCACTGCTAGTTGGAAGCCTATGGTATTTGGGGAGATGTGTTTGAGGACATGTGGGAAACCAGGCTTGGGGTATCATTAAGTGGTACCCAGGACCAGGACATTATATCAGAGATGGTTATAATGATGGATTTAATATATATATAAATATATGATATCCAATAAATAATTATAATTATAGAAAAAGTAATATATCCTATATTTTCATACCTTTCCATTCACTAAAAAATGATAACAATATTCATGTGTACGTTTGAACTACCACCTCTACAAAGAAATGTGATTAATATTTCATCAACACATCACATAGATGATATATATATATGTTTATTTAAATAAATAATATCACATTTATAATATAGCTATCATTTTTTAAATATAAAATAATACTTACCATTTTTACATCATGATTGTTGAAAAATGAAAATGTTATTCTTACGTACATATGAGCTACCTTCTCCATGATTATAATTTAGTTCATTTTTTCACAACCATATTTCATGGTTGGTTTTAAAATTATTATTAATGTATAAAAATGATAATTATTTCCTGATTTTTATTCTAGATATGATGGATTAATGTTCGTGTTGACTATAGTCAACCAACCGGAGTCATTTTGGACATATGATCAGCAGAATATTGTGAAAACAACTAACATGAACTTAAATGATTACGTGATTAAATATAACATGGTAATAAATAAAATAAAAGGAATAATAAAATTGAAAAAAGTTCTTAATCAATTAAATTATTAAGATAATATTATTATTTAGCAATATAAACAATGTATGTGATGAGTTAGACTCGAGCTGAGGGACACTTTACTTTTAAAACCACAGTTAAAATGTTTTAAAGAATTATTTTCTAAATATTTATATTCCATGTGAATATTACTAAAATTATTTTATGGATATATTTATAGGAATATAACGGAAATTTTATAAATCTTTTTTTTCTTTCAAAGGTTTTCCAAAATGAATATGTTTTTATTTAATACAGAATGTTTTGACTTTCCTTATAAATGGAAAAAAGAATGTTCTATTTCAATGTATATGGAATCAATTGTTTTTCCCCCACAATATCCATTATTTCATGACAGTATTACTATATAATCTTACATATTTTATTCAAATAAAAACCCTTCTTCTCTTATTCTGCATATTTATGTTTTGAAAATGTTTTTTTAATGGAATGAGTATTTAATCATTCAAAAGTGTTTTGAATTCATGTTTAAAATAATTTTTTTAAGGATTTATGATGAAAAAGGTGTAAGATTAAAATGTTTTATTCATTATAAGGTTCTTAGACATTGTTTATTGTGATAGGTGATCCTAATATAGCTCATGGTGTTAAGTTGTCTTGATATAGATAATGATGATGGTTGAGCCTAATATAACTATGCAATGTGTTAGGTAATGATTATGTTCTTTGGGGAATTATGTTTTAATTCAGACATATGGTTATTACAATCAGAAGGGTTATTTTATGGGTTTTTATGAAGATTATATCCAAAGAATCCTAAATGAATTTATTATTCTTTCTAGCGAGTTTTCATATAAAACATTTAATTTTAAAAGGAAATATAATGATCTTTTTAAATATAGTATTATGACAGTTTAGGGTAAAAATATTAGTTTTTAATAAATTGATTTCTTGGGTTCTCATGTTTCATAAGAAAATATCTTGATTATGATTATTACTTTATGCATTTTTTTAAATTGTTTTATGAAAAATATTGGGTAGTAAAACTAATTTCATGAGAAAGTAAAGGATTATTTAAGCTCAAATTTTGTTATGTTAAAGTCAAAATCTCTTTTATGATATAAGTTTTTTAAAATGAATAACATGTTTATTTAATTTTTTAATATGTACCTTAATGATATTTTTTTCTTATCTCATGTTCTAAAATGTTTTTCATAGGGTTTAAGGATGATTAGGAACAAAGAAGAAGTCAATTTAAAAATCATAAAGGTTTTTAATTTAAAATAAAACTTATTTATTTTTAAATTTTTTGTGTTGTAAGAAAAATGGATACTAAAAGAAAGTGTCTAACACGTATTGTATAGGTTTTTTATATAAGAATTATAAACTAAGTCTATAAAACTCTGAACTTGAAAATATCCTTGAAATGAAATAAGGTGAATTCTTTTAAAAAAATGAAATTAAAAGTTAGACAGGTGGGTTAGAGCTTGATTGAGAGCCTCGGAGCGGCGTGGTCTTCCTCTCCCTCGCAGAACTAGGGTTATTCCTGGATCTTTAATCCTTCCCCCTTTGGGCTGGGATTTTCTCGTGATGGCTATGGATTCTACTCAGCGTGGGTGGCGGGTTGCATCTCGGTGGCACTTCGGTGGTGGATCGGCTTGGGTTTGATGCTTGTGCGGCGGCGTCTCAGAGCTTCGGCGGTTGTCTTGGCTTGTGTGGCGGCGTCACATCCCGATGGAGCTTCGGCTGTATGTTCGTCTTGGGTTCGTCTCAGTCTGGCGTTGTTGCTTGTGTGGCGGCATCGCTTCTCGGAGGAGCTCGGCAGTCGGATTGGCGCAGAATGCTCACGACATGGGTCGGATTCTCTCAGTAGAGCATCAGTGGTTGGCCCAGCGTGGTCTTCTTCCTCCATCGGTGTCGAGGCATGGGGTGGCCCCGAGCGGTCAATTTGATTTGTTTGGCTCATACAGCGAGTTCAGGATCCGATCTACTGTGCTCCAGAGGGGGGAGGTTTCGAGGTTCAGTTTAAGTGAAGTTTTATTAGGAATTTCTTTTGGTGTTGCTATGAATTTGTTATACTGGTTGGATCTGGTTTTGTTGTCCCGATTCGTTGTGATGGTCCTTCTTGTTCTTACCATCGTGAGGCTTGGCCGGAACCTCATGAGGGTGCATCCACAGTTCTGATCGGATCAGATCCTTGCATAGAGTGGCATTTTTGTTTTAGGATGACCCGGATTCCCTCATTAGTGGCAGTCCCTCATTGCGGGGTTAGGTCATCCAGTCCTAGGTGCCGATGGCTTGAACTCATGTTCTTTAGATTGTCTTCCGGGCTTCTATGGCTGCGGTGGTGGGGGTTTGAGGAGATCGTCGGGGTTGGTACAAGATGACCGATTGTTGAAGGATTTTGGTTTTGTTCCCTTACAATGGTGAAAGGGTGTGTAAGGTCTACTGGTACGGAGATTTGACCACATGGATCAGGCCCTAGAAGAGGTTCTAGAGCTAGCTGGTCATCATTGCAGAGCATTATGGATTTGGTTGTTTGAGAGGGTATGGTGTTTGTCATCGGATCGGGCATGTGCTTTGACACGGGACACTTGCTTGTCGTTTTTCTTTGCACCGGTGGAGATCTTTGACACATTCAATTGCTGGGGAGGGGTACTCCATATTGTCAGTTTGGTTTGTGTCGCTTAACCTTCAGGTCATGATTTGTCTTAAGTCGATGATGTCTGTTTGGGTTTTCCCCCTTCATCCCTTAAAAGGGTGGTCTTCTTTAAATAAAAAATTTAAGGCCTCTAGGCTGTTGGAGGAAAATTACAAGTTAAATAAGTGCAAAAACCATGACACCAATAACTCAGAGTTGATGGTTACTTTATTACATTAGAACTAGATACAAGGAATCATATCCCGAAGGACTAAATTGTTTATTAGTATTGGTAAATGAGATACATACTTATAATTAAAATTACTATTGAAAACATAAAAAACACAAAATGTTTTATTTTAAAATTTCATATTTCCCCTTAGCATATCCCTGTATAACAATTATAAAACACTTCCTAATATCCTAGGGAAATAAAATATAAGAAAATGGTGTGATTAGATGCTCAGTAAGGTTAATAACACAATAAAATATATGATGAATAGATTTAAATAATAAATATGATAAGGTGAATAACTGAAACATATTCCAATTAAACAAAAAAAGTTAGCATAATATAGAGGGAATAAATGATGATCATATAAATCAATATAAATATTCACATGAGATTGAAAATTAACCCTGAATATTATAACTAATAGAATAATCACATACATATAAATAAATGATCTCATAATGAGGGAATGAAAAATTTTGGACATCTAAAAAATCATTTCAAGACCTTATTTAAGATAGTTTAAATATATATGCAGAAACCCATCTAATTTGGACAACTAAATTGTCTCATGAGACTCGTTGATGCATTGAGAGGATATTTATAACTTGGACCCACCCATCACATAATAAGTCTAATTCATTTTTCATATTAAATGGGCGACACATAATCTACATAAACATTAGTATTGAAAATCTAACATACTAAATGTCAATACTTACCCTAATCAAATAGACATAATCATAAACCATCCATAGATATATGGTGAATAGTATTAAAATTATACATCCTCATTCAAACTAATCATAAACCATCCAAATAAATAATAATTATGATATCAATATAACATATCCCCAGTTAATCATAAGTAAAATAAAGGGTTGACATTGTTGATCAATAGAAATACCAAAAGAAGTGATTAAAACCATTTTTGAAAAAAAAACTTTTTTCACTTTGGAAATATACTTTTTAAAAAATAAAAGTTCAAAAAATATTTTAAAAACAACTTTTTGAACATATAATGTAAGATTTAAAATATTTAGTGGTAATGATAGTAGGAAATTCCATTTATTTCATACACATTAAAACAAATATTTCTTTCACATTTTTTTGGTAAAAGCCAAATGATAATTTTTTGGAAAATGACTTAAATATTAGTTTATTTTTTTTTGTAAAAATTAAAACATGGGAAAAAATGTATTTGAAAAATAAATTTTATAATGTTAAAAACTTTTTTGAATACTTTTTTAGAAAATATTATTTTGGAAAAAAAGATATTTTGACTGAAATGATAAATAATGTTAACTTTTATTAAAAACATTTTCACAATAATTTTAAGTAACAAAGAGTGTAACAAAGATAATATTACTTCAAAAATTTTATTAATAGTAATAGTATAATGAAATTTATTTGGTTTATTGTAGAAATATAAAATAATACTCCCAACGGAGACTTAAATAAAATAATCCTGAATAATGATGAGATTGTGAAATAAACCGTTATCACTTTTTTAACTTATGAATCATAAGGAAAATTAAATAAATAAATTCAAATGAAACATTTAATATAAGGAAGATAAATATATTCAGGAAACACATATAGAAATGGGTATTATATACACCACACAAAGAAATAAGTGGTAAATATGACATATGTTTAATGGAAGTAAAAGTGAGATGAGAAAATACTTACCTCGGGATCGACTTCCTTTGTATGTGTTTGATCCTCATGTATAATAAATAAAATTTTATTATAAATATATTTAGTAACCATAATAATATATCTCATACCATATATGATTTACTTATAGTGTTTTATCATCCATTTAATAACAATTCTTTATTAAAATCTCTGCTTCGAGTGATAATTGCTTCATTTTTCATATATGTTTTGGTTTGTTAATTTTAGCCCTTATAATGGTTAAATAATCTCCAAAATATTATCCATGATATAAATACCATATATATTTATTATATTTTTATTTATAGTAATCTATAAAATTTAGATAGAGAAAATGGATTACACTGTTTTATAGAGGTGGTAAGCCGTACATACACATGCATGCAGTTTCTATTTTCATTGAAGAATAGAATGAAATGAAAATAAATATTTATTAACCCTTTTAGAATAATTATTATTTTATAAATATAATTTATATTTATAAAATCCATCCTTATTACTATCTATGTAAAAATTGAATGAAAAACATTTCATATCACTACATGGAGAAGGTAGTCCACACATACACATGCGCTATGTTATTTTTTTTCAATAGATTTGAAGGTAAAAAGTTATATGTGATATTATATTTTAAAAAGTTTTTTAGTTCATTAAAATCACATATATTTCATTAACTTTTTCTTTACTAAATTCCATATAAATAATAAGTGAAAAACGAATCACATCCCTTCGCGAGGAGGCAGTCCACAGTAAACATGATCAATGTTATCATATCACCATAATGAATGGAAAGTACGAAGTTATATGTGATATAATAATTATATAATTATAATAATTTCATAATTATCATATAAATATTTTATATCCTTCATTATATCCAAATTTAAAAGCTGATGATGGAAAACTAATTACATCAGTTTGCAAGGCGGTAGTCCACCATACACATGATCGATGGCTTCATTTTCCATTTTAAGGAAGCAGAGATGGATAAAGGATATGAAATTATCATAATAAAATATAATTATATTGGAGATAATTTTTTAATTATATTATCAATATTTAACATTATATAAAGGATATGGAAGAATAAATAAAACAAATACACATGTTAATAATTTTACATCTTCTTCGAATAACTATTTTAGGTTTATACCTAAAGGCTTCATAGATTGTATTTATAAATAAAAATTACTATAGGATGTTCTAAAAGAATTAGATAAGGTATTTGGGTAGGTATTTTCTGAATGAAATTATTTTTTATGTGTGAAGTGGATAGGAGAGGGGGTGTCCTTTTATAATTGGGGGAGAAGACACACTTGGTATTTTTGAAAAAAAGTGATACCCACATTTTTGTCAAGAACAAAGCCTCCAAAATGGGTAATTATTGAATATTATATGTTATAAGGTCTATATTTTCCATAAAATGGGTTTCTTTACAATCTTTATGCCATTTTAATCCTTATATTTTTAGTTTAACCCCCCAATAAACCCTTTTTACCTTAACTGCAGTAATTAATTTTTATTGTTTTCAGTATTCATTATGGTAAAAAATTAAGTTGAATTTAATAGATAATTTTAATTATTATGATTCCAAATATTAAATCCATTTTATCAAATTCAACCAATGTAAGTGAAAAAAATAATTTAAAATTAAACCCACATGCATGTCGAAAAAATGGGTTTTCTAAAGAAAAATTTTAAAAGCATTAAAATGTTATAATATCACAATTTAATAAAAAATTTATTAAAATTTATTAAAATGAATTAAATTATTTAATTTTTATTATAATTGAACTAATTTCACTTTAAAACTGGTTTAAAATATAATTTAAAATTTTAAATAATTTAAATGATAACAGTTTTCGATAAAAATCAGTATTTTTTAAAATTCATCATAAAATTAATTTTTTGAAAAAATTATAAAAAAATATCCCAAATATAATTTTGAAATTTATATTTTAAAAAATGAAGATTATTTTTTCAAATAAGTTTTATAAAATTTTAAAAAATTAATTTTAAATCATGCACATAAAGCACGAATAAACCCCCCTTTCGGAAAATACAGTTTTCAGATTTTTTTATTTCAAATGATATTTTTATTTATAATAATAGATATAAATTGAATTTATTTTATAAATTTGTAAACCATATAATTTTCATAATTTTTATCACTATTCACACTCTCTGACTTAACAATTAGGTTATAATGATCATGTTTAAATAATAATAGTTTAATAGAGTATCACGTTTCATTCAAACCTAGGGTAGAATGAATTATAAGAGATCGAAGATAGTGAATTTATTTTCTAAAAATATATCATAAAGTATTAAGGTGTTACATTCTCTTCTTATATTTTTGTTTCATGTCTTATATGCTATCAAATATGATGTTACTATTTTAAAATCTCAGGGAGTTACATTCTACCACCTTAAATAAATTACATCCTCTTAGTTTAATATTGATCTTGGAAATAAAGGGTTTTACATTTTAAAATAACCTTTTTGAAACCCCACATAATAAAAACGATTAATAAAACAAACCCTTGATAAGATAATAAGATAATTTTGAATGTTATAAAGAATAACCCATACTAGGTTTCCAAATAGTAGAACTTTGATGGATAGCGAAGATATGGACATAAAAGAAAATAATAATGTCCAAGGATTAATTGAGAGTGATAGATATAATTTAGCACTATAAAGTTAATGATCTATAAAATTTAATAACCAAAATTCCATAACTCTATGATGAGTTAAAATTCTATGTTGTTCATCGAAAATAGAGGTATACAGATATTTTTTTTCAAGATCCTTTTCCTAGAGTAGATAAATTCCTTTATCATCTAGATAGATAACATAATAAAATATAGTTTCCTGGTATATTTCTATTTCATATAAAAAATTTCATCTATTTTATTTTACTCAATCAATTCATACTTCATCTCTTAATCCAAGAAATGAATATCCAATTGGAATTTTTATGCCTAAACCACTTAAATTAACATTTAACCGATCATTAGCTCAGTAAAAGAATGAAAACTAATTCCTCCTATATCTAGATATTTTCCAGGACTAAAATGTTTATAAAAAGTTATACAATAACAAATGAAGTTAAAATTTTTCCATTCCATAAATAGTTAACCATAAGACTCATCCAAAATATGTCTGGCCAAATTCAAAGTTTAAAAATTTAAAAGGGATGCCACTAAATTTCCAAAAATAAATGTATCATCATATTAACCAAATAATATAAATTATATTTTAATACCATTACTATGAAAAAAATCTTAATTAAAAAATCATTCTTCTATAAATAAATCTCAGGTTATCAAACATATTCTATAAATCCATAAATACAGTAAACTCTAACAAAGATAACATAAATCACTAAAAAATTTCAAGGTTACCAATAATATCCTATAAACATATCTTTATCATTATTATGTCAACATAGTTCACATATTAAGAGTTATCCTCCCTCAATAATGTGTTTTATAAAAAGATAGTCTTTCCATTGTATCAATTTTCTTGGTAATCTGTACCATTCAACATATGTCTTTAAATACTTATAGAAAAACTATTATAGTATAATCATTATATCTTTATGAATCCTATCATTGATAAAATAATTATAAAATATAATTATTTAATCCAAATAGACAAATAATTTAATTATTATACTTCATTTTTAGTAATAGAAAAAGCTTTACCTTGATATCTTAGCTTTTTCTAAGGTATAGTCCCTTGACACTGGGGGAATTAATTTGCGCAGTGCCCCATATTATTAAAGTTTAAACACTAAACATAATATATTTATTTAATTCCCTTGAAATCATGATCATGGGAGAATTTATCTATACTCTTAAACAAAACTCTCATTCCCTTCAAGTAAGTATTGAGTTGTTTCTTTCCACAATTATCATATGGATAAAAGAAATCTTTATTTCCCTTCTTCCATTTATCCATAATTTATATTACATCCTCTTATTCACTTGATTCCCTTAGAATCCATAAGACTTAGAGAATTATTTCTTCTTATTTATATCACATGATACTATATAATTATATGATGAGAATGTTTGGTAGATTAGTTCCATTTGAAATATTGGCTTAATCCCATCAAGTAAATAATCATTCTTACTCTTTGAATTATATACATTGATATGGTTCCCATTCCTTATGGTATGTGCCATTTCTAAAAAATAACATACAATATATTATATTATAACATTATGTATTATAATTTATAGTTATAAAACTAGTGAAACACTTAACATAGATTGAAAAATTTATGCATGGTTAATCTTATAATAAAAAACATGGTTTCTTTGGGAAAGTTTCCAAATCATAAAAATATTTTCAAATCCTTTATAATGGGTGGTAAAGAAAATGAGACTTATCCTAAGAATATACCCTAAGAGTGTCAAACCTAGTCTGTATTATGTCCCATTATCATGTACTAGGAAACACTTGATTCATGCCTAACATGTCATTTTTGGAGTTATTACCCCTAGGTACATCTATTGTAGAACCACATCCACTTGTAGTATCTAGATAGGGATGTATTTCTAGAAAAACCACATAATCTATACCATACCAAAACATTTGGATGTTATTATATTCATATCCTCAATGTATATTATAGGTTGATTTTCCCTAGTTTATGTTTTCCTTAATGTAGTTCCCAAGGTTTATACTAAAATTTCTCTAATACCAACTTTAAATACCCCGACCCCAGTAACCCGAAGTTGGTGGTTACTTTGTTACACTGACACTAGATACAAAGAATCAAATCTGGAGGGACCAAATAGTTTAGTAGTCTTAGTAAACTAGACACATAATTAAGATTCATATTAAAATTGAAAACATAAAATACACAAAGTGTTTTCTTTGAGAATTCCATATTTCCCCTTAGCATATCACTGCATATCAATTACAAAATAGTTCTTAGTATCCTGGGGAAAATAAAACATAAAAAATGGGTGAAATAATATGGTCAGTAAGGGTAAGAATATAAAATAACCTAATATGAATAAATAATAATAACCAATATGGTAAGGTGAATAAGTGAAACACATTATATTTAAACAATAACAAGAGAATAATATGGCATACATAAATAATGATCAAATAAAGTGATATAAATAATCACATGACCATGAAAATTATCCATGAATGTTATAACTAATATAATAATCACATCCACATAAATAACTGGTCTTATAATGAAAGAATTCATAATAATGGGCATTTTAATCATACTTTTAATACCTTTAATGATATAGTTTAAATTTGTGTGTATAAACCCGTTTAATTCAGCTAACTTATTCATCTCATGAGACCTGTCGATGCATCAAAGGGATATCTATAACCTGGACCCACCTATAAATTACTAATTCCAATTCATTACTCATATTAAATGGGTGAAACATAATAAAAATAAACATTTATATTGAAAAACTAACATACAAAATGGTAAAACTTACCTCAATCAAATAAACATATTCATAAACCATCTAGAGTTATATATCGAATGAAAATATAATCTCACATCCTTGTTCAAACTAATCATAGACTATCCAAATAAATAATAATTATGTTATCATTACCAATATCCCTAGTGTATCATAAGTACAATAAAGGGTTGATATCATTTATGAATAGAAATACCATAAGATTTTCATTGAAAACATTTTTGAAGAAAATAACCTTTTAAATTTGAAAATATATTTTTTAAGAATAAAAACTCAGAGAATATTTTGAATATAATTTTATTTGAAAATAAAATTTTAAACATATAATGTAAAATTTAAAACATTGAGTGGTGACGGCAGTGGGAAATTCTGTTCATGTCATACATGTTAGAACAAATATTATTTTCACATTTTTAGTAAAAGGCAAAACAAAATTATTTGGAAAAGGACATGAGGATTTCATTCAAAAGATTTTTAAAAATTAAAATAGGGGTAAATATGTATTTAATAAATAATATAGACAATTTTAAAAATATTTCTGAAAATATTTTTAGAAAACATGGTTTTGGATGAAAAAACATTTTCAAATGAAACAAGAAATAATGTTTCTTTTTCTTAAAAACATTCTCTCATTAATTTTAAGTACCAAAGAGTGGTAAAATGGTGATATTACTTGAAAAGGTAATTAATAACTATAGTATAAGGAAATATATTGGTTTTATGATATAAATAAAAAATAATTCCACCAAGGGAGACTTAAAGAAAAACAATCCTGAATAATGATAAGATTAAAAAAATAAACCCTTACAACTTTGGTAACTTTTAAAAAATAAGCCCCATAAAAGAAATAACATCAAATTAAACATTAAATAACATTAATATAACTATATTAATGATATAAAATATCTAAAATGAAATTATATATACTACATCAAATAATAAGTGGTGAATATGACATATGTCTCACAGAAGTAAAAGTGAGACGAGAAAACCCTTAACTCAGGAACAATTTTATTCATATATATCTGAACCTACTATTTTATATATATAGTCATATTATAAATATTTTATAGAAACATAATCATTTATATCATACCGTTTATAATTTACTTATAGTATTTATCACATGTTTAATAACAATTCTTTGTAAAAATCACTGTTTTTATTGATAATTGGTTTGTTTTTCCTCAAAGTTTTGGTTTGGTAATTTCAGTCCTTTTAAATTTATCATGGTTATATAATATCCAGAATATTTACCATGATATAAATATAATATATATTACTTATATATTTATTTATATTAATCTATAAAAGTTAGAGATATAAAATGGATGACATCGTTCATGGAGATGGTATGTCGTACGCACACATGAACACTGTTTTAATTTTTCTAGATAGATAGAAGGAAAGGAAAATAAATTATAATTAATCATTACATAATAATTATTATGTTATTGTATCATTTATATTTATCAAAAAATCCTTATTACTATCCATGTAAAAATAAAGTGACAAACATTTCATATCGCTACATGGAGGTGGCAGTCCACATGTACGCATGAGAAATATTATTATTTTCCAAAAATTGGAAGGTAAAAATTTACATGTGATATTTTATTTCAAAAATTATGGGTAGGTAATAAATGTAAAATATATTTAATGAACTTTATCATTAATAACTTCTTTTTACACAATAATTGAAAAATGAATCACATCACTTCATGAGGCGGTAGTTCACCATACACACAAGCGATGTTATTGTATCCCCAACGGAATGAAAAGTAAGATAGTATATGTAATATAATAATTAAAGAAATGTAATAATTTCATAATTATAATATTAATATATCAATTCCATCATTATTTCAAGATGTTAAAGATGGTTATGGAAAATGAATTACATCAGCTTGCGAGGTGGTAGTCCCCCGTACACATAGTGGACAATTTCCTTTTCCATTTGATGGAGATTGGCATGAATATAGATTATTAAATTAAAATAATAACATAAAATTATATTATAGATACTTATGTAATTATATTATCATGATTAAATAATATTTTATGTAGGTGTAAGAAGAAATAAAACAAATACGCACGTTTAGAATTTTAACTATTTTTCAATGAACTATTTTTAGTTTATACATAAATCCTTTTTAGATTGTATTTATTGTCAAAAAAGGACTAAAGGATGTTGATAGAGGATTAAAAAATTAATTTGGGTAGTTATTTGAAAAACACATTTTTTTGGAAGTGTGACTAGGAGAGAAGAGGGGGTGGCATTTTTTATGTGGGAAAGAGGACACACTTGATATTTTTGAAATGAAAAAGTGATACCCACATTTTTCTCATGAAACAGGCCTAAAAAATGAATAATTATAGAAAATTAGAGTTTATAAGTTCTAAATATTTATTTAAAATGTGGTTTGGACAAGTTTTAGGTCATTTTAACCCTTATCTTCTTAGTTTAACCCATGATAAACCCATTTTTACCTTTACCACAGTAATAAAGTTTTACTTTTTTCACTCATTATTATGGTAAAAAATTATGTTGAACTTATTATATAATATTAATTATTTTTATTTCAAAATTGAATCTATTTTTTCAAATTTAAATGATAGAAGTGGTGGAATTTAGTTTCAAATTAAACTCATTGGCGCATTAAAAAATGGGTTTTTCGAAGAAAAACTTTCTAAACATTAAAATATTTTAAAATCATAATTCAATATGAAATTGATTATAATAACCAAATTATATAATTTTTAATTTAAATGATCTAATTTCACTTTAAAATAAATTTAAAATATAATTTAACTTCGTAAATAATTTAAATGAAAAGACAATTTTCGATGAAAAATAGTAGTATTCACTATTCATCAAAAAATCAATATTTGAAGAAAATTATCAAAAAACCACCCAAATATAATTTTTTCATGTCGAATTAAAAAATTATATATTTTTTTTCAAATTATTTTTTTAAAGTGATAATAATTAATTTTAAATTATTTGTGTGAAGAGTTACTAATCCGTCTATTGTTAAATAACGTTTTTTCAGAAAAAATTTATTTTTCTCCCAAATGATTCTTATTTTATATCTAATTAATATATTTATATTGAATATATTTTATACATGTGTAAACCATATAATTTTCATAACTTATTTTTTACTATTAATACCCACCAACATAACAACTAGGTTATAATGGTCATATTTAAATAATAATATTTTAATAGAGTTTCGCATTTTTGTCAAAACCTAATGTTGCGTGGATTTCAAGCCATCGAAGAGATTTAATTTATTTAAAAATAAATATATAATAAAGTCTCAGGGTGTTTCATTTATTCTAATCATGGTGTTTCATATCATATACACTATCAAAAATGATGTTACTCTTTTAAAATCTCAATGTTTCCCAATAAGAATCAGTTTCTTATTGATGCAATAAAAGTTTCACATAGATAACTTTAGAGGTAAGGATATTGTTAAAAGTATATAATTAAATAATTTATAACCATTCAAGTAATAATATATTAGTTTGGAATCCTAAGTTAGTCGTCTCATATATCCTTTGGGGTTAGTATGGTAAGTAGAAATATTTTTGTTTTTTGGATATTGGATTTAGAAGGATAATTAAATTAGGTATAACAGATTTGATGGTTAAAGTAATATGAAACCTCTATGGGTATTTTCTTTAAAAGAAATATTTTTATTTTAATATGCAATAATAAATTTTACATTTTAATTATGTTATTTTCTATATATTAAATATCACTTATCAAGATGAAAAGAAAAGGTTTTCACAAAACCTTTTTATCCCTTTTAGATGATTTAATCAACACTATCATGGAAGTATATTGTTCAAATGATTTTAAAATATTTTTTAACATCCAAATTTACTGCAATAAACTATTTGATATATCTAATGCATTTTACTTTCTCTGAAATTTATATGGATCATGGTATCAATTTAATCTGATTTCAAAATATCAACTCATCCATTTCATTCAGCAAAGGAAATAACACCAAGTACCTGACAATTTCTTTTCTGGAGATATGTACTTCATACTAAAAGATAAAGATGATATCAATAACATAAACGAAGAAGTTGATGTAGGTATTTAAGGTATGAATTATTTTATTATATTTTAATTATAAAACATTATTGGATTGAAAAGTGATTAAGTGATTAAATTTATTTTATAAGAAGATAAATATACTTTTGGGGAATATTATATGATTAAAGTAAATATAATATTATGTAATTTTATTTGAGAAATAGAGGTTGAATTATCTTTTGGAATCATATATGATTTAATCTATATTTATAGTAATTAATAAAATGATTATCATATCTTAGATATTATATGATTAGAGAATATAAATTTTTGGTATGATACTTTAAGAGTGATTGATGTTATTTAAAGATAAATGTTGAATTAATCTTAGAAGAGTATGTGATCATATCCTTCAATTTTTTTTTGATTTTGTAAAATTTTAAAAATATTTTGAATAATTTTATAGTTTTTTATTTATCAAATGATCTAATTTTACTTTTGGGTTTTATTGGTAATGCTTTGGAGATTAATGTTGTATTTCTTCATAGGATGGTTCATTCTTTTTTTGTAATTATTGTAAGTTGTGCTAAAAATTTAGGATTTGTGAATGTATAAATATAATAGGAATAACATTTTACCATTTAATGGAATTATGTAATCCATTAAGTGTTTATTTTACTTATTTAGGTAAGAAAAATTCATATTGAATACTCATCGTTTAGAAAAAAATACGAGAATGTGGTGGAAATTGAGTAAAGGATGAAATTCTACTTGTCAAGTAAGTATATTTCCTTATGTTGTCAGTCTAGTTGGTAAAAAAATTCCTCAACTCTTATAAAAATATCTTGAATTGTTTTATCCTATAACCTTAATTTCCCATGAATTAATGGTTTTTTTCACACGACATTGATTTATGATTTTGTGGTCATTGAATTTCCCATAACCATTCAATTTCTTCTTATTAATGATCTATTTCACTCTCCATAATTAATTGTTGATTAAATTATTCCTATAGTTCTATAGTTTCCCTTTTCAGTAATTTTATCCTATTATGAGACTTAGTTATTTGTCATTTCAGGGGGTCTTCAAATTTCACATTGCCTCTTTTCAAAAGGAAGTTTTATTAACCCTTTTTACAATGGGAAATTTCTAAAAATGTATTTTTAAATATACAACCCTTGATTGCTAAGTTGGAGTTTCTATGTTTAAATTTATTATGGTGAGGGAGAATTTAGTATCTCTATATTTTAAAACAACACTACATTTTATAGCCTTTGGAAAACACAACACTGAGCATAAATGAATCATGAGATATTAATACTTAAATACAACCTCACTGATAAAAAGGAGGGTATAAATATGGTTGAAAATATTATGAAATATATATAAGGTTCCCACTCAATTAAATTTTATTAAAAAATTATTAGAAAATAATCACTCAATTTTTTGTAAAGTTATTTTTTGCTTCAAAAATGCATTTTATTCAAAAATTATTTTTTATTATTTTGGGTGTGAATATTAAAAATATTTTTTCGAAATTTAGGAAATTTTATTTTATAAAAAGAAAATAAATTTTTAAATCAATATATAAAATTATATTAGTTTGAAATATTTGTATTTTTTTGAAAAGATTTATTTTTTCAGTGAATAGTAAAAAATACCAATTTTTGTAAAATTTTCTGTAATTTAAATTAAAAATTACCATTATTATTATAATTTGATATAAAATTAAAACAATACTTATTTAATTATTTACTATTTAGTATATTATATTTGAATCATTATTATAATTGATTTTTTAATATGTTTATTTTTTGGATAAAAAATACATTTTACTAAAAAACCATTTTTTGTTGCGTTTTATGCATTTATTTTAAAATTTATTTATATACATTATAGGAAATGAATAATGAAAAATAGACTACATAATTTTAATCTGGAGGTCAATATTTTTTAAATAGTTACCCGTTTTTTGTTCATTATGAATAGTAACTATAGTAAATAATTGTCACAAAGGTAATGGTAAATCATGTAATTAAGGACAAAAAATAAAATTATAAGGATTCAAAAATGGAAATAACACTTGAATTTAACCTATTATTGGATTTTATTTTGTACATTTCTATCCAAGTTTAAAAAATATGAGAAATTGGTGCCGTATTTTTTGATTTTTTGCTTCATAATATTTAAGTAATTAATAAAGTCCAAAAAGTCACTTTATTGATTTTAATATCTATAATATTTTGTGATTGGCATAAGGAAAAATTATATTGGGTTAGAAATGGTTATTTGAAATATAAATGAATTTTTATCATGGTAATTTATTTCTAATATTTAGCGATGAAATAATTATCTTAAATATTTTCACAACATCATAACAACATTTATTTAATTAATTGAAAAGTAATATAAATGATTCAAAAAATAAAAAAATTAATAAAATTTGAATGAATTATTAAATCCATTAATTTTTTAGATTAATATAACTTTTTAGAGATGTATTAAAGGATTATATTCTAATTCATTTTTTGTCAGGTTGTTTTTAAATTCAACTTAAATGAATAGTGAAAAAATGACATTAATTATATTTTCTGCTAAATAATATGTTAGTAAATTTTTAAAAAATTATTAAAATAATTAAATAGTATAATTAAGATTATAATCTTTTTTTAATTTCATAACTTGGAAATTTGTGATCCAATTATCAGATTTTGAGTAAAATTATAACCCTTTAATATTGAAAGAGTCATTAACTCAGTTAAGGTTAAAATTGGTTAACCAAGGTGTTAATCCAAAATATAAGTTGTAAAATGATATAAAAACCTATATAAATTTTATTATATTATTATATCAAAATGATATATTCCATATCTTGGAATATATTTTTTTTAAACCATTTTACAAGAGTTATACACATATGATATTATAATATTTCATTTATTTCCAAAAATGAAATAAATAATATAATATAATAAAAAATATTTTAATAAATGATTTAAAATTACTAAATCTACTATAATCATCCAAGTGATTGGGATATGTTTTAAAATATCAACCATGGTCCCTTTATAGTCCACTTTATTTTTTATAGTATGTATCTTGACCCCTAAAGAGTAAAATATTTAATATCATAGTAATTGTCAAAAGGGTAGTAGAGGGTTAAAACAAAAAGATAAGGGTGAAACCATAACCTAAACTATTAATTTTTTTATTTTATGACTCATAAATATATTATTTTCAAGTCATATAAATTTTGAGACTTTTTAAAATTATAATTAATTTATATTAATTTAATACTCTAATAAATTTCCAGAATGACCCTCCTCTCCATCTTAAAAGGGCACCTAATATTCTATTTTATTCACACTTAAGAAGCATTGTTTGTCTTCTATGACCTACACAAATAACTTTATAATGTACCTACCCAAGTTCTATATTCATTTTTATAATTATAAAACCGATATAGGAAGGATTTGGGTGTAAACCGAAAGTGGTTTTCCTAAGAAGAGGTGTAGTTCTAAACCAAGCATTTTCAATTATTTCTTCTTTTACATCATACAAATACTATTAAAACATGATGAAATAATAACAAAATTATTTTATATATAATTATATTTTATTATTTTATTGTAATAATAAATATTTATCTTATCTTCTATAAAACAGGGAATGGAAATATCATTCATGCGTACGTGTAGACTACCACCTCTACGAATCGATGTGTTTTGTTTTCAATAACCGCATTAGATGATTATAATGTCAGATTTAATGTATATATATATATATATTATATTAATTAAATAATTATAATTTTAAAAATTAATATATCGTATATTTTCTTACCTTTCCATTCATTGAAAAATGATAACGTCGTTCGCTTATATGTGTGGACTACCACCTCTATAAAGTGATGTGATTCATTTTTCATCACCACATAACATGGATGATATATAAAAGTCTATTTAAATAAATAATATTTTATTTGAGATATAATTATAAATTTTTAAATTTTAAATAATTCCTTCCTTCTTTTTATCATGATCGTTGAATAATGGAAACATTACTCCTGCGTATATACGATCTATCGTCTCCCTGATTGTGACATAGTTCATTTTTCAGACAATATTTCATGGTTGGTTTTAAAATTATAATTTATCTATAAAAATGATAATTATTTAATTATTATTATTCTCTATAGAATGGAATAATGAACCCATTGACCATAGTCATCCTACTAAAGTCATTTTGGACATATAAGCTGAATATCCTCAAAACGTTCGATAAGAAATAAAATGTTTAAGTAATTAAATATAAAATGGTAATAAATTAAATAAAATAAAAAATAAACCTGAAAATAGTTATTTATAAAGTAAATTATGAATATAATTTTATTATTTAGGAATATAAATAACACACATGATGAGTCAGACTTGAGGAAAGGGACATTTTACTTTAAAAACATCATTTTAATTGTTTTAAAGATTACTTTTCGATATATTTATCTTCCATTTCCAGATTAATAAAATTGTTTTATGCATTTATTTATAATAATGATAAAATAAATTTTATGTATTGTTTATGTTTATTTCAATGTTTCTCCAAACAGAAATTTTTTCCATATTTTATATGGAATGTTTTAACATTATTTATAATAGAAAAATGGAATGTTCTATTTTAACATATATGGTGTAAATGGTTTTTCTGCCACCATAACTATTATTATATGTTTGGATTCCTTTATAAGATTTCATGTTTTTTTTTCAAATAAAAACCCTTTCCCTTGTTCTAGGTATTTAAGTTTTTAATTTTTAAAGGAAAGAGTATTTCTATATCTGAATGTATTCATTATAGGGGATTAAAAGAGTTTTAAACAGTTTAGTTATTAAAAGGTGTAATATTAATTTTTTTACTTTTGATATGGTCCTTGTATATTGAGTATTACGACTAGTGGGCTCTACTTAGCTCATGATAAGGGGTGAGTCTGATATAGCTCTCTAATGAACTAGGTAATGATAATATTTCTTGGATATTTTTTTGTAAGTGGACCATGTTAAACCCCAATATTTTATGTATATTTTTTTTAAAATAAATTTAATTTCTTTGATAGCTTGCATTACACACAACACTGAGTTTTAAGGAACCATGACATACTATTAATATTATTATTTTTACAAAACGGTTATATCCTACCTGTTAAATTTTCTAGTATTAATAGAAACAAAAACATTTTGAAAATAAATTATAAAGGTTTTATATAAATAAAATACACTTATAAATAAGTACTTAATTTTTATAAAAGTCTTTATATTCTATAAAAATACATTTTTTTCAAAAATTTTATATCATTTTCTGAAAAATAATTTTTTTTACAATGATAAAAAATGTTGAAAATTTAGTTTAATTTTTTTAATTAACGTTTCAAAATTATCTTAGGGTTAGGTTTTAAGAATTTTATGAAATGTTTAATTTTTTGGTGAATAGAGAAAATGCATATTTTCATTAAAAACATCCTTTTTTAAATCATTTACAAGTTTAATTTTGTTTAAATGTGTTTTTAAAAGTAAAATTGTAAAATTATATCATAATTAGTATAATTTTGGTCATTGAAATCATGTTCATATTGAATTTTGATATTAAAACTTACTTAGGAAATATTTTTCTTTAGAAAATACTTTTTAATTAAATCTGTGGGTTTAATTTTAAATTAAAATTTGACACTTCTAGAAATTTAATTTATAAAAATGTATTCCATATTTGGGATCATAATAATAAATATTAATTAATAATTTCAACTTATTTTTTGTTCATAATTAATAGTAAAAGTAGTAAAAATTAATTACCACGATTATGGTTAAAATGAGTTCACTAGTGAGTTAAACTAAAACGATAAGGGGTAAAATGAACTATTTTTTTGTATAAATCAAATTTTATGTCCATACATAGACCTCATATCATATTTTTTTAATGTTCCATTTTATCCTTGTGTTATGTTTAAAATGTGGCTACACCTTTTTCTTTTTTAAAATCCTAAGTTTGTCATCTCCCCCACTTATAAAAGGGAACCCCTATCCTCTTATATTCAAACTTACAAACCCTAAGGTTTGAAAAATCCCTAAAAAATAAATTTCCTAATTCCATTCCAACATCCTATAATCCTTAGTTTTATTATGAAACCTTCATAAGAATTATTTTAGTGATAACCTAAAGAGGTTGTTCGAAGAAGAGGTATCATTCTAAATCGAGATTTTTTATTTTATTTCTTTTTGTAACTCTTTAAAATATTATAAAAATTTGAAAATATAATAAAATATATATCTCCCAAATACTAATACTTTATTTTTTTAATTTAACAACCTATATCCATCTCCTCTTCCATAAAATGGGAAATATAACCGTCGATCGTGTGTACGACGGGTTACCACCTCACAAACCGATGTAATTCATTTTCTTTCATCGCCTCTCCAAACATGAGATAATAATGGATATAGTGTTAATATATTATATTTATGAAATATTTAGACACCTGTAATTATAAGATCACGTCTACCTTCTCACCTTCCAATCCTTTAGAAAATGATAACATCACTCACGCATTAGTGTGGACTACCGCCCCCACGAAGCGATGTGATATGTTTCTCATTTTATATTGAAAGGGCTGGTAAATAATATAGATTAAATTAATATATATTATATATATGATATAAAAAAGTTTATGGAAATGTGAATTAAAACTTACCTTTATTCTTTTTCATCTGTTGAGAAAATACTAACAATGTTCATGTATACATAAGTTCTATCATCTCCATGAATGATGTAATTAATTTTCTATTTATAACATTAATGGATTACTATTAAAACATATATAATAAATATATATTATATTAATATTAGGTAAAAAAATTAATATCATCTTACTATGATCATATTAAAATAATCGAATTTAACAAACAAAAACATACATGAAAAATGAAGCAGTTATTACACAAAACATGATTTGAACAAGGAATTGTTAATAAATGGGTAATAAAAGGTAATAAATATATAATATATGGTATTATTTATATTATTATGGTTCTGGAATATATTTATAATAAAAATATATTTATTATACATGAGGTTCTTATGCGTTTGAAGAAAGTTAATACTTGAGGTAAGGGATTTTTTTATCACTTTTATTTTTGTGTGACACATGCCTTATACACCACTTGTTTCTTTTTTTGGTGTATATACTATCATGAATGTATTTTATGATTATTATTATAATAATTATGGGATGTAAATATAAATATATTGTTCTTTCTTTCATGGGACTTAAAATTCAAAATTTACTAAAGTGTTAAGGGTTTTATGATACAATATCATTATTTATCGGTGTTGTTTCTGATTATGGTTATAATGATAAAATATTATGATGTATATCTAAATAAATTAATGAATTTTATTCTCCTATCTTTATTTAATTTAAATACATATTTTAATTCCATTTTCCTCCTTTTAAGTACTTAAGAGTCCAGAATAATGGTTTTAAGGAAAACTAATTTTATTTATCTCGTTGGTCGAAAATTATTTTTATTCCAAGTCTATGTATTCTAAAAATTATTTAAATAAAGTTTTTAATAATATTAAATGATTTATTAAATAAATTTTTATTCATTTTTTTAATTTTAAAAAAATGGTTAAAAAGGAATCTTCTTTACATTTTTCTAAATGAGGTACTTTTTAACTTTTTACTGAAAATTTGAAGGGAATCTTTTTTTTAATGTCTACGACATGAATGCTAATTTCCACTATCCTGGACACTCATGGTTTTAAATATTACATTATAAGTTTGAAATAATATTTTAAAATAAATCTATTTCAAATTTTTTTTGTGAAATTTATTTTTCAAAATGTGATTTTTAAAGTGAAAATGTTATTTTCCTTAAGAAATATATAGAGTGATCTTTCAAAATATTTTTTTCATATAAGATGAAATAAATTGATTCCACTTAAAATTTAAGGGGGATATGATCCTTGGATACCATACTTATTAATTGTCTTTATTTTTAATGTTTATAAAGAAAATATGTTTACAAAACCCATTTCATTTTCCACATGTTATGCTAGGTTAAAATTTTTATTAAAACCATTTATTTTCCACAGGTTATTCTATGATGAAATGTTTATGTAATAAATTTATTTTCATGGTTTTTTGTATGATGAATGTTTTATGATCTTTTGAAACACCTATGTATGGTTTTTATTTGTGATAGTGGTTATGTTATAACTAAAGACAATGGTTTCATTATTACCAAGGACTATAGTTATGTTATAACCAAGGAAGGTAGTTATGTTATAAATAATGGTTATGGTCATGTTATAACCAAATATGGTTGGGATGTATATATCACTATAATTCATTGGGTAAAATTAATATCTAATGAAATAAATAATACTAGAATGGGGAATGAACCCTCTTCAGTAGGGGACTTTTTCCACTATGATAGGCATGGGAGTGAACCATCACTACTATGATGGTTTAGCGAGAGAATAAAATATAATGTGATATTATTGGGATTAAGAATCGAATAATATGATGGTTTGGGAATTGATCTGAATCCACTATGGTAGTCTTGGAAATGATCTTTGACTACTAGGGAAATGATTTTCTATGCTTATGTGTATGACAAAATTCTATGTCTTACACTCATGTTATGTTCAAATGGATTATTTTATTTGATTCATTTCTGATTCATGTCTTATGAACTACCATGATTTATTCCATGACTCAACCCTATGATATATTATATACAAGCTATGGTTTTCAAATGTTATTCTCATATTCTCATACCCTTATGCACATGTTCTATTGATACATCCCTTCTTTACCCTTACTAATCATCTGATCTCACCCCTTTATTTTATTTCCTTTACCTAGGTTATGAATAATGTTATTATGTTTGATATGTATAAGAATGGATCTTTTTATGAGGAACTTAGTGGGAGAATATATATTTTACTTATGAATAATTCATTTATGTATCCAAGTTTCTAAAGGCACTAGAACAATACGATTATAACATTGATCATTATATTATGTAAGGAATATTCATCTATTCAGATGTAATATAATTATATAAAAAGTGTGATTCTTTATAGTTGGTATCATAGAAAGGTTTAGATAACATTTATAAACTATAATGATAAAACAATAGTGATTACTATAAGGATAAGTATAAGTACATAAAAATATCTTGAAATTTTAGTAAAGGATAAATTGAGTGGTTTCCATGAAATTTCATCCTTATTGGGGTATTAAAAGTTTATGTAAATATGGAAGTGTTGTACCTAGGGGTAATAACTTTGAAAAGGGTTCCTTGAGTTTAACTCGATCATCACCTGATGAATAACAACAAGCCTTGCTTTACACCTGGTTTGACCCTCCAATATGATATTTTTTGGAAAATCACAAACTCTTTTTTAACCATTATTAAGGATATGAATAATGATCTTGAATGACCTAGGTTAATCCTAAGAGGTCAAATATTGAAAAGAAGGTGTCATGATTTACAAATCTTATAAGTTATTTTTCATTATTATTTGGTTTCCTTATTTGATTATTGTCTATCACACTATACTTTTTGGATTTAATCTATGGATAAAACCTAAAGGAATCATTTTAATTAAGAATTTTATAGAAAATGAAATTATTTTCCCCCCGAGAAACCAAATTTTATGGGATTTAGAATGAAAAATATCATTTCATGCTCACATAACATTCTCAAACTATGAATCATGATGAACCTAAAAACAAGAAAAGGAGGGAACAATGATCCATCAAGTCCTTCATGTGGAAACATCCACATTATTTTAGTGGTTCCATTGATACAATAGTTGTTTAGAAATATATTAGTTTTACAAAAAAGATATTTTCAATTAAATAGTGTTTGGATCATGAAAAATTCCTTTTGGATGTCTATAATTTGTAAATAAAGTCAAATCAATGGTGGAATCTTATAAAGAATACAATTCAATAATATGAAATTAAATCCATGGAATGGGATGCGTTTAAGAACTTATTTTTTAATAATTATTTTCTTATAATTCTTCATATAAGAATAAAGATGGAATTCCTTGAGTTAAATAAGAAAGATGATTAATCCCTCGATACCTATGTGGAAAATTTTACAAGGAATTTGAGGTACACTACTAGTATTATCATCCAAACTAAAATTAAGGTTGGTTGATTCTTCAGTGGATTAGATACAAATATTTAAAGGGAATTATACATAAGGGACATTAGTTGCTATGAATAAATAATTTGATGTGATATCAAGGTGGAAATAGATATTGAAGTTACCCATCAATCTTATTTTTTTGATAATAAAAGAAAGATAAAATTACAAGGAAACTCTAAAAACCATATAGAGGAGAAGATGATATTTCATTCATGCTCAAAGTGGGGAAGTAATAATCGAGGAAATTTTCTTAAGGGGAATGGTAAATGATTTATGTGTGGAAAGGAATTTTATCATGTAATTGATTACTGAAGTGATGGGAAGAAGTTAGTTAATGATGAAAATAGAGAAAATGATCCAAAAAATGCACCACCCACACTTTAGTGTTTCAAATGCAAGGATTATGGGAATTATGATAACCAGTGTGAAAATATAAAGATTAATGATGTTGATTGATGTTAGAAACATCCTAATATGAGAGGAAAAATGAAATATCCCACCATCACTATTTCTAACGAGGGGTGCGGTAACAAAATGGTGAAAGGTATACTTACCATATATTATAGAACTACTAATGTCTTATTTGACTCTAGATCTACAAACTCTTATATAAATGAAGAATTTTATAAGGGTATTGAAATACCACCCCAATGATTAGATATTGAATTATCAGTGAAAACCTCTAATGGAATGTTGATCGTATCTCAATTCTATGATTCTTCTCTAGTGGAAGTTTATGGGAATGTACTTCTTGTAGACCTCTCTATTCCCCCAATAGTTAAATTTGATGAAATTTTATGTGTAGATTTAATTTCTCTACATAAATACCACATTAATAAATGAGGAAGGTAAGTCACATTTGATATTCCAAACAAAACTTTGACCAGATATCAGTGAGATAATATATATAAACTTATAGTGGAGATCACATCAATTTTATGGATCTTGATTCCAATTCAAAATGTTTTTTTATCTCAGATGGTTAGGGAGATACTCAACATTGCGGATATTCCTATTTTACAGGAGTTTGTTGATGTATTTATGGAAGAGTTTCATAGTCTTATACCAAATAGTGAAGTTTTTTTTCCATAGAATAAATACCTAGCTCAAAACCTTTTGGAAAGAATCCCTATAGAATATCCCCAATTGAGCTATAAGAATTAAATAAGAAACTCCAGGAGAATCTTTACAAGTGATTTATTCATCAAAGTGCGTCACCTTGGTGTGCACCTATACTGTTTTTAATAATAAATATCAATAGGTGCAACTCTCTATTGAGTATGGAGAAACAAACAATATCAAAATCAAGAAAAATTATCTCCAACCACGTATTGATGAATTTCTTATTCAATTTCATAGAGCTCAATAATTTTCTAAGATTGAACTTCATTTTGGATATCATTAATTAGGGTTTAAGAATGAATATATATCCAATAAAACATTCTTTATGAGGCATGGACACTATGAATATATTGTGATGTCATTTGGTCTTAAAAATTACCTTTCTATCTTAATGTATTTCATGAATATAGTCTTTAGATATTGCCTTGATTAGTTTTTGGTAGTCTTTATAGATGATATTATAATATATTAGAATAGAAATGAAGAGCATGAACATCACTTTATAATTGTACTAGAGACCTTAATGAAGGAGAAACCACATGAAAAATTTAATAAGTGTGTATTTTTTCTAGAAAAGGTTTCATTTTGGGCTCATATAATCTCAAGAGAGGGTATATCGGTGGATCCATGAAATATAGAGTCTATTGAACCTTGTATGAGACCAACCATTATGAATGATATTGAAAGTTTTTATCTGGTTTGGATAAATATTATTGACTGTTTGTATATAATTTCTCTTGAATATATAACCCACTCACAAATTTTACTCGAAATTGATCCAAGTTTTTATGGAGAGATGACTGAAAGGAAAATTTCAAGAAAATAATGAGAAGATTAGTTAGTGCATTGGTGATTAAATTACCCTTCGATGGAGAAAAATTGTAATCTATTATGATTAATTGAAGAAGGGGTTGGGATGCATTCTCATTCAGGATGAAATGGTTATATCTCATTCCGAACAATAATTAAAGGTTCATCAAAAATACAACTCAACTCATGATTTGGATTTAGCTAGGGAAATTTTTTATTAAAAATATGGAGGAATTATATTTATGGGGAAAGGTGAGATATATATAATGATAATAAAATTTTATAGTATATATTCACATAAAAGGAGGTGAATATGCATCATAGAAGATGGTTGGATCTGCTAAAAGATTACGACTGCTCAATATATTACCACCCTGAGAATGAGAATAATGTAGACGATGATTTGAGTTATATGGATCATGCTAGCTTATATATGATGAGGATTAAAAAAGATTCAATATTTTTGGACTATAAAACAATAGATATGTAAATATTGAAGAAAGGTGAAAAATACTATCTTTCTCAAATAAGTGTTAAACCATATATCTAGGTGAAGATTAAAGAGGCACAAAAGGAAGATGTAGAGATGAAGAAGAAGGTGAGAAATTTTCCTTATTTTAACCTTGTTTTTAATGGAATGATATGGTTAGGAACCATGTATGTGTTCCATACATACTATATTTGATGAATGAGCTATTAGAGGAAGATCATATTTCATCATTCTCTATTCATCTTGGAAGTTCAATGATGTATAAAGATTTTAAATAGTATTTATTGGGACGAGACGTGAATAGAAATATTGTAGAGTTTGTATCTCAGTGCTTAGTATGTTATCATGTTAAGGATAAGTGAAAAAAATACTAAGGGGATTTTATATCTACTATCCATACTAAAATAAAAACGGGAAAACATCACCCAACATTTTATCATCATACTCGCCAATGAATCTAAATAGAGAAATTATATATGGGTTATAGTCAATCGACTTAAAAATTTAGAACAATTCATCACTATTAAAGGATATTTATTTATGGATTATATTGATAGTATATGAATTACGGAGGTGGTTTGGTTTCATGGAATACCACATTATATTGTATCAGATTATGGTCTAGGATTTAACTTGAAGTTCTGGTGATGTCTTTAGCAATCCCTTGATACAAAATTGAGTTTCATCACTATATATCATCCTTATGAATATGGTCATTCTGAGAGTAAAATTAAAACCCTAAACGATATAATGGGATATTTTTATATGGATTTGAAAGGTGGTTGGGTTCAACACCTTCCTCTATATGAGTTTTCATACAATAATAGATTTTATTCAGGAATTCAGATAGATCCTTAAGAAGACGTCTATGGAAAGAAGTTTAGAACTCGAAAATAATTGGTTGAAGTTATAAAAAGGAATATATTGGGACCTAAGAAAGCTAAGAAAATAGTTTATAAAGTTAGATCCATTCAAAAACAAATCAAGGAAGCTAAGAGTCAATAAAAAAGTTATGTTGATAATTATTGGTGTGATCTAGAGTTTGATGTTGGTGAGAAGGGTTTTCTATAAATTTATTCATGGAAGATGGTTATGTGATTTAGTAAGAATGGAAAGATAATACCTAGGTATATAAGTCCCATCAAAACTATTAATTAAGTAGGGATAGTTTCGTATCTCTTGCTTCTTCCACCGAACCTCTCTTAAATCCATGATGTGTTCCTTGTATCTTTCTTGAGGAAGTACATACCTAATCTTTCATAAGTAATAAAATCAGAGATTATACTTCTAGATCATGATATTTCATATGAAGAACAAATTTTTGATATTATGGATCATATAGATAATGTTATTTTAAACAATACTACACACCTAGTCAAGATTTTATGGAGAAACCAAAATCTTGAAGAAGCTACATGGGAACCTGAGAATATGATGGGGTAGAAGTATCGTCAGTTTTTTTTGTAGTAGTGTAATGGAATTTAAAGGTTTAAATTCATTTTAATGGGGGTATAACTTAATAGATCAATATATTAGGAAATATATTATTTCAAATAAATTTAATTTCTTCGATAGCTTTCGTTACAAATAAGACCGAGTTTTAAGAAACCATAATATACAATTTATATTATTATTTAAACTTGATAGTTATAACATAGATGATAAATTTGGTAGCATTAATAGAAATAATTTTTTTTGAAAATTATGTATAAATGTTTTAGATAAATAAAATATATTTATAAATAAGTACTTAATTTTTAGAAAAATATTTATATGCTTTGAATTTTTTCCTCAAAAAATGATTTTTTGATCAAATTATAAAATTATTTTTTGAAAATTTTGAAAAATTATTTTTTATTTTTAGAATAAACATGCCATAATTCACTTAGGGTGAATTTTTTAGAATTTTACGAAAAGATTAATGTTTCAATGAATAGTGAAAATGATGAATTTTATTAAAAATGGCCTTTTTGTTTAAAGAATTTACAAGTTCACTTTTGTTTTAATATCGTTTTTTTAGTAAAATTATTTCATTTATATTATAATTAATCCAATTTAGTTCATTGGAATCAATTTCATATCAAATTTTTATATTAAAACTTTCATTACTTGTGAAAACTATTTTTTGGAAACCCGTTTTTTCATCGTGTCTGTAGGTTTAAATTGAAATTAAATTCTTCTACTTCTATGCATTGAATTTTGAAAAATGGATTTAATATTTTTAATTATAATAATTGATATTTTATAATAATTTCAACTTAATTTTTTGTCTTAATGAATAGTAAAAATAGAAAAAATTAATTACCGTGGTGATGGTTAAAATGGGGTTTTCAGGGGGTTAAACAAAAAAGATAAGGGGTAAAATGATCAAATATTTTTTAAACCCCCATTTTTAGACATATTTATACCTTATCTACTGTAGGTTTCAATAATTATTCATTTTTAGTCTGTTTTTCTTGTCTAAAATGTGGGCACACCTTTTTCTTTTAAAAAATTCCAAGTGTGCCCTCTCCCCAACTTATAAAAGGGAACCCCTACCCTCTTCAATTCACACTTATTTTTTTTAAGACAAGTCCTATCAAAATACATTCCTTAATTATCTATATACATTATATATTCCTAGTTTTTTTATAAAACCCTCCTAATATGGATTTTGATGCTAAGATAAGGAGGTTGTCTGAAGAAGAGACAAAGTTCTTAACTGAGTGTTTTGATTTTATTTATTCTTCCACCTCCTATAAATATTATTAAACTATGATTTTATAATAAAAATAGAATATAACATATAATTATATGTTATTATTTTAATCTAGTAACTTATTTCCATCTCCACATTCATCAAATGGGAAACAAAACCATCGATCATGTGTACGGTGGACTACAGGCTCACGAACCGATGAAATTCGTTTTCCATCCCCACCTCTCATAGATAGAGATAATGATGAATATAATGATTATATATGATATATATGAAATTTTAATTCTCATTTAATTATAATATCACACCTACCTCTTTACCATCTAATTTGTTGGAAAATGATCACACCGCTCGCTCGTACATGTGAAGTATCTCCCCCACAAAGCGAGGTGATATGTTTATAATTTTATTTTGACATGGATGTTAATAAGGATAGATTAAATAAATATATATGATATCTATGATATAAAAATTATTATTTAAGGGTGAATTAATATTCCCCTTTCTTTTTTCTATCTTTTGAGAAAATAGAATCAACGTTCATGCGTACGTATGACCCACTGTCTCCATGAATAATATAATTAATTTTCTATATCTAACTTTAATGGATTACTATATAATAATATTTAATTAATAGAAATTATATTTATATTATATTTATTATTCTGAATATAATTTAACCATGATAATATAAAAAAATATTCTAAACCAAAACATACATGAAATACGAAGCATTTATTACCCGAAACATGATTTTAACAAGGAATTGTTTATAAATGTGTAATAAAATGTCATAATTAAATAATATTTGGGTTGAAATATATGATAATGGTTATGTAATATATTTATAATAAACCAATATTTTTTATACATGAGGTTTGAATGTGTATGAATAAAGTCAGGACATGAGGTAAGAGATTTTCATCACACTTTTATTTCTAAGGGACACATGGATTGTACACCACTTGTTTCTTTTGTGTGGTGTATATACTATCCATGAATTTATTTTATTATCCTTATCATAAGAATTATTGTATATACATATCAATCTAATGTTATTTCTTTCACTGGGCTTAAAATTCAAAATTTACAAAAGTGGTATGAGTTTTTTGATACAATCTCATTGTTTATTAGGATTCATTATGATTATGATTCTAATGATGAAATATAATGATATATATATTTAAATAACTTAATTAATTTTATTATCATTGGGTTATTTTATGAAAATAATTTTTTTCCTTTCATTTTACCCCATTTATGTACTCATGATTCCTAAAAAATATTTTTAAGGAAAACCGATTTTATTTTTCTCTCTGGTCGAAAATACTTTTTCTTTTATGTACAGGTTTTTTTTAAATATTTTAATAACTTTTTTTACTAATATAAATTAATTTATTGAATACATTATCAATTTTTTTTAATTTTTAAATATTTTTTTAAAATGAATTTACTTTTCATTTTTCAAATGTGGTACTTTTTGAATTTTTATCCAAAATGTAGAAGGAATATTTATTTTGAAGTGTATGAAAAGAAAATTAATTTCCGACATCATGAAAACTAATTTTTTTAAAGATTACATTATAAGTTTCAACTATTATTTTAAAAGGAAATTATTTTCCAAATATTTTGTGAAATTTTAGTTTTAAAAGGGTTATTTTCAAATTGAAAAGTTTATTTTCCTAAAGAAATACCCCAAGTGATATTTCTAAATAATTTTCTATATAAGGATAACACCATTCTTAATTATTTGGATAGTTTATGTTTATGAAATATATTCCTTTTCCCATGGGTTATGCTATAATAAAATTTTTATGAAACCCGTTTCTTTTCCATTGTTTATTCATTGTTGAAATGTTTATGAAATCTATTTCTTTTATTAGGTTATGATATAATGAATGTATTTTAAATTATGGAACACCTATGTATGGTTTTAATTATGTGATGGTATTTATATTATAACCAAGGATGGTGGATATTTTATAACCAAGGATGGTGGTTATGTTATAACTAAGGATGATGGTTACATTTTAACAAAGGATGGTGGTCATGTTATAACCAAGGATGGTTGGGACATATATCTCCCTCTAATTAATTGGGTAAAAATTTATATCTCATGAGATAAATATGACTGAAATGGAGGAGTTAACCCAATTCAGTAAGGTACTTTCTCTACTATGATATTCATGGGGGTGAACAATGAATACTATGATGGTTTGGGTAGTGATCCCAATCCAAAATAATAGTCTTTGGAGTGAACCATGACTTCAATGAAAATTTGAGTAATAAAACCAATACACTATGATAGTCTTGGAAATATCCTTTACTACTAAGGAAATTCTTTTCTATGCTTATGTATATGCCATAATTCCATGTCTTATTGTAATTTTATGCTTCCAAAAATTATATTAATTGATTACTTTATGATTAATGTCTTATAAAATTACATGATTTATTACATGACTCATGTTTATGATCTATGATATGCAGGGTATGGCTTTAAAATGTTATTATCATGTTTTCATACCCTTATTCTCATGTTATGTTGAAATATCCCTTATTTTCCCTTACTGAGCATCTAAGATCACCCCTTTTCCATGTTTCCTCTTCCTAGGTTATGAAGATAGGTATTATGTATGATATTTATAAGAATGGTTATATTTATGAAGAACTTAGGGAGAGAAGATATTGTTTACCAGTGAATGATTTTTTATGTATCCAATATCCAAAGGAACTAGACCTCTATGATTATGGAATATATTGTTATGTTATATAATGAATATTCATCTTTTAATATGTAATATATATGTATGAAAAGTGTGAGTTACTATAGATCATATTATTATTCCAATTACCAGGGTTCTTACAAGGGTTTTATAAATATGATTTCCAAATGCACCTATATTAATTTTATATTCTTGATAATGAGTTTTCATGAAAATAGTTTTATTTTAAAAGTTGATAAAATGATTTTTTTAAAGGAAGGATTATGTCATTTTTGGGTAAAAAGGTATTTTTAAGAAATTATTTTCATCAGTTCTCATGTATTATAAGAAACACTATGGATTATGATTTTTCCTTTATGATTTTATATAAATTATTTTATGATAACCATTAGTTAGTAAATATAAATTCATGAAAAATTAAATGATTATTTGAGATCAAAGTTTATTATATTAAAGGAAAAATATATTTTATGATATCATATTTTTAAAATTAAAAAAATGATTATTTATTTATTTTATATTTTCCTTACTGATATTTTTATGATCATGCAACATTTTGAAATTTTTTTTATTAGGTTTATAGATGAGTAAGTACAAAGAAGAATCCAAGTTAAAAAAATAAGAATTTTTCATGAATGAAAACATGTTTATTTTTAAACATTTGTTATTGTGGGAAATATGAATACTAAGAGCAAGTTTCCAACTTGTATTTTATGTATTTTTTGTGTAAGAGGTAAGACCTAATTCTATATAACACTAAACCTAAAAGATCCTCAAAATAAATGAAAGTGATTTTTTGTCTAAAAATAAAATTATGAGTGGAATAATAATTTGGTCCTCATAGTTGGTATCATAGGTTAGTTTAGATAACTTTAGTGGTTTTAATATTATTAGAAGTCTATAATTTAAATATTTACAACACTAAAAGTGTTAATATATTGGTTTTGAATAAAAAATTAGTATTCTATTATATCCTTTGGGTTTAGTATATTATGGATAAATATTGTTATTTTTGGAGATTATATTTATAAGGGTAATCAAATTAGGTATAAAGGATTCATAGGTAAAATTATTACATACTTTATATGGGTATTGTATTTATAAGAACCATATTAATTTTAACATTCAATAATCAATTTCATGTTTTAATGATGTTATTTTATATATATTAAAAATATTATATCAAGATGAAAGGAAAATTATCTCACACAAACATTTATCCCTTATTGATGATTTCATCATCAGAATAAAAAACTCTTATTCAAATAATTTTGCAAGCTCTTTGAACCCAATCAGCTGTAAGAAACTATTTTATCAATCTAAAAAAGTTTCATTTCTAAAAAATTTCTATTGATCATTGTATAACTTTTATTTAATTTAAAAAATATCAACTAATCTATATCATTCAGAAAGGGAAATACCAAAAAGGACTTCAATATTTATTTTCTAGAGATATGGACTTCATTATAATAGATAAAGGGGATATCAACAATATAAAATAAGATCTTTATATATGGGTTTAAGTAATGAATTATTTTCTTATGTTCTATGTATGCAAAATGATTAGATTTGAAATTGATTTTTTGATTAAGTGATTAATGTTATTTCATAAGAAGATCACTATAATTCTGGGGAACACTATATGATTAAGATAAATAAAATATTATGGGTTTTTATTTGAGGAATAAATTTTGGATTATATTTTGGAAGCATATATGATTTAATTTAGCTTTATGGTGATTGATGTAATGATTATAATGTCTTACAGATTATATGATTAGGGAATATACATTTTTGTAATGACACTTTAAGAGTGATTGATGTTATTTGAAGATAAATGTTAAATTAATTTCAGAAAATTATGTGATAAAAGACTTTTTCATTTTTGGGTTTCAAACTTATTTGAAAATATTTTTAATATTTTTAATGTTATATATTTACAAAATTATATAAGTTGAATTTTGGGTGTTATTGTTATGGTTTTAGGGATTAATGTTTTATTTCTTTATATAATGGTTCATTAATTTTGAGAATTATCTTACCTTGTGCTAAACATTTTTTGTTTAATGTATAAAGAAGGGAGGAATGGATTTTTATCCTTTTGTGGAATTAAGTGATCCATTAGGTGTTTATTTTAGTTATTTAGGCATGAAATATTAATCTTGAATACTCATCATTTAGAGAAAAATATGAGATTGTGGTGGAAATTGATTAAAGGGTGAAATTATACTCATCAAGTATGTATGTTTTTTATGTTCTTAGTCTTTATAGGTGTGGAATTACTCAACTATAGGGAAAATATCTTGAAACTAAAATGTCAACATATTACCATAATTTCCCATGAATCAATGGTATTTTTTATACACATTAGTTTATGGTTTTGTGCTGATTGACTTTATCTTGATCATTAAATTTATTATGATCACTGATCTCCTTCACTCTCCATAATTATTTTTACATTATTTTTTTAATACATGACCATAGTTACACTTTCTACTAATGTTTCCTTATTTGGAAACTTAGTTATTTGTTATTCCATATGACCTTTGTGTTTCCCTTTCCTTCTTTTAAATAATAGTTTTATTAGACCTTTTTATGACGTGAGATTCCAAAAAAGGTATTTTAAAATGTAAAACCACTGATTATGAAGTTCAATTATTGAGGAGGAAATTTTTTAAAGTGGGGAGAATTTAATATCAATATATTTTAAAAGAACAATATGTTCAATAGCATATACAACACACAATAATGAACTTAAACGAACCATGAGATATTAATATTTAAATATAACCTAGCCATTAAATTAGAGTTTATGAATAGTATTAATGGTAATATGAAATATATATATATATATATAAGGTTCCCTTTCAATAAAAATGTATTGATAAATTCTTACTAAATAACCACCCATTTTTAATAATGTCATTTTATGCTTCAAAAATATGTTTTCTTGAAAAAAATTATTATTTATTATGAGTGAAGATTATAAATATTTTTTATAAATTTTAGAAAATTTATATTTTAAAAATTATATCATTTTTAAATCATAATATCAAATTTTATTATAGTGAAATTTATATATTTTTATGAAAAAATGATTTTTTAGTGAATAGTAAAAATACCAATTTTTGTAAAACATTCAGTCCTTTAAATTAAAAACTCCCATTATGAATTTTATTTTATCTAAAAAAACATAATAATTATTTAATTATATATTATATAATAAATTATATTCTAGTTATCATGATACTTGATTTTGGAATAAGTTCATTTTTTGGTATAACAACACATTTTTCTAAAACTATTTTTCTTTTCATTTTACACATTTATATTAAAAATAATTTTTTTAGATTCTAGGAATTGAATCCTAAAAAATAGATTTCATATTTAGAATCATGAGGTCTATATTTAGTAAATAGGGACCTTTTATTTTTATTTATTATGAATTATAACCATAGAAAATAATCGACACCAAAATATGGGTAAATCAAGAAATTAAGGTTAAAAATAATATGAAAAGGAATAAAAAATGACCCTAACACTCAAATTTATCCTATTATATTAGTGTAGTTTGGCCATTTCCATCCATGTTTCTAAAATATGGAAACTTGTTTCCATATTTCTTTTATTTTTACCATTATAATATTTAAGTAAAAGGTAAATTCAAAAATAGATTTTTTTTTCTTTTAAAATATATAATATTTTGTGATAGGTGTAACAAACCAACCTCGGTCAACCAAACCATGAACCCGAACCGAATTTCACATAGTGAGGTATAAAAAAAAACTAAAAAACCTTGAATATATCCAAAAAAATATGTACAACCAGAATACATAGTGGAATAAAAGAGATACAACAAAAAACCTTAGTATACATGCCTAAAAAGATAAACCATAGAGTATGTCAAAACTCCATGTAACCAATAGTTATCTCTAAACCACCCTGTTACGAATGAAAATAAAAAAAGAGAAACCTAAAAGCTACAATATTTCATTCCCTTTATTTGTATCCTATAATACAATATCTATAACCACCTAAAGGAAAATTTTGGATATGAGCACAATACTCAGTAGGATACCACCATAGTGTCTATATAATGTCTAATATCAAGAATACAATAGTTTTAGCTTATAAAACAAAAAAAATTTATAAATAATTTACATAATTCTCAAATACATTTATAAATAATTTTCCATTTGGTTTTCTTAAAATATTTTCATATTACCAAACTACAAACATGAAAATTAGAAGTGGTATAACAATAAATCATATCCATGCATCATAGTGTAATCAAGTAAAGACATATCCATGAAATTTCATCATTTTATTACATGTGATATAACGACATATAAAAACTTATGAGAAATAATACATGAAAAAACAATCATATGATAAAAAACCAAAAAGGAAAAAGGACGTCATATTGGGTCCTAACCAATAGGAAAATGCATACTAGACACTAAAAATCATAAACATGAATAACATTAGTACTAACTAATATTGAGTCCTTCTAGTAGATATCTCAAAAGTTTACCTCCTATTGGTTCCACACACACACACTAAGGCTACCCATGCATCTTTCCAGACATAACTAAGGTTCCCAATGTTCCAATTGTTAAAAAAAATCAAAACCATGCTCACAATTTTTATAAAACATTTTCAAATCCAAGACAACCCACTTTAGAGTTTGGAAATCCATTTCCAAATCAAGAAAATCTATTTTCAAAGAAAAAAACCTTTAAAAAAATATTACTTTATAATAAATCATTTCAAACCATAAATAAAATCAAATCAATGATCAAACCAAATGGAAGTTAGAATAATGTAAATAAATTCATCAAATTAACTCATTGTATAGAAACACCTACCTCAAAATGGTACAAACCTATACAACTTCGATAATGATTATTGAAAACAAAGAGATCACACTTTTAAAGATTACATGGAAATAAAATGAAAAATATTGATAGAAAATAATATATGATCATGAATCCATACACAACTAATACCCAAAACGAAAACTGAAAACAAAGGAAATAAGAACCATAAGTAATACTTACTCGGAGAATCACACCATAAAAACCCTTAAGATTAGTCACCAAAAAAGTGATTTGAATTAAAAGGAATGATTAAAAATTTCCTAGGGAGATCTTTGAGTCAAGAGAGGGAGGTTGTTGGTAGAATGAATAAATTAAACCCCTGCACAACACCCTAAAAACCCAATCCACTTGAGTTATATGGTGTGTAATCCCATTACACATTGTATATTCCGGAAAGGATAAAGTCACCAAAAAATGAATTGCATTTTTATTAAAAACATGATTTTTCTATAACACGATGTGAACCCTTGACACGCCATATAAATATTTAATGCACTAAACATATTTCATAGAATTTTCCTGATGACCATTAAAATGCATGAAATACCTTTACACAATGTGTAATCACCCAACAGACTTCAAAAAACCTAATTATCATCATAAAAACACTAAGTCACCTATTTCATTCTATGAAATTGGGGAGAACCCCTCAAAACCTATTAACACATTTATACCATGAATCCATTAATTCAAATAAATATACATCCCTAAAATTTACATCATTTTCTCCAGTAAAGGCTCTCTATCATTGAGAAGCCTGAAAACTCACCCAAAAAAGTATGATAAAAAAATCATGAACAATGGAGTACTTGAAAAGAATAACAAGGTGTTACAATGTCCCGACCATAAATGATTCCTACCCATAGAAAATCCTTAGTTTTGTGGAATCAAAAAAATTTAAGGCTACTACCACCTCATCAAGAATTCCATATCCCACATCTCATGGATATCCCATCTGCATTACCATAGTACCTAGTCTAGAGGAATAATTTTACTTCATAATACCTTCTCTCAGTGAACCATAATTTTAATTGGCTGCTAAAAAAGTGGTTTTGATCTCAATATCAATATCCTCCCATCCAGTCACATGGGAAGGATCTGGTATATACCGCCTTAATTGGGAAGCATGAAAAATTCCATGGATAAAAGAAAAACTAGATGAAAAGTACAACCAATAGGCCACCTTCCCTAGTCTCCCATGATCTCAAAGGGGCTCACAATCCTTAGTTCCAACTAACCTTGTTTACCCAACCGATGGTGTCCCATGTGAGGTGAAACTCTAAGAAAACTTGATCACCAACTTCAAACTATAGTGGCTAACCAAAATGGTCCACATAATATTTTTATGACTCCATTACATGATCAATATACTCTGAATCTATTGAACCATTTCTATCTTCTCCTGAACAAGACTCAACACAACTAAAGACCGTTTTCCCAACTCCGCACAACACAATAGATATATACATGGAAATCCCCCAAAATCTTCAAAGGGATCCATCTTAATAGTGTCCTGATAACTATTGTTATATGAAAACTCCACTAGAGGGAAATGATTTTCCAAAGATCATCCAAAATCAATAACACAAGACGAATTCATATCCTCAAGAACCTGGATAGCCCTATCTATCTATATATAAGTCGATGAATGATATTCCGTAATTAGTCTAATATGGGAACCCATAACCTCTAGAAAACCTTTCTAGAACCATGATGTGAACCTCTGGTCTCTGTTATATACAACCACAAAGGTAACCCCATGAAGTTCCACAATATCTTAGATATGAAAGTCCCCAAAATATTCCACCTTTATCGTCTCCTTTATAGGAAGGGAATGATCTGATTTTATGTGTCGACCAATGATCACTCAAATCATATCCTTCCCACTAGGAGTCCCTGGAAAAACAAAGATAAAGTCCATTGAAATGTCAACTCACTTCAATACTAGAATGGGTAAGGGACTTAATAGACAAACATTTCTATGGTGTTCTACCTTAATTCTCTGACAAGTAAGACACCAAAATTCAAAATCCACAATCGACCACCTCATCTGAGACCACAAAAATCGACCTCTAAATTCACGATACATCTTGACATCTCTAGGGTGCATGGAAAAAGAAGATTGATGTCCACTATCCATCAAGTCTCGCCTTATGTAGAATAGAATAATCCACCTACCATAGAAGAAAAAATCCCCATTATAAGACTGATACCACTCACCAGAGGTATCCCCACCATAAAGGATTTCATGAAAGTGTTGGAACTCTATGTACGTCACTTTTTTGAGCTTAACTCGCTCATCAAAAGATGATTCATATTTCCTCAAAGACAAGAAAAACTATCCCCAAACTCTTTTCCTCCCAATATCATATTAGTAAACAAACTCATCAGTGATCACTACTCAAATGATCCCCTCATTTATTGGGTTGGTAATTTTCTAATCAATGCATCGATAACCACATTTCCACTCCCATGGGTTTACACAATATCAAAATCAAAAGTATAAAGATAATACACCCAAAATATCAATCAAAAGTTCATATCCCTCTAAGTAAAAATATATTTTAGGCTATTATGACATAAATACACTATAAACCACTCCGCAAAGAGATAGTGATACTAGGTTTTGAGTGCATGCATAATCACTGCCAACTCAATATCATAGGTATGGTAGTTCTTCTCATTAGTTCATAACTAGAGAGATCCATAGGCCACCACATATTTCCTCTACGTCAAGACACATCCCAAACCTATACCATAAGCTTTGTAGAAAAAATCACAACCTGAACCCAACTCTGAAAGAATAAAAAATGGTGCCAAATTCAACCTCACCTTCATCTGCTCAAAAGATCTATGAAATTTATCATTCCACTAAAAATTTACACCCTAAAAGGTTAAATTATTCATTAAATATTTGAGCTTGAATAAATTATGAATAAACCATCTATTGTAACCATCCAAACCCAAGAATCTTTGGATCTCAAACACATTTATGGGATGATCAAAGGAAATAAAAACCTATACCTTTTCGGGATCCACTGAGATGCCACTCTCAAATATCAAATTCCTTAGAAATTTCACTTCCTAGATCCAAAATTCACATATGTAAATCTTACCATATGGAAGATATTATTTCAATGGTATAATAATTATATCCAAACAGTCCATTTGGCCCTCCTCAAACATAGATTACACCAAAATATAATCCACAAACACAATAGAAAAAGAGTCCACGAACTGATGAAAGATCCAGTTCATCAAATATATAAACACTGTATGAGTGTTAGTCAGATAGAATTGCATAACCAAAAATTCAAAATGACCATAATAACTTCTAAATGCCATCTTAGATATATCATCTTCTTAGAATCTGAACTAGTGGAACCCTAATGATGATCAATCTTTAAAAACCAACATTCCCCTTGAAGATGGTAAAAAATGTCATCAATACTTTTAAAAGGATTTTTTTTATAATGGTCACCTGATTCAACTTCTAATATTCAATAAAAATCCTGAGGTTCCCATATGCCTGCTTATTAAAGAAAACAAGTGAATCCCATAATGACACACTAGGATGAATAAATCCTTTAGCCTATGGATCCTCAAGATGAACCTTAAGTTCCACAAACTCAGTAGGAACATTTCGAAAAGATGTAATCGAAATGGGAACAAACCAGGGAGAGATTTAATAGTAAAATCAACCTCTCTCTATGGTGGTAAAATAGAAAAATTATTTAGAAATACCTTAGGGTAAGCAAAAAAATTGCAGGAAGTTGACTGCCAAGAAAGGGTAAAATAAATCTGGAAACAACATTGAAAACATGAATCAAATTACATTAGAATAAAGAATAACATGCCCTTCCCTTACTGATATAGAGTCCCACTAACCTTGAAAGACACGAGTGACCCAATTAGAAGAGAAAAAATATACCTGACAATGATAAAAATCTACATAGACCTTAACATTAATCATCCAATCCATATAGATAATCAAGTCAAAGGTGACAATAATGAGTACCAAGAAATACCAATCCACCTCAAAGTTGACTATCATCACCTGAAATGTGGGAAACTTGAAACCTTATTCAGAACTATTTCCCTAAGTCATGGAAATATCCAATAAAAATGAAATAAGCTTCGACCATAATCCCTACACTACAACTAACTTTGATGATATGAAAGAATGATTAGAACCTGTATTAAACAAATCTAGCACCATATAAGACAAAAAACACTATACCTCTAATACTATCGGACCTTGATTTAGATTCCTCTGGAGTATTATCTTCCATATAAATCCATCCTGTCTTATCTACCTGAATATATCCCTTGAATTGAGGATAATACCTACCACCCTTGGAAGCATCAAAACATGCTTTGAAATACTTGGTGTGATTGGATCATACCTTACTACCTTGAGATATCTTTTCATGAAAAGTAATTAAGTGTCCAAATTTCCAAAAAAGATGAAAAGTATTAGGATCATGAATACAGTTAGTCCTAGTATGAATACACATCCCACACTGATAGCAAAGAACCTACTACTGTCCTTATAATTCCCATGAATCAGGTCCTAATGAAAACTGAAATCCCTTGTGATTCCTCTTTTAGTATGAAGATACACCCTAGCTAACAAATAAACTAACTAAATCTCTACCCAAACCTATCTTTATAGGTATATTTAAATTAGACAAATATTCCTTTTAAAATACCTCCAAAAAGGTCAGAAGGCACATGAGAATCAACATTAACCATATATCACGCCTGAATCCCAACTCAAACCTCTGAACCTTTATGTAATCATTAGTGATAATATTTGGTTAAAGATGCACAAACTTAGCAAAATAGGTAGAATACACCATATTGGTATACTCCCCCATATCCATGTCTAGAAACTCCTAGGTATTCACTGCATGTAATATCTCAGGGTAAAACTATGAATTAAACATTTTCTTAAAATAAGACTAGGTAAGGTCCTCACATAACTTATCTCTCATAATAGAGTCCCACAATATCCTTCCTAGTCCCTTGAGAATATACATGAAAAAACATGTTAGAGTCTTTAGGAGTCTTTAAGAAGATTAATATCCTCTCAATATTATCCATACACTTTTCAGATTCCTATAGTCCCTTTTCACCAGAAAATATGGTTGGATACTGCCTACTGAACTATGAGCCATGATCCACCACACGTCCTAATTTCCCAACACCCACATGACCTAGAGTCTAAATAGTGTATATAACAACATCAACCAAAGAAGGGTCCACTAGAGGATTCACCTACGGAACCTATCTTGTAGCTTCCTTAGATTTGGAAGAGCTCTTCTCAGAGGAATTTTCTAATAATCACAAGATAATAAACAATAGGTAATGATAAAATTCCTCAATTTTAAGAAGACTTCTATAATTCAAACTAATGATTTAAAATAATGATAATTTAAATAAATTATGAATTCTACAAATAAAATAAACCACTTAAAAAGTAATTGATAAATTTGAATAAAATTTCCACATAGTTCATTCAAATGAACCCGAACTCCAAGTCTCAAACTCAATAAAAATTTCATGACCACCCATGGTAATTCAGGTTTAGTCAATGAAGTGAGCTGGCCAGAACCCTTTTCCACAATTATTATCTGAATTTTGATAGTCCTAAATCCTATCTACCCAAGACACATAACCAAAATCAATTAGTTCCAACACACTTCTGGATGTGTCATCCTCTCATACAAAATTCTAACAGAACAACCAAGGTCAACCAAACCATACACCTGAACCACACATCACATGGTTAGGTATAACAAAAAAATATAAAAAATTATTTAATATATCAAATACAATTCATAAACCTATTGTAAAAAGAAGAAGAAAATAGATATAAAAAAACTATAATCCAATCCTATTTGGGTAAACCATAATGTATGTCAAAAATATGTGTGACCAACCGTCACCTCCAAACCAACCTACCATAATGGAAAATAGCAAAGGAGTAGCCCAAATTCTACAATATTTCCTTCCCTTTACCCGTATCCTACATTACAATATCTAAAACCACCCAAAGGAAAAAGTATGGTACGAGGACAATTCCTAGTAAGATACCATCATTGAGTAAATAGTAGGTCTAATATCAATAATGAAATAGTTCTAGATTAAAAAGAATAGTTTTATAAATAATTTTCTTAAATCTAAAATACATTTATAAACCATTTTCCCTTTGGTTTTCATAAAATACTTCCATATTCACAAACTATAAATATGAAATGTATAAGTGATATCATAATAAAGCATATCCATTCACAATAGGGTAATCAAGTAAACACATATCCATAAAATACCACCATGTGATGCCATGTGATAAAACTACAAATAAAAACCTATGAGAAACAATCCATGATAAAAATATCATTTTAAAAATAACTAGAAATGAAAAATAACCTCATATTGGGCCCCAAACTATGGGATAATTCATACTAGACATTAAAAATCCTAAATAGGCACAACGTTGTCACCAAATGATATCGAGTCCTGCCAGTCAATATCCCAAAAGGTTTCCTTCTAGTGGGGCCACACACACACTAAGGCTACCCATGTCTTTTTCTCTATGCACCCAAGGTTTCCAATGTTCTAATTATCATTTTTTTTAAAACCATGCTAAAAATTTTTACAAAACATTTTCAAATACAATCTAATTTGATTCCATTTTTAAAATCCATTTACAAATGCATGGGTGAGTTGGTTCAAGGCGGTGGCGTCCTGTCATCGAGGTTCCGGGTTCGAGTCCTCGCAAAGGCAATGCACACTATACGCCAACAAATTACTCATGGGACCCTCTACCCCGTGTGGAACTGGCCTGAAAGCCTGGGTGCCGTTACACCTGGGCCTGCAGCTGGGGGAGTACATAGAGGCGCTCGGTGGTGGGTGACGGCCCACCTATACCATGTAACCCCTTGGGCCTGAAAACCCAGTGTACTTTTGTAGTTGGGGTTTGGATTAGTGGTAAACACCCCGTAATACTACATGGAAAATGGGGGTTAAAACCCATGAGGCGCAGGTTACTGTAGCAGCGACAGAACTGTTCATCAGCTGGTACTGTAGCGGCGGCAGGGCACTATAGCGGCGGCGGTACTGTGTGGGTACTATAGCAGCAGGTTACTATTCACAGAATGTGAATTGGACATAAAATTTGGGCCTACGGGCTATGTAATGGGCTACAAGCCCACTGGGCCTTCAGGATTTTTAATGGGTTTCCATCTACCCAGTTAAAAGAGGTCTTTGCTTTGATTTAATAATAAAAATGAGGCTTCGGCCCCAACCTTAAAAAAACCTATTTTTAAAGAAAACCCACATAAAAACATTTTCTTTTCCATGAAATCCTTTAAAACTATATATCACTTCATATAAATGAAAAAAAAAGGAAATTTACTATAATGTGAATAAATTAAAATAATTAACCCATTATATAGAAACACTACCCTCAAAATAGTATAAACCCAGCTACCTTCAACAATAGTGATTTGAAACCAAGAGATCAACCTCCAAAAAACCAGAAATGATTTGAAAATGAAAAGGATCAATTGAGAAAAATATATGATCATGAATTTAAATAGAACCACTACCCAAAAACACATTAAAAACCAAAGGAAAGAAGAACCATAAGGGACACTTACTTAGAGAAGTGAACTGCAAAAACCTTGAGGATCGATCGCTGAATGAAGCGATCCAAAAGGGAGGGTATCACTTAAAATCACCAAGGTTGATCTCTAGGTCGATAGAGGGAGGATAAAAGAAGAATTAATGAATTAAACTCCTAAAAATAACACTAAAAACCTAGGAAATTTACATGGTGTGTAATCCCATTACACATCATGTATTCCATGAAGGCTGAAATCAGTGAAAAATGTGTTGCCTTTTTTTTAAAATCCAATTTTTTCCATTACATTATTCTAAACCTTTACATAGTGTGTATTCATTTCATACCCTAAAAATATTTTATGAAATCTTCCTAGTGACCATTAAATGATGTATAATCCCTTGAAATTGTGTTTAATCACCCAACATACATCAAACAACTCAGTTATCAGCAGAAAACATCAAGGCACTTGGGTTGTTCTCTGAACATGGGGAGAACCCCTCAAATCCTATTCCAATATTTATACCCATACACAATTAATTAAAATAAACACACATCCCCAAATTTTAACTCAATTTCCCCAAAAAGGACTCTCCATCCCTGAGAAGCTCATAAACACACCCAAACAAGGATAGTAAATAAAGCATGAACAATGGAGTACTTGAAAATCATAAAAGGGTGTTACAACTGAGGTAAAAAAAATTATTTTTGGTTATAAATCATTGTTTTAAATATAAAATATTATTTTATCATGGTATTTTTTTTAAATTTTTTAGTGATTAAATAATTACCATAAAATCTTATGCAACACTGATACAACATTTATTTAATTAATAAAAAAATAGAATAAATGATACTATAAATATTAAAGGTAATGTAATTTGAATGAATTATTATTTTACATTATTTTAGATAAATATAAAATTTTAGGTATGTGTTAAAGGATTATATTCAAATTACTATTTGGTCATGTTGTTTTCAAAGTCAAATTAAATGAATAGTGACAAAAATGACATTATTTATATTTTATGTTAAATAATATTTTATTAAATTATATAAATATTATAAAAGTAATGAAAGAAAAATATTAGAATAATAAATTTTCTTCAATTTAATCAAATTTTCATATATTATCAAATTTTTCCTTATAAGTAAAATTATAACCCTTTAATATAGAATGAGTCATTACCATGGTTAAGGTTAAAATCGGTTAACCAAGGGGTTAATCCAAAAGATAATGTTTAAAACAGTATCAAAATTGTAAAAAAATTATTTCATGATTATATTAATACCATATATTTATTATCATATAAATCTTTCATTTTGGAACCATTTCACATGAGTTAGACACATATAATATTATAATATTTTATGTATTTCTAAAAAAAGGCATAAATAATATTTTATTATAAAAAATATTTTATTAAATGTTATAAAATATTAAAAAATACTATCATTATCCAAATTATTTGGAATATAAAATATGGTCCATTTTAGGTCTAATTTTCATTTTATAGTAACTATATGAACCATTAAAAAAACTTTGTTATTGCAGTAATAATCAAAAGGGTTAATAGAGGGTTAAAACAAAAAGATAAGGTTGAAAAAATACCCTAAAAATGTAAATTTTATATTTTATGATAGAATTTAGAATAATAATCATCTTATATTATAATTATAACAATTTTATACCATTTGAAAATGATAATTAATTTATGTTAATTTAATACTTTTAATAAATTCAAAGACAACCCCTTCTCTTCCTTATAAAGGGGGACATCATCTTCTCTTTTTTCACACTTCCAAATCATTTTGGATAATCGCATAACTTCCCAAATCCATTACTAAAATACCTAACCATGTCCTAGATCCCATGGTTTAATAAGAAAATGAACCTATAAAGGATTTTGGTGTAATCTTAAAAAGGCTGTCTCAAGAAGTGGTATAGTTCTTAACCAAGCATTTTTTGATTTATTTCTTCTTCCACCTACTCCAAATATTCTTCAAACATAATGAAATAATAATAATATTATATTAAATATAATTATATGTTATTATATTAATGTAATAATATATATCCTTCTCCTCTACCATCAAATAGAGAACAACATCTTTATTTGTGTGTACATGCGGACTACCACCTCTATTAATCGATGTGTTTTGTGTTCCATCAACACCTATCACATATGTTTATAAGGATGAATTTAAGGTATATATATGATATTAATGAAATAATTATAATATTGTAAAAATTAATATATCATATATATTCTTACCTTTTCATTCATTGAAAAATGGTAACATCGTTCATGCATATGTGTGAATTACCACAGCCACGAAGCGATGAGATTTGTTTTCATCACCACATCACATGGATTATATATATAAGTTTTTTTAAATAAATAGTAGGAAATTTATTATATATTTTTCATTTTTTAAAGATAAAATAATAATTACCTTCTTTCCATCATGATCTTTGAAAAATGAAAACATTACTAATGTGTACGTATGGTATATCGTCTCAGTGATTGTGACATAGTTGATTTTTCAAAACCACTTTTAATGGTTAGTTTTAAAAGTATAATTAATATATAAAAATGATAAATTTTTCATCATTATTATTCTGTATGTGATTTAATAATGACTCTATTAACTATAGTAAACCTACAAAATTCATTTTGGACATATGAACTGAATATCATCAAAATATTCGACATAAATTTAAATAAGAAAGTAATTTAATATAACATGGTAATTAATAAAATAAATGGAATGAAAAACTTGAAAAAGGTTATTAATAAATTAAATTATTAACATAATTTTTTATTTAGGAATATAAATAGAGTACATGATGACTTGGACTTGAGGTAAGACACACTTTACTTTAAAAACCATCTTTTAAATGTTATAAATATTTATATTATAAATATTTATATTACTTGTAAATATTAAAAAACATATTTTATGGATTTATTTATATGAATTATAATATAAATTTTATGTCAATTTTTTAAATTTCTTTCAAAGGTTTTCCAAAATTAATCCTTTTTATGTATTTTATATGGAATGTTTTTAATTTCCTTATAAATAATAAAAGGAATGTTCTATTTGTTCATATATGGAATCAATGGTTTTTTACATAGTTGTAACCATTATTTTATGTTGAGATTCCTTCATATGATTACTTTTTTTCTTTAAAGAAAAATCTCTTTCCCTTGTTATAAGTATTTATGATTTGAATTTTTTTAAAGGAATGAGTATTTTGATATTCCAAAGTGTTATGCATATTGGTTTAAAGGAATTATTAAATGAATTTATAATTTAAAGTTTCATGATTAAATATTTTTATTTATAATAGGGTCCATGGAATTTTTTTCTTATGAAACGTGATATTGATATAACTCATGATGATGGGTGAGCCCAATATAGCTCATGATGATGGGTGATATTGATATAAATTTTTAATACATAGTGTAATGATTATTTTATTTGGAGAATTATGTTATAATTCAACCATATGGTTATTAAAATTATAAGGTTTCTTGTAATGGTTATATGAATATGATTTCCAAAGGCACCCACATGACCCTTTGATTATTTATAATGAGTTTTCATGGAAGTTGTTTGATTTCAATTGGTAAGATAATGTTATTTTTAAAGGAAGGATTATACCTTTTAGGGTAAAATGTTATGTTTTTAAGAATTTTTTTGGAAGGGTTATCATATTTCTTAAGAAAACCTCATGATTTTTATTTTACCTTTATTATTTCTTATAAATTGTTTTATGAAAAACTTTTGAAAGTAAAGCTGATTTCATGAGAAAGTAAGTGATTATTTAAGATCAAACTTTATTTTGTTAAATGAAAACTCTCTTTTATGATATCATGTTTTTAAAATGACTAATAGGTTTGATTCTTTATTTTATATCTCCCTTACTTATATTTTTGGGTTCATACCAGAATTTAAAATGGGTTTCATATGGTTTAATAATGAGAAGGAATATAGAATTAGTCAAGTTGAAAATTGTAATGATTTTCCATGAAAATAAAAAATATTTCAATTTAAAAGTATTATATTATAGAAAAAATGGATACTAAGAGGAAGTGTCCAAATTATATTTTATGGGGTTTCTATGTAAGAGTTATAAAATAATTATCTACAACTATAAACCTAAAAATATCCTAAAAATAAAAAAAAGATAATTCGTTTATATAAATAAAATCATTATTTGAATACAAATCAGTTCCTTATAACTATTTTTTACACTTAATTCACCCACTAAATCATGTGAAACAATGGGTTCATCCCCAATAACGTGTCACAAATCCCTGGTTCACCCCATGAGCCACATGAAAAAACTGGTTCACCACCTGATCCATGTCAAAAATTGGGTTTCACCTCATGAATTAATTTTAGATCATAGAATAGGCTATCCCAAGTATTATGACAATGAACCGACTCATATAATATCTCATCATAATATCAAACCTAGTATTTACCTCAAGACCAGATAAAATCAGATTCACTTACTCCCCAGTATCCAAGTACCAAATCGAATGTCCTATGACTGGTACCATGCATCCATAATCATACTAACATGGGGTTTTATCTCCATGGATCAGTCTCAGTTTAATAAAACATCTAATGATTGGACATTACTATCTCGCTCAAATATGACCACCAACAAAAACATTAATAAGAAATTGTTAATGAATCATAGGAACAAAATCCTTGAAAACTACAAAAATTTAAAAAATGATGAGGGAGATGCTTTCAAACGACCATTGTTTTTCTCCCCACCATATGAATTACCGTATAATACTCCTTGAGTGAAACTTCAATAGGTTACCAATATCACAGGCATATCTCTCATCCTGAACCATGACCATTTCAGCCTAAAAATCACCTATTTATAACCAAATCCCTAATCGCTCATTCTTCCACACTCAATACATTTATTGTGTATCCTTTAACATGTTGGTACATTTCTTATTTCATCAAAATCCTTGGGAAACTATATCCATAATTATTTCATGAAAACCAATAGTCCCCATCCCACACAAGGCCACTCACTAATTCAAAACTCAATAGGGTCACGTGTCCCTAGTGCATGATACTTTAATATCATCTAAAATAAATGGATTTACACTCCTATACCACCTAGTAACTTAACCAAAATCATGATCTTATGAGTCATATATCATCAGAACTAGGCTCACACACCTAAACAACTAACCATGCTCTATGACGTGTCAAACTCATCTAACTAGAATCACCCATGGAACTCCTCTAATAAAAATGGAATCTCACATATTCCATGGTCTATATCATGGTCAATCATCGTAAAATAATTGTTTCTAAATCATTTGTGTCCATCCATTCTTTATAGTTAGTCCACTCAGGAACACATCCAAATCAAACATGATCAAGCACTCAATCAACCCTGCCCTCAAAAACCAAATATTGATACCAATGAACCTACACTCTAGGAGATTTTCTCATAACAAACCAAGGCATGAAAATGCCCATAATATATAAGTAAACACCTCCTATGGATTTATAGAAGGCAAAGAACCCACCCATGTCATCCACATTCAGAACATCTGTGACATCCCAAACTCAGGTGCCACTTTAGGGTGCTCCGAGCCCATTGGACCACATGTCCTCAAGCGCATATCCCCAAACACCATAGGGTGATAACTTGCAGTGAGGGACTAGGGTGTGTCCATGGGGGGGCTATTCCCCAATTACCAAATTTTAGCATTGTATATTAAAAGTAAACATAGGTAAATAATAGAAGCATTATAAGTAAACAAAAGGCACAATGGAAATTAGAGACAATAATAAAAATAAATTAAATGACTTGAATAACATTCAACAATAGATGAAATGTCGTGCCACAAGAAAATGGCAAACAAAGATACAAGAAACTAGACATAAAATGTTCCATAATAGTGTAAATGACATAAAATACTATCCCAAGCATCCTGAGCTCCAACTTGGTCATCTTCTATCAATATCAATACTAAAAAACAAGAAATCAAGTGTTTGAAGCCATATGGTTCCCCTTTTCAACACCTACAACCATGTAACTGCCCTAGGTACCAAACGTCACCTGAAGAGGGTGTGAGATAAATCTTAGTGGGCCACTACCAATGGTGTGTATAACATCCATCCCGTGTAATGGAAATTTAATTGTGTGAAAGAATTCATATGTAAAGTAAATCAGTATATTGTAACTAAAAACCCAAGTATCTTCTTCATCCCTCAGCTAGTGTCTAAACATGTTACCTGTTTATTTAATTAATTAATCACCAAATTTAGATTGATAGGTCTTGTGGGGCCTATCCAACGCAGACATCACCTATTGATAGTATAAATAACTAAGGTTCCAAGATGTAATAAGGAAATTGATAATGATAGTTAATAGTGAAGTCCAAAGGTAATAACCAAGGATAAATAGAACTAAAGGGTTGGAAACTCAGTAATAACTATAGCCTGACATGGGTAATATTGTAATCCAAGGATCATGTTCTAAGGAATTCCACAATTAGGTGCCTATTGAATCTAAGGTGATTGTCCAAGGTAAAACTGGGCTAATCAGAGACAGGGCCCTATGGGTTGTAACCATGGAACCTACTTGTCATTACTAGATCCAAGGAGTGTATATGAGGCATCTTATGATAATATGAAGGGATCTTATGGTTCCATATGAGGCATCTAAGAATAGATAAGGATCAAGATCTTTGTGGGTATCAACCTATGCAAGCCATATCCTTGTATCAGAATGGGGTTCCTGAGTGCTCATGGCATTTTCCGATTAGAATCCAAGGAGAGCTTGAGTCAGACCATTCCTATTTAAGTATGAAGGCATGTAATATCTCCTTTGGTTTAAGCCTTTTCTTTAATTAGTGTGATAAGGTCAAGTAGCATGCTACCTTTTTATCAAGTCATTTGGTTCAAGCCTTACCTTTCATTAGTGTGATAAGGACAAGTAGAATAGATCCGTTTTAATCCATTTAAAGTAGATTCCATATTCAAGGTTCATTACTCTACCTTCCATTAATGTGGAAAGGGGTGCTATAGATATGCAACCTACTATTCATTTATATTTAAGGGCAATTCATATAATTAGTATACTTTCCAATTCACATTTCACATTTAATTATCAATTTAAGAACTTTACTTAGATGGGTCAAGTGGTGATAATACATGGTACTTTCCATTATGTCAATAAAAATATAAATAGATCCATTTAATATAAAAATATTACCCTTAGAAGTGTCAAGAATAGTTATACCCAAATGGTGGCTCAAACATGTCAAATACTAAAAAACCAATTATGGAATAAACTTTAACATGGAAGGGATGGAGTTGTGGGTGTAACCAATAAAAAAAAATCACATATTTGGAAATAACATAATGATATAGTTATAATTATTTTAAACATGGAAAATAAATTCCATAAATTGCACACAATGAAATCAGTGTCCCCCAGATGACAAATTCAAAGTCAATAAACATTAGGGATGAGTTATAGACCAACAAACTTAGTATTGTAAGACTCACCTCTTCTGGTATCAGACCTTGATTTTACTTTAATTTGAGTATATCTAAGAAAAAGTGAAAAATGGTCAAACCATGATAACTAGGTCGAGAGAAAAAGAAGGTAAGAACAACTCAAATAGATTCGAGTACTTACCGTTGCACATCCAACATGACGAAAAAATATTGACTAGTGGCCAAATGATGGAGATATCTTAATCATATGTTTAGATCTTCAAAAATATCCAAATTTAGATAAAAAGGGGTTAATCTTGATCGTTCTCATATTAGGAGGAAAAAGGAGTATTAATAGATCATTAAGGAAAAAACTATAAATTTACCCATATAATTATCATGTTCATGGTTTGTCTGCACAGTTTGATAAACCATGCACAAACTGTGGGAGGTTTTCTAGGCAGAAGGTTCACATAGCATGGTTAGGCCACACAACTGTGTGAAAACCATGTGAGTGGATCTGTATGAAAAAACACAATATGCATAGTTAAGAAAATTATTCATAAACTGTGCGACCCATCTAGTTTTCCCAAAAAGATGAGTTCGGGGATCCAAACATTGCATGGATACCCTTGAGACCTTTTCTAACTAATTATGAATCTGTATTAAGTCCAAAGTAAAGATTTAGACGGAAATTTTAAAGGATCCATACCTGATTGAAAACCGTGTTCTTACAATCTTCCCCCCTTAAAAGAACTCGTCCCTGAGTTCACCTTCCAATGGTGGAGAGACATTGTATGAGAAAAAATCTATCCATTGGGCATGTACATCAGATTCCCTCTCCCATTTATCATCATTTACCCAGTTGTGCTTTTATAGTACCCATACTAGAGGAACAGACGTGCCTTGAAGAGCCTACTTGTTTCGATAAACAATTCATAGAAGATACTCATCAAAGGTAGAATCAATATCTAACTCAAATTATTTAGGTTAAAAAGTATGAGACGAGTTGGAATAAAATTTGAAAAGCTGTGAAACATGAAATACATCATGAATGGAATGGTACCTTTGAGGTTGTATCAATCGGAAGGCTACCAGACTGAATCTATCTAAAATATAAAATGACCCTATAAAATGAGACAATAACTTTCCCTTATTTAATAGACACCTATGCCCTAGCCTATGAGATACCCAAAGAAAAACATGATCCCCAACCTAGATCTCAAGAGGTCATCGAAGGAGATTGGCATAATATTTCTATCTCGACTTAGCAGTAGTTATATACTTTCTGATCAACTGAACTTTCTCTCAAGTTTCCTGAACGAGATGGGGACTTAGTAGGGATTCCTCAACTACCTCTAGATAGCATAGGGGTGAAAGACATGGGTTACCATTTAAGGCCTCAAAAGTAGACATCTAATTTTTTTCCTAAAAAATATTATAATATGGGAACTTTATGAGAGGAATATGCTTCTCTCAAGAACCATCAAAATTAAGGACACATGCTTGGAGCATATCCTATAGAACATGTATTGTCCATTATGATTTTCTATTGGTCTGAGGGTGAAATGATGTTCTTAAAAAAAGGTGTTCCCATATACTTCTACAATCCATTTTAGAACCATGTCATCAGACAAGCATCCCTATATGAAATGATAGTATGAGGGACCCCATGGAGTCATATGATCTCATAGACATATAGTATTCCCATCTCATCAACTGAGAAAGTCTCCTATATAGGAATGAAGTGGGATGATTTTGTTAGTCAGTCAATGAATACCCATATAGAATTGCTACCCCTCGACGAAATTGGTAAAATGACTAAAAAAATCCATAGAAACATATTACTACATCCATTTTGAGATTAAAATTAGCTGTAACAAGCCTGCAGGTCTTTAGTGCTCCACCTTCACCTGCTGACAGGTGGAACACCTAGTGATAAAGCCTTAAATCTAACGTTTCATCCTAGGACACCAATATTGGCCTCACATGTCTCGATAATTCTTCAAGATTCATAGATGAACTACCCACTCAGAAGCATACGCCTCTTTCATCTACTCCTATCTCATGTATATAGGAACCTAGATACATCCACGTAGACACATGACATCGTATCTATCCATAGACTAATCCAGAGGTGGGTTTTCTCTTGATATACTCTCAGGAAGAACCAAGACTTTAGGATTTGAATACTGCCTACTCTTCTCCATCTCCAAGAGGGAAGAGGTGATTATCAATGCAGAGAGTTAAAACTACTTGTGACTTTCATGAAACTCATAATGAAGTTCAAAAAATAGGTCCATTAACTTCCATTCATCACTGGCTTCCTGCATGTCCTGTGTTTGAGTTTTCTGACTTAGTGCATTAGTGACTATATTTCTCTTTCTAGGCATATAAGAAAGCTCAAAGTCAAAAGATGGAAGATATTCAACCCATATTTGCTGTCTAAGGTTCAAGTTACAATGAGAAAAGATATATTTGTGGCTCTTGTGGTTTGTGTACATAAAAAATCACTCAAATAATAGGTAATGTTTCCAGAAACATATGGAACAAAAAACTACCGCTAGCTCAAGTTCTTGCGTCCGATAATTACTCTTACGAGGCCTCAACTACTGAGATCTATATGCAATGACTCTATCTTCTTGCATCAACACCGCTCTTAAGTAGATTCCTGATGCATCAAAAAAGATGGTATAACATATACCTGACTCTGGAAGAGTCAAAATAGGTGCTAAAACAAGATTCCCTTTCGTCTTCTGAAAGGTTTCTCACATGCGTTTGACCAAAGGAACTTGAAACCATTATTTATAAGACCAGTAAAAGGTGAATAAAGACATGAGAAATATTATATTAAATGCCTATAATATCTAGCTATCCTCAAGAAACTCCATATATAAAACACATTCTTAGGCTTCTCTAAGGAAACTAAAACACTAACCTTTTCTGGGTCCACAAATACTCCTGATTTTGATATTATATGACCTATGAAGTGGAATCCTTAGATATAGAAGTTTCACTTAGCATGATTGGAATAATGTTGATGCTCTCTCAGTGTACCCATAATGATCTCAAGATGTTTGGAATGGTCACTATGTGTTTGAGAATACACCAAGATTTCTTCCACAAAGACCATGAAAAAAGAGTCCAAATAGGGGTGGAAATCCTTATTCATCAAAGTCATGATAATGGTGGGAGCATTCGTAAGACCGAATGATATAACAAGGTACTCATACAGACCATACCTACTATGAAAAGATGTATGAGGTATTTCTGATGGTCTGAATCACACTTGATGATAACTCGATCTCATGTCAATCTTGGAGAAGACCTTTTATCTTTAGATATGGTTGAAAGGATCATCTATTTGAGGAAGTGGATAAAAATTATTTACAGTTAGATAGTTCAACATTTCTATAATCGATGAATAGATGTAAGGTTTTATCCACTTTCTTAGAAAAAATCATGGGATAACACTAGGAGGATGTACTGGTCCGTATAAAACTTTTTGCCTATAAATCCTCTAATTTCCTTTTGAGATCATGAAGCTCTATAGGCACCATCCTATATACAGGCATGGACACTAGAGATTCTTCTAAAACAATCTTGATTATAAATTCTACCTATATCTCTAGAGGTAATCTAGAAAAATCATCAAGAAAGAAATCCCTGAAATAATCCACTACTGGAGGGAATTAGCTTATCATAAACCCTAATACTCCATGAAGATATTTTCAATCTGGGTGTTCAATCCACTTAGACCATGATGTTCTGGTCCAGCTCTATCAGTCTGAACATCCCACTCACCCTTGTGTAGATAACTGATACCCTTTAGTGATGTAAAAGCTAACTTTTGGCGATAGCAATGTAACACCTGAGAATTTTATGAGAAATATTTTGTTTTTATATAAATCATCAAAGAAATATTTCACTACACACAACACTATCTTGGCTTGCTTTACACGCAACAACGGCCTTCCTCGATAGCTTGCGTCGTATGCAATACCGAGTTTCACTAAACAACGATATGCTATTAAAATATTATTAAAACTAGCCGTTATGAATAGTATTAACTGAATTTTTAATTTTATAAAATTTTAATTCAACTTATACATTTTCTAGAATGAGGTATGAAAGCAAAATTAGTTTTTTGGATAAAAGAAGTATTTTTCAAAAAATACAGTTTTGCCGCCTTTTGATGGCGCAGCCACATTAAAGCTAGTTTTTGATATATTTATAAGTTAAAATTGACAAAATAAAATTCTTCTTTTGAATAAGGGTATAAAAATTTACTTTGGATAAATTTTTGATATTTTTCTGATAACTTTCATATTTTGATGAATAGTAAAAATACGCTAATTTTTAATTAAAAACAACTTTTTTCATTGAGATAATTTATATGGATAAATTATAATATTTAATGTTTTTAAAGTATAAATAGAATATATTATTACCATTTAATATAATGTATGTCATTAGAATTAATTTCACATTGAATTCATAGGTAAAAACATTTCAATCTTTGGCAATGTTTTAACTTCTAAAACCCATTTTCTTAACAACATGATTTATTTTAAATCAATTACTGCAACTTATATGTTTTGAATTTTGAAAAATGGATTCAATATTCAGAATCAGTGGGTCCAAATTATTTTAATATACTACTTTTTTATTTTTGGGCATTATGAATAGTAACTACGGTAAATTTTATTTACCATAGTTAAAGGTAAATCAGGTAATTAAGGGTAAATATAAGATTATAAAATTACCCTAACACCTACCAAAATCCTATTGGATGACTAAAAGTTGACCCATTTCACCTAAGGGTCAGATTAGATTCATTTAATTGACTTTTTTCCATGAAAATAATTTAATTATTATTAAAACCAAAGAATGTGACAACATGTCACTTTCTTAAATCTTATAAGTATAATAATTTTAATTTAGTGATAAACTTCATGAAACTTAGAAATTTAATTGTCTCCAGAAAGATAATATAATTATAGATATCATAGGAATTTATTTAGAAATTTTAGGTATTAAATAATTATCATTTATTATGACACAATAGCGATGTTGAAATTATTTTATTAATTAAAATACAAAATAAATGGTGTTAAAAATAATAAAATAAATATTATATGAACTATTTAATGTTCTCCACTAATTTTCTAGATACAAATGAAATTTTATGGATCTATTAAAGCTTTTAGTTCGAACATATCTTCTGTATATATTTTATTTAAATTCAGATAATTGAATATTGTCAAAATTGACACTATTGTTATTCTATAAAAATAAAATATTATAAAATTGTTTAAAAATAACAAAAATATTTAAAATTTATAAATTAAAATTTATATGGTCTAAAATTTCATAAAGTGTCAAATTATGTAAAATTCACAACACATATGTAATTATTTATAATAATTTAAATTTTAGAATATTATTACCACAAATAAAATTAAATTGATAAATAAGGCTAAATCAAGTTGATAATGTTTAAAATAAATTACTAACATGTATAAATTTTATTGGTTGATGAGATTATAACCCTATCTCATCTAATCTTTATATATGAGTAAATTTGGAAGTTTTTAAGTGGGGTTGGGATTTAATATAAACTAATATTTCTTATATTTCCAAAGGTGCCCCTCTCCTCCCTTATAAAAGGGCACCTCCTCCCTCTCCTCCTCACACCAATTTGAGCCTTCAATCTCGACCATCCCCTGACACTTTCTCCTCTACACTTCCCTATAGAAATTCTAGAGGTCCTGGTCTTCTTAAAAGACCAATTTTAGTGCCCTAAAAGGAGGTCTCAAAGAAGCGCCTCAAAGAAGAGGTAATGCCCGTTACCGATTCTTTCATCTTTATTTATTCTTCCACTTATTCTTCTTTAGTTGTTTTATTATGAAGTAATAACATCAGTATCACTCATATACTGATATGTTATTATAAGTATGAAGCAACCATATTTCACCATCTATCCATCCTACGGAAAACAAAATCACCGCGCGTGCGTACGTACGGAATACCGTCTCCACGCCGTGGTGTAACCTATTTTCCCCCACCACCTTACATGGATGGGTATAATGGTGTAAATAATAACTATATATGATTATTTTAAGGTGATATTGATTCTGAAATAGTATACATACACTCCAATACAATTCCACGATCATGGGAACGATATCATCGCTCGTGCGTACGTACGGAATACCATCTCCACGATGTGATGCGACTCATTCTACATGATATTCATTTAATAATGATTATATAAATGAATTGAATGAATTAATATGATATATATTAAACTAATAAAATTCTGGAAATGAGTTATCTATAACCTAAAGAGAAGAATAAGAATTTATTCGACAAAACACGCATAAGAACAAAAAGTAATAAACACCCGAATAACAAGTAGTAATGAAATATTACTAATAAAAAGATAAGAATATGACCATATATGATATCATAACAATAAGTATGGTTCTGTAATAAGTCAATAACATTACTTAAATCATTATACAGGAGTTTCAGACACTAACGAAGGAAATCGGACCTAAGGTAAGGGAAATATCACAATCTCATTTTTATCCGAGATTGTTTGTACTTTGGAATTTACTGGGATGTATTTTATCATCCACATCCATGTTTCCTCAATATTTAATATTATTTCCATCCACCTACAATTGTTTAAATCCAATTTTACCCTTCGGTGAGTTTTTAGTAAAAGATATGAAAGGAATCTTTTGTCGTTTTTCGTACGAGGTACTTTTTGACTTTTCCGACAAAAGTACGAGAATACTATTTTTTTTAACTTATACGGCATGAATGTATTTTTAAAACATTATTTCCAAGAAGCTTACTTTACAAGTTTTCAAGTTTATTTTTAATCAAATTCTTTTAGTTTAGAATTTTATGACATGTTAAGAAAGGAAAAGTGTTTTTGAAGTAGAAAGGATATTTTCCTCTAGAATGGAGTTCAAGTGTTTTATAAAAATTATTTTCCATCTAAGATAATATAGGGTTATGTTTCTATCCCTAATATTACATTTATTTGATTATGTTGTGATGGAAATATTTTTATGAATTCCTTTATCTTATATGAATTGTTTTATGATGTCATGATGTTTAAGATTCCCATTTTTATTACATGGGTTATGCTATGATGTATGGTTTAGGATTTTGTGGCACACATAAGAATGGTATCATTATGAGATGGGTGGGACCTATATCTCCAACCAATTCATTGGGTAAAAATTTTATATCTCATGAGATAGACATGGCTTGAATGGCAGGTTAAACCGGTTCAGTGAAACAAGACTGAAACGAGGAGTGAACTCGGTTCATAAATGGACATTGTCCACTAAGATAATCTTGGCAACGAGTATTGACTAATAAGAAATGATTCTCTATGATTATGTGTGTATGCCAAAATGTTTCATGTTTTAAGTTATGATTATTGGGATTTTATTTCACTACTATGATTTATCCCATGTTATGAAATTATACTCTCTTTTGCACGTTAAGATTTCCAAAATGTTATGTTCTTATGAATATGATGTGATTGATATTTCTTTTGTTTACCCTTACTGAGCATTTTAGATCACCCTTTTGTATGTTTTCTTTCCCCAGGTCAGGAATAAGCTTATTAAGTAAGATATGCCAAAAGGGACTATAGATATGATGAAATAAATCGGAGACAGTGTAGACGCTTTATGAACCAGTTGTTCATGTTTCCCAGTTTCTAAAGACACTATACCTATACGGTCCTTTCATGGTTTTATTATATGTTGTAATAAGTATGCTTCAATTTTGAAGTATTAACAATGTATGTAAAGTATGTGTCATTATAGTTGGTATCAGAGGAAAGGTATAGTCAACCTTTGGAAACTAGGATGTGAAAGCCTTAGTAAGAACCCTAAGGAAAAGTCTAAGCATAGAACACAATCATAGTGTTTTAGAAATGACCATGAATAACCTAGGATAAGACCTTAAGTGTGAAATTTTATTCTTGATTATGTGGTTTTCCTATTATAATTAGTGTTGGTCACACTATTCTTCTTGGTTTTAGTCAATGGCTGGAACCCGATGGAACCGTGTTAATGCGGAATGCGACAGGCAATGCAATGATTGTCCCCCTGAGCAACCAAACTTTATGGGAGTTGGAATGAAAAATCTTATAGCCATGATCACACAACTTTCTCAAGCTATGAATCATGAAGGAATTCCAAACGAGAAAAGGAAGGAGCAACATTCTGTTGAATCCTTCATGAGGCAGCGTCCACCTTCTTTCAACGGGTCTACTGATCCATTAGTTGCTGAACAATGGATTAGTACTACTGAAAAGATATTTTCAGTTCTTCAATGTTCTGAACATGATAAATTCATCCTAGTAGTGTATCATTTGGAAGGAGATGCTGATCAATGGTGGAATCTTATTAAGAATATGAGGCAAAGGGATGAAATTGAGTCCATGGAATGGGATGAGTTCAAGAACTTATTTTTCAATAAGTACTTCCCTCAGATTCTCCGATCAAAGATGGAGAAAGAGTTTCTTGAACTGAATCAAAAGGATGATGAATCTGTTGGTACTTATGAAGAAAATTTTACAAGACTTGCAAGGTACGATTCTGGTATTATTATCCAACCCGAGAGTAAGATCGATCGATTCTTTAGTGGCTTAAAACCAAGTCTTCGAAGGGCGTTAGACATAAGGGACTTCAATAGCTACGAGGAAATCGTTCGATGTGCTTTCAAAGTCGATATGGAGATTGGAGTAACCCATCAGTCAGATGGGTTTGATAAGAAGAGGAAAATGGAATTCAAAGGAAAATCTAAAGAGCACACTGAAAAGAAGATGAGCTTTCCCTTATGCTCAAAGTGTGGAAAGAAACATGGAGGGAGTTGTCTTAAAGGGACAAGTAAATGTTTCAAATGTGGAAAGGAAGGTCATAGAGCATTTGAATGCCGCAATTATGGGAAAAAGATGTCTAATGATGCAAACAAAGGAAGGGACACACAGAATGAACCTACTACACTTCAATGTTTTAAGTGCAAGGATATGGGGAATTATGCCAATAAATGCCCTAATCCAAGGGTTGTTGTTGATGATCTACATCAACAAAATATTAAGGCTAAAGACAAAGGAAAGTCACATGCAATTTCTATCAGTGATGTGGAGTACGATAATGATGTGGTGAAAGGTACACTTACCATCCACTCTAAAGTAGCAAATGTTTTATTTGATTCTGGATCCACCCACTCTTTTATTTCTGAATATTTTTCTAAGGGTATCACCGTATTACATCAACAATTAGATGTTGAGTTAGCTGTGACAACACCTAATGGCACAACAGTCGCATCAAAAGTTTATAATTCTTCCCCGATTGAAGTTTGTGGGAAAGTGCTTCCTGCAAATCTTATGATCCTTCCTATAGTGGAATTTGATGTGATTCTTAGCATGGATAGACTTTCTTTATATGGAGCTCATATAAATTTCCAAACAAGGGAAGTCACATTTCATATTCCAGATCAATCTATGATCATCTATCGATACAAGGATGAACATAACCTTCCAGTGGAAATTTCTTCCATCTTATGGGTCTTGATTCCACTTAATGAAGGTTATTTATTTCAAATGGTTGGTGAGAAACTCACAATTAAGAATATGCCCATTGTACGAGAGTTTGATGATGTATTTCTGGGGGAATTTCCGGGTCTTCCACCAAATCATGAAGTTGAGTTTTTAATAGAACTCGTACCAGGTGCTTTTCCTATTTCAAAGACACCTTATAGAATGGCCCCAATTGAGTTTCAGGAATTGAAGAAGCAACTCCAAGAGAATCTTGATAAGGGATTCATACTCCCTAGTGCGTCACCTTGGGGAGCACCTGGTCTGTTTGTTAAGAAGAAAGATGGATCAATGACACTCTTCATTGATTATCGAGAACTTAACAAGATCACTATCAAGAACAAATATCCTCTCCCATGCATTGATGACCTATTTTAACAACTACGTGGAGGTCAATACTTTTCCAAGATTGATCTTCTTCAGGGTATCATCAATTAAGGGTCAAAAGGGAGGATATACCAAATACGACTTTCCGTACAAGGTATGGACACTATGAATTTATAGTGATGCCATTTGGTCTTACTAATGCCCCTGCTATCCTCATAGATATGATGAATATAGTCTTTAGAGACTACCTTGATCAATTTGTGGTAGTTTTTATAGACGATATTCTTGTCTATTCAAAGAGAAAGGAAGAACATGAAGATCACTTGAGAATTATATTGAAGACCCTGAGAAAGGAGAATCTTTATGCCAAATTTACTAAGTGTGAATTTTGGCTTCAAAAAGTTGCATTTTTGGGTCACATAATCTCAAAAGAGGGGATATCTGTGGATCCAGCAAAAACAGAGGTTATCAAAAGATGGTCGAGACCAACAACAGTAACTGAGATCCAAATTTTTCTTGGTTTGGCTGGATATTATCGACGTTTTGTGAATGATTTTTCACGATTATCTAATCCACTCACCAGGTTGAATCGAAAAGGAGTTAAGTTCATGTGGACGGATGAATGTGAAGAGAATTTCAAGGAGTTGGTAAGAAGGTTATCTAGTGCACCTGTACTCACACTTCCTTGTAGTGGAGAAAGGTTTGTGATCTACAGTGATTCATCCAAGAAGGGACTGAGATGTGTTCTCATGCAAAATGATATGGTGATAGCTTATGCCTCACGACAGTTGAAAATCCATGAGCAAAATTACCCAACTCATGATTTGGAGTTAGCTACGGTAATCTTTTCATTAAAGATTTTGAGGCATTACCTTTATGGTGAAAGGTGTGATATTTATACTGATCATAAAAGTTTAAAGTATATTTTCACACAAAAGGAGCTGAATATGCGTCAAAGAAGATGGTTGGAGCTGATTAAGGATTACGACTGCTCAATTCATTACCACCCTGGGAAAGCAAACAAGGTGGCAGATGCATTAAGTTGACAAGACCATGCCAGTTTATCCATGATGAGCATCACAAAAGATCCAATATTTATGGATTTACAAAGGATGGATCTTGGAATTATAATGGAAGGGGGAAAATTGTATCTTTCTCAAATGAATGTTCAACCATCTATACATGTGAAGATTAAAGAGGCACATAAAGAAGATGTAGAGTTACAAAAGAAGGTGAGAAATTTTCCAGAATTCAACCTTGATTATGATGGGATAATAAAGTTCAGGAATCGGGTTTGTGTTCCTCACATCCCTGAATTAAAAAAGGAGCTGCTAGATGAGGCTCATAGTTCTTCATTCTCTATTCATCCTGGAAGCACGAAGATGTATAGGGACCTGAAAGAGTACTTCTGGTGGGATGGAATGAAAAGAGATGTTGCTGAATATGTCTCTCGATGCTTGGTTTGTCAGCAAGTTAAAGCTGAGAGACAGAAGTCTAAGGGGATGTTACAACCATTACCCATACCCGAATGGAAATGGGAAAACATCACAATGGACTTTGTCATAGGACTTTCTAAAACATCCAAAGGCAATAATGCTATCTGGGTCATAGTTGATCATCTTACAAAGTCTGCACACTTCATTGCTATTAGAGAGGATTTATCTATGGATCAGCTTGCTAGGATATATGTAAAGGAAGTGGTAAGATTTCATGGAGTACCACTTTCTATTATATCTAATTAGGATCCGAGATTTACCTCGAAGTTCTGGTGAAGTCTTCAGCATACTTTGGATACAGAGTTGAGTTTCATCACTACTTATCATCCTCAGACAGACGGTCAGTCTGAGAGAACAATTCAAACTGTAGAAGATATGTTTAGAGCTTTCTCTATGGATTTCAAAGGTGGTTGGGATCAACACCTACCTTTGGTGGAATTTTCTTATAATAATAGCTTTCACTCCAGTATTCAGATGGCCCCTTATGAAGCTCTCTATGGAAAGAAATGCAGGACTCCAACTTGCTGGGATGAAGTTGAGGAAAGAAAGATATTAGGACCTGATCTCATTGATGAAATGGCAGAAAAGGTCAGATCTATTCAATAACACATAAGAGCAGCTCAGAGTCGACAGAAAAGTTATTCCGACAAACGAAGAAAAGACCTAGAGTTTGAAGTGCGTGATAAAGTTTTCTTACGAATATCTCCCTGGAAGAGGGTCATGAGATTTGGAAAGAAGGGGAAGTTGAGCCCTAGATATATCAGTCCTTTCAAAATACTGGATTGTGTTGGAAATTTAGCTTACCGAATTACACTTCCACCAAATCTCACTCAAGTTCACGATGTGTTCTATGTATCTCTCCTGAGAAAGTACATACCTGATCCTTCACATGTACTCAGCTCCGAAGTTATACTGCTGGAGCAAGATCTTTCTTATGAAGAACAGCCGATAGAGATTCTAGATCGTAGTGAAAAAGTCCTACGGAACAAGACCACTCTCTTGGTGAAAGTTTTATGGAGGAACCACCAATTAGAAGAAGCTACATGGGAGCTTGAGGATATGATGAGGGAGAGGTATCCTCATCTGTTTGTTACAAATTGATGAATTTTGGGGGCGAAATTCATTTTAAGGGGGGTAGAATGTAACACCTGAGACTTTTATGAGAAATATTTTGTTTTTATATAAATCATTAAAGGAATCTTTTACTACACACAACACTATCTTGGCTTTCTTCACACGCAACCGCGACCTTCCTCGATAGCTTGCGTCGTACGCAATACTATGTTTCACTAAACAACGATATGATATTAAAATATTATTAAAACTAGCCGTTATGAATAGTATTAACTGAATTTTGAATTTTATAACATTTTAATTCAACTTATACATTTTCTAGAATGAGGTATGAAAGAAAAATCAGTTTTTTGGATAAAAGAAGTATTTTTCAAAAAATACAGTTTTGCCGCCTTTTGATGGCGCACCCACATTAAAGATAGTTTTTGATATGTTTATAAGTTAAATTTGACAAAATAAAATTCTTCTTTTGAATCAGGGTATAAAAATTTACTTTGGATAAATTTTTGATATTTTTCTGATAACTTTCATATTTTGATGAATAGTAAAAATACGCTAATTTTTAATTAAAAATAACTTTTTTCATTGATATAATTTATATGGATAAATTATAATATTGAATGGTTTTAAAGTATAAATAGAATATATTTTTACCATTTAATATAATTTATGTCATTAGCATTAATTTCGCATTGAATTCATATGTAAAAACATTTCAATCTTTGGAAATGTTTTAACTTCTAAAACCCGTTTTCTTAACAACGGGATTTATTTTAAATTAATTACTGCAACTTATATGTTTTGAATTTTGAAAAATGGATTCCATATTCAGAATCAGTGGGTCCAAATTATGTTAATAAGCTACTTTTTATTTTTGGGCATTATGAATAGTAACTACGGTAAATTTTATTTACCATAGTTAAAGGTAAATCGGGTAATTAAGGATAAATATAAGATTATAAAATTATCCTAACACCTGAAAAAATCCTATTGGATGACTAAAAGTCGACACATATCACCTAAGGGTCATATTTGATTCATTTCATGGACTTTTTTCCATGAAAATAATTTAATTATTCTTAAAACCAAAGAATGTGACAACATGTCACTTTCTTAAATCTTATAAGTATAATAATTTTAATTTAGTGATAAACTTCATGAAACTTCGAACATGAATAGTGTCTAGAAATCTAATACAATTATATACATCATAGGAATTTATTTATAATTTTTAATGATTAAATAATTATCATTTATTATGACACAATAACGATGTTGAAATTATTTTATTAATTAAAATATCAAATAAATGGTGTTTAAAATAATAAGATAAATATTATATGAACTATTTAATGTTCTCCACTAATTTTCTAGATACATATGAAATTTTATGGATCTATTAAAGCTTTTATTTCAAACATATCTTCTATATATATTTTATTTAAATTCAAATAAATGAATAGTGTCAAAATTGACACTATTGTTATTCTATAAAAATAACATATTATAAAATTGTTTAAAAATAATAAAAATATTTAAAATTTAAAATTAAAATTTATATGGTCGAAAATGTCATAAAGTGTCAAATTATGGAAAATTCACAACACATATGTAATTATTTATAATAATTTAAAATTTAGAATATTATTACCACAAATAAAATTAAATTGATAAATAAGGATAAATCAAGTTGATAATGTTTAAAATAAATTACTAACATGTCTAAATTTTATTGGTTGATAATATTATAACCCTATATCATCTAATCTTCGGATATGAGTCATTTTGGATGTTCTTAAGTGGGGTTGGGATTAAATATAAACTAATATTTCTTATATTTCCAAAGGTGCCCCTCTCCTCCCTTATAAAAGGGCACCTCCTACCTCTCCTCCTCACACCAATTTGAGCCTTCAATCTTGGAAAACCCCTACCACTTTCTACTCTCCACTTCCCTAGAGAAATCCTAGAGGTTATGGTCTTCTTCAAAGACCAATTTTAGTGCCCTAAAAGGAGGTCTCAAAGAAGCGCCTCAAAGAAGAGGTAATGCCCGTTACCGATTATTTCAACTTTATTTCTTATTCCACTTATTCTTCTTTAGTTGTTTGATTATGAAGTAATAACATCAGTATCACTCATATACTGATATGTTATTATAAGTATGAAACAACCATATTTCACCATCTATCCATCCTACGGAAAACAAAATCACCGCGCGTGCGTACGTACAGAATACCGTCTCCACGCCGTGGTGTAATCTATTTTCCCCCACCACCTTACTTAGATGAGTATAATGGTGTAAATAATAACTATATATGATTATTTTTTGGTGATATTGATTCTGAAATAGTATACATACACTACAATACAATTCCACGATCATGGGAACGATATCATCGCTCGTGCGTATGTGCGGAATACCGTCTCCACAATGTGATGTGACTCGTTATACATGATCTTCATTTAATAATGATTATATAAATTAATTTAATGAATTAATATGATATATATTACACTAATAACATTCTTTAAATGAGGTATCTATAACCTAAAGATAAGAATAATAATTTATTCGACAAAACACGCATAAAAACAAAAAGTAATAAACACCCAAATAACAAGTAGTAATGAAATATTACTAATAAGAAGCTAATAATATGACCATATATGATATCATAATAATATTTATGATTCTTTAATAATTCAATAACATTATTTAAATCATTATACAAGAGGTTCAGACACTTACGAAGCAAATCGGACCTAAGGTAAGGGAAATATCACAATCTCATTTTTATCCGAGATTGTTTGTAATTTGGAATTTACTGGGATGTATTTTATCATCCACATCCATGTTTCCTCAATATGTAATATTATTTCCATTCACCTACAATTTTTTAAATCCAATTTTACCCTTTGGTGTGTTTTTAGTAAAAGATATGAAAGGAATCTTTTGTTGTTTTTCGTACGAGGTACTTTTTGATTTTTCCGACAAAAGTATGAGAAGAATGTTTTTTTAACTTATACGACATGAATGGATTTTTAAAACATTATTTCCAAGAAGATTCCTTTACAAGTTTTCAAGTTTATTTTTAATCAAATTCTTTTAGTTTAGAATTTTATGACATGTTTAGAAAGGAAAAGTGTTTTTGAAGTAGAAAGGATATTTTCCTCAAGAATGGAGTTCAAGTGTTTTATCAAAATTATTTTCCATATAAGATAATATAGGGTTCTGTTTCTATCCCTATTATTACATTGATTTGATTATGTTGTGATGGAAATATTTTTATGAATTCCTTTATCTTATATGAATTGTTTTATGATGTCATGATGTTTACGATTCCCATTTTTATTACATGGGTTATGCTATGATGTATGGTTTTTGATTTTGTGGCACACATAAGAATGGTATCATTATGAGATGGGTGGGACCTATATCTCCCTCCAATTCATTGGGTAATGATTTTATATCTCTTGAGATAGACATGGCTGGAACGGCAGGTTAAACCGGTTTAGTGAAACAGGACTGAAACGAGGAGTGAACTTGGTTCATAAATGGACTTTGTCCACTAAGATAGTCTTGGAAATGAGTCTTGACTAATAAGAAATGATTCTCTATGATTATGTGTGTATGAAACAATGTTTCATGTTTTAAGTTATGATTATTGGGATTTCATTTCACTACTATGATTTATCCCATGTTATGAAATTATGCTCTCTTTTGCAGGTTAAGATTTCCAAAATGTTATGTTCTTATGAATATGATGTGATTGATATTTCTTTTGTTTACCCTTACTGAGAATTTGAGCTCACCCTTTTGTATGTTTTCTTTCCCCAGGTCAGGAAGAAGCTTATTAAGTAAGATATGCCAAAAGGGACTATAGATATGATGAAATAAATGGGAGACAGTGTAGACGCTTTATGAACCAGTTGTTTATGTTTCCCAGTTTCTAAAGACACTATACCTATACGGTCCTTTCATGGTTTTGTTATATTTTGTAATAAGTATGCTTCAATTTTGAAGTATCAACAATGTATGTAAAGTACGGGTCGTTATAAGCAGTCTACAAAATTAGGATTGTAAACCAACCAGTACATCTCGAGTATGACAACGATGCCCATCATCTCAAGAACAAAGTGGTTATATAAGAAGGGGTAACTGCCTAACTCAAGGGGGTTGTACTTACACTAGCGTATTCCCTATGTTCTTAACCTAAATGGCGTATACAAGGTCATTTCACTATAAAAAACTATATCTCAAGTCCAAGAATTTCCACGATAGTTATAGAGATAAATTTTTTTAAAAACCCATATCAAATAAAGAAAATAATATAGTAGAGGCTAATAAAATAGTGCCTCGTACTATAGATGGTCATGCAACCTGATCTTCAGGTATTATCTGTAGTGTATAAAACTGGCTTGATCCATGACCCTATGAAAAAGATGGACTACCATGATAAAAAATTCTCCGCTAATGCTGCTGGTGATCAAGGTTCTGGCTACCACAACCATGACCTTCTCCTTGGACAGACCTACTATGCAATTCCAACTCCCCACCTGACGCGGTGTAAAAGAACTTGCTCTAAAGGTGGAGGTAGTGTGGATACTTTTACACTCAAATATGAAGGAAAGGTCCTACAAAAATGTTGTTGATTCCCCATAAAGACACAATATCGACACTCTAGTGGGTCTATATCACACTAAGTCTTTGAATTCCCCCATCATCCACAAAAATGACACACCAAAGAGCTAGAAAAACAGTCACTTTGGTTTTCACTACCCTGATGAGAAACCTCGATAGAACATTTCTTGCCATTGGAAGAACTACTGGCCTTACATGCCACTGATCCGTTAAACTTGATACTATTGTCGTACCTTAGGTTGCGCTCAGTGATAAGAGCCAGATTTACTATCTCAGAAAAATTAGATATTTTAAAGACATTGACTTGCATAGAGATGGAGTACTGAATCCCATCCTTAAAGCATCTAGAATGCGAAATCTCATCCCTAGATAGATGCGATGCAAAGTACTGTAACTCTATGAAATGCACTGAATACTCCATAACTAACATAGAAACCTAATTGAGATGCATGAAATCTCTAGTTCTATTAGCTCTCAACATTTGAAGAAAGAACTGATCCTAGAAGATAGTCTTAAAATCAACCCATAACATGCCCCGATGATGACCAGCCTGGGTAATCACATCCCCCCAATGCTTGGCTGAGTCCTGAAGCATGTATATGGAAAGCTTGACCCTTCACTCTAGAGGCATCTCTAGATGATCAAGGATAGATAGGGTGGATTCAAGCCATGACTCAACATCTTGTGTACCACCATCCCCTAAAAAGGTAGAAGGATGATACTACTAGAACTTAAGAGTCAGATCAACCATCATAGGTTCAAGCTGTAGAGCACTATGCATGGAATGCATCAGATGTAGGAAACTATCCTAAATAAGGTAATTTGTGCCCAAATTAGGTATATTAGGTAGTGCCTTAAGTGGAACTCCTAGAGGTAAGACTTGTGGATCAGGGGCCAACATGTTTGGAGCATAGTCGTTGTCACTCTTCTGGTGTACGGCACAAGGAAGTCGTGGTGACATTGATCTATAATTTCCAAATACATTCCTAAAAACAATCTTATGAAGAAAGAAAGCATCACTAGCAGAAGCTGAATGTAAGAAAACTCACTACCCAAGGCATACTACCACAACTACCCTCTTAGACGACCAAGCATCATTAAGTTCCCAAGTATAAGTTTCATTTCATTTAACATTCAATTACCAGGTTCACTCCTTTACATTTCGTAATCATGAAAAGGCGGAATACGTATGTACAACCATTTCATATTACATTTCATGATTCACTTCATAATGGTTAGTTATTTATGATGAATCAATTCCCATACACCTATCATCAGAAACGACACCCATTTATTTATAGCATAATGGATCGACCTGGTAAATTACTCATCCCAACCCATGAGGGCCCATACAACTCATTAGTTGATACATGAAACCAATCAATCGCATCCATGAGTAATAAAATCATAAGCTAACTATTATAGCATCACTCATCAATCACAAGCATATCAAGCAATGAAAAGCAGTTAAATGCACCTATATGGCTTGACAATATTCATGACATGTGAATTCGAGGTGCCTATAATTATGCATGTAACAATTCTCATTGCCCTCATATCATCAGGCCAAGAATGAAAGAAATTCCTAAAACATATTAATAATCAACAACACCACACAACATGTGCATCACCCAATGGTGAAATAATATCAAGTGTAATATGAAAAAGAAGAACACTAATTATAATTTAGGAAACATGGTTTTTATCCCGAACAAGGGTTCATGATGCCCAATAACAACTTATGACTAAGTCCCAAGTGTTCCTAATCTCCAATCTATTATCTCCAAATAGTTAAGAAAGAAGAGAACCTACCTATGATACCACTTTGTGACGTCCCGGACCCAGATTCCACTGAATTGGTGCCCCGAGCTGGTGGGACACATGGGCTCAAGAGCATCTACCAGAATTCTAGAGGCTTCCAACTTGAAGAAAGGGAATAGGGTGTGTCTATGGGGAGACTATTCCCTCATTACTAATGTGTAGTGTAATAGATGGAAGTATCCATAGAGTAAATAGTGTAAGCGATATATGTAAATAGAAGGCACATCAGAAAATAGAGAAAACAATAATAATAACTTAAATGACTGGAATAACATTTAATAACAGATGATATGCCATGTCACTAGAAAATTGGAAAACACAGATACAAGATTGTAGGCATAACATGTTACAAAATAGTGTAAAGGACATAAAATACTATCCCAAGCATCCCAAGATCTGACTCAGTAATCTTTTATCAATCTCGATACTAAATAGCAAGTAATCAAGTGTTTTATACCATATGATTCCCTTTGTCAACACTTGAAACCATGTTATCTACCCCAGGTACCAAAAGGTGCCCAAAGAGTGTGTAAGATAAATCTTAGTGGGTCACCACCAATTATGTCTATAACATCCAGCATGTGTATTAGAAATTTAAAAGTTTAAAAGCATGAATATATAAAGTAAAGTAGTACAATGTAAATAAATACCCATGTACCTACTTCATCCCTCGACTGGTGTCTAAACATGTAAATAGTTTATTTAATTAAGTAATCACCAATTTTATATTGATAGGTCACAGGATTCATAACCAACACAGACATCACCTTGTGATAGTATAAATAATGAAGGTCCCAAGATGTAACAAGGAAACTAGTAATGATATTTAATAATGATGTCCCAAGGTAACAACCAATGAAATGTAGACATAAAGGGTCACCAAGTCTGTAATAAATGTAGCCTGGCATGGGTAAGAGTGTAATCCAAGGATCATGTTCCAAGTCATTCCATAATAAGGTGCCTACTAAATCCAAGGTTTTTGTCCAAGGTAAAATGGGGATAAGCAGAGACAGGGCCCTATGGGATGTAATCATGGAACCTACTTTTCAATGATGGATCCAAGGAGTTTATCTGAGGCATCCTGGGATAACATGAAGGGATCCAATAGTGTCATACCTAGCATCATAGAATAAACAAGGATCAATATCTAGGTGGGTATCAACCTATGCAAGTTGTATCCTTGAATCATAATGGGGTTACCGAGTGCCCATGGAATTATCTGATCAGAATCCAAGGTGAGCTCAAGTGAGTCCATTCCTATTTAATTATTATGGCATGTAATATCCACTTAAGTTCAAGCCTTGACTTTCATTTGTTTGATAAGGTCAAGTAGCATGTAACCTTTTTATCTACACTACTGGAAAATAGGTTTTTACCAACTCTTTTATACCAACGGTTTAAGAAAACCGTTGGTATATATGTGGTAGGCATGTCTATTCCTACGGTTTTATAGAAACTGTAGGTATACCCTCCTTAAAAATCAATCCCTTCGGGATCATCCCTTCATGCCACTCCCCACACAAACTCTCCTTGCCCCCGCAACCCTCTTCTTCCCCGCAACCCTCTTCTCCCCAATTAATCATTGCGCTTATTCGGTGAGTGCCTCTCCCCCGATGCTTATCTGGTGAGTGACTCTCCCCTTTAACCCTCTTTTTCCTCAGATTATCCATCGCGCTCATCCCGTGAACTCTCTCCTCCATTGTAGTCAAATTCATGAGGCAAATCGTACAATCGTACGAATTTGTGGATGTACTTATCCCCTTCGATGAATGAAGAATCGATTTGATGCAACTTCAAATGCACAGACTCGAAGAAAAATCTCTCACCCAAGTAGACTCAGTGCTTCCATCAAGTGAGATCACTTTTCTTTTTTAATTCCATATTTGAAGGTTTTTAATCTATTTCAACCCAATGCACCTCACATACCTGGGGTTCAATTTATTCCCCTCTGCTCCCATCTCTTTGATCTTGTGTTTCCCTCTTCCATAGCCCGGATGAGCTCTGCTAGTGGCACTCTGATGGAGAACTCCTCTGGGTCTCCATATACTTTTCTCAATAGTGCCACCACCAACATCAAAAGTAGGTATATACTAATTTCATTTAATGCATCACTCATTTAGTCTATCCCTTGATTTTTCTATTGGTAATATAGAAAATCAATGCATTTGGTGAACATATTTGTCTATTTTAGTGTTCCTATTTTATAATTGCTTCATTGACATAGAAAAGGTTCTGTCTTTCAAATTGCTACCCCTCCATCAAATCCCTGCTCCTACGGTGTTTCTCTTGTAGGCCCTTCCATCGAATCCCTGCTCACAATATGATCTTTCCTTTTCATCTCAAATTAATTAGTCTATTATTTGTTCATCATATTTTTCATATAATTAGTACCAGTTAATGTAGGTGGATCGATCGATCTGGGAAAATTAGACTGATGGGTGGATTGATTTTGGGTGGGCATGCATGTCTTTTAGAAATTCTATTGTATTATGTATATATGTGTGTGGCTAAATTTCTAGTAAACTCACAGGTCTCCAATTATTTTTCTTGATTTCCTTTTGGGTTTCTTCTTCCCTATTGTAATTTTTGGTTTGGTCAAACCCAATTTTAAGGGGCCGAACAGATTTTTGTGGTTTCTTTGGTGTTTAGGGTTTATGTTAGTTTCTTATTGGTTGTTTGGCCATCCACCGTCAGAGGAGATTCATTCTTGGTCATGTGTTATTGATTCTAGGTAGGTTTTCTTATTCCCTTTCTCTCAAGGTCAATTTTTTAATGATGAAATACAGGGTTTTTTATACATTTATTTAAAAACCATGCATGTTGATAAATATAATCTTTTTGATATAACATTATGGATTAACTCATCCATTTTCATCGACCATTCTATCTTCATCTGTGAGTTTTCAATCAAACGTTCAATAATTCCCAAATTAGAAAATTTATCTAGAACACATTCTAGGTGATTAAAATAATGATACATATATTAGGTCTTATCTTAGACTTGTTTCTTAGATCTTATACCTATAAAAATATCTTTAATTGGTGAGAATTTTCTTTCCCTTTAATTGATTGGTTCATAAAACGTAAGTTGGTGCTGCATATATTATGCAATTGGAATTGGTAAAGTAAAATGTTGGTCTCATATTTCTAAGTTGGTTATTTGGATGGTATTATATATCAAAAGTGGGTATATCTCTATTAACTATAGGTGTATTTTCCAATTGACCAATGCATTTATTAAACTGACCATGCAATACACATTTCCCACAATACAAAAGCACCACATAAATCATAGATAGACACTACACACCACAAGACACCCATGGGAGACACCCCTTGACATCTACAGATAGTTAAGGGGACATTAACTTAGGAACTGAAGTCGCTTGGCACTCAATCCTTGAGAAATTTCCATTTCTGGTAGAAAAGATACCAACAACTTTATTCTTAGTATAGTATAATGAAATGGTTTACACCCTCATGACCAAGTAGACCATCTAGTTCATGGACAGGTGCCCAACTAGGTTCAAGAGTAGGATCAACTACTAAACATTGATTGTGGTCCCTATGAGGTTCTTTCCATAGTGAATAGGGTTATGTGCACAATCTTCAACTCAAATAATGTAGCATAAGTGCATATTCAATGGATAAGTGTACTAGTATGGTGTTTCTAACAACGTGCTATACAAAGAACATAATGAAAAATGAAGAGATTATTAAATGGAACTATTTCCTCCTTGCTGGCAGGAACATGATTTGACCCATGGGGTGATGTGGTTCTTATATATTGGGCGGTGACATGTATAGTCACAGGATACAGGTATGTTTTTGTTTAGTTTTTATTTTATTTTCTTTATCGCATTGGCCACTTAGGTATTTTACTTCTTTCTATGGATGGAGGGTAGTGATGCTATCCTGACTAGTTGACGTAGATCACTTGTATACTGTAATACAATGAGGTGTGTGTGTGAGGAAACATTGGAAGATAGAGGAGCCTTGGGGTCTTCCATGAGATGAAATTGTTTTTATAAAACATTGTGTGGGAACATTTATGGAGCATGTTGGAGTCATGAAATAACCCCAAGTGTCTCCATGAGATAACATAAATAACCCCAAGTGTCTCCAAGTGTCTCCATACATCGTATCATCCTTGCATGGGTTGGCTACTCACCCAATCCTATCAAACCCATCCTAGTCTATCCTCTCAGTCACATAGTCTAGATTCATCTCTCAAGGATTATCCCATGCCTCGATGCACATCTCGTCATCCAACTAGAAGGGTGTCCCATGCCTTCATTCCAAACATCCAACTAGACAAATAGGATTATTCACCTTATGATTGTCCTAGTCACAAAATCACAGCATGTCAAACCCATCTACATTATATTCTCAATAATCTGGTCAAGAAACTCATCAAAATCATGTATTATAACCCAGCCCCACTAACCAGGTTCCATCTTAAGCTAAATCACACCAAGACTCTTGGCATTATAATGCCAATCTATCCGACAATACCCAATACCCACACTAGCATCTCATAATTCATCTCTTTAGTTGAACTCACTGGTGGAAATTCCACATATACCAATGTTTTTTTCCCAACAGTTTGTTAAAACTGTTGGGAAAAAGACCCTATGCCAACGGTTCATATGAACCTTTGGGACACATCTATCTAAAATCACTTCGCTATTGGGATACTTCTTTTATCCCTAAGACACACTTCTCCAAACCCTCGGCACCACTCACATACTCCTCCCATCCTCACCGCCGCTCCCATACCATCCACCCCTCGCCGCCGCTCCCATCCTGACCACCCCTCGCCACTCGTCGCTCGCTGATCGCCGCACGCCACTTGCCACTCACCGCTCCCCGCTCATCGGAACTCATGCATCCCCCTTAAATCCATAGTTATCCAAACCCTACAGGGCTTCTCCGCTACTCCCGTCATTGTCGCCGCTCTCATCCCCCTTGAGTTCCCCTCCTCCCATCCTGACTCCCACTCGCCACTCGCAGCTCCCCGCTCATGGTCGCTCGCGAATCCCCCTTCTGCTGTGTAAGCATCAATTATAACTCTCTGTAAGCTTGAATTCAGGTTAATTATGAGTTATTATTAGTATTTATATGATTAATTCAGGCTATATACCAGTCATTTCCAATGTTTTATATGATTTATTTTATCTCTGTTGATGATTCATGCCTTTACAAAATTATCCAAAGGAGGGTGATTCAACAATCCATCATTGAGTTCACCTGTACATTGAATCAATGTGTTTTGATTCCACATTTGCATAGGTAAAACCCAATAACTGCAGGACATGTTTATTATAATCAGTATCCCAATTTTTTTGAGGGGTGATCTTCCTTATTTATATTCTTTTCTTATTTCCTTTATGTTGATACAATGTGTTTGACTTTATACTATTTTATGAGATCGTTTCTCTTCTTCGATGTGATGATTTTTAATGGATTTTCCCTTTTTTGAGAGGCATCTCACATGAGAGATCTCAAGATCTAGCTTGTTTAAGCTCATCAAACACTAGACGTACAATTTACACATCTATCACCATAAGGCCCAATCCTCTTAGGAATATTTTACTTGATCTAAACCCTCATCCAGTCCATACACATATCATCCAAATTATAAGACATATGCTAGACCACTAATATCCAAATCGATATCTTATCCACTTGGAGACCTAGTACAGGGTGATTTCATTTCCATAAAATCACTAAAGAATTTTATCTAAACCTAGGCGGCTTGTGAACACCATATCTATAGATCTACTATGTTAATCTATTTACTTTCATTTAACATTCTTAGAATCCATGACTCCCATGGAACATAGTTATAATCAATCCCTTGGCAATCTATGATCGAATAATCAAGTTAGTGTTTAAGGTTCTATCGAGGCTCTTAATATTGTCTTTATATACATAAGAATTATTATTTAAATAAACAATTAATTTAAGTAATGGTTGATCACCCATGGAGGTTCTTATACATCATCTTCTAACTGCTAAATGATGTATTCCCTCCACCTGAATGAGGAATTAAATAAATCCCCTTCCATGTTCATGTAAAACCTATATTTTCAAAAGAAATCATACTAACCACAAATATATAGGTGATAAAAATCATAAGACTGGTCCGTGATCACATCATTAGTCATATATTCATCACAAATATTCATGCCTTTAACCATATATTAATCATATGATTTGACATATACTTACTAGATTAGTGAATATTGATTCATATTCAATCACTAACAATTTTTCCTACTCGATATCTAAGAGATCTCAAGATCTATCTTGTTTAAGATCATCTAGGAAGTTTTGGTCATTGAAGATTAGTTGGAATCACTTCTAATAATGTTTTCATCCTTCCATTACACAATACCTTTACACCACAACCTATCTTGACCCTTTAGTAATGGTGTATCCATGTAATTTCTCAAACAAACATGTATTGAACAAAAAAAAACTAAGATGAAACTTGAGAAAAACTAATTATATACCATTTATAGAAAGATTAATTGTTAATTAATAGGAATGTAGTTTTTGATATTATCATTTTGAAACATGGATTTGTTTCCCCCTTACTTGCAGGAACATGATTTGACTTATGTGGCATTGTGGTTCTTATATGTTGGGCGGTGAGATGTATAGTCACAGGAGAAAGGTATGTTTTAGTTTTAGTTTTTATTTTATTTTCTTTATCGCATTGTCCACTTAGGTCTTTTACTGTTTTTTATGGACAGGGAGTAGTTATATTCTATGAAGGAGGATAGAAGGGGTTCAGATTGTTTCAGTCCGTCGGCTTTGATCTGAGGTAAGATTCTATGATTACTACTTATCTCGCACCCCATATATTATGAGGATTTCAATATTTTTGACTCCATATTATGTTTTTGGTAGGGCGTTGGATCATTTTGTGTTGGTTTAGGTGGATTTGGTTCTCTCCAATCGAGGTAAGGATTTAATGCTGTTGATTGGTTTTTCAGTGGTTATGTAGGGTCCTTTATGTGTTTTAAGGTTATTAATATCCTTTGTGTAGTGCGTTGATCCCTGATCGTTGGTTTCGAGTCACCAAGTCAAGGGTGAATTGACTTTGTGTGCATAGGTAAGTAAGTATATGTATGTGGGTTCCCCTGTTACGTGTATAGTCAACCATGGCAATGATTATACACGTATGGGGCTAGGTGTTCCCATGTATATATATAAAAATGCATACGCAGGTGAGTGGATACTAGTATATGCATATAAGAATATGTGTAAGGATCCCCTTGCACATGCTCATGGCTATGTGGGTGTGTGAATAGGGGATAGGTTTCCTTGCATGTGTGTGAAGGTGTGTATACCCAGTGGCGGAGCATCAGCTTTTAGTTAGAAAGCTCCAAGAGCTGAAGTGGATGGCTTGGTTCCACCTTGAGGTAGAGTCCCTCTTGTAGCCTCTTTAATTTAAGAATTCTTTAAATTGAATTTAGATTCTTTTTTAATTCTGCTTAATTATATTGAATTTCATATCTTTATTTAATATAATTATTTCATTTGATAAATAAAGTAATTTTTTTAAAGTAAAACCACTTTTAAAAAAAATATATAAAATATATATCTTTATCATACCACAATCCCGAATCAAGAGTATGTTTTTTATAACATAAGACCGGTTTCTATAATGTGAAGGACAACTGCATAGGATTTATTTGCAATCCTGGTCAGAAGATGCTGCCCTGTAGATGTCGCTGGATCGGGCCAAAATGCCACGGTAATGCCGTGATTTGGCCCTGCTCCAGGACGACACCCCACGGCTGTTCGCAGTCCTGTCGGAATTCAATGTGTGATACCTAGATAGAGTTTTAGGTACATTACCCACCCATAGTTAATTAGGAGGGAGGTGATCCCTGGAATTTTTCCCCGCTTCCTCCCTCTCCCTTCGCTCTTAGCTGGAAGATGCTGCCCCATAGATGTCGCTGGACTGGGCCAACACGCCGCAGTCACGCCGCGGTCGCGCCATGGTCACGCCGCGGTCACGTTGTGATTTATCCCTGCTCCAGGATGACACCTCATGGCGGTTCTCATTCCTGTTATAATTTGATGTATGATACCTAGATAGAGTTTTAGATACATTACCCACCCATAGTTAATAGGGAGGGAGGCGACTTCCGGAATGTTTCCCCGCTTCTTCCCGCTTCCTTCTCTCCGGGTAGGAAGATGCTGCCCCAAAAATGTCGCTGGACTGGGCCAACACGCCGCGGTCACGCCGCGGTCATGTTGCGGTCATGCTGCGGTCACATTGCGGTCATGCCGCGGTCACGTCGCGGTCACGCCGCGATCACGCTAAGGTCACGCCGCGGTCACGCCGCGGTCACACCACGGTCAGGCCGCGGTAATGCCATGGTCACGCTATGATTTGGCCCTGCTCTAGGATGACACCCTGCGACGGTTCACAGTCCTGTCAGAATTCTATGTATGATACCTAGATAGAGTTTTAGATACATTACCCACCCATAGTTAATGGGGAGGGAGGCGATGGACAAAATGTTTCCCCGCTTCCTCCCGCTCCCTTCACTCCTGGCTGAAAGATGCTTCCCCGCAGATGTCGTTGGACCGGGCCAACACGCTGTGTTCACACCGCGGTCACTCCGCAGTCACGCCATGGTCACGCCGCGGTCATGCCATGATTTGGCCCTCATCTAGGAAAACACCCCGCAACAGTTCGCAGTCCTGTCGGAATTCGATATATGATACCTAGATAGAGTTTTAGATACATTACTCACCCATAGTTAATGGGAAGGGAGGCGATGACTGAAATGTTGCCCCGCTTCCTCCTGATCCCTTCACTTCTGGCCAGAAGATGTTGCCCCATGGATGTCACCGGACTGAGCCAACACGCCGCAGTCATGCCGCCGTCACGCCGCGGTAATGCCGTGATTTGGCCATGCTCCAGGACGAGGGTTTTAGAGCTTCAGAAGAAGATGAGAGAAGTGTGAAAACCCTAATCGAAAAGAGGAAGCAAGAAGAGGATTAGACTCACCCAGATCTTTAATCTGAACTCGACACTCAAAATGCCCAAGTGACGTGTACGAGTAAACCCCAAATCAAACTAAGGCACGGTGTGGCCGGTACCACTCAAAGTGTCTCACTTTTATTCGAAATGAACAACGTTTTAAATGAAAACAACAACTGACATAAGGAAAACCGACCAAATGGATTCAGATTATGTTGATACTTTAGCACAATGATCCATGAGTCATTTTTAACGTGTACGAGTCAACCCCACCTCAATCCGAGACATGGTGTGGCCAGTACCACTCAAAGTGTTTCACTTTTATGTGAAATGGACAACATTTTAAGTGAAAAAAACAACCGACATATGGAAAACCAACCAAACGCATTCAGATTGTGTTGATACTTCAAAAAAACGATCCATGGGTCATTTTTGACGTGTACGAGTCAACCCCGCCTCAATATGATGCACAGTGTGGCCGGTACCACTCAAAGTGTCTTTCTTTTGTTTAAAATGGATACTCTTTTAAGTAAAAACAACTGGCATACGGAAAATCTACCAAACACTTTCAGATTGTGTTTATACTTTAGGAAAACGATCCATGGGTTATTTGTGACATGTACGAGTCAACCCCGCTTCAATCCGAGGTGCAGTGTGGCCTGCACCACTCAAAGTGTCTCTCCATTGTTTCAAAAGGACATCATTTTAAGTGAATACAAAAACTGACATACAAAAAACTGACCAAAAGCATTTTGATTCTATTGAAACTTTAGGAAAACGATCCATGGGTCATATTTGACTTATACGAGTCAACCCCACCTCAATCCGAGGGCCGGTGTGGCTGTCACCACTCAAACCGTCTCACTTTTATTTGAAATGGACAGGATTTTAAGTGAAAATAACAAATGGCATACGGAAAACCAACCAAATTCATTTGGATTGTGTTGATACTTTAGAAAAACGATCCATGGGTCATTTTTGATGTGTAAGAGTCAACCTCGCCTCAATCCGAGGCACGGTGTAGCCGACACCACTCAAAGTGTCTCTCTTTTGTTTAAAATGGACATCATTTTAAGTGAAAACAACAACTAACATATGAAAAAAATGACCAAACACATTTGGATTCAGTTGAAACATTAAGAAACCGATCCATGGGTCATATGTGATGTGTAAGAGTCAACCCCGCCTCAATTCGAAGCGCGGTGTGGCCAGTACCACTCAAAGTGTCTCTCTTTTGTTTAAAATGAACATCATTTTAAGTGAAATCAACAATTGACATATGGAAAACTGACCAAACACATTCGGATTGTGTTAAAAATTTAGGACAACAATTCATGGGTCATATGTAATTAGTACGAGTCAACCCCGACTCAATCTGAAGTACGGTGTGGCTGGAACCACTCAAAGTGTCTCTCTTTTGTTTAAAATGAACATCATTTTAAGTGAAAACAATAATTGACATACAAAAAATCAAACAAACGCATTCAAATTGTGTTGAAAATTTAGGAAAAAGATCTATGGGTCATATGTGACGTGTAAGAGTCAACCCCACCTCAATCCGTGGCATGGTGTGGCTGAAAACACTCAAAGTGTCTCTCTTTTGTTTCAAAAGGACATCATTTTAAGTGAATGAAACAACTGGTATAAAGAAAACCGACTAAAGGAATTTAGATTCTGTTGAAACCCTAGGACAAAAATCCATGGGTCATGTGTGACTTATACGAGTCAACCCTACCTCAATCTGAGGGCCGGTGTGGCAAGAAACACTCAAATATGACCCATGGATTAATTTTAAACATGAAAGGAAAGTCAAGATATGTATGGACAATTCCTTAATAATTTTCACACCATTTTTAATACAAAATCATATATATACATTCATTCAACTAATAAATTCTTGTCCTTAAAAAATTTACACATGTCTCATTACTACTAAGTAAAAAATGGCAAGGATCAATATTTCCCCTCATGTACCTCTTTATTACCTCTACATAAGTAATAATTTACCGCTTTCAAAATAGTAAATTATCTTCACACATGTCTTTTCTAGCCCAACGTATTTATATGTATCTACTAATTTTACCCTTATGTAACTACTTTAATTCCATACTTCATCATTTTAGCATCTACAACCTTTTCAACTTAACTTGAAGACTTCTCTAACACTCTAAATACTCTCAAAACATCATGATATATACTGAAGAGAAAGTTTTTACCCCTAAAATAGTTGTTTTTAATTCTTTAAATTCTTCCTCAACAACAATTATCGAAATTACAATGAATGATACATTGAGGCTATCCATCCAAGGTCTTTAAGATGCAATACATAGTCTCCTTTACATTTATGATCGAATCAAACTCATAAACTCTGGAACATCTTCGCACTGATGTTGAAAGATTATTATATCTTCCATAATGACAAAAAATATAATCATACTTGGCATCTTAAATCCACCCCTTTGTAATTGTTGTCAATACCACAACAAAACTCTAAATTAAATATGTGTTCTCATTTATTTCACATCCCAACAAGCACCTCAAAAATATATTGTTCAAGGTATAAAACTCTCCCTTTATCCTTGACATTAACAATACCCCGTTTATAAACACATTAATTATAATAAAAAAGTGGTAAATTTTTTTATTGGAATACCTATTGTTTCATATTTTTAATGATGTTTAGATAATTATAGATTTCTTGATTTTGAACACTTTTAAATCCTTTTAACACGTTTCCTTACTCAAAAGGGATGAACCCACCTAATAATCATCATGGTAGTTTATATACTCAATTATGAGAATATTCTCTTGTTATACAGTAGTGATAGCCTCTTCCAACATCCCCGATATTTTATTATTTCAATTCCCTACATGTTAGTAAACATAAAATGAATGGGGATAGGGAGGGGAACTTTTCTATTTAATTAGATCTCTATTTTTCTTGTGTAATTTTGAACAGATTTTATACTTCTTATTTGTCTCTTCTAATGTTTAGAAATCATTGTAGACTTTTTTTAGACTTTTCACTTGTATGTTTCTATATTCTGGTATTATTTCTATTTCTCACAAAATTTATTCTTTTTCTTGGATTAACCCATAGATTCCTTCTAGTTCTATGTTAATCACATGTTCTTATAATAATTAAAGTATTTGTGCCAAAAAATCCCACAACACCAATTGTTAACCTCGAATATTTTATCTTAGAACTTATTGGTGAGTCTATATAATAAATTATACTTTCTTTCCAGGAATCATGCAACCATTATTTAGCCTTATCCCAAGGCAGTATTCTTGTTTTTCTTTAACTTGAGTTTTCATTTATATTGGAGTAACCTTATCACATATTCCTTTATCCCAAAAACTATTTGTTTTGTCTTTAGAATCTATAATTTTAGAGAAAATAGAATAAGTGAGATTTTGAAAAATTAAGGCAGGGGATTCTTCATATATGAGTTATAAACTTGAATTTCCAATACCCCCCTCCATATTTGATAAAAAAGACAACCTTTTTTTGGATCTTGGTCTCTCTACCACATCAATATGTGAACCATACAAGGGGAAGAGATGTGAGTAAGCCTTAAAAAATGATATGATTATTTCTATGTGTTTCTTGTGTGTTTTTTTTGTGTGATTGCAGGAGATTGAAGTGAGTTTTTGGGAGTTTTCTATGTGTGCAGTGTTTTTTCTGTGTTTTCAGGTTGTAGTGTTCCTAAACACACAAAATTAGTGTTTTTTTGTGATTGCAGTGTATTTTTGTGAGATGGCACGTTTTTCACAGATTTTTCATTGCAGCCTGCAATTGATTGCAGGCTGTTTCATTTTAAATTAATTGGGGTATAAGACAATGGTTTCAAAACCATTGGGTTATACCACTGTGTGGTGTTGCATTTCCCTACGGTTTCAAAACCATTGAGTTATACCCCTATGTGCTATTACATTTCCCAACGGTTTCGAAACTATTGGGTTATACCCCTGTGTGCTACTAAATTTCCCAATGGTTCAAAACCGTTGGGTTATACCCCCTATATGTTTATGCCAACGGTTTTAAAACCATTGGAATACCCCTGTGCGCTGATTTTCCCAATGGTTTAGTAGAACTGTTGGTATAACAGGATCCAATTTTATTCCAACGGTTCATTATGAACCGTGGGTAGTTGAAATGTAAACAGCCTTTTCCCAACGGTTCAATGTGAACTATTGGTATAAGGATTTCCCGACACCTAACACACCAATGGTTTCTAAAACTGTTGGGATAAGATTTACCAACAGTTTGAGGGCATTTCCCAACAGTTTAAGACCATTGGGAAAACATGGATTCCCAGTAGTGCAAGTCATTTGGTTAAACCATTTATTTTCATTAGTGTGACTAGGACAAGTAGCATGCAACCATTTTAATATATTTTTGAAAGATTCCATATTCAAGGTTCATTACACTACCTTCCACTAATATGGTAAGGGGTGCTACAGATATGCAACCTACTATTTATTTACATTTAAGTACAAGTCATATAGTTAGTATACATTCCAATTATCTTTTCACATTTAATTATCAATTGAAGCATTTTACTTAGAAAGATTAAGTGGTGATCATACATAGTAATTTACATTATAAAAAAATATAAATCAAGCCATTTAATATAGAAAATCATACCCTTATAAGGGTCAATAAAAGTCACACCCAAAAGGTGGATCAAACATGTCAAATACTAAAAACCCAATTATTGCCTAACCTTCAACCCAGAAGGGATGGAGTTCTGGGTGTAACCACTAACAACTAATCATAGATTTGGAAATAGAACGACCATACAGTTATAATTATTATAAATATGGAATACAAATTCCATAAATGGTACTAGATGAAATCAGTGGCCCCCACATGAAACATACAAAATCAACAAACTTTAGGGATGAGTTATAGACCACCCAACTTAGGCTTGTTCGACTCTACTCCTCTGGTATCATCCCTTGATTCAACTTGGATTGGAGTATATCTAAGAAAAGGTAAAAAATTATCAAACCATGATAACTAGGTCGAGAGAAAAATAGATGAAGAAAGGCTCTAACGGACTTGATTTCGTGCCTTTGTGCATCCAACCTGATGAACGCAAGCTCGATCAGTTGTTGGATGATGGATATATCTTGATCCCAAGTTTAGATCTTTTAAAAGCTCCAAATTGAGAGAAAAAAGGAGCTAATACCACTGGTTCTTGTATTTGGAGGAAAAATGAGGATTAATAGATAATTAATGGAAAAAATATAAATTTACCTAGATAATTAGCCTGTTCAAAGTTTGTTCACACAGTTTGACAAATCGTGTGCAAAACCATGTGAGTTTTTCTAGGAATAAGGGGAACATTACACAGTTAGTCTACATGTCCATACATAAACCATGTAAAAACTATGTGAGTGGATCTATCTAGAAAATAGAATCTTCACGGTTTGGAAAACTGTGTGGTAACCATGCACAAACTGTGCACTAACCAAGCACAAACCATGAAACCTATCCAATTTTCCCAAAAAATATGGGTTATGGGCTCCTAAATTTCCCCTAACACCCTTGATACATTTTCTGACTCATTAGGCATCCATATTAGGTTCAAAGTAAAGATTTAGACTTAAATTTTAAAGGATACATACCAGAGTGAAAACAGGGTTCTTACAGTATCTAAGGCTCCCCTATGTCTGTATCTAACACTAAAAAACATATCACATGAACCGATATCAACCTTAATAATCTACCCATGATTCATTCTCATAGTCTCTCACAATACTAAGATATCACTTCACTTAGGTTACCCTAAAACATATCACCTCATCCATCCATAACTCTCATCTCAACAACATCCAGAGCTATATCTCAAGGTACCAGGCTCACCCACCTAACCTAACGATATCATCTCATATAAAACATAAATCACATACAAATTCTATTAGTTATTATTGCAAAATTAACATAAAAACTCACATACCAAGCTACCCACTATTGGTTATAACACATTCATCTTAGGAATCACATTCTAAGACATTTCCTATTAGAGAATTATTTCACACTAAGACCCTGCATATGTGACTTATCCCATGAGAATCAAAATATATGGATGATACTCACCATTTCTTCACACACCCAAGTCACCCCCTCAAGGACCACATTTTCATATATCAGTATATACATATAATGACATCAACATACCATGACCCATGTTGATTATCTTATAAATATACATTCTAATTAAGTATAATTCCATTCAAATCTATATGGGAAAATACCATATAAGTTATTATTGGAACTTTAAACTTACAAAACTATTTTTTAACCAAAACCAATATAATAATTACCCAAAACTGGTTCATTTTAAGGTATCCAATTTCTAGACTAACCTAATAGTGTTATAATACATCCCTTACTAGAGAGACTACATAACCATCATTATTGAGCATCTCACCATAGATCCACATGACCTATCATTAGAAGAAAAATATAATATAGTTTATATGAGTAGAATGATATTCCATGTTATACAAAAAACACCCAATTAGTCATTTCTATATCTTTAAATAGGTCAACACTCTACCTTCAATGATAAAAATCACACAATCACAAATATGTCATGTGAATCCTATGTTCCAAATATGATTCATGAATATCAACCCCTTACCATCGAGACAAGAGATAAAAAATCTAGTAACTTTCCATTTACCAATGGTACATGAGTCATAAATCTAATAAATCATAAATCATAAATCTATATTAACTAGGTGTTTCAAACTAGGTGAAAATCATATAATCATAACTCTAGAAACCATGAACAAAAATCCCATATCCCTAGAAACCTAGATTATCCATCGAAAACGTGTTCATGAAACACCAGTCTGAGATCTATCTCAAGCACCAACACATCACTATGTCACATTTCTACCATCTCCCAAAATAAAAAGAAATAGTAAAAACACAATTACTATCTATTATATTAGTCACATAAATATGTAATACCACTTTGTAACATCTTGGGATGAAGGACACTCAACTGTTACCCCAACTTGGTTCACCACGTGACCTCAGGTGCACCTCCTCATACGCTATAGGTTTCCGACTATTATTAGGGGTCTAGGGTAGTACCATGGGGATATTGTACCCAAAAATTAGTGTAAAAAATAACATATAAATAAACCAAACATCATATATTAATAACAAAGTTTTACTAGGGTAATCAAAAGTAAATAAACATATCCATAAATATCAAATGTAATATAGAAATATATAATCATACAATAAGACTGGTTTTCTACCTAGATGATCAATTATACAAAAAAAAATAATAATAAAATAAATTTACAAGAAGATCTACTATGTCCCCAAGACTCACCTCATCCCAATATCCAATCCTATATAATCTATAATACTCGATCATAAAATATTGGGCCGCTACCTGACCTGAATCTGTAATAAGTGCGGGTTTATAGGGTACCCAAGTTCCATGTCCGCTTGAGCAAGGTGTGATTACAAATCATTAGGGAACCACCAATGTAGTCATGTGCATAGATAGAAAATGTGGTGTATGCATATATGATATGATCAGTATAAAAAAATAAATAACTGTGGAAGTATAAACAAATAACCATATTAATCCTTGGGTTCTACCATGGAACCCTGACCAAACCAAACCTGATTTATCTAGTGACAAAATTTCTTTGAGCATGTCAAATGATCATAAAAACCCATATAAAGTGAATATTCTAACCTCGGGTGATCATCCTTGGTGGTCCATAGTATCAGGCTCCAAGTTGGTCCCTAGGAAGTAATCATAACAAATCAATAGTCACCAGGCGTCATCATTAGAGCCTAAGATATAATCCTAAGAATTAATATTATATAAAATGTCATCACTGAAACCTAGGGAGAATAACCCTAAGGAATTATAAATTATCACACATCATCAAAAAACCTAAGGTATATCACCCTTAATGTTCCACGTTATCAAACTCCAAGATGATTCATAGGTGGATGACCCAAGGAAATCAATAGTGTCAGGAATCATCACCGATCCCTAAGAGGTAATCCTAGGAAACAAATAGCCATCATATAAAATTTCCAAACCCTAGTTGATATCCTCAAAATTACATAGTATTAGGTTCTAAATTTTTACCCAAACATATCATATAAGGTATCCCCTATATATTTTACCTCATAGAGGGAAGTATTTCCTCATATAACATCTCATTAGGGTTGAATTTCTGCCTGAGTCTATATTAAATAACAAGGTTATCCTCTCACTAAGGAATGGACCAAACTGGTCATTATAGACATAAAAGACTCTCATTATCATTTTTAGTTCTAAGGTGACACCCATGATCATCACTACTGTAATGTCTGGGTCCAAATCACTCTATGAAAAATAACCATATTGGAACACTTCATGACCTTAGGCACACGCCCCCAAATTCCATAGACTATAGAATTGTAGTGGTGGTCTAAGGAGGTATTGTGGGGAGTCTATACCCACTATATTAGAGTTACAAATAACATGAATAATAAAATAACATAATCTCATACACATAAATCATATCAGAGTACACATGAAGTAAATAAACCGAAACATGCTATACAAAAATGAAGAGTTGACGTATAACATATAAAACATACCACTCACTAGGATGATCACATGTATAGAATAGAATAATAAGAAATATTAATATTGGATCCCTGAAAAATCTGAGTGATATCAAACACCAGACTCCCAATACTGTATAAGATAACTAGATGAAAATCCAACATCTAAGTTGTGGGCCCCAACCCAAACTGTACCTCCAACCAAGTGAACGTCTTCTTGGGTTCCCAAGTACCATGGAAGTCTGAGAAGGGTTTGATTACAAATTAAGAGGCCACCTCTAATGACATATCTAAAATATAACCATTCCATAACAGTGATTTTAGAAGTACTCATAATAAAAGTTATAGATAAAACATTTTAAAATATTTAAAACTGGAAGCATAACAAATGTCGATCACATGGGATGGGTTCACCCTATGAATGGAACATAAATTATTAATCCAATGCTATGGTGTATCTGAGATTTTTGTGATAACCATTCTAATCTATCTCATACCAGGGATAATATACCCATCCTTGTCCAAACAACTATAATTCAAGGGTAAGACCCATCATCAGGGCCCTCATATCCACCCAGGGGCTATGTTCACCCATGGCCTTAACATTAGTCCCAATATTAACTTGGGGGCCATGATTACCCTGGTTTTAACCATGAATCTTAGTGTCCAACCTTGTTATATTCTCACCCTGGGATTAACCGTATTATAGTGTTCACATGGGGGATATGTTCACCCAAATTTCATCCATCACTATCGATTCCAAAATGATATCATAAAAGAAGAGAAAGTACAAAGGATCATTTAATATTTCCATTCTGAAAACTATTCAATATCCTATTACCCAATACCATTTCAAAAACATTTTCAATATCAAGGAAAATTCCCATTTCTAACACATTCCCAAAACACATTTTCTAAATAAATTTTCAAAATAAATTTTCGAAATCTAAATCCCAAAAAGAAACAAAACATATTCCATCAAACGATTTTACATTCCCTTTCTAAAACAAATACAATTTACCCAAAACGAAATACCATTTCAAGTACCATTTTTTATTTCCATTTCAAATACTATTTTCAAGAAAAAACCATTTAACTATCCAGTTTCCAAAGTCAAGGTCAATACAAATTTGTTCCACTAGAAACCGCCTTCCCATGAGGCTCAAATCATTATTTGGAGTGTTATATTAGGCAATTTAAAAATTAAAAATTTATTTAATTTATAAGGTAAAAACGAAGAAAACTATTGAGTCTTATATAAAATGAATTTCTTAGTGTATAAATACTATGAGAAATATATAGGGGCATCTTACCTTATTTTTATGTTTTTCAAATTATTTACATGGACCACTAACTCTGCTAAAGATCGCTAAAGTCCATCCAAGATAAACTGAACCTATGAAAACCACCTGATATCATATATCAAAGTAATATAAACAAAATTAATTAATTATAAACAATTATATTTATTCATTAAATTAATTCAAAATAAATATAAATCCTAAATTATCATTGGGCACTCGACGCTCACTTGAATGACAAAAAACCACACATATAAGGTTTGTGTCATGTTCTTAGCACTGAAATGGGAAAATAATTAACATGTGTTACCAATATCAATACCATTTTAATTTAATTTAACTGAAAAACCTCAATAAATTTAGAAACCTGATGTACCATTAATGAAATGATGAATGAAGAAACGAGGATGTAGTCTTGAGTTCTCAAGCTAGGCCGAGTGAAAGACCCACCCCTTTTGGTCAATTTCTCCATGATTGGGTATAAATGATATAAAAAACCTAAATGAAATCATCCAAAATAAATGTAAAACCTAGAAAAATAAGAACATTGAGAGATGAGAGGAAGAATGATACCCCCGACAATGAAAAAATGCATATAAAGCTTCCCAAAATGGAGGAGAAATGAGTGAGGGGGAGGCCCGACATATGCCTCTTTTAACATCCCATCCATTAAAAGAATGGGGGGGGGGGTAAACCCACTTTAATTTTAATAAATAAATTAGCTGACCAATTCCCTAGAATGAGGCCTACCATCACACTGTGAATTTTTAGGAAAATTATGCATACCCCTCTGCTAGCCCACGTTCACATCCTGAATTTCCCTAGGCACACCCTGTGAACTATATGTATGGTGTTAATGACCTATTTAAACCATTAATATCATAAAGACACACAATTTACTAGCTTGAACCCCATGGAAAATCCTCTAGTACTCATCTAAACATCCCAAGTGTACACCGAACCTTTAACCTTGACTGAAAATACACTTTTAGGTTGTCCAAACCCTCAGAAACTCATTCTAAGTTTCAGTTTTATAAATTAATAGGCCAATAAATTTAAAATCTAAATTCCCTCTAGAATTATCATACCCAATGAGATATAGGTATTTAAAAACTCTCCACTGTTACACTTGTCATCCCTAATAAGTCTCACCAACCTTTCAATCAATATACCCAAAATACTCAGGTCATTGAACTATGCTTCATTCACTACAACCAACTCTAAAAATCTAAATGATCTTCCACTAAAAAACATAAAATTTGAGGCACACCATTCAGAAAAACATGTGCCAATATTCATAACCATCACAGAAGCATTGAGATAGTTCTTGATAACACTTGACCATTTTGTGACACCCTTGGGTCATCAATCGATTCATCAGGTTCATAGTGCTCCCCACCATATAACTCAACTCACCAAAGCCAATTCTAACCCATGAAACTTCCCACCATTATAAATTCCAATATTCACATGTTCTTAGCTATCTAATGACCCATTAAATGTGGATTACATCTTTCCACATCCAAAAAATTCATAAAAGCACCCAATAGAATAATGTACAACCTCTAGTGTCTGATTTCATACCGAATCTGATGAGTATCAACCACCAATGAATACAACCCACATACACCAAAATTTCCTCAAAAGGTCCTAAAAAAATCTCAAAAGATCTGCATTATACCAAAAAACGACGTACCTGAATCAGGGTAGAAACTTCTATTGTGTTACCAAACATTTCAATCTCAATAGTCACCTTTACCATGCTTCATCACATGATTCATCCCTAAACCATGAGATGAAATGTATTTTACCACTAAAACATGTCAAAGATCCCTAGTTCACCCATGAAACATGTGATGAATCTTTTTTACCCCCTGAGCCATGTCATGAATCATTGATTCAATCCCTAAACTACACAAACAATCTAGTTCACCACATGAACCATGTAATTAATAGGTGTTCTACTAAAAAACCATCTTGGACCATGCCAAAACTACCTTATGTCCGACTCTAACACACCAAATCATCTGATTGTCTCATCTAAGTCTCAAATATGGTCTCTACATGAGTCCAGGTAAACTATGTTTACAGTTTACCAGTGTCTAATGCCACCTCAACCATAAAATGTATATTTCTATCACAATCACACCTTTTTAACATAAGGGTCATGTCTATATGGATTATTCTTTACCCATTTCTACACATAATGGATCAATGTGACCTATTTTACCATACCCTATATAAAACAAGAAACATCAATTAACACCATTCCCATCTCGTGAAAACATTATCTCTAAAATACCCCAAATATCTAACCATAATGAGGGTCATGAACTCAAAAGCATAATGGTACTCTACCCACCATATGGATCACCTTATACCACTCCTCAAGTTCAAAGATCACCAGTCTAGATCATCATTACACACTTTTCACACTTTTTATTCCACACTCACTTAACCATAAGAAACACTTACCTTAAACCAAACCCCAGATCAACTGTGTTACCACACTTGATCCATTTCCAAAGTTTCCTCTACCATATATGAACATTTAAAAATCATCAATTGAGCCCCAAGCTGCCATTCCCACAAGCATCACATCAATTACTTGGACCTCATATCATAAATGACCACTTTCCAATCCATGTTTCATCTAAACCATGAATAAACAGAATGTTCCACCTCAACTCCTCTAAATGTAATGGGAATACACTCCCATACCACGCTATCACTGGAACAAAAATAATGATCCAACGAGTCATGTCATAACCAGTATATGATCACAAGCCTAATTAAATAGTTGACCATGTACCCTATATGTCAGTTCTATGCTACCAAAATAACCATATATTCTTTTATCTGAAAAGGGTTCCTGACATATCAAATATTTCAAGGATCATCATTCAAGACTACTAATAATCTCCCCCAACTACAGGTTAGAACCAGCCAACTTAAAGAACTCTGGGCCTTTATATACAAAGAAGGCACTTAACTTATGCCTAGATTTACCTCATGAATACCTACACCATGGGTGTCATTCATAAACCATAGGAATCCATCCATGCTTTGAGGCATGTCAATCTCATCCACATGCATAGAATCCATTTAAAACCATACTTAAGCCAAAAATATATTTCCAAACTTTTTACACATACTAAAACACACTTTTAAAAATATGAAAAGGCACCTAGACTATCCTTCCCTTCAAATTTAGTCTTGATACAATGGAACTAGCAATCAAGGTGATTTTATGTTCAAATCGATCTAGGAATCACTATGCCTATGTCATATATCCTATCTCACCTAAGGATTGATCCAACACCACGTGCCTCTAGGTATGCCACCAATCCCCACCTGCTATGTCTTATGTCAGGTTCAATAAGTCTAACCACCCATCCCAACAAAAAAATTATAGAATTTCACAGTCCTAGACATCCAATGTCACTACTACTAAACATGACTTTAATAGTGCTAAAATTGGCCTTTATCATGGATAAAAATGTGCTGACTACCAGAGTGAGACTAAAATCCCTAGAATTTTATCAGTTCTAGAAAAGTCAAGACAAATGGTTCCTTTATTAGTGCTAAAAAAAGTGTTGATAAAGGATGCATTTCTCAGCTCATTTAAAAGAGCTAATAAAGGACCCCATTTATAACAGCTTTTATTTAGTGAAAATAAAGGGAGCATTTATGAGCTCTTGTAAAAGCACTGATAAAGGAGACATTTATCATCAATTTTACAAGGTATTATAAAGTATACCTTTATCAGTGAATTTAATATCACTAATAATGGTGCATACTATAGTTCGATGCCATAGCTCTCTATAACACCAGTGTGGTGTGATGTAACAACACACTAAAAAATCAGAAACTACACTAGAAAGAAAAAAAATCTAGTAAAAATGAAAAATTTAAATGACATAATTTTTTTTAAAAAATAAAATAAACAAAAAATATTTTATAAAAATTTATGACATTGTTTTATATAATTACATGACTAAGTAAAAATTATTACATACATTCAAAAACAATAATTTTCCTTTGACTTTTTCCCCTGACCTCGAATCATGCTATTTCCGAAAAACACCTCTGCTTGAGATAAATAACACACCTGTATAAGAAAAAAGATCTTATATTAGTAATAATATAATTAAATAAATTAAATAGAAAGTTTTAATTATAAAGTAAACTTTTATTCATACCCAAAACACTATGTATCAGATTAAGTTGTATTTGATTCTTGCATGTCACAACATTTATTATTCGTCTTCAAGAATTATATCTTCAAAAATTAACTAAATATATATCAGATAAAAATAATAAAGAAACTAATTAATTAATAGCAGATAGAATGATGAGAATACAATCTAGTCTCATTTTCATGGTTTTGGCGATGTGTTTCATGCTTCAAACTAAAATTACACTTATATTTTGAAAATAAACACTAGGAGTCATACTGGTTACACCGTGCATCAGATTGAGGTGTGGATAATTCTCACACATCCCAAATGTCTTATAGATAATTTTCCTATAGTATATTTTAATCTGAATGTGTTTTCCCTTTTTTGAGTAGACCACTTGTATTTTTTACAAAAAATGTCAGTTTAAACTGGAAACATGCACTTTCAGTCACACTAGTCACTTCATGTGTTGTTTTGATATGAGACTGATTCAGACACATCAAAAATTACTTATGAATAATGTTATTAAATTATCGAGACAATACAAGTTCATTTTCATGGTTTTTAATGAGTGAAACTTTTTCTACTAAAATGTAAATTTAAAACTAATAAAAAACACTTTGGTCTATATTGGGAACGTTGTGTACCCGATTGAGGTGAGGATGATTAATACACATGAAAAATTACTTATGTATTATTTTGATAATGTATCAAAACAATATGAATGTGTTTACTCAGTTTTGAGTATGTCAGTTGTCTTTGTTACTAAAATTAATTTCAATTTTAAATAAAAAGATGCACTTGGAGTCATACCGGTCACACCATGAATCCTATTGAGGTTGTGTTGATTCCCACATGACTCAAATGAATCATGGATCATTTTACAAACTTATAAAAATAATCCAAAAATTAATTTTCTTAGTTTTGAGTATATTACTTGCCTTTTGTACTAAAATGTCATTTTAAACTAGAATCACACACTTTAAGTAATACCGGTCACATCATGGGAAAGTTTGATGAGACTAATTCATACATTTCTTAAATTAATTATGAATCACTTTAATACATTATTAGTATAACACAACTGCATTTTCTTGGTTTTCAATGAGTGAACCTTTTTCAACTAAAATGTCAATTTTAAACTGATAACAGACACATTGAGTTGTACTAAGATTATTGTGTATCAGATTGAGGTTTAGATGATTACTACATGTCAAAAATGACATATGGATAATTTTACTAAAGTATAAAAATAATAAAAATTCCTTTCCTTAGTTTTGAGTAGGTAAATTTTCTTTTTAACTAAAATTAATATCAATTTAAAAAAAAAGAAACACTTGGAGTAACACCAGTCACAAATTACATCATATTGGGGTGAAAATAATTCTGACACAACCCAAATGAATTATGAATCATTATAAAAAAGTATAAATGCACCTTGAATGCGGTTTCTTTGTTTTGAGTACATCACTTGTATTTTTTTTACTAAAATGACATTTCAAACTGGAAATATGCATTTTGATTCATAACATTCATATCATGCGTCAGTTTGATGTGAGAATAATTCCAAAATGTCAAAAAAGACTTATGAATCATTTTCTTAAATTAACAAGACAATATGAGTGTGTTTTATTGGTTTTTTTTGAGTGATAAATTTTGAACAAAAATGTAATTCTTAAATTGATAATAGAAACTATAAGTCATACTAGGAATATCATGTATCGAATTAAAGTTAGATTGATTCCTACATGAAAAAAATGACTTATGGATAATTTTACTAAAGTATCAAAACAATCACAAAGTGTTTTCATAATTTTGATTATGTTAGTTATATTTTTTACTAAAATTAATGTCAATATTAAATAAAAAGATGCACTTAGAGTCATACATGTCACACCATGCATCATATTGAGGTGCATATGATTCATACACATATTAAATGAGTTATTGATAAATTTATTTAAGTATCAATACAATCCAATTTTTTTCTCAATTTTTTAGTTTGTCACTTATATTTTTTACTGAAATGTAATTTAAACTAGAAACACACACTTTGAGTCAAAAATGTCACATCATGTGTTAGTTTTATGTGAATATGGTTCCTACACCTAAAAATGAATTATAAATCATTTTCATAAACTATCGATACAATTTTATGGAATCTTCTTGGTTTTTAGTGAGTGACACCTTTTAAACTAAAATGTAAATGTTAAATTGACAATGGAAACTTTGAGTCAAACTGGGAACATCATGTATCATATCTATGTGTGGATGTAACATTCATATAAAAATTACTGATGGATCATTTCCCAAAGTTTAAAAATAATCCAAATTCATATCCTTGGTTTTGAGTGTGTCAGTTGTCATTTTTACTAAAATGAAAGTAAATTTTTAATAAAAAGAAACACTTGGAGTCATAACAATCACAACATGCATCAAATTGAGGTTAAAATAATTTATACATGTACCAAATGATATATGGTTTATTTTTAGAAAGTATTAAAACAATTATAATGTGTTTTTTTGGTACTGAGTACTTCACTTTTATTTCTTACTAAAATGTCATATTTAACTGAAAACATGAAGTTTGAATCATACTGGTCACATAGGGATTTGGTTTTACATGAGACTAATTCATAAATGTCAAAAATGATTTATGAATTATTTTCTTAAATTATCATCGAAATCAAAGTGTGTTTCCTCAGGTTTTAATGTGTGATACTTTTTGAACTAAAAATTTAATTTTAAATTAACAATGGAAATTGTGAGTCATACCAAACACATAATGTATCAAATCAAGTTTTGAGTGATTCCTATACCTCAAAAATGACTTATAGATTAGTTTCATAATGTATCAAAATAATAAGAATTCATTTTCTTGGTTTTGAGTATGTCTCTTTCCTTTTTTACTGAAATTAATGTCAATTTTAAATAAAAAGGCGCACATAGAGTCATACTGGTCCCAACGTGTGTCGAATTGAGATTAGGATGATTCATACACATTTAAAATTACATATGGATAATTTTTCTAAAGTTTTAAAACAATTTGAATGCATTTTCTTGGTTACGAGTATGTCACTTTTCTTTTTAACTAAAATGTATTTTTAAACTAGAAACACTCACTTCAAGTCATTCAAGTCACATCGTGTGTTATTTTAATTTGAGACTGATTCCTACACTTCAAAAATAACTTATCAATATTTATACAAAATTATCAAGACAATCCAAGTGCATTTGTTTGTTTTTTAGTGAGTGACACTTTTTTAACTAAATATCAATTTGAAACTAATAACAAACAATTTCAGTAATATCAGGACATCGAGTATAATATTGAGGTGTGATTGATTCCCACACATCAAAAATGACTTATGGATAATTTTATTAAATTATCAAAAATAATAAAAATGTTTTTTCTTAGTTTTGTGTTGGTCATTTTTTTTTATTAAAATTAATTTCAATTTTAAATAAAAAGACACCCTTAGTGTCATACCAGTCACACTATGCATTGGATTGAGTTGAATATGATTCATACACTTCCCAAATTACATATGAATCATTTTCATAACGTATCAAAACAAATCAAATGTATTTTATTGTTTTTGAGTACACCACTTGTCTTTTTTTTTTCTTCTAAAATGTCATTTTAAACGTAAATACTCATTTTGAGTCATATTGGTCACATCATGTGTTGGATTGACATGAGAAATATTCCTAAATGTCAAAAATGACTATGAATAATTATTATAAATTATAAGGAACACATATGTGTGTTTTATTGGGTTTTAGTATGTCACTTGTATAATTCACTAAAATTAATATCAATTATATATAAAATGACACATATGGAGTCATACCGGGAACACCATGCATTAGATTAATTTTAAAATAATTCCTAAACTTTACAAATGAATTTATGGATTGTTTATATAATTACCAAAAATATATTAATTTTTTGACCAGTTTTGAGTATGTGACGAGTGTTTTGACCTAAAATATAAATTATAAACTTAAAACATACAGTTTGAGTCATAACAAGAACACTATATATCAAATTTATATACAGATGACTGAGTATGTGATATTATTTTTACTTTTTACTATATAAAAAAATAGAAAAGACAGAACATGTTCTATTGTGATGGAACCTAAACTCTATGCTCCCTGAAACACTTCATGTTTCATGAAGCAAGGGGTTTACTATTCCCTCATAAAGGAATGTGTTATCTCTTTTCTAGCTTGTTGTAGATAGTTGAAATAAAATCATGACTTCACAAAATATATATAAAAAAACTAAATAATTATTAGATAAAAACGATAAGTAAATTAACTTACAAATAGTAGATGAAATGATGAAACACTTAATTAACTAAGTAGTATGGATTCACCTTTACATGATGGTTATATATATATATATATATATATATATATATTCCTAACCCATTTCTTTATTTTCATTATCTTAGTTGTATCCTAAACGTCCAATATCTTACTTGAATGAGATGCTTTGAACAAACCACCCCAACTCGAAAAAAATAATCCACCTATATAAGAAAACAATTCTTATACGAGTAATACTAAATATAAAAAAATAAAACATAAATATGAAATAATAAATTTCTTATATGGAAAATTATTTTATAATTAAATCATTAATATTACCTATGTGATTGAGAAGAGGGAGTGATTTTTCTCTTCTTGTAAAAGAATTAGAAGGAAATTGAAGGAAAGTGATAAATGCCAACAGTACAGGGGTGAAAATATTTTTATGGAGAAGAAGTCTGTGGATGTTTTGGTGAAGAAAGTCATGAATTATAGATAGAAATATTCTAAAATAAACAAAATTTGAAATAATTAATTAAAATTAAATCAAAATTTCATTATATTTTTTTTGGGTAAATAGAGAAAGTATATCTTAACATTACATTTACATATTCTCAAAGGGTTCCCTTCATTATAGTTTTTTCTTCCACCGGATTAGTAACATCATCATGTACAACAGGCATTGTCTATATGTGTAGTAAAAAATTTAATTTAGATTATGCTAATGCAGTAGAGAAAAAAATAATATTATGAGAAAATATATAATATTAAGAAAACCTTTTACCTTTTCATTGAACTCTCATTATTTTTAAAGGTTTTTGGGATTTGGATCCTCTATCGAGAATCCAAATCCCCACTTCTAGGTCCTATGTAACGTAATAGATATTTCCTAAATTCAGAACATCATGAAATGGTTATGATATCTCAAAGAAAGGGTAATCCATGATTGAATTTTCTTCTAAACCTATATTTTTTTTAGTAACCAGTAGGATAATTGACTAATTTTTTTATCTAAGACATAAAATACTTCCACTTCTTGTGATTCCATTTGGAATAACTCATCGTTTTCCACTTCCAAACTAAAATTCACCTTCATGAAGCCCATTTTATCGACCTTCACTGCACTCATATTATTATCCCATTTTCAATGGAAAAGAAACACTTGGAATGATATATAATACAACTTGTATATATATAAAATAATTCCAAAATATGACAAATTTATATAAATTGGGTTACTATCCTTAGAAATAGATATGTGCATCACTTCTACCACACGCATAACACCACTGTTTTTATCGTACTATAGTTATCATGTTATTTCTTATTAAACTTATAACCAATTATTACATAACTAGTATAATATATAACATTTTTATTTGGTACATTGGCTATCCATAAAAGTCATTTGATAATTGAAATCATATTTTCAAACAACTCCTTATAAATTTGATCTCAGAACCATCATATAAAATGTTGATTATGTGTATTTGATATCCATACTTCAACCCTTGATGGATTTATATCTCTATGAATTTATTTGTGGTCTTCAACATATGGATAAACATATTCTCTATTATGGAAAATGTAAAGCTTATCTTAATCCAACTCTATGATGGTATAATAGTAACAATATATCTTCCATAAATCCCTTCACCCATAAATAATTTGTTGTGATGGGACTTTCAGAGATTGATGCTGTAAATATTATATAGGTAATTTTTATATAATTAAACATATTCTTCAAAAATATATCATTCAATTATTGACCTACCCTTTAAAAATATTCATATACAATTCAATGGTGGAAATCCATCAATAATAGATAGGACCAAATAGTTGAACCTATATAACCAAGTGAACCATTAGGTAGACCATTATATAAAATATTTATAGTCATAAGAACATATTTAATTCACATAATATGACATTAAACATCTTATTCATGATTGGAAACATCAGCATGTCTATAAATTTACTACATATAGATTTGAAAAGGAAGCAAAGTTTAGTTAATGTATACTATACAATTTTAGGCAGAATTCAATGGAAAGAAACAAGAATCAAATATCTTATTAAAACATGATAGCCATGTGATTTTAGTCCCAATAAATTAAAATTATTGATTGTATTTTTTTTTTGATATTTGATAAATACACCTTTATAACTTTTACACCATTAAGGAAAAGGAAAAAATTGTAATTTTTCTTATCTTTATAGAGTGTAAGATATTGTAGGAAGAAAAGTAAACCCTTTACCCTTCATCGATGTGAAATATTCCCTTATCCCCATGTCAATCACGTCCAACCTAGCCTTGATATCATCTTTTTTAGGAACATTTAGTAATGTGACAGTAACACTATCAAATAAATTTTTTCTACATGCATTACATCTATAAAATATCTGACATACAAAAAATTCCAATATGATTATTCAACTTATATTTATTGATTCTTCTAACCTAATTTCAGATGTTTTTTCGAAAATGGTTTACCGAAAACAATGTCAATATATTTTACTTTATCAAACATTAGATCATCTGTTATTGGAGATGGTGTTGTAACTTGTTTGGTATTCCCATTGAATGTTATTATCCATGTTCACTATTTATGGTGTCGAGGTAAAAATTTATGATGTAAAAGAAGCACAGTCTTTGAGGAATGTTTCAACCGAATTGAGTGTGTACATTCTTCACAAATGGGACCCCTGAACATTCCTTCAATTCTATATCCTGAAAAATTTCCATAAGCATTAAAATTATTTATCCTCTCAAAAAACATGTCCCTCAATGTTAATTCTTCACTTTTATAAGCATCTTACATTATAACATCTATATCCCACATATATTTTAGATCTTTGATCAATTTATCCAAATTGACATCAATATCATTATCAGGTTTCTTTAGCCCAGTTGTAAGCATAGACAACATAATGTATTTTCTCTTCATGAATAACCATGGTGGAAAGTTATAATTTAACAACATGATGGGCCATGTACTATGAGTACTACTATGTATACCAAAAGTATTTATTCCATCTATAGATAACTCAAGATGAATGTTTATTGACTCATTTCAAAATCTAGGATACTGAAAAGTAGCTTTCCTTCACTGAGGAGAATCTTCTAGATTATGTAGGTTCATATCTTCAATTATTTTATCTATATGACCTGTTAATTTTCTCACAGTTTCCTAACATATATAGTCTTTTAAACCATTTAATAATAGGAAATTACCATACAAAATTCAAATTACTTGATTCATTTTTCTTCTATCGATCCATGCCACACATAAGAAATTTTATAAGTGATTCATGGTCCATGAGATGCAATATACAATCATTTAAAAAAGAATGTATTTTTTAGAGGTCATTCCCAGTGAATGTAGCATTTTTCTAGTGTCATGTTTTTGACATGGAAGTTCATTTTATTATGGTTGCATATAATTTAGGAGACCAAGTAATTATATAAATCTGATGTTGCTCCTTCCACTACCAACTTTCTTATTATATAACTTCAATATAGCTGACAATGTTGTGTATTTAGGGAAACTGGTATACAATGGTCTCTTAATAAATCTATTTAACTTCTCAAACAACTTTGGACAATCATGAAGTTAATCTTGAATTCTAATTTTCATTTCTTCCATGTGATATCCATCATAATTTACACTGATATTCATATAAAATGACCCATAAACCGTTGTATCATGCCAATCGGTGTGCATGTTCAGTTTTTCTCCATATTTAGACCAAAATTTATAGCTGTTATCTATTCCATGACAAATCAAATGTTCTTCCAACTCTTCTAGAGTAATTTTTCTTGAAAATAAACAACATAATCTTAGAAAAATGACTTATGATGCAATGCCCCGACCTCATAAGCCCAGAGTAGGTTAACTATTTTAATATATTAGCATGATTATATGGAATAAAATCACAAAAGAAAAATTAGAAAAGCCATTGATAACACCATTATTATTCTATCTTAACTCTTCATATCAATCATAATACACATCTTGGTATCCTGGGAAAATAAAATATAAGAAAGGGGTGAGATCAGATGCTTAGTAAGGGTAAATAATACAATTAAAACTTTAATAAAAAATTATATACATTTAAGGAGAGTATAAAACTGAAATACAAGACTTTTAAACAAAAATATGAACATAATATGGAAAGAATAAATCAAATAATTCCATTTAAACATTCAAAAGGATATTATATTAGTTGAATAATCACATGTAATATCAATAAATAATCTCATAATGATAGAATTCAAAATTTTAGACATAAAAAACATACCATCGAGGCCTTATCCATGACATATGATAATAAATGGTTAAGGATTTAGGAAAATCCATATCTAAAAATAAATGGGAAAGGCCTCAGCCCAGTCCAAATCTGATTTGTCTCATAAAACCTACCGATGAATTTAGGGGCTATAGTAGGTCCCACCCATCACTTACTAAGTCTAATACATTTCTGATATGATAACGGTGAAACATAAACAATATAATCAATCATATTAAAAACTAGTATACTAAATATGAATACTTTAACCATAAACCAAGAATAGTGTCTAAATAGAACATCCAAAATAAAATTGATCATAAATGATTAAATAAAATATACTAAATGTTATCATAAGAGATCAACCTCAATTAAACATAAGATACAATAAAGGATGTTTACATATATGAAAATAATCTAATAAAATCGTTAAAAATATCTCGAGACAAATACCATTTATTCTTTGAAATCATTTATTTAAAATATGAACTTATATAAAAGAATACATTTAAAAAGATATTTTTCAATCAAAGTGTCCCATAAAACTTTTAAAATTTTTAGAGAAATTCTAAAATTAACATTTTAAAACATTCATCTCCATATAAATAAATCTTTAAAACCTCTTTGAAAACATGGACATTAATGAGAATGATTTAGAAGAATAAATCATTAAAACATATGAAATGATGTTTTAGTTAAAGAGACCCTTACATAAAAAATTAATAAAATTAATTTTGAAAATATTTAAAAGAAACATGAACATGGATGATAAATATTTCCCAGTAAATACTTTCGTATAAACAATCTCAAATAATAATGAGATTGTGAAATTATCCCTTACGTTAGCTCTGATTTGTTCTGTACATTTCAGAAACTATTGTATAGTGGTTTTAAACATATTATTAACCTTTAAAAGAATAATAATAATATTTATTATATCATATATGATTCATTTATGACTTTATATTACCCATTCATTTAATAATTCCACGTTAGATAAATTTTTCGTGTAATAATCGCTTTGTTTATCATCTACGTTTTGACATTTTATTCTTGATATTATTACTTTGATCATTATTTAAATTCTTATAGAATTTAAATAATTATTTATATATCATATTTAATAAGCATATAAATATATATAATAGATAGATATATGAAATGGAATACACCATTCATAGAGATGGTAAGCCTTACGTACGCATGAACGTTGTTTCCGTTTTCTTATCGTATTGAATGGAAGCAAGTAGACAACATATATATATATATATATATTATTTTATTAGAATTATTATGTCATATATTTCATAATTATTCATTAGATATATTTTTATAATCATTCTTGAATGGTTAACAAGAATAATGAATCTCATCGCATTGTGGAGACGGTAACCGTACATATGCACAAATGGTTATATTGTTATTCATAGGATAGAACAAAAGGAGAAATATGGATGTAAAATAATCATAATAAAATCTAAAAATATATATTTTAATTTATTTTTTACTTTAGTATGGAAACAACATAGTAAGTGGAAGTAGAAGAAGAAAAATAATTGAATTGAATTGGTAAAACAATTACCTCTACTTCGAGCATCTCCTTTTGATTTGTAGAAAAGGACTTATTAAGTTAGATTTATAACAAAAGTATGGAATATAGGATGAATTGAGGGAATTATAAAGTATAAATGGTAAGGTATTGGTTGAGAAAAAATTATTTAAAGTTGTGAATAATAGAGAAGGAGGGGTGCCCTTTTATAAGAGAAGGGATGGTCACTTTAGGAAACTCCAAAACTATTAATTTATTATGAATTGATTTTTGATTAAAAATTGCTCCAAAGTGATTTATTTAGAATATAATACGAGTATTTATCAAAATCCTATCAAAAAAAAATTTATACATATTTTTATTTTATTTTAAACCTTAACATTTTTATTTTTCCTAATTTAATCTATAATCTTTTAATTGTAGTAATAATATTATAAATATTGAAAGGTTATAAATAATTACTTATGAGGTATAAATTTACCATAAATGGGAACTTTATGAAATTTTATACCTTATAATTATAATTTTTTTGTTGATAAATATATTTATGATTTTTAAATAATTTAGTAAAATGTTATTTTTATAAAATATCAATAGTGTCAATTTTGGCACTATCCATTTCATTATATTTAAATAAAATCCAAAAATAAATATAACTTCAAAAAACATATTGAATATACTCATAAAATTTCATAATAACCATGAAATTTTGCATGGTACCTTAATTAATTCCAATTATATTTATTTTAATATATTTAATATTATTTATTTGATATTTCTATAAATTAAATAATATCACCTTCACTATTGTGTTATCATTAATGTTAATTATTTAAGATATAAAAATTATAAATAAATTACTATGATGTAGATTATTATTTTATATTTCCATAGTATATTTATAATTTAATTAAATCATGGTTATTTCTATATTAAAATTATTATACTTATAAGAAATGAGAGTGTGACATTTTTTCACATTCATTGATTTTAATAATATCCACATCATATTCATGTAAAGGTGTCCATTAAATGATTCCATTTAGATAATCAGATTAAAAGGTTATAATTTAGTCATCCAATAGTATTTTGATATGTGTTAGGGTAATTTTATAATATTATGTTTATTTTTAATTACCCGATTTACCCTTAACCACAGTAATAAAAAAAATTATTAAAATTTCTATTCATAATGTAAAAAAATAAAATAAACCAATTTAAATAATTTTAAAAAAGTTATTAAAAATATGGAATCCATTTTTAAAAATTCAAAAAACATAATTTTCAATAATTAAATTAAAATTAATCCTGTTGATGGAATGAGAAAATGAGATTTTAAAAGTAAAACCAATCAACAGATTGACATGTGTTTATATAAAATTTTAATGTGAAAATGATCTCAATGGACTATATTAGATTAAGTTATACCAATTTAATCTAATTATTCATTAAAACAAAGAAAATTTATAATTTAACATTATAATTACTTCAATTAAAAAAGTTGTTTTTAATTAAAAGTTTGTATTTGTCACTATTCATCAAAACATGGAACTTTTCAAAAAAAAATCCCAAAATTGAATCAAAGTAAAATTTGATATTAATCTTTCACATAATAATTTTATTTTTTCAAATTTAATATATAAATGTGTAAAATTTTGGATTTAAAATGGGTTCACCATTAAAAGGTGATAAAATTGATTTTAAAAAAATATATCTTTTTAATGTGTAAAATTAGATTATTTATTATTTCATGCCTCTAAAATATTTTGGATAAATGTAAATTTTTTTTATTAAATATATAATATATAAATCTTATTATTTGGTTAATAATATTCATTCATGTCGATGTAACAGCTAGGTTATGATGGTCGTGTTAAAATAATTATATTTAATTGTATATCATTGTTCGTTTAAACATGGTGTTGTGTGCAACATAAGAAATCGAAAAGATTAAATTTTTAAACAAGAGACATAATGTAAAATTTTAGGGTGTTACATAAGAAGGGTCATATACATGCTCTATTGAAAACTTGATAAACTCTTTAAATCCATCTTAATACCCTTTTGTCAAACAATTAACATGCATCCATTTTCGATTAATATACATCTTATTAATTTAATAATTTATTTATTTTGTAAAATAAATAAATAAATGAACATAAGATATTCATTATTAAATGTGAGAGTTATATAAAATTATAATAATTTAATCCAATCATTTGATTGATTCAAATAATTTTAGTATTCTTTGATTGAAATGGGTAATTAAATTTAAGAAATGAATTAATCTACTATGGTATGTGTTATCCTTTGAATTTATCCAAAGGTGAATGTTATAGGAAAATGTCATGCTCATCATATTCATCTCCCAAAAACTTATTATTACATTTTTTTGTTTGAGACTCATCCACCATCTCTTGTGGACACAATCATATGATGCATGAACTAATTTGAGTAGTAGTAATCCCATATCAGGCACCAATGATCATTTTGGATGAATACTACTCAGAGTAGTTCAAGGAAAATAGAATAGATGGGGGATGAGTCTCTAGAAACCAAATACAATAATAAATTTTCTTGAGATTAAGTTGATGAGGATGACAATTTTACTCCATTGTGTTCTCTTAAAGGGGTAATGCCACCCATTTATGAGAATTACACCATCAACACTAGTTATTAACTCATGGCCTATAAAAGGTGATATTTGGGGGGCATAAACATTATTATCTATTATTCAAGGGGTCTCAGTGGGGACATGTTATGATATAAGACAATAAAATTTACTACATGCCAATTTTAATTCATTGAAAGTAATTAAGAAATTACATTTAATTAATTTTAAAGGAAAATTAAATAATTATGAAGCATGAATAGAATCTAATTTTTTTAAAAAAATCACATTGTTGGAATAATTTAAAAATTTTAGAATTATTTCATTCTAATATATTTTAATTAAATGGTATATTAATTGTTGGAGGTAAAAAAATATTTTATCACTTTTACCGGTGACTATAACAAGCATTTAAAATGAATAAAATTAGAATAATAGATACTATACTAATTATTAAAGTATGAATACAAATTGGGGGTTATTATTTATGTTAGTCTCAATATTTTTTGAATATATTGAATAAAATTGATCTTGTTAGTTTAAAATATAGAAATACTCAAATTGACTCTAGTGTCAATTTTTTATTAATACAGACATATCTGTATCACAAAATGAACATTCTAGTTATTTTTTTCTTTAATGTATGTGATATAATATAATAAATCAAATACTACATTTTTGGTTTGTTGAATGCATTGACATTCCATTAATTTTAGTGTGGATCATTGGAAAAGTATAATTAGAATCTTTTTACAATTAAAGAAGGCTAAAAATTTGAGTTTATTTTATATTTATTACCTAGATACATTTTGTATGAACTAATTAATGTTGAAATACTGTCATGGAATATTGTTAATCCCAATTTGGATAGATATTTACTCTTAGATATTATGTCATTTCTAGGGCGGGAAATAAATAAAGAGGAATTTTACATTCGATATTACAGTCAGAATTTAATACTTTAACAACTTTTAGAATGAAAAAAATATAAATCATAAATTTTTTAATAGAATTTATGTTATGTAATATTCAAACACCTCTTATTTAAATTAATTATGGAAGTGGAGAAACAATGTAGAAAGATTATAGTAGCTTGTATAATTTAAAGTATCAGAATATTAATTTTTGACATGATATGCGCGACAATTATTATAAACTTACACCATAATAATTATTTATGAAAAATCATGTAAGAACCTTGAAGATACATTTATAAAATATATATCATGGGATATTTATGAAAAAATTAATAGATTAATTTATCCAAATACCTTAAAAATAACTATTTAGTGTCAATCATGATCATACACTAGTGCAATACTCATCCCATGATATTTCATAAAGCTACCCAAGGATTCTCATAACATGTAAGTGGAGGTAAAAGAATTAAATATAACATAACACAATACCATAAAAATAATTATTAAATTAGTTTAAAAAACATAAAATCACTCACACCTTCAAACACCTTTTAATGAACAACCCCTTCATAATAAAATATACAATATAATGATATCAGTAACCCATAATCAATCCATATTACAACAACTAACAACTTTTAACTTATTAATCAACAAGGGTATTAAATTGAAGAGTTTATATAACAAAAAATATTAATCAAATTGGGAAAAAATAACAAACATAATTAACTTCCTTTAAAAATATGATAAAAGAAATAAAGCATTCGATTTGAAACCCATTCAAGAAATTTAAAACAATGAAAGGAAACTATACTTCCATGTTATTTTATAATGTAAAAAAGAATCCTAAAAAATAGCCAAACATGGTATAATTGATAAAAATTCTATATTGAAACATAATATCAATTCATTCAAATTCATAGAAAATCATTCCATGAAATCAATTTTGATTTATTCAACAAATACCATGGGTGGAATTTTAACAAACAATTTGTGTGTGTTATTTCCATGGAAGGAAGTTCAAAACATTAAAAATAAAGAAAAACCACTTTGAAATTAATTAAAACTTAATAACAAAACTTATAAATCCATCGCCCCATCATGGATAATTATAGTATAATTTACTTAAGATAAAAACATGCATTTAAAAGATGGAAACATTCATGGTTCCATGTTTAAAGGAAATTTAATGGATTCACCAACCAAAATGGATGAGATTGGTGTGTGGAAGTCTTAATACACTACAAGAAAATAAGAAATTCCATTAAAAGGTCAATAAAAACCCAAAATAATAGAAACTCCCAACTAAAAATTCATTCTTGAAGGGAAATTAGTGACAGATAATGAATAAAAAGAGATAATGAACAAAAAAATGCAAAAATATATCTCCAGACAAGCAATCAATGAGTGAGGGGGATGTGAAAATAATATTCCTTGGATTGAAGCTTTGAATCAAATGATATAAAGTAGAGATATCTACAAATAATAGATTTGTTTGAGCCATAATTTGTTCGATAATTGTATTCAATCCTTGGATTTGTTCGAACCCTAATTCAAGACTTGATTTGAGCTTGTATTCGATGAGGAGGATTGACAGAAATATGTGGTTTTTTTGGACACCTTTAGATATCATGATAGGTTCAAAACTTTTTAGGGTTTATTAAATAGATCAGGGACACTTTTATATTCCCTTACAAAAAAAGCTCTAATAAATATACCTTTTATCAGTTAAAAATTAATAATTGTAGATAAAATATACCTTTAACAACGTTAATGTTTTAACACTAATAAAATATTTATAATTATAATTATAAACAATGTTTTTGTAAATATATTTATATAATAATATATATATTTAATAAATAAATATAAATATAAATATAGTAAATATATTAATTATATATATATATATATTTAATATTTTTGAATTATAAATATATTTATATCATTATATATATTTATATAATTATATATATTTAATAAATATATAAAAATATAAATATAAATATAGTAAATATATTCATTATTGAAATGTATTTATTAAAATGTTATATTTATTTAAATATATAATTTTTTTATAATTATAGAAATACTTCCAAATAATAAGAGTTATATCAATATATATATATAGTAAATAAATATAAATATAAATATAAATATAAACATAAATATCAATATAAATATAAATAAATTAAATATATTCAATATTTAAATAAATTTACAATAAATTTACAATAATTTATTTATATATATGTATATATTTAAAATTATACAAATAATTTTTTAAAAAATAATATATTTTTATTTATAATTATAAATATATAATTTTATAAATATAGAAAATATAAATTTATAAATAAATAAATAAACAAATATATATATATATATATATATATATATTTAAAAATATTTTTTTTAATATTATCAATTAATATATAATCTTAAATGCATGCATCTTAAAAATGAGTGAAATTGAATAATTAAAAATGAGTACAATTTAAAAATATTGAAAACATGGATAATTTTTATTAATTAAATATAAATTATTTTAAAAATATAGATATATATTAAAATAAAGATGAATACATATTAAAAATATTAAAACATAGTAAATATATAAATATAAGTAAATAATAGAAAATGTTTAAATTCCCCAAAAAAAATAAAAACATTAAAATGAATTAATACCAAACTATAATAACATTAAAAATAAATAAATAAACTTTAATGATTAAAGAAATAATATATTAAGTATATAATGTTATAATGAAATCCAAAAATGGATACTAAAATTTGATTAAATTATAAAAAAATTCAGTGTAAGTGTTTCTATACAATATTTCCCTAACTACATAAATAGTGTGTGTGCCCGTTGTATATAGAAATTAATTAATTAAGTATATATATATATATAATCAATATAACACACATTTGATATATGATAAATTTTAAAATCAAATGACAATCAATTATGTTTGTTACTCTATGTAATTAGTTAATATTTTTAATTAATATTATTTTGTAATTACAAACCATTATTCACTAAATACATGACTTATTTAATATAAAGAATAAATATTTGGTATTATATAAAATATGTTATTTGAAATATTATATACATATATATAAAAATATATATGAATATATTTCTATATTAAATGTATTAATGAATAATCATGTATAAAAACCATTAAAAATGAATACAACATTAATATGTTTTTAATTATTAGATTTTATGAATTTTATGAATTTATATTTAATATATTTTATTTATTACTATTTATAAATAATATATATATATATATATATTAAAATTATTGAATTTATTAATAATTTTTTCGTTAATAATTTTTTATATAATTTTGAAATTTAACAATTTTTAATTTTTATTTAATTATTATAATTTATTCATTTTTAATTTGATTAATTATTAAAATTTACTCATTTTATATATCAATATTTAATATATATTATTTATTAATATTTATAATCTATATAAATGTATATTAAATTTATTCATTTTTATCAATAATTATTGAATTAGTAATTTTTTTTAATATTTTTATTAATTTACTCATTTTTATTTTTTATTTTTTAATTATTTCATTTAATTCATTTTACATATCCATATATTTAATATATACTATTTATTAGTATTTATAATATATATATATATATATATATTAAATTTATTCATTTTTAGCAATTATTATTTAATTAATAAAATTTTAATACTTTTTTTAATTTACTCATATTTAATTTTTATTTGTTTAATTATTTCATTTTATTTGATACCTTTATCAGCATTAAAAAAGAACTGATAATGGATACCCCTTATAATCACTAAAAATAAAGCGCTGATAACAGGTACACTTTATTAGTGCTAAAAAAAGCCCATATAAAGGTCACCCTTTATGAGCCCTAAGAAAATAGCTGATAAAGGGTAGCCTTTATCAGGGATAAAAAAGAACTGAGAAAGGCCAACACTGTTAAATTCCTATTTTATGTTAGTGTGTTCCTAGAAACCCACTATAGGGTCTTACATACTATACAAATCATTAAGCATCTCAAAATCTACCGAGGGGACGTGTTTACCCTAGGTTTGACCATCTGTATATGTGTACACCTAGGTGCTATGTTTACTCTAGGTTTAACTAGAATCTAGCTTCCACCCTAGGGTTGTGTTCACCCTGGGTTTAACCATCACAATCGAGTCTAAAACCCTAACAGAAAAGAACAATATGAATAAAGGATCATTTAATATTTCCATTCTAAAAAATGTTCTATTTCCCATTACCAAAAACCATTCCAAAACCATTTCAATATTACGTCCAACTCTAATATCTAACTCATTTCCAAAACACCATTTATGAATAATGTTTCAAAATAGATTTTCCTAACACCAATTCTAAAAAGAAACCAAACACATGCCATCAACCTATTTTAAATTCTCATTCCTAAACCAAACCAATTTACAAATACCAAAATACTGTTTCAAGTACCATTTTTGATTTCCATTTCAAATAAAATTTTCACGAAAAACACCATTGAACTTTCCAAATTCCAATGTCAAGGTCAATACTAAGGTGCTCTACTAGGAACCACCTTACTAACTTCCCATGAGCCTATAGAATTCGTGGAAGTGTGATTGAGGTCTTTCAACATTATAGTCTAGTTACTATTTATAGTGTACAATGGGATGGGATATTACAGATTGGTATTTGAGTATGAAATAAAAATAACATTAAAATAAAAAAATCTCAAAAATTTTCCTTATATCAGAGTATAAAGAATGAAAATAAATTGATATATTCAATACAAAAATAAAGAGCTAATATATCGAATCAAAACATACCACCAACTAGACTAGTCACATGTACATACTAGAGATGTAAGAAATAAAGAAACTAGATCTATGAATACTCTAATCCATATCATACCCTATGCTCCCAATATTTTCAAATATAACTAGCTAAATGACTAACATCTAGGCCATGAAAATCATCCCAACGTTCACTTGTAACCAACTAAATTCTTTCTACAACTCAGTAGGCCACCACTAATGACATCCCTAAAAGATAAATTTTCTATAATAGTTCACGAAGAAGTGATCAAGATAATATTTAAAGATACAACCATTTAAAATATATAAATCTTTAATACTAATAACATACTAAACCCATGGGACATGCACACCCCAATAATGGAATATACCCTCCATGGATAGCGATAAGGAGTCTCTGAGCAAGACACAATGACTATACCAACCCATATCCCACCGAGGGTAATATACCCATCCATGACCAAACAAAATCACCCAAGGGTAATACCCACCCCTGAGGCCCTAGCGTCCACTTGGATTCCATCTTCACCTTGGGTTTAACCATCAATATTATCATCAACTCAGGGGCATGTTCACTATGAGTTTAACTATTAGTATCAATGCCCACTTGGTGGCCGTGTTCAATCCAGGTTTAACCATTATCCTGATTCAACTTAGGGCTTGTATTCACCTAGAGTTTAACAATAAAAAATGAGTCCCAAACAATAACATAAAAGAAAAAAATAATGGATCATTTAATATTTATATTTTGAAAACCATTCCAAGTTTCAATACACAAAACAATTATGAAACTATTTTCAATTACTAGGATAACTCCTATTTCCAATCAGTTTCAAAAAACCATTTTCGAATAATATTTCAAGATAAATGTTTTAAAAAACAATTCCTAAGTGAAACCAAAAGCATTCTATCAACCCATATAATATCCCTATTTCAAATCCAAACCAATTTACCAAACCTAAAATACTGTTTCAAGTACCATTTATGATTTCCATTTCAAATACCATTTTTAAGAAAAGAAATTCTTAATAAGAAAATTTCCAATGTCATGGTAAATTCCAAGGTCTTCCACTAAGAACCACATTCCCATGAGGCTCAAATAATGAAATGTGTATTAACTAATGTAATTTTCAATTTAAAAATTTTAATTAATTTTCATGTATGAAAGTTAAGAAATTAGAGAGATCACCATCAATTTCACTTATAAGAATAATAAGTATTATGATAAATATTTAGGGACCCCTAAATCCTGTCTAATTTTTTTCCAATTAGTCACAGGGGTCTAATGCTTTTCCATGGCCCACCAAGGTTCATCCAAGAACAATTGAAATTTATATAACCACTTGGGATCCTATCTCAAAATAATACACCCAAAATTAATTAACTATGATAAATTATAATTAATTATGAAATTATTTCCAAATAGGAATAAATTCTAAATTCCCACTAGACACTCAATGCTCACCTGAATGATGAACAACCATGCACAAAAAGTATGTTTCATGTCCCCAAAACCAATTCGGGTAAAGCCCTAACACAGGTTCTAATAACTAGTACCAATTAAATTTAATTTAATTTAAAAACCTATATAATTTTGACAAAATGAAATACCATTAATTAAAAAACTAATTAGGGTAGGAGGATGTTGTCTTGGGGTTCCCCACTATCTTAGACAAGAGATATCCTCATCCATTTCGATAGATTCTACCTTTCTCGGTTAGAATTAAAAATTAAAACCTTAATGAAATCATCTTAAATCAATACTAAATTGAAACCCAAAATAATAGAGGGATATTATTGGAAGACAAATACCTTAGAAATCCCAAAAATATATCTAGATCCATCCAAATAGAGGATAAAGGAGGGAGAGTGATGTCTGGATGAAGGCTCCCAATGATACCCATTCATTTGAAGAAATAGGGGGGGGGGGTTCAACATCGCATTAGAAATTAAAAAATCTCATATGGACACTTCCACAACATGATGCCTACCGTCACACTATGATTTTTTTCAGAAAAGTCCCTAGGACACTCTACCATACCTTTTTAAAAACCTGAATTTATCTAGGCACATCCCATAAACCATATTCATGATTTGAGTAACCTATTCACACTGTTAATGGATTATAGCTATATTTTTCAGCATATTGGGTCCCCGATAACTCCTACAATACTCAACCACAAATAAAAGGGGTCCATAGAAATTCTAAACATGTCTGGAATCACTCTTTTTGGTTTTCCAAACAGTCAAAAACCCATTCTGAGTCTCGGTTCTCAAAATAAAATTTTTAATAAAATGATAATTAAAATTCCATCTGAAATTCTCATACTAGAACAATCATGGGTCTATAAAACACTTTGTTTCCCATATACACCCTCTCACTCGGGTCAACATATCATAAATGAACCTACTAGGGTACCTTAGGTCATGCCATATCCAGGGAACCCTTCATGGGTCTTATTTTCTCAAACACATCTCCTAAATCAATACTAATATTATCAAGGACTAACTATAATACTAGGAAATTCCCTCAGGGGATATTTCCTCACACGGTTGGTCTAAAAACCCATCATATCCACCAACCTCCATCAGGTCCACCCAACTAAGTAATCAAGTCTTATTGGGAGAGGAACTCTAATTCCATGTTCATATCACTAACCTAAAGGCTCTAGAAAATCTCAAGGCTCTCACAAGCCCTAAATGGGACAATTATCTCAACCTGACACTCTCTTCTAGTAGGAGGCACAAAAGGGAACTTTTACTAAGGGCCGCACACCCCAATCCTTTCACTATATTTAATTCATTTCATTTACACCTATTAGGGTCTTTGTGTCTCAAGTCTTACAAATAAAATAAATTCATAAACCATCAATGATTGATGAAATAAATACAATGCCCAAGGGTCCATCACATCCCTTGGAATTTTGTTCAATTCATAAGCATTTAATTTTAAATAAAAAAATTTATTTACCAAAGGTTTTTCCCCTTAGTTGAGAGACTAAAAATCATATTCCATAAAAATAAATCATAATAACATAGGGTAGATGAATAAGGACCGCCTACCTCAATTAGAGTTATGACCCATTTTACAAACTACTCGACAAGTATCACTTGAGCTTATCCAAGCACATCTAACCACACTAAGCCTTATGATCCCCTAACTCAATCCAAGTAATCCAAAACAATTCATTATAAAAATTTATAATTAATTCAACAATTAAATTTAAATAGGCATAAATTCCTAAAAATCACCATCCAACCTCATCATACTGAAATCGAGACCAAGAAATAACTAACACCTTGTGGTGTACCTGAAAAATCATACTAGAAAAAATACCTAACATAGAACATCCATACATTAGACAAAATAATTTAATTTAATCCAAAAATATTGGAAAATAACTAGAGAAACTTACCTCATTGAAACAACACATAATAACTTTTAGACATCCTCATGGGATTCCCTCTCACTAGTCTTAATGAAGTACTCAAAACAAAATGGTTTATTCAACTATGATTTAGTGGAATATTTTCCAAAACCCTGAATAGGGGAAACTAATTTCATTAGCTATAGGAGAAAAAAATAACAGAGAGAAGAGGAGGAATAATCTTAACATTGATTCCAAAAAATATCACTTGGAATTTCCTCAAATGAGGGGATAAGGGAGAGGGGGATATATTCCTGATCTCTCCCAATATATACTCACCATATGCTTAAAAAGGGGGTTGATACACCCTATTTAATTTAATAAAAACAACCTATAATGGTTTCATGACATGAATAGAGAGTTCACACTATAAACACCCCATGTAGTGGGGCCTCCACCCCTCTATCCCTAAAATTCATGGATTGACCACTTTGGTAACACTTTGTAAGTGATTCTACTGCACAATTGGAGTAGACTAACAACCTAACATTTCTTCGATGCTCTCCCAAAACCCCCAGGTCACCACCTGAGCCTTTAACCCTATCAAAAAACACATATTATGGTTTTCCAATCTCTCACAAACCCATTCAGAGTCCTATTTCTGAAAAGAAACCATCAACCAACTAAAAAATCTAGTTCCTCTAAACTTTTGTATTCTTTTCAAACAAAGGGTATTATAATATGATTTATTCATAAAAAAACAAAAAAAATGAAATATGAAGAAAACATCATGATACCAATAGGGGAGACAAAAATGTGAAAGAGTCATAATTATAATCTTACATAGCTAATTTTGAGGAATTAAGAATGATAGACGATGAAATGGCTAAAGAATTATTTTTTTAAGTAAGAAAAATTTAAATCTCAATTCAAAGCTATAGAGATATTCTTGAAGATTCAACGATAGTGAAGAAATTAATGATAATACACAGAGATAAATTTGATTTAGAGATTTATTACCTATAGGATCTAGACTTGGATTAATCTAACATTGAAAAAATTAATAATGTATTGATTGCATCTAAGATAAGAAGAGCATAAAACTTACGTATAAAAGAAAAAATTAAGAAAGAGACAACCTTTTGAGCTTCAAAAGGCATGAAACAAGATGATCCCAATAAGTAACATGAGTAAGAAATCAATGTTGATGATGATTCCATAGAGTTAATAAAACTTATATATCTATTATCAAAGTGACTAAAAGGCGTAAAAGGTAAATATAAGGCTCAAATTCAATTCATGTGTTTAAATAATGGAAATAATAGAAATATTTTAGAAAATTTCCTTAAAAAGAACAAGATTAAGAATATGATAAACATTCATGAAGGTTTTCATGAAGAATTTTTTTTCAAGAAACCTAATTTTGATAAAGTTAATCAAAGGAAAAGGAAAGGCCAATAAAATGAAAAGAATAATTTTTTTCCAAGAAATGAGGATATATCTTGTAATTAAAAATGTGTAAGAAATAAAGTGGACTCTGAGGATAAAGGGCCAATGAGCATGATGGATAAATAAAATTATACCTAATATCCGTCAAGTGAATAAGTATAAGGTATTTTTAAGAGGAAAAAATAAGTGGTGATTGAACACCTAAAGAGTTACAATTACGGATGGATATCTTGGTAAGTTTGAAGGAACATAGAAACCATGAGAGATAAAAGAAATCAATAAAATATAATAAGTATTATTTTAGGAAATATATTTATGAATCAAAATATGAAGTATTAAATAGATGTAAGTGTAATAAAAATGAAATATGGGGTATATTTTCATGATACTTAAATATAGGGATATGATGCTTGAGATTACCCCAAAAAAACTCATATAAAATAATGATGAAAAATATCTTGAGGGAATGTTGGTTAATACTAATAATTCATCAATAAGTACTCACCATGTGTTTCAAAATTATGTTAATAAAATCAATGAAATATCAAAAACAACAGATAAGTTTTCTAATACGACTAAGTAACTTAGAGAATTTCATATGTTTCCTGGAACTATTTTTTTGATAAACAAGCATGTAATACAATTGGTAGAAACAACAAAAAATGAGAGAATAAGATTGCCACATTACTTAAGATAGAAAAAAAAAATGTTTCTAAAATCAATTTTAGTTTTAAGAAATTTTAAAAATAACATGGTGTGGGAGAATAATAATATTGAGTCTAAGAATAAGATAAAAGTAAATGTGAATGTGAAATCTTACAAAAATGAGAAAATTGGAAATACATTAACAATTTCAAATCTTAGATAATCTCAACAAGCAGACTTTGAAAAATACATCAATTACCCAAGGATATTTTTCTTTGAAGAAAAAATGTGGTGATACATAGTCTATAGACACAAAAATTACATATTATGGTATAATTTATCACTCCATAAATCTAAGAGAGTCTTTTGATTTAGAGGAATTCATACAAATGTTTCTAAAGGTCATCTAAGACAACATTTAAAAGAGAATTTAGAATTTCATAGTACTTATTATTTTATTGATGAAACTTATTAGTGGTGTTGTCAACCTATAAAAAATGTCAAGTGTCTCACAACTCTACTGGATCAGGTAATGAAATATAAAAACTCAAAATCTATCAAGATGCGTAATAATAAAGAGCAAGAAATAGTGGTTGAGGTTCCATATAAAGATATAAAAAGAGAAAATCATTGGACACTGAAAAAAAATTGCTTATCAGACATGAATTTTAACAATAATATCTTGAAATATTTTAAAATTTATGATGGGGTAACTTTTAGTTTTAGAAATTAGGAATCACTTAATGTAAAAGTATTTTGATTCCCAAAAACTAGTAGAAAAAAATCCAATAACGTTGTCTTTATTAATGAGATAAAACATAAAATCTTGAGTGTTTCATAGCTTCCTGATAATAGAAACATGGTGATATCTATCAATGATAGATGTGTCATAAGGATGTTGGAGGATAAAAATATCATTATGAAGGGAAATGAACAAGTGAAGATCAATTTCAAATTTTTATTGATAAAGTCACATGATACACGGTTATGGGTAAGGAAAAGTAGTTATGGTATACTAGACTTTTACATTTGGGAAAAATGTACATGGATAAGATTATCAGAAATAATTCTATAAAGAATATACTAAATACACATCATAAAATTTTAAACACTTGTGACACATTTCATAAAGCTAAAATGGTGATTAGTATCGATAATCCCATAAATATCCAGATAAAGAAACCTCTTGAGTTTGTGCACTCATATGTGTGTGGAAAAATGATATTGAATTCAACTAATGAAGACAAGTATTTCATGATTTTTTTTATGATTCCACATGAATTAATTATATTTATTTTATATCGATTAAGTAAATTGATCTTAAGAGATTTAAACATTTTCATAGGAGTGTCGAGAATCTTGTAGGATATTCTATCAAAATATTATGATTTGAAAAAATTATTATAATACAAGAATGCATATTTTTAAGGAATATCTTGAGAATAATGAAATAAGGAATGAATATAGTTCTGTATATACACCCCAAAAAATGGAGTAGCTAAGAAAAATAACTTGAGTTTTGTTGAAATGGGATGAACCATGCTAACAGATCATGGAAAATCAAAATAATTTTGAAGACAATCCATAACCATGACTTTATACATTATTAATCAGTTTCCACTATGATCAGATTCATTAAAAAAGACTCATGATTTATGGTTTGACTTGAATCCATGCTTGAGAAAGTTTGAATGTTTTCATAATCCCTTTTTTCTTATCACGAATAATGGAAAAAAATTGGGAAAATTGAATGAGAGATCTATTGAAGTTATATTTCATAGATATACACCCATTTGAAGGATTTACCATTGTTATAATAACAATCTATGGAAAATCATTGAAAAATTTGATATAATTATGTTGGAAAATAAAAATACTTCCAAAACATCACAACCTATTAGTGGTGATGTATATAAAGATCTTGGAGAATACATTGGACAACACGAGATTATTTTAGATTAATATATTTTTTACAATAATGTCAATTTTTTTTTGAATTATCTGACATTAAAAAACCCCTAGGGCATGGAGATCCTAGCTTTACAAGACTTAAGAAGAATATAGAAGATGAGAAAATCCTTGGAGATAACAATAAATATGTAAAAAATAAAGTTATTTTAGGAATTATAATCATATTAGCTTTGTAAAACCATGTGAGTTTAAAATAAGAAAATTTTATTCAATAGTGTAGACAACACACAATGCCAAAAATAAATAACCCATGAAAGAAATATTTTTAAAATTTATCTCTTCGATAGAATACAGAACACGCAACCCCAAGACTAAATGAACTGTAATATTTTATACCATTATAACCTAGTTGTTAAATCGGTGGGTATGGATAGTACTAACTAAATTATGAAAATTATTTTTATCTTTTGATTAAAAATAATATAATAATTATTTAAAATAAAAGGAAATTTTTTTCTGAAAAACTATATTTTTCTGAAAAACTATTTAGTCTCTCTTTGTAAACATAATTTAAAATTATTTTTCACCAACTTTAGAAAATTAATTTTAAAAATAAACCTAATTTTTTAATTAATAAATAATGTTCCTTATCATAAAATATCCATGTTGAGTAAAGAATATATATATATATATATATCAAATAATTCCTCATATATCAAATAATAAATTTAATTAATAAATAATGCGCCTTATCATCAAATATCCATGTTGATTAAAGAATATATATATATATATCAACATTTATCTAGATATACAAACCACGTTCAATATAGAACACTGTATTTGATAGTGATATACAATTTATGTAACAATCATATCCATGATAAATGATATGGACAATTATCTGAAATATAATATGAAATTATCACATGGAAGTGAATAGTTATAGGGGTAGTTAGTGACCATAATAATGAATTATGGATATGAATGTCAATAATTTCCTGGGTAAAAATTATCATAAACCATCCATAATAAGAATATGGATTGTATTATTATAGACCCATTAAATTAATAATAAAGGGGTTATATCATTTATGAATTGAAGTAATGTAAAAAATATTTAAAAACATTATTGAGGAAAATATCCTTTTCATTTTGAAAATCACTTTTTAAAACATAAAATATTTTGAAAAATAATTTATTCAAAAACCAACTTTAAAAACTAAGAATTTATACAGTATTGGTAAAATCATTTTTTCTAAAATTACATTATAAACTATAAAATTAATCTTTAAAGAAATTATGTCCATGTCTGTGGGTAATTATTTACATGCCATACATGTTAGAAAGAACATTGTTTTTTCACAATAAAAAGCATTAAAAAGTTCTTTGATTGAAAAATGAAAAGAATATTCCATTAAAAATATTATATAAAATGAAAAAATAAGTAAAAATATATTTAATATATCATTTTTAGAAGGTTAAAAACATTTTTGAAAATATTTTTATAAAACTTCCTTTTGGAATAAAATAGATTTTTGATTGAAGAGAGAATTAATGTTAGATTTACTTTAAAAAATTTATAAAACATTTTAATTAACAACAAATGGAAAATGATACTGTTACTTGAAAATATAATGAATAAATATAGGAGAATAAAATGAAATGGGTTTTTTAGGAAATTTTCAAAGAAATTCATTCAACTGAAATTAAAAAATAGACAATCTCGATTAGAATGAGACTGTGAAATAAACCCTTATAATGATCATAATGTTGAAGTGAGAATTAATCATTGAGTTAATTATTTTTATCAACTATAAGTACAAAAAAAGTTTAAATACAAAATATTAAAATGGAAATCATTATACACATAATCTAAGAATATCTAAGATAATAAGGAAGTAATAAAACCCAATGAAAACAAATTGAGTTATGAAATTATTTTCCGTCTGGTAACTATTAAGTCAAATACCCTTAGATAAAATAACTCAAATTGAAATGTAAAATTACATGAAGAAATAAGAATTCTTGAAATTACTTTTCAAAGGGGAATTATATACACCATATGAAAGAAACTAGGTGCATTATATTACAATATTCCCCAATGAAATGAAATTGAGACAAAATATCTTACCTCACATTTCCTTTAGATTGAATACTGTATAAATTCATTTATAGTCGTCTTAAAAATCTTATTAACTTAAAAAAGTACCATATTAATATTTATAATATCATATATGATCCTTTTATAAAATCTTGTTAACCATTCAATAATTTTTTTTCATTATTCTCATTATTTTGGTGTCAATTGCCTTGTTTTCTCATGCGTGTTTAATCATGAAAGACCTAGTTATTTTTCATATTATATAGTTATGTAATGTACATAATAATATTAATGAAATAATTATCATTTTATTCATCAATTAAACTTTTAAAACCAATCATGAAATATGATTATGTGAAATGAAGCACATTATGATCATAGAGATGGTAGGTTGTACATTCAAATGAGTAACGTTTCCATTATTCAATGATCATTATAGAAAAGAGAAAAGTAATATTTTAACACTAAATAATGTTTATAATTTCATTAATACCATATTATATACTTATATATATCATCAATGTGGTGTGGTTATGAAAATAGAGTCACATCGCTTCGTAAAGGCGATAGTCCACACGCACCTGAATGATGTTATCATCTTCAAGTGAGTGAAAATAAAAACATAAAATGATATGAATTATATTTAAAACATGATAAATATTTCACAAATATCATAATTATGTCAGGTATATCACATATAATATTTAACTTTATCTTTATCACATTTAATATAAATCATTAGTTAAATAAGAATCACATCACTTCGCGAGGAGGTAGTTCACCGTACACACAAGAGACATTATCGTATCTCCTAAAAAATTGAAGTGGTGAAAAAAAAACCTAGAATACCATCTAATTAGATAACCAAGATGATTATCCAATCACTCAAAGTGCATTTTTGATCTCCATGGGATGGCAATAAACACCTGGGCATCAACAGATAACTATTGAGAACAATTTCTCCCTCAAAATTTTTACAATAATAGAGTACAATACAGAAAATCCTCACATATATATATATATATCAATCAATAAATAAATATCACAACCCAAAGAGACACTAAGAAACTAAAATCCTAAAATAACAACCAAAACCCACCTCCTTGTGGTCTATGACCACCCACCATGTCCTAATTTACCCACCCTTGGTCACCCAAACATGAAACCATAGGGGAAGGAGAGAGAACAAACACATGATACAAGATAATAAAGGAATGAAAAGACCAAAAGATACAAGCAGGGTGTTTGCTAAAGATCCTAGTTGGATTAAACCAAATATTTTATGCAATTAAATCATATGGAAACTCAAATATTATAAAATAAGAGTATAAATAATAGAGTATGGGGAATAGTTTAAAAATAAAGTCTTAAACATTTAAAAATCATTTATTAAACTAAAACTATAAGGCATGCCATTTCACTATTTAAAAACTAAAAATTTTCTTGAAAATGTTTGAAAACCATTTTACAAGATAATGTCATATAATCAATAAAATATGAGAATATTCTCTCGAAATGGGAAGATGAAAAAGAGTCAATACAATAGATTCATGGTCTATAATAGAAACAAATGAAGCAATGAAGGAAACTCTAGTGAAAAATAGTGATATTTAATGTAGTTATGTATCGAGATCATGTATATAGATTCCATGGATACAACCTAGATATGATAGTGAGTCAACCTCAAAATAGATAATCAAATTATAGCATGACCAATTATCAGGGTTACATATAGTCTTATGGGTCTAATGAAAACCCATTCCATGAACACCCACTTTTGTAGACACAAGTCCACTACATGATCCTTTCATATTGTACATGGATATACTAGAAGGGTGTGAGTAAGCTAGTGAATCATATACCTAGGATATATAATCTAACTATATAGGTTCCCATGACTAGTCAAAATAAGCGGAGAGATAAACAAGTTATGAGGACCATGGGATCCTAATTGTCAACATCTCGCTCTCACTCCCCAAACTCTCTCAATGTAAATAAACCATTTTTCTACCACCAAACAATGGTATGTATGAGAATAAAACATGTTCCAATTAACGTATTATCATATTGGATAATAATCATAAAGTGATAATTGGGCCACTAAGGATCATCAATTTCAATTCAAAACCTTTTATAAAATTCAAAATTTAAAAGGTTAAAAATACTTTCATCATTTCACAATTCCATATAAAAAAGCAGTTTGTCCTTAAAAAACCATTTTTTCAAATAAACCACAAATTATTCAATGGAAGAATTATAATTTTCAAAAGATTCAAATACATTTCAAAACATGGGTTTACACCCTCATTCCATGAAAATAAATTATTTATTTAAAATAACCTAAGAATACCAATTAAAAAAAAGGTAAAATCATTCAAAGAGGGTTCTTTTTCATTTAATAAATTCAATAATTTTAAACTATTTAGAAAACATCAAATTGTTCAATTAATTTAATTAAAATAAAGAAAGTTCATTTAATAAATCAAAAACCCTAGCCAAATACCTCAATTTCACCAACAAAACTGTTAAATGTTCTTTGAAAATTAATAAAACCAAACATGGAATTATACAATTAATAAAAGGCGAGGAAGATCATTATTATAGCCATTAAATTCATTACATTTTCAATTCAATGGATAATTGGTCAAATAATATTTTATAAGAAATTAAATGAAAAAAATTCATAGAAAATGTGTTATTAATTAAGAAACATATATCTATAAATTATCAAGAAAAAATGAACAAAATAATGAAGGAAAAGAATATAAAAAATTATATGGGATATTATGAATCCAAATACAATTAATTTTAGATGTGTCACCTTCAATTCATATAAAAAAATATAAGAAGATAAATCAAAAAAGAAGAGAGGCAAGATCCTAGATCTTCAATTTCACATCAATCAATAAAGTTCCAAAAAAATGAAATCATATCAAAACCTTTAGTAATAAATAATCAAGATGAGAATAGAGATAAATTATTAAGAATAAAAGACCACACTGAAAGAGAACTGCACTCTCATAAGGGAGATAATCCAATATATCATAATTGAGCTCTAGCCATAAAGTAAAAAAATAAGAGGACACCAAGAAATAATAATCAAGATCTCAAGGAAAGGAAACCACTATTACATCACTAATTGAGAAATTATCCAAAAAAAGTTCGACAAGATGCCATAAAAAAGATCCCAAAACAAAAGGTTTCCCAAAACAGACAAGCCACAAGAAGGAAAAGTCGAACAATTTCAACTATTACTTTAGAAACAAGAAGATGGAAACAAGAAGTTCCTTCACTACATGAAAATCATAACTTCATGGCCTATGGATGGATCCCTATCATCATGAATAATCTACGATCCCCTAGTCAGGAGATGATATTTCCACCCAAAGTTTCTATTTTGAGTGGTATAACTTATAGAACCTTTGAAGACGAACTCGATTACAACACTATCCACCATCCTTTAGAGAATTTTAACACCACCTCTTAGAATTACCAAGTTCTCCACACTAAAAACACATGATAATCATCCTCTATTCTCAATAATGATGTCCTTTATCAATAAAAAAGATCCATTATTCACTCTGTGTTGCTTTACTAGTTATACTTTTATCAAGAAAGCCTTATTGATAAACCCTGAATAAGATATCAATCCTTTAGTAGTCATCAGTGTTAAGAGGTATGGGTGAATACCTCTTCTAAAACAGATATCCTTATTAATATAATCATGAAAAATACATGGTATGAAACATAACAATCATGTGAATTTTAGGGCATACTCTATAACTAACATCCCATCTTGATCAAAACCAAAGAACTCAAAAACATTCTCGTTTTTCACTTCCTAAGGATATTGTGATTGAATGAAGATTGACTTGAATAATTCCTATTACATTAATACATTCACACAAGGGGGAAACATTTTCCACTACTTCTGACTTGGTCCCTCAAATAAAGAGCTGATAGACTTAACCTTCAGAGTATCAGGAGTCTCTAGATAATCAGAAATATAATAAACTTCTTCAAGACACTTTACTACCTCAAGAGAACCTTATTCTCATTTATAATAAGGTTTTTGATAACCTAATAATTCAAGGATATTGATCAATGGCCAGAAAGTATCTAGCTTCACAACTCGATATAGAGTTTGGGTAAAGTCATTGATAAGGGATTTTACTTCAGGAAAATGAGAAGAACTACACAATGGAGTAGACTATTAGACCAACATTATATCTTTCTTTAAGAAATTTCTATGAGACATTTTGGAACATAAAAAATCATTGGAATATCATCTTAAGCATCAAATAACACCCAATCATAGAACACATTTTTTAATACAAAGTCACAACCCATTTTAACCAAAACATTATTGATTTCAAAATGCACAAGACTTCACTATTTATAAAACATTACTATTTACTCTCAAAATGATAAATTTTTTTATAAATCAATCAAAATGTAAAAATGTAAAGACCCATAAATTTCAAGGAATATTTTTTCTTAATTTCTTGGGATTTTACGAGTATGCAGTTTCTGACAGTGCCTGATTTCGAGGCCCGGTGTGCCCGGAATCAATTTCTGAAGTTTATCTCGGGTATGTTCAGTGAACGAATGAGTGGGGTTTTCTAACATTTGAACCGGTGCACGGAATAGAAATCCGAGGGCACCGATGAACCCGCAATTCCAGTAATTTCTTAAGAAGACCTTTTTTGGAGTTGCGTTTTCTCGGGAGCTGTTGTTAAAAAAAAAGTGGATTTATTGAAGAGTGAAATAAAATATGTGTTACTATTTTATTTCTACTCTAAGTAATTATATCCCATGTGTGGGAGTTAGGCTGGGACCCACTTGACTCCTCTTGATAGGATTTTAGTGAAGTGGGGCCCACATGATCCCCACCCCTTCAAATTCCCTAACCCCTCTAAACCTCCCATGTATTAAATGTTGTGGCTACCCCTCTTCCTCATGAATGCATTCCAACTTATCTCACCATTAATTTTGTCAATTCAAGACTAATTAATTATGTAAGTTAAGGTTTTTTGAATTTTTAAAAAGGTTGGCATAAGTAAATAAAATAAGGAAAAATCCTTATTTTATTGTGGTTGTTTCGTTGTGTGGAGGTTTTGGGGGAAAGTGAGTTCCAACATTTGAAGAACTTCATCTTCACGGCGAAGAACATCTCTACCTCGACGAAGAATGTCGTCACGCCATTTCATCTTCTTCCCACGTCGAACAAAGGGAGACGCCGCTTCTTCAACAGATGTTCACCGTCAACGTACATGGAGCCTCACCCACGACACCGTATTCCGCGATGCGAGCTTCCTCGAACTTCTTTGAGGTAGGGGTTGTTTCATCGTTCAAGGATTATTATTTTGACGTTCTTTGTTATTTCTTGGATGCTTGTTATCAATATAACGTGAGGAGGTCGGACCGCACAAACACGGCCGAACCTCCTCCCCCTTTGTTGTTGGACTTCATTGTGGTTTGGAACAGAGGCGACGTGGTGCCGTTGCACCACGTGGGAACGAGAGAATTGTGGCCGGAGCAAGCCGCGGAGATGGAACGCGGTGCCGTCGCACCGTACCGGTGAAGCCACGACCAAGAGCAGGCCGCGGCGGAGGGGCGCGGCGCCGTCGTGCCGCGCCGGTCAGACAAGGGCCGCAGCCTAAGGTCGCAGCGGTGTAGAGGAGGGCGGACGGACTCAGCAGGCCACTGGTGCTTTAGAAGGCGGGACCCGCGGGGGTCCCGCGGTGGCACACCGGCCGGCCAGTACGGCCGACCGTATTTCGGAAGACCGGGGGTCGTAACCCCCGGCAGTTGGCAAGGTCGGACCCCTGTGGGGTCTGCCGTTTCTTAATCAAGGGGGGAAGCGGCCCCCCCGCATCCCGGTTTGCCGAAGGCCGAGCCACCGGCCACGCGGGCCGGGCCACCCACACCGGGCCGGACCACCCACGCCGGGCCAAGCTGCCCGCGCAGGGCCGAACCCCCGCGCCGGGCCGGGCCACACCGGCAGGGCCGGGCCACGCCGGCCGGGCCCGGCCGAGCCACGCTCTAACGGGCTAGACTCGGACCCGGGTTGGGTCGACCTGGTTCGGCCCGACCCAGGGGTATCGGGCCAGGTCGGACGAGGCCCGAACCCCCTGATTTCCGGACAGATCCGTTCAAACGCCCATAACTTGGGCTACGGACCTCCGATCGAAGCAACGTCAGTTGCGTAGTGATCCTTGGATCGATAAGGTCATTTTGGTATATTACACTTAGAGTTTCAGAGAACTTTGGGTATGGACAGGTTGGTTTGAACACGAAACCAACCAGGCCCTCAGAGCAGAAACACATATAACTTGAGCTTCAGATGTCCGATTGACTTGTCGTCGACTTTTTTGGATTCTTATTAGTGAGAAGGTTCTTTTGGATTAATCATCTTGAGGTTCGGATGTAGCTAGAGTATGGTCGGGTTGGTTTTAGCTTTAAAACCAACTGGGCCCCTGGGATGAAAAAGCCAATAACTCTCAGACCGGGCGTCCGATTGACGCGCCGTCTGTCGCGTTGAGTTCCAATTGACGAGATGGAACTTTGGGATACATCAACTCCTGAATTCATGTCAGTTGATGTATCGAACCCCCTTGGCTCGTGGAGCGAACACTCCCAGAATCGAGCATGTTGTGTTTAGGAACCCTAGAGCTGGCTGCGACTACGATGATGAGGACGACTGTATTGGGATCCTCCGTGGGTTCAACAGCGATGACGACCATACTGGAATCCTCCGTGGGTTCGACGGCGATGACTACTGTTCTTGTATCCTATGTGGGTCCGACAGTACTTGACTACTATTCTTGTATCCTATGTGGGTCTGACAGTACTTGACTACTATTCTTGTATCCTTTGTGGGTCCGATAGTATTTGACTCTGTACTTGTATCCTATGTGGGTCCGGCAGAGTAGCTGGTCTTGTATCCTTTGTGGGTCCGATAGCTTAGCTGGTCTTGTATCCTATGTGGGTCCGACAGCTTAGATGAATCAGTGGCAACATCTGATCATCTCTATCGTCTTACGAAGTGTATACCTATGTGAGTTGAGTCTTAACTTACAATCATTATCATCGATATGATTGTTGTACTTTCCTGTGTGGATTGGGATGTGATTTCCTATGTGGATTGGGTTGTGAATTCCTATGTGGAATGAGTTATGTATTCCTGTGTGGATTGGGTTGTATTTGTGATCGTGTGCTGGAGCCGAGCTGGAATAGATAACTTAGGTATATGTATGGGAATATACCTAAGTAGAGTTGGTTGCTACTTCGTGATTGTATATTTCCTTTGTGGATTATCCTTCGTGGGTTCCGGGAGACCTTCGTGGGTCTCGGGGTCCCTACTGAGTAGCGTATACTCACCCCTGCAAGGGCTATGCCTGCACTACGTTGTGTTGGATGCAGACGACGGACAACGCTGATCGAGGTGGGAGCTCGTGGAGCTTGATGGTACCTGGAGGTGGATCACTGGATGAGACATACACGGAGTAGAAATCCAGTGCCGAGGAGTAGAGGAGACTATCTATACCCACCTTTCAGGTGGGATTTCCAGAGGATGGGTCAGACTCACTACTTTACTTTTTAGTTGCTGTGCTTTCTTTTCAATTGTACTTATTTTATGTTGGGTTTGTATTCTGGCCCATTTACTTTCCAGAACTTTTTTTGTACACAGTTTACTTAGTGTTTACTTCATCTTGAGTACTCTATGGTGTTTGTTTACTTTATAAAGGCAATACCTTCCCTTTTTTCAGGATTTATGCCTTTGGTGGCCTAAGGAAGGTGAGATTGGGGTAGTCACGACATAGGTCCCGAGGACGGGTCATGAGAAATTGGTATCAGAGGAGTTCGGTTCTACCATAGAACTCAGGACTCTGATCTTTCTTCTATGTAAAACAATAGTATTAAGGGTATTGAGTGTGGTTATTAGTCCAGGGAGTCCAGTGTTGGTGCGGTGGCCGACATATCGATATACCAGGACCCTGACTTCTGATTTCCGACTCAGTGCATGAAAACATTGATTGTATGTGTGTTTCAAAAGTTTTCTTTGTGATTAGTTGTATCAGCTCACCAGGTATACTGTATTGACCGTGGCACACCTATTTCTTTTCAATATGGCCCCATGACGACAACCAGCTAGGGTTCCGAGCTTTGTGCGAGACGGCATCCCATCGAGTGACGAGGCCTCAGTGCAGGGCCCCATCACAGCGGAGGCACCGACGGTAACTCTACCCGTCAAGCCACCGATGCCACCAGCCCTAGAAGCTGAGAGTGAACTGCACGATTTTCAGCGTCAAAGACCGCCCAAGTTACGCAGATAGATGGACCCTCAGACAGCCGAGGATTGGTTGGAGCGAGTCATTCTTTCATTGCCGCTGCCCTTTTTCGGAGCTTGGAGATTCTGATGGAGCCGTTGGCTCGATCCTTACGGCTAGAGACTCTTACGGGAGTAGACTTGACGAATACGCACTGGTGCCGACAGTGTGAGCTTACTCTAGGAGGTGAGAGCTTCGGCTATGATCTTCTTGTAGCGGCGTCGATGCCTTACGACGTCATCTTGGGCATGGATTGGTTATCTACAGTTCATGCTCAGATCGACTGTATTAGGCGCAAGGTGCGGTGTGTCCGAACTGATGGGAGAAGGTTCACCTTCACCGGCGAGAAGGGAGCCTTTGCAGCGCAGGATGAACTCACGCAGAGGAGAGGAAAACCGATCACTCATCAGTTGGCTAGCCTCATCCTTGGAGCAGTGGATGTGCGAAGTTCGAGTTTTCCTGTTGTGGTGGATTAGTATGCGGATGTTTTTCCTGAAGACGTTCCAGGACTACCTCCTCATAGAGAGGTAGACTTCTATATTGACCTGTACCCCGGGAGAGCCCCGATATCTAATCCATCATATTGGATGGCTCCCGCTGAGCTTCCAGAGCTACGAGTACAGCTGGAGGACTTGCAGGGTAAGGGATTCATCCGACCCAGTGTTTCACCCTGGGCTTCCCCGATATTGTTCTCCAAGAAGGAGGACAGGAGATTGCGACTGTGTTTCGATTACCGTCGCCTGATCTTGGTGACCATAAAGAACAAGTATCCACTTCCGATTATTGATGAACTCTTCGATCAGCTCAAGGGAGCACGATGGTTCTCGATGATAGACCTCAGGTCAGGCTATCATAAGCTCAAAGTTCGAGACGAGGATGTGTAGAATACAGCCTTCAGGTGTCGGTATGGCCACTATGAGTTCTTGGTTATGCCTTTTGGCATAACCAATGCTCCAGTAGTGTTCATGAGTCTCATGAATAGGATCTTCCAGACTTACCTCGATCGATTTGTTGTAGTCTTCATCGACGACATATTGATTTACTCGACTACTGAGGTGGAGCACTCCTACCACTTGAGGGATATACTGGACACACTTCGAGAGCACCAGATTTATGGTAAGCTCTCGAAGTGTCAGTTCTGGATTCGAGAGGTCCACTTCTTGGGACATGTCATCTTTGAGGCGGGAGTTGCAGTGGATCCTGTGAAGATTGAGGAAGTTCTAGCTTGGGAGCCACCCAGGAGCGTGAAGGAGGTGCGGAGTTTCCTAGGTTTGGCTGGGTACTACCGGAGATTTGTGCCAGACTTCTCCAGAGTTGTAGCACCACTTAGAGCATTGACGAAGAAGGAGAGACCCTTCGTGTGGTCAGATAGATGTCATTAGAGTTTCCAAAAGCTGAGACATAGATTGACCAATGCACCCATCTTGAGGCTACCAAAGGAGGGAGTAGGGTACATAGTCTACTGCGATGCATCAGGGACCAGACTTGGGTGTATCCTGATGCAGGAGCAGGCTGTGATTGCCTATGGATCACGACAGTTAAGATAGCATGAGTAGAACTACGCTCCCCATGACCTGAAGTTAGCAGTAGTGGTATTCGCCTTGATGATGTGGCTGCACTATCTGATGAGTGAGCACTTTACAGTCTACTCTGACCACCAGAGTCTTAGGTACATCTTCTCACAGAAGGACCTGAATCTGAGACAGCGGCGATGACTCGAGTTCCTCTAGGACTATGAATTTGAGATAGTCTACACTCTTGGAAAGGGGAATGTAGTAGTCGATGCACTCAGCAGGAGGACGAGAATTCAACTACTTGGAGAGGCTAATGAGTAGCTAGCCTCATTTCAGATATCCTTTATGGATAGAGATGGGGTAGCCTTTCTACAGTCTCTCATAGTCACACCTCCACTTCTCCAGCGGGTCAGAGTGGCACAACGTGGGGACGTTGACTGTGAGATGCGGCGTGCATAGATTTCCAAAAGACAGGCACCTGATGGATTTTCTATAAGAGGAGACCATGTCACCTTTTCAGGGGACGTACCATTGGACCAGCTGCAATACAGGAGTAGGTGCTGAGAGAGTTTCATACTTACCCTTTGGCAGTACATCAAGGGGTAGCGAAGATGTACTAGGATCTCAGACGACAGCACTGGTGGCTGGGTATGAAGAAGGTTGTGGCAGAGTTCATTTCTTGATGCCTCACCTGTCAGTAGGTGAAGGTAGAGCACCAGGTACCAGCGGGCTTGGTATAGCCCTTGGAGGTCCCGGAGTGGAAGTGGGATGGGATATCTATGGATTTTGTGACTGGACTTCCACGTACTTCAGATGACACGACTCCATTTGGGTGATCGTCGACCGAATCACCAAGTAGGCCCACTTCTTACCCATCCGAGAGCAGGGCTCAGTGGAGAGCTTGGGATGCCTCTATGTTCAGGAGATCGTACGGCTTCATGGTGTGCCATCATCTATCATCTCCGATCGAGATGCTCGTTTTACTTCCCGACATTGGAAGGGGTTGCAGAAGGCATTCAGGATGCAGCTACGCCTGAGCACCGCCTTTCACCCATTGAATGATGGTTAGATGGAGAGGACCATTCAGACTCTTGAGGACATGCTCCATGCATGTGTCCTCGACTTTGGTCGCATCTGGGAGGATCACCTACCTTTGGTGGAGTTTGCATACAACAACAACTACCACTCCACCATCGGGATGGAACCATACGAGGCATTGTATGACCGACCTTGCAGATCACCTCTGTGCTAGACATACCCTGGGGAGTCAGCACTTGTGGGACTAGAGATGATCCAGACCACGATAGAGATGGTCCAGGTCATTGAGGAGTAGATTAGGACACCTCAGAGCCGACAGAAGTCTTATGCTGATAGGAGGCAGAGACCACTAGAGTTCGAGGATGGCGACCACGTTTTCTTACGGGTCTCACCTCGACGTGGATTACGATGATTTGGCTGGGGTGGAAAGTTATCTCTGCACTTCATCAGACCATTCCAGGTTCTCATCTGGATAGGTGAGTTGGCTTATCACCAGGCTATTCCACCTCAGTTGCGCTGGGTGCACGACGTCTTCCACGTATCTCAGCTAGGGAGATACGTGCACAACCCGATGCATATCATCGACAATAAGGAGATGGACATCGATGACGGGGCGACTTTTGTGGATTTCCCAGTGGAGATTGAGGATCGATAGGAGTGGGTCCTACGTGGGCAGTCTATTAATCTTGTGCGCATCAGGTGGTAGCACGGGAACCTCTAGGAGAGCACATGGGAGCCGGAGGCTCAAATGCGTGCTCAGTACCTTCATTTGATTCCCTAGTTTGGGTTGTATCTTTACGAGGACGTAAAGCCCTGAGGTGGGAGTAATGTAAAGACCCATAAATTTCAAGTAAATTTTTTTCTTAATTTCATGGGATTTTACGAGTACACAGTTTCTGACAGAACCTGATTCTGAGGCCCGGTGTGCCCGGAATCAATTTCTGAAGTTTAGCTTGGGTACGTTCAGTGAACGAACGAGAGGGGTTTTCTATCTTTTTAACTGGTTCTTGGAATCAAAATAAAAGGGAACCAATGAAACCACAACACAGGTAATTGCTTAAGAAGACCTTTTTTGGAGTTGCGTTTGCGTGGCAGGTGTTGTTAAAAAAAGTGGATTTATTGAAGAGTGAAATAAAATATGTGTTACTATTTTAGTTCTAATCTAAGTAATTATATCCCATGTGTGGGAGTTGGGCTGGGACCCACTTGACTCCTCTTGATAGGATATTAGTGAGGTGGGGCCCACATGAGCCCCAACCCTTCAAATTACCTAACCCCTCTCAACCTCCCATGTATTAAATGTTGTGGCTACCCCTCTTCTTCATGAATGCATGCCAACTTATCTCACCATTAATTTTTTCAATTCAAGACAAATTAATTATGTGGGTTAAGGTTTTTGAATTTTGAAAAAGGTTGGCATAAGTAAATAAAATATGGAAAAAGCCTTATTTTACTGTGGTTGTTTCGTTGTGTGGAGATTTTGGGGGAAAGTGAGTTCCAACATTTGAAGAACTTCGTCTTCCTGGTGAAGATCATCTCTACCTCGACGAAGAACACCGTCACACCATTTCATATTCTTCCTGCGTCGAAGAAAGGGAGAATCCACTTCTTCTATGGAAGTTCACCGTCAACATACACAGAGCCTCACCCGTGAGGCCATATTCTGCGACGCGAGCTTCCTCGAACTTCTTTGAGGTAGGGGTTGTTTCATCGTTCAAGGATTATTATTTTTACATTCTTCGTTATTTCTTGGATGATTGTTATCAATATAACGGGAGAAGGTCAGACCGCACGAACATGGATGAACCTCCTCCCCCTTTGTTGTTTGACTTCATTGTGGTTTGGAACAGAGGCGACGCGGTTCCGTTGCACCACGCGGGAATAAGAGAACCGCGATTGGAGCGGTCCGTGATGAAGGAACACAGCGCCGTCGAATCCAAAGGAAGCCGCGGCCAAGGGCAGGCCGCGGTGGAGGGGCGCGGCGCCGTCGCGCCGCACCAGTCAGATAAGGGTCGCGGCCTAAGGCCGTGGAAGTGTAGAGGAGGGCGGCCGGACTCAGCCGGTGGCCGACGCTTCGGAAGACGGGACTTGCGGGGGTCCCGCGGCGGCCCACCGGCCGGCCAATACAGCCGACTGTATTTTTGAAGACCGAGGGTCGTAAACCCCAGCAGGTGGAAAGGGCAGACCCCTGTTGGGTCCGCTGTTTCTCAACCAAGGGGGGTAGCTCCCCCCCCCCCCCCGCATCCCGCTCGGCGAAAGGCCGAGCCACCGGCCACGTGGGCCGGGCCGCCCGAGCCGGGCCGCCCGAGCCGGGCCAGACTGCCCGCGCCGGGCCGGGCCGCCCGCGCCGGGCCGGGCCGCCCGCGCCGGGCCGGAACCCCAGGACAGGCCGGGCTATGCTGGCGGGGCCGGGCCGCACCCTAACCGGCTAGACCCTGGTCGGGTCGACCCGGTTCGGGCCAACCCAGGGGGTATCAGGCCAGGTCGGACCGGGCCCGAACCCCCTGATTTCCGGACAGATCCGTTCAAACGCCCATAACTTGGGCTATGGACCTCCAATCGACGCAATGTCAGTTGCGTAGTGATACTTGGATCGAGACGGTCATTTATTTATATTAAACTCAGGGTTTCAGAGAACTTTGGTTATGGCTGAGTTGGTTCGAACACGAAACCAACCGGGGCCCTCGGAGCGGAAACACATATAACTTGAGCTCCGGACGTTCGATTGATGTGCTATTGACTTTACTTGATTTGTCTTAGTGAGACGGTTCTTTTGGCTTACTTCGCTTGAGGTTTGGAGATAGCTATAGTACGGTCGAGTTTGTTTTTGCTTTAAAACCAACCGGCCCCCTTGGACAAAAAATCCAATAACTCTCAGACCGGGCGTCCGATTGACGCACCCTCTGTCGCGTTGATTTCCTATTGACGAGACATAACTTTGGGATACATCAAATCTGGACTTCGTGTCAGTGGATGTATCGACCCCCCTTGGCTCGTGGAGCGGACCCTCCCGGAATCGAGCATGCTATGTTCGGGAACCCTAGTGCTGGCTGCGACTGCGACGACGATGACGACTGTATTGGGATCCTCCGTGGGTTCGGCAGCGACGACGACCGTACTGGAATCCTCTGTGGGTTCAATGACGATGAATACTGTTATTTTATCCTATGTGGGTCCGACGGTACTTGACTACTGTTCTTGTATCCTATGTGGGTCCAGAAGTACTTGACTACTGTTCTTGTATTCTATGTGGGTCTGGCAGAATTTGACTCTATACTTGTATCCTATGTGGTTCAGGCATAGTAGTTGGTCTTGTATCCTTTGTGGGTTCGACAGCTTAGCTGGTCTTGTATCCTACGCGGGTCTGACAACTTAGATGAATCAGTGGCTACATCTGATCATCTCTATCGTCTTACGAAGTGTATTCCTGTGTGAGCTGAGTCTTAACTTACAATCATTATCAACGATATGATTGTTGTGCTTTCCTGTGTGGATTGGGTTGTGCTTTCATGTGTGGATTGGGTTGTGAATTCCTATGTGGAATGGGTTATGTTTTCCTGTGTGGACTGGGTTGTATTTGGGCTCGTGTGCTAGAGCCGAGATGGAATAGATGACTTAGGTATATGTATGGGAATATACCTAAGTATATTTGGTTGTTACTTCGTGATTGTATCTTTCCTTTGTGGATTCTCTTTCATGGATTCTGGGAGATCTTTGAGGGTCTCAGGGTCCCTACTGAGTAGCGTATACTCACCCCTACACGGGCTATGCCCGCACTACGTTGTGTTGGATGCAGACGACAGACAGTGCTGATTGAGGTGGGAGCTCGTGGAGCTGGACGATACCTGGACGTGGATCACTGGATGGGACGTACATGGAGCGGACAACCGGAGCCGAGGAGTAGAGGAGACTATCTGTACCCACCCTTCAGGTGAGATTTCCATAGGAAGGCTCAGACTCGCTGCTTTAATTTTTAGTTGCTGTACTTTCTTTTTAGTTGTACTTTAATTTCATTTGGGTTTGTATTCTGGCCCATTTACTTTCCAGTACTTACTTTTGTACATAGTTTACTTAGTGTTTACTTCATATTGCGTTCTCTGTGGTGTTTGTTTACTTTATAAAGGCAATGCCTTCCCTTTTTTTCAGGATTTACACCTTTGGTGCTAGTCACAAGCCCCTGGCCTAAGAAAGGCATGCTTAGGGTAGTCACAGCACAGGCCCCGAGGATGGGTTGTGACACAAAAACACTTTAACAATAGTTTGAAATTATTCCATGGTTTCAAAATAATTAACCCATTTTTCCAATTAACAAAACCATTTCAATTTAGTCCATTTAAAACCAGAATTTCTTCTTAAAACAACATTTTACCACATCACATAATAGTCTTTGATAATTATTTTTCCAAACCAAACATTTCATAAAACTCACTCTTTTTTGGCATTGAAAACATTTATCGAAGAATATAGTAAAACATGTTTTAGGACACAATTTATTTTTCAAAATGAATTTCAAAATATTAACAAGGGATTAAACTTGAAATAACCAAACAAGATCATGAAACAACCCACATACATAACCCACATAAATATCCTCACATAAGTAAAGTCAATTATTAGAAAATGGATAAGGTTTCAAGTTTAGAACGAAGTTTTTACTTTAAAAGGAATGGTCATATGGGCTAGTAAACGACACCCAAACCTCATAACTGTTCATGGTTAGATTTCCAAATAAGTCACATCAATTCCACATAGTTTACCAGACCATGATAACAACGTGCAACTATATTCTTCCTTCTATTCTAGTTCAAGAAATCATAAGATATTCCCTAAATCAAATATAGTCTCATTAGGATGGAAATTGTAAATTTTCATTAGAAAAACAATAACTCAAAATAAATACTCAAGTCCCAATATCCTTGGTAACTCAAGTCTCATCATGAAGTGGTGGTGATCAAGAACCTACTCACATACTACCTATTGAGTCCTAGAACATTCATAATCTAATTTCTAACATGAATCACCTCAAATAACATAAGGATTTCAATGTAAAGTATATACCTTTTAGTAATTTTCTTCTCTCATACCATTTTCAATGAACTAACCTGGAATACTATATAAATTGATATCCAAGAAAATTCTCTACTAACTTGAAGAGCATTCCCGATCTCTATGGGCTGGCGATAAGAACTTGGGAATCAACAAATAACGATTGGGAATTTTTTATCCCTCAAAATATTTACAATAATAGAGTACAATGTGGAAACATAATTAGATATATATCAATCAATACATATTGATCACAGTACAAATAGACACTAAGAAAACATAAAGTAGAACATAACAACCAAAAACCGCCTCCATGTGGTCCACAACCACCCACCATGTCTTAAGTCACCCACCATTGGTCACCCTAACTCAAAACCACAAAATAAGGTGATATCACAAATACCTCATATAAGATAATAAAGGGATACAAATCCCAAAAGGTATAAGTATGGTGTGAGCTAAATCACCCATTAAGATTCCACCAAATATTCTTTGCAGTTACTTCATAAGGTAACTCAAAAATTATAAAAGATGAGTAAAAATAAAGAGATTGTGATGATTAGTATAAAAAGAGAGTTTTAAACAATTAAAAAAAACTTATCAAAATAAACCTGTAAAACATACTATTTCACCTTTTAAAAACTAAAGATTTTCTTAAAAATATTTGAAAACCATTTCATAAGCTAAATTCATATAATTAAGAAAAATTAGAATATAAACCAGATATGGATTGATTAGTAAGAGTCAATACAATAGATTCAAAGTTAATAATAGTAATAAATTAAGCAAGAAAGGAAAATCTGGTGCCAAATAATCATAACGAATTATTTCATGTATCAAGATCATGTATATGGATGTTAAGGGTACAACCTAGGTACAATAGTGAGTCCACATTAGAATATATAATCAAATTATAAAATACCAATTTTTTATGCTTACATGTAGTATCAAGGGTCTAAAACAAACTAGATTCACACACTCCCTCTTTCCTGGATGCAAGTCCATTACATGAACCTTTTATATTTTCTACGAATCCACAATGATGGATGTGAGTTAACTAGTGAAGCGTATATCAAAATTATCTCATCTAATTTTCCTGGTTCCCATGACTAGTAAAATTAAGGGGTGATATAAACAAGTTATTAGGATCATGGTATTCTTATCATCAACATCTCACTCTCACTCCCAAATTTGTCAATGTAAATAGTCACTTTTCAACCCCCAAACAATGGTAAGTACAATAATCAAACTATTTAAAATTAAGGTATTATGAAATGGGATAATTATCATAATGTTCGCATTGGGATATCAAACATCATCTATTTTAATTCAAAACCTTTTATACTATTCAATATCTTGAAGGTAAAAATACATTTTTTAACAATTCATCATAAATATTACAAATTTTCCTTTAAAATAATCATTTATTTCAAAGAAACCAAAAATAATTCAAAGGAAGTATTATAATTTTCAAAAGGCTTGAATACATTTTAAAACATGGTTTTACACCCTCTTTATATGAAAATAAATCATTTATTTCAAATAACCTAAGATCACTAATTCCAAAACAAGGGTAAAAAAATTCAAATGGGGTTCTTATTTATTTAATAAATTCAATCATTTTAAACTATATAGAAAACATAAAATAGTTAAATTCATTTAATTAAAATAAAATAAGTTTATTTAATAAATCAAAACCTGGGTCAGTGACCTCAATTTGACAAAAAAAACTATTAAAATTTCTTTGAATATAAATCAAAACAAACATGGCATGATACTATTCAAAAAAAGGTGATAAAGTTCATGATTATAGACATCAATTTCTTTCCATGTTCAATTCAAATGAAAATTGGTCAAAGAAGATTTTATGAGGAATTAAATTAATAAATTTAATAGAACATGTGTTATAAATTAGGAAACATATATCTATGAATTATCAAGAAACAATGTATCAAAAAATGATGGAAAATCATAGAAACACTTACTTGGAATAATAGGAATACAACTGCAATGAATCCAAGATGTGTCACCTTCGATGGTGATCACGAGATCTAAGAAGAAAGATCTTGAAATAAGATAGGAGAGATACTAGATCTATAATTCTACATTAATCAATAAATATCTAACAAAACAAAAGGATATCATATCCTTTAGGTAGAAGGAATAAAGAGGATAAGGGAGATCCAAAATTAAGAAGAAAATAACTCACTGAAAGAGAAGATCTATACGTTGATTGGTGCTTTGGTCCACCATGAAATTATGTTTTGGGAGAAACAATGGCTCTATAGGGATATCAAAATCCAGATAATTAATTTAGGTTTAATTGGAAGGTGTTTAGGGTTAATTAGTGGGGTTTAGAGATTTTAATTACAATTTTTGTAACTTTAATTACCATTGACACGGTTTTCTGGGTCAAGATGCATAGTTAGTACTAAACATTCGCCTTAACCATGAATTATTACACACTTAGGATGAACACTTAGTTTAACCATGCACAAACCATGCAACCATCCCACACTCTTAGTTTAACCATGCACAAACTATGCACAAACTGTGAAACAAGTTACACACTTAGTTTAACCATGCACAAACCATGCAAAAACCACACAAACCATGTTTCAAAATTTATTTAACCATGAAAAAACATTGTGAAAACCTTTAAAAGTCTGATAAACCTTAAAAACGTTCTGGTAAAATACCAAAAACGACCTACAAGAGATCCAAACATTGGGTACTCAAATCAGTGGGTGAAAACACATAAAAAAAGAAATGGGATGTTGCATAAGTTAAAAATATATATATGGTGTAATTAATCCATATATATAAATATGTTATGAATATCATATATATACTTTATATATATCATCATACACAACCTTTAGAGTATGAAATGAAAAAACAACATCGGTTCATGAGGCTGTAGTTCGCCTTACACACGAATGAAGATTTCGTAACCCATTTGATAGAAGTGAAGATTCTATTAGGTTATGAAATTATTATAAAAAATGAAGTGCCCAGATCAGTTTGATCACTGATAGGGGGAGGGGGTGAATTAGTAACAATAAGTGAACACCATATGGGTTGAAGAAAGGGAGGTCATGTGTGCAAAGTGGAGAGGAAGGCCACAACACATATTGGTTGTGTGTGTGTGCAAGAGGAGGAAGGCCACACCATCTTCGAGTGTGTGTGTGCATAGAAACAAGAAGGCCGAAGCCTTAGTGTGTGCAGAAGTGGAGTGTGCACACTTTGAAGAAGAAGAAAAGAACAAAGTGTGTTCAAAGAAACAAGAAGGCCATAGCCTTGTATGTGCACAAGTGAAGGAGGCCATACCTCTTGTGTGTGCCCAAGTGAATAAAGAAGATACATGCATATCCATGAATGAATGAATAAGTGAACAAGTGGGTGAACACCTTGAGAAGAAAGAGAGAAGGAGAAATTCACACTAAATAACAACACACAATTTGGTGTGTGTAAGAAAGAATAAAAAAGTGTGACTCCAAGAAGAAGGTGTGTGTGCTAAAAGAGTTTACACCCTTTAAGGGTTTATCACACCAAGAATAAAAGGGGAGTACATGCATTCATGCATGCACATGGACACGTAAACAAATCTTAAATCAGTGTGTGTGCATTTGTGTAGACCAAGAACAAAGGTTCTTGAGGAAATTTGAGATTCCATGCATGTCATTCATGAAGATTGAGAAGCCATGCAATCAGTGCATGAAGATTCAGAGATGCCATCCAATCAATGCGTGAAGTTGAATTAAAGAGAGACTGAAGCCAGACTGAAGTTAAAGACATCATTCATATGAGTTTTCAGTAGTTGAGAAGACCAAGAATATTGAGTGGGCATACTCAGTGCAGGAACATATTTTCCAATCAATATTCTTGAAGACAGAAGCCGGGTCATCCTTAGAAGAAGGAGAATAAAGCCTGAGCAAAGAAGAGGAGTCCTGGTCATCACAAGTTATCAGAAGAAGTGAGCAGGGCTAGCATACCTTATCCAAGGCTGTTGAAGACTCTTGAAGAGCTTAAAAAGAAGAAGAGCTACTCATGTGACTCGAGGATCCAGGAGAAGACCCCCTGTGAGACTCAGGGTGGAGAAGTCTTTGGTGGAAGCTAAAGCAGGCCAGTGGGACTCTGGTAACACTGTGGGATGCAGTATAAAGAACCTCCTGTGGGACTCAGGAAAGATACAATGTGACTCTGTATTGACCATTGTAATTACTAACCTAATTATAGTGGAGAAACCATGTTGGGGAGTTTAACCAACATGGTAAGGATGTAGGCCTTTGGAGCCGAACCTTGTAAATCCTTGTGTCCTGTGCCTTTACATTTACTGCATCACTCGAGGAAAGGATGAGAGATACAAGAAGAGTGGATCGAGGCCTTAAAAATCCATAAAGGTTTAATTGATAAAGAATCAATTAGTAAAAAGTTTAAAAGGATCACTGATTCACCCCTTCCCCCTCTCAGTGATCACACTGATCCGAGCACTTCAATTGGTATCAGAGGGAGGTTGCCTCTAAAATATCCAAGGGAGTCTTTATGAAGTGAAGATTTGAGGAAATGAGTGAACACCCTCAAATGAATATATCTTCCAAGACTCAGAAAAATAGAAAGAAGAAACAAGCCAATAAGATGAAGAAGAAGGTTTCTACTAATAGAGAAACACCTTCCACTGAAGGTAATGTGAAAGTCACAATAGATGAAAATTCCTTTTATAACTCTTCTGATGAAGTCTTATCTATCTGTGATGATTATGGAACTATCAATGATCTTCTAAATGCACTCAAATATATTCATAAGACAGTCCCCAGGGGAGTGGAAATGTGTATTGATATAAGTATCCATAATCTTCAAGAAGAAAAATTACAGCTAGAAGAAGAAGCCAATTATATGGAAGATCAATTGGCAAGAAGGGTTGGCATAACCAACACTCTCACAAATCTAGTGAAGGATAAGGATGAAACCATTTCCCTTTGCAGTGAAAGAATTGATGATGTCACTGAAGAATTGCAAAGAAGCATTTCTGAGAAAGAATTCTTTCAGATAGTGTTTAAAGAAGTTTTCCATGCACTGGAAAAGAGGCATAAAGTGTCAATGGTTATCAAAGATGCTCAACTAGAAGACAAAGTAAAAAGGGTAAAGGAGCTTGAAAATTCATTGCAAGAAATGAAGAAGGTGCATGAAGACCAGATGAAACAACTGAAAGAGAATTGGGAAGGAAGTCTAAGATTTGTTGAGGATGAGAATATCTCTCTCAACATGAAATGTTTAGAGCTAGAGGTGATATTGAAAAATCAGCAATCACCCAAAACTAAAGCCTCCCAATCAGCTGAAAGAATAAATGTTTCCACTCAAGTGTGCATTGAGTAGGATGATTCCAAAAGGAGGAAATCCTCTATTGAAAGGGAAACATCTTCTAAGAAGAAGGTACCATCCATACCATCTTGTACTAATGATTCTAAATGTGTTTCCACAAAAAGTGCAGGATGGGAGAATAACTCTAAACAAGTATGGATGAAGAATATGAAGAAAGAGAGATCTCCAAAAAAAACACTGCAATTCAAGAGAAAGACTCAACAATTAGAAGAAGTCAAGAAGACAAGATTTGTGGGTCAATGTTGGTGTTGCAACAGGTATGGACATTGTGCAATGGATTGTTGGTACAATCCTCTAAATATTAAAGCACAAAGGAAACCCATACCAAGGGGGAGAAAGCCAGAGAAGAAGAAGAAACATCCACAGGTTCAGAAACATCTGTTTACTGCAAACATATTTGGAATGTTTGATAACATCTGGGATGAATGAAAAAGTGGTCACAAGAATGATACATACCAATCTCCAAATGTTTCCAAAGCTGAAAATAAGAGAAGATCCCAAAACCTAACTAAGAATGAAGAAGTATCCTTGGGAAGCTAGCAAATGAAAGTTGAAAATGCTCCCAAGAAGATCTTGAAAAAGAAAGAGAAGTCCTTGGATTTCAAATCCAAGAAGGGTGATGCATCCAGAAGGACCACCAAGAAAAAATGATTCTACTGTGGAAAGAAAGGTCATACTATGGATCTATGTAAACAATCCATGGAACTAAATAGAAGCAAACCACACTCAACAGGACAATAAATCTAGAAGAAGAAGGGATTAATTGAAAATAAGCTGCCTAAGAAAGGTATCTTAAAAGAATCAAAGGAACCATGTGGAACATCCAAATCTGAAGCCACACTTCCAAATGAAATATTAATCATCTGGCCAGAAGATTTGGAAAGAATGAGAAAGGAAGAAAATAAACATGCCAAAGCTAGTGCAAGAGAAAACCAAAAGATTTCACATGAAGATGATGTTCTGTGTGTGAGGTGGAATAAAGCTGGTCATATTAGTAATAAATGCATGACACTCATTCCAGCTCAAAAAAAATTCTTCAAGAGAATAAAGATTTCACCAGGAGATTCTACTGCTCAGAAGGCACCTAGAAAGAGAGGAGTCACACACAAAGAAGTGGAAGAGGTGTTAAGATCCACACCAGCACAAACATCATTGAAGATCAAATGTGCAAGTGTGAAGAATGGAGAAAGTGGAACATATCGGTTGAGAGAATATTCTCAACCTTGTTGTTCAGACTGATGAACAAAGGAGGTTCCATCTTATTCCCTAATCACTGGTATATACATGTGATTACATTTCAGGGAATTGAGGATGATGATAATTCTCAAATTGAGAATGGTATGGACAGAATGGAGTGCACCCCTTAAGGGGGAGCTAATCCAAGGAAGATGATATTTTGAGATTCATATCATCTTGTGAAGAATGAAGGTATTCCAATCACACTTTCATCCCTAGTTTCTTAATTGTATTTAACATGTCAATTAAGGGGGAGTAATTGATTGAAGACAAATGGAAGAAAGGGGGAGCTTTATCTTTGCACCTGAACTTTCTAATGAGTTTGGTGAAGTATGTGCAGGATTCAGCAATTCATTGATGTATCTGCAAAATTTGAACCCCTTGAAGCCTAAGCATGATCTCACATGTATAGTGAATTGTGGACAGCATTGAATTCCTTGGTTACATCAGTCTTGTTTTCTACACCGGGTTAGCCCAAGTAGACTTAGAGTTAATTTTCTAAAGGCTCTTTGCTAAAGTTAACATGTGACATCATCCCTCTCTTAGTGATTTTCAAGAAGATGCTATTCAAAGGGAGGAAGTTATATTTTGAAGAGAACCACACCACACCTTTGCATTTGGTTTCCAATAAGGGGGAGAAAAGCTTGGAACACATATTGACCCATTCATATGTGCTCTAGTGATATTGACAACAAATACAAAGGAGGAGATTGTTGTGCACTGTGTTGCATTTGTTGTCAATAAGGTGTCAAGGATTGAATGGATGACAAGGAGTGTCAATATGTGAATGACAGAGGATGTGATGGTGATGGTGATGTTGTTAATAAGATGTCAAGGATTGAGTGGATATGTGACTGACAAGGTGATGGTGATTGTTGGAGAATGACCATGGTATTAAGAAGCATGTCACTTAAGAGAATCACTAAGTGGCATAGGAGGTAATGGTTGAAACATTCTCCATACAAATCAGACAATTTCAGAGCTGATCTTAAAGTTCCAAGACTTGTATCATAGATATACAATGTCACAACATTGTTAGAAGTCCATGCATTGGCTTCACAATGCATGAGGAGATAAAGAAGTGCCATCCACAATTACTAAGTGGATGAGGAATGAAGAATGGTTCCATCCACAATCACTAAGTGGATGAGGAGAGAAAGGAGAACCATTCATGTTACTAATTGGATGAAGTGAAAATGATCCATCCATATCTACTAAGTGGATGAAGTGGTTTGAAGAAGACAATGCACTATCTCTTAGTGCATGAGGATTTGAAGATGATCCAAACTCATCTATGATTGGATTTAAGAAAGAACATTGAAGATCAAGTGATTTATGATTAATGGTTGATGAAGATACTTGGGTATTCCATATCCTAATAGGAGAAGGAGAAGAGATGTTAAAGAATATTGATGTAATTCTTATGAAGAAGAAGAGGTGAAGAAGAGGAGAACGGCTTGATGAAGTCTTGTTCCTACTTGGTAATTTAACCAAGTATACAAGGAGAGGAGCATATGAAAAAAATGGGGCCAGACCATGAGCTGGCTACCCAAGCTTCAACCCAAGGCACATGTGGGACTAGGTCCCCACGCCCATGAGGAGGCCTAGGCAGAGCCAGCCCGCAGGAGGCTGGGCCGTGTGTAAGCCCGCGGGTGCCACACGGTGATGAACCCGTGTAGAATGGGCGCTAGAGCGCACCCGAAGGAGGCCGAGTGGGCGCTAGAGCGCGCCCGGAGGAGCATAGTAGGCGTAGAAGCGCGCCCGCAGGAGAACAGGTGCGGGGCGGCACCAGAGGGGGGAGAAGAGATTTATGAGCTGAGGATGGGAGGCGATGGTTGATAAACTGCGGAAAAACCATGGCGCGTTTCGATGTGGGATGAGTTTTTCACTACTACAAATCTGGGCTATAGCCACGGACCTATAGCCACGGTTTTATAAGTCCGTGGCTATATCTCTTCTACCGCCACGATTCATATCCCTCTCCATGGATAAATCATAACCCATTTTTTTTTCTCCCAATTATCATCGGGCGACTCCTCTGCCCTCTCGCCGCGCCCTCCTCCTCCCCGACGCCTCCTCGCCACACCCTCCTCCTTCCCGACGACTCCTCACCGCACCCTCCTTCTCCCCGATGCCTCCTCGCTGCACCCTCCTCGCCGCGCCCTCCTCCCCGACGGCTCCTCGCCGCGAACCTCCTTCCCGACGTGACCCTCCCCCCCGACGCCTCCTCGCAGCGACCCTCCTCCTCGACTCAGCTCTTCCGACGGCTCCTCACCGCGACCCTCCTCCTCACCGCGACCCTCCTCCCGGACGCCTCCTCCCCGACGCCTCCTCCCCGACTCCTCTCTTCCGACGCCGAGGAAAGTTTTTATGTATGTAAGCATATGAATTATATAATATTCTTCCTAGTTCACGGAGTTGCAGAAATGTTCTCTAACCTTGGGAGGTGATGAGCATTCTATGTATCATCGGTTTGAGTATGGGTTGATGTTAGACATACTTTCAAATGTTTATCACATTTTCTTCTTAATTATGAAGGATATAAAATGTATCTTTTTATTTAAATTGAACTTTAGGTGAATAATTAGGAGATAACAGGATCATAATGATCTAATAGAAGTAAGAATAGGAAAGGAGACTATTCTACAAGTTGTGGATGATGATCAATTGGTTAGGGAAAGACTTTATCATTCCCTTCTTCTAGAGTCAAAGGATTCATTTTTTATATGTGGAATAAATATACACACTCATATGGTTTTCCATTTTGACCCTAGGAAGTATCACTCATGTAGATATGGGCCATCTTCTAATGATTTTTCATTATGGTTGGAGTGGCGGTTATAATTTTACTTTTACAAAGGAATTGTAAGCAAAGTTGGTGATTTCTAGTAGAGTGGGATATATAAATTATCTAGGAGGTCAGTATGTGGTGGATTTAAAGGCACTAAAGGGATGGTTTAATAGTTTTATATAGATATAGGGAACCATATGTAATTAATGTAGGGTCATTGTTTTAGTTTTATGAGGTTTTTTATTTTATCAAGTATTGATGGATTCATCTCATTATTTTATGTCCGTTAATATCATATATAATATATATTTTTCTATTGTGTTCCATTAATTAGTTTTATCATTTATAAATATTTATGGATGAGGGAGGAGGTTATCATATGGGCTATTTATTATAATGTTGAAATTTGTAGGATGCAGTGCAATGCAGTGATTCGCAACAGGTGTTTTCCCATATATTCGTTGAATTATTTGTAGTTCTCTACAAGAATTTGCATTTCCAGTTTCACTTGAGTTTGTTAAACATTTTTACACTACATCTCAACAGGATGTAGTGCAATTCAGTGATTCTCAACTTGTGTAAGAGGGCATTGGGGGGTGTCCAGGGTCTGTCCAGGGGGCTTTTATTTTCCCCTTTAATTGAAATTAGTAGAAAGTGTATACAATTCCAAAAATAACTCCTCTAATTGGTAATGAAATCCATGCCACATATCCATCATACAAACTAATGACATGTTTTTATATTGAGGAGAAGATACTATAATCCCATTCCCCATTTTCTAGGGGGTGTCATAGGGCACAACAATGTGAGATTTTTTACTTTTACATCACTTCACACCAAGATTTCACTTATTTGCAGTTTATTGTGCTAGTTCTATTTTATCTTGTTTCACCCACTAATGTGTAACATGAATACGTAGATCGAAAGTGGTAAGACTTGCACAATGTTGGGATACATTGAGAGAGGCAGTAAAAGATACAATGTACTAGAAAAATTCTGGTCACAGTGTGCTAGTTCTATTTTCCTTTGCATCTCTTTTCCTTTGTCTCTAGTTTTGACCAAGGAAATTCTAGGAGGAAAAGTAGCATGGCGGGGAGTTTATGATAGCCCCTATGTCACTGCATAGTTCTTTTATTTTTATTTGGTTAAGTAGAGTTTTGGTTTTTATCTCCATAGAGTTCCAGGTCAGAACATGGAAATTTTTGAGGTTTCCATACTCTTCATGGTTAAGGTGCATGGTTTGAGGAAAATAGTATGACCTCCCTTCGTGAGGATAATTTTAAGTTCATTTTGAATTGCACACAATTTTTTAGCATGATTTGCGCATAGCCAAGTCTAAACCATGTAGCCCCTTAGTGAAACAATGTAGGATCCTTGGGCCAGTGCAGGGGGGCTGGGGAGGGGGGACATGTGCAGGTGGGATGGGGTAGCAGGGGGATGGGGGGGGGGGGCTGGTGCAGCTGGGGGCTGGGGTTGGGGGCTGGTGCAGGTGGGCTGCGCGCGGGGGGGGGGGGGGGGACTGGTGCTGGTGGGCTGGGAGTTGGCAGAGGGCTGGGGGGGGGGGGGGGCTGGTGCAGCTATGGGTTGGGGTTGGGGGCTGGTGCAGGTGGGCTGCGGGGGGGGGGGGGGGGTGGAGGTGGGCTGGGGGGTGGCAGGGGGCTGGGGGTAGCAGGTGGCTAGGGGGGGGGGGCTGGTGCAGGGGGCTGGGGAGGGTGGGGGAGACTGGTGCAGCTGGGCTGGGGGTGGACTAGTGCAGCTAGGGGCTGGGGGCTGGGGTTGGGGGTGGGGGTGGGGAGGGTGGGGGGACTGACACAACAAGAGAGAAAATAAAAAATTTGAATGTGAGGAATTTCTGTGACAGTCAATGCTTTGCACAGGCACATTCAGGTTCACAAGCCCAAGTTTCTTGGAATTTCTGAACCTAAAGCTTATTTTTCATTAGGCTTTGCTGGACTTAATAAATTTGGTTGCTGCTAGTGGTTCCACTAGTTAGGGGGATCTTTTATGGGTTTTTTTTCTCATTATTCATTCGGAAAGGTTGAAGTTATTGCCATTGATGAACAGATTATCTCCTGAATGTATGTGATTTAATTTCCAGCGTTTCTCTTCCTAAATTTTCTTCAGATCACCATCCAATTCTGGTTAGTTTCAAGAGTAAAGAGCAACAAATGCCTCTTCCTTTTTGATTCAATAATTCTTGGTCTTTTCAGACTGAATGTGACAATCTTATTAAAAGTTTCTGGTTCAGCATGAATTGTAGCTGGGGTGAATCAGCCTTCTCTTACAAGTTGAGGTTACTAAAGTCCCAACTGAGAATTTGGAGCAAGGACAATTAGAGTGGGTTGGATAAAGAGATCCTCACTCTCGAGTCGACTCTGCAACATATTCAAGATGAATCTACTAATTCTGATTTTAGTCAGGACATTTCAATAGAATTGGGTGTTATATCCAGGCTGAACTCTCTTATTACAAAGAGGGAAGGTGTTCAAAAGGAAACTTTCAGAATCAAATGGATACAGGATGGGGATAGGAACACAAAATTCTTCAACTCTCTTCAATGAATTCGAAGGGCCAACTGGCCTTTATCTTTTCTTAGAACTGGATAATGCATCTTGCATAATAAGTAAGCAATCGCTGAACATGTTGTTGACTATTTCACTATGCTTTTCAATGGACCTGGAATGGAGGGGACCTTAATGGATGGTATTGTTCCTTCGATGGTTTCTGATGAGGATAATCTTTTTCTCACAAGAACCCCCCATGAATTTGAGATTAAGGATGTGGTCTTCAGTTTCAATGCTGGTAGTGCCCCTAGTCTGGATGGATTTGGCAATTCTTTTTATTTAAAGTATTGGGAGGATATTAAAGTGGAAGTTTGTAAGATGGTCTCCTCTTTCTTCACCTCAGGGGTGCATCCCTATGGTTTCAATGCCCAATTTATCACTTCGATTCCTAAAGTTGAGAATGCTTGTGAAATTCACCTATTCAGGTGAAATAACTAGATTGAGTCGAGTGATATTCTTGAGATATTCGATCCAATGAGTAATAAACCTCTATGGGACATTCCATGTTCTTGATTACAAAGTCTTGGAAGCAATTTATGAGTCAGACTCAATCCATAAGAAGCTCTGTCATGCTGAGGTGAAAAATTAGTTCTTGATTATTGAACAACCTTGAATTCCTTGTAGTACACACAATAAAAAAATGATTCCACTATTTCTAGAAGAAGATTCTATACCTACTCGCTACATCTAGCCTTGGAGACCTGCTCAAGAAACTTGGGTACCTATAGGTGAGTGTTAAATGACATCCCAAATAGAAATCCAGCATATTCCTATAGTTTCTGGTCAAAGTTATATCTCAAAAATAAGTATTGATCATTTTCTCTATCCTGGAAGTAAATAGATCAACCAGAAACAATATGCGACCCTGATTTTTTAAGCTAATCATGAGTTTCAATTTGATTTTTTCATATTTTATAGAGAATAAAAAATCTGGATAAATGTATGAATGGTGATCTAAAGTCTATAAGCTATTTTGGTGGTCTATTTGGGATGTTTCATTCCATCCTGTAGTGAACTCTAGTATTAAACTGTCCAATCTGGTTTTTCTTCCATATGATGATGTCATAGTCCATGAAAGCATAACTCTAAATATTTAGATTATCCTGTGTACTCAGCAGACCATCATGACTTTGATTTTGTGAAATAAATTCATCAATGATCATATGAGATAAATCTAGTGGTATGATAACAATGTCCTACAGGGGGGGTGCTGTCCAGGCAGGGAGGAGGGGTGTCCAGCAGGGGGAGGGGTGTCCAGCAGGGGGGGGGGTGCTGTCCAGGCAGGGGGGGGGGGGGCTGTCCAGGCCGGGGGGAGGGGTGTCCAGCAGGGGGGGTGCTGTCCAGGCAGGGGGGGGGGGTGTCCAGGATGGGGGGGGGGTGTCCAGGCAGGGGGGAGGTGTCCAGGAGGGGGGGGGCTGTCCAGGTAGGGGGGAGGTGTCCAGGGGGAGTCCAGTGTTCAGGGGGGTGTCCAATGTCCAGGGGGAAGGGGGGCTGCAGGGGGGGCTGTCTAGAGGGGCTTTACAAGGGGTGGGGGCTGCAGGGGGATGGGTGTCCAATGTTATTTCCACTTGTTAGGTGATTTAGAGGACGAGGTTCAGGATTAAATGTATCCATGTATGAGAAGAGTAAGATAGGGAGGGTCAACTAGAAAGATAAAAGGGATTACTCATATTTTTCTCTACCAATGGGGACTAGGTCTATGAATATGTCAAAGGACAAATAGAAGGAATGTAACCCACCTCTCCAAGGTGGTCTTTTAGTAATGGGGACTAAGTGTTTATGCCTTTTTTTCTATCCCTTTCTTCAATCATTCATGTATTATTCTAATATTTAGTTATGAATTGTCTAGTTATTAAGTAGTTTATGGTATTGCAGAAGTTAAGGGCTATACTCTTCATCGGTTTTAGGAATGATCCTGATTGAGGATGGTCCCTATTATTTTTTCATGTTGAAAATCCTGCTTGGGAAGCTCTCTCAAAGTCTCTATAGTCAGGTATGTCCTGTAATTGAAGGTTGTTCAATCTAGTAGCTTCAAGAATCCATTTTTCTTCATTTTTTAAGATGATTTAATCTTTGGAAAATTTGTATAATTACCTAAATCGTGTAAAATGTGTCCTTTTTTTCTGTCTACAGTTGACACACTAATCACATATATATAAGAAGTTGTTATATCTCATTTCTTTTCCCACTATTTTCTTATAGGTGGTTTCTTATGATAAGACCGGTTCTATCCACCACCATCGAAGACAATGAGTTCAAGATTTGGGTAAGGTTTATTCCATTTTTATTCTATCAGCCACCTATGTTCAATATATGAGTAGTCATTCAATTTGACATTACCGTTTATCTGCTTATAGGGTGCTTCTTCTAGTGCAAGATCCCAAACAACTGACTCAGGTACTATATCAATGTCATCATTGTACCTAACGGTATGTAATAACTTATTCCATCATGCTTTTTGTTTTATGTACTCTGAATTCTTTATTCAAATTAAAAAATTGTAAATGTGCTTTTCAAAATATTCTCTTAATGAAAAATATAATTTTATCTTATGCAATTTAATTTCTCCATGCATCCAAATCTAACATATCATTCTTTATACATTGAACAAAAACTATTCTCTATACTTTCAAGGGAGTTATATGATTATTAGATGCTTTATTGTATTTCTTACTCAGCTCGATTGTATTATTATCACATGATCATCAATAGTTGCATTTTTTTGGGTGCTCCAACTCTTGTGTATGTAGATTCATATCATAGTCTTTCAACTTTTCTACTACTGGGTATGTTATACCTGAATCGTCTGATCATAGGGTGTCTACTTAGCATAAAATTTTATTGGACCATCCGATGATCCTCCATTGCATATTGTATTCTCACAGTGCATATTCTTTCCTCTGATTGCAGTGTACTCCATCCGATGATCAATCCGATATTCTCACTCTGCCCATTCGTGTCATTGCATGACCCCTTCATTTGGTTGTTTTACATTAAAATTATCATACTTTGTCTGGTTATCTTGAACCATTTCATCTATGATTATAACCTTCTGATAGTTACTGCATGCAGAAGTATTGCTAGATCGACTCTATCCGAGCAATGGAGTCTTGGTTTATCCGAGCATCTCGGTCGGTGTATTTATGTCTGAACATCCCCCCTGCCCGCAAAACCCACCCTGCCGCCTTCGAATCAGCCCACACCATCCCCCCAACACCTGCAACTAGCCCCTTTCAACCAGCATTCCAGCCTCCTCCCGCTCCCTTCGCACCTGGTCTGAAGATGTTGCCCCGCGGATGTCGCTGGATTGGGCCAACACGCTGCTGTCACGCCGCGGTCACGCCGCGGTCACGCCGTGGTCACGCCGCGGTCACGCCGCAGTCACGCCGCGGTCACGCCATGATTTGGACCTTCTCCATCCACATACAACCCACACCAGCCCCCTTCCACCTTCATTTCATCCCGCTGCCACCAGCATTCCAGCCCGCAATAGCCCCCCCACCTTCAAATCAGCCCGCACCATCCCCCCAACACCTGAAACCAGCCCCCTTCCACCCGCATTCCAGCCTCCTCCCTGTCACGACCCAATCAAGGGGGTTCTGTCACGACCCAATCAGCTCGGAAGATGCTGCCCCACGGATGTCGCTGGATCAGGCCAACATGCTGCGGTCACACCGCGGTCACTCCGCGGTCACGCCGCGGTCACTCCGCAGTCACGCCGCGGTCACGCCGCAGTCACGCCGTTGTCATGTCGTGATTTGGCCCTGCTCCAGACACATCCAGGCCACACCAGCCCCCTTCCACCTTCATTTCAGCCCGCTGCCATCGGCATTCCAGCCCGCAACAGCCCCCCTGCCACCTTCGAATCTGCCCACACCATCCCCCCAACACCTGCAACCAGCCCCCTTCCACCAGCATTCCAGTCTCCTCCCACTTCCTTCGCTCCTAGCCAGAAGATGCGGCCCCGCGGATGTCACTGGATCAGGTCAACACGCTGTGGTCACGCCGCGGTCACGCTGCAGTCACGCCGCGGTCACGCCGTGGTATTAATATTTTTCCCTTTCAGAGCATCTTTCAACGAAGTATTAATAGAGGATGGCTTTCAGAATTTCTGTACAATTCTGGACTTATCAGTGGCATGGCCTATCATCCTGCAATGGTCATTCCACTTTGGTATGTTTTCTAATACAATAAATACCTCAATAAGATGATCATTTATATCAATAGAAACACATTACAAGGGGTGTAGAAAGGGCCAGGGGGAGGGGTATCCGACAGGGGGGGTGTCCAGTAGGGGGGAGGGGTGTCCAGGGGGTGCAGGGGGTGTCCAGTGGGGTTGTCCAGTTGGGGCATGGGGGCTGTCCAGTTGGGTGCAGGGGGCAGGGTGCAGGGGGCAGGGGTGTCCAACAGGGGGAGGGGCTGTCCAAGCAGGGGGTAGGGGTGTCCGGCAGGGGGGGAGGGATGTCCAGGGTGTGCAGGGGGTGTCCAGTGGGGCTGTCCAGTTGGGGCATGGGGGCTGTCCAGTGGGGTGAAGGGGGGAGCATGGGGGACTAAGGGGGGCATGGGGGTGCAGGGGGGTGTTCAAGGGGGTTGTACAGGGGGTTGCAAGGGGGTGCAAGAGGGCTGTCCAGGAACCTAAGCCCATTCAGGTTAAGAATTTCTCTATAGAGAAAATGCAGTGCTATCCAGATCTGGAAAATATCATAAAACATCCCACAGATACTTCACAGGCACCAGGTATAACTATTTCACCACCTATAGATAGTGAGCACGATGCTATAAAATCTGGTAACTCTATTTCAAATCATAATTCCAATGTTTTGTTTAATGCAGTACTACATGAAATCTGATGATTTATGTTGATGACATGATTACAATTTGTAAGAACATGAGCCTCATAATTATTGTAAAATCACAAAATAATGGTAAGTTTGAAGTGAAAGACTTAGGCATAGATAATAAAACCTTAGGCATTGAAATTGTTAGAGATAGACCAAATAAATTTTCTTACTTATCTCAAAATGGTTAAATATTAAATATTAAAAATAGACACATGTTTGAATCTCTCAAAAATTCCAATGTACTCGTAGTAAAACACTTTAAATTTTCTTCAACACAAAAACCCATTGCTGATGATGATATTCAATTTAGGTGTAAAATCCATTATGATAATATTTTTGGTAGCATTATGTACTCTGATTTCCATGGGAACTGATATTTCCTATGAAATCTATGGTCATAGTAGATTTATGACCACACCTAGTGCAGGTGGGCTGCGGGGGGGGGGGGGGGGTGGGCTGGGGGGTGGCAGGGGGGCTGGGGGGTAGCAGGTGGCGGGGGGGTGGCTGGTGCAGGTGGGATGCGAGGGGTGGGGGGCTAGTGCAAGTGGGCTGGGGTAGCAGGGGGGCTGGGGAGGGGGGACAGGTGCAGGTGGGCTGGGGTAGCAGGGGGCTGTGGGGGGGGGGGCTGGTGCAGCTGGGGGCTGGGGTTGGGGGCTAGTGCAGGTGGGCTGCGGGGGGGGGGGGGACTGGTGCTGGTGGGCTGGGGGTTGGCAGGGGGCTGGGGGGGGGGGGGGTGCAGCTAGGGGTTGGGGTTGGGGGCTGGTGCAGGTGGGCTGCGGGGGGGGGGGGGGGGTGGAGGTGGGCTGGGGGGTGGCAGGGGGGCTGGGGTAGCAGGGGGGTGGGGAGGGGGGCTGGGGTAGCAGGGGGGGGGGGTGGTGCAAGAGTGATGAGGGGGAGCTAATACTAAATTTCTTTATATTGTAGAGTATGCACTAAAAGAATCTATACCATGTCCAGCTACTATAAAGGTATGGTGTTTATTTTTTATCTCTATGTTGTTAGAGTTAATTAGTATTGAAGTTACTCATTCTTTTATATCATCAATTTTAGTTGAAATGTAGTTCTTAAATCCAAATACTACATAATTCTTGTTGGATCCATACATGCCTTTAGTAAAGAGGTCCATGTAATGTTTTAAATTTCATGCGTGTTATGTGATGGTTTCCAACTTTGAAGTGGTGTGGGATCTCTTAGTGCATGATCTGGAGGTATTTGAAATTATTATTTGAATAGATAGAATGATCAATGATATGTACTAGATTGAATTTTCTCATTTTTGAGTTCAGTTTAAATCTCTTTTTGGGGTCTCTCTTGTCTTTTAGGGTAAGTGGGATTCTAGATTTGGGATAGTAGGGGGGTGTCCAGACAGGGGAGGGGGTGTCCAGATAGGGGGAGGTGTGTCCAGATAGGGGGGATGTCGCTGGACCGGGCCAACACGTTGCGGTCATGCTGCGGTCACGCCGCGGTCACACCGCGGTCACGCCGTGATTTGGCCCTGCTCCAGGACGACACCCTACGGTGGTTACTCCTACTTAGAGAAACATTGAATGGTTAGCTCTATAATTTTTCGTATTTCCTCATTCCTAAACTATGAACTCCTTTCCAGTCCCCCACCATTTTTCAATCCACCTAGGCAACCCATCCACAACTTGACCACCAATCACGCCTACCCACCACTAAACTTCTAAGCCACCAACCCCACATTTTCCACCAGGCATCCCACTTTAAAACCATTCCAAAACTCACCCAATTCTAACCAATTAAACCAGACCCCTTAACATTTGAAGCCCTCATCTAAATTCCTGTTCCAACTCACTTATTTTAGACCCAATCAGCCCTGCCACTTCAGAAAAACAACAGCAACCTACTTAAAATCCAGTCCAACATAGTTTCCTTCATGCTTGCCCCTCTATATTGGGAAAATTTTATTCATTTTTCATCATTAAACTCTTCTTACTTACTGCTGATTTCAGTAGCCGGATTTGGTCTTTTAGCAATATCCCATGACATCCATCCGTTGTCTAGGGGGTCCAGAGTGGGGGGGGGGGGTCTGTCCTGGGGTGTCCAGGGTCTGGGGGGGGGGGGGGGGATGTCCTGGGGGGTCTATCCATGGGGTGTCTAGGGGGTCCAGTGGGGGGGGGGGGTGTATATAGGGCTGGGTGTAGGGGGTGGGGGCTGGATATAGGGCTGGGTGCAGGGGGAGGGGTTGTGCAGGCAGGGGGAGGGGCTGTCCAGCAGGGGGGAGGGCTGTCCAGGAGGGGGGAGGGGTGTCCAGCAGGGGGGGAGGGGTGTCCGGCAGGGGGGAGGGGTGTCCGGTAGGGGGGGGGGGGGGCTGTCCAGCAGGGGGGAGGGCTGTCCAGCAGGGGGGAGGGCTGTCCAGCGGGGGGGAGGGGTGTCCAGCAGGGGGGAGGGGTGTCCAGCAGGGGGAGGCGTGTCCAGGCAGGGGGCGGGGCTGTCCAGCAGGGGGGCGGGCTGTCCTGTAGGGGGGAAGGATGTCAGGCAGGGGGAGGGGGCTGTCCAGCATGGGGGAGGGCTAGATATAGGGCTGGGTGCAGGGGGAGGGGTTGTGCAGGCAGGGGGCGGGGCTGTCCAGCAGGGGGGAGGGCTGTCCAGTAGGGGGGAGGGCTGTCCAGCAGGGGGGAGGGGTGTCCAACCAGGGGGAGGGGTGTTCGGTAGGGGGGGCGGGCTGTCCAGCAGGGGGGAGGGCTGTCCAGCAGGGGGGAGGGCTGTCCAGAAGGGGGGAGGGGTGTCCAACAGGGGGAGGGGTGTCCAGCAGGGGGAGGGGTGTCCAGGCAGGGGGCGGGGCTGTCCATCAGGGGGCGGGCTGTCTGGTAGGGGGTGGGCTATCAAGCAGGGGGGCGAGCTATCCGGCAGGGGGGAGGGGTGTCGGGCAGGGGGTAGGGGTGTTCCGCAATCTGTTTTGTTGTCTTTGATTTTGACACCACCTGCACACTAGAAGAAGTAGTCTGATCAGGAGAAGGCTCCCCTAGAAGTATACATACTTCTTCAAAACTAGGTGTAGAAGCTTTTGCATCAACAGAATGGTCAGCAGAAGCAGTAATCCCACACTACACTTTCCCAGATTCAAAAAAATGAGAAATAGAGGCAGGATGGTTTTGTTTATTAACAATATCCGCCTCCTTCACTGTGTCTTGTCCATCTTCCTTCAGATTTATGTTTACCTGTGAACTAGAGGCATCTCTAGAGGCAGCAGAAAGTAAATCTTGTGCCATGAGACTTTCATTGGCCACACCAGCCATGGAGGAAACCTCCTTACTAGTGTAAATCTGAGCAGAATCAGATTGACACAGTGAAGGGGGCCTGGGTTCCTTGCTTTGAGAAACCACTTGAGCATAGGAATGGACAGTAGTAGTAACAGGGAGAACAGGTGCAGGATCCACTACTTCTTCCACAATGTCAGCCCATGTTTTATGGATGGGCGTACAGACCTTTTCATTATCATTCTTGGAGTCATAAACAACCATCCCTTGATTAACAGGCTCAGCAAACTGCCTATTAACAGGGTTGTCAGAACGATAGGTGCAAGCTTTATTGCTTTGTATTGTTTTCCTCTCTAAATCAAGGTTGGAACATGATTTATGATCATGTCCTCGCTGAGAAAAAAGGGTGCAAATAATAGATCTTCTGCATTTTTTAACCTCATGATCAATGACCTTACAATCTGGGTAAAATTTTGTTATGTTCTCAAATTCCACTATGTTCCAGCTCCTCTTCATCAGTAGATAAACAAAATTTGTCTACTAATGTGGAGGAAAGGTCTATTTCAATTAGACATCTAGCATAATGGCCAAATAGAGCTATTTCAGTTTCTCGATCCATCTTAACTGGAACTCAAACAGCTAATGCAATGTCATATAGAATTCTAGGATGCCATAAAACCTAGTTTAAGCCATAGATTTTAACCCATACCTGAACTGAGGTCTTACCAATTTCATATGGGTTGAATTTCCGATCCCAGTCATGTATATGTACTGCACCTGGATTGAGTGAGAGGGAGCCAAATCCCCAGTCATGTATATGTACTGCAGGGGGTGCAGGTGTAGGGGGTGCTGGGGGGAGGGGGGCAGGGGGATGGGGCAGGGGGGATGGGGGCAAGGTCAGGGGGGGGGGGTGCGGGGGGTGGGGGGTGTTGGGGGTGCAGGGGGGCAGGGGGGAAGGGGGAGGGGGGCATGGGTGCAGGGGGGCAGGGGTGTAGGGGGCAGGGGGCAGGGGCAGGGGGGAGGGTGGAGGGGGGCAGGGGGAAGGAGGTGTCCAGGGGGTGTCCAGGGGGTGTCCAGGTGGTGTCCAGGGGTTGTCCAGGGGGTGTCCAGGGGGTGTCCAGGGGGTGTCCAGGGGGTGTCCAGGGGGGTGTCCAGGGGGGGGTCCAGGGGGTGGTCATGGGGTGTCCAGGGGGGTGTCGCGGGGGGTTGGGGGGTATTTTTTTATGGATTTGGAGACCCTATAGCTACGGTTTTAAACCATGGCTATTGGTTTATTGCCATGGTTTTTAACTGTGGCTATAGACCTAATGCCACACTTTTATACCATGGCAATAAAGCCTGTCTGACCTTTAGTATAGCCATGGTTCAAACCGTGGTATTAGGTATACATCCACGGTTTGAACTGTGGCTATAGGGATGGGCCTATAGCCACACAAAACTTAGCCACGATTTCTCAAACTGTGGCTATTACATATAGCCACGGTTTAGAACCGTGGCTATAGCCCGAATTTCCAGTAGTGTTTAGAACGAGGAAGAAACCCTAGCCGCTCATCCGATCGCGCGTCTGATCACTGTCGTCCATCTCATCCGCGGCGCTGGGTTCTAATCCTGGCCATCCGCGATCATTAAACGCCGATCCAATAGCACTGGAGTCATCTCCTACCTCTCGCTGAGCCGAGGACTCCCCGCGACGTCTTCCGCAAACCAGAGGCACCCAGGCGATGGAGAAGGAGATCCCGACCAACTCTGATGAAGCTGTTGCCTCCAGTGTGTTTGTCTCCACCTCAAGAACACATGCATGCGTTAAAAGTCGCATGCATGCAAGGAAATGAAGAAATTTTATTGAGGCCGAAGAAAACAGAGTTGCGAGGTAGTGTATTCATGCATAGGAGAATAGGAATAAGACATGCATGCGTTGAAAAACACATGCACATGAAGACCATGCGTCATGAAGAAACCCACGCTGAACAGAGAAGAAAAACAAGATTTGAGAAAAATCTTGAAAACCCGAAGTTTTTGGGAAATCAAGATTTATCCACGCGGAAGATCCACGACATAGTTTGACTATAAAAGAAGCCATCTAAGGCCAAAGAAGGTCGCTGTTGAGCATTTTTGAAGAAGTACCGCGAAGCTCCTGAGCATCGTGAAGCTTGAAGCTCCGTGCATCACTTGCATGGCAGAGCAGCCTGAAGCCATCCGAGGCTTCAAGAGTTCCTTTCGCACTACCCCTGCGCAAAATAAGTAAGGAGGAAGGCCTCCCTGCGTGCTCCCTTGTGTGACAGGGAAGAAGCGCAGCCTTGCGCGCCCGCTGCCCACACACTTGCGTGGTGGAAGGATGCCTCACCCTCTGTGCCCGTGAACTCACATGGCAGGAGGAAGCCATCATGCTCCCTTTGTGTGGTAGGAAGAGACTGAGCCGCACACACTTGTGCGCCTTCTATGTCCTCTCACTTGCGCGGAAGTAGGAAGACACCGCTCCACCTACACGGTAGAATCCACTCCCACACCTTGCACGGTGGTAAACAGGAGGTGGCCGCATCACTTTCGTGCCCTCCTTTGAAGTGGGTTCAGGTGAAGTAGATCCCACACACTTGGTGTGTGTGTGTGAAAAGTAACAAGAATTGAACACCATATGGGTTGAAGAAAGAGAGGCCGTGTGTGAAAAGTGGAGAGGAAGACCAAAACACACATTGGTTGTGTGTGTGTGCAAGAGGAGGAAGTCCACACCATCTTCGAGTGTGTGTGTGCATAGAAACAAGAAGTCCGAAGCCTTAGTGTGTGCACAAGTGGAGTGTGCACACTTTGAATAAGAAGAAAAGAACAAAGTGTGTTCAAAGAAACAAGAAGGTCGTAGCCTTGTATGTGCACAAGTGAAGGAGGCCATACCTCTTGTGTGTGCCCTAATGGATGAAGAAGATACATGCATATCCATGCATGAATGAATAAGTGAACAAGTGGGTGAACACCTTGAGAAGAAAGAGAGAAGGAGAAATCCACACTAAAGAACAACAGACAAATTGGTGTGTGTAAGAAAGAATAAAAAAGTGTGACTCCAAGAAGAAGGTGTGTGTGCTAAAAGAGTTTACACCCTTTAAGGGTTTATCACACCAAGAAGAAAAGGGGAGTACATGCATTCATGCATGCACAGACACACTTAAACAAAGATTAAACTAGTGTGTGTGCATTTGAGAAGACCAAGAACAAAGGTTCTTGAGGAAATTTGAGATTCCATGCATGTCATGCATGAAGATTGAGAAGCCATGCAATCAGTGCATGAAGATTCAGAGATTCCATGCACTCAATGCGTGAAGTTGAATTAAAGAGAGACTGAATCCAGACTGAAGTTAAAGACATCATTCATCTGAGTTTTCAGTAGTTGAGAAGACCAAGAAGATTGAGTGGTCATACTCAGTGCAGGAACATATTTTCCAATAAAGATTCTTGAAGACAGAGGCCGGGTCATCCTTAGAAGAAGGAGAATAAAGCCTAAGTAAAGAAGGGGAGTCATGGTCATCACAAGTGATCAGAAGAAGTTAGCAGGGCCAGCAGACCTTATCCAAGGCTGATGAAGATTCTTGAAGAGCTTAAAAAGAACAAGAGCTACTCGTGTGACTCGAGGAGCCAGGAGAAGACCCCCTGTGATACTCAGGGTGGAGAAGTCTTCGGTGGAAGCTGAAGCAGGCCAGTGGGACTCTGGTAACACTGTGGGATGTAGTATAAAGAACCTCCTATGGGACTCAGGAGAGATACAGTGTGACTCTGTATTGACCATTGCAATTACTAACCGAATTATAGTGGAGAAACCATGTTGGGGCGTTTAACCAACATGGCAAGGACGTAGGCCTTTGGAGCCGAACCTTGTAAATCCTTGTGTCTTGTGCCTTTACATTTACTGCATCACTCAAGGAAAGGCTGAGAGATACAAGAAGAGTGGATCGAGGCCTTAACAAGCCATAGAGGTTTAATTGATAAATAATCAATTAGTAAAAAGTTTAAAAGGATTAATGATTCACCCCCTCCCCCTCTCAGTGATCATACTGATCCGGGCACTTCAAAAACATTCATATATATGGAATATACTAATGTAATAATATCTATTTGGTTTAATAAAAATTGAATGATATGGAGGTGAAGTAAAATAAAGACACTCATTGAAGAACATTACTTCTTCTTCAGGTATCCTCTTTAAGTTTTCACTAAAGACTTCCAAGGTTGGTTTTATGACCAAACTAAGTATTTAAGAATGAATGGAGGGAATTTGTACATTGATTTGGGTAGGAATTTCATGATCCAAATTGGTTTTATTATGTGAATAATATAGGAGAGGGGGTGACTACATATAATTGGGGGAGATGACACACTTCGTATTTTTGAAAAGAATTGAGTGCTCCCATGTTTTCAATATGTCACAAGGGTAAAAATAGACCCTTATAGAACCTTAGAAGTTTAATGAGAAAATATTTCCATATAATATTTTTTAGAGAAGTGAATAGGTCATTTTTACCCTTATCTTTTTATTTTAACCCTCAGTAAACCAATTTTTACCTTAATTGTGGTAATAAACTTTTATTGCATTCAATATTCATTTTGGTAAAAAATGAAGATGAACTTATTATAAATTTTATGTTATTTTAATTAAAAATATAGAATAAAAATTTTACAAATTAAATTCACATAAGTGACATAATTTAATTTAAAATTTATCTCACCACCATGATGAGAAAACATGTTTTAAATTGCAAGTAATCAAAAGTTTACAATGTTTTTATATCAAAATTAAATATCAAAATGAGTAAAATGATATAAATTGGTTGATTTGATATTAAATTTATCTAATTTTACATTAAAAACAATTAAAAATATATTTTAACATTATTAATAATTTAAATGAAAATACAGTTCTCAATTAAAATATAATATTTGTCACTATTAATAAAAAATTGAAACTTTTTAGAAAAATTACAAAAAATACATCTAAGATAATTTTGTATTATAATTTCAAATATTATATATATTTTTTTAAATGAAGTTTATATAATTGGTATAAAATTATTTTTAATTAAGTGTGAAATCAGTTAATAAACCATATTTTAGAAAATATCCATTTTTTTGGAAAAAATTTCATTTTCCTTTAAATGATATTTATTTTATTAGTAATTAATATATAATTAATAAAAATATTTATAATAAATATTTTCATAAGTTAGTTAATATTATTCATACCCTCCAATTTAATGTCTTATTTATAACTATTATATTAAATTATAATATTATTATATTGTTGATTGGTAAAACTCAGTCTTGCATGTAAGACAAGCTAAAGAAAAAACTCTTTATTATGTGTAATTCAAGATAAAATCAGTGTTGAGTGTAATGAAATCTATTTAATTGATTTAATTTCCTTTAAAATAAAAATATCATTAATTATCTAGGAGTTATATTTCATTCTACGCATGATGTTTCATGTCATAAATGCTATCAAATTTAATGTATTTATTTTAGAATTTCTAGGTGTTACATTCTCCCTACTTTAAATAAATTTTTTACTCCAAATTTAATTTTCATCTCACTAATATGATTTTTGATATTTTAAAATTATATTGTTAAAAAATTCACATCATAATAGTGTTAATAAAACATCCTCATAATAAGAGAGAAAAGTGATGTTAAAGGGTCATAACATATAACTAGGTTTCTACGTAGAAGAACATGTTGTACCCCACACTCTTTGATTTTCATGATCACAATCACTTTAATATGTGTTTAACATTGTGTTTAAGTGTTGTGGATGATAGGCAAAAGATTGCCAAAAGAATGGCCCAAGAAAGGTCAGGAGTGGACTGAAATTCAGTCCACCGGCCAACCGGTGTGATAGCACCGGCCAGCCGGTGGACCTGGCAGAGGCATTGCCCACTGCCAGGCTCCACCGGTCAGCCGGTGGCTCTGTCACCGGCCAGCCGGTGGCAGCCAGACAACAGTGTTTGCTACTGTCTTGCCACCGGCCAGCCGGTGGCTCTGGCACCGGTCAGCCGGTGGCCCCTGGACCAGACTTCTCCTCCACTGCCAAGGCACCGGCCAGCCGGTGGAGCTGTACCGGCCAGCCGGTAGCCCAGTCAAACTAGCCGTTGGGTTTGACCAGTCAACCCACTTTTGGCCTCCAACGGCTCCGAGGACTTCTCCAACGGCTCCGAAGCCTCCCCAAGGGTTCCATGCCTATAAATAAAGGCCAAGGATGCCCCAGACACCTACCGGATCATATACAAAGCCACCGTACACATTTTCCATCCTTGGCGTACCTCCGGCGGACTTCCTTCAAAGGAACCCACCTTGCTCCAACAACTTCCACATCCAAGGAGCTCCACCCAAGAAGCTTGGAAGCGGCCTTCAACATCTCTAATCAATCAAAGGCGCCCAAGACTTCCTCAAATACGGTTTTTCTTGTATTTATTATTTTGAGCTTTAAAATTGGGTTTGTGCCTACAAACCCCAAACTCTTTCTCATCTCCTCTTTCTTTTGGGTTTCACACCACCACTAAGGTGTGAAGAGGTTCACAAGCTTTTCCTTTAAAAAGCTTGAGAAAAAGGTGAGCTATCCTTCACCTGTAAGAAGGATAGTGGGTTCTTGCTAAACCATTAAAAGCAAGTGGGTTCTTGCTAAACCATTTCAAAAGCAAGCTGTAATAGGTCCTAGTGCTACCTCAAAGCCTAGTGGGTTTCTTGCTAAAACCATTGAAAAGCAAGCGGTAGGAATCTCTCAACGGTTGAGTTGGGAGCGGAGACGTAGGCCGGGTTTTGGCCGAACTCCGTTATCAATTTGCGTGTCTTGCCTCTTTATTTCCGCTGCATTTATACTTTGATTTTTAATTTGTCAATTTTTTTTTAAAAGGCAATTCACTCCCCCGTTTCTTCCGACCCATCATTTGGTATCAAAGGGAACCTTTGAGTAATTCCTTAACCCGGTTTCAAAGTTAAGATCTTTTTTTTAATGGAATCTACCTCTTTCGCCCCCGAGGGCTACTCTTTGGGTCGGGCTCCATTTTTTGATGGGACCGACTATAATTATTGGAAAACCCGCATGACCACCTTTTTACGAAGCATAGGTTATCCCATTTACAAAATTGTCATGCAAGGTTACACTTTGTCTACCCCCGACGAATCCAAATGGACCCCCGCCGATATAAAGAATTTTGAGCTTGATGGCAAAGCCATGAACGCTCTCCATTGCGGCCTAGACCGAAATGAATTCAATCGAGTGTCTACTTGCACCTCCTCACATGAAATCTGGAAACTTTTGGAGGTTACCCATGAGGGGACCAACAAAGTTAAAGACACCCGATTGGATATGTTTCGTCAGGATTTTGAGTCATTTTCCATGCACCCAAATGAATCTATTTCTGAAATGTTTACTAGATTTACTAACGTGTGCAATGGTAGAAAGTCTCTTGGAGATAATATTTCTGCAGAAACCATGGTCAAGAAGATCCTATGGGTCCTTCCGAGCTCATGGGCACCAAAGGTGACGGCGATCCAAGAAGCTAAGGACTTCAAAAATATGCCGGTAGAGGAGCTCATCGGATCCCTAATGACGTACGAGATCACGATGAGGAGGCAAGCTCAAAAGGAGGGCACACCAATCAAGACACCAAAGAACATTGCCCTCAAGGTTCAAAAAGAAGTAAGCTCCTCCTCATCTTCTTCCTCATCTCCTTCCTCATCTTCCTCATCCTCAAGCGACGACTCGGAAATGGAGAATCTCGCCCGCCAAATGCAAAAATTCATGAAGAAGCATAAGAAGAAGAAGAAATCTCACAAGGCGCGAAAGCAAGAACCCACCGCAAGATCCGAGCCCAAGGTAAAATGCTACGGGTGCGGCGAAAAAGGCCATTACAAGCCCGATTGCCCACTCAACAAGAAACGGCCCACGCAAAAGGAGAAAGGAAAGAAGAAGGTCCTCAAGGCGACATGGAGTGACACCTCATCCTCCTCCTCCTCCTCCTCGAGCGACCAAGGTACAAAATGCCTAATGGCATTCCATGAGGTAACATCATCCGACTCCTCCTCTTGCTCTTCAAATTCCAATTCTTTAAATCATATTTCTTATGAAGATCTCTCTCATGCTAGAGACCAACTTGAAAATGGTTTTCATGAACTCTCTTCAAAATTTGTTGCTTTAAAAAAGTCTTTCAAAAAACTCTCTTCCGAAAAAGAACAACTTCTTAAAGAGAAGGAAGAGTTGACCCTTAAAATCCAAAATTTTCCAAATGTTGATTCCATGGAATCAACCATCAAAGACCTAAGGGAGACCCTAGCTAAGTTCACCCAAGGGGAACAAAATTTAAACAATTTGCTTGGTTCCCAACGTATATCTAGAACCACCCAAGGGTTAGGATATACCAACCGAGCTTCCTCCTCCCATGCACCCACTATTTTTCTAAGGGGGAGCTCCGATTTTAAATTTTGTAATTATTGCAAAAAACCCGGGCACCTTATTTATGAGTGTAATTGCAAAAATGCCCGGTACGGTCAACCCAAATCGATTTTTTATTCGGACGAATTTTATAGGAGAAGACCCGCCATGAGGCAAGTGTGGATTGAAAAATCCCTCTTAGCGAGTCTCTCCGGGCCTAAAATCATCTCATTCCAAAATCCCTCTCCCCGGTGACTTTTTGTTTTTATCTAGGGGGAGTTAGGATCTTTTAAGCTTTTTTGTAATTTCAAAATTTTCGATTCAAACTTTCAATTTCAACTCTTGGTTTTAAAATTTTCAATTCAAAATTTTCAATTCAATTTTTGATTCAAAACTTTCAATTCAAACTGTTATTCAATTTTCATTTCAAAATTTTCAACAATTGGTATTATTGTCAATTGGTTTAAAATCTTGTTTTTCAAATTTTCCCTCAATCAAGTTTTATGCCCCACTCTATTTTGATAATCACAAAGGGGGAGAAATTTCTTGATTGATTGGGGGAGAATCCTTTTCATCATGGTTAAGCATTTCCTTTCAATTTTAGTATTTTTCATTGTTTGTTTTGGTGATTGTGATCATCAAAATAGGGGGAGATTGTTGTACCTCTCGAACCCCTCAAGGTTTAATTTTCATGATCACAATCACTCTCATCTTTGTCTAATATTGTTTTAAGTGTTGTGGATGATAGGCAAAAGATTGCCAAAGGAATGGCCCAAGAAAGGTCAGGAGTGGACTGAAATTCAGTCCACCGGCCAACCGGTGTGATAGCACCGGGAGAATCCTTTTCATCATGGTTAAGAATTTCCTTTCAATTTTAGTATTTTTCATTGTTTGTTTTGGTGATTGTGATCATCAAAATAGGGGGAGATTGTTGTACCCCACACTCTTTGATTTTCATGATCACAATCACTTTAATATGTGTTTAACATTGTGTTTAAGTGTTGTGGATGATAGGCAAAAGATTGCCAAAGGAATGGCCCAAGAAAGGTCAGGAGTGGACTGAAATTCAGTCCACCGGCCAACCGGTGTGATAGCACCGGCCAGCCGGTGGACCTGGCAGAGGCATTGCCCACTGCCAGGCTCCACCGGTCAGCCGGTGGCTCTGTCACCGGCCAGCCGGTGGCAGCCAGACAACAGTGTTTGCTACTGTCTTGCCACCGGCCAGCCGGTGGCTCTGGCACCGGTCAGCCGGTGGCCCCTGGACCAGAATTCTCCTCCACTGCCAAGGCACCGGCCAGCCGGTGGAGCTGTACCGGCCAGCCGGTAGCCCAGTCAAACTAGCCGTTGGGTTTGACCAGTCAACCCACTTTTGGCCTCCAACGGCTCCGAGGACTTCTCCAACGGCTCCGAAGCCTCCCCAAGGGTTCCATGCCTATAAATAAAGGCCAAGGATGCCCCGGACACCTACCGGATCATATACAAAGCCACCGTACACATTTTCCATCCTTGGCGTACCTCCGGCGGACTTCCTTCAAAGGAACCCACCTTGCTCCAACAACTTCCACATCCAAGGAGCTCCACCCAAGAAGCTTGGAAGCGGCCTTCAACATCTCTAATCAATCAAAGGCGCCCAAGACTTCCTCAAATACGGTTTTTCTTGTATTTATTATTTTGAGCTTTAAAATTGGGTTTGTGCCTACAAACCCCAAACTCTTTCTCATCTCCTCTTTCTTTTGGGTTTCACACCACCACTAAGGTGTGAAGAGGTTCACAAGCTTTTCCTTTAAAAATCTTGAGAAAAAGGTGAGCTATCCTTCACCTGTAAGAAGGATAGTGGGTTCTTGCTAAACCATTAAAAGCAAGTGGGTTCTTGCTAAACCATTTCAAAAGCAAGCTGTAATAGGTCCTAGTGCTACCTCAAAGCCTAGTGGGTTTCTTGCTAAAACCATTGAAAAGCAAGCGGTAGGAATCTCTCAACGGTTGAGTTGGGAGCGGAGACGTAGGCCGGGTTTTGGCCGAACTCCGTTATCAATTTGCGTGTCTTGCCTCTTTATTTCCGCTGCATTTATACTTTGATTTTTAATTTGTCAATTTTTGCCAGCCGGTAGCCCAGTCAAACTAGCCGTTGGGTTTGACCAGTCAACCCACTTTTGGCCTCCAACGGCTCCGAGGACTTCTCCAACGGCTCCGAAGCCTCCCCAAGGGTTCCATGCCTATAAATAAAGGCCAAGGATGCCCCGGACACCTACCGGATCATATACAAAGCCACCGTACACATTTTCCATCCTTGGCGTACCTCCGGCGGACTTCCTTCAAAGGAACCCACCTTGCTCCAACAACTTCCACATCCAAGGAGCTCCACCCAAGAAGCTTGGAAGCGGCCTTCAACATCTCTAATCAATCAAAGGCGCCCAAGACTTCCTCAAATACGGTTTTTCTTGTATTTATTATTTTGAGCTTTAAAATTGGGTTTGTGCCTACAAACCCCAAACTCTTTCTCATCTCCTCTTTCTTTTGGGTTTCACACCACCACTAAGGTGTGAAGAGGTTCACAAGCTTTTCCTTTAAAAAGCTTGAGAAAAAGGTGAGCTATCCTTCACCTGTAAGAAGGATAGTGGGTTCTTGCTAAACCATTAAAAGCAAGTGGGTTCTTGCTAAACCATTTCAAAAGCAAGCTGTAATAGGTCCTAGTGCTACCTCAAAGCCTAGTGGGTTTCTTGCTAAAACCATTGAAAAGCAAGCGGTAGGAATCTCTCAACGGTTGAGTTGGGAGCGGAGACGTAGGCCGGGTTTTGGCCGAACTCCGTTATCAATTTGCGTGTCTTGCCTCTTTATTTCCGCTGCATTTATACTTTGATTTTTAATTTGTCAATTTTTTTTTAAAAGGCAATTCACTCCCCCGTTTCTTCCCACCCATCAGAACATCTGCAGAAAGTGAAGATGTGGACATAGAGAAAAAGCACAAAATAATTATAGAGAGTGATTGAGGTAATTTATCATAAGAAATTGAATGATCAATGGAATTTTAAGGGACACATAACCATAAATCTATTTTAATTTAAATTGCCATCTAATTCATTGGATACTATTGCAATATGGTAGCATTTTTTGTTTCATGATCATAATATTTTAAGAATTATTTTATTATCCATAAATAGAAGTAAATTTATATAATTTATTTATTTCTATTTAATAATTATAATTTTATACTTTGGATTTTATTTGATCAATTTCCAATTCACCATTTACTATAAGAATTTAATATCCAAAAATAATTTTTTTTATACTTGAAGAACAAAAATTTACTTTTAATGGATCATAATATCCATAAAAGAGTGAAAAATCATTTCATCTATCTCTAAAAAGATTCCAAAACCAATATAGTTGACATAAATTACCCAATATAACAATTTAATCTCTAAAAACTCAAAAGTAACACCACTGGTTTATTGTATATATTTATTTTTGAAATATTTTAACTAAAAAATAACATATTAACTAGGACATCATTTAAGATCATGCTAGGCATGAAACACTTATCATCCTTCAGTCATGGGTTTAAGCCCTACCACCTTCCTGGATGTGACAGGTTGTCACCCAACATGCGAGTTTTCTCTGTTCTAAAACTATATTAATATAATTCCTAATACGTTCTAAAAAAATTCTGGAATCCTTAAAATAAAATTAATTATTAAATAATATTTTTACTAAGGTTTTCAAAAAAAATTATTTTTTCACAAATGATAATAATATTATTTTACTATTATTAAAATGTCATTAATGGTCATATAACCTCTAAAGGTTATCAATACCATTAAACTTATATCTATGAAATTTAAATACATCATTCCTTAAATAAAATTTCACTAAAACAAATACTTTCCATAAATTTCTCCAAAAATGTCCTTAATCTCCTGACATTCCTACGTCACAAATTTTCAAAAGGGTTGTTTAATACATTGAACTCATGATAAACCTAAATATCATAACCCATGAAGGTATACATAAATATTAAGTTAATGAAGACATATATGACCTTAAAATTTAACGGAAACCTTACACATTTCAAAATTCTTATCACCAAAATACCATTTGTAAAGAAAATTAATCTAAAATTTAATTTTTGAACCCCAATACATCAAAAATCCATCTATTTTATTTCTAAATAGGTCCTTATTTGGTATAGACTTTAACCTAGGTCTGACACTTTTGTCATCTATTTAAATCCTTCATAATGGTTTGTAAGGAAAATTATAATTATCCTAATCATATCCCCTAAGAGTGTCAAAATAGGTGCATTTTAAGGATGATTTTCATGCACCAAGTTATGATCAGGTCAATCCCAATTAATCATTTTCTGATTTATTACCCCTAGGTACATTTTTAATGGAACCACCTTCACTTGTAGTATCCATATAGGAATGTATTTTCTAGGAAAACACATAATTTCTACCTAATTAAAAGTTCAATTTTTTCTGATCACTACAAAAAATAGCATATTAGTGGTGGTTTTTTAGCGAGTGTTATGAATAACCCCCTTTAAATTCATTTTAGTGGGGGTTTTCCAGAATCCCCTCTAAATTGTTCAGCATTATTTTGTAATATTTGGTTGGATTTTAGAGGTAGTTGTGTCCGAACCCCTGCTAATTTAATAATTACTGGCCTTATATGTTCAGTTGGATTCTATGGGTGATATATATATAATATATTTTTTTAATATTAGAGGATATATATATATATATAACATTTAATTTTTTAAAGGAAATAACATGGGATCAGAACCCCCTATAACCTCTTAAATTAGAAACAGTTCATCAACTACCGTTAATCCCTTAGATTAGAGGAGGGGGGGGGGGTTAAACCCATTCTAATTTATAAAATTTGAGAGGATTATGAACACCCTCTAATACATGACATTAGAGGGAGTTTATGAACAGCCACTAATCCCTTTTATTTGAGGGGTTTTAAACCCCATCTAAATTCATATTTATTTTTTAAAATATATCTCATAAAAATTAAAATTCTATAATATATATGTGGGCCTGTGCCTGTGTGTGCATACATGTGTGTATATATATATATATTACATAAACACATTATATAAATCTATTTAAATGAATTTTAAACATATATAAATATATTATACAAATACTTTAAATAAATACTTATACATGTAAAAAAATTGTATACATATATAAATATTTGTATACCTAATATAAATATAATTATAAATATATTAATTCAAATATATAAAATTTATATGGTTTTATAACTACTATACATTTATCTTATGATTTATATTATACATATATTATATTAAATACATTTTTATTATATAATTATGTTTAAATACATTTTTATTATATTATGTATACAAATAATATAATATAGAAAGAATTAAATATAAATATTAAATATATATATATATATATTATATAATATAATATTATCAATATTTTTTAAATATATATTTATAAATATTATGTAATTATTATATATATATTTCATTATACCATATTAATTATAAATTAATATAGTATATATATATATATATATCATTTAAATATATTATATATTTCAAATTATATGAATGTATTTAATTGTATTTATATGTATACATAAATATTATTTTATAATATTATTTACATTTATATATATTTATTTGAATGAATTTATTTCGAATAATATTAATTATATATAATATAAAATCATTAAAACATTATTTAAATATATACATAATTATAATTTATTTAAACTATATATCATATAAAGACCCAAGATTTTAGTTTTTATAATTTTTATAATAATAATAATAATTATATTTCTGAATAACAATTTTATTATTTTATATTATATATAATTAATATTATATGATATACAATTTATAAAAATAAATAAATATTATTGTACACAATATTATATAATTATATTTATATATATATATATATGTATATATATTAATATAAATAATATTACACAATTATATTTATTGAAATACATGTATATTAATGTGCATGATAATAAATAAATGTATTGAAATACATTATATATATATTTCTGTAAATTTTATTCTATATAATATTAATTATATAGTGTTATAAATTGTATTCCATATAATATGAATTATATATAATATACATATTAATTATATATAATATAAAATTGCATTTCATATAACATTATATAAATATTTTAATAGATTTTATTTCATATATAATGTTAGTATAAATTTTATTTCATATATATGAATTTTATATAATAATAATTATATATAATATTTTACAATTTATAAAAGAAAATATAAATTAATGTAAAAAATAATAAATATATGGTTCAAATAAATTATATAAATATATTTTCAAAGAAATTATATGAATATATCTTTAAAGACATTATATAAATATAATAAACAAATAGTTATATATTTATATATATTATTAATAAGAATATACATAATATATAAATATGTATTTAAGTATATAAATAATTTACACAAATATATTTATGAATATATAAATATATGTATATATACATAACATAAATATAATTATATAATATATTTAGTCAAATGTATGTAATTACTCATATAAAATATATAGTTTATATAAATTTATAAATTGAATATAATATAAATGTAATATAATATAAATACATAATATAAAAATTTATATATTAATTTATATATATATGTTATATATTTATATGTATGGTAATATTTATTTAAATATAATATATTTTAATTGGATTTGGGATATATATATATAAATATAATAATGTGTACTAATACTACACAGATCACTTTGCGTCGGTGGTAAAGTCACTGAAAGATGTTTTGTTGGGACAGAGTTTCGAATCCCACGAGGAGACACTTTTATAAGGTTTTAGAATTAGCTGCTGGGGACTACCAAAGGTGATTGGATGGGCATGAGGGGGGGGACTCACACCATGTGGGTGGGACTGGTGGTTGACTAGAAGTGGATGTACCATTAGCAAATGGGGGTGGATGTTCCGTGCTGGTGGGGACCAACCAACCAGAGGGTAGTGAGGTGTGCTCAAACTCAAAAATGGTAAAGGAGTAGATAGTGGAAACCTATAGGAGAACTGGAGGGGAGGGCCTGTTTGGGCTCAACTAGAAGGAAGGATGGATTCTTACGAAGAAAATAATAGTAATTACAGGCCATTTACAAACTGCCTATAATATGTGAAATCTTGACCCAATTAGAGGGGATTTATCCGCCATTAATGACCCTAAAACAGAGGTGGTTTTGGGAACCACCTATAATTTGTGTGGATTATCTCAATTAGCTGCAGTTTTAAACCATCGTTAATGTTTAAAATATATTATAAGGGTCTAAAACCCCATCTAAAATGAAATTCTGTTGTCAAATTTGTGGGGGGGTTTAACCACCTCAAATTTAAGTTACACTTTACTAGTGGTTCATCAAAACATCCTCTAAAAAGGGTTTGTGGGCACATTAGCAGTGGTTCATCATAACCACCACTAATATTTTTAGTAGGGGTTATAACCCCTTCTAAATTAATAAATAATCCCTTCTAATCAGGTTATTTTTTATAGTGTATATACCTATCCACAAATTCAATCATACAGTTATGTCCCCTAATATATGTTTTCCTAAATCCAGTTCCAAATGTTTCAATTAAACTTACTCTCATGAAAAATATTTCATTCTCAGGATCAATAGCCTAGAGACAATTCCTTATTTATTACATTATAATTAGATACAAGGAATCACATCGTGAATGACCAAATAGTATAACAGTCTTGGTAAACTAGATACATACTTGACTCTTATATTATATTTAAATACATAAATCGGAAAATATATTTTTTGGGAATAAATTAATTCCATCTTGAGTATCCTAACATATCAGTCATAATAGACTTCCTGGAATCCTAGTGAAAATAAAAAAATAATGGTGATATCGAATTCTTTTTTAGGGTTATGTACAATGGAAGATACCTTGAATAAATAAGCATAATAATAATGGAAAGGTAAATAAATTAACTAACCATACATTTAAATAATTGGATAAATATTAATCAATATGGTAAGGTAACTAACTAAAAATAGATGACATTTAACCAATAAACAGGAATGAAATGCATCTAGAGTTAATATTACAGTGAAAATCTCATTGATAATAATAAAAAAAATCTTAAAGAAGGCAATTTTTAATTATTGGATGCCATGATGCTCGGTATTATGATACCTCTATTTTCAAGACCTTTCACAAGAAAGTTAAAACTAAAGGTAAAAACCCATTTAATGATATCATAACATGAATATCCAATGAGACCTATTGATTCATCTAGCAGCTATATAAGTTTGGCCCCCACCCATCATTATAAGTCCAAAGAATTCCTCATATATAGAATAATCAATTTAATTCATAAATAATATTCATTATCATAAAGTATCCATGTCGAGTAAATAATATGGATTTATGCCCCATGGGTCATAATATAGTGGTTATGCCCTTATTGTACCCGTTTTGGTGAGTCGAGGTGGAATCAATTTTGAACCTCCATGTCTGAATATTTCTTTCCTTTATACCCCAACCAGTAAACCATCCATGTAATATAAATTTTAAAAAAAATTATCATATAAAAAATAAATTTAAATGTAGAACAATCTATCTAAAAATGATATATGGTTTAAGAGATAAACATATCCATCAAAAATGATACATATAACTAGTATAAATTTATTATCCAATGATCAAAGGAAAGTGGTTATTTCAAGGGGAAGTTAATGGAAAAAAAAATGAATAATGATAGGTATGGTATTAACATATATGGATTGGAGTAATGTTACAAGTATGATGTCATTAATTAATAAAAACGCCAAAAGATATATTTAAAAACATTCTTGAAGAAAATATCATTCTCATTTTAAAAATCACTTTTTAAAACAGAAAACATTTTGAAAATAATTTTAGTTTGAAACTAAATTTTACAAACTATGAATTTCCATAATATTAAGAAAACCATTTTATTTAAGATTAACATTTTTTAACTTTCAAAGGAAGCTTTAAATAAATTATTGTCACATCGGAAGGTAATTATGTACATGAAACATAAGTTAAAATGAACATTCCTGATACATTGGAAAAAGATTAGAAAAGTTACTTGATCACAAAATGAAAAGAATATTACACTATTTTTTTATAAAATAGAATAATGGGGAAAATTCCTTTCATAAAACATTTTGAAAATGGTAAATAATTTTTTTAATTTTTTTAGAAATATGGTTTTGGATGAAAACATATTTCAAATTGTAGAGTAAAATAAAGTGGGATTTTATTAAAAACATTTTCTAAACATTTTATGTAAAAAATAGTGGTAAAATGGTAATATTACTTGAAAATATATTGAAAATTTTATTATAATAAAATGATTTTTTTTAGGAAATCTTCATCTAATTTTCTTCAACGAAAATTTAAACATAGATAATCTCTATTATAATGAGATTATGAATTAAACCCTTAAAATGATCATAATATTGATGTTATAATTAATAAATGAATCAATTATGTTTACAAAATATCAATACACATAAAACATGTGTAAATAAAACATATCATAGAAAAATTAATTATACACATAATCATAGAATATCAAAGATGATGAAGAATTAATATAACCTTGTGAAAAGAAATTGAGTTATGAAATTCTTTACCATTTGGTAACTATTAAGTAAAATAAAATTAGATTAAATAATTAACATTGAGGCTAAAAATATCATGAATAATGAATAAATAATGATATTACATGTCCAACAGGTATTATATAGACCATATAAAAGAAATTATGTGCATAACAATAAAATATGCATCAATGAAATGAAATTGAGATGAAATCATTTTACTCACATTTCCTTTTGAATGAACATTATTTAACCAACAGAATAGAGGGTTTAAAAAAACTATTAATTTTAAAAATAAACATATAATATATATAATATCTTATATGATCCTTTTTATAACATCATACTACCCATTCGATAATAATAATTCATTATTTTCGTTGTTTCGGGTGTTAATTGCCTTTTTTTCTCAAGCGTGTTTCATCATAAAACATACTATTACTATGAATATTATATAGTTATATCATATCTATAATAATTCTCATGTCATAATTATAATATTTATACTTAAATTATACTTTTTAAAACAATCATGAAATATGGTTATGAAAAATGAAGTACATTATAATCATGGATATAGTAGGCCATACATATGAATGAGTAATGTTTAAAATTTTCAATGATCACTATGGAAAGAAGGTATGAAATATTTTACATTTCCATAATGATCCTAATTTCATTAATAAATTATTATATAATTATATATATCATCCATGTGGTTTGGGGATGAAAATAGATCCACATCACTTTATGAAGGCAACATTCGGTACATACATGAATGATATTATCATCTTCACTTGAGTGAAAAAAATGAAAATGATATGTATCATCTTTATATAATGATAAATATGTCATTAATAACATTATTATTCCATTCATATCACATATAATCTTTATCATTCTCTTTATCACCTTCCATGTGAAGCGTTATGGAAAGGAAAATCGCATCGCATCACAAGGCGTTAGTTTGCTGTACACACAGACGATTTTATCGTATATCCTTTATAATTGAAGGAATATATTTATATATAAGTATAAACAAAAACACACACATATATATATGGTATAGTGAATCCATATGTATAAATAGGTTATAAATATCTTATATATACATTATATTCACCATAATACCCAACCTTGAGAGGTGGAAATGAAAAAAGGAAAGACTTTGGTTTGCGAGGCGGTAGTCCTCCGTACACATGAACGATGATTTTTTCACCCATTTTAGGGTAGTGGAGTTGGTATTTAGACATGAAATTATTATAAAAACACAAAAGTATATTTAAAATACTGATTTTATTATATGATCATGGTTTAATAAAAAATGAAGGAGGTGGTGAAAGAGGAAAAATAAAGATGCACATTGAAGAATATTACCTCTTCTTCAGGTATCCTCCATAAGTTTGCACTAAAGCCTTAAAATTCCATATTTATATCCAAATTAAGGATTCAAGTATTATGTGATGGAATTTGAGAATTATTTGTATAGGCATTTTCCAAACCAAATTGTTTTTAAGGTGTGAAAAAGAGATGGGAGGTGTGACCTTTTATAAGTGGGGGGGGGGGGGAGGACACACATGGAATTTTTGAAAAGAATTGAGTTCTCCCATGTTTTTCATATGTAAAAGGGTTAAAATATATACCATTATAAAAAAAATTAGAGGTGTAATGGTCAAAATATGTCAATAAAATAGTTTTCATACAAGTTTATAGGTCATCGTTTACCCTTATCTGTTTTAGTTTAACCCTCAGTAAACCCATTTTTACCTTAATTATGGTAATTAATTTTTATTTCATTCACTATTCATTTTTCTCAAAAATTAAGTTTAACTTATTTCACATTATAAATTATTTTGATTGAAAATATGGAATCATTTTTTCCCAAATTCAATTCATATAATTGAAATTTGTTAATTTTAAATTAATCCTACAGACATGACTCAAAAGTGAGTTTTTAATGTGAAAATGCTCAAAACATTATAATGAAATTATAACAAAACTCAATATGAAAATGAAAAAATGAACTAAATTGGATTAATTTATGTAAAATTAAATTAATCTTACTTTAAAACTAATTCAAAATATATTTTATCATTATAAATAATTTAAACAGAAAGTCAGTTTTCAATTAAAATTTTAATTTTTTTGCTATTCATCAAAAAATAAAACATCTGAGAAAAATTCAAAAAATTTAACCTAAGATAATTTTGGTATTCTAATTTAATTTTTTTTGAAATATTTTTTATATAATTGGTAAAGGTAATTTTAAATTAAGTGTTCAAATCATGACTAAACCATTTTTAGAAAAAATAATGTTTTGCAGAAAACATTCATTTTATTTTAAATGATAGTTATTTTATTACTTATAAATTGATAATTAATAAAAAAGTGTAAACTATATAATTTTATAATCTATTTAATACTATTTATACCATCCAATTTAATAACTTGGTTATAACTATTATATTAATTAATAATATCAAAAATATATTATTGTTCATTAAAACTCGGTATTTCGCATAACACAAGCTATCGAAGAAACATGTTGTTGAATAAAACAGAAGATAAACTCAGATTTATGTGTAATTAAATATATTAAATAAATAGAATTTAATTTAAAATAAATTTATCATAATGTATTAGGGTGTTATATTTCCTTCTATGCTTGGTGTTGTATGTCATACACGCTGTCAAATAGTGTTCTTATTTTAAAATTTTAAGATGTTACCTAGAAGGTAATAAGGATAAATTTAATGAACATATGTGATATATATGAAATTATATTAATCATATAAAATTTATATATCACCCAATTCCTTACCCTTTCACCCATTAAGGTTATGATAACATTACACGTGTGTACGTACGACCTACCATCTCAATGAAGTGTTGTGATCCATTCCCGATGTTCAAATTTCAATAATGATTCTAAAATTTATCTAATTAAAAAATTATATTCATGAAATTAATATAATTATACATATTATGGAACTATATAATATTTTCAATAAATATAACTTTCATGGAAAAACATGCATGATGAAACAAAGCAATTAAAACTCGAAAAAAATAAAAATAATGAAATATAATTAACAAACGGGTGGAAAAATTTTATAAGGGGATCATATAAGATATTATAAATATAAATATGTTTATTTTATTAATTTATAAAATTCTTAAATCCATTATACATTATTTTAAATCATTTTAAACCAAAAGGAATCATGAGGTAAGGGACTTTATCTCAATTTTCCTTCATTAAGGAATATTGTAATGTTATGCACCTAATTTATTTAATATGGTGTATATAATGACAATTTGATATGTAATAAAACAATTCATTAATAATTCTTGATATTTTATGTTTCAATTTAAATTATGTCATCCAAGTAAGTTTGACTTGAAAATTACCATGTGGTAAACAATTTAATTACTCAATTGCTTTTCATTGGGCTATATTACTTATTCGTTGTATTTGATATTATATGAATACACATGCATTGATTTTGAATATATTATGTTATATATATAATTATTTTATATTTATTTACATTTTACACACAAAATCAATTAATTGGTCAATTATCACTTCAACATTATGATCTATAAAACGGTTTATTTCACAATCTCATTTTAATCGGTATTATTTATGCTTGAATTTCCATTGAAGGAAATTATTTTATCATTGTAAAATAAATCCAATTAATTTTAATATTATATATTTATTATTATTTTTTTCAAGTAATAGTACCATTTCCCACACTTTTTCTGTTAAAATTATTGAGAAACTATTTTTAAATAAAATCCAACATCATTTCTCCCTTCGGTCAAAAATCATTTTTCCTCCAAAATCATATTTTAAAATAATTATTCAAAAATTATTTTTAAAATTATCCAAATGATTTATTAAAATAAATTTACCCATGTTTTATGTTTTTAAAAATTTTATAAAGGAATCTTCATGTCATTTTTCGAACAAGTCCTATTTGGGGTTTATTGAAAATTTGAAAGGAACCATGGTTTTAACTTGTATGACATGTACAGAATTTCTCACCATCATGACCACTCAATATTTTAAATATTATGTTCTATGTTTTAGAGGTTATATTAATTTAAAAATATTTTCAATTTTTTTTTGAAATTTAATATTTAAAATTATTTTCAAAGTAGAAAAGGATATTTTACTCAAGAATATTTTTAATGACATTTTTAATGGAATTTATATTAAACAATAAAAAAACAATTTTTTTACTTATAATACACTGGGGATATGTCATATTGATACCATTATTATTCTTTATATTTATGGTTAATGATCATTTTTACCGAGGAATGTATTGACATTCACTTTCTGGATTCATTTTTTGTAGTCATTAAATTTCCCTTGAAATATTCACTTTCTTATGATCATTGGAAATTAAGTTTACCCTAAATTACTATATTATTATCATAATTATGTTTATTTCTTAAACCATTTATCATTTCACTAAAATGTTTTTTATAATGAATTTTTTTATCTTGAAATATATTGATAAATCTATATCCTTTACTCAATATGGATACTTAATGATAAGTATCATTGTTTATGAATTAAATTGATTATTCAATATACGAGGAATACTTTGGATATATAGTGGTGATTGGGGAATAATATTATATATCACCTAGATGGATCAATAATCTAATGATATGAATCAGTCAACTAACATTAGTCAAATGTGTTTCTGGTGTATACCTACCCATCAGTTTTAAACTATCTAGTGAAAGTTATTGATATTAGAGGTATCATTCCACCTAAGATCATGAAGTCAAATAATTGAGCATTTCTGTCATTAATAATTCAGTAATTATTATCCCTGAGATTTTTGAAATGATATTATATCTGGATTCATTTTCATTATCAGTTTATAGATTAAGAAGTATGTGTTTTTAGATAGTTACCTTACCATAGTTATTACGCCTTATCTATTTATGATAATCATTATATTTAATAGGAATATATGATCAATTTTTTACCCTTCCATATTGATTATTCCTTATCTAATGATGATAATAATTTTTTTTATTAAATTAAATGTGTGTTTATATTTTTTTTTCTATGTGGATTATTCTTATTGATTCATGATTGCTTCTATTATACTTAACTATTTTTGAGAATTTGAGCACACCCATAATTGGTTTCCTTTCACAATAATCCAGGAAGTATAATATAAATGACATTTAAGGGTGTGTTAGAGGTAATAATTATATTATTGAATAAAATTATGTTGTAATTTTTATTTTTAAATATAATATGGGAATCATGTATGTATCCTGTTTACCAAAAACTACTAAATTATTTGGTCATTTTGGATGAAATTACTTATATATTATGCCAATGTAATAAAGTAGACACTAACTTCAGATTAGTAGAGTCAAGGTTGTTACATGCTTATATTCATAGGTTGAACTAAAAATAATTAAAGAATATTTGAAACATGAGTATTGATTAACAAATATATAAGAATAGAAGAGTCAAATTTAGAAGAATGAATCTTGGGGTTTGATGTGTAACCTAAAGATAAGAATTTGATTTGATGAAGTGGGGTTTTAGGAATAAAATAAATGATAAAGGAGAAGTTTGAAATAAAAAATATATTTTAGTTTGAAAAGGGTACTCTCAAATTGAGGGTATTGGTTTTTATTAGATGCTTTCCCCAGTTACATGGTTTGAAATTATTTGAATCTTTCTTTCAATATCTGCAAAATGAAAATAAAATTTTTTCCACAATGGGTATGAAGTTAATGTTTTTAAATAATTATCTTGAAGATAAAGCCTACATTGACAATCTAAAAGGGTTTATCCTTAATGGTTATTCTTATCGAGATTTAAATATAAATGAATAAATATATGGGAAAAAATAAGTGTATGAGAACATTTTTAAATTCTAGATAAAAACTAAAGGGGTATGACATTTAAGAAAGGAAAAGTGGATTCAAATATCCATGTAACGGGGATTGTACAAAATATCTTATAGTGATTGTGTATGTCAATGGTATAATTTTTACTAGAAACAAAGAATAAACTTGTGAGGAATATTCTTCCTAAACATGGAAACACTTCAATATATTGATAATAAATGAGTTTTAATTTTTATTATATTATCAAGTCACAAATAAAAAAATTTCTATCCATCTTAATTAATAAAAATATGATTATTAGTTACTCAAGAAGTTTGTCAAGGAAAAATATATAGAGTAATATATTCTTAGAGAATTTAGGACCATGTTATCCATTGATTAAGAAGGAAAGGGTGTGGATAAAACAAACTTATAGTGTCTTATTGGTAGCCTACTTTAATTAAGACCATCAACTCCTGACATCGTATTTTTAGTAACACATTGTTCATGATTCCAAATAAGTAAAATGGATTCTTATTTAGAATCACTAAAATGAATGTTGTTCTATATCAAATAGACTATTGATTTTGGTTTGAGTTATGATAAGAACTCATAAATTTTGATTTATTATTATGATTATAATTGTGTTGGGGATGTTAAATATTAAGAATCTTCATATATTTGAGTATTATATATTAGAGGAATAAGGGTTCCATAGTACTCCGAGACGAAAAATTATAGCACACCCTAATTTTTTTCATTACTAATTAATTAATTTATTAGTTTATGATTTTCTCAATGAGTTTTGACCCAATATTCACTAAAATTTTAATTTTTTTAAATGTTGTGTAGGGTCTATTGTTAGCTTTATTTTTTAATAGTAATAGTGTGAAAACCATGAGATTGAGTTATTAAGAAGGACAAAAACATTTTGGATGAAGAACACATGGTTTGTATAACTGTATGTAATTATTATACAATATATGGGTACCCTCTAGTAAAGGGTGCACTATCATTGTATAGTTTGATAAATTGTGTGATGCACCTAGTGTTTTAAAAATTAAAAATTACTAAACTTCCCCTTATATTTTTAATCATTCACCTCCATCACCCTTCTCTCTGTCACTCTAAGGTAAAATCGATGCATTCTTAACTAGGGGATCCTATGTGGGATCCTCTCCTCCACCCCCATAAATTTTTATATGACCCCCTGCGAGATTTTGTGTGTGATCATCTGAAGTAAGGTTCTCCACTCATCCCATACTATTTTTTATGTTTTCTTACAACTTTATTCTTTATTCACCCCTCTAGGATGAACCTTAGGTGGTTTATGATTCTAATTTTGTGTAATATTGATCTGTACGGAATTTGATATTCCCAAAAGTCCTTCCTATCACCATTATTGGAAGTTTCTCTTTGTATTCTCATGATTAAGGAAAATTTTACTCATTTCCTTTAATTTTGGAACCACTGGTTTCCTGTCCTTTTTATTCAAATTTAAAATCCCTAATGTTTGTATTATGTGTTTTTATGAAACTATTTGAAAGGGGATACCAAGTTTCTCTTACTTTTTATTAAGTTTAATGTAATTTATCTTCTAATTTTTTTTTGAAAATTATTTATCAATTGATTTGAAAAATAACAATGAGATGGATTTCCCGAATATCTTTTTCTCATGATTTTTAATGTCCTAAAATGATTTTTATTTTTTCAAAGTGAATTATGAAATGAATCTTTAATTTTACTTATAATTTCAAGTAATAATTTAAATTCCAAATATTAATATTATTATTTAATAATTATTTTGAATAATAATGATTGGTTTGAAAATTTATTTTATGTGGTTACACACAGATACATGGGTATATATATATGTATAAATATGTATAAATTCACTTGTGAATATGTGAATACATCCAATGATATATGTGTGTGTGTGTGTAATTGAATATATGTTTTACAATAATGAAAATTCTTGGAATTTAAATTTGGTTCTCGAAAAATATTTTATTTTAAATAAGTTTTAATGTGGAATTATAAGGTGAACTATTAGATAATGTTCATACTTTTAAATGGTCTTATAGAAAAATAAAATACATAGAGTCCTTCCTTTCATATTTTGTAATTTATGGATGCTTTAATTTTATGTGATGAATTATCGTTTTTTTGGAGTTAACTTTTTTTGATAAATTTTATTGGTGGGGTCTAATTATAAGAGTAGGGATCAAGGGTGAGAATGAATAATTGTTTTTGTTGTTATATTAAAATCATATGTATATATATGTATATTTCAAATTCTGAACTTTATTTATATGTCATTGGATACCTTGGGTGACTAGGTGGGAGGTCTCAGTATACATGATTCAGTAGTTTAGGATCATGTTATAACAAGTGGCCTTGAGATAAATGATGTTATACTTGTAGGATTATGTCCCTAAGTTATCCCAGAGAAGGAAATACTAGGTTTTAGGGTAAGTTGTTGTTATCCAGCTCTATCCATGTTTAGTAGTTCATATAGACTCATCCTAGAATTTGATGATATCTCTTAGGTTTCCATGATATGATGTTTTTAAATTTATCTATAATTATTTAGAAGTAAAAAAAGGGTAAATGAATTCAAAATATTAACTCTTAGTTATTTAATTTTTGTATATAATAATGTTTTTACCTTAACTTTGTTCCCTTTTAAAATCCTGTATTTAAAGGTGTAAACTATCACATGTTTTCTTTCAAAATTAAAACCCACTAGACACACACACACACTCACATATTTATTTATACTTATTTTACTAAACTAGCTTGAAAATGGATATTTAATTAATGGTTAAGAATTTGTAATGGTGAGTGGTGGCCTACATGGATTTTTTTACTAATTACTATTTTACTTTTCATTTTTAGGTTCTGTATCATTTATAAATGCTCATGGAGAATTTATTATTTTGGTATTAGATGACTACTATTTTAGTCACTTGTAGGTATGTTAGTTGTTTTGTTTTATTTATCTTTCTCTATTGCATCAACCAAGTAGGCCCTTACTACATTAAATTACGGTTTTCTGTGGATGGATTACATTTGTGGAGGTCTTAGTGGGACTGACTGACTCAAAGTTATTTATTATTTATTGAAAATACAATAATGGTCACCACTCCAGCCCTTTAAGGAGGGCGAAAGTGATGGATACCCAATGCATCCCCTTGGACAATGTTTTTGCACTCAATGGGAAGAGAGTCTAAACTATCATAAATCAGAAGCTCCTCCTCCTATCTACCCAGCCTAGCTAGTGAGTATGCTGCAAAATTAGTTTTCCTCTAACTATGGTGTACAATATTACCCTGCTTGGTCTCTCCTTTGCATCGTCGGATGAGGTACGTCATGTCCCAAGGGACTGCATGGCGTCCCAGTAGGGCCCTCCCAAGGACTTCAGAATCAGATTTGATCTCTTCCACCAGTAAACCCCTTCTCCTACAAACCATTAGTCCAGAAAGAAGGGCCCTCAAATCCACTCCCAATGAGTTTCCCAAGCCAGAATAGGCACTGAAGCCGATATGAACAGAACCCCATAGGTCCCGTAGCACCCCCCGACCCTCATGACCCCTTCCATAAGGGAACCGTCCACATTCAATTTCAACCCACTAGTAGGAGGATGCCAACGAGCCCAAAGACCGATCCCTCTGCTCGGATTATAAGGCCGATTGGTAATATTGAAAATGGACACTGAAGCCTGCCCTCCCTTCACAAGTGATGACAACTCGGAAACGAGAGATTTAAACCGCATCTTCATGAACAAAAGAGATCGACCGGATCCCAACCGCACACTATTACGAGCTTCCCAAATGGTCCAGGAAATAGCCACCAAGATAATCGTCCGAGCTACGCGCTCCAAGGCATTGTTCTCAGTCCCATGAAACCATGCACACAGAAAGATTTTCATGGAAAAAGAGTCTGGATCCATGTCAAGATGCGGACTGACCAGAGACCACAAATAATAATCCCACTGACTCTGGAAGAACAGATGAACCGTCGACTCCGTTCTTGATATCACATAGTAATAGCAGCAGGATGCCATGGAAATTACCTTCTTCTGAATGTTATCATCCATTGGAATATCTTTATTTCTGATCCTCCAGACAAGGAAATTTAGTTTTATCGGAATCTCCTTACACCAAATTTTAGGAGCCCCAGTGGCCAAAACATCTTCATCCTGGAGAATTCCCCTGTAATCCTTAATGTTAAATATTCTTGAACCAGATTTGGTGAAGCAGCAGATATTTGGATCGTCAATCATGAAAATGTTTTTGAATATGTGAATTTTTTGAGGGTTGAGTGTCTCCTGAATGAGATCATATTGTGTCGTAGCTTCTCTGAAATATGCTTCCAGATACGGACAGCCTGGAAAAGCCAGTCTATCCTCAGCCCAGTCGGTTTCCCAGAAATTGATGTCCCCCCTTCCAATGACCCACCGTGTGTGTCGTTGCAGCACCTCGATGTGCGACGCCATGCAGCGCGCCAGTGCAGACATACCATGCCGCTCACACTCTCCCCAATGGAGGTCATACTACTTCTTGAAGAACCTTGCCCACAACGATTCCCCAGTATAACCTCCCATGCCAGTCGACCCTGCATATTGGTGATAGTCCCCTTAATATCCCGAAGGCTAACCCCCCCATTGGTCACTGGCTTCGCTAAACGCCACCAAGAAGCCCAGTGGCTTCGCCCAACCTGCGTCGCATCCCACATGAATGCATTTATCATTTTTTCCATTTTCTCAACCACAGTTTTGAGAGGATTAACAATGGAGAAAATATGCATTGGGATGGATGTGAGAACACTATTGATTAGTGTAACCCATCCTCCAAATGAAAGCAGTCTATTCTTCTAGCTGAAGATTCATCCTAAAATCCGGTCCAAAATTCCATCAAAGTGTTACTTCTTGATGCGGCTGCAAGGAATTGGGATGCCAAGATACATGATTGGCAACTACCTCTGCTGTAACCGAAGAATATCTTGAATACCTCTACATCTCCTATCTTAACATTTATTTGAAATGAACACGTGGCACTTTGAGGCATTGATACTTTTCCCACTTAGGCGACCACAATAATCAAGAATCTCCAAGAATTGGAGGAGATACCTATTCCCACCATTCATGAAAATTAGAACATCATCAGCAAACATAGGATGAGAAATGTTCTCCACACCCCGTTTTCCACAAAAAGGTTTTATCCTGCCCTCCTCTAAACTGCAGTTTAGATTCCACGACAGTGTATCCTGTGCCAAAATGAAGAGAGTAGGCGACAACAGATCTCCTTGGCGAACCCCCCAGACTGATTTGAAATAACCGAAGCACTTCCCCATAAGGGAGACCGATAGGCATGGTGAAGAATAACACCTAAAACACAGATCACATAACTCCTCCTAGAATCCGAGCCTCCTCATAACCCGAATAATGAAACTCCATTCAACATTTTCATAGGCCTTATTCATATCAACTTGAAAAATGAAATTGGAACCCACCGTCCTCCAGTTGAGGAAATCAATATTATGCCTCAAGGATGTAACCTAATGTCTTTTTTATTGGATGAGGGGGAATACTATGGATGATTTGTAAAAAAATATTATTAAATCCTATGTTCTTACGAATATCAAGGTTATATAGCCACCCAATTATATTTAGTGATTATGGTTTATTGGAGTAGGAATTGTAGGATTTGAATGTAATGTAAATGAAAATTATGGGCAAATATTACTCTTACTAAACCTAGAGTTAGAATGGGATGATGTGTTTTTAGTAATTTATTATGATTATAAGGTTTCGGATTGTTTGAATGACTTATATGTTTTGGGGTTTGATGATGGGAATTGAGCAGGCATAACCTGATGAGATCGAATGGACTATAAGACCATTTAGAGCTCGAGTTCATGGTGTTTCATAACATCCCACCCCTCCCCATTATCTTGAAAATGTGGTGGAAGAATAATTAGCCTTACAAGTCATCTCCATGATGTGAAAGGATAGAAATTAATATTGAGGGATTTAATATATTTTGGGGATGATTTTACCTTTGAGAAAAACTATCACAACCCAAAATACCATAAAAAAAACCTATAAATGATTCATGATAAAAATGTAAAACAAATAAAGTAATTAGAAATTGGTATTAAAACAATGCTACACAAGAGGACCAAAAATTATTGTACCAAAGAGGAAGAATAAAACAAAATAACTCAAAGACCCCAAAGTCACAACTCAACAACTTGAAACATGCTCCATGATCCATCTCCAAAATCGATACCTAAGTATCCCGAAGCACTACTAAAGATGTGTGATACTTTAACTTTACTAATATATTTATAAATAAAATATTGAAAAGCACCAAAGTTCCAAAGTAGGGGTGAGTAATAAAACTCAGTAGGTTTTCCCTACTTGACTTCCCTTCTCACACTAATATGATAGAACAGGTCAACACAATTATATAAAATAAATTAAATAAAAAATAGAAAATATGTTAAATCAAGAAAAATAGTTTCACACCAAAATATTGCTCCATACTAAAAAAGTTTCCATGTAAGGAATAAAAATAATGTACTAAACCATTTCATATTCCATTTTGGCATACCCATTCTGTGATTTATATACACACCCACACATGCATTATTAGGTGATAGTTCCATACTCATGAGTGGTTTCTCATCCATCCACTAAATCTTCGCTTAGTGTACAATATATTCATGTCCCAATGACACAAACCCCTTATCCATGGTCACATCCCTATATAGCCCAATGACCCACACCCCTTATTCAGGTTCACGTGGAAAGCGTGAACTCACACAAACCCATGTTTGAAAAAACATTTCAAATAAACCATTCTAAGACACTTCAATAAAACCATTATTTTATTGGAAACCATTAATTTTTTTTTCCATAAATCCAACAAATCCATATTTTCAAATGAATATTTTAAAATCAATAATACAAAGCACTTTGTACAACCAATTTCCAAAAATAAAAAAATTTCAAAACCATCACTAAAGAAGAGTTCTACCATTCATTTCCAACAAATTTATAATGAAAATTCCAGAGGTTTAACCAATTTGAAAATAAGCCATCGGGTTATAATAATATGAGTTGAGATTGAAGACTATTACCTTGGGAATTATGCTGAAAATGAGGAATGAAAATAAATTTTCAACACAAATGGGTAGAATCTCAAAAAACCCACATTAGATATTTTTACTTAACATAAAAACAAGAAAATATCAGCATGAATAGAATCCAATATCATGGATCTATCCCTAAAGGATTAGATATATGAATTAAAGATAGAAAAGAGAAGAATCTCTAAGGAAAACTAGAAAAATATGAAGAATTAGGATGGGAATTAGGTTTCAATGCACCCAGATTTTCCACCAGATCACTTCCGAATCAAATGGGAGAGACTCCAAAACTATTAGGATGAAGTACTAAAATAGGGTAGAAAATAGTGAAAAAGAGAGTCCTAGAGGTGAAATGAGTTAAATACACTTTTTTAGGAGCTCACTTTTAAACTGTGCATGGTTAGTCACATTGTTAGTCAAACTAAGGGCTAACTATGTGTTGGAATTTTCCTCAATGAGCACCTTTCACATTACACTGTTAGATAAACCATGTTCCAAATATGCAGAATACCTCTTCCCCACTTTGCATGATTTCTCTCGGGTGTCCGTATGGTTTGAAAAAACTGTGGTCTTAACTATGCACCAACCCAAAATACCCTATTTCACATTTTTTAGTTTCATATATGAGTTTCACGGTTTCTACTGACTATGATCAAATCTTGAACCTTTATAAGAGCCCTAAAAAATTCCCAAAGTCTTCCAAAACCTCTAAAACTTCACCCAAAAACTTTACATACATAAAAACTGTTAATAAAGGGTTACTCACTTGAAACCTGGGGTACTACATTCTCACCACCATTGGCCTTTCTATCTGTAGATATTAGAAAAAAAATTCCTGAAAGATTTTAGGCCACTGCTTGACCATTTATTTCTCCCATTCATAAGTTTATTCCTAAATCTGACCATTTTTCCACAAAACCTATACTAGAAGGATTCTTTTCCCACTTAAGACTGTCTATTATCTATCCACAATATGTACTAACACATGCACCAACGAAGCAACTAACTCTAGATAAATGCGATTATATCAAATCACATGGTCAATATTAGGTTGATACTTTTTCAACCGAGATACATGAAACACATTATGCACAACACTGAACTATGGTGAAAATTCCAATCAAAATGATACCTCACCAACCTATTAAAGTATCTCAAATGGGCCTATGTATTGGGGAGATAACTTGAACTGCTTCCCAAAACAATGCTATCCAAGCCTTGGATAGATCCTCAAGAACACATTATAACTAAACTAGAATGAAAATGACTATCAATGATTATTCACATATAATTTCTAGTGACTCTATTCCATCCCCATACATTTTATGATCAACAAAATCTTCTCTATTGTCTCTTAGACAAAGATCATCCCATCCAGTGAAGTATCACCTCTTTCCACCCAATAAAGTAGAGAACGATAAGGAAACAAATACAATGCTTCAAAAGGAGCCATATATATCATGGCATGAAAACTATTGTTATATGAGAACTCCAATAATAGTACACGATCTTCCCATGAGCCACCAAAATCCAGTACACAATCCCGCAACATGTCTTCCAACATTTGTATCATTTGTTCGGATTATCTTTCCATCAGAGGATGATATGTTATACTCATTGTTAAATGAGTTCCAAGGGATTTCTATAAGGATTTAATGAAATTATATTTAAAACTTATAACTCTGTATGACACTATAGAAACTGGTATTCCATGTATCCTTACCACTTATCTGATATAGATCTTAGAAAAGTCATCCATAGTTTGGGATTCATAAATTGGAATAAAATGGACCGACTTTGTGAGCCGATCCACTATCACCTATATGAACCATTTTTTGAAACCATTATTAGGATAAATGTTACAAAATCCATAGATATATGCTCTTATTTCCAGATAAAAATATTTAAAGACTGCTACATACCTTATGGTCACAAATTTTTAGCCTTAACCTATTTACAAGTAAAGCATTTTGAAAAAAAACTCATACACTTTCCCTTTTCATACCGACCCACCAAAAATGAGCTTTCAACGCCTTATACATATTATGTATTCGAGGATGAACATCGTATCTTGAATAGTGGTAGTCATGAATAAGTTGTTCCAGACAATCCAAAGTTAAGAACATATGATTTCGAAACCAAAAAATGAACTCCCATATTGATTCCATCCCTCAATAGTCTCCCCACCATTGAGTTTTGTCCTTATAGAAACACATTCTAAATAAGATGTCTATGCCTCTTTAATTTTCTCAACCAAAGTATGAATGAAACTAGAAAGAAAATTGAAAAATTTCCTCAGTATTCACATTCCAAGTGCATGTTGTCCCAGAATGACATTAACTACCACTAATATAAAGTCTCCTTTTCCAACTCATTATATAATTTTTTTATTAATGAATCTTCCATAGTATTTTGTTTACATGGTGTATAAATCCAGTCAAAGTCAAACATTTGGAGATACTTCATCCATATTCTTAGTCTTAGATTCAAGTCCCTTTATGAGAAAATATGTTTTAATCTCTTATGATCCAAAACAAACTATAAAATTCTCACCAAAGGTAGTGATGACACGTCTTCAAATCATGGACTATGGAATCTAACTCTAGATCATGTGTTTGTTATTTCTTCTCATGAAACCATAAATATTGTGATTCATAAGAAACAACATGATCTCCATGCATGGGAACACATCCTAACCCTGATCCTAAAGTATCACAATACAATACGTTCCGTTGTCTTGATTCCAAAAATATAATGATTTGTGCTAATTTAATATGAACTTTAAACTATTGAAATTAATTTTTAAATTCATCATTCCATTGGAATGTAAAATTTTTCCTTATCAAAGGTGTCTTAGGTGAAGTTAGTCATGAAACATCATGAACAAAGAGTCAATAATAACCATCCAATCGAAGGAAACTGTATATCTTGAAGATATTCTTTGGATGTTTCTGGGAGATAATAACTTCTATCCTTTCTAGATCTACATAAACACCTTTTTCAGAGATCACATGGATAAGAAAATGTACCCATTATATCCAAAACCAAAATTTGATAATTTTTTATATAGATTATAGTCCCAAAATATTCCCAACACTATCTTGAAGTGTTTCTCATGTTCAAACCTTGTCTTTGAATACACCACTATGTCATCCATGAAAATCAACAAAAAAGAATCTATATATCTTTGAAATATCCAATTAATAAATTCCAAAAACACTTTTGGAGAATTTATAATACCAAAAAGAATAACTAAATATTCATAATGGCCATATATAATCCTGAAATATGTATTTGGAATATCCTCTTTTCAAACTCGAAATTGGTGATATCCTATTTATAAGTAAATTTTAAAGAACCACTTGGATCCCCTCAATTGACCAAACAAATAATTAATTAATGTATGTGGATATCTATTATTTATCACAACTTCGTTAGGTTTATTATAATCCACATATAATGTAGAGACCCGTAGCCTGACGTACATTGACTTTACATTACTTTTGCGGAATACTTAGTACATAACAAAAAAACACACACACAAGGATCGTAATAGTTTAGTGTCTTTGGAAACTCGGAACGTAATCTTCTAATCGTGGTGAAAGATCTTCAATATCTCCCATAAAGATCTTCCCTTTTTTTTACCTAAAACCTTTCTTTATATCCTGGGGAAAAGAAAACATAAAAGGGTGAGCTCAAATGCTCAGTAAGGGTAAACAAAAGAATTATCAATCACATCATATTCATAAGAACATAACATTTTGGAAATCATAACCTGTAAAAGAGAGCATAATTTCATAACATGGGATAAATCATGGCAGTGAAATGTAATCACAATAATCATAACTTAAAACATGAAACTTTGTGGCATTCACACATAATCATAGAGAATCATTTCTTGTTAGTCAAGACTAATTTCCAAGACTATCTTAGTGGACAAAGTCCCTTTCTGAATCGAGTAACCCTCGTTTCAGTCCTGTTTCACTGAACCGGTATAACCTACCGTTCCAGCCCTGTCTATCTCATGAGATATAAAATCATTACCCAATGCATTGGAGGGAGATATAGGTCCCACCCATCTTATAATGAATCCTTTCTTATGTGTTCCACATAATCATAAACCATACATCATAACGTAACCCATGTAATAAAAATGGGATTCTTAAACAACATGACATCATAAAACAATTCATATAAGATAAAGGAATTCATAAAAATATTTCCATCACAACATAATCAAATCCATGTAATAATAGGGATAAAAACAGAACCCTTTTATTATCTTAGATGGAAAATAATTTTGATAAAGTACTTGAACTCCATTCTTGAGGAAAATATCCTTTCTACTTCAAAAACATTTTTCCTTTCATAACATGTCATACAACTTTAAAATAAAAGAAGTTGATTAAAAATAAACTTGAAAACTTGTAAAGGAAGCTTCTTGGAAATAATGTTTTAAAAATCCATTCATGCCGTATAAGTTAAAAAAAACATTCTTCGTACTTTTGTCGGAAAAGTCAAAAAATACCTCGTACGAAAAACGACAAAAGATTCCTTTCATACATATTACTAAAAACTCACCGAAGGGTAAAATTGGATTCAAACAATTGTAGGTGGATAAAAATAATATTACATATTGAGGAAACATTGATGTGGATGATAAAATACACCCCAGTAAATACCAAAGTATAAACAATCTCGGATAAAAATGAGATTGTGATAATTTCCCTTACCTTAGGTCCGATTTGCTTCGTATGTGTCCGAACCTCCTGTATAATGATTTAAATAATGTCATTGACTTATTACAGAATCATATTCATTGTTATGATATCATATATGGTTCACTTATGACATTATATTACCCGTTCTTTTGTAAATTCCATGTTAAAGAAGCGTTTTGGGTAAAATCATTTCATTTATCGTAGGTGTTTTGACTTGTTGTTCTTGAAATCATTATTACTTATATCATGATTTACTTAATTCCAGAATATAAAATATGATTTATATATCATATATATTCAGTATATATATATATAATAGATAGATAAATAAAATGAAAAACACCGTTCATGGAGACGGTAGTCCGTACGTACGCATGAACGCTGTTTTTCTTTCCTTATTGTCTTGAATGGAAGTAAGTAGATGACATAAATATATATATATATATATATACATAAATCCAGTATCATTATTATGTCATATATTTCATTAGTACTTATTATATATACTTTATAATCATTCATGAATGGTTAATCATTAAGAATGAATCTCATCGCGTCGTGGAGACGGTAGTCCGTACGTACGCACGAGCGATGATATCATTTCCATAAATATTGAATTGAATTGGAGTGGATTATACAATATATAAGAATCAATATGATGTTGTAATAACTATGTATAGTTATTCTTTACACCATTATACCCATCCATGTAAGGTGGTGGTGGAAAATAGATTACACCACGGCGTGGAGACGGTATTCCGTACGTACGCACGCGCGGTGATTTATTTTTCCGTAGGATGGATAGATGGTGAAATAGGGTTGTTTCATACTTATAATAACATATCAGTATATGAGTGATACTGATGTTATTACTTCATAATGAAACAACCTAAGAAGAAGAAGTGGAAGAAGAAATAAAGATGAAAGAATTGGTAACGGTAATTACCTCTTCTTTGAAGCGCCTCTTTGAGACCTCCTCTTAAGGGCACTAAAATTGGTCTTTGAGGAAGACCAGAACCTCTAGGATGTTTCTAGGGAAGTGGAGAAGAGATTTTTTCAGGGGTTGTCCGAGATTGAGTGCTCAATTTGGTGTGAGGAGGAGGGGGAGGAGGTGCCCTTTTATAAGGGAGGAGAGGGGCACCTTAGGAATATCTCAAAATATTATTTTATATTAAAGTCAAAATCGGTTTATAATGGTTCCAAAGGGTCTTATTTCGAAGATAAAGTGGGGATGGGTAGAAATCCTATCATACAATAGGATTTAGACAAGTTTAGGGTATTATTTTAACCTTATCAATTAGATTTAACCCTAAGTTAAATAATTTAACTTTTACCGTGTCTTTTTGTTTTCTTACACTATATGGTTAATACACTTACTATAACATGCCAAACGAACCCCAAATTGTTTATTATTAATATATATATCCTTATCTATGTCATTTGGCCGAACCTTAGATTTTTAGGAATAAAATAACAATTAATAATATAATATTTGATTTAAAAACTATTTTGTGTCAATTTTGACACTATTTGATATATGATTTTTGTGAAAGTCATAACAGAATTATATGTTCGAACAAAGTTTATTAAATCAATACTAATATATCATAGTAACCTATAAAATTAGTGGAATTCATAAAAAGTCTCAAATTACATTCAGTTTGGTGTTTATAACATCAATTATGTCAATATTTCATTAATAAGATAATTACTGCATCATCTTTGTGTCATAAATAAATTAAATTATTTGATGTCTAAAAATTACAAATAAAATACCATTATGTAGGAAAGATTTTTAGCTTTCTAATGAATATTTACAATCTAATTTATCTTATGTATAACCCTATATTAAAAATGTTTTAGTAAATAAACTTTGATTTTAACTCTTTTAACTCTTCTTTGAATTAAATAATAATAAATGTCCTAATCTAATCCAAGTGGGCCTAAATGGTCATATTTTATTCATAAGCTTGTTTTTGGTCGAATTAAACTTGTCCAATAGAATTAGGACATGTGTTAGGGTAATATTAATATCATATTTACCCTTAGTTACCCTATTTACTATTAACTGCGGTAAAAAAAAGTAAAAAGTTACTATTCACCAAAAAATTATTTTTATCTCATTGAACCACATTTTACTTACTGATATCAACCGTGTCTGTCGGATTTTCGAAATTCCATTCACAGAAGCGGTAAAATTAAGTTTTATGCAAAATTCAGTTTTTAACCTACCACTTAGTGGTTTCACTATTCATCAAAAATTGAAGTTTTTCAGAAAAATGCCAAAATTTCACCCTAAGCTATAATTGATATTCCGAATTCAAAAATGATTTCTATTTTACAAAATTCACAACACATAAGTTTCATTAATTAAATTAATTTCCGCTGTTACAACAAATAGCCTGTTTTTAAGAGATAATAACTATCAAAAGATTGACACTTGTTTATAACTGCTTTAAATGTGAAATTACATCCAATGACCAACATTGTATTAAATTGTAAAAATATATTCTAAATATACTTTAAAACCACTCCAATTAATAATTTATCACTATTAATTATTTCGATTAAAAAAGTTGTTTTTTAATTATAATTTAGTAATTTTCACTATTCATCAGAATATGAAAGTTATCCGAAATGTACCAAAATTTCACCTTAGGCTAAATTCGATACTCCGAATCCAAAAATGAAGTTCATTTTGAACAATAAGATTTACAGAATTTTAAAAAGTGGTTATTACTATTTATACCGGCTAGTTTTAATAATATTTTAATAGCATATCGTTGTTTAGTGAAACTCGGTATTGCGTATTACACACGCTATCGAGGAAGGTCGCGATTGCGTGTAATGCAAGGCAAGTCAAGGATGCGTGTTGTGCAAGCTCCTTTTGGTGTAGCGTACAACACAAGACATTAATAAAATTAAAAAGAATATTTTTTATAAAATCTTGGGCTGTTACATTCTACCCCCCTTAAAATGAATTTCGCCCTCGAAATTCGTCGGGGTTATAAATGGTTTACTATTTGAAAGTTTCTTTAATAGAAACCCACATCGTAAAAAGGAATATCAAAACCAATCTTTAAAAACAAAAGTATGAAACGTAACGGTTACCCAAATAAACTAATCATTGGGTTTCCACATAGGTGAAAATATGGATATGGAAGAGAAATCTAACCATCATGTTCTGATGGAGAGTGGTAGAGAACATTGCTATGGAAAAGCCAATAATCACAAATCCATAAATTTGTGACGATCTAAGGTACCATTCGATTCATCAGGTATAAGATCACTAGGACAACATTTTTGGTTTTCAAGATCATTTCCCTAAAGTTGAGAATTGGAATAAATACTTTCTTTATTTTGGTACAATCTCACTATTGTTCGTGCCTAGAACAATTTCCACTTCATCTCTTAAATAAATGAAGTTGAATTTGTTATTCGTGAAGTGTTAGCAGATCATGTGATAGAATGACGGGTCATTCCATCTGTCTCAAACAAAAGGTTAGCAAAAATTATATACATAAGTCGATCTATAGTGAGATTAATCATATATAGTTCCTAAAATGGACTTATACTTCATATATCATACTGCTTAATATAATAAAACTAGTTTCTACTAAACAGGGACTTCCTGTAGGCCAGTGGTAGGCGATAAAGGCCAGTCGCACTTCGGTTGTGGGTTCGATTCCCACAGCCTTGTCCGAAGCGATGGGCTGTCGCCCGTCCTGCAGGTTGTCCTTTTTCTAAAACTATATTACTATAACATCCCATAAATAATATCGAAAAAACTTCTATCCTTAAACAATACTAACTTTTGTCCAACATAATCCATTCCAATCTTTAGGATTATCCATAATACTGCAATCCACTCTCATAACATAGTGAAAACGATTACCAGAGATTTAATACCATCGTCAATTCCCATATATCATAAGATATGTTTTGTTGGTTACATTCCAAACATTCAAAGTCCTTAATCATGTATTCTCTTGAATACCTTTGTGAAAACATGAATGCAGTTAAAAGTTAACACCTTCCACATACTAAAATCCTCAAAATTCTATATACTCAAACCATGATATCACTTAGTCCTTATATCAATCATGAGCTCATGAATACAATCAAACATCTCATTATCGTCTTATCCCTTCATTATGCACATATCATCTACATTCCAAAAATATCTGAATAACCTTTCATGGATACTTGTACCATTAATCATATACATTCAAAACTCAAGGAAAGAAAACAGTGTAACAATCCTTAGATGTCTTTTTATTCCATAGTACCATGAGATTACTTATACAACATTACACGTGATAAACATGTAATCATTCCACTACATTCTTAAACCATTGACCGAGCTTCAACAATTCTTTCATCTCACATATCATTTGTAGTCTCATCATCATCATCCACATAAATAATACCCATATGACCATACTGATTCTCTTCATGAGTCTTTCCCTTAGGGCATTTGTTTGCATAATGCCCATACATTCCACATTTAAAACACTTAACCATTTTTGATGTCGTAGCAATACCATTATCCTCATCCATGGTGTTAACCGAACCTTTTCCTTTGCACTTACTTGCTTTGTGTCCTTCTTTTCCACACCCAAAGCATCTTCCAGTTCCCTTGAAACATTCTCCTTGATGCCTCTTCCCACATGATTTACATAGGGGAAATTGAACTTTCTTTCCTCTATGATCATCATGAAACTCCATCTTTCTCTTATTAGCCGAGTCAGGAAACTTACCAAATTTTACTTTATTGATCATATTATGAGATTGCTGATTCGGCATAATAATGATCTTTGGACTTCCAAATCCCATTTCATTTGGTTGCTCATGAAGAATATCATTCCATTGTCCATCATATCCTCCATTATCGTGAATCATCTTGTTTCCAGCCATTTTCTAAAACCCAAAATGAATAGTGTGAGAGGCAAAAATCATGCTAGGGAAAACAACATAATAAAGGGGGAGTACCTTCAATATCTAACATCTTAGGTTTAATTCTATGATCGTTAGCGTATTTCTAGTACTATAACTTATACGTCTACTTAACCTTAGGGACATCCCTAGACATACCGTAGAAATATCTCTAGGGATCTCACTAACGTTTTCGCATCCTAGTTTCCAAAGGTTGACTAAACCTTTCCTCTGATACCAACTGTAGAGACCCGTAGCCTGACGTACATTGACTTTACATTACTTTTGCGGAATACTTAGTACATAACAAAAAAACACACACACAAGGATCGTAATAGTTTAGTGTCTTTGGAAACTCGGAACGTAATCTTCTAATCGTGGTGAAAGATCTTCAATATCTCCCATAAAGATCTTCCCTTTTTTTTTACCTAAAACCTTTCTTTATATCCTGGGGAAAAGAAAACATAAAAGGGTGAGCTTAAATGCTCAGTAAGGGTAAACAAAAGAAATATCAATCACATCATATTCATAAGAACATAACATTTTGGAAATCATAACCTGTAAAAGAGAGCATAATTTCATAACATGGGATAAATCATGGCAGTGAAATGTAATCACAATAATCATAACTTAAAACATGAAACTTTGTGGCATTCACACATAATCATAGAGAATCATTTCTTGTTAGTCAAGACTAATTGCCAAGACTATCTTAGTGGACAAAGTCCCTTTCTGAATCGAGTAACCCTCGTTTCAGTCCTATTTCACTGAACCGGTATAACCTACCGTTCCAGCCCTGTCTATCTCATGAGATATAAAATCATTACCCAATGCATTGGAGGGAGATATAGGTCCCACCCATCTTATAATGAATCCTTTCTTATGTGTGCCACATAATCATAAACCATACATCATAACGTAACCCATGTAATAAAAATGGGATTCTTAAACAACATGACATCATAAAACAATTCATATAAGATAAAGGAATTCATAAAAATATTTCCATCACAACATAATCAAATCCATGTAATAATAGGGATAAAAACAGAACCCTTTTATTATCTTAGATGGAAAATAATTTTGATAAAGTACTTGAACTCCATTCTTGAGGAAAATATCCTTTCTACTTCAAAAACATTTTTCCTTTCATAACATGTCATAAAACTTTAAAATAAAAGAAGTTGATTAAAAATAAACTTGAAAACTTGTAAAGGAAGCTTCTTGGAAATAATGTTTTAAAAATCCATTCATGCCGTATAAGTTAAAAAAACATTCTTCGTACTTTTGTCGGAAAAGTCAAAAAATACCTCGTACGAAAAACGACAAAAGATTCCTTTCATACATATTACTAAAAACTCACCGAAGGGTAAAATTGGATTCAAACAATTGTAGGTGGATGAAAATAATATTACATATTGAGGAAACATGGATGTGGATGATAAAATACACCCCAGTAAATACTAAAGTATAAACAATCTCGGATAAAAATGAGATTGTGATAATTTCCCTTACCTTAGGTCCGATTTGCTTCGTATGTGTCCGAACCTCCTGTATAATGATTTAAATAATGTCATTGACTTATTACAGAATCATATTCATTGTTATGATATCATATATGGTTCACTTATGACATTATATTACCCGTTCTTTTGTAAATTCCATGTTAAAGAAGCGTTTTGGGTAAAATCATTTCATTTATCGTAGGTGTTTTGACTTGTTGTTCTTGACATAATTATTACTTATATCATGATTTACTTACTTCCAGAATATAAAATATGATTTATATATCATATATATTCAGTATATATATATATAATAGATAGATAAATAAAATGAAAAACACCGTTCATGGAGACGGTAGTCCGTACGTACGCATGAACGCTGTTTTTCTTTCCTTATTGTCTTGAATGGAAGTAAGTAGATGACATACATATATATATATATATATACATAAATCCAGTATCATTATTATGTCATATATTTCATTAGTACTTATTATATATACTTTATAATCATTCATGAATGGTTAATCATTAAGAATGAATCTCATCGCGTCGTGGAGACGGTAGTCCGTACGTACGCACGAGCGATGATATCATTTCCATAAATATTGAATTGAATTGGAGTGGATTATACAATATATAATAATCAATATGATGTTGTAATAACTATGTATAGTTATTATTTACACCATTATACCCATCCATGTAAGGTGGTGGTGGAAAATAGATTACACCACGGCGTGGAGACGGTATTCCGTACGTACGCACGCGCGGTGATTTCTTTTTCCGTAGGATGGATAGATGGTGAAATAGGGTTGTTTCATACTTATAATAACATATCAGTATATGAGTGATACTGATGTTATTACTTCATAATGAAACAACCTAAGAAGAAGAAGTGGAAGAAGAAATAAAGATGAAAGAATTGGTAACGGTAATTACCTCTTCTTTGAAGCGCCTCTTTGTGACCTCCTCTTAAGGGCACTAAAATTGGTCTTTTAGGAAGACCAGAACCTCTAGTATGTTTCTAGGGAAGTGGAGAAGAGATTTTGGCAGGGGTTGGCCGAGCTTGAGTGCTCAATTTGGTGCGAGGAGGAGGGGGAGGAGGTGCCCTTTTATAAGGGAGGAGAGGGGCACCTTAGGAATATCTCAAAATATTATTTTATATTAAAGTCAAAATCGGTTTATAATGGTTCCAAAGGGTCTTATTTCGAAGCTAAAGTGGGGATGGGTCGAAATACTATCATAAAATAGGATTTAGACAAGTTTAGGGTATTATTTTAACCTTATCAATTAGATTTAACCCTAAGTTAAATAATTTAACTTTTACCGTGTCTTTTTGTTTTCTTACACTATATGGTTAATACACTTACTATAACATGCCAAACGAACCCCAAATTGTTTATTATTAATATATATATCCTTATCTATGTAATGTGGCCGAACCTTAGATTTTTAGGAATAAAATAACAATTAATAATATAATATTTGATTTAAAAACTATTTTGTGTCAATTTTGACACTATTTGATATATGATTTTTGTGAAAGTCATAACAGAATTATATGTTCGAACCAAGTTTATTAAATCAATACTAATATATCATAGTAACCTATAAAATTAGTGGAATTCATAAAAAGTCTCAAATTACATTCAGTTTGGTGTTTATAACATCAATTATGTCAATATTTCATTAATAAGATAATTACTGCATCATCTTTGTGTCATAAATAAATTAAATTATTTGATGTCTAAAAATTACAAATAAAATATCATTATGTAGGAAAGCGTTTTATCTTTCTAATGAATATTTACAATCTAATTTATCTTATGTATAACCCTATATTAAAAATGTTTTAGTAAATAAACGTTGATTTTAACTCTTTTAACTCTTCTTTGAATTAAATAATAATAAATGTCCTAATCTAATCCAAGTGAGCCTAAATGGTCATATTTTATTCCTAAGCTTGTTTTTGGTCGAATTACACTTGTCCAATAGAATTAGGACATGTGTTAGGGTAATAGTAATATCATATTTACCCTTAGTTACCCTATTTACTATTAACTGCGGTAAAAAAAAGTAAAAAGTTACTATTCACCAAAAAATTATTTTTATCTCATTGAACCACATTTTACTTACTGATATCAACCGTGTCTGTCGGATTTTCGAAATTCCATTCACAGAAGCGGTAAAATTAAGTTTTATGCAAAATTCAGTTTTTAACCTACCACTTAGTGGTTTCACTATTCATCAAAAATTGAAGTTTTTCAGAAAAATGCCAAAATTTCACCCTAAGCTATAATTGATATTCCGAATTCAAAAATGATTTCTATTTTACAAAATTCACAACACATAAGTTGCATTAATTAAATTAATTTCCGCTGTTACAACAAATAGCGTGTTTTTAAGAGATAATAACTATCAAAAGATTGACACTTGTTTATAACTGCTTTAAATGTGAAATTACATCCAATGACCAACATTGTATTAAATTGTAAAAATATATTCTAAATATACTTTAAAACTACTCCAATTAATAATTTATCACTATTAATTATTTCGATTAAAAAAGTTGTTTTTTAATTATAATTTAGTAATTTTCACTATTCATCAGAATATGAAAGTTATCCGAAATGTACCAAAATTTCACCTTAGGCTAAATTCGATACTCCGAATCCAAAAATGAAGTTCATTTTGAAAAATAAGATTTACAGAATTTTAAAAAGTGGTTATTAATATTTATACCGGCTAGTTTTAATAATATTTTAATAGCATATCGTTGTTTAGTGAAACTCGGTATTGCGTATTACACACGCTATCGAGGAAGGTCGCGATTGCGTGTAATGCAAGGCAAGTCAAGGATGCGTGTTGTGCAAGCTCCTTTTGGTGTAGCGTACAACACAAGACATTAATAAAATTAAAAAGAATATTTTTTATAAAATCTTGGGCTGTTACATATAACCTTAGAGTTCCATCCATATTTTTTATAAAAAAGACTAGTGCTGCCCATAGAGACATGTTTGGATGAATGAACCCTTTACCTTTCATCTCTTCAAACTGCATTTTCAGTTCCCTTAAATTCATTGGTTCCATCCATTAATATGGAAGGGAAATAAGACTGGTTCCCATAAGGATATCAATAAAAAACTCTACTTCTCTTGTGGGTAGTAACCCCAAGAAATTATGAAGACAAATATCTAGAAACAAACCAAAAACTGCTGGGAAACTTCTATTCTCAATCTCTTCCACCGATTCTAAAGTCAATGCTACCAAAAAATATGAGATCCTTCTAAATTTGGGTTCCAAAAAGAATATTTCACATTCTTTTACATTTTTTTCTTCTCTAAATAGATTCTTGACTCCATCCCCAATCATAAAACTAGTCGTTCAAGTATGATAGTTGATGTGATCCTTGAACATAGATAACCAATCCATACACAAGATTATCTCATAAAAACCCATCTAAATAACCAATAAATCCCATATCAACTCAAATCCATCAAAAGTTATATAAAACTATTTACACATAATGGCTTGGAATTTAATTTGACTAATATGTGTCTGATGTTTCAAAACGGTGGGCATCATCTCAACATTTAAACCTATTAAATAAACATAAAGAGAAAAAATGAAGGAATTATATGAACCAAAATAAAAAAAAATCATGTATAAGAGTATACTTCAAAATAATAGTACTCCCACTGTCTATGGTCCTAGTTGATCATCCACAACAACATTCACACCTCCATACAATTGCTTACTCGTTTCACCTTTTTCATTATTTCTCTATTGAGACTGTCCTGCATGAGGAGTCATGGTCTTCATAGAATCACTATTTTTATATTGGTTTTTTTGATTACAATTATATTTTCCATCTTCCCCTCAAAGCATATGACGTATGCGACACATCAGAAGTGTCATGAACACCCAAACATGGAGAATGATGATAATAGAGATGATGATGCACCATCTTGTAGAAATTATGTCATGCTCTAGGTGGTGTTGTACACACAAATATCATGTGGTCAAAAGAACCACAAATGAAACATCCATATTTAATCTTGTGCCTCAAAGGATGATTTACCTTCCATCCCTTATAATCCTGATTTATCAGGATACCTTAAAAATTAGTGTCCCAATTCCTCATTTCTCCATTAATTATAGTTACCACCAATTCCCATCGATATCAACATGAATCCTCTTCTTTTATCTCATGATATTTAATTTTATTCAACTTTCAATCTATTAACCATCTCTGTATAATTCGTTAAACAAAGCACAACAATCTTCGAGGAAATATCTTTCTTCTGTCTGATTCAAAAATTTTTCATTCAAGGATGAAATAGTGTAATCTTTGGGTGAAAATATGACTAAATTCCTAAATTTATCTACATACTCTATCAATAATATATTTTCCAGCTTTAAGATGAAAAAATCCATAATTATTGTAATCCTGAACGTATGAGGATAGAATTTTCTATTTATAATTTATTCGAAATCCCCCATGTTAAATTTTATTCTAATTTAGCCTGAGTTTCTATATGATACCATTAGATCTAGAATATATGTCACCAACTTTACTTTTTGTTATGTTGGTGTGCCATGGAATTAAAATATTTGATTCATTCTATTTAGCCACACCTCTTACTTTTATGGTTCTAAATAACACCAAAATATAGGTGGATTCTACCTTAGGAAATGAATGGAATGATCAATTTTATTTGGTTCATCCCTTCAGTTCCACCTATACTTAGCTTGAAAGGCTTTGAATAATCTTTGAACCAGTTGTTGGTTAACATGTGGCTCAGGTGCAACAAAATTCTCCGCAGCTGCCTTCAGTTGGTTTCTACAATTCCTACTAGGTTCCATTTATTTAAACAGAAAAATACCTTAAGTCTCACTCTCTAGAAACCAAAGGCTTTACAATTTCAATTTATACCATATCATATATCATGACATTTCATTCCATAATTCAACAATTTCCACTTTCATGTATTTTTGAAAAATTTTCCACATTTTAAAAAATCTATCCATTTTCAAAATACTCATGTCATGACTCTTCAAAAACCACAAATTTGAAAAAATTTCAGCATTTTTCAAAAACCATAACATTTGTACCAAATAATAAATCATTACTCAAAATGAAATATTCACTCCTATTGGAATTTCATTTGTAACAATACATGTCATGCTCATCTCTTTATCTAAACCCATTTCAATGAGATTAGCATTTCTATAAGTGTCTCAAAAACACATATGTACCCAAATCCTTAGTAACGTGAAGTTTAGAAATTCTTTTTAGCCGTACCTTTTTATGCCCTACTTTTCATGTCCAAAAAATCGTATTCTTTTCTACCATCCCAACTCAAGGACTAACCAGAATGATTATCAACTCCCAGAATAAAAAATGCATACCATTTGTCCCAAAGATACTAGGACCGACCAAAAATTATTCCACTTCTAAGTCAAGAACCATGAATGATAACACCACTTGTAATATACCTCTCCTCCTCATTTCCTTGAAAAGGTGGTGGAAAATTACATGGACTTAGGCAACATCCCCAAGATGACAAAGGTTGGAAATAAATTCTGAGGGATTTAATAGAATTGGGGGAAAATTTTCCATTTGAAAATAAAATAATCACAACCAAACATAACATAATAAAAACCACTAAATGATGCGTGATAACAATGTAAAAAAACTGAATTAATTAACAATTGATATAAAAAGTAAGATATGCCAAATTACTAAAAATCAAATTACCCAAGAGAAAGACTAAAACAACAAAACTCGAAGACTCTAAAGATGTAACTCTATAGATCCCAACATTCTATAGGATATAACTACAAAATCCATTCCCATGTGTCACGAATCACCACTAACGATGTGTGATACTTAACCATTACCAATATCTTGATATATGACATCTGAATAAGTACCAAAGTGTTAAATTATGGGGGATAAATAAATCTTAATTGGTTTTCCGCAAAATGATTCCCTACTCCTGACACTAGGATGAAAAAAGTTAGAAGAATTATATAAAAAATTTATATAAAACAATATAAAATAGCTTACATCAAGACAAGAAGTTTCACACTAAAATAGTTTTCCATACTATAATAGTTTTCATGTAAATCAAACAAATAATGGACTAAAGCATTTTAGACTCCTTTTTGGCATAACCATTCAGTGATTAACTTACACACCCACACATGCATTCCTAGGTGGCAGTTACACACTCATGAGTAGTTTCTCATCCATCCACTATGTCATAACTATGTTTCCAATATCCTTGTGTCCCAATGACACACACCCATTATCCAAGGTCTCATCCCATTATACCCCAATGGTATATTCCCCTTATTCAAGGTCCGTCGAAAGCATAAACTCACACAAACCCATGTACTCTAAAAGTATTTAAAATAAACCATTAAAATCAATTCCAATAAAACTATTATTTATTTTAAAACCTTAAAAAAACCATTTACATATAACCAACAAATCCATATTTTAAAATAAAGAAAAAAATCACTTTGCACAATCAGTTTCCAAAAATCCAAAAATCCACAAACTATCACTAAAAAAGGTTTATACCATGATTTTAACACCAATTTCACAACCAAATTCAATCAATTTAACCAATTTTAAACTAATACGTCAATTTATAATATTATTAGTCATGAGTGAAGCCACCTTCTTCAGAAATTATGGTGAAAACGACGAAGGAAATTTAATTCTCACCAAAATCGGGTCAAATCTCAAAAAACACTCCCCTTAGATCTCTTTAAATAACATAAACACAACAAAATATCAATGTGATTAGAATTAAATATCATAGATCTATCCACAACAGATCAGATCTATGAAAACAATATAGGTAAGAGGAGAATATCTAAGGAAAATAACTAAAAATGAAGACTTACCAAGGGAATCAGGCTTTAATGCACAATGATTTTCCACCATATTGCTTCCCAGTTGAAGGGGAGAGACTAAACAACCTTTTGGAGAAATAAAAACTTACTTAGGGTCAAAAATAGGAAAAAATATTCCAAGAGGTAAAAATGAGTGAGATAAACTTTTTTAAGATCTCACTTTTAAACAATGCACTATTAGTTTCATGGTTAGTCAAATTTTGCACCAGTCTCTACCTCATGGAACACCACACATGGTAGGCCCACACAGTTAGAAAAAACATGCACCAAACAAGTATACTCTATCTTACACACTTTACACTATTTCTCCTGGGTGGTTTCACAGTTTGGACAAGATGAGCTCCTAACTGTATTCCATCCCAGAAGCCTCTGTTTCACTACGCACAGTTTCCTATAAGAGTTTTACAGTTTCTACTAAATGTGCTCAAACCGCCCTCATTTTGAAAATAATTAAAAATATTCTAAAATTCTTAAAAAAAACCCTAGTAAAATTCACGCAAACACTTTACATCCTTAAAAATAAAAAAGGGTAACTTACTTGAAACCGAGGGTGATACATTTTTCCTTACAATGTATTGGTTAAAGATGTATAAATCAGTAGTAAATATGTTATGAATGAACATGATTATATATTTAAAATGTTATGTGTGATCCAAATTACATGTTCATATTTCTATACATAAACCAGATTACATCTTCATAATGTTATTTATGAAATTGATTACATGTTCACAATATTATGCATGGTCCTGATTACATGTTCACAAAGTTATGCATAAACTAGATTACATATTCATAATTTTATACAAGAACCTGATTAGATGCTAAAAATTTTATGTATCAACATTATTACATATTCACAATGTTATGTGTGGAATTGTCTTTCACACCCATAATGTTATTCATAGACCTGGTTGCATGTCCATAAGATTATGTGAGGGACTGAGTTCATCTCCATAACTTCCTAAATGGACCTAAGGCCTTCTTTTTATTGATATTTGATAACCCACCTTTCGAGGGATGAAGGGGAACCCTTAAAAGGCCCATATTATTAGATATTATATTTCCCTTAGGCTTGGAGATGTTACAAGACCCATAGGTCTTAAGGAAATCATACAGACTATGACTACATGAAACTACTCCTCCCCAAAATTTGCATCGTGATGAAATCTCCACCTTTTTATGGATGTTCGGCTAGCATGTCCATGTACAGGTGCACAAGTATGGTACCGATGGAAAATTCCATACCCTCTCATTCTTCCAAATCCATTTAGCCTATGCTCTGGTGAATTTTCCCTACTCTTGAATCCTCCTCTTGGTTGGTTCCTTATAAAATTTGTTTGTGCAACTGTATAACAGGTGGACCTAAAGGCCTTGAGGTGGCTCGATGACCATGAGGAGGCCCGAAATACTTAATAACTTGAAGTCTTGTGTAGACCGAAGGCCTTAAGGGATCCAAGCCCAAACTGGTGGCCTATGGTGAATAGTTACAGTTCCTACAATACCAAATAGTACCTGCTATAGTACCTGCTATAGTACCTGCTGTAGTACCAAAATTATGCATCCACCTGGTTTTGAACTTGAGTCTCTTAGATGCACTTAGAGAGAACCTATCACTATTTATAAACATTCCCGACGTTGTAATATAATTTGTATTCTACAATTTAATGTATCATTCCAATGTTATTCTCTCATGGATCATGTTCTTTTATTTCCTTATGATTCAGGTCTAATAAACTACCAATACATAATCCACGACTCAGGATTATGATCTTTGATATACAAGATATGGTTTTCAAATATAATTCTCATGTTCACATACCCTTATGTTCATGTTATGTTTACCGTTCATTTTTTCCTACCCCTACTGAGCATCGGAACTCACCCTTTCTTATGTTAACATTCTACAAGTAATGAAGAAAGGTTTTAAGTAGGGTATTTTTGTAAAGAGTTTTGAAGGGGAAGATATTTTTGGGAGATGTTAAAGATCCTTCACCAAATTAAAATATTGTGTACCTTTTCTCTAAAGGAACTAAAATATTATGGTCCCTAGGCATGTGTTTATGTAATGTATTTAATATTCAAATAAAAAGATAGAAGATATATATATGAAAACCTTTGGCCACTATTATTAGTATTAGAGGAAATTTTTAGTTAACCATTTTAAACTAGGATGAGAAAACATTAGCGATATCCCTAGGTAAATTTATATGGATATTTATATGGATTTATTTAAGGATAAGTCTCTATAGGATTAAATGTATAGAAAAATGTCTTGGAATTTTGTTAAAGGAAATAGTTAATTGTTTATAATAAATTAAATCTCTATAAGGATACTACAAGTGGATGTGGATCTAGAATAGAGGTACCTAAGGGTAATAACTCTGTAAAGGGAACATTGAGATGGACTCGATCATAACCTGGTTCACAATAATGGGCCTTATTACACACATGGATTGACACTAAAAGGAGATATGATTTTAGAATTTCATAGAAGTTTTACGAACCATCATGAAATATTTAAATAGAGTATGACTATGAATGACTTAGGATAAACCTAAGGTGTGTGGTGAACCTGACCCAAATGCCCTTTCAAACTGTACCCCAACCATAATTTCAACATACTTGAATGGTTTTCTTGATCCCCATAGGCTGGAGACTAGCACCTGAGCATTAATCAACTACCATAGGGAATGATTTCACCCAACTTAAAGCAATAAAATGGAATATATATACAACATATAGAAACAACAAAAGAGTTAATCATATTCCCTAACTGAAACAAGTCATCAAAAACTATATAACTCAAAAGTAATCAGAACATTCCAAAGAAAAATTCTGAGATAAAAAGTTGAATAAAATAGAAAACCAATTAATCTAAGTGATATCGTGGAAAAAATACAACTACTTCACCACTAGCTACCTAGACTCAACTTACAAAAACCTAACCTCATCACTGTGACACCTTTCCTTTCCCGACATTGAATAACTTACAATGGTCTACACCCAACCAATGGGTTGACTAGGGTGTGAGATAATAGTCTCAGTAGGATTCCAACCAGGTGTTCCATAATAAGTATTTGTATAATAATATGAACAAGATCAAATATAAAGAAAACAAGGAATGATAAATAGTTAAAAAAATTATATCAAAAGAACCGTAAAACTTTTCCCTTCTTTTCACAATTCCAAATAAAGAAGGTAAAATTATTTCAGATCATATCACATATATGACTGAATTTAAATAAAAGAAAATCATTATCACATATCATATAATATATGTGGTAGTACATCCAAAAATAATACCATCAAATAACAAAGGTAACATTATTCCATTGATCACTATAGGTTAAGATATCTTGGAAACTCATAACTAAGAAATAGATAATTATGAATATCACATTCCTAGATATATAAATCAAATATAGAGATCATCGGAACTCCTCAAAAAGTTAATTTCCCAACAAGTCCATCAAGTCCCTAGAACAACATGCCTAGGGAGTATAGGTACACACCTTTTGTGAACCCCTTGATAGTATCAATGGAAAAGGACTATTACTACATCTTCCACCTATGTACCAAAGGATTACCATGTGCTAAATTTTCCAAAATATTTTATCCAAAATATTATTTGAAAACCATTTTATAAAACCATTTGACAATAATTTTAAAATACATTTTCTATCAAAAAAATAAGAGGAAAACCATTTTTTCTCAAAAATATATTTCCACATGGAAAAATAAATAAATAAATCATACTATTTCATTTATAAAGATATCTATAAGAAAAATAGAGCAATATAGTTCATTCAATATAAAATAAAGAAGGAACCACCTACCTCAAAATCGGGTCACACACACTAGTAACGTGATCCACCGAATCTAAAAATGAAAATGAAACATCATAGACCCAAGAATTAATCATCACATTTAAGAATTAATTTAATAAGAAAAAGTGATGGAGGATATGAAAGATCACAACATACCTTAAAGAACACTCACGCCGCACCACAACGAACACAAGGGTCAGGTTATAGAAAAATATCACATAATAGATTTTGATAGGACCATGATGTTTTTCCTCAAAGACCATAAAATCCAATAACACAACACAAAAGGGATACCATGATCAACGATAATGAAGAAGTAGAAGGATTACTCACATAGAGAAATGCACCACAAAAGAAATAGAGATCAATCACTAAAAAATGTGATCATAAAGGAGTATAAGTCCCCAAAATCACCTTAGATAAATCCTATGTTGAGATAGAAGAGACACGCGGATGAATGAAATAAAAAAACTATCCAGCTCCATAAATAAAAGAATTATTGTTAATTACTATGTGTGTATTTTTTCAGGTTGTATAATTAATTACTAAGAAGTCCCTCTGATAAACTTATCACCTGGGATTAAAAATCCATCTTTTTACAATTTCATGATGTTTGGCATATACATAATCTATAAAATTTTTACACCCTAAACCAATCTAATGAAATCTGCCTGAACACTAATACATGATGTGAATAATTTATATGGAGCTTAAAACATTCAACATGTGTAAAAATTACACATCATGTAATCTCTTTAAAGATAATAAAAATTATATATTTTTCTCAAAATCCTTAACCAACACTAAAGTTCACTGAATTTAGGGAGAAACTTGAAAATACTTTAACACATGTTTTCCTAGAATCCATTAATTCTAATAAACATACATCCATGAATTTAGGTCATTTTAAATAAAATCACACCCTATCTCCAGGAGTCCCAAAACACTTCCAAACAATGAGAAAACAATAATACCTAAAAGTGCGTAATGGGATGTTACAAACTTCCCACCATAAGACATTATATCCATGGGAATTCATGTGCAAGAATGATGTCATGAAAAAGGCGAGGCCACTGCTCCCTCATTAAAAACACGAATTACCTGGTATCATGAGTATCTAATCCATGTCAGCACAACAATTTGTCCAAAAAAATCAACTTCCTATGTAATAATTTCCCCTGAGAGTCAATTATCTCTACAAAATGATCCATAATAGAAACTTATATATCTAACATGATCTCTTCCAAACTCAAAATGTGAGATGGATTAGGATGGTATTTTTTAGTACAAAAAAATGAGAATAATAATTAATACCTATCAACTAAACCAGAAATTACAACTGATAAGAAACCTTACCAAGATGCTCAGTGACCTCAAATGGTTCAAAATATCTCAGATCCAACTATCCAAATTTTCTAAACCTACAATGAACCAACCTAAGAGAAACCTTCACAAAAACCAAGCCACCAAATGAAATCATTAAAGGACACCACTTTCGATCTGCATAAGATTTATATTTTCATTGAGATATAACCAAACAACAACATATATCATGAATCCTCACTAATATCATTTGAATGAGACTCATTCCCACCATAGAAACAGTTCCCACCTCTTCCCAAAAAAGAGGTGTTTTGTACATGCATCCATACAAAGCCTAAAAATGAATTTTTTTATTGAAGCATGATAAATATATTTATAAGTATAATAAACTATTCCTAGATAGATATCCAATGATCCATGAAAAATAAAATATGTATGCATGGAGAATATCCTCCATGATCTAAATAGCAAGATTTTTATTGTTATCTATCAGTGGATGTTATGCTATACTCAACCTAAACCGAGTCCCCATTGCCTCCTGGAGTATTCTATAAAACCTAAAATTAAACCATAGATCCATATCCAAAACAATGGAATAAGGAACAGCATGTAACCACATGAAATCATATATATTCAACTTACCTATTCCTTCAATATTAGTTGTGCATTTATCATAATGATGTGAGTAGAATTTTTCAACTGATCAATCACCCCCAGGAAGCAGTCCTCCATCATGGAATCTATGATAAAATAATAAAAATTACATGTACACCTCATCCCATTTCCAAACTAGAACTAGAAGAAGAAAGATAAAACCATAAGGTTTCATATACTCTGCCTTTATCTATTAGTCGGTGTAACAATGATACAAATAATTTGTAATGTTGCACTTTATATCCAACCACTGTAATCACCATATCATGTCATAATACATATTAATAGCACCTGGATGAATGGACCATCAAGAAATATGATAGTTAAACAAAACTAAGTTTCTCATAGATACATGAATAAAAAACCAATTCTCGAAATGGAGAATACTATCTAAAGAGAGACGACAACCAGAAATAGTCTCCCCACCATAAATGATTTATTTAATTCCTTTAAACTCATAAACTTTTTGCTAACTCTGTAGAATATAATATAGGATAAATAATTTTAACTAAACACTGTACAAACCATACCAAAAAACACTCTTAATAATCCAAGTGCAATTGAGTTAAGATCCCCAAAATTTTCCACACTTCCATCGATTCCAGAACAACCTGTGATGGAAATTTCATGCAGAGTGTGCTTGCAATGACATTCCACTTCCCCAGGGTGTAGGTAATGATGAAGCATAAAATTTTAAGGTATTATACCCACCGAATCTATCATATATTTAATATTTTATTATAAAATATATAGATTATAATATTATGTTTAGAAAAGATCGTGAACATCTCCCAAAAAAGTTGGTGCCACCAACACTTAAGCACATGAATAACCATGAAAATATATAACTAATAAGTGGAGTAATTCCTCTCATGAGGTCAAATATGACTAGATATATAATCTAGGATATGATGATACTTCATAAGTACAAAACCCTAACTAGTACTAGAAGAATCACCTCAAACCAAACATCCCATACTGAGACCAGGTGAATTAGAATAGGAGTTGATGTAAGAAGTAATTTACGATCATCAAAAGAATATTGACACCTTCCATCCCATATGAATTTTACCCATTTAGTTTTAAGAGTAGTAAAAGGTGATGTAAAAATCAAGAAATATATAATAAACCATTGATAATATCCAATAAGACAAAGGAGGATCAGAATATCAAAGTCATTTTGTGGCTCTTTCCATGAAAAAAACCCTTAAACTTTTCAGGATCAAATTATAAACTATGATCAAAAATCACATTCCACAAGAAATTTCTTATTGGATCTAAAAAACCATTTAAAAAGGTTTCCATACAAACATTGACTCCAAAGGATTCCTATAACTCAACTCAAATGGTGCTCATGCATATGATCAGATCTTAACGAAACTAAAATATCATCATTAAACAATATATAAAAAGTGTTGAGATACCAATGGAATATCTGACTCATAAAATATATAAAGACAACATGATATTTACATCAACCAAATGAAATCACAAGATATTTTTAATTCCTATACATAATTCAGAAATCTATCTTCGATTTATCTGAATCAAAAAATTTGATCTAAGGATAACCCAATTAAAGATCAATATTTAAAAATAAACCATCCACTTGAGTGAAAGGATACTTTTTCTTAAATGTTACCTAGATCAAATTATGATAGTATACAAAAAATAGAGATTAATCATATAACTTCTTAGAAAAGTGCACCTGAACATCCTAAGGTGAAACATTGAAAAAAAACATTTTCCATTAGACCATCCAATTTAATCATTAACTATTTCATCTCTACTTGTTCTATTCGACAAGAGGGTTTGAAAATTAGTTACAGATATAAAACCAAGTTAATATTAAACTCTACCTCCCTTTATGGTGGAGTACCAAAGAAATAATATTGGAAATCATCAATAAAATTTAGAACTACTCAAGGGAAATCAATAATAGAATAATAGTCATCATGTTCAACTGCTACAGAAAAAACAAACCATTGAGCTGTAGGAAGGAAATTCCTTCATTAATAGACCTTAGATCCTACTATCCCTAAAACACATGAGAGATCCCTTCATCCATAATAAACAAGGAACACCAATGATAAATATCAATCTCATCACAATGAGGGAAATCCATTTCATCCTGATAAAGAAATAAAAAATATCCATACCAAGAATAAAGAAATCATATACTAACTCCACATCTGCTATCGATAACAAAAAAGATGGACAAAAACACCCCTGAACTTTCCTCTTCACAAGAGGTTATTCTAATTGCATAAAAAAGGAATCAAGCTCCATTTTTTGTTTAAGAATATCAATAAAATTTCTAGATATAAATGGGTGGGACACACTGGTATAAAATAAATAAATCACTAATGATGATGAAATAAATATGGCACCTCTCAATGTCACTGGACCTGTATTTAATTCTATTAGAAACTCATACACTGCGTTAAGGTGTTTCACTCATGAGGCATGTGGGTAGAGCCCTGTAGTCTTTGAAGCTTATAACTATATAGTAGTAGACATTGGATCTGACAATCCCAGACCATAAAGAGGTGTCAACATAGCCTGACATAAATGACCCATATGACTATAGAACCCACAACCGTTTCACATGTTCGAAGGTGAAGAACAAGAATATCATGTACATTTGACCATTCCTCACTAATATTAAGTCAGGGGAAAAACAATATCTATAACTAAAGGTGTATATGAGGCCTACCACTAAGAACCATCTCCACCACTCCTATGATGTTCTTTTTACTTCCAATTCTTCTATTATGCGCCATTTAAGCTTCTACTAGGTGAAAGAAAAGGGGTAAAATAACCAACCTTGCCTACCATATCCATATCTACAATAATCTCACTATATAATATTTCCACATAGGTTTGAATATTTAATATAATTATGTAAAATATGATATACAATCCCAAAACCTTTAGGTACTTCTGAGCCTTCGGCTGATCATTATTTAGTATCTTCAGAGAAAAACGAACTAGCTTGACAAACCGATTAGTGTACGCTAACACCAAAATCTATCCCTAATGAAATAATATGAACTGTAGAGACATATTCATCATATAAAACTACTGAAATAACTATTATAAGAAGATATTCTAGAAACCCTTAAAATCCAATCCCACATGACTATCTTGTACAATGGAATCCCACCATTTCTTAACGAGACACTCAATTTTGAATAATTAACACTTCAACTTGATACACTTAGGTGTACACATGAGGTCAAAGATCTATTATATCTTGGATAGAAATTCCTCTGCCTATTCTAGTTCATTTCTACCCCTAAAGGACAATGAATTCTCACATAGGAACTCTAGTGATCAATCCCTAACTCCTCTAGCTCCTGGATATTCCTCAACAATTATGTTCTATACATGGGGTACATTATTTTCAACAATAAGAAGTACCTACATGATCACATCAATAAGATTATAATATACAGGAATATTCCCTCATGGAGTATCCACTACACCCTCCTGAGGAACCCATGAACGATGTCTTAGAGGCATACTACTACACACCAAAATAGAGGAAATGATCAGACAATAGGATTATATTAGTTCAAACCAAATATCCATAATCAAAAATTGAGATTAAGATAAAGAACTGAAAACAAGAGAAACACATCCCAATATCTGATAGTAACATGAGTCTCATCATGGAAAGAGTTGGATATAAACTCAATATAACCTACTTCTCAAGTCCAAACAATCATATATTCAGTCCAAAAAATACACCAAGAAAACGAATCTTGTAGAAAAAATTACTCTGATACCAAACTGTGGAAAACCCAATACATATACCCTCTCAAAATAGTACCTGACCTGAATTTCCACATACCCAATGGGTATTTTCGATACCCTTGGGCTATCCACTAGCACCCATGCATCATAAAAACAACTGAATGGAATGATTTCACCCTACCTGAAGAAAAAACATAGAACATATATACAACAAAGAGAAACAATTAGTGAGTTTAATATATTTCATAATGGAATGAAAGTAGTGAAGAAAACACAAATCAAAAGTAGTTAGAAAATTATAAATTATAATTCTGACATCAAAGTATTACTAAAAAAGAAAACTGACTACTCCATGTGATATCATGAGAAAACTCACACCATCACATCACCAACTATTTGGGACCAGTTTAAAGAAACCTGTCCACCTCATTGCGCTGCATTTCCTTTCCCTGCATCGAAAGACTAACCTAGGTCTACACATCACTATAGGGGTTTACAAGTGTGAGATAACAAGCTTTGTAGGATTCCACCAAGGTGTTCCATAACAATTATCTATACAATAATCTAAACATGCTCAAATTTTATGAAAAAAATGCATGATAAACAATTAAACATTTTTTACATCAAAAGCATAGAAAAAAATTTCCACAATTTCCATGGTTTAAAATAAATAAGGTAAAATAGTTTCAAATAAAATCACATATATCAATGCATTCAAATCCATGAAAATTATATATCACATATAATACCAAATCTAGAGTAATAAAATCTAAATCAATACAATCCAAAAGGCATAGGTAGCATCACACCAATGATCACTACAGGGTAGGCTAGCTATGGCACTCTTACCTAAGATATATACAATCATGCGAATCAAGTCCCTTGATAAATGCATCGAATCTAGAGAGAAGAGGAACACCCTATAAAGTGAACCTACCAACAACCCTATCAAGTCAATTGAACAATAGGGATATGGAAAATAGGAACACCCCCTACAGACCCCTCTAACAATATCAACAGATGATGACTATTAATACACCTTCCACCTAAGTGCCCAAGGATTTCTATGTGCTATATTTTCCAAAAAAGTTTAGATAAGACATTTTTTGAAAACCATTCATAAATTCATTACACATTTTTTTGAAAATAAATTTTCTTTTACCAAAATAAGGGAAAAAGCATATTTTCTCAGAAACCCATTTCCACACAAACAAATCAATAATCAATCATTAAATTTCATTTATAAAATAATTTTTATGAAAAATAGTGAAAAGTAGTTTATCAAACATAGGATAGATACAAAACCACCTACATCAAACTCAAGACACACATTCCTGCAATGGGATCCAACAACATAGAATAATGGAAAGAAAATAAAGAAGGACCTATAATCAATCCTCACATCTCAAAATTAATTAAACAATAAAAAGTGTTGTGGGGGAGGACATATCACAAGATACCTCAAATAATGCTCATGAAACACCACAACCAACATGAGGTTCAAACTTTAGAGGAATATCACACAGAATATCTAGAAAGGATCAAGAATATTATCATTATAGATCAATAGATCTAATAATGGAACACAATGATTCTACCTTGGTCAATAGAAACGAATAATTATAAGGATTAATCATCCATAGAAAAGAACTATAACTAGAATAGAGATTAATCATTGAATTAAGAAATCCTAAAGTAGAAGAGGTATCCAAAATCACTTGTGAGAGATCCAAGGTTGAGAGAGAAGATAACTACAACCGAATGAAATAAAAATTAGTTGTGAAGTGACCTATATGAAAAAATATACAAGAATTAAACAATGTGCATTTTTTTCACATCATTTAATTCATGATTAAGAAGTACCACTAAAAAAACATCACCTTGGATTAAAAATCTTTTTTTACTATTTCATGAGATGTAACATATATACAATATGTAAATTTTTTCTCCTGAATCCAACTCAGGACATCTACCGATCCAATAATGCAAAACATGAACACTTTACTTATAATTTAAAAATTTCATGATGTGTAATAATTACATGGTGTGTAAAACTTTAATGATGTGTAATCATTACATGGAATGTTTTTTCCATGTAGACAAGAAAACTCCATATTCTACTCAGAATCACAAACCAACATTTCTGTTCTATGAAATTTGTGAGAAAATTGAAAATACTTTAACATATTTATTCAAAGAATCCATTAATTCGACAAAATACAAATGCTTAATGTTTATTACATTTTACCCAGTAACACTCTATTTGCTCGGGTGTACCTAAATGCACCCAAGAATGGAGGAAAACAATAATAGAGATGAAAACTACCAGAAGTGGTTAACAGGATATTACATGTGTAATAAATTAAAAGGAATGTGTCATGACATATATATATCTTATAATTTTTTTAGTGATTTTTTTGTTTTCCAATATGATTAGTGTTTATCACACTATTCTTTTTAGTTTTAGTCAATGATAGGAACCATAATGAATTGGGTTAAAATTTAATGTGACAGACAATTTTCTGATGAGAAACCAAGTAGGATGATGACTGGAGTGAAGGATATAGTGATTATTATTAATATATTATAATGGAATATGAATAACAATGTGAACTTTAACTAAATCTTTAACTCAATATTTAAGATAATGATAGAGTTTCCTAGGGGTTTGGGTTGTGTAGACTATAGAAGAAATAATATTTAGTTTCTTATATGTTGATAATGTAGGAAGAAGTACTCCATTTAATGTCTCAAAGGAATAAGAATATGTTTTATGTATAGAGAATAAGGGTATAGATTAATTAATTTTGAGGTAAAATGAAAAGTTTATTTGATATAATGGATGGGAATAATGGCCTCTCTAAGTTATTATTAATAGAATAATTCTTTAAATGTGTAATGTATGGGAATTAGGAAAATTGATGACCTAGGTGAAAAGCTTATGAAGAGAATCATAAAGGTGGTATAAGTATTGGTTTTCTAGTTTACGATGAAGAGAATATGAATGGAATATGAAACGAAAGTGGTATTAAAGAATAAGATGATGAAGCATGGTTAATGGATTAAGGATGAGATGAGATAATAAAAGTCTTTATGTATTGGAATTCCAGAATTAAGTTATATGAATATATATAAAGATTTTTTGTAAATGTTTTTCAATAAGGATTTTTGATAATATGTTGAATGGTATAGATGAATTATAAAATTTATTAAATGGAAATGTGACACTTTAAAGAAAACACATGATAAAGAAAAGATAAAACTTAATAGGTACCTATTATTAAAAAATAGTGTTTAGTTTGTATGATGAAATTATTGATATGGATAAAGTAAATTGGTTAGTACTAATTACCTTAGATATGCTTATTAATTTATTGATAAAGTGTTTTATTCTATCATTGATTGAGTTTACAATATTTTTAGAGTTAATTAATATATCCAATAATATGTGTTTTATGTAAGTAATAAGGAAACATGTATGTTTTCAATAAGATTTTATGGTAATTCAGGTTATTACCATAATTTAAGAGAATATATTATGAAGGTATTCACAAGTCTGGTATGTGAAAATCAAGATATAGTTTATGATATACAGGGGATTAATTTTAAGTTTATTTTTAAAAATTTAGTGACCTTCTTTATAAATTTGGAAGGTTTTTAAGGTTAACCATTTATAGAATGGTTTAAGTTGAACTCTGGATTAGGTTTTAGAGAATAATATACTAATTCACCATATGAGGACTTATCCATATTGGGTAAGAAGTGCTAATTTTTTTTACTAGAGATAGAAGGAATGGATTATCATTCTACTATGGGTCTTGTGATCAATTAGTGATCTAGACATAAAAAACAACTCATCTTCATTTCATGGAGGAAGAGATGTAGTGAAAATTTATTGATGCACAACCAAAGGATAAATTTTTTATTATGATACAAAGGAAAGATAACCCCTAGGTATATGGGTGCATTTAAAATTACTAAAAATATCAAGATGATAACCTATCGATTGGATTTTCCACTGAACTTCTCTTAGGTTTAAGATGTGTTCCATATATCTATCATAAGTAAGTAAATAACGGATCCATCACACGTACTGAACTTAGATGTTGTACCACCAGAGAATTAATTTTATTATCAGAATAAACTAGTAGAGATTCTATATGGAACATATAAAGTGATAAAAAACAAGACAACTAACTTGGTAAATGTTTTTTTCAAAAAAAAAAACTATCTTGAGGAAGCTGTGTGGGAACCTGGTAATGTAATGAGGCATAAGTATCCTCATTTTTGGTACCAAAGTGAAGAATTTGAAGGTATAAATTCATTTTAATTGGGTTAGAATGTAACAACCCAATTGTTTTTGATTTTTTTTAAAATAAATTTAATATTTCCTATATTTTTCATTACAGGAAGCACTGATTTTAGCTTCTATGACACAAAACAATGAGTTCATCTTGAATTACATGAAACCAATGAGTTTAAACATAATGTGAATTATTAAAATATTATTATTTAATATGATAGTTATCACCCAGCTATTAGAGTGGTGGGTATGAATATGATTAACTAATATATGAAAATATATGATGAATTCTTGGGTGACCAATTAATTATAAATAAAAATAAAAACCTTTTGAAAACATAAGAAATATTTTTTAAAAAACTATTTTTATGATTAAAAAGTGTTTTATGACAATAAATTAAATAAACCACTTTTGGTGAATGATTTTAATGAAGTATTTATATTATATATTCTATCAAAAATTTAAAATTAATCTTATTTGTTATTTAGACATGAGATAAGAATAAATTAAACTTTATGCATAAAAACTAAATTTTTTCTAAAAAGAAGTTTTATATCCTTTTTTTGAGCTTATTTTAAAAATACTTTATGAATATTTTAAAATATATATTTGAAAATAATAAAGTTAATTTTTTAAATCATAATCTTAATGTTTTATTTGGGTGAATCTTTGATAATTTTCTCAAAAAATTAATTTTTTGATGAATAGTGAAAAATACCGAATTTTAATTGAAAAATGTGTTTTGGTTTATATTATTTATAGAGTTAAATTATATTTTAAATTAGTTTTAAATTAAAAATAGTTTATTAATTTATATATATATATACATATTAATCCAATTTAGGTCATTTGAATCATTTTCATATTTAATTTTGATATAAAAAACTTTGTAATACTTTGAACATTTTCTCTTTGAAAAACTTGCTTTCTCATCGCTTCAGCATGACTAATTCTAAATTAAAATTTTCTAATTCTGCGAATGTAATTTTTAAAAATGGATTAGATATTTTTAATTATAATATTTTATATTCTCTAATAATTTCAACTTAAGTTTTTACTATAATTAATAGTAAAAACCGTAAAGATTAGTAAGCACAGCTAAGGAAAAAATGGGTTTACTAGGGGTTAAACTAGAATGAAAAGGGTTAAAATTACCTAGAACTTATATACAAGATATTTTATGTCCATTTATAGAGCCTACAGATTATTATTATCGATAATACTTTGTTTTGGATCTTTTTTTCACATGGAAAACCTAGGCAAACCATTTTCTTTTAAAAAATTACAAGTGTGCCACTCACCTCACTTATAAAAGGCCACCCCATATCCTATCCAATTAACACCTTCAAGCCATTTTTTCTCATCAAATACCTATGTAAATCAGTTATAAACTTCCCTAATCTCATCCTAGAATCCTTATTTTGGGTAGAAAGGCAACCTATGCAGTCTTTTGGTGAAAACCTAAGGAGGTTACCCGAAGAAGAGGTAACATTCTTCAATGAGTGTTTTTTATTTTATTTCTTCATCAACATCCTAAAATTATTATTAAAAACTAATATTATAAAAAATTCATTATAATATATATAATTATATGTATTTATTTTAAGGTAATTACTGACAAATATTCATACTTACTTTAAATGAGTTACAAAATCATCATACATGTGTACAAATGATTATAGTCTCACGAACCAATGCCATTCAATTTTCTATTATCACCCATTAGAGTGGGGAATGTTGATGGATATAAACTATATATATGATATTTATAAAACAATTATACCTATTTTATCCTTATACAATATATAAATTTTTCATTTCACTCTACTGGGGATATGATCATGTTGCTCCTGTGTACGACAGAATACCACCTCACGAAGCGAAGTGATCCGTTTTTCACTAACGCTTTACGTGGAAGATAATTAGGATAAATTTAAAGAATTTATATGATATAAATTATATAATTACAAGACAAATGAAATATTTATCATTATTAAAATATAATATATCATTTTCTTTCTTACATTTTCACTCATAGAAAGATGATAATATCGTTTGTCTATGCGTGGACAACCTCCTTCATGAAGTGATGTGACTCTATTTTTCATAACCACACCACATGGATGATATGTTTATTTAGAGAAATAATATGGTAATAATTATATTATTATCATTCTATAATGACAAAATATCACTTAGCACCTTCTCATAATGATTTTTGAAAAATGGAAACATTACTCATTTGTATGTACGACCAACTGTCTCCATTATTGCAACATACTTCATTTCTCAAAACCATATTTCATGATTATACTTAAAATTATAATTTATGTATAAATATAATAATTATTTCATGATTATAACTCTGTATAAGATGTAACCATGATTAAATTAAGAGGAATGAAAGTTACAAATCAAAATATATATGAAAAAGAAAGCTATCATTTCCTAAGATAGGACTTTGGCATGGAATTGTTAATAAAATTAAAATAAAATGTCATAAAAAAGTAATATATGGTAATATATATATTATTATGGTTCTATAGTAGATTGATAGTAAAATTAAGTTTATTATACAATAGTTTTGAATATGTATGAAGGAAGTCAATAATTAAGGTACAATATTTCTAGTCTCTTTTATTTATGGAAGACATGTGGAAATTCACTGCTTGTTTCATTTTTTTGGTTTCTATACTAACCATTAGAAATGTTATATAATTAACCCCAATATTTTCATGATATTTAAATTTTCATTTGATTTTATGATTTATTGGGTATTAAGATTCAAAATATTACTTAAGCGGTAAGGGGTTTTTATCTCAAATTACCTTATTTGAGACTTATATCATGTCATGCACCTATCTTATTTTATGAAAAGTAAATAAAGAATATTTTATTTTTAATATATTAAATTTATTTGATATAGTTATATTTTATGTTTCATTTAACTTTATCCGTTAATAATTCTTACAATTCAATGTTACCGAAGTGGTAAAGGTTTTATATTGAAATCTCATTGTTTATCGGGATAAATCATGATTATACCTCCAATGATGAAATTTTATGATCTATATTTAAATAAATAAATTTATTTATTTTACTCTAATTATTTTTATAGAATACATTTATTACCTTCATTTTCCTATATTTATGTAAACAATGTTTTAAATTTATGTTTTTAAGAAAAATCACCTTTATTTCTCTCCTCGATAGAAAACGCTTTTTATACAAGAACCATGTTCTATATTTTTTATTTTAAATACTATTTTTAAAATTTATAAAATGATTTATTAAATTAATTTTGAACTTTAATTTTATTATTTTTAATTGAATCTTCATGTCGTTTTCTAAATAATTCTCTTTTAGATTTTACTAAAAATATGAATGAAATATTTGTTTCAAAATGTATGGAAAGAATTTAATTTTACATTGTAATGAAAACTAATTTCTTTAAATATTAATTTATAAATTTTAAAGGTTATTTTGAAATAAAATTATTTTCAATTATTTTTATGAATTTTTAATTTTAAAAAGAAAATTTCAAAGAAAAGTTATTTTCTCAAGAAATGTTTCGTGTAAATTTTAAAAACAATTCTCTCTCTAAGATAATATCCTTCAATGTAACTTAAGATTTTCTAAGTAAATGAACAAATTATACTATGATTATTCATTCTCTGAATGGTTTATCATCACAAGATTTTTTTGAAACTTTTTTCTATTCCATGTGTCATACCATGATAAAATTTTTATGAAACCCACTTCCTTTTCCCTAGGCTATGCTATTATGAACTAATGAAAGGATTAGAAAACCTATATTTTTTTCATAGGTTATAATTTTATGAAATTTTTATGAACCCCATTTCATTTCATGGGTTATGATATTATTAATGTTTTGTGATCTTGTGGTAGACATACATATGATTTTGATTATGTAATGGGTAGGACCTATATCTCCCTCCAATGAATTGGGTAAAGATGGATAAATAATCAGTAAATATTTTGTGTGTAAACTTGATTAAATTCTTAACATTTTATTCATGAACCTCATTACATGTTCAAAATTTTATGCATGAACCTGCTTACATGTTCAAAATGTTATGCATGAACCTGAATACATGTTTACAATTTTATGGGTGAGACTGATGACATGTTCACAATGTTATGTGGGAACCATATTACATGTTCATATGTTATAAATAAACTTCATTAAATGTTAAAAAATTTATTCATGGACCTATCTTTCATGTATGCAATGTTATACGTGGACTTGGTTTCATGTCCATAAGTTTATGCGAGTCCCTGATTTTATGTCTTTAACTTAATGAGTAAACTTTTATATATTTATACGTGTTCAAAATGTTATACGCTGATGTGTTTGCCACAATTACATGTATAGGGTATGGTTTTAGAATGTTATTCTCATGTTATCTACATTTATATTCATATTTTGATTACATATATCCCATATTTACCCTTATTGAGCATCTTATCTCACCCTTTTTTATGTTTCCTTTCCCCTGGTTATGAATAAAGGTCTTAAGTAGGGTTTGTTTGTGAAGATTACTAAAGGGGAAGATCTTTATGGGTGATGTTGAAGATCATTCACCAAATTAAAAGATTGTATACCTAGTCTACAATGAAACTAAACTATAAGGGTAATTATTCTTATTTTTTATAATTTTTTTAATATTCATGTAAAAATATGTAATACTGATGTATAAAAATACTTGGTCACTATAGTCTTAATCTTAAAAACTGTATTTTCAAAAAAAATGATTTCATCATGTTTTGGAAACTTATAATGAAATTAATATTCACCAATTTTATAAAATTTATTTTAAAAAATTAAAACCATTTTATATACTATAATGTCAAAATTATCTTAGATTTAATTTTTTATAATTTTTTGAAAAGATTAATTTTTGGGTGAATAATAAAAAATAATTTTTTTTAATTGAAAACTACCTTTTCATTTAAAAAATTTAAGAGTTAAATTTTGTTTTAAATTTGTTTTAAAGTAACTATATTTAAATTATATTATATTTAATTCAACTTAGTTCATAATAATATAATATGTTTTTAATTTTTGATATAATTTTTTTATACTTTTGAAAAATTTTCCTCTCTAAACAATTTTTCATCATATCCATAGATATAATATTAAATTAAATTATGAAATTTATAAAATTGAATTTTTAAAATTTGATTAAATATTTTGAGTCAGAATAATTAGTTTTATTTTGCAATTTTTACTTATGTTTTGGTCATAATGAATAATAAAACAAGTAAAAGTTAATTTCTACAGATAAGGTTAAAACATGTTTATCAAGGGATTAAACCGAAATGATAAGGTTTAAAATAACCTAAAAAATTATCTAATTCCTATTTATGGACATATTTATATCTTATTATTTATAATGGGTTATAATAAACAATTTTAAATCCTTTCTATGTGAAAAATGTGGGTATAGTTTAATCTTTTCAAATATTCGAAGTGTATCCTCTCCCCCACCTATAAATGGACAACATCTATCTTCTCCTCTTCACACATAAAAATAAATGTTTTTCCGAAAATACCTACAAAATTATTTTTTACATCTATACTAATTAACTAGAGTGATTTTATTTATAAATAACCCTTCTAGGAAGGATTCTGGTGAAAACCTAAAGAGGTTGTCTGAAGAAGAGGCATAACTCTAAACCGAGAATTTCTGTTTTAGTTCTCATTCCACTGAATTTAAATCATCCTAAATTAGGATAAAATAATAAAAAAGTATTTCACATATAATTATATGTCATTATATAGATTTAATAACTTATTTCCATATTTTTTTCCATCAAATTGGAAAAGAAAATATAGATCCTATGTGCGGACTACCTCCTAGTGAATTAATGTAATCCTTTTTCCATAACCGTCTCTCATGAATGGATATAATGATAAATTTAATTTTTATATATATAATATTTATTAAAAAATTAATATTTTATAATTATAATATAACATATAACTTATTAACTTCAAATCCATTAGAAAACAATAACATTGCTCGAGCGTAGGTGAGGACTAACACCCCCACAAAGTGATGTGATTTTTTTTCATTTTATATTGACATGGCTGGTATAAAAAATATATATAATGAATATATATAATATATATATGATATAAAAGTTATTTTCCAAATTGGAAATATTATTTACCTTTCTTTCATTAAATTTATTAGAGAAATTAAAACAACGTTCATGCGTACGTACGACCTGGAATTTCCTTGAACAGTGTGACTCATTTTTATATATCTAATTTTCATGGACTATTATAAATACTTATATAATGAATATATATAATATTTACATCTTGGTTAAATTTATGTATATTATGGAACCATAATGAATGTACAAGTAATGCAACTACCAATCCAAAACATATAAGAAAAACAAAGCAATTATTTCACAAAAGAGTGATTTTAACGAAGAATTATTAATAAATGGGTGATACAAGATTAAAAGTAAATAATATATGGTATGATATATATGATTATGGTTATGGAATATATTTATTATAAGTATATTTTTATTACACATGAGTTTTTGAAATGTATTAAGGAAATAAAACCCAAGGTAATGGTTTCTCATCTCACATTTTCCTTTGTGTGACGTATGTCATATTCACCACTTTTATCTTTGGGGTCGGGTATATACTAAACCTTTATATGTTACAAAATAAAACTATTTATATTTATGGTATTTAAAGTTTAATTAGAATTTATTTATATAATGGGGATAATGATTGAAAACTTATCCAAGTGGTAAGGGTTTTTTTACAAAGTCATCATTATTCAAGATTGTACATGTTTAAGTTTCCCTTGGGGGATTATTTTGATATTTATATATTAAAAATAATATATTTTATAATATCATGGTTATTCATGAACTTTTCATGTAATTTTACTATATTCACCCCTTTGGTTCTTAAACTTATTGAGAAAATGTTTTTAAGAAAAGATGACTTTATTTCTCTCTTCAGTCGAAAATGATTTATATTTCATATCCATGTTTTTTAAAAATATTTTTAATTTTTTTAACCATCTAAAAATTATTTATTAAATGAATTTTTATAGATTTTTTATTTGTAATAAAATAGTTTTAAAGGAATCTTCTTTCTATTTTTTGAATGAGATACTATTAAACCTTTTCTAAGTAATTAGAACATAATTATTTTTAATGACATGTATGTAATTACACAACATCATGACAACTAATTTAATTGAATATTACATAAAATATTTCGATTGTTGTTTTCAATTTTTTTATAATATTCTAGAAATTTTATTTTTCGATTGTGGTTTTCAAATTGAGAGGGATATTTTCTTTAAGAATATTTAATTAATTTTTTAGGGTATTTATATACATAAATTAGAAAACCATAATTTTACTTAAGATACTTTAGTGATTTGTTGTATTAATACTATATTTATTATTTATCTACATGGTTTATGATTTGTTTGACTGGAGATATTCTATTTTAATACCATTCAACATATAAATTTGGATGGTTTATAATTATGTATATTGAATGAAGAAATGATTAAAAAATATTATTCTAGTTTTTCAATGTGAATATTTACGTTGATTATGTTTCTCTTATTTAATATGATGAATGTACTGGAATCATTTAGTGAAGGGTGGGCCCCATAACTATATATCCCCACAATGCATCATTAGGTCTCATAAGATAACCTAGATTGGGTAATTTTATGAGGTCTTACAAATTTATGTAGGATATCTTGGCATAAGGTGTTGATGGTATTGTTATGATAGCCAAAATTATGAATTCACACATTATGAGATTAGTTATTGATGTGGATTTGATTATTTTATTAGTTATAATAATAATGGATATTTTTCAATCTCATGTGATTATTTATATGATATTATTTAATCAACATTTTTTCCTACCATATTATTAATCATGTTCAATTTATTAATTAAATGACATATATTTTAGTTATTTACCTTACCATATTGATTATGACTTATTTATTCATGATATCTTCCATTTTATTCACACCCTTACTGAGCATTAGAGCTTACCACATTCTTATGTTTCTTTTCCTCAGGATTCTAAAATATGTAATTTGATTTATATGCAGGGTTATACTATGGGATATAATGATGCACGTAATTAAAATACCATGTTTTACCTTTTATTTTCAATTTTAAATTGAGATTTAATAATGTGTCTTATTTTCCAAGACTATTAAACTATTCCGTCCTTCAAGATGTTATACCTTATATATAGTGCCAATATAATAATGTAACCACCAACTCTAGGCTATTAGGGATGGGGTATTCACATGGGGAGTTGAAGGTCTAATGTTGTGATCACTACAATGACACCTCGATATGTAAACTATATATAAAGGTAGCATTGACGTGATATTGGATTCAAACCATGAGTAATCACAAAATACCGTAATGGTTATTTAGGATTATAATGACTTAATTTCAATATCTATCATATTTTGACATTATGTTAAAAGGAATTAGGTTGCATCATTATTCTTATATAATCTATAAAAATAAGGGTTTATTTGTAAATAAAGATAATGGAAAATTGTGAATAAACATTGAGTAAACTTGTAATTTTTTCTATAAGAGTTACAAGGATAGTTTGGATGATATTTAAGTAGGATAATGATGGTGCTGACAAGATCCAAATTATAGTGGCAGTTGAGCCAAAGGGAAGTAGAGTTTGATAGACTTGTTAAAGCTTATTATTATTTTTTGTACTTTGGAGTCTAGAGTTATCTCTTTACTCCCATTGTATCAACATCTAATTTTAGAATGCATTTCCCTTAAAATATATACTATGTTTAATAGATTTTCTCACACCCAAAACCATACTAATATGAACCACATTACGTTTTATTTTGATAAAATATTATAATTCACGAAAAATATTAATCCATTATGAGAATATAATATTAAATATCAATAAAAAACTATAGGAGGAATAAATCCAAAAGTAAATAAATAGACCATGAACATGAAATCATTATAACTGTGGTTTTCCATAAAGACCATACCCCTGATTATAACAATGGAAATAATTAAAAATAGTATAAATATAATAGACAAGTTGAGAGAGAAGTAAGGCTATATATAGAATTAAAATATTCCCATTAAAAATATGATAGTTGCACATATAGTCATTGAATACATAGTAATTAGATATATAGTCATTGGGTATAAATGTATCTAATAGGTATATTGAGGGTTTTAATCCAAAAAAATACAACTCACAAATAATAAATAATTTTGGAATGAAAGAAAAATATAATATTTAATCAAAATATTTTACTGTAAAAATATTTCTTTTTATCTATACATATAATCATCATCATTATTATTAAATAATGACTTGATGTATCTATAAAATTCAGAGAAATATTATAATACTAATGTAATGATAAAATAGAATGTTTTGAAGCTAAATAAATACATTTAATGGGATGCAGTTAAAATCTTATATCAGTAAAAAGAGATATTTTTTAAAGAACAATTTTTAAGTGTTGTTTATTTTTGTATTAGTAAATAGAATTGATATATTTTATATGATGAATATAATTTAATGTTTCTATATATTAAAAAATATATCAACACTAATATAATTAGTAATTCATATTAAATAATATTAAGTATAGTAAATATTTAAAATATATTTTTTCTATTTTCTATATTTATGTTTTTATTTAAAATTTAAATATCTCATATTTATATATTGAATTAGATTAAATAATTTCAAAATTTTAAATCAAAATTTTAAAATTTATTATGATGGATAGTTTCATTTTTTGGCATAAAAGATGTTACCAAGGTAAACAACAAGTTACTAGGACAATGGTAATAAGGTTAAATTAATGGGTAATGACCTAAAATATAAAAAAGAACCTTTTAACGAGTGTATTGGTAAACTATTGACATACCATAATCCTTTATCCATTAATTTTTCACTTTTAATCAAATCTCCATTTAAATTGACAACCATGTACATCAATGAGTGAATATTTTTTTGGGAAATACCACTAAAAACTCATCTATAAAATTATCCCTCCACTACCCCTCAAAAAACACTTTATGACTTTGGTTATCTATTGAATAAAAGACAATTTCTCCAACCCAAAAGTATTCTTAAAATTTTTTATCCTCTTTTCCTAATAAGTAATCCTAAATCCTCCATTCCAAAGGAACCCGTTTTGAGATGAAGATAATTTATCAAAGTACCTAGATCTTAAAAAAAAATTCAATTAAATTATCATATATTATATTTATAAATATCATTATATACTATAATGATTTTATATTAGCATAATTATTTTTTTGATAAATTGAAATTAATATTACATAACTCTGTACTCTTAGCAATCATTATTATAACATGTTCTTGTTTGGGTCACTTCAACATCTTACATGAACGATGCAATAATATATTCACTATTTTAGAACCAATGATTATAAAGACATTAATATTGGTAATATATGATGTTAAATATTAATTTATTTTATTAATATGGGGTTTAAAGGGTAAAAAAATGATTATTATAATGTAACTCATTATTATCGATAAATTAACAAAAACATTTTCATCATGGATTCATTATCACTACTGGAAAACTAACCTTTACCAACGGTTTGGAACCGTTGGTATAGGCCTCCAAACCGTTGGTATAACCTATACCAACGGTTTGGAGAACCGTAGCCAAGTAAGCCGTTGGGATAGGTCTATACCAACAGTTTTCCAAAAACCATTGGTATAGACCTATGCCAACGGTTTTGGAAACTGTTGGTATAGGTAATATGAAATCTATACCAACGGTAATGGAACCTTTGGTATATAAATTCAAAAAATAAAACATCCGCTGGGATTTGATCCCAGGACCCCTCGTTTATCATTGAACGACTCAACCACTAACCTAACATGACTTTTGTGATCATAATTACATAAATATATATATGTATTCTCATAAATATTTTAAATTTTGATTTATATAATGTTCTCGGTAAGAAGGTCTGATAAAAAATGAAAGTACCTATACCAACGGTTTTAACAACCGTTGGTATAGGTCTTTGGTTGAGATTTTCATTATGTGTAAGATGTTGAATTTTGGGCCACTTTTCCCAACGGTTTGGCCAAACCGTTGGGAAAAGTGGCCAATTTGGGGGCCTTTCCCAACGGTTTGGACAAACCATTGGGAAAGGGGACTTATACCAACGGTTTTTGCAAACCGTTGGTATAAAAGTGTTGGGAAAGATCTAATTTCCAGTAGTGTCTCTCGAACCATAATAATAACATTAATAAAATTTTAATGAAACTAAATGAATCATTAAAAAAAATATTTCTAAAAAATTGATTAATAATATATTTATAAAATTGGTATAAAATAATGAGGATTAATATCACCATTATGAAACTTGTAGGAAATAATCAAAATTACAAACATCAGATGATGAAAATAGATAGTAACTAATAAACACATGTGAAATTAATTATTATAAACGAACAATATAAGAGGTAATATATATGAATAAGTTTAATAAATAAGTGAATAATATCTATATGTTTATTATTTGGGTTCTAAATCAATTTTTTGGAAATTTGGAGTAAAGATAAGAGTTTATTATCTCAATTTTCATTCATTGAGATATGTTAAATATTCACCACTTATTTTATTTTTTGCAGTGTATATACCTCCACATTATTATATTTTATAATATTTTTCTTGAAATTGAGGGGATTTAAAAATATATTTAGGGTTATTTTTATCATGTTGTTAAGCACGTCAAATTTAAAAGAATTTTCACTGTATAGAAGGAACCCTAAGTCATATCTCGATAGAGCCCTAGATCATTAATTTTAAAATAATTTTTTAGTTATGAAAATAAAAACCAAATTTTATTTTTGAATACTTGGTGGTTTTTTCTGATTTGATAAGCTGACAGAGAAAATAAATTAATAAAACAAAGAAAAAATTAATACATTTATTAAGTATGATCACCCGAGGAAAATCTCATAATGATCATCCTTCATCATTTCAAGAGATTGGGTATAGATATTGTAATCCCAATTTTTTAATACCTAGAACCATAATTTTTTTAATTTCATATTAATATACATCCTAGGGTTCATTTGTATACACAAAATGATTCATCAGTTACGATCGATGATTAAGTGATTTGTGTTCGACTTCATAACAGAAACTCACCAAGGAAACACATAAAGAAATCTATGTGTTTTACAAGTTTTTATATTACTTAAATATGATACCATGAAATGAATTCAAATAGATTTGGAGGTTTATATGTGAATTCAATCAATCAATATGAACCACACACACACCATAATTGAAAGGGAGATGAAAAAGTGGTGAATAGTGTGTGAAACATCACATGAATGGGTACACCCAAACATGATCATATGAGTTAAGTATTACATACCAGTACATAAATCAATTAAATAATAATATTGAATAAACAGAAAAAACAAAAACCTGGAACTAAAAGGTCAATCAAATATTACAATCAATAATTATAGGATTTACATCACGTTCATCCCCGTGTGATCAGAAATATTTTATAATTCCATGGTAAGGGAGGAATCCATTGATGTTGAAAGAACCAAAGCCTCAAATATTACCCTATGGTAGAGAAATATATTAAAATTAGGGGGAGGAGTGGTTTTATGAGAAAGTACATCAAAATTTCCACAATATAAGTTTTATTCTTAAAGGACTACGCACCTATTCATGGAAGACCTTTTTTCTCTAATTTATTTGATTGGTTGGTAGACCAAAACTTGATTAATTGACATGAAATTAAAAAGATAGGTGGAAAATCATATTTTCTATACAATTAAAGTAGAATATTCCCAATTAGAGGTCTGATTTTTCAGTTATAGACCATATAAACATGGGTGGTCCAATCTGCCTCACCCAATATTTATTCACACTATGGGCTTATTTTGGGATTCCAAAAGGATGAATTGGCTTTTTTGATCTTATAATGAAATTTAGAATTTTTTTTATAATTATACCAAAACTTATCAGCCAAATTGGATCCATGTATTATCCAAATAAAATATTTAAGTCCACATGTGTACTAAGGATCTTCCATAGTTTGTATTGTTTTTATTGAATTTCATCTTGGGCTCTCGAAATCACCTCCTACTATGATGTAATCATAAAAAAGATAAATTTACATTTTTAGTAGTTATAAAAAATATTTAATTGAAAAAATTTGAAATTAAAATTTTGATTATGTTTTTAATTTATAATACAAATTCCTTTTAACATATTTGTATAAAAGTGGAAATGAATAGTGGATTGATACATGACCACATCCCCACACCTAAACATTTGAACACTTCTAAAATGTAACTTTTCCAAAAATAAAATAATGCATGGATAAATTACTGAAATCATGAAGGTTTAACATTCAATGAAATTTCAATTCATTATCGAATTTTGATCAAAGAAAAAACCACCCCAAGGAGTTATTTACATTGACGATGGAAAAATATATGTAATAAATTGTATCAAAAAGAAATTCAAGGAGAAGTATGATACCAATCCTAGATAGGAATCCAAAATAAAAACATCTCACTAACTCTCAATGTGTTTTTATGAAAACCATTTCATGCTATTCATTCAACATTCTATCTAGTAAATATAGGTTATTTTATATTTGTTTCTTCTTACCTAATTATTTCGAAAAAACCTACCCTAAATAATTTACAATCAAATTTCAAGACCTACTCACTTAATAATTCTTAAAAGTAAAACCTTAAGATCCAAAACTAGATATCCCCATATGTTTCACATTTCATCACTCTGATTACTATTATTATTTATTTTCTTGAGGGCTTAGAACATTCTAGGCATAGGTACACATGTGTAGGTCAATCCAATATAATAATTAAAATATTAAATAAGTAACAAAAATATGGAAAAATAATTTTATAAATATGATAATTATTAAAAAATATTTTATTTAACTTATATTAAGTAAGAAATATTCATATTTCATGGTTGGTTGCAAAGATAAGTATAGATATTTAGTGACAAAATTTTCCCTTAAACTACTCACACAAAGGGTATAAATAATCTCAAGGAGATTATCGATATACAAACATTTATCTCTTAAAAAAATAAATTTACTAAAAATAATACACCAGTGTTTAATTCATACTAAAATTCACATTCCAAAAATGAGAAAATTTTTCATTAAAGGTTCTGAAAACAATGAATTTGGATTTTTTTCATGACTATTTAGTAATTTCCATGATTTGGTGAGTATCAAAAGTGATTATTCTAGAAAAAAGGTAAGAAAACTAGAGAACATGATTGTGGGGGGGGGGGGGAGGTATAAAACAATGAATTAAGCCAAAAGTAAAATAAATAATAAAGACGATGAAAATCCTATTAAACACAACAGGGTGCAGGTAATTAAAAATATTATGCAATATGAAAAAATAGAAGAAAGAAGAAGAATGATGATAAAAATACCAACAAACCTAGGAATATGCCAACCGAAAACCAAGATTATAGATTTTTCTCATAGTAATAAATGATAATGTGGGAAGAAAGAATAAAACATAGTGGGTTTCACTGGTATGTTTCTTCTTAATGGTGTATTTCCCCCACCAGATGCTTTGGAAAATACTCACATAAGTGTTTAGGTATTTTTCCATTAACTGTAATAATTATTCCACTGTGAACATGAAAAACAATTATTTCACCAAAATGGTAAACATTAATAATAATTTAAGGATTGAGACATCGGGAATAATGCCTACCCAGGAGGATCTTTATCCTTGAATTGTATATGATGATATTCTCACTAATATGAAACTTGAACTGATAAATCATCTCATCATGGATAACCATTTTCTTCTCTTAATGGATTTGGGAGTTCCTATATGAACCATTCCAAATTTATTAAAACTCATGAATATGTAATTTTTTTATTATCACTTACATTTGAATGATTCATATTATATATTTTAACAGAACAATATGTATGGATATTTACTGCCTCTATGAGGTGACATGAATTTCCAACTACAATTTAATATTGTGACATTCTGACCGGAGTTTTAAAAGTAGTACAATATTCACAAAGTGCATAATCAAAGTGAAAACTCCAATCATTACTATGTAGTTTTAATGTTTTCTCTAAGACTCTACTAACTTCCCAATTTAAAATTTCTAATTATCTATGAATTTGGGGGTGTATTAATTTTATTCTTTATGAAAAAAAAATACTTACAGAGTATGTTTTTCATGTTGCAATTGTAGAAATGTGAACCCTGATCATTAATGATGAATCATAGAAAACCAAACATATTAAAAATATGAGATCTCACAAAATCAATAACTACTAGAGATTCATCTAGCTGGTGAGAATTTGATTCCACCCATTTATAACATAGTCTATATCAAATAATATGTACACAAAGGAAAATGAATTGTAAATTTCCCTATGATGTCAATGACCTATGAATCAAAGATCTCCCAAAATAACATGAGTTTTTGTGTAATTTCATTCCTCTTGTATATATTCCATGTGAATTGGCATCATGTTAATAAATTATAAAACAAATTATAATCTCAATAAAATTTTGGGCAATAATGTCTGAAGTCAAGGACCTTTTGATTTGTACACTTAGATCCAAAGTGTCCCCCACAATCCAAGTGTTCTAGAATCTCAAAATAGTTGTGAACTAATAATCAAGGACAGTTAAAAAACAAATTGGTCACTAAAAATTCCCAATAAGTATGGGTTATCCAAAATCTACCATATTGAATCATTCTTAATTATTTATTATTGTGATGTGATAAAATTAGTGGGAACTCTAGATACTGCTATAAAATTCACAATGTCTTCATACCAGGGGTATGGTCTATAACGTACCAATGTTTCTTATGGAGTAAAAATTATCCAATGGGGAGGTATGAGTCTACATGGTGGTCTAGTGGTGGTGTAATATTATTAATGTGGTTAGATACCACATTTTACACTCCTCTATTATCTTGGATCTCTAGGAAAAACTTCTAGAGGAGGAGAATCCACTGTATGAGGCGAGGCTTTGCATTAGGTTTCAGAAAGAGAAACTGAAGGGTAGTGTGATCAGAAAAAGTTCTGACTTTTGAACCAAGAATATATGAGTGGAATTTTTAAATGGGAAAAAATATCATGATGTTATTTTTTACTGATGGTGTATTTTTCTTTGGTAGGTTTAAGGATATGTGAGACATACACAATGACATGAGGAGCCATCTCAACCCTTTATGAGAAACATTCCCCAATTGTAAAGTTAGAGGAATCACAAATAAGTTCAAAGGGGATATCCCACCTTAGTTTTTGGATTATTAGATGTTGTGTGACACTCTAATTAGTGAATTAGATTCATCCTCACAATTTTTATCAAAAAAAACCAGGAATATTTTTTTATAACCAAGAAAAAGGATGTGAGTTTTTAACAAAATATTTAATGAATCAATTATAAGACCATTAATGACCCAAGAATGATCACATATCATGAATATATTTTGGATTTAGAAGGGATTAAATTAATTAAATTTTAAATATATCCACTGTAATTCCCTTATTTAAAATAACATTATAAAAAACTATCTTCCACTCAAACATGAAATGGAATTTATCATAATTTAATATGAGATATTTTAGAATTCAATAGTAGAGGAAAAACATAGGTGTTCCAAATAGTCATCAAAGAAAGATCCATAATCTATGAAATAATCCATAATAAAATCCATAATATTCTCAAGGCACACAAAATATGTACTCAACCTATAACACTGAAACATACCAGGATCATTAAATAAGACAAAGGCATCCTCATATAAGAAATTTTTTCAAATAGATTAGAAAATGTTTTTTCTTAATCTTTTCGGCCTATATGGATTTTGAAATAACCAAAATAACCATCAATGAAAAAACAATGGGACATAATTGCCAATATTTTTGATGATTTTTTAATTAATGGTTGGAGAAATTGGTCCTTTTGGGTGGCTTGATTTAGTAGACAATAATTAAAAAAGGCTCACAAACTGTTTTTTCACACATGTTGGAAAAAATTAATTCCTTTAATTTGAAACTTATATTATTATAGTTTTTATGACCATTTTTTACTGGGCTATCCCATTTATAATAAGATATGGGATAATTGAGCCCATAATCAAGTAATTCACTAACTAAAAATTTTACAACTTCAAGGATGATGGGAATCAACTAGCATTGATATTTCCTTATGAGTTTATCCTAATAATACAATAGTATATGGTGCTTGAAAATACATGGGATAATCCTAGGAATATCATATATAATACATCATATAACCGTTTTACTCTCTCTGAAAATGTCTAAATGTTTTGATTTATACTGCATAAGGTTGTTTTTGGGAATAATGATGGAAAATTGGTCAATACCCTCAAGATAGAAATGTTTTAAATTATATGTAACTGATTTTAATTACAAAACCTATGGTTTTTGGATTGATTGATAATATTTAGGGAGAGGGAGGTCCATGAAACTCTCTATATTCTAATGTTTATTCTTTAAGGAAAGATATCTATGGAAATGAGATTTAAAAAATCATCAATGGTCATGGGTACCTCAGAATGAACACAAACTTGAATTAAAGAATTTTTTACACTTTTCCAAACCCACACAACACTAAAAAAATGAATCATAACTAAAATGATCTAATACTGAGGAAAAGGAAAATTAATCAGAGCAAGGGTCATGGAGAGAATGTTTCATGTGTTCCATTAGAGAGAACTTCCATTGAATAGACCAGAAGAGTGGAGTGCACTTCAACTGGGTTTTTTATAACATCATGGAAATTGAAACTTATCATTTATCCACTAAAATACATGGACAACTTACCATTTTTAATATTGATAAGAATATTTTATGTTTTAAGGAATGACCTTTAATGTACGAAAGGAGGATGTCCTTGGGTTTAGGTTTCTTACACCTCAATAATGTATAAGTTTGTAGGTAATATGAGATTATTAACTCTTATGAGGCTGTCCATAATCACCCTAGATGTTTTATTGGAATGTTTCATGATGATGAAAGATGGTTGAACCTCTCTAACTTGAAGATAAATATGTATATAGTGAGGCATCACATTAATATAATCACTTATATCAATAATTTCATTAAAAAAGAAAGTATCCCTATGGTTACATGTATCATAAAATTATCAGATCCTTGAATTTAGTTGTAATTGCTGGTTTTAAAAATTTGAGACATTCCTTCTAGGGTTGACGCTCTCATCCCCCTTTAGTCACCATATATGGGTGAAAATTTATTTATGAAATTTTCCATAGTGAGGAATTTGTTTAACTGCATCCAATAGGGGAATGATAACTTTTACCTCTTTAAATTAATTCATGATTTCGTTATCAAAATCATTATAAATTTTTTCTTAGATTTAGAGAGTCTTCAGGGGAAAGGAATTGGAATGGATTTTTTATGGGAATCCACAATATTTTTTTTGTCCTTTTTGTTTTTTGTTCTTAATTTGATTCTTTTGATGGTAGAGAAAGAGAGTTTTCAAGGGTGGGAATACCTATTGTTTAGAGTCATTGAAAGAATAAAGTTCATTACCACTAAAAATCACGAATTCACATACATTAAATTTTTTCCTTTGGATAACAACATGTTGGATTTTTTTTTACATCACATTTCATGTTTATCTCACTAATGATAGTTTCCAGTTGTCCCACTCTAGTTTGTAGGTATTAAATAGATCAGTTGAGGGTTTCTTTGAACATGAAGTTATGGGATTCCATATACATCACCATGCCCTCAATTCTTGGTTCCAATTTGGGTAGAGGAAGATTATTCTGATATGTTAAAAGATAAGAAGGTTTCATACCTTGGCCTAGTTGATAGTAGTTCTGTTTGGGGTAGATTGAGTTTCCATGTTATTGGTACTATGGTTGTAATTTCAACCTAAGGTTTAGATTTGGCCTAAAGTATTCTTATTGGAAGGAGTTTTTTTACTGAAAATGATACCCATGGAATAATACATCAATGAACTCAAATGAATTTTTATGTTTGTGGCAATGATCATTGAAATAAGTATTATCAGAAGAAATTCCACAAGTGTAATGTTATTACTGGAGAGTGTGAATTACATTGATCTAGAGTTAATTTAATTATAAGGGTACACATTTCAACAATTATACTATCTACCATTTTTTCTAGGGTTGAATGACTTACCTAATAAACTCATTGAGTGGGTAAAATTTCCCATGTACTGACTTTTTGTGCATTTTTGATCCATGTATTCTATTAATTCACAAGAGGTAACATGATTTTCATCAATAATGGAACCAATAACTATATCATCTAACATTACAAAATCAATGGGTATAATTACCTCATAAAATCATTGAATTTTAAATTGTTCACTAATTTTGTGGTGGGAGAAACTAGAACAAAGTATTTTGACTCTCTCCCAATATTAATGTTAGGAATCTCCTTGTGATTTCCTAATTCCAAAAATTTGTTTTCTAATTGATGTAGCATGGGATTTAGGGTAGAACATCCTTATAAAGAGTCTTTTATGGTAATTAAATCCCTAAATTATAATATGAATAGATTATATCCACTCTTTGGATCCAACATCAAGAGAGAAAGGGAATGACCTAAACATAATGAGGTCCTCATTCACATTTTTGGGATTCATAGAGAAGCACATAATATGAAACACATTGATATGTTAGTGAGGGTACTCACCATGAAGACTATGCAATTTAGTATTTAGGTGGATGAGGAATGATGTCAGCTCAAATTTGGATGCTTCATCAGGATATTCGATGTAGATAGGTTGGTACTCCACATCAAGTGTGGTCAGTTATTTTACATTTCGATTTTTTGCAACCATGTTTTTTGGAATAATATTTGGGACACTTGTATGTTGGATTAGGATAAATTTAGGTTCTATAAGGGATCATTAATTTTAATTGATTTTCCAACTATAGAGAACCTAATTTGTGAGTGAAGTGTATTTTTTGATTTTTTGTGTCAATTACAAGTAATATTTATTTTCTAGATTTTAACATGAAACAATGATTTCAGTTATGTTTTTATTGGGATTTTTTAGAAAGTATTAATAAAACCAAACACTTAATAAAAATTAAGGGTGAAATGAAAATAGAATTCTATATTACAGAACATTAGAGAAAGAAGAATAGAGAGGAGAAGAAATAAGAAGAAACAAAAAAAATTATAAAACATCAAAAGGGAAGGGGAAATATTGAAATGGGTAATAAATAAAAAATAAAAATAAGGAAATAATGGAGAAAAATAGATATTCATTCCTAGTAAACGATTCTAAAATTTGATCACGTTGTCGAGTGCCTCAAATTTGAAATTGTTTTTGCTTTAATTTCTCATGTATATCAGGAACCCTAGGTCATCTCTCAATGGATCCCTAGATCATAAATTCAAAAATATTGTTTTGACTGTAAAAATAAAAGGGGAATTATATTTTATAAAGCATGGGGGGTATTTATTTAAGAACCCAACAAATAATGGAAAGCGAATCAATAAAGTGGAAATTAACATATTTGATTAAGCATGATCAACCCAGGGAAATCTCATGATGCTCATAATTAATTAATTCAAGAGATAGAATTTATATATTTTAATCCCTATTTTTAACATCTATAACCCAAATGGTACTAATTATATACTAGGATACCTCATAGGGTTTAGTTGGAAAGACAAAATGACTCCCCGGTTACCCCTGATGATTGGTTGATTTGTGTTCGACATCATAACTGAAAACCACAAAGGAAAAACATTAAGAACATGATGTGTTGTAGAGGTATGTATATTATTTTAATGTGATCCCATTAAATTAAAGTAAATTTCTTAGGAAGTTTTTATGTTAATTTAATCTACAAATATGAAAAACAAAAACACTATAATTGAAAGAGAGAAAAAAAGTGGTAAACTGTGTGTGAAACATAAAATGAATGGGTAACCCAAAACATGATCATATGAGTTAAGTACGAAATACCATTACATAAATAAATTAATTATGAAGAGAGTATGAAAACTAAAACTTCCATGACTCATCCCCCGAGGCCCATTCCATGACTATCGAAAGCCCGCCTTCCATGGGGAAGAGGCTGGCGACTAGCACCGAAAGGCGTATTCCATAAAACAGGGAAGACATTGCCTTTATAACATATAAAAACACGCAACCAAGCACAATTTGAGAAAAAAACACAAGTAAACTGCTTAGTAAAAAGAGTGTGTACAATAAGAAAAATGGGCTAGAATACCAGACCAACTGGAAAGTACAAGAAAACTAAAAAGTACAAGTAAACTGAAACAGCTCTTGTGAACATCCACCAAGGATCCTACCTGGAGGGTAGGTACAGCTCTCAAACAACTGTCTCAATGGTAATCCTCATCTAATGTCCACCTCTGAGATACCTCTAGTCCTCGTACTCTCATCCTCAGTCAGCGCTGCCCGTCGTCTGCACCAAACACAATAAGGTGTGAGCGTAGCCTGTGCATGGGTGAGTATACCAATACTCAATAGAGACTCTGAGACTCTCAAAGGTCTCACGAAATCCAAAAAGGATAAACCACAAAGTATGTAAACATCTTAAAACCCTTCTTAGGTATATTCCAATACATATACCCAAGTTATCAAGTATACCAGTCTCATTCATGAGGAAACACAAGGTCCAACTCAAAATCTCAAAGCTAAAATATTCTATAAAGGAAGGAATACCACGAAGGTAACACAAAAAAGGTGAGTATAACAAAGGTAAAACCATAAAGAAGAATCCCACAAAGGTTTCACCATGAAGGAATGTACCACATAGGTATGCCACATAGAAGAATACCACAAAAGTTTCACTACGAAGGTAAGTACCACACATGTATGCCACACAGAAGAATACCACAAAGGTATCACTATGAAGGAAATTACCAGACATGTATGCCACACAGAAGAAATATCCAAAAGGACCGCCATGTAAAAGGGGTCTCAATGCAGTAGACAGTGCATCAATCAGACATCTAGTCTGTAAGTTATTAGTCTTTTAGTCACGAGGGCCCGATTGGATTCTGTTCAATCCAACTTGACCATTACCCAACTTTATCTAAAACTCCAGTGGGGTATACCAACGGTTCTGTCTCACTCAAAGGTTTCCAGCACCATAGACGGTTCATCAAACGGACACTCGGTGCTAAAGTTATGGACAAAAGTGCGAAAATGGGTCGAAGCTGGTCTGGGTCCAGTCCGATCCATTTGGACTGACCCGGCCTGGGTCGACTCGGCCTGGGTCGACCCGGCCTGGCTCTGGTCAACCCGGCTCACTGGGTCCAGCCCGACCCGCAATGGGAGGCCAGGCCCATGCGGGGAAGCCCAGCAGAGCGGTTCGGCCCGACGGCCCAGCCTGGGGCGTGTCGGGGCGGTGGACGCAGGGCGGCGCGGGGGCCGCGGGGCGGCGCGGGGGCTGCGAGGGGGAGCGGGGGCCGCGGGGCGGCACAGGGGCCGTGGGGCGGCGCAGGAGCCAGGGTTGCGCCGTCGCCTTCGTCGCGGTCGATGGTGTGCCGGCCGCTGTATCTGAGTCCCACCAGTGCCATTCGCTGGCATCGGTCGCCACCTTCTTCCATTGCGAGGAACACAAGAAAAATGCCGAGAGGTCGGGCCATGTTCTTTTGGCCCACACCCTCCACGTTAGGGCGATATCAAGTGACTTAATAAATCTTGAATGAATAACATCAAACCCTACAACCTCCAGCAACGATTATTCCTAAACCCACAAAACAAAATCATCCGCGGATCAACTAGTTAGAGAGTTGATCAACATTCTTTTTTTAGAAAGAAAGAACATGGGAATCAATAATCACACATAATTAAACCCCAACCTCGGAGGTTTGTTGACATAGGTCACGAGGAAGGAGACAAAGTCATTGGGAATAGTGGCGTCGGAGTTCATAACTTCCGCAAGACGCCTCCGAAGTCGGCTCGAACGTCGTACTTGTTCTTCAATTCTGGAGTGTGTTCTTCATTAGAGGATGTGTTTTTCCACGATTCTCTAAAGATCCTTCCTTTTTCCAACACTCTCCCAAAAATCCCAAGAGATTAAATGCCAGCTTAAAATTAAATATGTTTAATTTATGTTGAAACCATAATTAAATGACACTATTGTTTAAATGGATAGTTGGCATAATTAATTTAGTCAATTAAATGGGAGGAGTAATTAATTGAGGGTTGAGAGGTTTTCTCCATTAAAGTGGTGTTCGTGTGGTCCCCACCACCATAGATTCAAATTGGGGGTTTTAGTTTGGGTGGTTCCCACCTCTTAACATCCACATGGGAGTTCCAAATAAAAATAAAAATGTTAAAAAAAATTATTTTTATTTTCCCATGAAAAAGTGAAAAAATATCTTTCACCCTCGACCTACTACGATCGTGGTAAAGGTATCCTTAAGTGAATATCGGCGTTGCGAGTTGAACGATGTCCTCATATTTCAATTCCGAGCACAGGTTTAAAAGTTACAAAAACCCCCTCGTAAGTTTACTAAACGTACCTGAAAAAAAGTTTAGAAACTCATTCCGGGCACACCGGGAATCGAAATCACGCGACATTAATTTTCAAAGACTTGTAAAGTTCCCATATAATTTAAAAAAAATTACATGGAAATTCAGGGTCCTTACATTCTCCCCACCTCAGGGCTTTGCATACACGAAATCCACAACAGAAAAATAGGAAAAAAAGTGGGGGGTACTTAGCATGAATCTGAGCCTCCCGCTCCCATGTGCTCTCCTAGAGGTTCCCGTGCTACCAGAAAACACACACTAGAGGCATCGACCACCCACGATGGACCCACTGTGGTCGATCCTCAATCTGTACTGGAACCTTCATAAACGTCTCTGTATCATCAATGTATATCTCACAGAGGTATATCTGTTCTTTTATGATCTTTCAGAGGGTATTCTAGGTGTCCTACGACCTAGCTCTTCCACCTAAGTTGCACCGGGTGCAAGACAGCTCCATTACGTGTTTTCACTGGAGCCATTTCAGTTTACTTGTAATTTTCAGTTTTCTTGTACTTTCCAGTTGGGCTTGTATTCTGGACCCTTTTTCTTACTATACACACTCTTTTTAAAATGCAGTTTACTTGTGTTCATAATTCTCTGTGCACTTGGTTGCAGGTGCTTACAGATTATAAAGGCAAGGCCTTCCCGATTTTAGGGAATACGCCTTTCGGTGCTAGTTTCCAGACCCTAGCCTATGGAAGGTGGGCTTGGGGTAGTCACGGAACAGGCCCCGGGGGACGGGTCGTGAAAAATTGGCATCAAAGGGACCATCTCGCTCCATGGTTTCCAGCACCGCAGACGTTTCATCAAACGGACACTCGATGCCAAAGTTATGGACAAAAGAGAAGAAATTGGTCGAAGTTGGTCCGGGTCCGGTCCGACCCAGTCGGACCGACCCGACCTGAACAAGCCCACTGGGGCCGGCCCAGCCTGCACTGGGCGGCCTTGCCTGGCGGCCCAGCTTCGCGGTGGGGCAGCCGCCGGGCGGCGCAGGGGCCGTGGGGCATCGTAGGGGGCGCGGGGCGATGTAGGGGCTGCGGGGCGGCGCGAGGGATGCGAGGCGGCGTGCTGGACGTGGGGAAATTCGAGGGCACAGTTAGATTCGGGGGCCGTAGTCGCACCGTCGGCTTCGTCACGACCAGTGGTGTGCTGGCCGCGGTATCCGAGTCCCACCGGGGCCATTCGCCGACACTGGTCACCGCCTTCTTCCATTGTGAGGAACGCAACAAAAACTCAATAGAAATGCGGAGAGGTCGAGCCATGTTCGTTTGGACCGCACTCTTCGCATTAGGGTAGTAGTAAGCACTATAATAAATCTTGCATGAATAACATCAAACTCTACAACCTCCAGTAAGGATTATTCCCAAACCCGTACAAAAAAATCATCCACAGATCAACTTGTTAGAGTGTTAATCTAGATTCTTTATTTAGAAGGGAAGAACATGGGAATCAATAATCACACATAATTAAACCCCTACCTCAGAGGTTTGTTGACAAAGGTAGTGAGGAATGAGATGATGTATCTGGGAATAGTGGCACCTGCATTTGTAAATTATACAAGACGCTTCCGAAGTGGGATCGAACGTCATGCTCGTTCTTCAATTTCGGAGTGCGTTCTTCATTGGAGGATGTGTTTCTCCATGATTCTCCAATTCTCCTCCGTTTTTCCAACACTCTCCCAGAAATGCAAAGATATTAAATGCCAACTTAAATTAAAATAGGTTTAATATTAGTTGACACCATAATTAAATGACACTATTGATTAAATGGAGAGTCGGAAAAATTAATTTACTCAATTAAATGGGAGGAGTAATTAATGGGGAGTTGAGAGGTTTTCTCTATTAAAGTGGGGTTTGGGTGGTACCCACCACCATTGATTCGAATTGGGAATTTTAGTTTGAGTGGTCCCCACCTCTTAACATCCACATGCGAGTTCAAAATAAAAATAAAAATGTTAAACAATTTTTATTTTTCTTTTTCCACGAAAAAGTGAAAAACTATCTTTCACTTTCGACCTACTACGGTCGAGGTAAATGTCACCTTAAGTGATTACCGGTTCTGCGAGTTCAACAGTGTCCTCAGATTTCAATTTTGAGCATTAGTTCAAAATTTATAGAAACTAGCTCACACATTTACTGAACATACCCAAAAAAAATTCAGAAATTCATTCTGGGCACACCGGGCCTTGGAATCACGCGCCATCAATTTTCACGGACTCGTAAAAATCACATATAATTAAAAATATTACAATGAAATTCTGGGTCTTTACAATAACATAAAAACCTAGAATTAAGAAATTCAAATATTATAAATATGAAGCTTGGGATTTACAACACATTCCTCCTTGAGTGATCCCAAGGAGTTAAATCTCCACAGAAGGGGCGGAAGCCATAAATGATAAATAATAACTCAAAAAAGAATCTAATATAGCCCCATAGTCATAAAAATTTGAATATTATATAGAGGAATTATTTAATGGGAAAATACATCAAAATTTTCACAAAACAAGTCCAGTGCCAAATGGACTAGGTGACTATTCATGGAATAAAATTTCCCTATAATATTTCTAGATTGTTGAGTGAAAAAATGTTAAAGTGACTAGAAATTTAGTGAAAAGTTGGTTCTTAGTTTTAGGTATCCAATTTAGGTATAATTATATCAATTGGAGGTCTAAGTCTCTAGTTATTTTTTTAAATATAGAAGGGTGGTCGAATATGCCCTTCTCACAAATTCCCTACATTGTGGACCTCTATTAGGCCTAAAATAGATGAATTGGGCTACATATTATTCTAGATAAATGGTGGAAAAAAATATTTTTTCCTTATCCCACCAAATTTAAGCTTAATTTTATACAAATATTATCCACATTAATTATATAAGTACACATGTATTCTTGGGATCTTACGCAATTTATCCCATTTTTCTAGAATTATATCATGGGATCTCTAAATCGCCTCCCCCTATAATGTAATAACAGAAAAAAAGTAAAATTTCCATTTTTAAAAGTTATAAACATTATTTAATTATAAAAAATTTGAAATGAAATTTTTTATTATGTCTTTTAATTATAATACGAATTATGTTTAACATAGTTGTATAATAGTGTAAGTGAATATTGAAACATTATTTGATCACCTTTCTTTCAAGGGTGTCTAATTCAAAAGTTACCAAATCCATAAGGGTATATTTTTTTGATACCACTATTAAATATATATTTTTTATTTTTAAAATTATATTGGGTAATTTTATATGTTATTTAACTCTAAAACCGATATATTTTCCTCTCTTATATTTATTTATGGGTTATACATATCTTATTACCATTTCAACTTCATATGATTCACAATTTAACTATATGGTTGCTTATAAGTGGAGCATAACTTTTCTCATATTTTTGGTTGAGAATATATATCATCTATATTCATATATATATTTTTTATATATCCTTATCTATGATTAAATGATTTCTTATGTTCATTTTATATTGTCCATAAATTTCTTTACAAAAGAATAGAAGGAATCCATTTTTAATGTTTTTCACAAGGGTCATTTCTTATTATCTCTAACTTTCTTTACAAAGGTGTGAAAGGAATGTTTTTTGATGCCTTCTACATGTAGTAATTTTCCCACTGTCTTTATTATTATTTTTTAAAATGTTCCTCTCCATGTTTTCATGGTTTTACAATGTAATTTTTATTCCCATTGTTTATTTTTTTTAAATAAAAGTTATCCAAAATGTAAAGTGTATTTCGTATAATTCATTAAATTAAATTGTAATCACATTAAATTTTTTTCCATCTATTTAAATATCCTTTAATTCTTATTTTACTTCACTAGGGATATAATCTAATGACACCATCCATCTTCTTACTTTGGATAGATTATTATCATGTTTAATGGAAATATTAATTAAGATCATTTATTTATCTTGGGTTAATTAAGTTATCATTGGATTATTAATGTTTTCAAGTTCATGTGGAACACATATATATGGGTTATCATTATATGATGGGTTGTTTTTTTATATACTTTCAATTCATTAGAATTTTTTTATATCTCATGAGCTCATGATGGGACACATGCAGTCAGACCAAGTCCAAAACATTTACAGGATACAAGTGGTTAGTAAAAGTCTTATATATTATGGGAAGGTGTTTATCCTAGTACATTATATAATTAATTTATTGGGGGTTAACCATGAAACATATTACGGTTTATATTCTTTTGTTTGTGCAATATTATTTTGTTATTCATCATACAAAGATCATGTTATCATGGATTATGATTATTGACTCAAGTATCAACACTTCCAAGACTCATATCTTACACTATTCCCTAAGTCTAATGCCATGAATCACGTTTTAGGATATAAAGTTTTTTAGGGGTATGATTTATTTATGTTATGTTATTTTACCTTGATTTTTTATCATGCCCACAAGTTTATCTTATGCCGAATTATGATCTTTGATTATTATCTCTCTTGTTAGCCCTTACTGAGAATATGAGATCACCCTTTATTATATTTCAATTTCCAATATTATAAAGGATAATATTACATATGATATGTCTAGAATGGAATCATGTTTGATTATTAGTTGTGGGATATGTTTTTAAGAAAAGTTATTTATGTATCTAATCTCCAATGAAAACAAACCAATAAGTTATTGGGTGTGATTTATTATGATATGAAATGAATATTCATGTGAAATTATGTAATATATATATATATATATATATATATATATATATATATTCTTGCATTTCCTTAGTCGGTATCAGAGTAGGGTTTAGTTTTCTTAGGATTATGTTATGAATAATAAGAGGATAAAACTAAAGAAACCTATGTTAAACCAAATGTGATGTAGGGTGAACCTAAAATTTCATAGGTTGAAATGTGTATTTCCTAATTTAGGGCATATTAGGATTGATTTTCCCTATCATATTATTGTGAAATCAGGTTTTTATTTCTTGATACTCACAATAACTATTTTTATTTTAGTAATATATTGAAGAAAAAATGATGAAATTGGTGTGGTGACATATACATTCAATATTGAAAGCATCTTATTTGATCCTAGTTATATGAATTAATTCATATATTTAAATTTCTATAAGACAATTAATTCATATAACCAATAAATATATATTTTATTATTTTTGAAAACTCTCAGTGGTATAATGAATGAATCCATAGTCTATAACTCCTCTCGGATAAAAGATCACGGGAACACACTTCCTGAAAATCTTATTATTATTTATTTAGTGAAATATGATGTGATTTTGGCCTATATTTAATATTTTTTTACATAGATGTAAAATTAATTTTAGTGATAGGGAAGTCACATTTAATATCCCAAATCATCCCATTATCTTCTATCAATGTGGGGCAGACTGTGAACTTCATATGGAAATTTCTACAATTATATGGGTCTTAATACCAGACTGTGAGGGGTATTTAGCTTAAATTATTGGGGGAAAATAAATATCGAAGATAAATATACTATTTGAGAATATATTGATGTATTTATAGAATAGTTTCTTAGACATACACTAGATCATGAGGTTATGTTTTTAATATAAATCACACTTGGTTTTATCAAAGACTCCATATAGATTGACCTCGATTGAATTTGAGGAATTAAATAAGAAACTAAAAGAGAATATTGATAAGGGTTTTATAATCCCAAGTGCTTTACCATGGGGTTCACTGGTAACCACTGTTAAGAAAAATGATAGATTAATGCATCTATGAACCGATTATCATGAACCTAACATGATCATTATTAAGAAAAAGTATCCAATACCCCATATTTATGACCTGTCCAATCAATTATGAGAGGATCAATAATTCCAAAATATAGTCCATTGTTATGGACTTCATAAATTAAGGTCAATAGGGGAGTATATATCTCGGAAAAAATTTCATATAAGATATGAACACTATGAGTACATAGTGATGCCTCCCAGACTTACAAATTCCCCCTTTATCATCATAGATTGGATTAATAGAGTCATTAAATATTACCTTGATAAATTTGTGTTATTATTTATATATTATATTCTTATATATATATTCTAAAATCAGTTAATAGATAAATCATTTGAAGAATGTTATATAGACCTTGAGAAAGGATAAATTATATTTCAAATTTAGAATGTCTGAATTATCAATAAATACATTATCATTATTGGGTCTTGTAATAAAACATGAGGTTATATATGTGGATCCTTATAAAATAGTTATAATTTAGGAATGGTCTAAAATAACCACTTTAAAAAGATCCATAATTTTCTTTTATTATTTGGATAATATCAATTCTTGGTGAGAAATTTATCAAAAATTTGAAATACACAAACAATGTGAACCTTGAAAGGAATTAAGTTCCATAAAATAGATTAATGTGATGAAAATATTAAGGGAATAAATAAAAGTTTTACCATTACACCTATACTCACATTACATTCCAATAGAAAATGATTTATGATATTTAATGATGCATCAATTAAGGGATTATGATGTTTCCTCTTGAAGAAATGACATGGCGGTAGATTTTTCCTCAGTTTTATTAATTATTCATGGGAAAAATTACCCATCACACAATTTAAATCTAGAAATGGTAATATTATAATTTATGATTTGGTGGTATTACATATATAGTGAAAAGTGTGAAATATATACTTATCAGAAGGGATTAAAGTTTATATTCACCCGGAAGACGTTGAACATGAACCAAATGTGATAATTATACATGATAAATAACTATGACTACTCAGTACATTACCACCCTGGTAAGGAAAATAGGGTGACTGATGCTTTGAGAGGGAATGATCATGATACGTTATCCATGATATGAGTTGAAAAAATATATAATAATGATGTATTTTTAAAATATAGACCTTGAAATAATAAGTTAATTAGATGAAATATATATTGGCCAAATAGATAGTCAACTTCCCATCCATGTGAAGATCATTGAGGATAATAAAGATGATATAAAGCTAAAAATTAAGGTAGAGAATACTTTGGAGTTCAAGTTTGAAAATTATTAAATTATAATATTTTGGGAAATTAGTATGTATTCATTAAATACTATAAGTAATGAAATGGAAATAGGATAATGCATATATATCATTATTCTCTAACCATACTGAAATTATAAATACATATAGAGATCTCAATGGGAAAATCTATTGGGAAAATATGAAGAGGTAAATTTTAGAGTATATATCTCGATGCTTGGTAATCCAGATGATTTAGGTAGAATGATAGATGTTTAAGGGGATGATGAAATAATTATACATAAATTTATGGAAATGGGAACAAATCACCATGTATTTCATTATAGGTCTTACTAAGACCTATAAAGGTTATAATACTATTTGGGTTTTTGACAATTTCCTCATGAAGTCAATGTTTTTTTAATTTTATTCGATAATATTTCTCACTCAATGAACTTTCCATGATATATATAAAGGAATTGGTAAGCTATATGGAGTGGAAATTTCCATTGTATCAGATCAAGATTCAAGTTTTACCTTAAATTTATAAATATTTCTTCAATAAGAAGTGGATACAAAGTTTCACATCAACAATAATTATCATCGTCCGACTGATGGTCAATATGAAAGGAACATTCAAATTCTTGAGGATGTGTTGAGATTCCATTCACTGGATTTCAATGGAGGTAGACATAAATACCTTCCCCTAGTGGAGTTATCAGATATAAATAGTTTCCATTCTAGAATTATAATGGAACCATGAGAGGCTTTATGTGATAAGAGTAGAAAACTATAACATAATGTTATAAAGTTGGAGAGAATAAACTATTGGGAATAGATATTTATTTAGGGATAAAAGAAAATATTTTAACCATTCAACGACACATTAAAACATCCCAAAGTCAACAAAATATCTACACTGAGGATCTTTAGTGGTATTTGGAGTTTAAAGTTTGAGGTAATTTATTCATTTGAGTGTCACCAGGACAAAGGGTTATGAGATTTAGGAACAAGTGAAATTTGAGCCCCAAATACATTGTCCCTTTAAAAATCCTTGATCTTGTAGGGATGATAGTATATCATCTTAACCTTCCACTTAACCTCTCCCAACTATATTATGTGTTTAATGTATCTCTTTTGAGAATGTAAATTCCTAATCCATCACATATAATAAAATCAAAGGCTATATATCTAGATTATGAGGAAAAACCAATATAAATCTTTGATCATATGGATAAATTAATAGGAATAGAGACCACTCACCTAGATAATATTCTATTTGTTGATTCTAATTTTTTTACCTTCTTTAAATTATTTCCTTTGTATGGAAAATCTTAACACACCCTTCAAAACTATGTTTTTCTAACATTATATTTCAAATGTTTTTAGAAATTTTTTTTAGAAAATAATTTATTCTACCAGATATAGATATATTTATTTATTAATGAATATAAAATTCCAATACAAGCCTAATCCATCAGAATGACTAAATTATGAGGCATCATATTGACTAATATATGATCCATCAGACTGACTAAAGGCTGATCCATCAGACTGACTATAGTCAAGTCCATCAAATTGAGAAAATTATAACCCAATGAACTAACCAAAGTCTAGTCAATTGGATTGACCCAAGTGAATTACATCATATTTACCAAAGACTATACAATCATAATAAATAATTTATAGTCTATCAGTGTGTCTAAGTCTAGCATATCAGGGTGACAATGTTTATTCCACTAGGCTAAATATGTTTCGATTCCACAAATACAAAAATTCTATAACTGAAGTCAGAATTATATCTATTGGATAAAATATATTTTATAGTATTGTAATGGTGATATAAAAAATGGAATCAAATGGAAATATACAGATCATTATGAGCATTCAAAATGAAGATCATCTGAGGTCATCACAACTAACTTTGATAAAATAGAAATATAACTGTTGAAGGAGTCCTTATCAATAGAGGTGTATTCGAGGAGCTGAGAGATGATGCCTTTGTAAACTCAACCTACCTGAAGATTGATTTATTATAATTTCTCATTACATATTTTTTTAATATTTTAGATAGTTTTTGTTCTATGTATATAATGTGAGGATTTTAAAATCCTTATAATATTTTTAGTAATTGTATATTGTGTCCGATCGAGGTAAATATAGAGGGATTCCAGGTATAAGAAGATGGATAGATCTGATCCGGCTGATCGAGGGATTACAAAGATAAGAAGATAGAGCTTATTTAGAGCTTTTTTAATGATAGATTTCTTCTTAAAGAAATATAGACTTGATAGTTTGGTTAAAACCATGGATACCTTATGTCCCGGTTATTGAATTTTTTTTGTTGAAGGTTAAAGTGTACTAATTTCTTTTATAAATTTTCTTTTAGTATTACTAAATAACTTTGTAATGTTTTATAATAATTTTTTCTACAAGTTGTTTTAATTCCAATATGAATAGTTAAGGAATTTTTGTTTCACCAAAATTTTATATACTATGATTAACTGAATCCACTTGGAGTTTGTTATAAGTTACTTTTCCCATCAGACTCAATATAAGTATGATAAACTGTAAGAAAAAGGTTTGGGATTTTAATTAATTAGAGTTTTTAACTAAATTAACCCATTCTTGTTTATATTATAAACTATTAAAATGTATCATTATATAGGAATCATATTTTTAAGGAATCAACATGGGAAACAGAAGACTTAATGATTCAAAATATCCCATAGTTTTTCATTAATGTAATGAAATTTAGAGGGAAAATTAATTTAAGTGGGTACAATGTAAAGACCTATGATTTTGGAATGTATTTTTCCTAAAATAAATATCTTTTTGAATAACTGGTTGCATATACCACACTAAATTAAAAGAATCCATGATACATTTTATTGAGATAAAATTTTATAATGCAAGATAAGCATTAATACATTATGAGAATATGCTATGATATATCATTAAAAAAACTACAAGAGTAATAAATCCATAAGTAAATAAAAACTAAATAAACATGAAATATTTATCATAGTGGGTTTCCATTAAGATAATACCCCAAATTATAACTATATAAAGAAATTAAAGTAGTAAAAATATAATATAAATTTTCATATGGAAGTAATTTATTAATATAAATGGTTTTAGTGATGTATATAAGGCTATATATATTTAATAAATATGAAAATTATAAATATTGGAATTTAATATATAGATGTTTGTTATGTATTTATTCAATATTTATATTGAGGTTTTGTAATTTAATATAAAAAATGATATTTTTAAGGAATAGTTTTCTACATGTTGTGTATTTTTATAATAATAAATTAAATTTATAAAATCTAAATTATTAATAAAATTTATTTTTAAATGTATAAACAAATATATTAACACTAATTTAATTATTAATTGACATAAAATAACATTAATAACACTTAATGTTTCAAATGTCATTTTTGTATAAATATAATATTTTGTTTAAATATTATGTTTTTTAAAAAATGTTAAAATTATAATTTTAATAAATTGAATTATAATAAAAATATTCTAAATTTATATTCATCATTTCAAATTTTGGTAATATTATGAATATCACTTTTAGGCATAAAAATAAGATACAGAGCTAAAAATTGATTTACCATAATAAAGGTAAAAGGGCTAAATTAAGAGGTGAATACCTAAAATATCATTAAATATTTTATATTAATGGGTGTATGACGTAATTATTTATCTATATTCATTATTTATCCATTAATTATTCTCTTTTAATCCATAATCCTCTTAAAAGGACAACCTTATACATTGAGAAATGAGTATTTGTAGAAATTCCTTTCCAAACTAACTTATTAAAGGATCCCTTCTCTACCCCTCACAATCCAATATTTTCCTTCATTTATCTTTGTAATACATTCCCCTTTTTCACTCCTAGATAACTCTTATACGTTTTTTAGCATTTATCCCCACTAAGGATGACTAAATCCTTCATTCTGAAGGAACCAGTTTCAAGAAGAAGATAATTCATCAATGTAAATAGTTTGTTCTTCATGATATTTTTCAATTAATTTCTCATATGTACCCATTATAAATCCAATTATACACTTTATTAATTTTATATTTATATTATAATACTTCTAATAAATTTATATTACTATTATATAACTATTCACTCTTAATCATTCTTTAGTATAACATGTTCTTATTTAGGCTGATTAGACTACCTACATGAACGATTCTATATTGTATTCACCATTTTCAACATGAATGTATATCAAGAAATTAATAATGGTAATATATGATATTAAATACTAATTTATATTTTTAATATCGTATTGGAATAATGGAAAAAAATTTATCATTATAAAGTAACTCGTTGTTATTAGTAAATTACCAAAAATATATTAATTATGGATTCCATTATTGTGAAACATACCGATAAATTCCACAATATGAATGTGAGAATAAAAAAATAATTGAAAAAATTACTATACTATGTTTACTAATTTGGTTATTTTGAACTTGGTATCAAAGAATTACGATCAACACCGCTATTATGAAATCAATATGAAATATTCAAAATTACGAACATTCAATGATGAAAATTCAATAACTAACTAATAAGTATAATGAATGAAAATAATTGAAGAGTATATAATTTGAAATATATGAATATGTTTTCTAAAAAATTTATTTAGATGGTTATGTTTATTATACATGGGTTAAATTACTTTTGTAAAAGTTGGGAGTAATGGTAAGAGTCTCTCATATCAATTTTCAGTCATTGAGATTTGTTCAATATTCACCAAATGTTTTATTTTGTGTTGTGTATATAATTCCACATGAATTTATTATATAATAATTTTCAATCAAATAATTAGATTGAAAAATCCATATAAGGTTTTCTCTTTCCATGAGATTTGATTCAAATGTTATCAAAGTCATAAGAGTTTATTTTTCAATCTCACATTTAAATAAATATTCTTTATGAATAAAAATAACTTAGATATAATTTTATGTTATTTACACCTAAAACATCATATATTTTATTCACATTTGGTTATTTATGGATTTGACATGTCGTCTTACTATTTCACCTTCATTTGGTTCACAATTTAACAGAAAGGTTTCTTATAAGTGGAGCCAAATTTATTTTATCATTTCAATTAAGATTTTTTCTCCTCGATTTTTATATTATTTAGTTTTTTTATGAATTTACTTTTATACAATTTAGTTATTTAATAATTTACTTACAAAACAATTAAAATAATAATGTTTTATCATTTTCAGACAAGTAATTTTCTGTTAACTTTGAATTTTTTAATAAAAGGGTGAAAGAGATGTTTTCAAACTCTTCTAGATAAACATACATTTATATTATATTCATCAGTTTTTTGTCAAAAAATTTCAACTTCATGTTTTCAATGTTTTCAAAAGTAATTTATATTCCTTTTTTACAAGTGGTTTTCTTTTAAGATATATTGTATAAAAAATATAAAGGGTATTTTTTCTTTTTTTCCAATGTAAAATTTAATATTCTTAAGAGTTTTCTTTTCATATATATTAGTATCCTTTACTGTTTCTTACGCTTCATTGGGTATAATTTACAAAGATACAATAAACTTTCCTTTAATGGTGGCTTATGATCATGTTTTATGGAAATATTCATGAAACTTATTTATTTCTCACTATTTATTTAAGATATGATGGGGTTATGAATTTTTTCATGTTCATTTGGAACCCATATATATGGATTATCATTATTTCATTGATGGGTTTCTTATAGAACTCTCATTATTTGAGTAATAATTTATATCTCATGAGATCAAGATAAGACACTAGTGTTATACCAAGTCCAAAAAGGTTATATGATATGAGTAGTTAGTCAAAGTATTCAATATTATTGGTTGGAGGTTAGTATAGATCATTTTTTATGAATTTCATTATGGTTAAGATAGAAACATGTTATGGTTTATATACTTATATTTATTCCATATTCATATGTTATAAATTGTTTTTATGTAATGTTCCCATTGATTATGATTATCGACTCATGTTTTCACACTTGTTATTCCCAAATCCTCATGTCATGAATCATGTTTTATGATCTAGGTTTTATTAGTTATGATTTCCTTTGGTTATTTTATTGTTCTTTAATTATGTTCACATTACCGAAATTTCATCTTATTCTCACTTATGATCTTTTATTATTATCTATTATATTTACTCTTTTGAAGAATCTAATCTCACACTTTTGTATGTTTATATTCCCCAGGTTATAAGGAAGTATATTTTGTATTAAATTCATAAAAGGGAATCATGTGTAAAGAATATTTGTTGGAGATATCAAACAATGTTCCTAAAATATGTTGAGTATGTTTATAGTCTCCAAATACAACAAACCAATTGTTTCTAGGGTGTAATTTATTATTAGATGAAATGGATATTCATATGAAACAATGTAACATGTATGTATTTTATGCTCGGGTCACCTGAAATTTCCATATTCGCATTGATAATAAAATAGGAATGTGGGTAGTGGGATGTAAACTGTCAAAAACTAATTATTATCCACTTTATAACAAGAGTTAGGGAACCTCGTATCCTCCCTTGTGTTGTGCATGATCTCTCTCTCATCATCTAATTATAACCTTGAGATTCATATGAACTAACCAGTGATGGGAAATAATCTCTTGAGAGTTAGTGATTTGGGTCAAATATTGATTCACCCCCACTCTGATTGGTGGTTTAATCTCTCTTGGGCCTATCACTCCATCACAATGATCTCTCTAAGATTAGATCACCATCATGATGAGAATTATGCTTCTATAGAATTCCACCTCCATCCATGATATCCCCATTAGGATATAGAGCTCCAAAACATATATAATAGTGGGAGGAATACATGGTATCTTAAAAATAGACAAGTTTCACTCCCTTGAATTAACTTACTAATGAGGTACCTAAGGGTCCCATTTATAAGTAATGTGGAAGGTGGTTTTGAAACCCTATTTTTGTAATAACACATAGATCGTGTATTTGGGATTGGTTACTATCTTATATCACTTTTTAAAAAACTAAAAAGATTTTCCCAAATTATTAAAAATATCTACATCATGTCGTTTGCCAATTTGAGGTATATAAAAAGAGTTATATCCAAATACATAAGTGGCCTTGTGACAATGAACAATTAATATTCTCTCTAATAAAGTGAAATTTTAGGACTCCTAATGATTTAAATGGGGCTTCATATTATTTTAGATAATTTTATTCCACAAGTATATGAATCCAAACACAAAATTTTCAGCCCTATTAGATATATATTTATTTCAAAATGTGAATTATGGTGTATATGTATTATTTCGGTTCCATGTATTTTGGGTCATTTTATATCCAATTCATCATGGGATCTCCAAATCATCTTCACCAATAATGAAAACATTAATCTAAATGAATTTTACATATTAAAACATCTTTTATATTAATAACATGAATTGAATTTAAAGTACATATGACAATAATCATGGGCAATTATAAACCATAGTAAATAAGAAATAATGGTATATAGGTGGATATGGATAGTTAATCATGATGTGATCACACCCCCACCTAAAAATTTACACTTCTGAAAAAGTCAACATTTTATAAAATGATGCTAAATGAATATATTCCTTATCCTAATAATATTTAACATCAAATTTAAATTAAATTATTACTGGAAATATGATTAAAATAAGAACCAAACCAAAGATTTAATTTCAATAATCATTAAAATAAATGTCTCTTAAATTATATCATAAAAAAATTCAAGGAGATATATAATATTTATCATAATGAAACAATTCACAAGTTATCCTTGCAACTAAATCCACAGGTGTGTGTGTGATAACTATATTATTCATATATTTTACCTTTATATTTAGTAGATATAGGATAATAATTTTTTTTAGCTTAACTAGTTATTTTTCACTGAACCTTCTTTTACCTTTTTAAATCAAATTTTAAAAAAACTCACTTAATAATTCACATAATTCAAACCATTATGTGTTTTCCTATATATTGTGTTGTATTATTTTTTTTTTTATTATTTAATACATTTTTTCAATAAAACATTAGGTATTGATTATAGGTCAATCTGGTATAGTTATAAAATTGACCAGATAAGTAAAAAAAATAATAAAATCAATTTTTTGAAATATAACTAAAATTATCCCTTTATGAATCCAACCTGAGTTACCCCTCCATCAAACACCTGACTTGGACCACGATATGACCTAATTGGAATCCACAATCCCTATGGGCCAGTGACAAGTTCTATAAAATTAGAAGAAACTTAGTGGGAAAATTTTCACCAATAAAATAAGTTAAAACAATAGTGGGAATTTGACTAAAATTTAATAATGATGTGTCTATACATTTTATTCCTACTCAGAAAAAATAAAAAAATATAATGAAAAAGTAAATTAAAAATAAAAAATCACCATCACTTCTTACTCCCTCACAATAAACAACCCCATTTATTGAACATTCAAAACACCACATGAATAAATACAACCCATTAGGGAAAAGAAAAACCTAAAATGTCAATTTGGATAATGCATCAAGGAAAAAAATAAATCACATTCCAACAAACCTCTATATGATTATATGTCAGTATCCTTTCCCAAAACATGAGAATATCCAAGAGTGGTCAACAATTAAGACCAAACATGTGACTGAGTTATAATATAGTAGTGATTATAAAATGGTATGTAGGTTACCAACCTCCTTGAAAAATCCTTAGCCTTTAAGAAAGATAAATTTTAAAATATTTTGATAGAAATTAATTTAAAAATGGGTTTTATTATCCCTTATAAAACAAATCCATGGGATTTCATTCTAAAACGAATTTTTTATAAAATAAAACATTAAAATAGGTTTCCTGAAAAATTATTTCAAAAATAATTGTTAGTTAATATAAGAAAAAGAATTATTTTTGAAAGAAAACACACTCAAATAAGTCACCAATCACAAAAAATAATAATAAATTAAGGAATTAATTTATTAGACCTAATGAAACTAATATAAAAGGATGAAATGCATGAAAGACCAATAGTAAAATATATAAATGGAAGGAAAAAATATAAGGACAAAATAAAGGAAGATAAAAAATATCTATGATCATGGGAAGAATAAAGTGGCAATGAGAAATAGAGAAACCATTAAAACATTAATATAAAGATGGTATCCTAGTATAAAAACCATAAGGTCCCAAAGTATAAGAGAACCTAACAATGATATAACACCCTATTAGTAGATTTTGTATTTATGGTACATATATTAACAAAGGGGGTACGATATAAATATGATATTATCATATATAGTGGTGGGGTACCTCACTTTATATAGTTTATCCTACTAAGATCCTGGGGGTTCCAATGTGGTTTAATAAGTAATAATAACCTTTAGTAGAAATACAACTTTAAGAAATATTTAAAAAGTTTATTTTATAAAACATTCATAATATATTCCCAACATCTATATTAAGGAATAAAATGAGGAACACTTTCCGTTTTAAATCAATTCAGAACTAGAATGAAAAATATTCTAAAAAATATTGTTAGAAACATTTAGAAATTATAATAAGAAAAAAACAACAAAAAAAACAACAGAAAAACACAATAATAATAATAATAATAACAATAAAAATAATAATAATAATGATAATAACAATATAATAATAATAATAATAATAACAACAATGATAATAAAAATAACAACAACAACAACAACAATAACAACAACAATAATAACATTTTGCACAACATTATTTACAAAGTGGCGAGGGTAATTTCAGTAATATTTTAGAAATAAATTCTAGAAATTCCATTTGGAGAATTATTTTCAAAAATAATATACAATCATAAAATTTAAATGTCAAATATTTCCCTTTTATCATTATACCTGTACACATTTACAAACACACACAAACAAACACACACACACAATTATATATATATATATATACCTCTCTCAATGAACATATTAACATTTTATCATCTGAATATGTATATATATGTATACCCAAAAATATGTGTATAAGATCCAAACATAGAATTGAACACCTTCACATTAATCACCAGTCAATATCATATAAGAAAAACAATTAAACATAATTAAATGGATCAAATAAGGAAAAACTGTACCAAATCAACCTCTTAAACACATACAACAATAAATACAATAACATAATCCAAATTAACCCTTTAAAAATCAAATTGAAAACCAATGATACATTTATTAATTTTAAAATGCATATTAAAGAACCATTTAAGTGATTTTATAAACCATTAGTGTGCACAGTTATAAGAAATCATAATTGAACCGAAAATAAACATATTAAGACTCTTCACTTTCCAAGAAAACTATGTTGAAATCTTGTTTCATTTTTATAAATTCGATTAACATTCATAACACTATCATTTGTCTTCAGAAAACTAAATTTTGATGAGAAGAAATCAATGGTTCTAATATCAAAGAGTCACTCATGGGACAAACCTACATAAAATTGAAGGTGTAAGGTCCAAATCCTTGAATATATAATAAAGGATTCCTAAAAGAGACATCATACACTTTAGGCACAAATAAATCCCGAAAAAACTCAATATCGACACCCTTGGGTTCACCTAACCCCACATATAAAGTGAAAAATAAAGGATAAGGGGATAAAAAATGTGGGGGGAAAGAGAAAATTGAGAGAAATGAATCCCATACCTTCATAAACTTGTGTATAGTTAGAGGATAATGACTCAATTTCAGGTAGGGGTCAAGGGGGAATCGGACGTCATCCTCTTTGGGATGCATCATGTGAAAGGGTTGAGAGGAGAGGCATATGATGATTTAATTAGGGGTAAGGGTAGAGAGATAAATTATAATTTTCTTAATAAAATATAAGTGTCAGTCACATGGTTTTTGGTACCGTTTACCAAATTTCTTCAGACCATAAACCCCTTACTGGATGCACCTGTGTACTTAAACAGTTTGTCCATAGGGTTAGAAAAATATTATACAACCATATAAAACAACATTTAAATATCATAAATATATAAAAAATGGTTTCACATATTAATAGTAACCATGTGATAACCATAAGATAAGTATAATTTCCTATTTTTTTTTTAAATTCCAGATTAAAAAGAACCAATACTCAAGAAATAAATATATGTAAAACTGTAGAGAAAATGATGATCATAGTGATAAAAATATCCTGACCATAACACTTTATTACCTTATAAAGTCAATTAAAAAGGAAAAAATATCATGATAATTTAAAATGAAAATAGAATAAACCTATGAAACTAATTCCAAACCACTCCTTCTTTGAAGAAAACCAATATATATATATAAATATCTCTAAATTCCCAAGTCTCACCTAATGATCTTGAAGTGAGATCAGATAAATTTGACACATGATAGGTTTGCACACCATATAGGAACCACTCTATCATCACGAGAAAAAATATAGAGGAATATTAGAAAAAATATAAAATTTCTACCAAACAACAACAAAGAGTGTTCTAAATAATCATCCATATAGTGAAAAATCCATAATTCTATAAAAAAATAAATTTTTCTCAAAATTAACCCAAATTTAGGAAATAAAAAACCCAATTACAATCAAATGGACATCAATGTGGAAAATATGGTTAGTAAAAGAGGGATGGGTAGATAATAAGGTTACCCTTACCCTATATTGAATTATACTAAAAAAAATGAGCAATTAAACCTTCCATAGAGAAGTGACATCCTACTGAGGAGAGTCATTTTGGATAGATTCATCAAACATTAGCCAATGAAAACTACGAAACTTTACTAAAATAAAAATGTGACCAAGTCCACCATTATGGAATCCTTTGTAAAATAATTAAATAAGGGTTGTTCATATGTGGTAACTTGAGGATAAAAATTCAAAAAAAAGACCTTTCATAAGGAAATACACTCTAAATGAATTACTCAAAACAATATCAAAGGAAGGAAAACCTTCCACTAGACTTCCCAAACTACTCCATAGCTTATATAAACTCTTGATAATTCTAATAAGTAGGCTGAAAGGTATCCAACTCAACTAATCCTTTTGGATTCATGGTAGGATCCAAATCCGAAGGAGATATACTTAAATTCCAAGTAACACTTACCCAATGGACACTACATGTAGTGACCCAAATCTTGTACACATGAAATTAAATTATTTTAAATATAAAAATATATTAATTACTATCAAAATATTATGACACCTACTTTATTTAGAATAAAAGGCCTAAAATACATCAAATTGATACAATAAATAAACCTTTTTTTGTTTTCTATAACTGTCATGACCCCCTCCCCACAATGTTCACCCCTCATGGGATTATAATGGGAGAAGAGGGATAATGAACCCTAGTTCCTACCTCTAGTAGGACCTGGGTTGATGAATAGAATTGAGGGCATAAAAAATGAATATGGGAGGTATTTCCATCTAAGAGAAACACATGTGAAAGAGAGAGATAAGATAGACACCAACCAACTCCTGCTCATACTACAATATAAAAGAAAAAACAAGTACTCATATGTAATTTAATAAAAGAACTACTACAACTAAATGGGAAAACTGTAAGTACCTAATGAAAGTAAAGATTAAAATGACCATGAAGTCCAAATAGCTCGTGAAACCCAAAATCTAGTAGTTTATAGCCTGATATCCATCCTGATTCAACTGACCTAATAATGTTTATATATACATAGGGTGAGTGTAACAATATACTTAGTAGGATCCTTCTCTGAGTCTCTCATGCAAAATTAATGAAATAATGCAAAATCACAGTGAATAACACATGAAACTAACTCATAACCTAAACATGTATACTAATTTTTCAACATCACCATGGATATTATCACTAAGTATCACATACAGGATCATATAATATAACAAATTATATCAAGGGAACCCCGCTACTACTTCCCCACTAATTTTCCACTCTGACCCAACATTGCACATCCTAAGAATTTCTGTCTAAACATCTATCTTGCAAACACCTGGGAATAACACCACACCATAAACCTTGTAAAAAACACACCACAACATCCACATATCCGAAAGTAACTATGTAGTTTCTAGGAGCCAACCAAACTCTCATAATTGGTATCATATGTCAGATATTTTTTATTAATTAATTACATCCCATAAACCGGGTAAGGATCTTCAATCTATCACATCCTATACACATTATAAATATAGTATACCTCAGGAAACTATATCCAAAATATATATGAGATAAATCACTACAAGACATTATATAACTCTACACACATATTTTGGAAAAAAACTATCATGAATATGAGCACAAGTAACTACCAAGAAAAGGGAATGAGGACAAAGGGGGTAGTCAGCCATCCATCCTCCCTCCGGGATGTTAGGGAAAACACCTCCCATGGGATTAGAATCCTCAAGGTGTTAGTTTCCTGCACCGACAAGGTGGTGTAACATATAGAAACTCAAAAAGTATAGGATATAATATTGTTCACAACGACAATATGGGCATAACCTAGTCTCAGAATCAACTGAAGCTAACATCTCTTGGACTGCTAGATTCCACTGCTAAGACCATATATCATATATGAAAACAACCATTTATATAGATATATTAATTTAATTTATCCTTTTTTATCCATTTCACATTAAATTAATTAATTCTTAACCATTAATTAACTATTATTGTTTCCACATCACAACACATTACCATTTAAAAAAATATCCATTCCCTCTAGGTATAAGAAAAATGAGTACCTGAATTATTAGAATTATAACCTCAGTATTGCATCCTAAATACTTCAAACACCATGGGTTAAACATTTATTAACTTATTAAACAATCATTAATACTTTCCATAGCACCAGATGCTCTAAGAAAACATTATAAACTCCACAAATACATAGGTATCAACTCGCTGAGTAGATGGACTACCCATCGAATCATTTCCACCTATAGCAGGAGAGTAAACTCATCCAACCAAGAGGATATAAACATGGAAATAACATGGAATTCCCCTCACATATTCACCTCCTATGTAAGAGAGTAACCACACACTTCAGTTAGCTCAAGTAGTGGGGAATGTAAAAAATATAAACAAACAACTGATTAAAACAAGCATCAATGTTTCATATTAATAGGTAAGCCCAAATTCAACTTGTTCCATTATCTTTGGTGTCCTCCCTGACACCACATGCATAAACCAATGCCTCTCACCACACTAGGCATCCACTGCTACCACAAAAACTATGACTCCCTGCCCCATGTACCCCAACAGCCCTCCCAGCTCAGCCATCCTAGACTTATGTCACATATGGGCCTCCCTACCCCCACAACCACAACAACCCTCGAGGCTCATCCATCCCAAGCTCACATAACATCATAATTAGTGGAAAAAAACCTAGAAATGAGATCTTAGGCCCAAATAAAGGCATTCATACTTCCCACATAGTGGCCTCACAAGGCTCCCAAGAACAAGGCACCCAAACATTATAGGAAAATAGAAAACTTGGGCCCCACAAAGGCATTATCTTTATGAAACAATCTATTATTTATCTATCTTGAATTAATTGATTCATCATTCATTGGTTCCAAATACAAGGGAAACATAAGTAAAAATCTATAAAAAGATATAAAAATTTCATTAAAATATTATTTTAATATGCCTTTATTTTTTTATCAATAAGCTTAAAAATTATTGCAGTTCATTAAAAAATTCAAATAAACATTCAAACTTTCATCAATTTTATTAATATAAAATTTCAAAAAAAAAACTGGATTCATTAAACATGCCTCTTTATCTTTTTGAAAATTAATTATAAATTAATTTTTTCTTTAAATTTTTTACCAATTTACATCAATAACAACATGATAAATTTATAAAGGAATAAATTTCACACTATATAGAAAATAAAAGGGAAAATAGTTATCACAATATAAACAAAAACATCATCAAGTGATCTATATTAATTCATTAATCCGATTCAATTATTTAATAAGGTCAATTTCATTGTGATCAAAGGGGTAAAAAATTCTAAATATACGATTTTACCAAATTATATTGAGAAGAAACAAATCCCCTACCTCAAAAGATCCTCGTTACTCTTTACCCGAGAATGGACCATGCAACAGATCTCTGACCAACTTTCCCACATAAACTGTAACCAATTGAGGATGCCGCAACACCACCACACTGACAACAGTTGAGATAAACCCCATTAGAACTATGGTTAAGAAACCTCTATATAATGGTGAGAAGATATGAGAGGAAGTGAGATCAAAATTTGGAGAAACTGCTATAAAATGAAGGAATAATAAACCTTTTATCAAGTGGGGTCACCACTGATTGATGATTAAAGCCCAAGATCTATTACCATCAAAGGGATTTCCAAAACACTGAAGAGGGGAATATCGGGTTACCTAGGAATAGAGAGGGATATAATAGATTTATGGTTTGATAACTTGAGTGGAAAAAATGTTTTAAGACATTACAACACTAAGGGGTTAAATGATTTGTAATCCCCTTTCGAGTCATGTAATTCCTCGATGTTAGTTTCTCATAAGAGAACCTTTTCCTTTTTGATTATTATTTTTCAAACCCTGAAATATTAAATTACATGAATCCATATTTAATATCGTGAAATTATTCTACTCTGTGTGAAACCCGCTTTCAAACAGTGAAAATTTACTACTCCTATTTCTCAACACCTGAGTCCCTACGGACATCCTCAGAGCCTCTTCTGAGCTCTACAAGCTTTAGGAACAAGAAATGGATTGATCCATGTGGATCTGGACCCTTACAAGAATGAGATTTTAAATCCTTTCGATCTCCAAAAATTCTTGGTATAACGTGGGAAATATATAGAAAAAAGGGTTGATCTAAAAACCTCATTAAAATAATAAACATGATTGGGAAACATAAAATATGAGTCAAAGGTATAACATGATATCATAAAAGAGAAGGTTCACGAGTAATCACATGTAAGAATTATGCATAGAACATGTAATATTAAGATCATGGAATCATAATAAATCTGAAAAATAGTATAAAAATTGACATAAACATAATTAAAAACTAACTACTAAGAAAAAATCTTGTGGTGTAGAGAGTACCATAATGAATTAGGTTTACTCCCTATTCCCATACATGATGTCTCATGATACTAAAATATTACCAATGCATTGGAAGGATATGTAATTCTAGGACTATCTAACACATTAATTTTATATACATTCATATGTGTCCCAAATAATGAAATTAATCACAATTAACAAATATTTAATTACCCATGGAAAGGTATGGGTTTCATAATTTTGTCTCATAACATAATAAAAAGAAATTTCTTAAATAATGAATTTGAGAAATCATTGTAAGGAATGTATTACCCCATGAAAGGAAGGTAGAATGATATAGGTATATATGAAGTGAAATATAAACAAAATTTGGAAGATCTCAATATCATTAGAGAGATATATAAAATCAGTTATAGAAAGATTTACCGTAACATGATGAAATTGGTGGTGTAGAAAGATCTATTACCTTGAGCCTAATTTTAACATGTTTTATTCATCCTCTTGAGAAACAAAATTATGTTAATTATTTACATGATTTATATTATTTTCATGTAAATTATTCCGTTTACTTTATTTTTTACCTTATTATATTCATTTAACAAATTACCTTCACATCATATGTTTTAATAATAAATGACTCACATGTACAAAAACACTTTGGAAAGTTGACTAAGGTCAAAGAGATTATTTTAAATAACAACCAAAATGGAAATAATGAAATAAATATAATATTTATACATAAATTATACTTTTAAAACAAACAATCAAATATTTTTATGAAAAATTAACTATGTTACAATCATGGAGACCACATGCCATATGTATGCAAGAGTAACATTTCTATTTTTTACAATCATGTTGGAAAAATGTAAATATTAGTTTTCCTTTACATTATGATGATTATATCATAAATATTATAATTTTTATTTAAATACACTTACATATACCATCCATGTTATTTATTAATAAGAATGAATTAGATTGATTCCCAATGTAATAGTCAATCGTACACATGAACAACATTATCATTTATTCAATAGATGATATGGTAAAAAATTATACGTTAGAATTATTTTAAAATATTAATATTATTTATTTAATATCATATTTAAATATCAAAATAAACCTTATTTCCTTTCATGTAAATCGAAAATGAAAAACTAATTACATCTCTTCGTGAGGGGGTAGTCCCAAGTATACACGAGCGATATTATTATATTACCTATAAAATGGAAAGTAAGAAAGTATTTGTGATATTAAAATTAAAAAATTATAATTATATTATAGATATCATATATAAATATTAAATATGTCATTATATACATAAATGTGAGGTGATGATGGAAAAGGAATTACATCTGTTTGCGAGGCTGTGGTCCACCGTACACACGATCAACAATTTCATTTCCCATTTGATGGAAGTAGACATGGAAATATGGTATACCATTAATAAAATAACATTATTTTACATGGTAGATAAGAGATTCATTATATTATGTTGATTTATTATTATTTTAATGAGGTGGAAGAATAAATAAATCAAATATTATCAATTAACAATGATACCTCTTCTTTGGACCACCTCAATTGGATTATTCCTCAAGCCTTACCAAATTGGATTTATTATTAAAAATTATTATTGGATAAGTATAGAGAGGTAAGGAATTTATTTGGGTAGGGATTTGATGATTTTTTTTTATTTTTATGTGAAAATAAAATAGTATAGGGGGTGGAATTTAAAAAGTAGGTAGAGGACACTCTTGGAAATTTTGAAATGAGAGAATTACACAAACTTTTTTCATATGATAGAGGGTAACAAATAAAAAATTTTATAACCTTAGAATATATAAAATCTACATATGACCATAATATAATAGTTTTGAATTTTTAGTTTTCATTTTAACCCCTATATTTTTATTTTATCCCTTGATAAAACAGTTTTTTTATAACTATTATAATTATTTTTACTATTTTTAATATTCATTATGGTCAAAAATTAAGTTGATATTACTATATAAAATAAATTATTATGATTCAAAATAAGGATTTTATTTAATTTAACTCATAAAATTTTTATAATTTAATTTAAATCAAATCCCACAGATGTGTCGAAAAAATAGGTTTTAAAGAAATACATTTTTCCAATATTAGATGATCTTATAATAACTATATGACATCTAATCATTATGAAACGAATTTATATTCAAATTTATATATATATAATATATAAATTAAATTTATATTATTTATCATTAGGGTTTATCAATATTAATTAAAATGGATAAACCTTATGCACTTTAAAATAGCTTTCATAAAAATGATTTTTTAGGTCTAAGAATAAACTTATACAAAAATAAGTAATAAAGATGACTTCAAATAAATGATTTTTTTAAATATATCTAAATAATAAATATTTCAATTTTAAATAACAATAAAATAATAACTGGTCTTTTAAATTATTTGAATTATTAAAATAAATGATAGTTTTAAAAAAGTTGTATTTTTCACTATTCATTAAAAATCAATATTTTCCAAAAAAAAGTTTACCCTAATAAAAATTTGGCATGATTATTTAAAAAATTACTTTAATTTTATCAAATAAATTTTATAAAATTTTAAAAAAATAATTATATTATTTTCTCAGAAAAAGAAATAATTTTTTTTGAAGAAACCATATTTTTTATGAATAATATAACTTTTTTTAAAAATAAGTTATTAGTTAATAAGAATTTATAAATACATTAATATTGAGTTGAAAATTTATATAAATTTTATAAATTATTTTATCGTCTTCATTCCTTCAAATATAACTGTTAGGTAAAAACAACTTTATTTGAATAATAATATTATAATAATATGACGTGGTTGGTTTAAAATCAACGTTGTGTGTCAAATATTCTATCAAACATAGTATTATTTTTAAATCTGGGGGGTATTAAATTATACCCCTATTAAAAAACTGTTCCCTTAGAATTTAAACTTTCTCAACATAATTAAGTCATTGAAATTTGAAAATTTATTTATGGAAGAACCCATATACTAAAAATGGTTTATAAAACATTATCTTAAAAATCTAGAAAGGGAAATATGAAGTTCATCACATAACTAGGTCTCCACATAGGATACAATTATTTGAAATTAAATATATGGACATGGATGAAAATCATAAATAATTATATAAAGTGATATATATCATTGATATCAAGATATTGAATGATCAAGGGAATGTTATGGACCTAAAATCCATAAATTTGTATTGAGTTAAAAGTACATTAATTCATCAGATATGAATGTAAAAACAATTGATTTTGGTTTTAAAATCCATTTCTTAGAGTTGAGGTATTATATTACTATCATGATAGATAAAAATAGAAAATATACTTACCTGATATGTTTTTATTTTGTAAACACAATTTCAACCTTTGGTTGTGATTTTATAACTTTCCAATTCACCTCTTATATTGAAGAATGAAGATCCAATATGAATTTTTTGATGACTGAATCAAAAAAATTTCATTTTAACGGATTATAATATCTATAAAATAGTAATAAAATATTCCTCATATCTTTATTAAAACAAAAATTAATAGCACCAAGTACGATAATACTCAAAATGAATATGAGTATATTAATATATAAAATTTATCAATGTAACAAAAGGCTTACCATAGATCATTCCTTAAATAATTAGCCATATATCCCAAATAACCGCAAAAATGTCAATAGGAAATAATATTTTAACCACATAACCTTTTAAAATAAACATTCAAAAATATGATATCATTATTACCATATAATACATTATTTTAAACCTAGAGGCTATACATATATATCATAAGTCAATAAAATGTTTCAAGAAATATCAATAATTAACTCAAAATCCTAAAACATAAAAATGATTTTATCCTAAAATATATTTCTTAAAACAAACATAATATTTATCAATAAAATATTTTAATTAAAAACAAATTCATAATAACTAGTACATCACATAGGCTAGTGGTAGGTGATGCAACCTTATCATCCTTCAGATTTGGGTTCAATCCCCATGGCCTATTCAGATAAAATTCATTGTCTCCTAGCATATAGTTTTCCAATTATTTATAACTAAATTTATATAATTCCTACAATGTTCCCAACAATATGAAGAAAATCCTAAAAATAACATTAACCCTAAAATATAATGTAAACCGTAAAGGTTATTAATACCTTTAAAAATATGTTATGGGAATTATTCTTCAAATAATCTTCCCACCAAACCCATTCTAAACCCATGGTCTATATTACTATAAATGTCTGAAAAAATAATAATACTATTAATAACCTTATAATTCCATAACATAGATACTAAAATGGGGTATTTATACCATTAAAATTATGATCAGACATAGGATTATAAACCCAAGACACATTAGGTTTTACCTAGGTCATCAATTATTGTCATATATTCAAGTCCTTCATGATTGTTCACAGAGTCTATGAATTTCCATAAAATATCACATGGGAGTGTCAAACCAGGTGCATAGTAAATCCCATTATCACATGCCGAGTAATTATCAAGTAAATCTTGATATTACTTTTTTGATGTTATTACCCAAAGTTACATCTATTCCAGAACCACATCCACTTGTAGTATCCATATAAAAATGTAATTTATTAAAAACCACTTACTCTACTTTACCAAGATTCCATGATATTTTTATATATTAATTATTTCCCTTAGAATTATCCATTTGGATATCCAAATTATTTCTCACACTCATTCTATATGTTAGATTAATTTTTTTTTCAAATAACAACTTGTTGATCCAATAATTTTAAAAATATTATTATATTATTTTTGATATAAAAATCAATTAACTACAACCCAGAGGGAATAAGTCCTGGTGTATTTGGAATAATAGGTTTATAATTCATCAATGTGATACTTAAACTAATTTTATTTTATTTAATTCACAATAATAAGATCCTAAATACTTTAGGGATCCTTAAATTACTAGGATAACCTGGGTAATATATACAAAAAAGGGTCGAACTAAAAAGCTCAATAAGGGAATGAACATGATACATAAGCATAACATGTGAGTCAATGGTATAATATAATATCATAAAAGAGAAGGTACATGAGTAATCACATGGAAGAATAATGTAAATAACATGGAATAATAATATCATTGTATCATATTAAATGTGAAAAAATAGAAATATTGTCATAATCATAAGTAAAAGATAACTGCTGAGATATCGTCACAAGGAAGAGAATGTCCCATAATGGATTTGGTTCACTCCTAAATCTTATACATGACATATAATGAGACTGAAACATTACCTAATGTATTGGATATATATATATTTCCATTACCACTAATAACATTCATTTATGATATATTAATATGTGTTCCACATTAGTGAATCAATAGTAAGGCATAAACAGAAGAATTACCCATGGAATGAAATGGTTTGCATAATCTTGTCTCATAAAAAAATAAAAAAATATTTCCTTAAAAAGTTATTTGAGAAATGGTTATAAGGAATGTATTACACCATAAAAGGAAATAATTATGAGATAGACATATATACTGAATTTATAAGCATTCTATATCATTAAATATAGAGATATGGTGATTTAGAGTAAGAGTGACCATAACTCAAAGAATGGAGTGGTTTAGAGAGATATCTTACCTATAAGAAAAATTTTAACATACATGACACACATATTCTTGTCACCTAATGACCGTTCAATAGTTCAGTACTACACTAATGTGTATAGCGACACTCAGTTCGAATCCACAGTGATGGTACACAAGTTTGAGTCGATTATTTAAAATTGATTATATTTTGATTGGGGGTTTTGTTTGTGGAGAATTGATGAAATGATTGATAGATGAAATTTGATTTACTAATATAAAAAATATTTTGTTGAGATCAATATTTGGGATGTATTCTTATGATACCCATGATATTTTCAAAACAATTCATTTTATTATTATTTACTTCACAAAATGATTTCAATATGAATTCCATGTTTTATCTTTAACCTAAGCCTTAAAAAGGGTTATAATTGTCATAAAATCTCATTGATGAAAGGTTAACTATTTCATGAACCCATGTGTATTTTTCATTCCAATAATACAAGAAATCCACATATTACAAATATGTCATAAATCCATAGCATATTTTATCTGAGATACATAATATTAATTGAAAGAATGTTAAATCAATGAAAGTTATAAACCCCTTCACATCCCAAAATTATGAAACACACAAATGAGATATTTTCTTATCCATTTGGGTGGTTTATAATCTATTTTGAATGTTTATGATGATAAGTTTAAAAGATAATGAAAATAATGGGATAAGAAAAGAGTGGTGCGCCGAACCCACACACAAAATGTGAAGAGAGGTAAAAATGATATTTTGATTGAATGAGAAAGTAAAATAGGAAAGAGATTTTAAATTTATGTAAAATATTTGAAGACCATTAATATTTCATATTAAAACATGGATAATAATTAGGGATGATGATGATGAAACATGCAATAATATTTAATTTAAATAAAAATGAACACACACGATTACAGTGGAAAACAACAGAAAACAAAAAAGAAAAGGAAACTGTAGGAGATGAATATATAGATGAAAAAAGTTATAGGAAAGTCATCCCAGACTATTTTAAAGGCTCCCTTAAAAAAAGTCTTCATTAATTTCTGAAATTCTAACCCTTTTCATGGAGAGGAGAGGAGTGTATTTATAACCCATGGTGGTGGACTGTTTGAATTCCAATCCACCCCTTAAATGGATCACCAATTTTTCCATTCAAAAAACTGAATCTCAATATATCTTTTTATTAAATATATTATATATGTATTTTTATGGTCTAACTTAAAATTTTTGTGGCCCATAGAAATTTTTATCCAATATTATGACAATTTTACTATACCATTTTCTTCTGTCCATTTTTTCTGTCGATTTTTTCAGTAGTCTAGATGTGAATGCATTTGTTTCTATGAATATGCCCTCAAATATGAAACATTTATTCTAAAAAATTGGCTGCCAATATCTTTGACTTCACACTGTATAATACTATCTCCATTTGATATATATATATATATATGTATATTAGAAGAAAATTTAAGGATTGTGTGATGATTTAAAATCTCAGATAGAATGGTGGGTTGGACTTTAATGGATAAAGTGGGCTCTATATTGGTTGATCTGAGAATTTAAAATTTTATCCATGATTACATTATTTATTATAGAATATATTATGGAGTTTCATAAAATTTAGGATTCTGGATTGAACCTAGAAATTCAATCATCATGGATGGTCCAATTTCTTTGATTGATTCTTTAGGCCTTCATGTGTGGTATATATGAACCCTAAAATGGACAAATTGACCCAATCCCCTGTGTAATAGTATTTAGAAAATTGAATTAAGAACTATAAAAAATAATAATAAAATAATTTGGATAAATAGAGTGTGTTTTATAATTAAAATACAAAACTAAATAGAATCTTGATTAATAAATATAATGCAAAAAAATTAAATTTAATATTAAAACATGAGTATTTCACACCTATTAGGCACATTTACTTGTAAATTACTAAAGTTAGTAGAGAAAAATCTATGAATAAATGAAGAAAATTAGTAAATTACATACCTTCTTAAATAATAAACTTATGTTTATTATTTAAATTCTTAGGAAACATTATCTACTTTAGTATTCCTTTTATTTTATTTTCTACCATGTCATATACAATTACATAACCAATTAATTTTACATCATATGTTTTAACAATAAATGAATCATATGTCCAAAATAATATTGGTATGTTGAATATGGTCAATGAGATTATTTTTTAATCACATCTAGACTGGTAATAATGAAATAATTATCATTTTTATCCATAAATTATACTTTTCCAAAGAACCATGAAATTTGGTTATGAATAATGAAATACATTACAATCATGGACATGGTAAGCCAAGCATATGTATTAGTAATGTTTCCATTTTTCAATGATCATGATAGAAATAAGGTAAATGTTATTTTAAATTTTTAGTATGATAAATAAATCATAAATATAATTCTAGTTCTATAAATAACCTTGAATATACAATGGATGAGATAAAGTAATAAAAATGAATCACATCATTTCATTAAGAGGTAGTCCTCTATACACATGAATGATGATATCATTTATTCAATGGATGGTATGGTAAGAAAATATATGATGTATTTATTTTAAATAATAATTAATATTTCTTTAATATCATATATAAACATTAAATTAATCTTTATTACCTTCCAAGTAATGAGTATGTGAAAAATGAATCACACACTTTATGATGTGGTAGTCCGCCGTATACATGAGCGGAATTATCGTTTTCCCTAAAAAATGGAAAATAATAAGTTATATGTGATAATATAATTAAAAAATAATAATTATATTATAAATATCAAATATAAAAATTCAATACATCATTATATCCATCCTTGAGAGGCAATAATGGAAAATGAATTACATTAGTTCGTGAGGAAGTTGTCTGCCGTCCACATAATAGATGGTTTTATTTTCTATTTTATGGATGTGGAGATGTATTTGGGGTATTAAATTAACATAATAACATCATAGTATATATGATATATACTAATGTAATTATATTATCATGATTTAGTAGGATTTAAAGGAGGTGAAATTATAAATAAAAAATTATTCTCGGTTAAGAACATTACCTCTTCTTCGTACCACCTTTTTTGGATTATACCTAATGTCTTCCAAAAGTGGATTTAAGATCAAAAAGGGATTTTAGGAAGAGTTTAGGTAAGAAAATAATTTATTGAGTTGGTATAATATGAACTAATTAATTTTTTATATGTGAATATTAGAGGACAGTGAGTAGGCCTTTTATATGTTTGGGAGAGGACACCCATGGAAATCTTAAAAAGAAAGAATTACACCCCCATTTTTCATATGAAAAATGGATAAAAAATATACCATTTAAAAAATTATAAGATATAAGGTTGAAATATTACCATCCAATATAATTTATTCATGTTTTGATTCATTTTAAACCCTTATTTGTCTTCGTTTAATTCTCAGTAAAAATGTTTTTACCTTAACTGCGATAAATAATTTTTACTATTTTCACTATTTATTAATGAAAAAAATTAAGATAAGATTATCAGATAATATAAATTATATTGATTAGAAATATAGAATCCATTTTTACAAATTAAAATCACATAATTAGTATAATTTAATTAAAATTCAAACTCAAAGAAGTGTTGAAAAAATTAATTTTTAAGAAATACATTTTTTTCATGCATAAGATGATCTTATAATAAATATATGTAAAGTAATAATATTTAAATGTTTTTATATTAAAATTTATAGATATATATTATATAAATTTTAATTTAAACAATCTCTTATTAGGATTAATTTTAATTAATCAGAATGGAGAAACAATATGCACTTTATAACACTTTAAAATGTTATACTTATTAAATTATGAATGTGACAAACTTAACATCACTTTAAATAAAATAATAGAAGTTTTAAAATATCTTCTAAAAGGATCCAAATGATCACTAAATCAAGCCTTGGATGGTTATGGTCAATATATACTCACCCAATAATATTTTGTCATGTTTTTGGATCATTTCATGGTTATTAACAATTGAATAGAAATTGTTTTATTGATTTCGCTTAAACTAATTAATTTTTAAATCATTAATGTATATGTATTTATTGTAATTATATATTAACTAAAAATTAAAAATAATTTAATATTATAACCAAAACCATTTTATATTTCAAATAACTATTTATAATCAAATTTATATTATAAATACCCTTATATAAAAAATTAATTAGTTATTAAAATTTGAGTGAGACGTATTTAACTTTTCATTAAATAAGATAATTTACATATCCTAATATCATCAATGTGGATTCCAAATGACACCATTTTGACCTAAGTATGATTTAGTTAGAAAAAAACTCATCCAATGATACTAAGATAAGTTTTAGCGTAATTGTATGACAGTATTCTTACCCTTAATTACTAGATTTACCATTTTACCATATTTATTTACTGAAGTTACTATTCATAATGACAGAAAAATATATTTACATAATTTTGAATTACTAATTAAAAATATTTATTCCATTTTTCAAAATTGAAAACATCGAAGCTACATAAATTATTTTTAAATTAATCTCATTATCAGAAAGAGAGAACGAGTTTAAAAGATAAATCATTGCAAAATATTGAAATGTATTTAAATCTCAAATAAATATAAAATTAATTATAAGGAAATAAGTTATATTTAATGATATAATTATATTTTATTTATTCTTTTAAAAAAAATCTATATTTTAACTTAACCATATAAATTATATTGAGGGAGAAATTTATTTTTAATTAAAATTTACTGTATTTTTACTATTAATAAAAACATGATAGTTATCAGAAAATTATTAAAAAATAATCCAAATAAAATTTTTATATCCTACATTAAAAAAAATTATGTTTTCATATAAAAATGATTAGTATTTCAATATCTTAAATTAAATGCGTTCACCATTAAAATGGAAAAAATTACCCTTTTGAAAAATATAGGTTTCTATACATCAAATAGGGCTTATTCATACCATATGACAAAAATATATATTGTATGAATATGAAAAATATTATAATTTGTATATATCCTATATATTTAATTAACTTAATTTAATAGTAGTCATTCATTCATTTTATGAAAAAAATAAAAATATTAAATTGGTTTATATTTTTCATAAATAATTGGTAGCAAATAACTTCACCATAAATTTTCATAAGTTATTTATATTTATTTTCAAAAAAACTTTTAAATTATATTTATATGAGGTCAATTTTATCTAAAAAATTCATTATACATATAAATTAGCCAAAAATATTTTCATTTCCATATTTTTATTAAAATCTATTTGTTATCCCTATTAATAAAATAATTAATACATCAATTTTATGTAATTATTTAATACACTAAATTTTGAATAAAAGTTAAAAATAAAAAAATAGGATGAATATAAATCTAATATATTTCTAAAGATTATTTTTAGTCAAATTTATCTTTTATAAAATCCGACATTTAAAATGTTTTACTTACTAAATTATGAATGTGAAAACTTTCAACTCACTTTAAATAAAATAATATAAGGATCACAATATCATCCTTAATGCTCCAAATGGTGACTAACTAGACCATTGGATGGTTATGATCGATATATAATCTATAAATAATATTTGGTCAAGTTTTTGAGTTATTTTATGGTTATTATCATTTTAATAAAAAAATTATTGATTTCTCATCAATTAATTAATTTTTATATCATCAAAGTTTAAGTATTTTAGGTAATTATTTATTTCCCAAAAATTAAAAAAAAAATAAAAACATTTTATATTTCAAATTAGTATTTACAATTTAATATTTATTCCATATAACCTTATTTCAAAAATGACTTAGTTATTAAAATTTGAGTGAGATATATTTAACTTTTCATTAAATAAAATAAATTAAATGTCTTAATCTCATCCATGTGGCTTACAAAGGAAACCATTTTGAACCAAGGATGATTTAGGTAGAAACACACTCATCCAATGATTCTAAGAAACGTGTTGGGTTATTTTCATTATAGTATTCTAACAATTAATTACCTTATTTACCCTTTTATTATATACCGAAGTTACTATTCATAATTCCCAAAAATAAAATTAATCTATTTAAATTATTTAGAAATAATGATTAAAAATATGGAATATATTTTTCAAAATTAAAAATACAGAGTTTACAGTAATTAATTTAATATTAATCCTGTTTTTAGAAATAGAAAATGAGTTTTAAAGTTATAAAGTTGCAAAAGATTGAAATATGTTTTCATCTAAACTCAATGTAAAATTATTGATAAAGACATATATTATATTGAATGATAAAAATATACTCAATTTATATATTAAAACCATTCTATATTATAAATAAAGATAAAAATTAATTTTATGAAAAATGTTGTTTTCAATTAAAATATATTGTATTTTTAATATTTATCAAAACTTGAAAGTTAATAGAAAAATATTAAAAATTCATCCAAAGATATTTTTTATATATCACCTGAAAATAACATGTTTATATTGTCATATAGTAATTATTAATGTGTTAAAATATTAATTTGAAAGGGGTTCACCATTAAAAGGAGGAAAATTACCCTTATGAGAAATATAAGTTTTTATACATCAAATAGGGTATATTAACACTCTATAGAAAAAATATGTATTGGATGAATATAAACAATATTTTATTAATTATATAACATATATATTTCGTTATGTTCATTTAATAATAGTAATTCACTCAATTTATTTAAAAAATACAAATAATAAATTGATTTATATTTTTCATAAATAATTGGTAGCGAATGACTTCACCATACATTTTCATAAGTTAGTTTTATTTATCTAACTAACCTAACAGCTTGGTTAAAATAACTATTTTATACTAAGGGAATATCGAAATTCGTTTCAACTCACGATTGTATGCAATGCACGATACTGAATAATTAAAACTTTTAAGAGAAAATATTTCATAAAAACATCCGAGTGTTACATTTTACCGCCTTAGACTGAATTACACTCTCAAAATATTTCACATGGATAAAAAAATATGAGGATATCTCTCCCTCTTCATATCCTCAAGTTCTCACCTAGCTTCCTCTAATTGGTTGTTCCACCACAAAACAGTACCCATGTGAGTGGTCCTATTTCACAGAACATTTTTACGAAGATCCAGAATTTTTATTGACTACTCTTTATAAGAAAAATATTACTCTAACGATACAACATCTATGTTTAGTACATGTTGAGGATCAAATATTTTCTTTCTTAAGAGAGATACATGGAACACATCATTAACTTGATAGAGATTCGGTGTAGGTTCCAATTGGTAAACTACCTTCACCACACGATCTAGAATTTCAGAAGGATTGATATGCCAAGGGCTCATCATGCCCTTTTTCCAAATATCATTTCTCTCTTCCTGGGAGATATTTATATAAACACCTTTTCACCCACTTCAAACTCTATGACCTTTCTGTGGTTGTCAGCATAAGTTTTTTGACTATGATCTACTATTATGTGTTGTTGAATATATTTGACCTTTTCTTCCATTTCGTCTATAAGATTAGGTCATAATAGCTTTCTTTCCCCAAATTCATCTTAAAAACTTAGAGTTATGCACTTTTATATATAGAAGGATTCAAAAGAATCCATATGTATACTTGAGTGAAATATATTGTTGTAAGAAAATTCCAGAAAAAGTACGTATTTATCCCAACAATCTTTGAAACTCATAGAGAAATATCTCAACATTTCTTCTAGATTTTGAATTTTCTTCTCAGAATAATCATTTATCTAAGGATGATAAGAAATGATAAAAATTAACTCTATATTTTGAGCATGTTGAAAATTTCTCCTAGTCATCAAGGTATACCTCAGATACCAATGAGATATAATGTAAAGTGGTAGTCCATGCAATCTTACCTCTTATTTTTCATATATCCTATAAATCTGATCAAGAGATAAATCCTCTCTAATATCAATAAAGTGTATCAACTTCATAAGGTGACCAACTATAACCCGTGTATCATTGCATCCTTTAAATGTTTTGGGATCTTCGATGAGAAATTCCAAAGTGATATTTTACCATTTACATTCTAGTATGCGTAATGGATGCAACATCCCCTTATACTTTTGTCTCTCAGCCTCAATATTCTAACAAACCAATCACCAAGAGATATACTCAATAATATATCATTTCATGCCATGCCACCAAAAATACCCTTTCAAGTCCCTGTTTATAATTGTGATTATAGAATTAATAACTATGATCCTCATCCAATAACACCTTCTTTTACACTTTTATGAGATGGATACAAACCGAATTCATATACCTTATTATTCCCTCACAATCAAGGTTGAATTCAGGAATATTTCTCAACTTCTTTTGTAGCTATATAATTTCTTCTACACCTTCTTAATCTTCAATTGTATTAATGGTTGGATATTCATTTGATAAAGATAAGATTTCCCCCATACTTTATAATTTCATTATACATCCTTCAAAAATCTATAAATATTGGACCTTTTTGATCCTCTTAATGGATAGGCTAGCATGGTCCTTTTGACTCAAATCATCTCCCACCTTGTCCACTTTCCCAGTATGGTAATGTATTGAGCAGTTATAATCATTATTAAACTCTAACCATATTATTTGGTGTATATTCAACTCTTTTTTTTGTGAAAATATAATTTAATCTTTTATTATTAGTATAAATATAACACCTTTCACCGTAAATATAATGCCTCTATATCGTTAATGAAAAGATTACCACAACTAACTCCAAATTATGAGTTGGGTAATTTTTTCTCAAGGATTTTATATTGCAGCGAGGCATAAGCTATCACCATATATTTTTTCATGATAACACATACTAACCACTTTTTGGATTCATTGATATAGATCACAATCCTTTATCCACTACAAGGTGGTGTGATCATATGTTCACTGAACAAAAATCTTTTGAGATCATTGAAATTCTCTTCACTTTCCTCCGTCTACACGGACTGAACACCGTTTTGAGTCAACATGGTGATTTGATTAGATAATCATGAAAAATCATTCAAAAAACGTAAAAAATATAAAGACAAACCAAGAAATCTTCTGATCTCAATTACCGTTTTTGGTCTTATCCAACATTCAATAACATCAATTTTTGATAGATCTATAGATATCCCCTATTTTGAGATTATATGACCCAAAAAAGAAACTTTATGAATCCAAAATTCACACTTTGTAATTTTTTCATAAATATTATCTTTTATTAGTGTCTTTAGTATAATTATCAAGTGATCTTCACGTTATTACTATATTTTCAAATAGAAAAGAATATAATTTGTAAAGAATACCAAAAAATGATTAAGATAGTCTATAAAGAATATATTTATTAGATCCCTGAAGATAATGGGGGATTATTAAGACCAAAAGGAATCACTACAAATTCATAGTGTCTATACCTCATAGGGAATTGTGTATTTGGTATATCCTTCTTCTTAACCCTTAATTGCTGATATAATAGATGATAATTAATCTTGAAAAAGTCCCGAGAATTTTATAGTTGATCAAATAAGTCATCAATACAGGGAAGAAGATATTTTTTCTTGATAATGATCTTGTTACGTTCTTTATAATCAATGTAGAGTCTCGTTGTTACATATTTCTTATTAACAAACAAAACAGGTTAATCAAAAGCTGACGTACTAGTGAATATGAATCCCTTTTGAATATTATCTTGGAGTTTCTTCTTTAATTATTGAAACACAATTGGGTTTATTTTATAAGGTTCCATTGAAATATTAATATCACCTAGTATTAGTTCTATTGAAAACTCAACTTCATGATTTGGTGGGAGACTTGGTAATTATTCAATAAAGACATCATCAAACTCTAGTACAATGGGTGCATAATTAATTTTGTGTTTCTCCCCAACCATTTGAGATATATATCATTCATTAATAATGATAAAGTCCCATAAAATGGAAGAAATTTATATTAAAAGGTTATATTCATGCTTTCATTGAAAGATGATCATAGATTGATCTGGAATATAAAATGTGACTTCCCTTCCTTAGAAATTGATATGATATCTATTTACAAAAATTGAATCCATGCCAAGAATCACATCAAATTCCACTATTGAAAGGATCACATGATATACTAGAATCACTATCCCACAAACTTCAGCTAGTGAAGAATTATAAATGTTTTATGTGACAATTGTGTGATTATGATTTTTCATAGCCAACTCAATATATATTTGTTACGGTAATACGAAGATACTTTTATAAAATTATTCAGAAATAAAATATTGGGTGGATCCAAAATCAATTAAATCATTTTCTACTTTAGAGTTCATGGTATGTTTACCTTTAATCACTTCATTATCATACTCCACATCGCGGATTGTAATCAAATGTGGCTTGTATTTTTATTTGGCCTTAAGATTTATCTGATGTTAATCATCATCAATAACCCTTGGATTAGGTAATTGACTGGAATAATTCCCCATTTCCTTTAACCAGTAAATTGATGTGTAAGAGGTGTATTTTGTGTAGCCCTTTCTCTATTCGCATCAGTAGACCTATTTTTCCGGTCACATTGGAATTTAACTAACCAAATGACCTTATTTTCCACACATAAAACATTTACTAGCCCATTTAATACAATTTACTCCAAGTTTCGTTCCACACTTTGAGTGTTAGGGAAACATAAATTTCTTTTCATTGCAGTCTTTATATTTTCCCAGAAGTTCCATTTTTCGCTTATTATCAAACCCATTGGACTGATAGGTTACACCAAACTCCATCTCAACCTTTAGAGCACATTGAATGATATCTTCATAGCTATTTAAGTACCTTATAGATATTTCCCTTAAGATACTTGGTTTTAATCCACTAAAGAATTAATCAATTTTACTCTTAGGTTGGATAATAATTCAAGAAGAATAACTTGAATGTCATGTTATTTGTTTTGTATGAAAAAATAGATTCATCATCAATTTTATTAAGTTCAAGGAACAACATTCTCCATCTTTATTCAATGAATTCAAGGAAATTACATAGTAAAAAATATGTTCTTAAACTCATCTCATTCCATGGATTCAATTTCATCTCCTTACCTCATATTCATAATAAGGATCCACCATTGATGAGCTTAAACATCCATACAATAGACTAAAAAGATAAATTTATCATGTTCTGAACACTGGAGAATTGGAAATATTTTTTCAGTGGTACCGATCCATTGTTCAACTACTAGTAGACCAGAATACCCTCTAAAATAAGGTGGATGTTACCTCATGAAATAATAAAGATAATATTGTTCCCACCTTTGGTCATTTTGAAGTCCTCCACAATTCATATCTTGATAAGGATGTGTGAGCATAAATACAATATTTTTCATTCCAAATACCATAACACTAAGTTGTCCTGGAGGAAAATCATTGCCTTTACTATCACATTCAGAATTAATGTGGTTCCTTCAGGTTCCATCCATTGATTGAAACCAAGGCGCATTATGTGAGAAACACTAATCAAAATGGGGAAACCACCTAATCAAGAATAAAATATCAATTTAGGACACTTTATGTTTTACCCTATGGTATTCATGATCACTTATAAAACACTTGGATTTTAACCTATACTTCAACATATCATTTGGGTTCTTACAATGGTTTTCTCTTTCTAGTTTCCAAAGGATAATTATACCTTTCCTCTCATACGAACTATAATGAACTATACTTTACATACATTGATATTATATCAAATTTGATTAATATTCATTAAAAAATAAAACAAATCAGTGATAGTACTGTATAGGTATAATGTCTTTAGAAATTAGTAAACATAAACAACTGGTTCATAAGATATCTTTATTGTCTCCCACTTATTTTATCATAACTATACCCCTTCTGAATGTATCTTACTTAATACCCTTATTCATGACCGGGGAAAAAGTAACATATAAAAGTGTTATCTCATATGATTAGTAAGGGTAATGAAGGGAGATATCAATCATATCATAATTATAAGACATAAGAAAATAACATTTTAAAATATTGTCCGACGTAGAAAAGAACATGATATCATGCCATGGGATAAATCAGGAAAGTTCATAAAAATCAATGAATGTAATCAAAATAATCATTACATAATACATGATGTTTTTTGGTATACACATAATCATATAAAATCACTTCATATTAGCCAAAGCTCATTTCCAAGACCATCATAGCGGATAAATTCCATTACTAAACCAAGTTCACCCCTTGTTCTAACCATGTATTACTAAACCGAGAACATTTCAAGTTATATCCAAATTTATATAATGAGATATAAATATTTACCAAATTTATTGGAGGGATATATATATACCACACATATAATAATTAAATCATTCATACATGTGACACAAAAACATAAATCATTCATTATAGCATAACCCTATGAATAAAATGGGTTTCTTAAACATCATTCCACCATAATCCATATAAAAAAAATGTTTTTAATAAATATAATTCATTCATAAAAATTATAAAATCATAGTAATTATAACTATAGAAATATAACCCTATTTATAGAATGTCATCTTATATGGAAAATAATTTTGATAAAATTCCTGAAATTAAATCTTGAGGAAAATATATTTTCCTCTTAAAAAGTTTTCTTTTTCTCAAAATGCCGCCCAATTTTAATAGAAAATAATTTAATTGAATATAAAATTGAAATATTATAGAATAAAATTCCTTGAAATATGGTGTTTTGAAAGGGTAAAAATCTATTCATACTTTATAAGTTAAAAAACATTCTCCTCATACATTTTCTAGAAAAGTCAAAAAGTATCTTGTATCAAATAATGACAAAATATTCCTCTCATATAGTTTAATAAAAATAACCTTTAAAAATTTATATGAGTACAAAAATAATATTAAATATTTTGGAAACAAGTACATGGATGATAAATATACCTTATTAAATACTTATGTATAAACAATCTAGGATAATAATGAGATTACAAAATTATCCCTTACCTTTTAGGTATGATTTTATATTTATGTATCCGAAACACCTTTATAATTATTTAAGTAAGGTAATTGAATTATTTAAGAATAGTAGTCATTTTTTATATCATATATGATCATATTATCATCTTCTTTTAATAAAAATTCATTATTTCTGGTTATTCAGTTATTAACTACTTCATTTTATTATAAATGTTTAGTCTAAGAGGTTACGGTTCTCGTTCACAGGTTATAGTTATATTATTAATAAATTTTATTATATATATATATATATATTAATTATATACATTTACATAATCTTTCTTAAATGAAGATCATGTAGAATGAATCGCATCGTGGAGACGTTAGGTTGTACGTATGCATGAGCGACGACATCATTGCCCTAATTTTTGAATGCTATTGAAGTTAATGGTGTATAATATTTCATAATAAATATGATGTTATAATAATCATATATAGTTATTATTTCCATAATAATACCCATACATATATAGAATTGATGAAAAACATATTACATCATGGCGTGGGGACGGTTAGCTATACGTACGCACATATAGTAATTTGTTTTTTCATGGGATGGGTAGAAAGTGGAATATTACACTGAAATAATAATAATAACATCTCAGTATATAAGTTATACATGATTTCTTAATTTCTAATTAAACAACTCATGAAGTGGAATTATAAGAAGAAATAAGTTTGAGAGAATCGGTAGAGGAGATTACATCTTCTTCGACACGCTTCCTCCAAATATCCTCTTTGAGAACTAGGGTTGGTCTTTGAAGAATAAAATAACCTAAAAAATTAAACTATGGAAGTTTATAAGGGAAAATGGTAGGGGATGGTAGACCTTAAGGGCTCAATGTGAAGTGAATAGGCTAAGGAGGAGCTTCCCTTTTATAATTGAGCTTAGGGGAACTTTCAGGATCTCTAAAAATATTAATTTATAACAAAATAAAACCCTATAAAAAACATCCAAAATGTCCCAATTTTAATGATGAGATAAGGTAGGTTTGTAATATCATAAAAAAATATATTTTTGAAAAGTTTTTTTTTCAATTTAAACCTTATCATTTTAATTAACACTTATTTATTCTATTTAATTTTTAACAACGGTAAAAAATATTTCAATATTACAAGGGTGAAATATTTACTTATTTGATTTAAATTTGACCATAAATAAATACCTTATATTATTTTAGATGATAAGAAGTTATTACATAATTTATTTTCTTATGATTTTTAAATAATTTAATAAATTTATTTTTAATAAACAAACAATGGTGTCAATTTTGAAATTATTCAATTCATTAATTTTTAAAAATATTAAAATAATAAGTTAACATTGAACTGACTAATTTTTTATATTTATTAGAGGTCAAAATAATCTATTAAATTCATTAGATAAATTAATGAACCCAAAATATATGTATTATAATATTTTTAATAACATTTATTTGTTATCTCTATTAGAAAAATAATTACTACGTCCAGTTTTTATAATTATATAATATACATATTTTTTAATAAAAGTTAAAAATAAAATATTATGATGAAGTTAAATCTACTAGATTTTGAGAAGAATATTTTTAGTCAAATTTATTATCTATAATATACACCATTTAAAATGTTATGATTATTAAATTATGAATGTGATGACATTAATATTACTTTAATTAAAATAATATAAGTGTCACAATATCTTCTATGAGGCTCAAAATTGCCACAAACTCGACCATTAGATGGTTTGGGTTGAGATATACTCCAAAAATAATATTAGCCAAGTGTTTGGGGTCATTTTTTGTTATTATAAATTTATTAAAAAATGATTTATTTATTTCTCATGAATTAATTAATTTGTATAACATCATTGTATTAGTCTTTAAGTTAATAATATATTTCTTAATAAATAAAAACAAATTAACATGATAAATAAAAATATTTTAGATTGAAAATAAGTAATTTAAAAAGAATATTTCTTCTATATGACCTTATATAAAAATATATTCAGTTTTTAATATTTGATTGAGACATATTTGGCTTTTCATTAAATAAAATAAAATAAATTTCCAAATCTCATCCAAGTGATTTACAAAGGACACCATTTCAACCCAAGGATTATTTAATTAGAAAATAATTAATACAATGATACTAAGACAAGTTTTAGGGTAATTTTATTATAGTATTCTTACCATTAATTGCCAGATTTACACTTTTATAATTTTAATAAAAATTACAGAAGTTACTATACATAATGCCAAAAAACAAAGTAAATATATTTACATAATTTGGACCTAATGATTCCAAATATGGAATCCATTTTAAAAAATTTAAAACACTGAAGTTGTATTAATTAATTTAAAACTAATCCCAATGTCATAAATATAGAACAATTTTAAAAGTTAAAACATTACAAAAGATTGAAATGTTTTTACATATGAATTCAATGTAAAATTAATTCTAATGTAATAAATTATATTAAATAATAAAAATATATTCTATTTATACCATAAAACCATTAAATATTTTAACCTATCCATATAAATTATTTTGATGAAGAAATTTGTTTTCAATTAAAATTTAGTGTATTTTTAGTGTTCATTAAAACATGAAAGTTATCATAACAATATTAAAAATTAATTCAAAATAATTTTTTATTTTAATCATGAAAATAAAATGTTTATTCAGTCACATAAAAATGATTAATGTGTAAAATATTAATTTACATGGTGTTTACTATTAAAAGGTGAAAAACCCATTTTGGAAAATATATATTTTTATAAATCAAATAGGGTTTATTCATAACCTATGAAAAAAACCAATTAGATTAATATAAAAATTATTTTATTAGGTATATATCATAAATATTTAATTAATTACATTTTTTAATAGTAATTCATTAAATTTATCAAAATAATAAAATATTAAATTGATTTATATTTTTAAAAAAAAATTAGTAGCGAATGAATTCACCATAAATTTTCATAAGTTAGTTATATTTATTCCTGATAAACTACAGGCTTGGTAAAATAGTCATTTTATACTAAGGTCATATCATGGTTCATTTAAACTCATGATTTCATGTAGGGAAAGCTATTAAAGGATTACAATTATTTAGAGAAAATATTTTATAAAACATTCCTGGTGTTACATTCTACCCCACTGAAACATAATTTCTCCCTCAAATTTTTTCAATTTGATACCAAAAAATGAGGATATCTCTCCATGATCATATAATTAAGTTCCCACATATCATTTTCATATTGGTGTCTCCCCACAAAACTTTAACTAAACAAGTGGTCTAGTTTCGCCGATCTTTTTCGCTACGATCCAGAATATCAATCAGTTGTTATTAATAAGAATGATCTTGATCTAGAGGTATGAATTCTAATTTTATTATATGTTAAGGATCATGTATCTACTTTCTCGGGAGAGACACATGGAACACATCATGATATTGAGAGATACTCGGTGGAAGTGCTAGTCAGTAAGTTACCTTCGCAACACGATCACAAATTTCAAAATGGATGATATATATAAATATATATTTAGATATGGATCACTATTACCTTCCTTCAAAATATAATTACTCTATTAATAAGAATATATTTGAAGAAACGCCTTGTAAGATACTTCAACCTCTAGTTATTTCCTTTGGTTGTCAGCATAAATTTTTTGTCGACTCTATGCTGCTCTTATGTGTTGTTGAATAGATCTGACCTTTTTTCTCCCATTTAATCAAAAATATTATGTTGTAATAGATTTATATCCACAACCTCATCCAAGAAAGTTATACATCTTCATTTCTTTACATAGAAGGATTTTTAAGGATCCATATAAATACTTTAGTGGAAGCTATTATTGTAAGAAAGTTCCAGCAAAGGTAAGAGTTGATCCCAATAACCATTGAAATCCATAGAGAAAGCTCTCAACATGTTTTATATAATTTCAATTTTCCTCTCAGACAGACCATCAATCTAAGGATAATAAGCAGTGATGAAGCTTAACTCTATATCCAGAGCCTACTAAATACTTCACTAGAACATTGAGGTAAACATCAGACCCTAATCAGATATAATTGAATTGGTACTCTATGAAATATTATCACTTCCTTTAAATATATCCTGGAATGCTGATCAAGAGATAAATCCTCAATAATATTAATGAAGTCTTCTGACTGCAAAAAGGGATCAATTATAATCCATATAGAATTATTTTCATTAAATGTTTTCGGTTGTTTGACGACAAGGTCCATAGTGATGTTTTCCCATTTCAATAATGGTATGAGTAATGGTTGTAACATCCCATTATACTTTTATCTCTCATCATTAACATTATGGAAAACCAAGAATCAGGATTCATATTTGGAAACATCTTTTTTCATTCCATCCCACCAGAAATACTCTTTTAGGATATTTTACATATTGTTTCTTCTAGGATGAATAGAGAATGATGAACTACGAGCCTCATCCAATAAAACCTTCTTTAATTCTGGTATGGAAGTTATACATACTAGATTCCTAAACCTTATAATTCAATCACAATCAAATTTGAATAGAAGAGCATTTATCAACTTCTTTTTTAGCTCAACATCTTACTTTTGAAGCTCTTTAATCTTCACTTATATATATGGTTGAATATTCATTTGATAAAGATAATATTTCTACCCTTACTTAAAAATTTCAAGACACATCCATTTGAAATCCATAAAAATTGTATTTTTTGTGATCCTCATCATGGGTAGGATTACATGGTTCTTTCGACTCAAAGTATATTACTTCTTGTTCACTATCCCAAGGTTGTAATGTACTGAGTAGTCATAAAAGTTATTCAACTCTAACCATCTTTTTTGGAACATGTTCAACTCATTTTGTGTGAAAATATACTTAAAAAATTTATGAATAGTATCAAAATCACACCTTACACTACAAAGATAATTCCTAAATATATTTAATACAAATATTATCGTAGATAACTTGAAATCATAATTTGAGTAAGTTTTCTCATGTATTTCTACTTGTTGTGAGGCATAATATATAACCACATCAATTTTCATGACATCACATCCCAAACCATTTTTAGATGCATCAATGTAGATCACAAACCATTCTCCTGTATAAGGAAGTGCGATCATAGGTGTAATAACTAACCTTCTTTTGATTTTGATATTTTATTCACATTCCTCCGTCCACACACACTTAACTCCTTTCTGAGTCAACTTGGTGTGTGGATTATATAATAATGAAAAATCATTAACAAATTGTCGATAATATCCGACCAAACCAATAAAACATCAGATATCAATTATCATTATTGGTCCTATCCAACTTCCAATAACTTCTATTTTTACTAAATCTATATATATCCCCTCTTTTGAGATAATGTGACCTAAAAATTAAACTTTCTAAAGCAAAAAATCACACATGGTTAGTTTTTCATAAATCTTCTCCTATCTCAGGGTCTTTAGTAAAATTATCATGCGTTATTCATGTTATTACTTGATATTCAAATAGAAAAGAATATTATCTATAACTAAAACCACAAACTAATCAAGTTATTCTATAAAGACACTATTTATTAGACCCATGAAGTTAGTAAAGGATTAACAAGACCAAAATCCATAACTATAAATCCACAGTTTCGATACCTTTTACAGAATGTCGTCTTTGTTATATCCTCCTAATTGACCATTAATTTATGATATACTGAACAAAGATAAATCTTTGATAAGTATTTAGCTCCATGTTGTTAGTCGAATAAGTCATCAATGTGGGGAAGATGATATTTTTTCTTGATAGTGATATTGTTATGTTCTCGATAATCAATGCATAGTCTCATTATTCTATATATTTTTAACAAAAATAATAGGTTCAACATAAGGTGATGCACTAGGGAATACTAATCCCATATAAATATTACCTTAGAGTTTCTTCTTCAATTCATACAACTCAATTTGGGTAATTCTATAAGGATTATTTGAAATGGTAATAACACCTAATATGAGTTCTATTGAAAACTCAACTTCATGATTTGGTGGAAGACTAGGTAATTCATTCAGAAATACACCATCAAACTCTCATATAATGGACTTATTCTTAATTTTGAGTTTCTCCCCAACCATTTGAGATGGATAACATTCATTTATAAGGATTACGACCTATAAGATGGAATAAAATTTTAATGTAAGGTTATATTAATCCTTGAATCAATAGATGATCATAGATTGATCTCGAATATGAAATGTGACTTCTTTTACTTAGAAATTGATATGATCTCCAAATAGTGAAAGTCAATACATACCGAGAATCACATAAAAATTTCACTATTGGAAGGAACACAAGATATACCAGAAGATCATTTCCAAAAACTTCTACTGGAGAAGAATTATAAAATTTTTATGCGACCATTTTGTAATTAGGAGTAATCAGAGCCAACTCAACATCTAATTTTTGAGATAATATGGAAATAAACATAGAAAATTCTTCATAAAGAAAATAGTGGGTAGATCAAAAATCAAATAAAACATTTTCTACTTTAGAGTAGATCATATGTGTACATTTCACCACTTCATTATCGTAATTTACATCTCTAATAGTGATCACATGTTAATTGAAATTTTATTTGGCCTTAAGAGTTTGACAACATCAAGCATCATCAATAACGCTTGAATTAGGGAATTTATTTGCATAATTCACAATTTCCTTAGAATTTTAACATTAATGTATATGAGGTGAATTAGGTGTATCCTTTTCTCTATTCACATAACTTGACATATTTTTCCCATCACATCGGTATCCAACTTCCCAATGACTTTATTTTCCACAATTAAAACATTTTCTAGTACCTTTAAGAAAATTTTCACAATGTTTCCTTCCACTCATTGAACATAAGGGAAAACTCATCTCCTTTTTAGTATGGTCTTTATATTTTCCCTTGAATTCAATTTTTATCTTCTTATCAAACCCATAGGACTGATGAGTTACTCCAATCTCCATCTCAACCTTGAGAGAAAATCAAATGATTTATTCATACCAATTGAAGTCCCTTATGGATAATTCCCTTCACAGAAATGGTTTTATTCCACTAAGGAATAGATCAATTTTACTCTTAGTTTGAATAATAATTCATGAATTGTAACTTGCAAGCCTTATAAATTATTTTTGTAGGTACCAATGGATTCATCGTCCTTTTTATTTAGTTTAAGAAACACCTTCTCCATCTTTTTTCAATGAATACAAGGAATGTAATTATTGAAAAATAAGTTATTGTACTCCACACATTCCATGTATTCAATTTCATCTCATTACATTATATTCTTGGTAAAGATGCACTATTGAGCAACTTCACCTTCCAAATGATTGACTAATAAGATGACATTATCATTTTTGGAATATTAGAGAACTAAAAATATATTTTTAGTGGTACTAATCCATTGTTCAGCAATGAGTAGATCAAAAGAACCACTTAAATTAGGTGTATTTTTCTTTATGAATGAATCAATATATTTTCCCCTCCTTATCTCTCTTAAAAGTCCTACATTGTAACACCAAAATGTTTTTTATGAAATATATTCTTTAAATAATTTTTATTCTTCAGTAGATTTATTTGCACAAAATTGTTGAGTTTAAACAAACAAAGAGACACCCTTATTATAAAATTACCCTTATATCCTAGACTTTAGGTTAACGAGAATACTTATAACTAACTTATGAAAGTGCATTGTGAATTTATTAGATATAAATTATTTATAAAAAATATAAATCAATTTGATTTTTTTTTATTTTTGAGTGTATTACTTTTGGTAATGAAATTTATGAGATCTATATGTGTTATATACTTAATAAAATAATTTTAGTTTTAATACAATGGATATTTTTGTCATAGGGTATGAACAAAATCCCATTTGATGTATAAAAACCTATTTTTTAAAAGGTTACTTTTACACCATTGAATAGAGAACGCCCTTTAAATTAATATTTTTGCACATTAATAATTTTTATATGAATTAATAAACATGTTATTTTGAATCAGGATATAAAAAAATACTTTGAATGAATTTATTATATTTTTCTAATAACATTAATGTTTTGAGGAATAGTAAAAATACGCTAAATTTTAATTGAAAATAACTTTTTTTCATTCATATGATTTATATGGATAACTCATAATATGGAATGGTTTTGAAGTATAAATAGAATATATTTTTATCATTAAATATAATTTATTTAATTATAATTAATTTTAAATTGAATTCATATATAAAAATATTTCAATCTTTTGTAATGTTTTATCTTTTAAAACACATTTTCTCATTTCAACAATATGATTTATTTTAAATTAATTACTGAAAATTAAATGTTTTGAATTTTGAAAAATGGATTACATATTTAGAATTAGGTGGTACAAGTTATTTCAATATATTTATTTTATTTTCGGCCAGTATGAATTGTAACTTCAGTAAATTTTATTAACACGGTAAGAAGGTAAATCAAGTAATTAAATGTAAAAAATATTATACAATTACTCTAAAACTTTTAATAATATAAATATATGATTATAATTTTCCCTAAAAAATTATTTGGTCAAAATGGTATCCATTGGAACCCACTTTTATGAGATTTTGACATTTAATTAATTCTATTTAATGAAATGTGAAAAATGTCTCACTCAAACATTAATAATTAAATTATTTTTAATATAATTCTATACAAAATATAGATTTGATTAAAAATACTCATTTGAATGGTAAAATGGTTTTTATTTATCATGAAAATTTATTTGTAATTTTAATGTAATAATTAATAACCTTAAAGAGTTATACATGGATGATAAAAAAATTAATTAATTGATGAGAAATCAATAAAAAAATTTGTATTTAAATTTTAATAACCATAAAAAAGACAAAACACTTGAAAAAAAATTATTTTTTTGAGTATATATAGATCATAAGAATCCAAGGGATGATGTATTGAGCATTTATAGGCTTATAGAATAGATTATGACAGTTATATTATTTTATTTAATATGAATAAAAATTTATCACATTCTTGTTTTAAAAGAGTATAGTATTTTAATATTAGGGTATTTAGAAGATAAATTCAACTAAAATTATTTTTATGAAAGATAATGGATTTGTATTCATTATATTATTTTATCTTTAAATTTGATTCAATAAATAAGTATATTAAATATTTACACCAAATTAAGGTAATAATTAATTTATTAATAGAGAAATCAAATAAATATTATTAAAAATATTTTAATAAATAAAATTAGAGATTATTATTAACTAAAATTAATTTTATAAATTAACTTTACCCCATAGTAATATAATAAAATATTTGGTTCAAGGTTAACTTATTATTTTTAATTATTTAAAAATCTATCAAATAAATTGTGTAAAATTGAAACTATTGATATTTTGTCAAAATAAGGTTATATTAAATTTTTTACAAATTATAAATAATCTTTAAAAATATATAATAATTATTATATGGTATAAAATATTCTAAAGTATTCATTTATGGTATAATTGACTTCATATAAGTAAATATTTCACCCTTTTAATATTGAAATATTTGTTTCCCTAGTTAAAAAATAAATAGATTAACTAAGTATTAATTAAATTGATAATCCTTAAATTGACATAGCCACATGTCAATTATTTTTGTTTATTAGATTACAATTATATATAATCTCACCTTCTAAATTGGGACATTTTGGAGGTTTTTATGTAGGGTTTGGTTTTATTATAAATTAATATTTTTTTTGAGGTTTTCAAAAGTTCCCCTCACCTCAATTATAAAAGGGCACCTCGTCCATCAACTCTTCACTTAATTTAAAGCCTTCATGCTTGACCATAACTTTCAAATTTCCCTTATAAACTTCTCTAGAATAATTATATAGGACTAAGTCTTCATCAAATACTTACTCTTGAGCTCTAAGAGGATATTTAGAGGAGGCACGTCAAAGAAGAGGTAATACCACTTACCGATTCTTTCAAATTTATTTCTTTTTATACTTAAACAGCATGAGTTGTTTCATTATAAATTAATAATTCAAATATTAATTATATACTAATACTCTATTATTATTAGGAACCAACCATAGTACACCTTCTATCCATTCTATGAAAAATGAAATTACCACACGTGCGTATGTACACCTTATTGTCTCCATGTCATGGTGTAATATGTTTTTAACCCCCACCTTATATGGATTGGTATAATTATAAAATTAATAAATATAAATATTTTTAATATAAAATTATTTTGATTTTTAGACACTATAAACCATCCACTTCAATACCATTCAATGATTATGGGAATGATATCGTCACTTGTGCGTACATACGAATTACTGTCTCCACAGTGCGATGTGATTCATTCCACATAATCTTCATTAAATAATGATGATATAAATGAATTTAATGAATAAATATGATATGTATTATAATAATAAAATGAAGTAAATTATATAAATATTACCTGAAAAGTGGAATAAAAACTTATTTGATAAAACATGCAAAAGAATAAAAGCCAGTTAATACCCGAATAATGAGTAACAATAAAATATTACTAACAAATGGATGAAAAATGATAATAAATGTTATCAAAAAATGATTATTGTTATTCAATAAATCATTAACATTATTTAAATCATTATACAGGAGGATCAGATACATACGAATTATATCCGACCAAAGGTAATGGATAACATTGCAAATCTCATTTTTATCTGAGATTGTTTATTCGTAAGTATTTACCGGAATATATTTATCATCCACATCCATGTTTCATAAAAATTAATTTCAAAATATTGTTTATATCCTTCTATAATTTTACCCATTTCTGAATTTTTACTAAATAGTATGAATGGAATATTCGATCTTTTTTAGTTTGAGGCACAGTTTGAATTTTCTGGAAAATGTATGAGAAGAATGTTTTTTTAACTTGTACGACATGTAATTTTTTACACATTCATAATTATTTATTTTCTTGATGCTTACCCTATAGTATTACATTGTTATTTTCAAATTAAATGATTTCTTCCAAAATTTTGTGGCATTTTGAGGAAGGAAAATGTTTTAAATAAGAAAGAATATTTTCCTCAAGAATTAATTTCAAGTGTTTTCCGATAATTATTTTACATATAAGATTACACTCTTTAAATATAGTAATATTTGTAACCCTATTATTAATATTATTTTATTGTGTTTATTATGGAATGTTATTTAGTAAATTCATTTGGTTTATATCAATTATGATGGAATTATGTTTAAAAAACGTATTTTATTTCATGGGGTGTGCTATGATGAAGGTTTTTATATTTTGTGGCACAAATAATAATGGCTTACTTATGAGATGGGTGGGACCTATATCTACCTAAAATTCATTGGGTAATGATTTATATCTCTTGAGATAGACATTACTAGAATGATAAGTAAATCTGGTTCAATAATACTAGGCTGGAATGAGGAGTGAACTCAGTTCAATAAGGGACTTTATCTGCTATGATGTTCTCAATAATGAAAATTGAATAATATGAAATGATTTTATATGATTATGTTTGAATTCCATGAAATTTCATGTCTTATGTTATGAATATTGGGATTATATTACACTTTTTGGATTTATTCCATGACATAATATTATGATTTATTATATGAAGGATAAGATTTTCAAATGTTATGTTCTTATGATTATGATATGATTTATATTTACCTTGTTTACCATTACTAAGAATTTGAGGTCACCCATTCGTATTTTTCTTTAACCTAGGTCATGAAGAAGGGTATTAAGTAAGATATGTCAAAAATGAGTCTAGGTAGAAAGAAATAAGTGGGAGACAATGTGGATGTTTTATGAACCCATTATTTATGTTTCCCAGTTTCTAAAGCAAATAAACCTATATGGGTGAGGCCATGATTTTGTTAGGATATGTAATAAATATTATTCAATGTTGAAAGAATATATATATGTAAATTATGGGCCATTATAGTTGGTGTCATATCAATGGTATAGTTAACCGTTAGAAACTAGGATGAGAGAACATTAGTAAGAACCCTATGGATATGTCTATGTACAGGTTATAATCCTATCCTAGTGTTTTAGAGATGCTCATGAATATCCTATGATAAAACCTAAAGTGTCCTAAATTGAAATTTTATTATTTAATTATGTGGGTTTCCCTTTATGATTAGTGTTGCTCAAACTATGGTTCTTGGTTTTAGTCAATGGATGGAACCCAAAAGGAACCTCATTAATGTTGAATGCAATGAGAAATGTAATGATTATCCCCCTAAATTACTAAATGTTTAGGTGATATGGAATGAAAAATATTGTATCCATTCTCACACAACTTTCTCAAGATATTAAATATTTCGAACATCCAAATAAGGAAATGAGGGAGAAACATTTTGTTGAATCCTTCATGAGGTAGCCTCCACCTTGATTCGATGGGTCTTCTGATCCATTAGTGGATGATCAATGGATCAATACCACTAAAAAGATATTTTCACTTCTATAATGTTCTGAACATGATAATTTCATCTTAGTATTATATCATTTAGATGGTGAAGCTAATAAATGGTGGAATCTTAACAAGAATATGATGAAAAGAGATGAAATTGAGTCAATGGAACAGGACGAGTTCAAGAACATATTTTTCAATAAGTAATTTCCTTGTATTCTTCGAAAAAAGATAGAGAATGAGTTCCTTGAACATAAGAATAATAATGATAAAATATATTTTACCTATGAAAAAAACATTACAAGACTTTCTAGGTACACTTATGGAATTATTATCCAACCTGAGAGTAAAATTGATCAATTCTTTAGTGTATTAAAACCAAGTCTCCCATGGGAATTATCCATAAGAGAATTTAATAGCTAGGAGGAAATCATTCGATGTTCTCTCAAAGTTTATATTGATATTGGAGTAACCCACTAGTCCAATGGATTTGATAAGAAGAGAAAAATGGTATTCAAAGGAAAATCTAAAAACTACACTGAAAAGAAGATTAGTTTTATCCTTATACTCAAAGTGTGGAAAGAAACATAGAGGGAATTGTATTAAAGGGACTAGTAAATTTTATTTAGTATGGAAAATAAGTTCATCGGGTAGTTGAATGCTGAAGTTATAGAAAAAATATGTCTAATGATGCAAAAAATAAAAATAAAAGGATACACAGATTGCACCTCCTACAATTCAATGCAACCAGTGTAAAGAAATGGGGAATTATTCCAATAAATTCCCTAATCCAAGTGTAATCGATTATGATTGATGTCAACAAACTATTAAGGCCAAATACAATATAAATTCACACATAATCACTATCGGTGATGTGGAGTATTATAATGAAGTGGTGAAAGGTATACTTACCATCCAATCTAAAGTAGAAAATGTTTTATTTGGTTTTTGGATCTACCCACTCTTTTATTTTTGAAGAATTTTCTAAGGGTATCAATGTATCACCTGACTGAAAAATATTATTTTTATTTATTTTTAAAAGAATCATAGGGTACAAGGGAAATCATATGGGTTGAAAAAAGTGCAGTCCCAGTGAATCATTAATGAAAAACCTCTTCTCATCACGAGGAAAAGAGCCTATGCTAAGGAAAGAGGATATAATTTTATTTGGGGATGCTATGGAGGCCAAGAAATATTCCCCCTAGTTCCCCTCCCTCCATGTGTGGGTGATCTCAATGTGATTACCCATGATCTGTTTGCATTTCCTGATTTTATATACACTATTCCATGGAAATCGACATGTACCTAATAGTGCTTTAAAGAGAATTAAAGAATATGTTTACACTACCTTATGAATGATGTGTAACTACCCACACAGCTCCAAACCAGTGAGCATCACCTGATCTTCAGTATGTCACATGTCACCCATGCCATAGAAGGTGGAAACTCTACTACAATAGACGCCTCTTGGTTCCTAATGATGCCTCCAACTCACATCTCCCCTCCAATAAGAGACCCATCCATTTTGAGATTAAGACCAAGGTGGAGAGGGTTCCAACAAACCTAATACCCCCATTGAAGATCACTAGACTGACTGAAATGATACTCATTCGGGGTGAGGGATTTAACCAATGGTGCGTCATGGAAATATGAAAATAACCGGACCAGATCCTGACACAAGTTCATCTTTTTGACGTTAATTCTAGCATGATAACCTCATAGGCTATTGTGGCGTTCAACATTTCTAGACCACCAAATAGTCCAGCATCCTGCAAATAGGATAACAATCATCACCTTACTCTCAGGACCATGGGCACTCACTCATTGAAACCATGTGCTAAGATGCATGTCCCGCATTTCTACCTAACTATTCCAACTAATAATATCACTGAAGGCCTATCCAATCCTAGTTGACCATTTTATATCAAAAAATATATGCTCTAACATTTTTGGATTGAGATCATGGAAACACTAGAACCAAGAGATTATTCTTATGCCCATGTGTTGAATGTTATCGGCGGTGGGAAAAGTTCAATTTCTCACCCACCACAACAAAAAGTCAAATTTTAAGGGAACCTACTTGCACCATAATGTTTCCCTCAATGGATCATCATTAGTTTCATCCCTACTCACATGTGAAAATTAATTTAATGAAAACTCACCTAACTAGAAGCCTTCAAAAATAATGTTACCAGGTTATTCATTAGTAATAATGTTATTGAAAATAGTGCGTTGATTCTCATCAAGAATGGCCTGAATAAAACTGCGGTGGCTTCTAGCCTCTCGAAATGAAGGATTCGGTGTGGGGAATCTTGGGAACCATAACCTAACAACCCCCGAATATTGAAGCCAGAAGTTGATGTCCCCACTTTCCACCATCCACCCAGAGTACAACAGTCACATCAAATGTTTATAATTCTTCATCAGTTAACGTTTGTGGGAAAGTGCATCCTAAAAATAATGTGATCCTTCTAATAGTTTAATTTGATATGATTCTTGGAATAGATTTTATTTCTCTATATAAAGATCATATCAATTAAGATGGAAGGGAAGTCGAATTTTATATTCCAGATTAATCTATGATCATTTATCGATGCAAGGATGAATATAATCTTCCAATATAAATTTCTTCCATCGAATGGGTTTTGATTTCTATAAAGTAAGGTTATTTATCTCAAATGGATGAGGAGAAACTCACAATTAATAATAAAATAATTGTAAATGATTTTGATGATGTCATTCTATAGGAATTTCTAGGTCTTCCATGAAATCATGATGTTGAGTTTTCAATAGAACTCATACTGGGTGCTATGCCTATTTCGAAGACACCTTATATAATGACCCCAATTCAGTTGTAGGAATTGAATAAGCGAGTACAAGATAATATTCACAAGGGATTCATACAACCTAGTTCATCACCTTGGGGAGCACATATTCTAATCGTTATGATTAATGATGGATAAATGCGACTTTGTATTGATTATTGAGAACTTTACAAGATCACTATCAAGAAAAGTTATCCTCATCCCCGCATTGATGACTTACTCGACTATCTATGAAATGGACAATAATTTTCCAAGATTGATCTTATTTCAAGATATCATCAATTATGGGTGAAAATGGAGGATATAATGAAGAAAAATTCCATACAAGGTATCTACAAAATGAATTTAAAGTGATTCATTTTGGTCTTACAAATTCCCCCTCTCTATTCATGGATCAAGTGAATAGAGTCTTTAGTGAATGTTTAGATCAATTTTTCATAGTCAATATAGATGATATTATTATCTTTTTGAAGATAAAGAAAGGAAGAACGTGAAGACATGATGATAATTTTATTGAGGACCCTGAGAAAGGAGAAACATTGTGCGAAATTTACCAAGTGTAAACTTTTTCTTTAGAAAGTTTAATTTTTAGTTCACATAATCTCAGCAGATGGGATATCTGCAGATCCATAAAATATAGAAGTTGTTGAAAGTTGGCCGAGACCAGAAATAGTGACAAAGATCTGATGTTTTCTTGGTTTGGATAGATATTATCGACATTTTGTGAGATATTTTTCATGATTATCAAATCCACTAACCAAGTTGAAATGTAAAGGAGTAATGTTCTTATAGAAGGAAGAATGTGAAAATAATTTCAAATAGTTAGCCAGTCCACCTATGCTCACACTACCGTGTAATGGAGAAAGGTTTGTGATCTACATTGATGCATCCTAGAAGGGGCTAGGAAATTTTCCCCTACAAAATGATATAGTTATAGCTTATGAATCACTACATTTTAAAATCGAGGAGAAAAATCACCCAACTCGTGATTGGGAGATAGTTGTGGTAATCTTTGCATTAATGATATGGAGGTGTTATCTTTATGGTGAAGGTTGTAATATTTATAATGATAATAAAAGTTTAGATAATATTTTAACACAAACAGAGATGAATATGCGCCAAAGAAGATGGTTGGAGTTTGATTAAATATTACAACTACTCAATACATTACCACCTTAGGAAAAAAAATAGGGTAGAAGATTCTTTGAGTCGACAAGACCATGCTAGAGTATCCATGATGAGGATCACAAAAGATCAAATTTTTAGGGATTTTAAAAGGATAAATCTTGAAATATTAATGGAAGGTGTAATATGCTATCTTTCTAAAATGAATGTTCATACATCTATAAAAGTGATAATTAAGGAGGTGTATAAGAAAGATATAGATCTATAAAAGAAGGTGAGAAATGTTACTAACCTCAAACTTGATTGTGATGAAATGATAAGGTTCATAAACCAGGCTTGTATTCCCCCCATACCGTAATTAAAGAAGAAGGTATTGGATGAGGCTCATAATTCATCATTCTCTATTCAACCAGGAAGAACAAATATATACATGAAACTGAATGATTATTTATGGTGGGATGGAATGAGAAAAGATGTTTCCGAATATGTCACTTGATGCTTGGTTTGTTAGCAAGTTGAGGCTGAGAGACAGATGTCTAAGGGGATGTTACAACCATTACCCATACCCGAATGAAAATTGGAAAACATCACTATTGAATTTATTTTCGGACTTCCCAAAACATCTAAAGGCCATAATTCTATATGGGTTATAGTTTATCACCTTAAATATTTGGCACACTTCATTTCTATTATAGATGATTACTCTCCTGATCATCTTTCCATGATATATGTAAAGGAAGTGGTAAGATTGCATGGAGTACCAATTTCCATTATATCTGATCAGGATCCAAGGTTTACCTCGATGTTCTGGAGAAGACTTCAAAATGATATAGATAAAGAGTTACATTTCATTACTACTTGTCAACCTTAGACAGACGTTTATACTAAGAGGACAATCTAAACTCTAGAAGACGTGTTCAATGCTTTCTACTTGGATTTCCAAGGTTATTGGCATCAAAACCTACCATTGGTGAAATTTTATTACAACAATAGTAATCACTCTAGTAGTTAGATGGATCCTTATAAACCCCTCTATGGAAATAAGTGTAGAACTTCCACATGATGTGATAAAGTTGTGGAAAGAAAGCTATTAAGACCTGATATTGTTGATGAAATGGAAGAAAAGGATATATATATTCAACAACATATAAGAGAAGCATAGAGTCGACAAAAATGTTATACTAAAAATTGAAGAAAAGACCTTGAGTTTTAAGTGGATGGTAAGGTGTTTATATGAATATCTCCCAGGAAGTGAGTAATGAGATTTGGAAAGTAGATCAAGCTGTGCCCTTGGTACGTCAGTCCTTTTGAAATTATAGACCGTATTTAGAAGGTACCTTTTCGATTGGCCCTTACACCGAATCACTCTCAAGTTCATGATGTGTTCCATATATCTCTCTTGAGAACGTGCATACTTGATCCTTCACATGTACTAAACCCAGAAGTCATACCTCTGAAGTAAGATAATTCTTATGAAGAACAATTGATAGAGATGCTGGATCATAGCAAAAAAGTTATCTGAAACAAGACCAGTACCTTCGTTAATGTTTTATGGAGGAACTAAAAATTTGATGCAGTTACATGGGAACTTGAGGATATGATGAGGGAGAGGTATAATCATCTGTTTGCTTCTAATTGATGAATTTCTCGGGTGAAATCTAGTTCAAGGGGGTAGAATGTAACACCAGGATGTTTTTTATGAAATATTTTTTTAAATAATTTTTATTCATCAGCAATATTCTTTGCATGAAATAGTGAGTTTAAACGAACCAAGATACACCCTTATTATGAAATTACCATTATAAAATATCCGTTAGGTTAGGAGAAATAATTATAGCAAACTTATGAAAAGGAATTGTGAATTCATTGGCTATTAATTAATTATGAAAATTATAAATCAATTAGATATTATTATTTTTGATTTAATTAATTTTGGTAATGAAATGAAATATATATATATATATATATGTTTAATATACACAATAAATTATTTATGATATTCATAAAATGGATATATTAGTAATAGGGTATGAATAATACCCTATTTAACACGTAAAAACCTATTTTTTACAAGGTTAACTATAGACCTTTAAAGGGAGAACCCCTTTTAAATTAATATTTTGACACATTAATAATTTTTATATGAAAAAAAAATTATATTTTGAATAAGGTTATAAAAATCTACTTTGGATGAATTTATTATATTTTTATGACAACTTTCATGTTTTGATGAATAGTAAAAATACACTAAATTTTAATTGAAAATAACTTTTTTCATTGAAATAATTTATATGGTAAAATTATAATCTATAATGGTTTAAAATTATAAATAGAATATATTATTATCATTCAATATAATGTATTTAATTATCATTAATTTTACATTGAATTCATTTGTAAAAATATTTCAATCTTTTGAAATGTTTTATCTTTTAAAACCCATTTTCTCATTTCAACAACGAGATTAATTTTAAATAAATTATTTCAACTTATAAATTATGAATTTTAAAAAATTGATTCAATATTTATAATCAGTATGTTCAAATTATGTAAATATATTAATTTTATTTTTGGCCAATATGAATAGTAACTTCAGTAAATTTTATTAACATGGTAAATGGGTAAATCAGGTAACTAAGGGTAAAAATAATATTAAAAAAGTAATCTAACACATGTATTAACATAATTGGTTGATTATAATATTCCCTAAAACATACTTGGGTCGAAATTTTATCCATTAGAACAAACTTGGATGAGAATATGAAACTTAATTTATTTTATTTAATGAAAAGTGAAATATGTCTCACTCGAACATTAATAATCAAATCATTTTAACACATGGTTATAAAAAAAGATAAATTAGATTATAAAAACACATTTTACAAATAAAATTTATTTATTTAGCAAGAAAATTTATTTTTAGTTTTTATAAAATAAATAATTACTTTAATGACATATACTTGAATGATAAAAAAATTAATTAATTGATGAGAAATCAATAATTTTTTTATTAAAATATTAATTACTATCAAAAGTACAAAAATCATAACCAAACCATATTATCCTAGTTTATCTTGACCATATGAATCCAAGTGTCGACTTATTGACCATTTTGAGGCTTATATAAAAAATTATGACACTTATATTATTTTATTTAAAGTGAAGATAATTTTTATATATTCATGTTTTAAAGGACTATAGCATTTTTAATATTTGGTTTTTAGAATATTACTTCATCTATAATTATATGTATGAAGTATAATGGATTTATATTCACCATATTATTTAATTTTTATTTTTATTCAACAAATAAGTATATAAAATAATTCCAAAACTTGAAGTAGTAATTATTTTATTAATGAAGTCATTAAATAAATTTTGTTAAAAATATTTTAATAATTATAATTTGGAAGAATTATTATGTAAAATGGATTTTCTAGATTAACTTGACCCCTTAGCGATATAATAAAATATTTTTATCTTGGTTTACATTTAATTTTTATATTTTAAAAAATCTATGAAATAAATAGTGTCAAAATTGAAACTATTGATATTTTGTCATAATAAAGTTTTTTATATTATTTAAAAATAATAAAAATTTTAAAACATTTATAATAATTATTATATGTTATAAAATATTCTAAATTATTCATTTGTGGTCTAATTGACTTAAAATAAGTAAATATTTCACCATTTTAATATTGAAATATTTTTTACAGTACTTGAAAATTAAATAGAATAAATATGTATTAATTTAAATGATAATTCTTAAATTGACATATTAACATGTATAAAATTTTTTGGTTGATGATATTATCACCCTATCTCATATAATATTAATAATTTGGATATTTCTCATATTTTTATGTCGGTTTTGGTTTTATTCAAAATTAATATGTTTTTAGGTTTCCTAAAGTGCTCCTCACGTCGATTATAAATGGGGACTTCATCCCTCAAATCTTAAATTTTTTTAATCCTTAAAGATATAAAATACCCTAAAAATTATATTTTAAACTCCCCTATACACATTCTCATGGTCCTCCTATTCTTCAAAGACCATCTCTAATGCTCTAAGAGGATATTTAGAGGAGGCATGTTGGAGAAGAGGTAATATCATTTACCGATTCTTTTGAACTTATTTCTTCCTCTACTTCCACCTAAAGAGTTGTTTCATTATAAAGTAATAACTATAGTATTACTTATATAATGATAGGTTATTATGATTATGAAACAACCATATTCCTCCTTCTACCAATCCTATGAAAAATAAAATCAATACGCATGTGTACGTACAACTTTCCGTATCCACGATGTGATGTAATACATTTTTAACCACCACCTTACATTGATGGGTATAATGATGTAATTAGTATATATATATATGATTAATATAAAATGGTATTTATTCTGAGATACTATACACCATCCACTTCAATACCATTTAATAATTATAGGTAATGATGTCGTCACTCGTGCGTACGTAAGGCTTACCCTATCCACGGAGCGATGTGATTCGTTCAACATAATATTCATTAAAGCATAATTATAGAAATGAATAGAAATAATAAATTTGATATATATTATAATAATACAATTTATTAAATGATATGAGTATAATCTTAAAATAGGAATAAGAACTTATCCGAAAAAACATGCATAAGAACATAAAGAAATTCATACCCTAATAACGAGTAATAATGAAATGTTACTAATGAACATAAGATAATATTATCAAAAATGTTATCATAAACATTATTATTATTATGGAATAAATTAGTAAAATTATTTAAATAATTATATAAGAGCTTTAGATACATTTGAATCATATTGGACCAAAGGTAAGGGATAACTTTTCATTTTTGTATGAGAATGTTTATTTGTAAGTATTCACTAGGGTATATTTATCATCCACATACATGTATCATAAATAAATATTTTAATATATTATTTATATAATTATATAATTTTACCCATTGGGGATTTTTTACTAAATAGTATGAATGGAATCTTTTGTCTTTTTTAGTACGAGGTACTTTTTCACTTTTCTAACAAAAGTACGGGAAGAATGATTTTTCACTTGTATGACACGAACATATTTTTTACACTATAATAATTACTTATTTCCAGGAAGCATCCCTAACAGTATTGCAATGTTATTTTCACATAAAGTTATTTATTCTAAAACTGTGTGGCATTTTGAGGAAGGAAATGGTTTTTGAATAAGAAGTGATATTTTTTTTATGGAATTAATTTCAAGTGGTTTCTCAAAATTATTTCCAATCTACGATGAATCTCATTAAATGGGGTTATATTTATTACCCTATTATTAATATGATTTGATTGTGTTTATGATGTAATTTTTTTTATGAAATCCTTTTGTTTTATATAAATTATGATGGAATGATGTTTAAGAAACCCATTTTATTTCGTGGGTTATGCTATGGTGAATATTTTTATGATTTTGTGGCACACATAAGAACGATTTCATTATGAGATGCGTAGGACCTATATCTCCTTCCAATTCATTGTGTAATGATTAATGTCTAATGAAATATAAATGAATGGAATTAAATGTAAATATGGTTCAATAATACATGAATGAAATGAGGAGTAAACTCATTTCAGTAATGGACTTTGCCAACTATAATGGTCTCAATAATAAGACTTCACTAATATGAAATTATTTTTTATGCTTGTGGGTGAATACCATGAAATTTCATATATTATGTTATAACAATTGGGATTAAATTTCACTTTTATGATTTATCCCATGTCATGATATTATGATTTTTTTGCAGGATAATATTTTCAAATGTTATATTCTTATGATTATGATATGATTGATATATTTATTGTTTACCCTTACAGAGAATTTAAGATCACCCATTCATATGTTTCTTTTCATCAGGTCATGAAGAATTGTATTAAGTAAGATATGTCAAAAAGGAGTCCAGTTATGAATAAATTAGTGGAAGACAATGTGGATGTATTATGCACCAGTTGTTTATGTTTCCCTGTTCTTAAAGACATTAAACCTATACATTTTAGCGTGTTTTTTATGATATGTAATAAATATTTTTCAATGATGAAGTAATATATAAATATATATATTTATTTATGAAAAGTATGGGCAGTTATATTCATGATTAATAGATTGAGAAAGTTGTGTGAGCATAACTACAATATTTTTCATTCCTTCTCCCAAAACAGAAAGTTTCTCAGGAGGACAATCATTGCATATCCCATCGTATTCAGCAATAACACAGTTCCTTTATGTTACAACCATTGATTAAAACCAAAAAGCATAGTGTCAGCAATAGAAATCATAATGGAAAAACCACAAAATCTAAAATAAAATTTCAATTTTGGACACTTTAGGTTTTTCCCAGGTTATTTATGATCACTTCTTAAACATAAGGATTGTAAACTATACAATGACATATCCTTTGGGTTATTATTAAGGTTTTCACATTCTTGATTCCAAAGGTCAATTATTCATTTCCTATGATATCAACTATAATGACCCATACACTATATACAATGATATTACTTCAAATTTGAAGAATATTCATTACAGAATATAAAAAATCCCTGAAAGGACCATATATCTTTAGAGACTTTAGAAAATTGAAAACAAAAATAAATATTTTATAAGACATCTTCATTATTTCCTACATATTTGGTCCTAACTAGACCCATTTTTGAAACACCTTACTTAATATCCTTCTTCATGACTTGGGGAAAAGAAACATATGAAAGGGTGAGCTCATATGATTAATAATGGTAAATAAGGGAGATATAAATCATATAAAAATCATAAGTCATAATAAAACACCATTTGAAAATATTATCTTGCATATGAAAGACCATAATATCATGCCATGTGACAAATCGTGAATGTTCATAAAAATCAATGAATGTGATTCCAAGAAGTCAAAACAGAAGACATGCAGTTTTGATGAATACACATAAGAATAGAAAATAATTTCATATAAGTCAAGGATCATTTCCAATACTATCATAACAGAAAAATTCCATTAACAAATCGAGTTAACTCCTCATTCCAACCTTATTTTACTGAATCGAGATCATTTCTCATCCCATCCTTGTCAATATCATGAGATACAAATTATTACACAATGCATTGGAGGGGGATATAGGTTCCACCCATATCATAATTAAATTATTCTTATGTGTGCCACAAGAACATAAATCATTCATCCTATCATATCCGAAGGAATAAAAAGGGTTTCCTAAAAATTATTCTACAATAATCCATATAAAATAAACCGATTTCATAAATAAAATTCCATCATAAAATCAATAAAATCATAGTAATAATAGACATGGAAACATAACCATATTTATATAATGTCAACTTTGATGTAAAATAATTTTGATAAAACACTTGAAATTAATTCATGAGGAAAATATACTTTCTTCATCAAGAATGTTTTCTTTTCTCAAAATACAGCTCAATTTGAAAGGAAAAGAATTTATTTGAAAGAAAACATGAAAAATTGTAAAATAATATTCATGTAAATAAGCAGTTATGAATTTGTAAAAATCTATTCATTCTTCATATGTTAAAAAATATTCTCCTTGTACTTTTTCTGGAAAAGTCAAAAAGTACCTCATATCAAATAATGACAAAAGATTCCATTCATAATGTTTAATAAAAATTCAATAGTGGGTAAAATTGACCTTAAAATTTATTATATGAATAGAAATAATATTACATATTTTGTAAACATGTACGTTGAGGATAAAAATACCCATGTAAATACTTATGTATCAATAATATCAGATAATAATGAGATTGTAAAACCTTTTAGGTCAGAATTACTTTGTATGTATATGAAGATCATGTATAATAATTTAAATAAATTCATTGTATTATTTAACAATTATATTCATTTTTTGATATCATATATGATCCAATTATCATCTATTTGTTAATAACAATTCAATATTACTTTTTATTTGAGTATTAACTGCTTCATTTTGTGATGTATATTTTGTCGAATAAGACCCGGTTCTCATTCATAGGTCATTTTTATATATTTTGAAAAGGATATTAAAATTATATATATCATATTTATTCATTATATATACATATATATAGTTATGTAATCATGATTTAACGAATATTATGTAGAATGAATCGCATCACATTGTGGCGATGGTAGGCTGTACGAATGCACTAGCGATGATATCATTCCCATAATTTTTGAATGGCATTGAATTGAATTTTGTTTAATGTTTCAGGATCAATATAATGTTATAATAAAATATAATAATTATTTCCACCATTATAGCCATCCATGTAAGATGGTGGTGAAAAATATATTACACCACAACATAGAGATGATAAGCCGTACAAACATACACGTGGTGATTTCATATATCATAGGATAGATAAACAATGTATGATTTTTGTTCTATAATAATAATAAAATATCATTATATAATTGATTCTATAGTTATTACTTTATTATGAAACAACTAATTAAGAAGAATTATAAGAAGAAATAAGTTTGCAAAATCAGTGGAGGAGATTACCTTTTCTTCGACATGCTTCCTCTAAGTTGCATCTTAGAGATCGAATGTTGGTTTTTGAAGAAGAAAGAAACCTCTATAATGTAACTATGAAAGTTTATAAGATAAAATTTCTTATAATGGACGAGATTTAATGCTTAAAGTGATGTGAATAGGTGAGGGAATAGGTTCCCTTTTATAATTGAGGTCAGGGGAACTTTTGGGATCGCCAAAACAATTAATTTATATTAAAATAAAAATCCATGAAAAACCATCCAAATTGTCCCAATTTAGAATATGAGATGATATAAGGATGCAATATTATATATATATATAGACATATTTTTCTATCAACTTAAACCTCATCATTTTAATTAACACTTAGTTATTGTTGTTAATTTTTTACAAGGGTAACAAATATTTCAATTGTAAAAGGGTGAAATATTTATTTATTTGAGTTCAATTAAACCATAAATGAATAAATTAGAATATTATAGTCCATAAAATTATTAATTTTTATTTTTAAAAAGTGTTTTATGATTTTTTAATAATTTAATAAAACATTTCATTGATAAAAATAAATTGTTTCAATTTTGACAATATTTAATTCATTGATTTTTAAAAATATTAAGATAATAATTTAAACACAAAACAACTATTTTATTATATTCATAATTGGTAAAGATCTTCCATATAATTAATTATACATATTAATTAGCTAAGAATATATTTATTTTAATACTTTTAAAAACATTTATTTGTTATCTCTATTAAAAAATAATTACTACGTCAATTTTGTGTAATTATTTAGTATATATATTTTGGAATAAAAATTAAAAATAAAATAAAAATATAAAGATAAATCTACTAGAGTTATAAATACTTTTTTTATTATAATTTATCTATCGAAAAATCCAACATTTAAAATGTTATACTTAATAAATTATAAATCTGACAACTTTAACATCACTTTAAATAAAATAATTTAAGTGTCACAATATCTTCTATAAGGTTACAAATTTCACCTAAATCGACCCTTGTAAGGTTATGGTCTAGATACACTCATCCAATAAGAGTTGGACATGTTTTTGGGTCTTCTGATGGTGTATAGAATTTTAATAAAAATGGATTTATGGATTTCATGTCAATTAATTAATTTTTACATCATCAAAGTATAAGTCTTTGAGGTAATTATTTATTTCCTAAAAATTAAAAATAAATTACCATGATAACTAAAAATATTTTATATTTAAAATGAGTATTTATAATCAAATTTATATTTTGTATAACTTTATATAAAAATTGATTTGTTTACTAAAATTTGAGTGAGACATATTTAACTTTTCTTTAAAGAAAATAAATGAAATATCCTAATCTCATCCAAGTGGCTTCCAATGGACACAATTTTTACCAAAGGATGGTTTTATTGAAAAAAACTCATCTAATGATATTAATACTAGTGTTAGTGTAATTTTATAATAGCATTCTTACCCTTAATTACCATATTTACCATTTTACCGTATTAATGAAAATTACCGAAGTTACTATACATAATGGCCAAAAATAAAAGAAAGATATTTACATAATTTAGACCTAATGATTCCAAATATGCAATCTATTTTTTTAAATTCAAAATAGATAAGTTTAAGTAATTAATTTAAAATTGATCCCATTGTCAGAAAGAGAGAAAATATTTAAAGAAAATATTTATTTTTTCATATAAAAATGATTAACGTGTAAAAATATTAATTAAATAGGGATTCGTTAATAAAAGGATGAAAATCACCCTTTTGAAGTTTTTATAAATCAAATAGGGTTTATTCATATGCTATAGAAAATATATCTATTGGAGAAATATAAAAAAAATATTAAATATATAATATATATATTTCATTAATTTCCTTTACTAATAGAAATTCACTCAATTTATTAAAAAAAAATTAAAATTGATTTATATTTTTGATAAATAAATGGTAGTGAATGACTTAACCACAAATTTTTATAACTTAGTTATATTTATTCCCAATAACTTAAATAATATATTGAAATGTTTATTTTATAATAAGGGAATCTCACAGTTCATTTAAACTAATGATTGAATGCAATTCAAGCTATTCAAGAGTTCAAATTATTTAGAGAAAATATTTCATAAAAACATATGGGTGTTATACCTATTGACACTTAAAAAACCATTTGGATCGACCAATACCTACAAAAATATGTTTATTAATTTCCTAACCACTTGATAGGGACATTATGTTGATTAAGAGGACCTCCTAAAAAGGATTTAAGTATAATCCAAAAGAGGCTATTTGGAGAAAAGGTAAAATTCTTAAACGTGCATATTTTTTCTTCTTCATCCTCTTAATAAAATTATTTAAGATTCATAATAGAATAACACTAGAATGTTTTATATAATTAGATTTTATTATTTAGTTTTAATACAATAGATCTATCACCACTTCTAACGATTGGGAAATAAAACTGTCGAGTGTATGTACGACAGACTATATCCTCACGAATCGATATAATTCATTTTCCATAATCACAGTGAAAGGATGGATATAATGATGAATTGAAAATATTTATATGATATTTAAGAAATAATTATGCTATTTTAATTATGATATAACATATACCTTCTTAATTTTCATTCCATGGGGGATATGACAATGTCCCCCTTGTGTACGGTGGACCACCGCCTCATGAAGCGATGTGATTCATTTTTAAACTTATGATTTAAATGAAAGGTATAACTGTTAAAGTTAATGAAAATCAGTTATATTTATGATCTTAAAATAATTAGGGTAACATAATATCATATATAAATTATTACCTTCTAATATATAAGAAAATAATAATGTCACTCATGCGCACGTGTTGACTACCACCACCAGATAGTGATGAGAAATGTTTTTGATTTTTTAAATGGATGGTAATAAGAGTTTATTTTATTAATATAAATTATATATATAATATAATAACAACTCTGGAATTATTAATTAATATTTATTTTCATTTTGTTCTATCCGTCGAGAAAAAATGGAAACATCGTTCATACGTACATGTAACCTGTATATCCTTGAACAATGTAATCTATTTTCTCTATATAAAATCAATATATTACTATAAATACACATATAATGAATATATATGATATTTATATCATGGGTAAAATTCTTTATATTAGATAACCATGATGAAATTAAAAGGTAAAAAATTACAGAACTAATAAATACATGAAAAACGAACCAATTACCATGTCAAATTGTGAATTTAGAAGAGTTCCTAATAAATGGGTGATAAAAGTGTATAAGTAAATAATATATGAAATGATATATAAGAGTATGGTTATGTAACATATTTATAATAATCCAATATTTATTAAACATTATGTTGGGACACATACAAAGGAAGTCGAACCAGAGGTAAGGGTTTATGGTCCCACTTTTACATATGTGATACATACAACATATAAACCCAATATTACTTTATGTGGTTTATATACCACCCACTTTGATATGTTATTTCCTTAATATATTTTTATTCATGTTATTTACTATTTCATTTGATTTTATTTTTATGGGGCTTATGATTCAGAAGTTACAAAAGTGATAATAATTTATTTCACAATCTCATCATTATTCGTGATTTGAGGGGGGGGGGATTATTTGATATTTATATCTTAAACTCAATAAATATTATATTCATCAGGTTTTTAATGATATTTTTCAAGTATTAGTACCATTATTTCAGTCATTGGTACTTAAAATTACTGATAAAATGTTTTTTAGAAAATCCAACATTATTTATCTCTTCAGTAGAAGATCCCTTTTCATCAAAATCCATGTTTTATAATAATATTTTAAAAAATATTTTTAACCTTTTAAAAATGATTTGTTAAATACATTTTTACCTATTTTGAACTTTTTTTAAAAATTAATATTAAATTCATTTTAAAAAGTAGTCTGGTATTGCTTTTACTGATAATGTGAAGGGGATATTAATTTTAACGTGTGTGGAATGAAACTATTTTTATGCCATCAAGAACAATAAATGTTTTAATGATTATTTAATAGATTTTTAATGATATTTTCAAAATAATTTTTGAACATTATGTTTTAAAAGTATATTTTCAAAATAAAAATGATATATTTTTATTAATTTTTAATGAAATTTCTATGGAATTTAAACTCATCAATGAAATCAACCCTTTATTATAATTATAATCCACTTGGGATATTTTGTATTGAGATCGTACTTATTCTTTCTTAGAAGGATTATGATCATTTTTTCTGATGATGTACAATTTTATGACCATTCACTATATTATTCTGGATGACTTGTGATTATGTTTATTTGATTGGGGTAAGTATTAACATTTTGTATGTTAGTTTTTCAATATGAAGGTTTAGGTTTATTATGTTTTACCACTTTAACTTTAGTAATGCATTGTACTTAGTAAGTGATGGGTGGATCCTGATTATAGATATCCTCTTGATTAATTGACCAGTTTCATGATATAGATCAGTTGGACAAATTAGATGGGTTTATACCCATAAATTTAAACTATCTAGTGAAATGTATTGTTAGTTTCAGATGTTCAACATTATACAGTCCCTCCTTATGAGAACTTTTATTTCCATGTGATTATTGTTTTAGTTAGAATATTCATGGATTAGTTTCAATATTATTTGAATATTTATATGTCTTTATTTGGTATTTATTTATTTTTGAGATAGTTTTATCTTTTTATTTATTTACTGAAATGTGATTCAGTCATATACCATACTATATTGATTAAGATTATTTATCCATGATAGATTCCTATGTATTATGACCATTAATGGGAATTTGATCTCTCCACATTCTTATGATTTATTTTTCCTAGGATACCATGAAGTGTTTTTTATTCATATAAAAGGATATACTATAATATATAATGTATTTCTCAATAAAAATCATTGAGAACTTTCAGTTTCAATTGTAATGTGAATTTAAAGTATGTGTGTTGTTTACCATGACTAATAAACAATTCATTCCTTCAAGATGTGATTCATTGTATCTTATAACAATGTAATAAAGTAGACACTATCTTGGTGGTCTTGAGGTTGAGATATTTATAGTTGGTATCAGAGGGAGGTTTAGAAGAAACATTGGGAACTATATTTTATAAAACATATAACAGGGAATATAACCCCATGACATAATTTAAGGAAATTTCTAGGTATAGGCTAGCATCCTAAAGTTTTTTATGGTAGATATTATTTGTGGTTCCTAGAAATAAATACCTATATGGATACTACATGTGTATGTGGTTCTGGAATAGATGTACCTAGGTGTAATAAATCATAAAAAAGAACACTATGCTTGACTTGAGAATTACCTGATACAAGATAATGTGCCTTAATATGAACATGGTTTGAAACTTCTCGTGAATATGGTTTGGTTAATTTATGTTTTCCATAAAAATTCATTATAAAGTATTAGATTTTTTTATGAATGGAAAACCTTTACAAAGAAACCATTTTTATGGTTATGGCATTAGAAATGTATAAATTGTTCAATTTATATTAAGTATTTCTCTAGCACTGTTATTATAAGTATAAGTACCCAACTTTAAACATTACATAATCTTGAGTTTTAGTAAAGAATTTATATTCATTCAAATTTAGGATATTTTTATGATAAAGCATTAAAAAATTAGGACATAATTCGAACATATAAAACCATAAGCAAAAAAGTTGGTACTACTAAAATAATATCAATTTTTTTCACAATAAAAAAGTTTTTCATAAAAAACATGAAATATATTCAAGAAAAGTATTCACAACATTCAAACAGGCTTCTAATTTTCTATTAAACATCTTTAATCCCCGTGAAAAAATTCTAAAACTTGGGATGAGGACACAAATTTCTATAATGGATATAAAATGATGGAGACAAACCATTAGTACATGAACAATGATAAACATATGAATTCATTTTCACAAATAAATACTTCTCACCCAATATGTATCATATAGTTACTTTGTGAAACATAATATTTACATAGAACATTTAAAACATAAATAAAACATATAGGTTAATTATTGGATTACTTACTTAAGATTTTAACCATCGTATCTACCATATTATTTGTAACCCTCATGGATACCTTACAATGTAACCCTCATGACTACCTTACAATGTAACCCTCATGAATACATTATATTGTGACCATTATAGTTACACATGGAGTAACTATATGACCAAAAAACAACTTAAGCATTCAAAATTAATTGGATGGAGATATAGGTACCACCCTTCATCAGAAACAATTCCCAATAACTAGAACGTAATCATAAAATAATAATACTTGCATATATTCATTCACTTTGAATTTTGTAAAACATTAAATTTAGATGAGGTTTTTTAAAGAAGGGTCCCTTACAAATATCATATAATGGATATAGAAATTACTAGAATGAATTGAATATGTGTATACACTATAGACCCACATAAAAGAAAAAAATATAATACAAATTCATAATAAAAATAATTTTAGTACCACATAATCAATGAAGTAGAATGTTAACCCTAAGAATGTAAATTGGGTTAAGAATTCCCAACCCTCAGGTTCCTATTACATTAAAAGTATTTAAATATCATGTAAAATTGTTGAAATAATTCTATTAATATTTTACAGAAACATAATAATTTTTATAACACCATATATTATCATTTTATAAAATCATTCCACCCTTTTATTATTAATATTTTGTTATTTCCATTATTTCAGGTGCATTCTTTACATGTTCTCCATAGTCGGTTGTCAAAGTATTTTCTTATCAAATGGAAGTGAAAATCCATAAGTGGAATGAGATGGTTCTATAATATTAAATTATATCAGAAATCATATTTTTCAGATATGATGATGAATCATTATATAAAACATTAATGATATTTGTTTATATCATTTTGGTGGTTCAATGATAATCACAAACTAGTTTAGTTAAATAACTTAATATTATGTATATATCTTAATTGAATTACAAAAAAGAGGTTATATCATAAAATTTAAAGTCTATTTCAACCAGTGAAATGGTTTTATGACCTTACATGAATGAAGTAATGGAAATTGAGAACACATCGCCCATGATGTCGGTAAATTGACACATCACAGATGATGATTTTATTTTTAGAATAAAATGTATAGGAGAAGAAGTATGATGATGAATTTTTTCATAAACATGAAAATTTTATAGTATATATAATATAACAGAGTTCTCATGCCACTTTATTATGGGAGTTGAATAATGTATAAGAAATGAAAAATAATTGACTGAAAATTAACTTTTTTATTATCAAAACACTTTTGAGGTTAAAGTGAGAAACCATGAGATCCATCAAAAACCACATAACAACCATTAATGAAAATGACCCAATGAAAACTACCAAATTAGTTCCTACCCATGACACTAAATCATCATGAAACATTTTCACCAAAGCATAGACCTTCAGCATGCAGTCCCATGATGAAGTTCATGAGCACAATACCGATGGTAAAGCCATAACCTCTCGACATCCAAACCAGAATGGCATGCTCTGGAAAAGACTTGGTGTTCTGATCCCCATTTACAAGAGATCCATGTAGAGTTATGGTTGTGTGACACCCAACTAAATAGAATCATTAAAGAGAAAGTTGAGATTATCAAAATCTTCTTCCCTATAAAATTCCCAGGATACAGATGAAACCTGGATGTTTGATTTCTCCATCATCAGCATTTCAAACATAGAGGCCAGCCGATCCCTGGACTCTATGTACTCCTCTATGATGATCTTCCCTTTATTGAAACCCCAAACAGAATTAGATCTTATCATTCAATCAATGAGAATTTATCCTCATTGAGAGACACTGTTAGAGACCTCCCCATAATTTTAGATGGATCCTCTTCAGATTCATTAAGCATCAAGACCTACTCTGTTTCTACCTTTTCAGAACATAAATGAAAGTCCAAGGGATGATGTCTCTAGTCCACTGGATGGATATGAATCAATTAAAAATGAATATATTCATTACATTTAATTTTTTTTTTGTAGAGAGCGTCTCCAAAATAGGTGGTAATGAGGATTAATTCTTCTTCCCCTTCCCCATCCTAATACTCTTGTTACACATTGGGCTTGAAGCTTCATCTACTAAGTGTCCGGGTTCACTCCCAATCGGTTCCTTCATGTAGAACCCTTCTCCCTAAACTGGGATTAATAATAACACTAAAAGCCCTTAAAACCTGTTACTCAAGAAAAATGTGTTCTAGAACAGACAATCTAAACCCCCTGTTCTCCTAGCTCTATTTGCCTCAACCGTGTCTAGATAATACCTATGCTTCTTCTTACTCATGTCTCCACTCCTTAACACTGGTCTAGAAAAAAACAAACTCCTCACTACCCATCATCTATTCCCTAACCGCATTACTCCAATTTATATGAATATCTACACAAAAAACCTCATGATGTGACCGCCCATCATCCTACTACAAAGTATGGTTGGAAGGGTCCATGAATTAGTGCCTGAGACTCATTATGCACAGACCCATCCAAGCCTTCCAGTTGCACAAAACCACATCCCATGAATTGTGGCTAGGGATTAGTATCCGCAACCACAATATAGAAATACACTACACCACTAGCCTACCCATCCCAGATAGTCGTATTCATAGACTCAAACTCTTTAGGCCCAACATCATCACCCTCAACCCGACCATCATCCTTCATGCTAGTGTCTAACTACACAGAAACAAATTTCTTTTTCTGATTAAGAGTATCCCTTGCAACCACATGGATGCCCGAGGGACTTCCCTTACCTCCAGTACCAGAGGAACCCTTGGCAGTAGTCATATTCACACCATCCCCCAGAATTAGGTCCTGCTTAAGCTAATCAAACTCTATAGAAACCATCTGATTAAAAGGAACCCCTGCTTTTTTTTCTAATGACAATGCATCCCATCTCACCAAACCAGCTGCGTTTCTAGGATGATCAACCACAGAAAAGATATGTCTATGACCAAATTCCTTACCCAAACTTTAATCAGGACCAAATGTCCTCCAATTTGTGTCTCCACTATGAAATTTAGAGGCCAGATTCCCCAATCGATTGTAGGTTAGACAATAATCAACCCATGATTCAAAAACAACATCATGATTCCTTACAAACTCATCACCAATCAAATTCCAAATCAAATCCATTGGAAGCCTCGATACATCCACCACAACACAGAGGTGGAGGTTGACTGGGTGACTCACGATAGATGTGTGAATATCAAAACACAAAAAATGACCCACAATATTCCCAATTATACGAATAATAGTCGTGTTTTGAAAAGGTATGTGATTTGTGGGAGACATACCCATGTCGTGATGGAGGATGGGACACGATTCATAAAGAGGTAAAAAGTCAATAGGAGAAGAAAGAACTGGAAACTGTTGCATCAACAGATAAAACTAGACTATTCCTAGACCAAGCCTTCTTGTAAGGAAAACTAGATTATTAAGTAGCATTTATCAAGAAGACAGACCACTATGTGATCTTGAACTCATTTCCTTGAGAGCATCATTATGGCCTTTGTTATTGGATTTTTAATGAGACAAAAAGGTTTTTGAAGTGTATAAGAGGCTTGTGAATATTATTTGGAAGATATTGGATAAATATCAATGCTTTAGTGGTGTGAGGGGTGGTATTTATAGTGGAGGAGAGGATGATTTTCCATTATTTTAATCATTATTTTATTATTTTTCTCAAGAAAATAAAAAGTGTTGGTTATTGTGAAAAAACCCATAATAAGTTCCTGTGTGGTAGATCCAAGGGTGATTAACTCTATAAAACATCATCCATGACTCAATAATTCAGGTATTTATCTTATTTCGTAATTTTTTTTATTTTACTGTAAACCAAAAATTCATGTTTTTAGAAAAATCCCAAAAATTCCCTCTAACCATATTTTTGACATGTAAAATTCAAAAATAAAATCCATTTTCAAAAAATAATTTTCTAAAAATGGTAAATTTAGTTTTTAATTAAAATCATATTTTATTTGACAAATACCAGTTTTAAAACTATTACTGATTTTACAACACATTGAAAAATTAATTACGATCTAATAATATTATCATATAATCATAATACAATAAAATATTAATTCATTAGTCTTATTTATGAAAATATATTTTCTTTTAAATCATTATATAAATTCAATAATTTCAAATAAATATTTATGTTTTATAAAAAATGAACACTTAATCTATCATTTTCAAACCATTTATTTACTCATTCAAATATATTAATTTATCATATTTTTACATATGAGATACATAAATTTTATTTATAATTTTATAGGTGTGGTAACAATTCTATTATCCAATTTAAAATTCATAAGTTTCATATTTCTATTCCTAAGGTCAAATTACAATTTAATTCAAAACAGATTCATTAAAATACTACATATTTAATTATAAATTAATAATGGATTTAACTATTAAAAATAAAAAAAATTTATTTTGTAAGTACCTACGATGCTACATTATCCCCACTTTCTAGAAATTACATCCTCACAATTTTTATTAACTCTATATGATCATGAATTAGAATTGGTTTCCCTTCATAAGGAATTTTATCTTCTAGCTGAACTACTTCTAGGATGAAATCATGACATGAATCTGGCACACACCTTCCCAACATCAAACCATGAAAAATATTGTGTACTTGAGATAAAATTAGAGGAAATTCTACCTAGCAGAAAACTCATCCCACATTATTTAGGATTAAAAAAAGGTTTGATGAATCAGGGACTTATATTTCCTTTCTTACCAAAACACATAACAAATTTACATGATGATATTTTAAGAAAAACATGATCACCTACCTTAAAAGATAAGTCTTTCCTTTTGTTATTTGCATAACTTTTCCATCTCTTATGAGATGTCCTCATGTGTTTCTAGATCATATTAACTTTCTCAGCCACATCCCTACAAATTATATTTTCATTAATTTACTCTCCCAAACTTCATCCCAAAAAGTTGGAATTCGACATAGATTTTCATATAATACCTCAAAAGGTTCCATTTGTATTTTGGAATGAAGACTATTATTATAAGAAAACTCAACTAAGTAATGATGATTATCCGAAATTCTCTAGTAATCTATTTAAAATTATTGAATCATATCCTCTAAGGTTTGAAATGTTTTATCGATATATTCATCAGATTGAGGATGAAATACAGTGATAAATATTAATTCTTTTCCCAACATCTTCTGAAGGCATTTCGAGAAGATATAAGTGAAGTTGAGATCATAGTTAGATAAAATATAGAGGGAAAATACAAGAAACATGACAATATCTTTTAGGTACAACTGAGATTTAACACCCCAAGATTCTATGGTACGTTTCCCATTGAATAATGTAATAGCTTACATTGTATGCAACTTCGAGATTCTAACACACCGCGACCAATCAAACTAGCCGTTATGAATAGAAATACCCACCTTTTAAAATTGTATAAATTTTATCTTTCAAAATGGACTTGAATTTTGGATTCGGAATATTGAAATTGTATTAGGGTGAATTTTTGGTATTTTTCAGAAAACTTTCATTTTTGGATGAATAGTGTAAAACACTGAGTTATAGTTTAAAACCGATTTTTTTAAATAATTATTTAATTTATTTAAATTTATTTTAGGTAAAAATAGATACATAAAACCTATATAAGTTCAATGTAATTCATTAGAGTCAGTTTATAATAATTTTAGATATATAAAAAATTTATTGAACTTTTTAACCGTCTTTTACCCACCTCCTATTAGCATTTGGAAATTTGAATAAAACTTAATTTTACCACTTTGGTGAATTGAATTTAAAAATTCAGAGATACATGGTTGATATCAGTACATAAAATGTGGTTTAATAAGATAAAAATAATTTTTTGTGAATAGTAACTTTTGACTTTTATTTTCCATGGTTAAAAGTAAATAGGGTAATTAAGGATAAAAATGATATTATTATTACCCTAACACATGTCATAATTTTATTGGATAAGTGTAATTCGACAAAAAATACCTTATGAATAAAATATGATCCTTTAGGTCCACTTGGATTAGATTAGAATTTTTTTATTATTTAATTCAAAGAAGAGTTAAAAGTGTTAAATTCAAAGTTTAATAACTAAACCATTATTAATATATATTTATACATAAGATAAATTCGATTATAAATATTCATTAGAAATATAAAAATAGTTCCTACATAATGGTATTTTTTTATATATTTCAGACATTAAATAATTTAATTTAATTATGACACAATGATGATGCAATAATTACCTAATTAATGAAATATTAAAATATTTGATATTATAAATATCCAAATAAATGTAATTTGACACTTTTTATGAATTAAAATAATTTTATAGGTTAATATAACATGTTAGGGTTGGTTAGATCATTTCTTTTGTAAGTAATAATGCTGTTATTAATTTATAAAAAAAATACAAATTAGTATCAAAATTGACATAAAAGAGTTTTTAAAACAAATATTATATTATTAATTGAGATTCTATTAATAAAAATATAAAGTTTAGAAAAAAGAATTATATAATGATATGAGTATCATTAATTAACTACTCAAGGTTCTCTTGGAATTATATAGTAAGTTTATTAACCATATAATATAAAAATACAAAGAGACATGGTAAATGTCAAACTATTTAACTAAGTGTTAAATATAAAAGACATGGTTAATATAGTGACCCAAACCTGTCTAAAACCTATAAATTGAGTGGTTTTCGAACCATACCCACCTTAGACTTTAAATAATTCATTTTGGAGACATTACAAACCTAAAATTATTTTATTATAAAATAATATTTCTATCTTTTTCTAAGGGGCCCATCACCCCTCTTATAAAAGGGCACTCCCCCTTCCCTCAAATTCACACCATCAAAGTAGTTTGGATAAAAAAAAATCTACCCAAATAACCTCTAAAAGGTCCTCCATTCATCCTAGAGGCCTTATTTTTAGTCATAAATCTATCATAAGGAGACCTTTTGATCAAATCAAAAGGAAGAACCCGAAGAAGAGGTAAATATTTCATCAACTCTTTCAAGTTCCTTTCTTCTTCAACTTCCTCTTTCATTGTTTTTTACATTCTAAAACAGTAACTCTAGTATATTATATATAAAATTATGTTATTATAAATATGGAACAACCATATTCATTATTCTATCCATCCTTTGAATGACATGTCACCATACTTGCGTACGTACGACTTACCGTCTCCACGTCGTGGTGTAATTATTATTCAATACATTATTGTTTGGATGGGTATAATAATGATGTTTAATTGATGTAAATAATAAATATAACAGGATAATTATTATTTATATAATACATACCATCAAATTACATATTATTTTAATATCAAAAGAATTATATTCTTGCTCGTGCATACGTACGGATTACCGTCTCCACAAACACGATGAGATTCATTCCCCATCATGATCCATACAAGATTAATTTTCATTAGATGATTAAAAATAATGATTAAATACTTAATATAATTTTGAATATGAATAAGATACATCCTATTCATAATAAAAACTACTTAAAAAACAAATCATATAAAGGAAAACGAATCAGTTGACACCCGATACGACGATAATACTAAAATATTATTAACAAAGAAATATTAAAAGATCATATATGAAATATTATTAATGTATATTATAATTTTAAAATTTAATAAAAATTATTTCACCGTTATACAGGAGGTTAAAATACCCTCAACCAAGGAAATGTACAAAGTAAGGGGTTTCTTATCTCACTTTTAATTCCATGAGATTTCTATTGTTCACTAATTATTTATTAAATGTGGTGTATTGTGTACTATCATTTGATATATATATATATATATATAAATCATGATTCTCTTTATATTCATGGTATTCTATTATTCATTTGTATGTTTTTAACTTATTTTCATACGACTCGATTGATTACAATGAAGTAACGGTTTTCATCTCACTTCCAATATCTGTGAGATTCAGGCCATATTGCAACTATTTCCTTTTGTGTGGTGTATATACTACCCAATGATTGTGTTGTTTTTGTAATATAATTTAATTAATAAGTATTTACAACTTCAATTTATTATCCATCTTTCATGGGATATATTTTTCGTAAGTTACCAAATTGGTAAGGGAATTTTAAATTTCAATTTCTACTCATTCAGCTTTGTGGATACTTCATTGATTATTTAACTCCTTGATTATGCGTAGAATCACTATTTATTATTTTTGTAGTAATTTCCACTCCCCTTTATGTTGATATACTTTTGATACACATAATTAATCCATTGATAAATTCTCAAGTCATCGATATGAACATAATAAGAGTAATTTTAACTTAATCTTTATTTATTGAGTTAAACATCCAATTCATTGGTGTTGTTTTCAAAAGAATATGTGTGATTATATTATGATTTATTTATAATAAATATCCAATAATATTGAGTGTATTTATATTTTTGACACATAATTATGTCATTGATTTATCCTTAACCTAAGGATACAGTCTTTATAAGAGATTTCATCTCAATTTACATTCTATTGATACTTCCTTGTTGTTATATGCCAATTCACTATTATATGGTGTATATAATGTACTTTTACATAGTATATCATGAAACCCTTTTTTCCCATGATATTAAAAAGTTTTTAATACCTCAATTATTTTTATTGAAGCACCTCCCTTTTGGTTAGGAACTCTAACTAAAATATATTTTTAAAATCTTTTAATGATTTATTATTCTAAATCTTTTTCATTAATGTCTACGTTTTTAAAAATGGGTTTAAGGATTTATTTATAAGGTCATTAAAGTTTTAAAATTAAAATTCCTTTTAAAAGTTTCAATGTGGTATGGGACACTTTGATTAAAAAATATATTTTAAATGACTTCTTGATAAATAGTGAGACTTTTAAATGATTTCAAGAAAAAGGGGGATATTTATCTCAAATAGTTTTGATGATTATTTTCATCTATGTCAATATCCTTAATTATTCTCGATTGAGGTTAATCTATTACAATAAAATCTTCCCTATTGTATTTAATGAGTTATTTTTGACTGTGGATGTGTTATTTTTATACCATTCATGGTTTATGGATAAATTATTGACATTTCATATAGTAGTTTTAATATGAATGTTTATGTTATGTTTAAACCTTTTCATATGAAGAATGAATTGTAATTAGTAAGTGACGGGTTGAGATCACAATAGCTCCTCGATGCATCGGTAGGTCTCATGAGACAAAATAGTGTCTTGGCATAAGGATGTGAAAAAATATTATTTGTAATCTTGGAACAAGGGCTTGACTATGTGGTTATGTAGTTTGGCATTATGAATTCCATCATTATAAAAGTGGATATTGATATTGCATGTGATTATTTGACGAGTAGAATATCCATGTGACTAGGTAAATGGAAGAATTTAATTTTATATTTTCCATATTATGCTGAAGTTCATGTTTAAAAGGATTTTTTAGTATTATACATTGCCTTAAATGTTTATGCTTATTTATGAAAGTTTCCACTGTATTGTTATCCTTACTGAGCATCTGAGGTCACCCCTTTCAATGATTTATCATTCCTGGATGCAAAGAAGTATATTATGACTGTCCTGTAGGGATAGTCTATGGGTTCTCAGTGTTTTCTATAGAAACAATGTTGTTGTAGTTTTCTATTTTATGATGTAATGTAAACCTTATGAATGCATATAGTACTTCAAAGGATACTAAGCTAATCGGTCTTTCGAGACTTAATCATTTGTGATCATGCCAATGATATGTAACAATGCATTGACTCTGGGTTTCTAGGGTCAGGGAATTACAGTCGGTATCCAAGGAAGTTTAGTACAAACCTTGGAAACTAGATTTAGAAAAACTATGATTAGAGCACATGGCCCTAAGATAGACATTGAGGATTAGTATAGAAGTTCCTAAAATTTTGGTATTGTAGAGATTTTGTGAGTTTTCCAACCAATAAATCCCTATCTGGGTAAGAGCAGGTAGAGGTGGCTCTAGCATAGATATGCCTAAGGGTAAAACCTGAAAAAATCACTTTGAGCTAGACTCGAACGGGAACTGGTGCACAACAACAAGCCTTGCTACACTCTTGGTTACGACACTCCTGGGGGATATGCTTAGGATAATTTACATTTTCTTTACAAAAATATTTGAATGATTTAAATATAATATGAGAATAAATGACCTTGGTTAATCCTAAGGTGTTTCAAATTAAATATATGGTGTCATGATATTCTATAAATGATTTTATGTCTACTGTTACTCACATAATGATTTCTGGTTTTAGTCAATGGAAGGATTCCAAGGAAGTAATAGTAACTTTGAGCATGTTTCACAAGGTGGGAACAATGGTGGAAATGAGAAACAAAATGGAATTTTGATAAGCATAAAACATATCGTGTTCATGTCAAATTATTTTTCCAAAAATAAGATCAAAAACATATATATTAACCAACTCCCGGACTCAACAAAGAAGAGAATGGTGATGAATGATAAGAGCTCTAGTAGTGGATACCATGGAGAAAGGAATACTCAATTTACATCATGTAAGAAATGTGGAAGGAGACACCCAGGATAGTGTCTCAATGGAACAAGGAAATACTTTAAGTGTGGGAAAGTAGGACATAATGTAAAGAATTTCCGAGGAAAAATGAAGAGTACTATGGAAGAAAAAAAATGGTCCCATGAATCCATTTACAGTCATTTGTCATAAATGTAGGGGACCTGGCCATTACTCGTGTGAATTCCCTATTCTATAGGAGATTTTATTGATCAAAGAAGAAGCTATGTATAAATAAATTGTTGGATAAATTCTTAAAAGTATTAGTGCTCCTTTTTGATGGGATTACTTTGGAATAATTTTAAGTTGTATTTGTAACCATGTAATTTGTCATGTGAAAATGATATTTGAGGAAGAATTAACTTTTCTCTTATGGATATAGTTATAAATAACCACTTGGCTTTATATGATCATTTGGTTTGAGGCAATTACAAGTTATTATATTTTGGGATGAAAATGAAAGGTATGAGATAAAATTCATGGTTAAATTTTTTTATGGTTATTTTGAGTAATTTATCTCATTTTGGTAATTTTATAAAATATAATTTTTGAAAAAGGAAAACACGCAGACCATGTGACAACCCGTCGCTTTGGACAAAGCTGTGGGAATTGAACCCACAACTAGAGTGTGATTGGGATTTATCACCTACCACTGGACTACGTGAAGTCCTTGGTTAGTGCGACTAATTATTTTTAGTTAAATTATTTTATTGATAATAATAAGTTCATTTGGGATCTTATGTCTTATCAAATGAATACCCTTAGTATAGGAAAATGATTTGGTGATTAAGTGACAAATGTTATTTTGGAATAAATTCGCTCTGTTGGGAACACGGTATGCCTATGGAAAATAGAATACTATGGGATTTCATTTGAGGAATAATGTTGGATTTTTATGTATGTTTTTATTGTGGATTTATATTGATTTGGGTTATTTATGGAAATGATTAACCTATAATAGATAATATCTGATTAGGTTAATTACTTTTAAGTATGTGAAATTAAGAGTAGTCGATTTCATTTGGAGATACAATTTAATGTTGAAGACTACATAAGAAAATTCTTCTATGTTTTGGGTTTCAATATTAGTTTGGATTATAATGAAGGATTTTAAGGACAATTTTTTATTGAATGGTATTTATTTAACTTTGGGTTACTGTTGGTTTAATTTTAGAAATTAAGATTAATGTTTCTTTCTCTAAATGAATATCCTTTTGGGGGATCATCTAATCTTGTACTAACCGTTTTGGTTTTGATTAATCTCTAAAGACAAGGTAAATATATAGTTTATCCATTATGGATCATGTGATTATCTAGAAGTTGATTCTAGCTCTTCCTGTGTGACCATGTCATCTTGAATACTCATAGTTTGAAAAAAATAGGATAGTGGTATAAATTTATTAAAGAATGAAACTCTACTAAAAAAGTAAGTATATCTCTTTATGTTCTTAGTCAATCTCATAAATAAATTCCTCATATTTATGAAATGAAACTTTAAAAAAACATTGTTTGATTAATTTTCATACTAGGAAACTAATGGTCGTTTGTCCTATCACAAGTTTGTGATTTTCTTATTGTTAACTTTCTCCTAATCATGTTTTCTATCACTCTACACCAGAACTTGAAACTTAGTTTATCGTCCATATCCCTGTTTTTCTGCATGGAATCCTAGTATGGGTTATCTCGGGTGACCTTTGTACTTCTCTTTTTATCTTTTAAAGTGATAGTTTTATTGACTCTTTTTCCAATGTGGGAATTTAAATTATGTTCCCAAGCCCAATTTTAAAAATTGTGAGGACGCAATTTCCAAAAGGGGGAAGAATGTAACATCCCAAGCTTCCATGATACGTTTCCCTTTGAATAATATAATAGCTTTCATTATACGCAACTTTGAGATTCTAACACACCACAACCAATCAAACTAGTCGTTATGAATAGTAATACCAACTTTTTGAAATTTTATAAATTTTCCCTTTCAGAAAAGAATTCATTTTTTGATTCAGAATATCGAAATTATCTTAGGGTGAATTTTTGGTATTTTTCATAAAATATTCAATTTTTATGAATAGTGAGAAAAACTGAGTTATAGTTTATAACCGATTTTTTATTTAAATAATTATTTATTATATTTAAATTTAATTCAGGTAAAAATAGATACATAATAACTATATAATTTCAATGTAATTCATTGGAGTCACTTTATAAATGTTTTTGAAGTATAAAAATTTTATTGAACCATTTAACTGTCTTTTACCCACCTCCTACGGGCATTTGAAAATTTGAATAAAACATAATTTTACCACTTCTGTGAATTGAATTCCAAAAATCCGAGAGACATAGTTGATATCAGTATGTAAAATGTGGTTCAATAAGATAAAAATAATTTTTGGTGAATAGTAACTTTTGACTTTTATTTACCACGACTAAAAGTAAATAGGGTAATTAAGGGTAAAAATGATATTATTATTACACTAACACATATCCAATTCTATTAGATAAGTGTAATTCGACCAAGAACAAACTTAGGAATAAAATATGATCCTTTAGGTCCACTTGGAATAGATTAGGACATTTATTATTATTTAATTCAAAGAAGAGTTAAAAGTGTTAAATTCAAAGCTTAATAACTAGACCATTTTAAATATAGGTTTATAAATAAGATAAATTATATTATAAATATTAATTAGAAATATAAAAATATTTCATACATAATGGTAATTTTTTATACATTAGATAATTTAATATATTTATGTCACAATGATGATGCAGTAATTACCTAATTCATGAAATATTAAAATATTTGATATTCTAAAAATCCAAATAAATGTAATTTGACACTTTTTATGAATTACAATAATTTTCTAGGTTAATTTGACATTTTAGGGTTGGTTATATGAATTTTTTCGAAGTAATAATGTTGTTATGAATTTAGATAAAAAATACCAAATAGTTTCAAAATTGACATAAAAGAGTTTTTAAAACAAATATTATATTATTAATTGATATTCTATTCTTAAAAGTCTAAGGTTAGGCCAAAATAATTGTATAATGATAATAGTATCATTAAGGTACCCCTCACCCCTCTTATAAAAGGGCACTCCCCCTTCCCTCAAATTCTCACCTTAAAAGCCTTTGGGATCGGCCAAACTCTACCCAAATACCATATCAACTATCCTACCATCATTCATGAGGCCTTTATTTAGTTTAAATTCAACTTATGGATCCATTTTGATCAAATCAAAAGGAAGAACCTGAAGAAGAGGTTAATATTTCATCCCCTCTTTCAAGTTCATTTCTTCTTCCACTTCCTATTTCTTTGTTGTTTTTATTCTAAAATAATAAATCCAGTATCTTCTAAATAATGTGATGTTATTATAAATATGGTACATCAATATTCATTATTCTATACATCCTTTGAATGACATGTCACCATACGTGCGTACGTACGACTTAGCGTCTCCACGTCATGGTGTAATTATTGTTCAATACATTATTATTTGGATGGGTATAATAATGATGTGTAATTGATTTAAATAATAAATATAACATGATAATGATTCTGTATATATGATATACCATCCAATTAGATATTATTTTAATATCAAAGGAATGATATTGTCACTCGTGCGTACGTACAGATTACAGTCTCCACGAACGCGATGAGATTCATTCCCAATCGTGATCCATTCAAGAATAATTTTCATTAGATGATTAAAAATAATGTTTAAGGACTTAATATAATTATTAATATGAATAAGATACATCATATTCATAACAAACACTACTTACAAAACAAATCATATAAAAGAAAACGAATCAGTTAACACCCGAAACGGCGATAATACTAAAATATTATTAATAAAGAAATATTAAAATATCATATATGATATCATATTAATTCATATGAATATTGTATAATTTAATAAAAATTATTTCACCATTATAAAGGATTATATCCTACCCTCGTAAAAGAAAAAGTACAAAGTAAGGGGTTTCTTATCTCACTATTAATTCCGTGAGATTTCCATTGTTCACCACTTATTTATTAAATGTGGTGTATTGTGTACTATAATTTGATATATATATATTATCGTGATTCTCTTTGTATCCATGGTATTATGTGATTCATTTTTTTGTTATTAACTTTTGGCCATACGGCTCGATTTATTACAACGAAGTAAGGGTTATCATCTCACTTTCTATTTCAACGAGATTCATGCCATATTTCAAATTTTTTATTTTGTGTGGTGTATGTATTGCCAAATGATTTTATTAATTGTGTAATATAGTTTAATTTATGATTATTTAAATCTTAATTTTACGATCCATCTTTCATGGGATATATGTTTCGTAACTTACAAAATTGTTAAGGGAATTTCAAATTTCAATTTCCACTCATTTGGCTTTGCGCATACTTCATTGATTATTTTACTCCATGATTAAATGTGGAATCACTATTTATTACTTGTGTAGTAATTTCCACTACCCTTTATGTGGATATAATTTTGATACACATAATCACTCCATTGATAAATTATCAAGTCATTGATATGAACTTTATTAGAGTAATTTTAACTCAATCTCTACCTATTGTGTTAAACATACAATTCATTGGTGTTTTTTACAAGAATATGTATGAATGTCCTCTGATTTATTTGCACTAAATATCCAATAATATTTAGTGTATTTATATTTGTCACACATAATTATGTCGTTGATTTATTCTTAACCTAATGATACAGTCTTTATAAGATATTTCATCTCAATTTACATTCCATTGAGACTTCTTTGTTGTTATACGCCAATTCACTTTTATATTTTGTATATAATGTACTTTGACATAGTATATCATGAATCCATTTATTCACATGATATTATAAAGTTTTGATTACCTCAATTATTAGTATTCATGTTTCTCTCTTTTATTTAAGAACTCTAACTAAAATATCATTTTAAAATGTTTTAAAGATTAATTATTCTAAATTTTTATCATTAATGTCCATGTTTTTTAAAATGGTTTTAAGGAATTATTTATGTGGAAATTAATGTTTTAAAATAAAAATTCATTTTAAAAGTTTCAAATTGGTATGGGACACTTTCATTCAAAAATATATTTTTAACGGCTTCTTGACAAATAGTGACACTTTTGAATGATTTAAAAAAGGGGGATATTCCTCTCAAATAGTTTTAATGATTATTTTCATCTATGTCAATATCCTTCATTATTCTATATTTAGGTGAATATCTTACAATAAAATCATCCATATTTTATTAAATTAGTTATGTTTTACTGTGGATGTGTTATTTTTATACCATTCAAGGTTTATAGATAAAGTATTGACATTTCGTATGCTAGTTTTAAGATGAATGTTTATGTTATGTTTAAACCTTTTCATATGAGGAATGCATTGGACTTATTAAGTGATGGATGGAGCCTGCTAGAGCTCCTTGATGCATCGGTAGGTCTCATGATAACAACTAGTGTCTTGGAATACGGCCTTGACAAAATCTTATTTGTAGTCTTAGAAAAAAGCCTTGACTATGTGGTTATACAGTCTAGAATTATGAATTCCATCATTATGAAAGTGGATACTGATATTGCATGTGATTATTCGACTAGTAGAATATCCATGTGACTAAGTAAATGGAATTATTTAATTTTATATTTTCCATATTATGAAGAAGTTCACGTTTAAAAGGCTTTGGTTTTAGTATTATACATTTCCTTAAATGTTTATGCTTATTTATGACTGTTTCCACTATATTGTTATCAGTAATGAGCATCTGAGCTCTCCCCTTTCTATGTTTTACTTTTCTAAGATGCGAAGAAGTATATTATGATTGTCCTATAGGGATATTCTATGGGATCTCAATGTTGTCTATGGAAACAATGTTGTTTTAGTTTTCCATTTTATGATGTCATGTAAACCTTATGAATGTATCTATTAATTCCAAGTCTACTAAACTAATCGGTCTTTCGAGACTTGATCTTTTGTGATCATGCTAATGATACATAACAATTCAACAACTCTAGGTTACTTGGGTTAGGGCGTTACATGATAAATATGATCTAGATAAAGAGTGTCTCGAATAGGTCAAAAATGTGTAGATTTAGTCCATTGATCAATAATATCCTAGATCATATTGTATCCTCGAGATGTTTTTGTACTCCTACCATGAAGTAAATTGGTATATTTTTCCAATTTCCACTATGGCACTAGTAAAGTATGAAGAACCCCCTTTGGTGACATCCACTATATTTTAACCTCTAAAAAAGTCAAACATTTCACAGTAAAATATGAAATATCGATTTTCATTGCATCCCACCAGTAATAATCTCGAATATATCTGTACATCTTTGTGACTCTAGGATAAACTGAAAATAGAGAACTATGAGCTTCACATAAAAATTATTTCTTCAACTAAGAATCACAGGGAACATATATTCTATTTAAAAATATTAAAACACAATATTTATCAATGTTAAATTCTCTATACATACAATTTGTAACCAATTATACTTTTTTCTATAACTCACAGTCTTCCTTCTATGCTTTCTTAATTCTATCTGATAGAGATGACTACATAGAAACCAAAAAAGATTGATTAATTTCATTCAACAACAACATCTAATCCAAAATTCATCAAATCATTAATCAAGGGCTCATGTTCCAAACATAACATGGTTAATAATTCATGATGTTTTGGACTCAAGGCATCTGCCACGGTGCTTTATTTTCCAAGATGATAATTGATCACATAATCATAATCCATTACCAATTAAATCAATCTTATCTACCTCATGTTTAATTATTTATGAGTGAATATATACTTCATACATTTATTATTAGTATATATTTCACATTTGGATAAATATAAATGATGGATCCAAATTTTGAAACCAGAAAACCACAACTTCTAATTCAAAATCATGTATGAAAAAATTTAACACACGAGGTTTCATTTTTTTTGTAAAAAATAATCAATTACATTAAAATAATAATTTAGAACACAACCAATTAACTTCAATGAAGTATCACTATATATGAAAAACTTACTATTTCTAGAAGGCTAGGCCAAAACTGGAGCATTCACTAATCTCTAATTTAGTTGGCCATTCATCAAGCAGTATTATTTTGGAGGGAGCAACTGTTATTCCATCCTTATTTACAATGTCCGCATGAAAATAAATCTGTTACAACCAAAAAATGAAATTATATAAATTTCCTATATAACTTATTTTCATTGAGAGTTTTCGAGATAATCCTTAATTTTTCCCTTGATCCTCATATTTTTTCTTGAAAGGACCAAGATATCATCAATAAAAACAGAAAAAAAGTAAAACTATTCATGGAATATTATATTCATAAGATCTATGAATACGTTAGGGGAATTATTTAAACCCAAAGGGAATAACAAAAAAACATATAATAACCATATCCAATATGAAAAGATGTTTTTATTATTTAATCATCCTTCACCTCCAACTGATTATACCTTGACCTCAAGTCAGTCTTGGAAAAATTATGAGCTCCATGGAGCAAATCAAACAAGTCATTAATATTAGGAAATGGGTAATTTTTCTTAATATCAATGTTATTAAATGATCTATAATCAATGAAAAGTCTCATCGAACCATTTTCATTTTTAACGAACAAAAGATAATCACCCCATGGTGATGTTTTAGGACTACTAAAGCCTTTATCAAGAACCTCTTTCAACTAATTTTTCAAATCAAGAAGTTCAACTTGATCCATTATATTAGAGGTTTTTTAAAATTGGATTAGCATTAGGGAATAATTCAATGTTAAATTAAAATCCTTGATCAAGGATAACACTGGGAAACTCATCAGAAAAAACATCCTAGTATTCATTTACCAAGGGAACATCATTAATATGAATAGTTACCTTGTTTTAAAAAATATTTATAAGGTAAATTTAATTTTGATATTTTAATAGTTTTTCAACTTCTTGATATGTTATCAATTGTATGGGTTCATTCTTATATACAAACCAAAACTCTCTCTGAAAAAAAACTTCTTAATTCTAAAATCATGCTTAACATGATAAAAAAATAAATCCACACCTATAATAACGTTAAACTCTAATATGGATAAAATAACATGGTTTGTAGGTAATGACATTCCACAGACAATAATATGATGAATATTATAATGCCTTTTTCTATAATATTCTATACTAGTGTTTTAACTATATGATCTAGTCTTATTTCTTAATGTGAAATTTCTTATTTACAAGAGACTTTATTAAAAGTAAAGGATTGTGTATACCCCATATCAAACGAGTCATTACCAAAATCCATGTAAAAAATGTACCTGATACCACATCATTAGATGTCCCGACATCTTCTGATGTTTTAGTAATAGATCTCACTACAACTTTCTACTTATAATATGGCTGCTTTGCATCATTCAAATATTTCTTTGGGTAGGTATTTACATAATGACCCATCTCACCACTTTTAAATAACTTTACAATTTACTTAATAGAATTAATCTTAATATTATTTTCATTATAATCTTGAGCCATATGTACAAATTAAATAATCTAAAACAATTCTATGTTTTGTTAAGGCATTCCAAGGTTTCATTTTACTATTATTTTCACAAAATATAATCTATAAATTTTTTCCATCAGATTTCATTGATTGATTATTACCCATAACTTGTCATATATACATATTTTTCTTATTATTTTAAAAGTACACATGATCATAAACGATCTACACTTCTACCCTCCCATAACATCATAAACTTTTATCATAATTTTCTTATTCATGGGAAGCCAATTCTCGTTGATATCTTGGCTTCAATCCTGAGTAAAAAAGTTTGATTTTATAATGAAGACCCTGAATAAGATTTATAAAATACCTTGATAGTCAGGTGATGTTTTCTTCATACAAAAATGCTGAATCCTCCTCCTTTTTGCTCAATTCAAGCAATTGTATTTCTATACTAAGTCATACATCCTTTGGAAAATATTTTTCAAGGAAGTGGTTTTTAAATTCAACCCATTCCAAGGAATTAATCTCTTTAAAATCCATGATATTATTGACCATTAACTACCACTGGTCACCTTCACCTTCAAAATGATAAATGGAAAGACTAACATTTTGATTATATGAACATCCTATTAAATAGAATATCTTTTTAAGGGATTTAGTCCACTCTTTAGCCACCACTGGATCTGAATATCCACTGAATGTAGGAGGGTGTTACCTCATAAAATGTTTCACTATCATCATGTTCCTATATGATAGTTTTGGTTATTCTCTTTCATGGATGCCACCACCATTTATTAATTATTTAAACTGAGACATTACTATCAAAAACTATTCAGTTGAAATTCAATCCATTCCAAGCTATGGAATCAGAAATATATCCACCTTTTGGTGCCTTCATACGTCAGCATCCCTATTCATTTTGTGGAAAAACATTCTTAACATACATATCCTTGATGAAGGAACATAGTTATCTTAAAATTCTATATCATTTAAACATAAAATAATGGTAAAAATCCTTTATGGTATTTTATTAACATTATCATAACTCCAAAAGTTATCTAAACCATCATATGATACCAACAATAAGGACCCATCCTTAATCATTACATACACTTTAGTTTTTTTTTCAAGAATTTACTTAATTTTAAATTAATCATATTTTCAGGTTTAGAGGTTTAGAAAATTTGGACATAATTTATCCATATCAAACCATGAGAAAACAAAGCGGATACTACTAAGTCAATATCATTTTTTTCATAATATTATTGTTTTTAATAAAATACCAAAAATCTATTCATGAAAATCCATCACAACATTCATCTTGGATTCTCATTTTCCATTACCTATACCTAAACCATGTGAAATAAATTTTAAAGCATGGGATGAGAAAAAATATCCATAAGGTATATAAAAATGGGGAAAGAAACCATTATTACATTAATGCCTATGAACATATGAATTTATTTTTCACAAAGACATACTTCTCACCCAATATGTATCACATAGTTACTTTATGAAAAAATGATATTTATATAGAACATTGAAAACATAAATAAGACATATTAGTTAATTGGGGAATTAATTACATAATATTCTAACCATTTTGACTACCATATTATCTGTAACCCTCATGGTTACCTTACAATGTAACCCTCACAGCTACCATACAATGTAACCTTTATGGATACCTGATGGGGTAACCATCACAGTTATACTTGGAGTAACCATACAACCAACCTCTAATATAAAAATTACCAGCTTTTTGGGGGGTATATATGTCGCACCATTTTTTCATAAACAATTCCCAATAATTAGAACATAATAATTAAATAAGAATACTTACATAAAAACATTCATTTTGAATTTTTTAAAACTAGACAGTTAAATGAGTATTTTAAATAAAGTCCCTTAAAAATATCATATAATTGATTTGAGAATTAATAGAACAAATGTAATATGTTTATTCAATGTAAAAGCACATAATAAAACATAACAAAAAAATATCTACACAAATTTTATTATTAACACATAATCAATGTTGTAGATGTTTAACCCAAATAATGAAATTTTGGTTAAGAATTCTCTTACCTCGGGTTAATCTTACAGAAAAAGAGTTTAAACAACCTATATAATGGTTAAAATTGTGTTATTAATATTTGAAAGAAAAATATTAATTTCGATAACACCTTATATTATCATTTTATAAAATTATTCTACCCATTTATTAACAATATTTTGTTTTTCAATTATTTTACGTGCATTCTTTACATGGTTTCCATGGTTGGTTTTCAAAGGATTTTCAATTATAATAGAAGTGAAACTGAAAAATTTCAATAAAATAATATTAATATGTTTCTAGAATATTAAATAATATCAATTTTTTTTTATCAGATATGATGTTGGGTTATTATATAAAACATTAATTATATTTTTTTGGTCATTTTGGTAGTTCTTTGATAATCACAAACTAGTTTCATTATATAATTTAATATTACGTGTATATCTTAATTAAATAACCTAAAATAGGTTATATAATAGAATTTAACATCTGTTTCAACCATTAAATGGGTTTTATGACCTTCCATGAAGGAAATAAAGGAAATTGAAAACATATCATCCATGATGTTGGTAAATCAACACATCAAGGAAAATGTTTTTACTTTTAGATAAAAGGGAGATGAGAAGAATTATGATGATGATTTTTTCCATAAACATGAAAAAATAATAGTTTAAATAATATAATGGATTTTTCATCCCTCTTAGATAAAGGTAGGTGAAGAGCGTATAATAAATTAAATATAATTGAAAACAAAATAAAATAAATAATGAAAGGGGATTTCTACCTCTTGAATTTTCATTTTTGAGAACCTCTTTAAGAACTTTGGTTTTGGACTTTTGGAGAGACCAATATGTCTTGGAAATGTGTAATAGGATTCGGAAGAATCTGGGGAAAAATTGGATAAGGATCAAATACATAGAGGAGTGAAGAGAAAAAGGGGTGGGGATGGTATTTATATTGGAGGGGAGGGGGGGGGGGGGTTTCTCATTATTGTAATCATAATTTTATTAATTTACTCAACAAAAGAAATAGTGTGGGTTATTGTAACAAAAAATAGTAATTACTGCATGTGAGTTCGAACCAAGGGTTATTACCTCAACAAAACATCATCCATGACTCAATAATTTATATATTAAGCTTATTTCATAAATTATCGTATTTCACTATTCAAAAAATACAAATATTGCAGAAAAATACCAATAATTTACCCTAACCAATTATCAAAAAAAATAATTCAAAACAAAACTCAAATTATTTTAGAAAAATTATAAAAAAGAAAAGTTTAATTTTTAATTAAAATTATAATTTATTTGGGAAATACCAGTTTTAAAAATGTATCTGATTTTACAACATTGTGAAAAATTAATTAACGTGTCATAAAATTGTCATATAATAATTTGGAATTAAAATATTAATTCTTGAATATATTTTATTAAAATTTATTTTCTTCTAAATCATCATATTAATTATAAATTTATAAATAAATATATATCATTTACAAAATAGCAACACTTAATCTATCATTTTTTAAAACATTTATTTACTAATTTTAAGATATAAATATATCATTTTTCACATATAATATACAAAAATTTTATTTATACATTCATAGATGTGGTAACTATTCTTTTATCCAATTTAATATTCTTAAGGGTCATATTACTATTCTGAAGGTAAAAATTGCTACACCATCATAAAATATTCCTCCAAATACCATTTATTTAATTATACATTTTCAATAGATTTAACTATAAAAAAGAAAAAATATATTTTATAAGTACCTAGGTTGTTATTATACGTTATGTTTTATAATGTTATGATCTAATTTAATGTATTACACTTTTTAAAAATGCCTCATTTTTGAACGTATGGTAACCATATCAATTCACAAACTCCATATAGGGATTTCCCTCCTATGATTGATAATAAGAAATACCTAGAGATGTAGCTGGTACAAAATAAATTATAAACATATGAGGAAAACTAACTTAGCATATGAGTAATAATGTTTCTCATGTGGAGAAGCTTGAAAATCCACCATGTGGTGAAACATTATTATACAAATTTATGCATCAATTACCTCCATCATTAAATGGAAAAAAATCCATTTTTAGATAAGTAATGGATAATTTCCTTATAATAGATATTTCACTCATTTGGAAGTAATAAAAGGGGGAAGTTTGTCATCAGATTTTGTTATCTTTCAAGATATGAAGATCAACGGTGGTCATTGATTTAAAATACTAAGGATGAACAAGAAATAGAAAACACTGAATTGAATGATTTTAACGTAATATTCAAATAAGATTATTTTCCTCACGATACAGGAGAAAATATGGAGAGACAACTCCTGAGTTTGGGGAAAAAGGAAGAAAAAAATGTATCTAAGTATAAATCCAAATTTACAAGCTTATCAAGGAAGGATATAGACACTATACATAATCCAAATAGTAATATTGACCATTTTGTTGATGGGTTAAAGAAAATCATTTGAAGAGAATTATTCTCCCGAACACTCCCATCATACAAGGATAGAGTATCCTATGCAATCAAGGTAGTTAAATAATTCTCCAAGTCTTTTGGATTTAAAGGAATGCAAGAGAAGTAGAGGATGATCGATCAATCCCACATGAGATAATTATGAAAAAAACACCTTGGTAGGTTCTTGAATGGAAAGAGGGGTTTCTACATGTGTGGAGAGAAAGATAACCATGCTTATGATGTCAGGGGAAACAAGAAATTTTCAACGATCAAGGGTTCAATTTTAATGAGAAGGGGAACTAAGAAAACAAATTTCCCATGTATCAAAGGAATATACCTTAGATGAAGCTCAGTGATCAAGGTCAAGCTTAAGGTATTGATACAAATTAAGTGGAATGATTAATGTTTTTTCATTTATATTCAAGATATATGTTTTATAAGTATTTTATGAATGATATTATCTTTATATGAATCATAAAATTAATACGGTTTGTACTGAAATTCAACTTAATTAAGGATATGAAATCATATGATGAATAGAACTCATAACCTAGAAAATTGATTTAGTGGAATATTTATCATTTTGGAAAACACATAATGGATGGAAGATAACCCTTAATATGTGCACCATGTTAAGATAATAATGATAAAGGCATGTTTATGAGATAATATTGGGGACAACAAATTTCATTAGTGATTCGATGTCTTATGTTATATTTTCAAGTGTTTAATGAATGTTTCGATTTAAGGAATATATTCAATAATTTTATATTTTTTAGAAGCATGCATAATTACATTAAAGTTTCATAGTGATAAAGTTATTCATATATTAGGAATGTGACATTATGGGAAACTGTATAGTGTTTCGTGAATATAATGACAATTCAGCTGTCTTCCTTCAATTTTTTTGGACTTTAAATTTAGATGGACATATTTTAGATGAGTCTTAATGTTAACTGTATATGGAATGGGTCATGTTGAACATTGGGTTTTATTGGATAACTTTTTAAAACCATTTTAAAAAAAATCCAGAGACATGTGGAATCAATTTTCCTTCTAATGATCTTTTAAATGTGCTTCAATCATAAAAAATCATTTTGGATATTCATTTTATAGAGTAATAAATGAAGTGAGAATTGATTGAATCACATCCAAAATATGATATTGAACCTATGAATTAGAAATATTTAAAATAATTATATTTTCATATATTCTTATTCTATATGATAAAGTGTAGTGAATCATATTTTCCATGTATTACTATTGGATATTGTATGGATTATTTTAGAGACTAGGCACAAAGGAGATGTGAGATTCCAAGGCCTGGTGCTCCCAGAATAAATGTTTTAAATATATTAGATATATTAAATAGTACACACACATAATTTTCTTCAATATGTCGAATAACATCTAAATGGAGGCCCAAATTAGAATTTTGAGGGCAGTATTGTGTTAAGAATGTGAGGTTTACCCTAGGTGTGACATAACCTTGGTTGACAAGGGGAATTTGTAGAAAAGTAACCACAAACATAATAATGAATAAAATAATTAGTGAAATTATTTTATTTTATTTAATTGATGTAGTGAATGATGTCTATTTAAATAAACAACTATGATGGAATTCCTGAATTATCCACATAGTGCTAAAGCCATTAGAATGTGTGTTTGGGGATCTCACTTAGAAGAACTTCCACAGGATCATGGCTCATCGATCAAAATGAAACAAGATTCAGGATCTCTCTGATGACGATAACATGATATCATTATTCATCAGTAATCAATACATATCAAGGTATGAAACTTTTTTATTTTAATTCTTTCAATGTTCTTAATTTATATGATGAACACGGACAAATCAACCAATAGATTAACCATCGATAGGACCATCTTATGGGATAAGTATATTATGGTGATTCTTATTGGGGGATTATTTATTTTATTACGATTCATAATTTTTCATTTTAATGACAAAATCAAGTCCAATCAATGAAGACTAAAGTTCATTCCTATCTTTTCATGTCTTGTGGCTTTCTCCCACATTTCTTTATTCATTGAGGATGTTCATTGTTTGGCCCGTAGTTCGATGTTTTACCATAAAATTTATTATTGCACACCCATTTCTTGGTGAAATTCCTAGAAATAGTAGATACGGGCTTGGATCAACGTGAAAAAGGCGCCAAAATTGTATCGGCGAATGGATTGGACTAGTTTGAAAACCCTTTATTTGGATTTCGGAATGTGAGTGATGAAGGGTTGAATGGATTCCATTTTTTTAACTGATTTGTGGGACGAATTTTGGAAAATGACTATGTATAAGATTGGCTGAGGTAGATCTTTGATTTATGTCTTGATTGAAGCTGAAGTATAAGTTTATGATGGTGGGGACATGAGAGGAAGGAAGAAAAGGTATTTCTAGGAAAACAAAACCTAGAAAATGTGTAATCTAGGCTTACATGGTGTGAGTTCCCCTCCTAGTGGTGGTTAAGGTTTTGGGTGAAAGATAAAGATCACATAGTGTGTGAAACTTTCACAAAATGTGTGATCACTTTCTAGTGGCTCTACATGTACCTTGTTAGGTTCATGGACACGATCTAGAGTACATGGGCATAAGAACGCTTTGTACTCCCACACATACATGGACTTCCCTAGTGTACATGGGCATACCCAATTAATTGTACACAATGATAATACATGATAAATTGACACACCATGCACTATTACACATAAAAAGACATGGGAGACTATCTAATTACAAAGTTAGGACCTGAGGTCAATGGGAAACAACATGTACCCCTATAACACACTATATACTCATAAAAACACGTATTGGAGACCTTTTCCTTTGTATCTTTTCCCTATTTCATTAGGGTGTGTTCCCCATATCCTTTCCAGGAGGTTTGTTATGGAATCACCTCCTACACTTATGACAGTGATCCTTTTAGTAAGAATTATTGGATAGATTTGTTTGAATACATCTGTGAGGCCTGATGTTAAATCTTCTATTCATCTTCATTCTCTAGGTGGAGGTCATAGTATATTGTTGTCGGACAATATGTGGGTTCCTATCATCCAATTAGAAGGTAAATACAGATTTGATAGTTGGTATATCCAATGTCCTTATGTATGATTATCACCACATTATCATATCCCCTCATACATTCAACGTTTACTTCCTATGATGAGACTCTACAACTATTACCACTTGGATAGACATCATCGGTGTTATCAGAATCAATAGTGTTTTCTCACAGAGGATTTCTAAATGGAACCTTTGAGCTGTAATCCTAGGATGAAACTATGGTTGTGACTTACCTTTACACAGTGTTTCTTTATTGAGTATATCTAGATATTCATGTTCAAAGTGTTATAGAAATATACCTGTGTACAGATGAACATACTTCTTTTGTTGTATGATTTTTGGTTTTAGGATATCCGACTATATATTCTTATGCTCACCCCTACACGGTATTTTCCTATATGTGTCACATATTGTGTAGATGATGAAAATTATGATAGATTCTTTAACAGAACATGACCCAATAGTTCATTGTGATACTTGATAGATCGAGGTGTTCTCATGTTATATATTGACAGCAATCTCTATCATTCATTACAAGTTGGACTTGTTTTCAGAATCATTGTGGCAGGCTTGTGTTTAGAAATTTTTTACTTTCCTTTACTTCCTTCTATACTACGGTTGTGTTATTTTTATATATACATGCTTGGTTGTACTTTGGATAAGCCCCCCCCCCCCCCATGTTAGTGATATTCATAATCGGAGCTAGTCACCAGCCCATGTACTATTGGAGGTGGGTTTGGTGAGTCAAGGGATGGACACCTTTTGGATAGTTCATAACAATGTGGTATAAAGTAGTCAGTTCTACCTTAGGATTGGAGTCTGTGAGATCGGTTTGGAGAAATAATGTTATGTTTATAGTGTTTAGATTGTAGGATAGAGAATCCAATGTTGGGGTGGAGGTTGACATATCCATATGTTAGGACTCTGATTACCGTCTTTTCAACTCAATACATGAGAACATTGGTTACAGGGAAAACAGTGGTACATGCATCATATTAGAATGATTTGTGCTTTTAATTTCCTTCTTGAGTTAGCTCCCTAGATATACTCACTGAACTTGGTATATCCTGATTACTTTCAGTATGACTCTATGTCATATGCTAGATTTGATTGAGTAATAAGATAGTGGGGATGATACAATCGGTGATAAGGCATTGATATAGTGACCATTTCAATAGGTTTCACCTCTAGGTTGTTCACCATATATAACACCGCCTATAAAGAAGCACATGGTACCCATAGCACAATAGGATGGAACATGTTGGTTGAGAACACTTCAAGAGTTTCAGTGATAGAGATCCCTCAAGTTCTGAGGTGAGCCCAGACCACATGCAACTAAAGACTGATTTCAGGTGGTTACCTGAGTTTTATGTCTGGTTTGGACATCATCATATCAGATGTTGGACCTAGTGGAGAACCTTTTTCATGGATTAGTAGGAAAATGTGTTAGTTACAGACCTAATCATATGACAATGCAACTCTATATTGGTCATAGTTTGAGTACCTTTTTAGAGTGTATTTTTCTATAAGTACAATGGGGGATGTACATATACACGTGATTCTATAGCTCAAGTAGGGATCCACGATACTATCTGAGTATTCATAGAGGTTTACTAACCTTTATAGGTGATCAATGAACACAGTTCGTGACTAGTTCTTTAGGGATCATACATTCAAGTGATGATTTCATATAGAAATACAAGATAGTGTCATACCTCTATGAATTCCTAATTATGTGGATGTTCTAGAGTTATATTTCATGGTTTAGAGTTTATTGGTTGAGCATCCATAACCAATAGTTTTCATTAGTAGTCAAGTAGGATAAGATACCTCAAAAGCAGGGATGCAATGTCAGTTGTAGGGAATTGAAAATTTTAGAATTTTAAGGATTAGGTCCTATGATTTATGATCTATGGTTTATGGATCAAAATATGGTTCTATTCATCCTAGGATGATGTGTTTCTACTCATGTGATTGAAGGATACATTTTTTTTAAGATTTTCCGACCCGCTTTGTGGTTGAGAGAGATCCCATGGATGGGCCACCAAGTTAGAAACAATGGAAGGAGTAGAAATGCCCATGGGGTAGTGGACATTGTAGAGTGTATTTTAGAGTATTGGGAGGTGTTAAATGCCTTGACATGTTACCCCCAACACTCCTAGGTTGTCCATGTTAGTAAATAGGATATAGAGGATAGGGGATGGTATAACTGTAGGAGGTCAAAGCATACACCCAATAAGATCTGGGAATGATATGAGGTATGATATGTTTCTTTTCTACCGTATCTATAGTACTATAAGACATTGGTTCTATTCATTCCATTCCTTCCAATTATCTTGCTCCAGAAGTAGAGATTATAGTTGATCCCTTGGCTTGACCCTTGTGCTTGGAGACTCCCACTAGAGACGACTCACTGATCACACACATGTGCCGATAGTGTGACTTAACTATTAGAGGCGAGAGTTTCATTTGGGATATCTTTTTTATAAAGAATGTTTCCATAAAATTTAATCTTTGATATAGAATGGTTATCCACATTTCCTTCCTAGATTGACTATTTTAGACGGAAGATGTTGTGTGCTAGCAGTTACAGAACTAGGTTCTCCTTTTTTGAAGAAAAGGAAACCAAGGATGCACTTGATAGACTCATGTATATGGGGGTGTAGAAAATTACTTACCATTTGGCTAGAAGGACCCTTTGTATAGTGGATTTTATGTGTTCCAAATTTTCAGTACTGGTGTCATAGTAAAAGGATGCCATCCTCAAGGATATTCCAGGGTTACCTTCCTACTAAGAGATAGACTTATGCATTGTTCTACACATTTAGATGGAATTGATATCCATGACAGTATATTGGATGGGCCTTCTAGATATTTTGGAGATTAGTGGGTAGTTGGAGGACTTTTAGAGTACAAGAATTTTGAGACATAGTGCTTTAACCTAGGTAACCAATTGTTTGTTCACTAAGACGAAGGATGAGATATTGAGGTTATATGTGGACTACCAGTGCTTAAACCACATGACTATGAAGAAAAAGTATCCAATAACATGGATCAATGAACTCATTGATCCTTTTATATTATATTGATGGTTCTCGAAGGTTGAATTCATGTTATTCTATAACTACTTACGAGTACAAGAAGAGGATATACCGAATATGAAATTCAGATGCCTCTATGGTCACTATGAGTACTTAATGGTATCCATTGGCATGATTAATGCCTTATTAGTTTTTATGAGACTCATGATCTAAATATTTCATCCCATATTAGACTAGTTTGTGGTAGTCTTTATGGATGATATCCATGTGTACTCGATTTTTGAGAACACACACATTGGACACTTAAGGATTGTTCTAGACATAATCTAAGAAAACCCACTTGATAAAAATATTTCAAGTGTCCGTTATGGATACAAGAGGACTACATTCTAGAAAAAATTATCTCATAAAATGGAGTGGAATTGAGTTAGTCCAAATTCATGTTTGTGTTATATTTGTAGAAACCTAAGACCATGATGGAAGTGAGAAGATTCTTCAGGTTGGTAGGCTATTGCTGGAGATTTATACTCAATTTCTCTAGAATATCCACAACCATGAAATCATTGACTAGAGTTGGGTAGTTAAACACGAGGAAAAGGAAGTTCCACCCGGATCTTCACCAGTGAAGGAAGAAATTGACATGTGATCCCATCTTGATATTTCTAGAGGAGGTTGTCGAGTATGTAGTGTTCTATCACATATCAAGAAATGGGATTATTTGTGTTCTGATTTAATAGAATATAATGATTTCCAATGGATTACATTATTTGAGTCCACATTAGGGGAAATACACACCCCATGGTCTGGATTAAGAAGTATTAGAATTTGAACTAAATAAGTGGTGACACTAACTGATGGGAGAGAAGTTTATCATATATTCTGATCACAAGAGTCTCAAGTATTTATTCTTTTATAAGGATCATAACATGATATAGAAATTATTTCTAGAGTTCCTATTGGATTATGACTTTAAGATTTTCTATAATCTTGGGAATGGGAACATGGTAGATGATGCTCTTAGTTGTAGATCTTGTTCGCAGTTGTTGAGTGAGGTGTTAGAGAAGTTGACCTCATTAAATTTATCCTTTTTTAATGGAGATTGTGAAACTTTCCTCATGTAAATAGTTGTCACCCCTCCACTCTTAGAGTGAGTTAGGGAGGCATTGCATGGGGATACCAACTATGAGAACCCACATACTTATATATACTCTACACATTCTACAGATGAATTTTATGAAGGGGGAGCATGTCATTCTTTTCATAGGACACATGTTGGTACCAGTAATGTTGCTAGTGGACGTTCAGAGATATTTTCATAAATATATTTTAGAGGTACATCCATATGTGGAAAATATGTTCCAGGACATATGAAATCAGTTTTTGTGTCTAGGGAAGAAGAAGGGGGTTGTAGAGATTTTTTCTCGAGGCAATACATGTCCACAGGTTAAGGTTAAGCACAAAGTTCAAGAAGGTTTTTCTCAACCCCTTGAGGTTTCATAGTGGATGTGGTATGGGATATCCATGGATTTCATGATGGTTTTAACACTTATGCATAGGGGACATGATTCTATCTGGGTGATCCTAGATTAACTCACCATGTCGACAATCTTCTTGGTAATTTAGGCTCAGAGTTCAGTTAAGAGATTGAGACATATCTATGTGCATGTGATAGTCATACTCCACAGAGTTTCTTCAAAAATTGTTTAGGATCATTGTTCTAACTTCACATCTTTTTTATGGAAGGAATTGCAGGGTGATATTGGGACTTATTTACAATTGGGCATAGTGTTTCACCTCTAAATTGATGTCCAAATAGAGAGGACCATTCATGTTCTAGAAGACACATTGTAGGCTTTATTGTTGGACTTCAGCTGTTATTGGGAGGATCACCTACCACCGGTGGAGTTTGCGTGCAACAAAAAATACTAATCGGCCATCATTATGGAACCATTTGAGGGTTTTTATGGGTCACCCTACTATTCCCAACAATGCTGGATTGACAAAATAGATCTAGTATTTATGGGTCCTAATTTGGTGCAATTAACTACCAATAAGGTGGAGATCATCCAAAAGTGGATGAAGACTACATAGAGACATAAAAGGTCTTATTAAGATTGATTAAGTAGGAATTTCGAGTTCATGGAAGGTGGCCATGTATCCCTACAAGATACACCCTAATGTGGATTATAAAAATTTGGGAAGGGTAACAAGCTATAATTGAGATTAATTGTCCTTTTTCAGATACTACATAGAGTTGGAGATGTTGTGTACTACATAACTCTACCATCACTGTTAGACCAGGTACATGACATATTCCACATGTCGCACCTGAGGAGGTACATGCATGACCCATCACACAATATCGAATGGGGAAAGAAGAACATCGAGGATGGATATTTTTTTTGAGTACCCAGTGGGGACCAAGGATAATTATTATTGGATACATAGTGGGTGATATATTCCATTTGTTAATTTCTAGTGACAAACTGAGAATCTCTCTGAGAGCACATGGGAGAATGAGGCTCAGATTCATTCTCAGTACCCACATCTCTTTATGTAGACCTTTTTTTGGGTTTTGATATGTTAATCACCAAGGTTGGGATAATGTAATGGCTCATATTTTCCATGTATTTTTTTGGATGTTTTATGGATTATTTTTGAAACCATGTCTGGAGAAGACATGTGATTCTGTGGTCCAGTGTTCCCAGAATAAATGATTGAAAATAATTAAATATATCTAATAGAACACATGTATAGTTATTTTGAAAATGTGTAATCACTTCTAAATGTGTCACCATATTAGAAATATAAGGTAAATATTGAGTTAAAATTGAAGGGTTTACCCTAGGTGCGACATAACATTGTTCGGCACATGGAGTTTTTAGAAAATTCATCTAGTGATAAAAAATGTATATCATAATTAATTAAATTATTATTTTGTTTTTCAATGACAAAATGACTGATGTGTCTTTTAAATATATTATTATGATGTAATTACAAGGTTAGCCACATAACCATGGATCCATTGGAGAGAGCGTCAGAGGATCTATCTTAGAAGGACTACTGCATGATCGTGGATCAGCGATCGACATGCAACATGATTTGTAATCTTGTCCATGAAAATGGAAGATGATCATTATTCATTATCAATCGATCCATATCATGTTAGGATGATCTTTTATATGGGTGGATTTTCCTTTTTTAATTTCTATAATGGAATAAAAAAAATCTACTTGGTCATCTTACATGATGAGTTTTTTAGGGGAATTCTTGATGGGGGATTATTTATTTTATTATGGTTATTATTTTTTCATTATAATAGAAACTAATCAATCCCAAATGAACAAAACTAATCTTTATTATTATTTTTTCATGTTTTCTGGTCCTCTCTTATATTTCTTCATTCATTTTTGGCATTCTTTTTTTCCTGTTAGTTTCTTTGTTTTACAGAAAAATCAAACATTGAACACTCAATTGTTGGAGTAACAGTTCAAAATCATTGATATATGACTAGATCAACATGATGAAGTTTTTATGGTAGTAATAGAAAACAGAATGGACAATTTTGGAAACCCCCAATATGGTTTGTAGCCTATATGATATGAAATAGAAAAAATAACTCATTTCCAAAATGGATTCGAGGGTTAGATTTCATGAAAGAACCACAGTGAGGTTTTACTGAGGTAGATCCTTGATTTCCTACATCATTGAAGAAAAAATCTAAGTGGACATTTGAGTGAGAATGAGAAGATGGAAGAGCCAATGTTTTTGAAAAAAATGAAAACCGCATGACATGTAATCTAAGATAACATGGAACATGGGACCTCATAGAAGAGGCTCGGGTTTTATGAGAAATATAAGGATCAAATAACATGTGACCTCTCCTAAGTGACTCGGTGTGTACCTTAGAGGGTAGAAAGACACAAGCTCATGTAAATGAGCACAGTAACACCGTGTACTACCACACAGACACAGGTTGGTCTGGTGTACATGAGTATACCTATGTACTGGTATAGAGGGAGAATACATGTGTAGTCAACATGCCAACACCATTACAGGGACACATACATGGGACATGGACCATTTACATGAGTAAGACTTGGGGTCAAACAGACTTAGTGTGCACCCCTACTACATGATGTGTACTTTTAAAAACATGTCTTGAAGATCTGGTACTCTATATATTAGAATATATGACTTAGGATGTGTCCACCTTATCCTTTCCCTAGTGTTGGTATGTACTATCCTCCTACACCTAGAACAATGATCCCTTCAGAAGGACTTCTTGTATATATTTCTTAGAAATCATTCCCGGAGGAATGGTGTGAGATACTATATTCATATTTGTGACCTAGGTGGAGTACTTGGTATCATTGTGACCTATACTAAATGGGCACTGATCCTATACATAGCAGGTTAATCAAGATTGATTTTTTGGTATACCCCATAACATTAAGATTGAACCTCATTTGTGTATTGTATCCCCCCATAAATTCACCATTTACTTCATGTGATAAGACTGGATGAGCATTACCTATCAGAAGAACATCTTAAATATTCTCAGAATCAAGTGTGTGTTCTCCCAAATGAGTGGTATATAGATCCTTTATGTTGTAATCCATGATTGGAATTACAATGGTGACTTACCTTTAGACTGTGTGAATTTTCTGAGTATATCTTGATATTATTTTTATATGTTCTTTAGAAATATAACTATGTAAATATTAGCATACTTATTTTGTGGTATGATTTTACATTTCAAGGTTCCCAAATAAATATTTTTATACTTACCATTCACATTCTTTTCCCGTACATGTCATGTCTTGTGCATACGATCGACCTTTTGACTGATTCCTTAAAGGACCAGCACTAGATTGCGCTTAGTGAGACCAGATAGACTAAGGTTTGTTCCTATGATATTTTGATATTAATCACCATATTTAATTATAGGTTGGACCTATTTTCAGACTCTTTGTGGAAGGATTTTATTTGGTCCTATTTTAATTTCCATTATATCTTATCGTATCATGGTTGTGGGATTTAGATGTATTCATGTATGGTTGTTTAGTTGATTTCACTTATCAGCATTGTATAGGGTTGGAAATGTGTGCGTGTGTACATGTACATAGGATAAGGCCTCCCATATATGTGATATGATTCCCATAACAATCCTCCATCCCCTATCCTATTATAAGAAGGCTTGACGAGTCACAACATGGGCCCCTTTTAGATGAGAAATGACATAAAATTATCCTTAACTCTTGAAAAAGGATATTAAAACAAAAAAATCATCCTAATACCATCAATTTTGTTAAACCAATTATATTTTCTTCCATCATAGATTTATAGAAATGTGGTCATAAAATTATAAATATAATTCAATTTTATATGATCCACGATCTATGATACTCTCTATTTTTATTTATTCTTTTCATCCATTACAATATATTCACAACCACCGACGTTCTATTATATGGAAATAATGTTTGGGTTATTCTAAATGATTTTCTTATATTCCTTACACTATTATCAAGAGAAAGTTTTATTAACCCTAATTATGATGTGGAATTTAAACAAAGTTATTTTAAAATTTGAAACATCTTATTATATAGTTCAATATTAAATTACGATAATTACAATTATTTAAGGGTGTAGAATGTAACGCCCCAAGATTTTAAAAGAGGAACCTCATATTTGATTGGGTATATGACACAAAAAAATATTATAAGATCATGTAACACCCCAAGAAGTTATGATAATTTTATTTTTAAATAAATTCAATCACTTTGATAGTTTACAATTTACACTAGGTTTGAACAAATCACGATACTCTTTTAAAAGTTTATTACTTAAAAATGTCCATTACAACCTAGACATTAAGATAGTGGGTATGAATAATAATAACTAAATTAAAAAAATTATATGGTTTAAAAATTAATATATTAAATTAAATGGATATCTATTTATTATATATTAATTTAGAATCCTTTTAAATAAAAAGAAATGTTTTTTCTAAAACAATATTTTTTTCAAAAAGGAAGTTTATTCACATTTTGCACACAAAATGTAAAATTAAATCTCAACACTTTTATAAAAATTATTTCAAAAAATATTCATTTTTTAAATATACAAGTAAAAATTATCTTTGGGGTTCATATTCGTGGATTTTTCAAAAAAAAAATATTAATTTTTTGATGAATAGTGAAATGTATTTCTTTTTATGGAAAATTGCCTTTTCATTTAAATAATTTCCAAAGTTAAATTATATTTTAAAAAGATTTTAAAGTAAATTTAGTTCAAAAATATATCTATAAATACAATTTATTTCATTTTAATTAATTTTATATTTAAATTTTATATAATATTTTTAAATCTTTTGAACATTTTCCCTTTGGAAAACTGTTTTTTCTTCACATATGTGGGATTAATTTAAAAATAAGATTTACCCCTTATGTGAAAGGATTTTGGAAAATTGGTTTCCATATTTTTAATTATATAAATTTATATTATTTAATAATTTCAACATAATTTTTTACCATAATGTATAATAAATATCGTAAAAATTAATCACTGTAGTTATAGAGTAAATGGGTTTACATAGGGTTAAACTAAAAGAAAGGTCTAGAATGACCTATAAATTTATCCAAATCAAATTTTATAGAAATATTTAGTCTCTATATCCTATAAATTTCAATAATGTCCATTTTTGGATCATTTTTTCAAATAAAAAATAGGATTATAACTTTTTATTTTCATAAAAAGTGTTCCACTCACCTCACTTATAAAACGACACCCCGTCTCCTCTCAACTTAAGACTTATAAAATAATTTGGTTTGAAAAATACCTACTTAGATTATTCTTTACATAAATCCCCACATCCTAGAGTAATTATTTTTATTTTTATATCCTATTAGAAAATCATTATTCATAAACTTAAATAGGCTCTTTGACGAAGTGGTAAAATTATTCAATGTGTGCATTTATTTTATTTATTCTTTCACCTAAAAATAATATTATTAAAATATTATAATATAAAAAAATCAGCATCTAATAGATAATGATATGTATATTCATTGTGGTGTTGTGATGATAAGAAAGTCATATTTCTTCATGAATGTGGTAGTCCACATGCTCACAAATGACATAATCATTTCTCAGTGAGTGAAAATGTAAAAAATAAAATGATATATTATCTTTTTAGAATGACAATTATGTCATTAAAATCATAATTATTCCATTTATTTTACATATATTCATTATATTTACCCTTATTAACATCCATGTGAAGTGTTATTGAAAGATAATCACATCAGTTCACGAGGTGGTAATTCTTTATACACACGAAATATATTATTATATCCCCTAAAGAATAGAATGTAAAAAGGAAGATATATGATATAACAAATACATAAATATAATGATGATATAAATATCATATATATACTTTATATGCATCATCATACCCAACCTTTATTGGTTGTAATAAAAAAATGACATCAATTCGCGAGGCGGTAGTCCACCATACACACGAATGATTATTTTATAACCTATTTGATTGAAGAGGAGAAGGATTTAGATTATCCAATTAACATAATAAAATCTAATTATATGAAATATAATGAGTTTATTATGTAATTATGTCTAAAGATCAATTGAATTTGGGTTATAGAAGAAATAAAATAAAAGCGCTCATTAAAGAACATTACCTATTCTTTATGTAACATATTTTGGTTTGCACCAAAGACATTATTTGGTTAGATTTATATGAAAAATAAGGATTTTAAGGTGATATTAAGTAAGTATAAAATGTATTTGATTATTTTTTGACAAAACCAAGGTTTTTGTTGTTGTATGAATAGAGGGGGAGAGTGGGTGACCTTTTATAAGTGAGGTGAGTGTAACCCTTGTAATTTTCGAAAAGAATGGATTCCACCAACATTTATTTCATTTTCCAAGGCACTAATAATATACCATTATCGATAATATAATGGATAAGATATAAATATGGACATAAAATACATCTTACACATGTTTTTAGGTCATTTTAACATTATCTATTTAGTTTAACCCCTGATAAATCCAGTTTTTCTTTAATTGTTATAATTAATTTTTACAATTTTCACTATTAATTATGGTCAAAAAATACATTGATCTTATTTGAAAATATTAATTATTATTATTCGAAATTTGTAATCAATTTCTACAAATTTAAATCACAAATGTGAAAAAAAATTAATTTCAAATTAACCTAATAGATGTAATGAGAATGAAAGGATTTAGATAGAAAACATTCAAAACTTTACAACATTTCGATATAAAAATTCTATATGAAAAAGAATATAATGTAAATTTGAATAAAAGATATATAATTTAACTAATTTTAATTTATTACTAATTAACATTATTTTTTATATTTATATATATTTAAAACAAAAATAAATTTTCAATTAAATTTTATTATTTTTCACTATTCACTAACAAATTAAATATTTCAGAAAAATCCAAAAAAATCACCCTTTTATAACTTCAATATTATAATTTTAAAAATTAATTTGATTTTATCATATAAATTTTTTATCATTGTTAAAAATTATTTTCAAATTATCAGTTAATAGCGTGACTAAACTATTTTTTAAAAAATACAATTTTTCAGGAAACATTAATTATAATTTTAATTGATTCTTATTTTTTTTATAATCAATAGATAACCATATTTTTGTATAATTTATTTAGTACTATTCATAAAAAAATTTTAATGATATACTGTTTTATATTTTGTTTCACCTTGTGGTTACGAATTCTGGAAGCTACCAAAGAGATTAAATTTATTTTAAAAAAAATATATTGTAAAGTCTCGGGTTGTTAAGTTCTTGTATAATAATGGTGTTGCATTTCATTTATGCTATCAGAGACAATTTTTTTCTTTTAAAATTTTGGGGTGATACATCCTCCCCCAATTTAAAAAAGTGTGTCCACTTAATTTTACCATTATCTCAATAATAAAATATGGAAATATAAAAATATTTTTTTAAACCAACATCTTAAAAAGGGTAAAAGAAATACCCTATTGATAAAAGTGAATGGGAATTATGAGGTACATTTGGAATAACACATAATAGGTTTCCAAATTGAAGAAAATTAATGGGAATTAAATATTTCGACATGGAGGAAAAATGTAAATAATTTTATATAGTGGTTAAAGTTATTAATCAGGACCAAGTGAATGATCTATGGAATGTTAAGAGACTCAAACCCATAAATATATAATGATTTAAAAGATGATATGATTTATCCGATATAAAAGTAATAGGATAAATGTTTTATTTCAAAATATTATTATGATTGTTGAGGAATTATTTATAGTATACCAACATAAGGAAATATACTAATATGATATTCTTATATTTAAAAATCATAATTTCATTCTATGTTTTTAATTTTATCAATTAAAAATTAATCACAACTAAAAAGAAAATAATTTGAAAAAATGATTTTTTATTCTAAAAGTACGAAAATTAACTTCTAATGGATCATAAGATCTTTGAAAGAGGAACCAATCATTCCATTTGTCTCTAAATATTTACCAAAAATATCATGGTTTGAAAGAGTTATCAAATATAATAAATTAATCTCTAATAATAAAAAATAACACCACCAGTTCATAATGAATATTTATTTCTAAAACTATTTAACTGAAAATAGTATCATATTAACCATGAAATCACATAGGATTATGGCATGTGTTACACTATTATCATCAATTGGCAATTGGTTCAAGCCCGGAAGACTTCCTAGATGAGATAGGTTGTCACCTAGCACGGGGGTTGTAATTTTTCAAAACTATGTCAACATATTTGTTATAAAATTCCCAAAAAAATACAATGAACATCCTAGAAATAAAATTATTTATTTTAAAACATTTTTACTAAGGTTTTCAATAAAACCATTATTTCACAATGTCAAGTATTCTATTTTTAATATTATTAAACTTTAATTGATGATCATATGTACCCTATGGTTATTAATACCATTAAACATATTTCAATTAAATGAAAATTCATTATTTAATTGATAATTTATTGATGAAAACACATTCTTTAGATAACTATAAAAACCCTATAAATGCATTCCAAGGTATTTATATTAATTAAAATATCAAAAAGGGGTGTCTAACACATTGAACTTATGATCATTATTCGAAAAATAAGGAGCTCCCGGGAGATGTCACCACATCACTAGATGGTCGTGAAACAAATTTTGAAGTAGAAAATGATTTTTACAACCCTTTTTATTTTTATAACCATGATGATTTCAAAATTAGGTAAGTAACATCAAAAAAATATTATTATAATGTCTCAAATCATTATAGAAAAAACATATAACCGTTGAATGACTATATTTTATATCATTATTGGATTGTTCAAGACTCTTTTCTTTGTAGTTACAAACCTTGGACCAAATTTTCCACACTAGTAACACTTTCTATATCCTGACTTTAATCTCTAAAATGTATTTTACCACACTTGTATCATGATTGGGGATTAAATCTAGTATTATTAATTTTTTTATTATCCATTTTCTTCTACTTATAATGATTGTTACTCTTTTCATCTTGTGGAACAAAAGTGTCAGAAAAATACATCTTAGAATTCATAGTACAATGAACAAAATTTTGAAGAATTTTAAATTCTCTTATGGAAAATTCTCTTTTTAATCTTGTTTTTAATACTGAGAAAAATATATTAATTTTACTATTAATGTCCCAAATAAAATATGGTATATAGACGGATAACCAATAAACATTTTCTTCATATGCGGACACCAAACCATTATACTTTTCCTTAAATTCTAATAATTTTTTATCTATTCTATGCTGAGAAATATTATGGAAATAATTCCCAAGGAAAATATTCTTATATGTGTCACATTCTATATAATTAATATCATCTTCTTTGGTATTTTTAACTAAATACCACTATCAATCAACATCATCTTAAAAATGATAAATTAAAAGAGTTACATTTTGACATTCTCAACATCCCATAACCTAAAATGTATTTTCCATTGCATTGATTCATACTTCTGCTACCACAGGGTTAGATTAATTATTGGGAATTTTTTACAAATGAAATTCCCTAAAATGGACATATTAATTAATTGTAGATCAGGTTCCATCTAGCAAGGATACCACCAGCATTTATGGATTGTTTCAACTGATCCATCACTACATCAGACTATTCAATTGCAATTCCAACCATCTTGGGATGCTGATTTGAAGGGTTATTATCCTCTCAGTTCCATCCCACTACATATCCCTTGATTCATCTATGGAAAACCATTCTGAACGGACCTAGTTTTGATAAAGAAACATGGTAATCATGAAATGCTATATCATTCAACTTTGACACCAGGTAAAATATTTTCTGGAAATTATATTAACATTATCCTAACCTCTAAATTTATCTACACCATCCTTTGATACCAAGTATAAGGAAACATACTTAAACATTACATAATCCTAATTTTTAAGTCATGTATACATTATCTAACATTTGAGGATATTTTAAAGTTTAGATTTTTTGTAAACTAGGCCATAAATCATTCTTAAAAACCATATAAAAGAATGTGGACACTGATTATTAATATCCTTTATCACATAATATAAAACTATTAAAATAAATCATTATTTCTTTTTATCTAATATATTTATGACTTTTAACTTGACTTATTGTTTTTCCATACCCATCCTTGAGCCCTGTTTGAAAATTATAATACATGGAATGATCAAAAAAAGATCAGTAAAGGAAATAGAAAGAAAAAAAACCATTAGTCATGTGAAAAAAGAAAATCATATAAAATTTACTATTACCTTCAATCTTTTATGAGATTATGAAAAAATATTAACATGAAAAACAAACACACAATTTTCTAAAAGAAAGAGTTTAAAAGCCATAATAAGAAATGAAACCCCCTTTTCGGTGATATAAATAATTATAATCATAAAAAAATTTCAAAACCATAATTATTAGAATAAAAATATTGATTAATTCCAATATAGAAATTACCAAATGCATTTGAGAGCTATAATGGGGCTCGAACATCTTATAAGCTATATCGTTATCACCCAGTTTTCATGAGCTATAATTGGGATCAACCCTTCATAATAGATATATTGAGATGACCTATGAGATATAATGTGGATAAACCCTTCATATAATATGTATCAAGCCAAAAAATTTCATATAATTCTCAATTACCATATAATTAATAAAATATACTTTTCAGTTTTTTATGATAATACCCTGTGAAAACTCTTTTATACCCTTATGGAAAACACTTTTCGGATAAAAATGACCATTTCTTTTAAAAACCCATTTTCAATACCAAAATATGCAATAGAAATAGAATTATTATATTTCATTGAATAAAACATGAAATATTTCAATGGAATCTATAATTTAAATAACATCCATTAAGGTCAAAAATTAATTGTTGTCGTGTATGTTACAAATAAAAAGTTACTTTTTTCAGTGGTCAAAAAGTTCAATAAAAAATTCATTTAAAGATTCCATTTAAAAAACATTGAAAATACTAAAAAGAGAATACCGACATTGACATTAAAAATATTTTTTTTTCATATAATTTTTTTCTTCACAAAATCATTTAAAGAACATGGACATGGAAAAATATAGTTGGAAGGAAAACATTAAAATAAATTAAAAAAAACACCATTATCACTATGAAAATATTTGTATCATAATACCTATAAAAGAAAGGAATAAAAAAATTAATACCCTGAGAATATATTAATTCATGATATAAAAATTCAAATGGGATTTATATACACCTTTTAATGGATAATAGATGTATAACATCAAAATACACCTACATGAAAGGTAATTGAGATGAAGTATATTAACTTGAGTTTGACTTGTCATGTTTATCTTCATATTCTAGAATAACTAACATAAGTTAATTATTTAAATAATGGAGAAAATTTTTAATGGTTATTATTAATTTTATTTCACTTATAACCTTTTTATATACAATTACTTAATCAATTAAATTTACATCAGATGTTTTAACCATATTTGGATTATGTGTCAAAAATAACGTTGTTAAGTTATCTATGGTCAAAGTGGTTATTATTTAAACATATATATAATAATAATCCTATATTAGTTATCATATTTAATCATAAAGTATAATTTTATTACCAATCATGAAATATGGTTTTGATAAAATGAAGTACGTTACAATCCTAGCGAGGGTAGGTCGTACATAATAAGGAGAAATATTTCCCTTTTTTAATGATCATTATGAAAAAAGGTATGTATTATTTTCTCTTTAAAAATGATAATAATATCATAAATACCATATTATTTATTTATGTATACTTATATATATCATCATTGGGGTGTGGTTATGAAAAACATAGTCAGATCGCTTCGGGAAGGCGGTAGTCCACACATCCACGAACGGCATTATCATTTCTCAATGATTGAAATGGTAAGAAATAAAATGATATATTATCTTCTAATAATGAAAATTATTTCTTGAATATAATAATTATTCCATTTATATGAGATATAATCCTTATATATCCCCTTATTATTATTTATGTAATGAGTTAGTGAAAACAGATCACATCGCTTTGTGAGGTGGTAGTCCACCGTACATAGGAATAATGACATCGTATCACATACATAATAGAAATTAAAAAGGAATATATGATATAATATCTAAAATATATAAATATTATTTAAATATGATATATATACTTTATATAAATTATAATACACAACTACGATATGAGGTAATGGAAAAATGAATGATATCGGTTTTTGAGGTGGTAGTTCACCATACACACGAATGAAGACTTGAAAACCCAGTTGATGGAAGGAGAGTATGATATGGATAATTAATATAACATAATAAAATAAAATTATATGAAATATACTGATAATATTATATAATAATGTATTATGAATAATTTAAGGTTTTGTTGGAAGAAAATAAAATAAAACCGATAATTGAAGAACACTACCTCTTGTTTAGGTAACTTTGTTTGGTTTGAACCAAGGCCTTACATGGTTGTATTTCTACCCAAAATAAGAATTCTATGGGGATAGTATAGAGTAATAGAAGTTATTATGGCATTTAATATCCAAATTAATGCGTTTTGATGGTGTAAAGAGAGAAGGAGAGGGTGTGGCCTTTAATAAGTGAGGTGAGTATCACATTTGTAATTTTTAAAAAGACTGAATTCCACCTAGATTTTTCATTCACATCACAATTATCAAATAATAGATAATTACTAATATAAAAATGGATAAGGTCAAAATATTTTCATAAAATATATCGTAGACAATTATTTATTTCATTTTAATCATTATCTTTTTAACTTAACCTCGAGTAAGTCTATATTTACCTTAAAAGAAATTTTAATTTCAACTGTTTTCCCTTTTTATTATGGTAAAAAATTATTTTTACCTTTTTAGAAAATATAAATTTCTTATGATTATAAATTTGGAATACATTTTTTCAAAATTAAATTCACATAATTGAAAAAATTCAATTTAAAATTAATCCAATAGATGCGATGTGAAAGTGGGGTTTATAGAGAAAATTTTCAAAGTTAACCATATTTTTATATAAAAAATCAATATGAAAAGGAAAAATAACCTTTATTGAATTATTATATATATAATTGAATTCATTTTACATAAAAAAAAATTAATTATATAATTTTATTTAATAAATAATTTAAATGAAAAGGTATTTTTCAATTAAAATTCAATATTTTACACTTTTCGTCGAAAAATTAAATATTTCATAAAAACACCAAAAAACCTTATCTATTATTTTCTTATTAAAAGAAAGTTCATTTTATAAAATAAATTTCCTAAATTTTTAAATGATGAATTTTAAATTATGTGTGTAAAGTGTGAATAAACCATATTTTAGAAAATTCAATATTTGTAAGAAAATATTTATTCTTCGTTTAATTGATTCATATTTTATATAAAATAAATTCATAACCATATTTTTCATAATTTATTAAATAATATTTATTCTCTCCCATTTATATGGATACAATATTATGGTTTATTTCAAATTAGGGTGCATGTTTTGAAACTATCAAAGAGATTAAATTTATTTTGAAAGAAATATATTGTAAATTCTTTATGTGTTACATTCTTATCCAATATTAATGATTATTATTATTTATAAAATTGAAGATATTTATTTATTTTATTTTAAATTCATTGGTATTTAAATAAACTAAGTATAACATCTTAAATGAATAAGAAATATTTTATTTGTGAAAAAGAAGATAATATAGAAACAAATTTCAGAAGAAAAATGAGGAATTGAATGGAGAGAAATAAATTTCATCATCTAGATCCATTTATTGTTTGTTTTATTAAATTTTTGGAACCAAGAACTTATTTAAGTCAATATCACCTTCAAAAAGTTAACTCATAAAATAAGGAAGGACCTATGTTATACCAATCATCTATGTGAAATTATTTTTTTAATTTGGATATGAAAATTATATTGTAAAATTATTTTCATCAATAGTGTTTTGGTTTTAAGAATAATTAAAACTTTATGGATTACATTAATTTTTGAATCATATATGTTTTTACTACAAATTTATGGTGATTAAGGTTATTTATATAAAATTATTATCATATATTATTATGGTGTAATCATTTCAGAATGAGACTTTAAGTGTGAAGTATTTTATTTGGAGATAAATGTAAAAAATTTATTGGATTAATATATAATCAAATAATTAAATTATTTAGTTTTAATCATACTATATAATATTTTAATTAATTTTAAGGTTAATTATTTATAAAATGATATATGTTGATCCTTGGGTGTATGTATTGAAGGATTGGTGGTTAATGTTGTATTCCCTCATATAATGGTTTATTAGTTTTGAGAGTTATGTTCTTCTTACAACTTTTTTGGTAATGTATAAAGACATGATAAAGATCTTGGTATCCATTTATTTATTACATGATCAATTATAAGATTATTTTTTACTTTATACATCAAAAAATTTATCTTTCATAGTCATCATTTTGAAAAAAATATGAAATTATGGTGGAAATTTATTAACAGATGAAATTATACTTTTTTTAAGTATATTTCCTCATTTTATTATTCTAGAAGATAAAGTAATTACTAAACTCTTATAAAATAATCATAAAAAAATTATCCTATTACATATATTTCTATAAAATCATTTGTATTTTTTACACCTCATTTTTTTATCATGTTGTGGTCGTTAACATTCTCTTAATTATTCAATTTTTATGGTTGATGATGTCTATCACTCTACATAATTATTTGGATATTAAATTTTCCCATATACATGTTATCCCTTCCAAAGAGAGTTATCATATTTGTAAACCTAGTTTTGTGATGTACTTTAAATACCATTTTCCCTCTTATAAATAAGTATTTTTATTAACCCCTTCTATGATGTGAGAATTCATCAATAGAATTTTTAGATGTTAGACCCTTGTTTACCAATCCTGAGGTCAACATGTGAGGTTGAAATTTATTAAAAGGTGAAATAATGTGACACCATAATATTTTAAAAGGTAAACTATATTCGATAGCAAATACAACATGTAACACCAAACTTAAATGAACCATGAAATATTATTATCTAAATATGACTCTTATAACCTTGTAGTTATATTAGAGGGTATGAACAAGATTAAAAAATTTATGAAATTTATATATAGACACTAATAAATGTAAATTTATTGATAAATTCTTATGGAATAATCACACAATTTTTAAAGAAGACATTTTGTTCTTAAAAAAACATTTTCTAAAAAAATATTCATTTTTGTGAGAAAATATTATAATAAATTTCTAGAACATTTATAAAATATATTTGATAAAATTACCATCAATTTTCAAATCATAAAATAAAAAATATCTTAGTTTTAAATTTTTTTATTTTTCTAAAAGGATTGCTTTTCAAATGAAAAGTGAAAATTACCGATTTTTCAAATACTGTAATTTATTTTCATTAAATAAAGGATTTCAAAATTACCAAAATATATTGGATATATTTTTAATGTCAAATATTAATAATTTTTTTTATAATTATATAATTATTTTCATTTAAATCATCAATTTTCATGATTTGGGTATAGGTGTTTTTTATAATTAAAAACTGAGTTTCATACAAATAGTTTTAAGTGTATAAAGTTTATCATTATTAATTAATTAAATTTAAACCTATTATGGATTGATTTTAATTAAATTTATAGATTATATATCTGTTTTTATTACTTTAAATTCATATAATGTTTATTTCTATCCATATAGTCAATAGAAGATCCTTTGTAGCTTGAAATTTCATTTTCTAGAAAAACCACTTTTTGTCACATTTTAAAGAGTTAATTTTAAATTAGATTATTCCTCTTAGGTGAATTTTATTTGATAAAATACATCCAATATTTTTAATCATCATAATTAATAGATGCTAATAATTCTAACCTAATTTTTTTAATGATTTGTAATATCCATAAAAATTATTTACCATAGTCAAGGATAAAATGAGTTGTTCACGTTACATGCGCCTGTGTTAAAATTAAATTTAAACACTTATAATGATTTTATTTAATAAAATTTATTATATATATATATATATATAATATTTTTAAATATTATATAATAATGATCAATTTTTAGGGTTAAGAATAAATTACCTAGGTAAAAAACTAGTTATCCTAGTGAAAACTAAAGTGGTAAAAGTGAGTAACCATAAAGGTAATGGGAATAAAATGTTTAAAAATTCTATTTTTAAAATATCATGTTGTTTTTTGAGATTATATTCCTTCCAATAAATCATTTATTAATTTTTAGGCACTTTCAGAGAGAGTGACTTCCAACTATGGAAACATTTAGGGTATTTCAAAAATTACCACTACTTATAACATATAAGAGGGTACATATTATCAAATTTAATTCACCCTTAAAAATAATTTTTCATTGGAAAATACCAGATAAAATACATTACTTAATCAAATTAAAACATACTAGTGGACTTTTATGATTATAAAACCCATTCGAACCTAAATATGTTTTCCAAAGAATATGTATCATTCTTGACAGAGCATCCTGTTGTATTTCTTATTCCACCTCTTAAAATCATATTCAACTATAATGATTCAATAAAATAAATATATATACTATAATAGAATTTTATTATGTTAATATGATAACCTAAATACATATCCTCTTTCATCAAATGGGATACAATACCATCATTTTTGTTTATGACAGACTACCGCTTCGTGAACTGATTTAATTCACTTTCCTTCATCATCTCTCATGACTATTTATAATTATTGATTTAATGTGTGTAGAAATATATATATATTTTATATTAATAACATTTTTATAATTATTTAAAATTAATATATCATATATTTTCATACATCTTCAATCATTAAAAAATGATAATGTAGTTCGTGTGTATGTGGAGACAACCACTTCCATAAAGCGATGTGATTTACTTCTCATCATCACATCAAATGGATGGTATATATAAGTTTATTTATAGAATAAATATGATAAATATGATATATTTATAATTCTAGAAAGTTAAATTAATACTTCCCTTATTTCCATCATGATAATTGAAAAATGGAAACATTACACATATGTGTGTATAACCTACAGTCTACATGATTGTATCATCGTTCATTTATCATAACCACATTTCATGGTTAGATTTAAAATTTTAATTTATATACAATAAATATAATCATTTCATGATTATTATTTTAGATAATATTTAATAATGAATTCTTTTACCATAGTGAACCTACCAAATTCATTTTGGACCCATGAACCAAATATCATAAAAAAATAATATAAAGTTAATTTATTAATAAACAAATTTAACATGGTAATAAATAAAATATATAGAAAAAATAACATTAAAATGTTTTTTAATAATGTAAAAAATTAAAATAATTTTATTATTGAAGAATTTAATTTGTATGTGTGACGATTCAAACTCATGGTAATGGGTTTTATAACTAAATTTATTTTCACTAGGTTATATTAATTATTTATTGATTTCTTATGGAAAAATTATATAGGAAATGACTCTGGTTATTTTATATTTTATTAATAATTATATTATTTTGATTTACATTTGTTACACATAAAAAATTCATTGACTGATTCTCTCATCATTGTTACGATACTTATAATGTATTTCATCCATGTTTCCTTTCATTGAGGCATAATATTATATTTTTCAACTAATTTATTTTATATGATGTATATAATACCCTATTAAAATATTATATCATTAATCCATCAAATATCATGGTATTTTAGTTTACAATTAAATTTACATAATCCAAAGTAATTTTATTTGAATGTTACTAAAGTGGTAATGATTTTTGTTACAATCTTATTTATTTTCAAGATGGTTTATGTTCACAGTTCTGTTGGTAGAAATAATATACAATTATTTTATTGAACCAAATGTATTTTATTATCCTCTATTCATGAGTTTCATTTACATGTTTGGTTCTTATTTCATCTTTTATTTAATAAATAAACACCAAGAAACCTATTTATAAGTAATACTGATCATGTATCTTCTTATAGGATTCGAATATTTCACTAAAATGTATTTACTTTCATTAATGTATTTTTATTTTTTTTTAATATTATAAAAATATTTAATAAAGAAATTTGTATCCATGGTTTACTTTTTTAAAAAAAATATAAGAGGTATATTTTTTGACATTTCTTGATCAAGGTATTTTTTTGATTTTTTTACAAATGTGTGAAAGGAAAGTTTTCTTTAAATAGAAACTGGATTTACCTAATTTCCCACTATCATGAAATTTAAATGTTTTAAATCATTATTTATTTGGTTTCCACATTTAATTTATGAAAAAGATGTTTACTATAACAATTTTAAATTTTTGTAGATTTTTAATAAGTGGTTTCAAAGTGAAAAGTGTAATTTCCTCTAGAAAATTTCCTTGTGATATTTTAAAGATGTTTTCATAAATAAAAATAACTTTTCCAGTTACATATTTCTTATAAATTTAGTATATATGTCTCTTACTTATATAAAAATATCATTATACCTTCTTTTGTGGGGTAATACATGCCTTAAGTCCAATTATCAAATGAATTATTTAATGAAATCTTCTTTTTTATAGAATAAGGTAAGATTATTCAACCTATTTCATTCCATGGATAATTATTATGTTTATAGTTTTTTGATTTATTTCCATTATTTTGTATAAAAAAGAATGAACATGTTATTATGGGTGTTCTTATATTGCACTCCAATGCACTAGTAAATGTTTTTGGTCTCATCATATGTTATGTAGTGGATTAGGGAGTATGCATAATCCATCATAGGAATATTTCAACTATGTGATATTTTATAGGAATTTATCCTTTACACATTGTTATTTCATGTATAATGTGGATTCAAAATTTCAATGGTTTTTATGATCTTATGGTTCAATTTTGTTTATATTATTTTTTCTTTGTGATTACTCGGGATCATTCTCTTTTATGATATCATGTTAAACTTTTGACTCAAATGAAATGTTTACTTATTAGGATTATTCCAATACTGGGAATTTTATCTCACCCATTTATTTTATGTATTCCACAAGTTATACTATGAATATTTGAAAGATCAAGGATATTTATGAGACAATGAAAGAGAATAAAAAAATTTATGTTTTAGTTTCTTTTAATGATTCTATATATTTTTAAAATGAAAATAGGCCTCATAGTTTTTGGGTTATAATTAAAACATTTTTATATTAAAAATCAGATGATATTATGTTTAGAAGTTTTGTATTACTATAATAATTAACTAAATATTATTAATATGGTAGTTCTTCTCATACAACCTATGTTTCTGTGTGAAATATGCCACTAGTCACCCCTACTATATCAAGAAACATCAAAACTTCACACAAGAGGCATCATAATAAACCTCTTAAATCTTCCTCAACTCTAGTAAATTTAGAATTTTTTTTGATTCCATCAACTTATTCAAATACTAAAAAGTATACCCACACATTATTTAAACCTATATACTTTAATAATAATGATCATCATAGAAATAACCAAATGAGATAATTTATGAATAAATCAATGATGATAACTTTTAATGTTTATGAAACTCTAAATATAAAAGGAATTATTAGGAATCCCATATTTCATCACAATAGAAAAATTCTTAGAATCCAATAATAATCCAAATTCAAAGACAAAATTCCCAAAAAACTTCTCCTCTCAGATATATAATTTTTAATTTTATATCTTAGGATACATGTGATGAGATCTCCACATATCTAAGATAATATCCAAATGGACCCGATTCCTCACACAATATCAAAATTATATCAATATATCATTGATAAATTCAATAAAAATGAATCTAGATAAGTATTAAAGACACAATTAATTAGATCTATAAACCTAAAGAGTGTTTTCATCACATTGAACTACATCAAAAGGAGTTAAAAATTATTATATCTTGCTCAGAATTAGGTATTTTGTATATATTTTCCCCATACCCTCAATTGATGATAACCTGATGAAAGAAAAGCTTTCAAAACACATTGATCTTCCATCAAATGATCGAATAAATAAAAAAATTGTGGTGAATTATAGTTATTCTTAATGTTTACTTGGTTAAAATTTTTATTATCAACACAAAACATCAAGACCTACTCCAAATTAATGGAAATAAACTATATAACCCCATAAGGACACAATCTTATTGATATTTTTTTATATTTAAGATCATCTAATTTACATTTCAACTCTACTAGCTTAGATTGAAAATGTGGTATGAAGATAGACACTATAGTTCATACTAATATTATCAAAAAATACACCCCCTATTCATAAAAAACCTTATAAAATATTCAAATAACACATCTTGATATCTATTAATCTTATTATGAAAAAACTATTAATATTCTTAGTTTATTTGAGAACCATCTCTCATACTAAATATACAATTATCCTTAACATACTTAAATCATATATTGAATTACTATAAATGTTGTATCATTACCCAATAAAAATATAGGATTCATTATAAGATGTAAATAATTCAAGTCATATCTAGTATCAATCAATATGCCCATGAAAATGTGACAGGTAATCCATTTAAATAATCACATTAAATCCTTTCATCTTGATAGTACATAATCCTAGATGAAAGGATTTTTTATGGTCTAAAGATTTATGGTTTTTAAGTGTCGGTGCTATTTAGGATGAGTTTAGACGGATATAGTGGGGTTGGGGATTAATTTTGAATTTTTTTTACTGAAACAAAAAGAACATCATAATGCCTTATCATTGTAAAATTATTTTTTGGCAGTGGAACTCAAGGAGAATAGTTTATCCCAACCATTTTAACCTAGTAAATATATAGTGATTATATGGCTTGTTATTTTAAGAGATTTATTATTTCAATAAGACTTTCAGATCATCTTTTAGGTTAGGTTTTTGTCACACGTTACACTGTGATACTCATGGTTACACTGTGATGATGTCGATGTGGTCTTAATTTAAAAGATATGGATCAATTGAACAATAGATTGGTGAATGCAGGTTATGCCATGAAATTCTTAAGTTCAACCATTAAAGTGTTATAAAATCCATTAGGTCATGATGTTTCTTGGTTTCAGTGATTTTTAACCACAATTGATTTGGAGAAAAGGCGGTGGGGGTTGTGTATGGGGGGATGGATTTTGACTTGTAAATATGTAGTTAGCGTGATCATATGGTTCCATGAAATTCAATGTTACAACATGATTTTATCTTCCTATATTTCTTATAAATTCATGAATCTTTTAAAATTATATTCATTTTATTCATCTTTATTCAAAACAAAGGTGCTCTATGGCTCACTTTTGGAAATCATGAGAATCCCTTGTGTTTTCTAAAACCCTTGATTATAAGAAATTTACCTCCTTAGACCTATTTTAAAACCCCATGACTTTTTGGTAAGTCTTTTTTTAAATAAATTTAACTTGTTTGATAGTTTACATTTCACCCCAATCGTAAATGAACCCTGGAATACTATTAAATATTATTATTTTAATAAAACCATCATAACCAAGTCATTAATTTGGTGGATGTGAATAAGATCAAATATTTCATAAAATATATTTTAAGGAATTATAAAATACAAATTTATTTATTCATTCTTAGGAAATAAACACATAATTTTAATAAAGTCATTTTATTAATCAAATATAAGTTTTAAATAAAGAGTTCTTTTAATTTCTTTTAATGAGAAATTAAATATAATTAATTTCTGAAACTATTGTGAATTTTATTTCATCAGATTATATTAAATTATTATATCTTCAAATAAAAATTATCTTTTGGTTATTTTTTTTGGAGTTTTCCAAAAAAATTTGATTTTCCATTGAATAGTTAAAATTATAGATTTTTATAAAACTGTAATTTTTATTATATAAAAATGTATGTTTATGGTTTTTAATTTATATAAAATTAAATTAAGTAATTTTAATTTATATTTTATATAAATTATTACATTCAGACAATATTTATAACTTATTTTGGAAAAATTACATTTTTTGGCTTAAAAAGTCATTTTTTTTCAAAAAACTGTTTTTGTTGAACTTTTCCAGTTTAATATTAATTGAAATTTTGAAAATTATGGGTTTTTAAATTTTAAAAAATGGAATAAATGATTGTAATTAGTATTTCAAAAATATTTTATACGTTTATTTTCATTTTTTTGTTATATATATGTTTCCATGCAAAACAAATAATTACTACAGTATTGGTAAAATAATATAGTGGGATAAATATTGAAGTTAAAAGCTTAAAATTAAAAAATAAAACATTTAATGGGTGTTTGATGTGTTTTTTGACCTTAAATAGACTTTATTATAATACTAATTAATTCAATAATTTTTTTTAAAAAATTAAATGGAATTATTTCTGACCAGGCACTGAGAGTGTGTGGGACTCAAAGGCCAGAAGTACTCAGAATGATCCGTATGAAAATGTTAAGTTTTAAATTGAAGGTGTGAGCAGTTTTCCTAAAATATTGGAATAAATCTTTAAAGGGTGCCTGGATCAGAAATCTGAGGGCATAATTGTGTTCAGGATGTAATTTTTTTCCCTCTGAACGACTTAAGTTTAATCATCATGGGTCTCGAGTGAGAAAACTAAAAATCTGATTATTGTAAATAAAATAATTAAATAAAATTATATTAATTTTCAAATCCTTTTAACTTATGATTGGTTCCTTGGATTGAAAATCCGATACCATTATTGATCTCATGATGGTATGCTTTCCTTAGGTAGAGCCTAATACTTGTCGGTGCGGGTCAATAGTGGAAAGTAGTTTTTGGCCGTCAAATAACTGGATAAAGCTATTCTATTTTCAAATTATAATAACTCAAAAATGGTATCTTAGATTGGAAATCTGAGAGTACTGTTGAGTTTATGAGGGTATTCCTCCCTTAAGCGAAGCCAAACATCGGTTGGTGTGGTCCGACTGTGGAAGCTGGTTTTTGGTATGTATGCATAAATAAAATAATTTAAATAAAAGTTATTTTATTTTTGAACCCTTATAACTCCAAAACGGTAACGTAGATTAAAAATCTGAGACCACAATTTAGTTCATAATGAGGTGTTATCTATAAGAAGGACTTAACCTAGACTAGCATGGGTTGAGGGAAAGTGTTTTTTTGGACATTTTAAAGAAAAAAAAAATTAAACAGATTATTTTGTTCTAAATTGTATCACTACCACACGGTGATGAGCCATATATTTCATTCCATAAATGGAACAAAAAAACTGAACTAAAATGAAAAGTAATAAAAAAGTTGTTTAATAAATGATACATCATAATAATAGAGTATTGATGTAACAAAAACTTTGCAACATGTTTTCCCAATTTAATGGGGTAAGAGGAATTGGTGATCAGATTTCAATCATGCAAATCCCTAAGAGTCTCTAAAGTAAAACCCTCCAATGGCCAACATGGTTGAATTAGAAAGTGGTGATGATACAGTTAGAGAGTGAATCAGAACTAGAGATCAATGGATGATGAAAAACGATTATCCTCGAGAAATCTCCTTTCCCAGGTAGGTATTTGGTGCTTTTCTTTGGGAATTTCTTTTCCCTATTGTATCTTTTAAATGATGAACGCCTGTTAACTCATGATTAAGTTAACCCTCAGATCGATCGTTCATTCTGGATGGAGAATGATGCAATATTAAAGGGATATCTATCATAGTGATTATTACATCCTATTTTTGTTCTTCATGATCCTTCTAACAAGAATTCATTTGGGTCAACACAAAAAAAAACTCAAATCAATCTTTGGGTGTTCATATTTGTGAGTCATTCCCTTCTCATATTCTTGGGTGCTACCTGTTCTTCATGGTGCAATGGTCGATGACACATCAGCCCATGGTTCCTGGTGAGACGCACCACAACCATGTGGGTCACGACACCTAGCATCTCACACCCTAGCCGCAACGGAAGCAGGAGCCGCTGACAGCAAGGCATGGGGTAGGCAGGAGGCGGCGCACCTCAGTGGAGTCCAAGGCCATCAGGGGATATGGAAGGGTAGTGGATAGGCACTTATCAGGTGCCACACATGGAGGGTAGTGGCCCACAGGGTGGGCCGCGACATGCACTGGAACACAGTTCAGCGGGGACTGCGTGTAGAGGGTGGTGGCCTACCTCAACCAGTCGTGTGCGATGTGAACCAAATGCCAGCATAGTGTCCAGTTTGCACCAAAGTGGGCCTGATAATGTGGGATAGGCCGGATAAGGAAATGGGACACTATATGGCCCAGTTGGGAAAAAATGTTCCAAATTAGTTGGGTCGGGTCAGAAAATATAGACCGAGTCGTAGGGAGACTTGGCTGGTGGGACCCACAACTGAACCAGGCCAGCCCAAACCCAACCGAGTTGGGTCGGGATGGTCAAAATGGGTCAGAACATGTGGGACCCCTGGGCCAATTTGGTCAGGTGGGTCCGACCAAGTTGGACCGGGACTGGATACAACCTACCACAGTTTTCTAAAAGGCCAATATCATTCAGAACAGGTGTCTGATTGACACACCGTCTATGGAATTGGGACCCTTGCGATAAGACGGTCCTTCGAAAATAATATATGGGAGTTTTCCTGATAGTCTAGATACAACTGATGGCTTGAGAATTATATTATCAAGAAATCAAGAGAATTAGAGAGTGGGAATTCCAAGGCCTGTTGTGACATAAAAGTTATGAAGAGTGGACATTAGTGGTATAGTAGACAAGCATAACTCAGTAGTTCAACAGGAGAGAATACTGTAGTAGTTCATTCGACGAGTGTAGCTCAGTAGTTCCATATACTAGCATAATATAGTGGTTCATTTGTTGAGTTCACCTTAGTGGTTTAGTAGATGAATATAACTTAGTGGTTTATCTAATGATCATACCTCAATGGTTTAGTAGAAGAGAATACTTTAGTGGTTCTGCTGACAGGCATACCTCAATGGTTCAGTAGATGAGCGTACCTTAGTGGATCAGCCAACAAGTGTACCTCAGTGGTTCATCAGATGAGCATACCGTAGTGGTTCTATAATAAAGCACACCAAATTGGTTTAGCAGATGAGCGTACCTTAGTGGTTCAGCTGACAAGTGTACCTTAGTGGTTCTGCATACCGATGTACCTTAGTGGTTGACCAAATGAGAATACCTCAGTGGCTCAGCAGACAATCCAACCTTAGTGGCTCAGTAGTTGAGTAGACCTTAGTTTCCATGTAGCCAAGCCGACCTCAGTGGATCATAAGTGATGATTCCTTCAGTAGTACAAGATGAATCATCTCTACGATTGATAATAATACTTTCCATACTATGAGTTATATCTGGTTTGAGCTATCTTTTCTTTGTGGTCTTGCTGTATGGTCTTACTTTGTGGTCTTTCCTTTTTGGTTTTGGGTCCCTACTGAGTATTGTGTTACTCACCCTTGCATGGGAATCACCTGCATGAGTTGTGTCGCATGTAGGTGATCGATGATTCGATGGAGACCTTAGTGGTCTGGGACTAGGTGGTTCCTAGTTATATGGGATAGAGAGGTTTTACTTCTACTCCTATAGGCATATATCCTCCACCTAACCTTTAGGCAGGGATTGAGCAGACAAACCTTGGTAGCTGTACATTCAATTGTGGTTGCGGGCTTGTATTCTTGCCCCTTTTATCTTTTCTGTTGTACTATACTTTTTGTAGTTATTTCACTAAAAATCATCGTTTACTTTTTTTTTCACTTTCCATAGTTTGTACTTTGTGCATTTGTATAGGTTTAAAGGAAAATTCCTTCTCTTTTTGGGATATGCCTACTCGGTGCAAGTCGCCAGCACCTGACATATAGATGCTGGGCATGGGGTAGTCGTGGCACTAGCCTTGGGGGATGATTCATGAAAAAGTGGTATTAGTGGAGTTTAGTTCTACCATAATAACTACGCATCTATAAATTTTTATGGAGCAACAATGTTAAGTGTTATGAGTTTGGGTTTCAGGCAAAGGAGTCCAGTGTTGGTGCGACGACAGATGTGTCCATACACCAGCACCCTGAATTCTAATTTCTGACTCTATAAATTAAAACCATGGTTTCCCATATATTTATATTTTTTCTCATGATATTTATGAGTTTGAGTTAGCTCACCAAGTAAAATATATTAATCTAATAAACCATGATACCCTTCAAGACGCCTCCACGCAGAAAACATTACAGGATTCCAATGTTTGACCAAGAGGATGGTCCATAGAGTGAAGTGGCCTCGGTACATGGATCATTGCCTAAGATGGTACCTTCGGGCAGTGCCCCAGTGATACAAAAACCTATTGGTTAGCAGTTACTTCTAGAACTACTAGTAGAGGACACATGTAGGCTCAGTGCCTTACATGATTTTCAGTGATAGAGACAAATCAGTATTTGAGTTGAGCCTGACTCATAAGAGTATAAGGACTGGCTTGAGGTGGTGACTGAGTTTTCCATCTGCTCAGGGAAGCATTTGATCAGATGGCGGCCATGGAATTGAGCCTTCTACGTGGACCAGAAAGGTGATAGAGGGGTTTAGATTACACAATCATATGAAGAGGCGACTTTTCTGTGGTCAGATATTGAGAAACATTCTCAAAGAATGGGAAATTTCCATAAAAGATCTGGGCTATGCATGCCCAATATTTTCTACATATATGGAAGGATGATATGTCAGTAGCTGAGTATTCATCGAGGTGTACCGACCTTTCTAGGTGTATGATAACTTTGATACGACCAATGCTTGAGGGATCTTACCTCCGAGAGATTTGTGTTTAGGGATATCCGAGACATCACCATTCATCTATTAATTCCTACTTATACTAGGGTTTTAGAGAGAACCTATGTGGTTGAAAGTCATTTTCCTGAGAAGATACATCCAGTAGATGTTAGAAGTTGGAATTATGGAGGTTGTCATTAGTATCAAAGTCCTCGACGTGTGAGACATTCTGAGAAGAGGTCCCAAGATAGGGGATCTATAGCTCAAGGCTCAAAGGGTGTGTCCAATTACCCTAGAAAGAGTTAATTATTTTCAAGTGACACTGGGGGAAATATCACTAGGGATTTTCCATCTCATCATACTAAAAATGAAATGTTGGATGGGCCACTATGGCAGAGATAATGACATGAACATATTAATCCGTAGAGCGACAGACATGGAAGAGGAGCAGGGAGAGAAGCAGGATGTGGTATACATTTCAACATGTTACAAACACCACACCAATTTGTTCTACACTAGACTCAGGTAGATGGAGTACATTGGAAGTGGGTAGCTACATGCAGCCATCCTTACCCACGTGGTAGTGGATGTTTTGAGTTTTCAATTCCCAGTAGTAGTGACAGAGTAAGGGGACATCGTTCTAGAAGATGTTTCCAGGATTACCTCCCTGTATGGAGATGGAATTCCACATCAGTATACACCATGAGATGGAACCGATATCAACATCAGTATATCAAATGGATTTTTCAGAGACTCACAACATGAGGGTATTGGTGGGAGTCTTATAGAGGAAGGTCTTAGTAAGACCTAGTGTTTAAAGTCATCTGTGTATTACCAGACCCTTTAAACAAACGAACATGGAGAATGAGTACCCACTTCTAAAGGGACAATGAAAAAAATCAATAAGTTGAAAGGGGATGAATTTAATCTGTATGGAAAGGTGCTTGTAAGATTTCCAATAGTTAAGAAAAAGTTTCACAATTACCCTGATATGGAGTTGGCAGCAGTAGTCTTCACATTGAAGATGTGGCGAAACTACCTTATGGAAGAATGGATCATCCTCTTCTCTGACCACAAGTGTCTTAAGTATATATTTTATTTAATGGATTAGAATATGAGACAATGACTTTGGATAGAGTTACTCTAGGACTATGACTTTGAGATAGTCTATACTCTAGGGAAGGAGAACGTGGTGGAAAATGCTCTTAGCAGAAGATCAAGTTCACATCTACTGAAAGAGGCCTTAGAGGTGTTGTCCTCGCTTTATATATCCTTCAAGAATAGGGAGGACACAAATTTTCTTCAATAAATGATATTTTCCCCTCCAATCATACAATGATTCAGGGATGCACAAGTCGGAGATGCCAGCTGTGAGGATACACGTGCCCAAATGTCCACATGGCATACCCCTGATAGATATTTGAATGGTGGAAAGAACGTCATTATTTTTAGAGGACGCACCACAATACCTGTGTAATTATGGGAGTATGTGTTTATGGAGTTCTATACATCCACTTTGGTGGTAAATCCTGGTGTGGAGAGGATGTACCATGATTTTTGTTTTCAGTACTAGTGGTTGGGGATGAAGAAGGAAGTGGAAGAGTTTTTCATGAGATGTCTCACTTGTCAGCAAGTGATGAATGTGCCCCAGGTTCTAGGAGGTTTGACACAACCCATCGAGGTAATGAATTGGAATTGAGATGAGATATTGATGCAATTTGTGATGGGATTCCCACATATGTTCAGGGGGAATGATACCATCTGGGTGATCATAGAACGACTCACCAAGTCCTACCACTTCCTACCCAGTTGAGAGCAGGGTTCAATAGAGATCTTGGGATGCCTTTATGTAAAAGATATAGTTCGAATCCATGTATTACCATCTACAATATCCACAGATCACGATTCACACTTTATATCCCAATTATGGAAGGGATTAGAGGATGCGTTTGGGGATTAGCTGTGCTTGACCACATCATTTCACCCACAATTATATGTTCAAATAGAGCAGACCATATAGACCTTAGAATACATGATTTTTGTTTTCATTATTGATTTTTTTCACAGTTGGGAGGACCACCTACCACTAGTGGAGTTAGAGTACAACAATATCTACATCTTCACCATCGGTATGGCATCGTTAGGGGCATAGTATGGATGACCATGAAGGTAGTAGTTATACTAGATTGACCAAGGGGAGTCAGCACTCATGGGACCAGTGATGGTACCTGATACCATAGAGAATGTGCTGGTCATTCGAGAGTAGATGAAGACTAAAAAGAGCCAACATAATTCCTATGCTGATGGGAAATGGAGGCCCTTTGAATTAGAATAGCGGGACCAACTATTCCAACATGTCTATCCTCGATGGGGGACAAAATGATTTGGCTAGGGTGGTGAGTTATCTCTGAGGTTCATCAGCCATTTTCTAATACTCCGTAGAGTGGGTGAGGTAGCATACTGCTTGGATCTATCGCTATAGTTAGAGAGGGTGCACAACATCTTCCACGTCTCCTAGCTGAGGAGATACCTACCTGACCCTTCTAATGTCATCAACAATGGAAAGCTCAAGATTTATAGTAGGGAGATATTCATGGAGTACCCAGTGGAGATAGATGATCGATAGGAGAGGATCCTTTATGGATGGTCAATTCCTATGGTTTATGTTTGTGGGATGCACAAGAATCTCCATGAGATCACGTTGGAGAGGGAGGCTCAGATTAATGCTCAGTACCCCCATTTTTTTTATTATCCCTTCTTTTGGGTTATGAGGATTTAAATCCCTAGAGAGGGGAGTAATATAATACCTCAAAATTCTATGTTTTTTTTAAAATTAGAAGGGATTATTTTGAGACCAAGCACTAAGACGACATGTGATTCAAAGGGCTATAATTCCCGGAATGATCCATCAGAAAATGTAATATTCTAAATAACACGAGTGATTGATTTTCCTGAAAATGTAGAATAACTCTTAAATGGGATCCTAGATTAAAAATCCAAGGGAACCCGTTTGTTAAGAATGGAATGTTTACCCTAGGAGTGACATAAGTTTTTTCAACACATGTTTCCAGTGAGAAAACCAAAAAATGACAGAACCGTAAATAAAATAATTCAATAAAATTATTTTATTTTTCGAATCCTTATAACTCGCTAATGGTGAATAAGATTGAAAATATGAGAACACCATTGATCTTGTGAGGGTATGTTTTCCTAAGACATAGCCTAACATTGGGCGACTCAGGTCAATAGTCGAAAGTAGTTTATGGACATGAATAAAATAATTAGATAAATTTATTTTATATTTAAATCCTTGTAACTCCAAAATGGTAATTAGAATTGGAAATAGGAGAGTACCATTGAGTTAGTGGGGGTATTATTCCCTTAGGTGGAACCTAATATCAGTTGGAGTGTGCCATCAGTGAATGTTGGTTTTTGGGATGTAATCGTAAATAAAATAATTTAAATAAAATTTATATTATTTTCGAATCCTCATTACTCAAAAATGGAAACTCAGACTAAAAATCTGAGACTATTATTGATTTTTTGAGGAGATTTTCTCCTTATGAAGGAATTAACCTCGATCAAAATGGGTTGAGGAAAAAATTTATTTTTCGGATGTTTTAAGGAAAAATAAAATAAACTTAAAATTTATATTTTTTTCAATTTTTTTTTGCTACAATGGAGCGACGAGATGACTGTTTCATGCCATAAATATAACCGAATAATGATACTACAAGGAAAGTAACTGAAAATGTTATTCATAAATGAAACTATATAACAAATACGACTCTACGTAACCGAAACACAATGATGTGTTTTCCCTATTTAATGGGATAACATTAATTACAAACTAGATTGGGATCTTGAAAAACTCTCTGAGTCTATGAAGGGAAACTCTCCATTGATCAATGCTGATGAATTGAAAAGTGGCGATGATACCCTAAGAGAGTGAATCAAAACTGGAGATCAAAGAATAATGATGAATGACCATCCTCGATCAATCTCATTTCCTAGGTAGGGTTTTGATTCATTTCGGGGTGAATTCTTTCCACATTATTTATTTTAAATGATGATTTCATGTTATCTCATGAATAAGTTAACCCACAGATTAATCATTTGTGTTGGATGGTTAATGATGAATGATAAAAGGAATATTCATCTTAGTGATTATTCTTCCCTATTTTGGTTCTTCATGATCCTGCTAACAACAATGCATCTGGGTCAACATGAACAAGACTTGAATTATTATTTGGGTGTTCATATGTGATACTCATTCACCTATAATCTTCTTGAATTTTTTCCATTATTGGTGGTGCAATGGTCAACAACGCATCAGCCCGCGATGCTGGGCCATAAGGGTCACGACTATGCGGGGCACGACATCATTGAGAGGCAACAACACAAGGCTGCAGTGGCGGCAATAGGCCGCGACAATATTAGGATATTCTAGAAATAAGGCCATTGGTAGGTGGGAGGTGGTGCAACAAGGAGGGGGAGGCTGCAACCAGCATGGGCGATGGCCGTGTAGCAGAGCAGTGCTAGTTGGGCATCTCTAGCAGAGGGGAGTGGCCTAGGGGGTGGGGCATGGCATGCACTGGCACATGGTCTAGTGGGGACCACGTGCGGAGGGAGGAGGTTGACCTCAGCTACCTGCATGTGGAGCAAACTAAAATCAAGAGCGGCGTACACTCTGGACCCCAGCTGACCTACTGATGCGGGCCAGGCTGGTGTAGAAAACTGTGCTGCCGGGCAGCCCATGATGGAGAGGAGTCGGCCTGCCAATAGGGTCCAAGCCAGATAAGAAACTAGGCCACTATGTGGCCCTACTAGAAATAAACCAATCTGACTAAGTTGAAAAGGGCCTGAAATTGTGGAACGGGTTTTGGGGATACCTAGCTGTCCGGACCCATGGAAAAACCGGGACAGGTCCAATAAAGCCCAATGGGTCGAGCCAATTGGCTAGGTCAGACCAGGTTAGACCAGAACCCACCGAGTCGGGTCGGGTTAGTCGAAATAGTACATGCCATGTGGGAGCCCTAGGCGCTACCTACCCCTATTTAATAAGACATCAATATCTTTATACTAGATGCCTAATTGAATTACTATCTATGGAGTTAGGACCCTAGAGAAAAGGAGGTCCACAGGGAATAATCTTATTGAGTTTTCGTGAGAGTCGAGATACAACCGATGGCTTAATGAGTCGATTATCTAGGAATCAAGAACATTGGAGTTGGGAATCCCACAGCTGGATGTGACACAATGAATATGACGAGTGGACCTCAGTGGTCCAGAAGACGAGTGTACCTCAAGGGATGAGCAGACAAGCATTCCTTAGTGGTTCAGTAGAAGATCATACCTAAGAGGTTCCATAAACAAGAATACCTTAGTGGTTCAGGCGACGAGTGTACCTCAATGGTTTAGAAGATGATATTACCTTAGTGGTTCAACTGATGAGCGTACATTAGTGTTTCAACAAAAAGTGTACCTTATTGGTTTAGTTGAAGACCATACCTCACTGGTTAGGTAGATGATTGTACCTTAGTGGTTCATCAGATGAGCGTACCTTAGTAGTTCAGCTGACAAGCATACCTTAGTGGTTGAGCCAGTGAGCATACCTGAGTGGTTCTACAGATGAGCGTACCTTAGTGGTTCATCAGACCAGCGTACCTCAGTGGATCAACAGATGATCATACATGTGTGGTTCAGTAGATGAGTGGACCTCATTGTTCTAGTAGTCGAGATGACCTCAGTGTATCATCAGGGATGAGTCCCTCAACTATACATAAAGAATTAGCTCTGTGAATTATAATCTTAATTTCCATAAATTGAGTTATACCTAGTGTGAGATATCTTTTCTTTGTGGTTGTGTTGTGTGATCTTATTGTGTGGCCTTTCTTTGGGTTCTTTCATTTGCAGTTTTGGGTCTCTATTGATTATTGTTTTACCCAACCCTCCATGGCAACCACTCACACGTTTCGTGTCTCATGCAGGTGATCAATGATTTGACAGAGACCTTGGTGGTTTAGGACCAGGTGGTGCCCAATGAGATGGGATAAACAAGATTTACTTCTATGCCTATAGGCTACTACCCTCCACATACCCTTCAATTTGGGTTTGAGAAAACAGACCTTGGTAGGTGTACTTTTCTTTACGGTTTTGGGCTTATATTCTTTCCCCTATTTAATTTTCAGTTGTACTATATATTCATCAGTTTTCTTAGTGAAAATTGTGGTTTACATTGTGTTCAGTTTCCATAGTTTGAGCTTCGTGCATGTGTACATGTTAAAATGTAAAATTCTTCTCTTTTTGGGACATTCCAACTCAGTGTTAGTCACCATCACCTGGGCTATGGAAGGAAGACTTGGGGTAGTCATGAAATAGGCCATGTGGGATGGTTCGTGACATTTATAACATTAATTATTAACCAAAATTGTTTCAATTATTTCAAGACAAATGTAGTTGGATTTAAATATAAAATAATCATTATTTAATTATAACTCCCCAACCCCAGTTACTAAGAGTTGGTGCTTTATTACATAACAATGGAATGATACAAGGAAGCATGTCCTAATAGATAGAACAATTTATTATTACTGGAAACAAGATACATACATAAGTTCAATATTACAACTTGAAAAGAAACACAACATTAATTTATTCCATTAGAAACATCCAATCCTTTTAGATTATGTCTGCAAGCCACTCATAACTAACTTCTTCATATCCTGGGAAAATGAATAAAAAGAAAGGATTGACTTCAAATAATCTGTAAGGGTAAGAAATACAGAAGAAGATAATATAAACATTAGGCATGATGAATAATTTAAAAAACGTGCCTTTTCAAATAATAAAAATGAACACTTTATGGAAGGAATATGAGCTGAGTAAATAATTCCATAATAAAACATAGTCATGGGTACTCAACTAGTTGAATTACCACATGAACCATTATTATTATTTTCATAATGATGGAATGTATAATGTTGGACATTCTGAAACATTTTGTATCATAATAATTCAACTTCAAACTAGTTTAAAATCCATCAAATGATGTTGACATAGATAAAATGAACACTATTTGAAAGTAATACCTATTTATATTTTGAAACCATTTAAGAGACACATAAATATAAAAGGAAACTTTGTTTTGAAAATATTCTTATAATCTTGTAAGGGAAGCTTCGGTGATGTTATAATGGCAGAAAATAGCTGCACCCGCTATATAATTTAATAAAAATAATCCTACCTTAATTTTGTTGAAAAGTTCTTAAAGTACTTTGTTTGGAATATGACAGATAGATTCATTTTAAAAATTATAAGGTCAAATAAGGTTATAAATGACTTTAACCCATAGTCTATTAAATAGTAAAATTATTTTGAAATAAATTTTTAAGAAAACATGGATGTGGATGATAAAGAGGTCCCAGTAGATACTTACGTAAAAACAACCTCAGATAATAAAGAGATTGTGAAATTAACACTTACCTTATACTTTTCCTTAGTCGATGGTATGTTAAAATCCTGTATGATAGTTAAAACATTTTTATTAAATTATAAAATAACTATATACATAAATATGATATCATATATGATCCTTTAATATTTATTTGTTAATAATATTTCAATAGTATCATCATTTCAGGTTTTAACTGATTTGTTTTCCTCTATATGCTTAGTTACATAGGACATATTTGTTATTGATAGGATGTATTTAATTCATATACCGAATGATATTATGTTTATAAATATTATTTTTTATCATAAAATGAAAATTATTCTTTAATGATTACGATGGGGAATGAATCCCATCGCGTTCGTGGAGATGGTAATCCATACGTACACACGAGCGACAATATCATTATATTAAGGGTGAAATAGTTTGTAATTGGATGGTATATCATATATAAAGAATCATTAAAATGTTATATTAATTATTTAAATCAGTTATATTCACTATTATACCCATCCAAATAATGAAGTGTTTGAATAAAAAACTACACCACGACGTGGGGATGGTAAATCGAACGTAAGCAGGTATGTTGACATTGTCATTCATATGATGGATAGAATAAAGGATATGGTTGTACCATTTTTATAATGACATAACAGTATATATAAGATATTGTAATTATTATTATATAATGGAAAAAACAAAGAAAGAGGATATGGCAGAAGAAAAGAACTTGAAAGAGGTGATAAAATATTTACCACTTCTTCAGGTTCTTCCTTTTGATTTATCAAAAGGGCTCATTATGTTGGATTTATGATCAAATTTAGGATTCTAGGATTATTTTAGGGTTGTTGGGAGGATATTTGGGCTGGTTTTGGCTGAGAAAAATGGCTTTGGAAGTGTGAAATTAAGAGAAGGAGAAGTGGCCTTTTATATGTGAGGTGAGGGTCACTTTAGGAAAAGCTTGAAATATTATTTTATAATAAACTAATTTTCGGTTTTAATGGATCGAAAATGAATTATTTTGTGAATAAGGTGGTAATGGGTCGAAAAACTCTCAACCAATAGGTTTTATATAGGATTAGGTCGTCATATTAACCTTATCTTTTAGATTTAACTCTTTGTTAAATAGTTTGACATTTACCATGTCACTTTGTGTTGTTATATTGTACGGTTAATAAACATACAATAACAAGACAAGAAAACCCAATTTGGTTCATTATTAATATATATAACTTTATCTAAGTCTTTTGGCCCAACCTTAGATTTTTATGAATATTATATCAATTAATAATATAATATTAACTTTAAAAACACAATTATGTCAATTTTGACACAATTTAGTATTTGGTTTTTGTGATAGTCATCACAACTTGATTACTTAGAAAAAGATACATTTAATCAATCCTAACATGTCATATTCTCCTAGAAAATTCGTGGATGTCATAAAAACGTTAAAATTATATTTATTTTAATATTTATAATACAATATTTTATTCTTTCAATAATAAGGTAATTACTGCATCATCATTGTGTCATAAATAAACATAATTATTTAATATATAAATATTATAAATAAAATACCTTTATGTAGGAAATCGTTTTATATTTCTAATTAATATTTATAGTCGAAAGGATAACTTATATAAACCTTTTAAAAATTATTTTCCTAAAACATATAAGTTTATGTCATTTTTGTCTTTACTTTAAATTAATTAATATAATGTGTCATTATCACTCTCAAGTGGCTCCAAGTGGTCCCAAAATTGACCCAAAGATACCCATTAATGGACATATATCAACCACTAGGAATATGACATATGATAAGGTAATTTAATATTATAATAATAATATTTGATTACCCTTATTTACCAGATTTACCTTTTAACCATGGTAAATAAAATATTTACTGAAATAAATATTCATAATGTCTACAAATAGAAGTTAAATATATACAAAATTTTGACCACCTGATTCTAAATAAGGAATCCATTTTTCCAAATTCAAAACACATAAGTGTCAGAAATTAATTTAAAATTAATTCCCATTGTCAAAACAAGAAGTCTATTTTTAAAGAAATAATAACTATCAAAAGATTAACACTTGTTGATGTCGAGATTAATTATGAAATTACATCCAATGAACTTAATTATATTAAATGATAAAAATATAGTCTAATTATACTTTAAAACCACTCAAATTTATAGTTTAACACTAAGAATTATTTCAATTAAAAAATATGTTTTTAATTAAAATTTAGTATTTTTTACTATTGATAAAAATATGAATGTTATCAGAAAAACACCAAAATTTTACCCAAAATAAAATATTATGTCCCACTTCTAAAGAATATGTTTATTTTTCCAAATTAAATATAAAAAAGTGACATATATTGTATTTAAAATGGTTCTCCATTAAAAGGAGGTAAAATTACATTTTTTAAAAGATACTTCCTTTATCTAAAAAATTGAATTTGTTCTAATATTATGTATAAAAAACATTATATGGATGTTAAAATTATATGGAGTATATAAAATTCAAAATTCATATAATACTATTCATAACCGCTTTTTGAACGACTAGTTTAGTAAGTCGTGCTGTGCTCGAACTCGGTGTTGCGTGTAGCACAAGTTAATGAATTTCTTTGAAGACATAATGTACTATGAAATCATGGGGTGCACATTTTACCCACATTAAATTAATTGAGTCCTAACAATTTTAAATTGTTCTTCAAAAATAAATGGTTTAAAATAGAAAAATAACTAGGTGGAAAACCCACATCGGAAATTGGGATAATAAAATTTAGTCTTAATAAGAGGGAAAGGGAAATGAAAAAGTCACCACCAAATTATGATCTCAATTAAGAGAACATTGGTTGGAATTAGAGACACATAATTGGAGGGAAAATGTAGATATTTACAGATAGTGATTGAGATCATCAATCACAAAAAAGTGTAAAATTGAGGGCCACAAAGCCATCAATCTATAATGATGTAAAATATCATTGGTTCAACAAAACATATGGTATTAAGATAACACATTTTTGGTTTTAATATATCTTGCATAAAGATTAATAATTAAATTATTCATAGAATAAGAGGAAGAAATATTTAAATACTTAAAAAGTTTATTTTCATCTCTCAATTAATTCCTACAAAAAACTCATTTTTCACTCCAAAAGATAATAGAATTCAAAAAAATTCTATTTATCTTAATCGTATAGGGTTCCAAAAATAATGAATTTATAATTCATATTTCTGAATATTAAAATAAATTACATAATACAAACCAGGACATCAAGTATGATATTGGTAGGTGATCCACCCTTGTCGCCCTTCAGTTGCATGTTAATGTCTCATGACCTTGCTGGACGGGATGGGTTGCCGCCTGACATCCGTGTTGTCCTTTTTATAACAATACAAAAATAATCTTAAGAAATGTTTTAACCTTAACAATAGTATTCAATGTCATACTTAATCAATTCCATCCATTAGACTTATCCAAAATACTTCTATCCAAACTCAAAATCCAAAATTTATAAGGAAGGTAAACACAATGAATATCCTTTTTTCCACATAATAACATGTGAATACCTTCATCATGTATTCTTTTAAAACACTATAAAACCAATAATTACCATAAAATGTTATTTATTACATTTATGCTTCCTTATTCTTTATAGAATACTAGATATACTATTTCTATCCAAAAAATGTTGTAATCTCTAACAATGATGGAATATAAAAATCATTAATTAGTTTCAAGGTAGTCAATAATATCCATGGAAATTTATCCAAATCAATCATATATTATTCCAAAATCTCTATCACAATATCATAATCATATTAAGGTTTATTTTTTCCTTCAACCATATATTTTCCAAATAATTTAACCTTCTATTGAGTAACATTTCTTAGAACCATATAATCTCAAATCCTTAATGAATTAGTAAAGATGTATAATCCTTATTTATTTCCATAATTCATATAACCCGTACATCGTTGATACAAAACTCAAATTTAATAATTATTTAATAACAAAATAAGAGCACTATTCATTCCTCTTCATCTGTGGTAGTATCCTAACTTGATTATAATCCAATAGCATAATTTGGGGAATACTCTGATGATTTGGACATGGATTTGCGTAGTTTCCCAAGTCCTTGTAGATGAAGTATCATACCTTTTACAAATTTTTCTTACCCTTTCAATCACATATTTGGTGTCCTTTTTTTCACACATATAACAAACTCTCATTCCCTTCAAGAATTTAGCAAGGTGATTATTTCGACAATTATCACATATGGGAGAATCCTTCTCTCCCTCTCTTCCCTTTATCCATCTTTCTCTCTTCTTTCATTTTCTTCTCTTGCTTCCCTTCAAAGCTATTGGACTTAGAGAATTCTTTACTTATCCTATTAACACATGATACTATTTCTTCATATGATGAGAATACATGGGAGACAATACCCTTCTAAATGTTGTCTTACTACCATGAAAGATATGATTCTTCTTAATCTCTAGATCATTTATATTTCTAGAGTTCTCTTTCCTTCTAATAGGCTCCATTTCTAAACAAGGGCATACACTAGGTTAGTTTATAAATCAAAATCCATGATTCCAAACATGTAAAATACCTAATGTAAATTGAAACGAATATGCATATAATATATAATAATAAAATGTTTTCTTTAATAAAGTATTTACTAAAAAATCCTTCAAAATGGCTTGTAATTAAAATGTGAATTATCCTATTCATATACCATGAGAGTGTCCTAACCAAGAGTGCAGCAAGGCCCATTGTCATGTACGAAGATACCCCAAGTCAAACCCAAAAATCCTTGTCAAAGTTTTCACTCCTAGGTACATCTATGCCAGAGCCGCCTCTACCTTTTCGTATCCGGACATGGATGTATTTCTTTAAAATACACAAAATATCTACATTACCAAAATTCTAGGAAGTTATTCTATACAAATACCCAATTTCTATCTTACGGTAATGTACTACAATTTGAGTTTTTTTTAATTCTAGTTTCCTAGGTTTGTACTAAACTTCCTCTAATACGAACTGTAATGCCCCAAACCCAGTTACCCAGAGTCGATGATTTATTACATAACATTGGCATGATATAAGGAATCATGTCCTAAAATACCGATCAATTTAGTATTATTGGAAACAAGATACATACTTAAGTTCAACATCTCAACTTTAAATGAAATTAAACTCTAATTTATTCCATTAGAAACATCCAAGCCTCCTAGATTATGCCTCCAAGTCACTAATAACTAACTTCATCATATCCTTGGAAAATGGAACATAATAAAGGGGTGGGATCAAATTCTTCGTAAGGGTATGCAATACAATAGAATATAACATAAACATTTGGCATGATGAATAATTTAAAATGCATGCCTTTATAAATAATAAACATGAACACTTTATGGAAGGAATATGAGCTGAGTAAATAAATCCATAATAAAACATAGTCATGGTTATTCTATTAGTAGAATTACCATAAGAACCATCATTATTATTTTCATAATGAGGGAATGTATAATTCCAGACATTCTGAAACATTTTTGTCAAGGCCTCGGCATAGACATCTAAAAATGATTTAGGCTTTGGCCATAACCATATATCCAATTGGGAAAGGCATTGTCCAATTCCACATATAATTGTCTAATGAGACCTACCGATGCACTGAGGAGCTATAGCGGGCTCCACCCATCACATACTATGTCCAATACATTCCTCATATGGAAAGTTTGACACATAACATAAACATTTGTATTAAAACTGGCATTCAAAATATCAATACATTAACCATAAACCATGATTGTTATAAAAATAACACATACATGGCCAAACATATCACCAAACCTTCAATAAAATATCGATGATTTGTGTCATAATAAATCAACTTCAAACAAGTTTAAAATCCATCAAATGATGTTGACATAGATGAAATGAAAACTATTTGAAAGAAATACTTATTTATATTTTGAAACCATTTAAGAGTCACATAATTATAAAATAAAACATTTATTTTGAAAATATTCTTAAAATATTGTCCGGAAATCTTTTATTATGTTATAACGATGAAAAATAGATACACCCACCGTATAAGATAAAAAACAGTCTAACCTAATTTTTTTGAAAAGGTCATAAAGTACTTTGTTTGGAAAATGATGTAAAGATTCCTTTAAAAAAATATAAGATCAAATAAGGGTATAAATGACTTTAAACCATAGTCAAGTTAATAGTAAAAATGTTTTGAAATAAATTTTTTAGAAAAAATGGATGTGGATGATAAAGAGGTCCTAATAGATACTTATGTAAAAACAATGTCAGATAATAAAGAGATTGGGAAATTAACCTTTACCTTGTACTTTTCCTTAGTAAATGGAATTTTAACCTCTTTTATATTATTTTATACATTGTTATTAAATTATACAATAACTATATAGATAAATATGATATCATATATGATCCTCTAATATTTCTTTGTTAATAATATTTCACTAGTATCATTATTTCCGGTGTTAACTGATTCGTTTTCTATTACATGATTTGTTTTGTAACTAATGTTTTTTATGGATAGGATGTATCTTATTCATATTAATAATTATATTATGTATTTAAAAATTATTTTTAGTCATCTAATGAAAATTACTCTTGAATGGATACGATGACGAATGAATCTTATCGCGTTCGTGGAGATGGTAATCCGTACGCACGCACGAGCGACAATATCAATATATTGATGGTGAAATAGTTTGTAATTGGATGATATATCATATATAAATAATCATTAACATTTTATATTTATTATTTTCTTTAGATATACTCATTATTATACCCTTATAAATAATTAATTGTTTGAATAACAAATTACACCATAACGTGGAGACGGTAAGTCGTACGTACACACGTATGGTGACTTTGTCATTTTATATGATGGTTAGAATAATGAATATGGTTGAAACATTTTAATGATAACATCATAATAAATAGATGATACTGGAGTTATTATTTTATAATGGAAACAACAAAGAAAGAGGAAGTGGAAGAAGAAAAGTCCTTGAAAGAGGTGATGAAATATTTACCTCTTCTTCAGGTTCTTCCTATTGATTTGATCAAAAGGGCTCCATAGGATGGCTTTCTGATAAAAGTAAGGACTCTAGGAATAAGTGAGTTATGTTGGGAGGATATTTGGGCTGGGTTGTGCTGATCCAAATGGATTTGGAGGTGTGAAATGAAGATAAGTGGATGTGTCCTTTTACAAGAGAAGTGAGGGTCACTTTAGAAAAAACATGAAATATTATTTTATAAAAAAATACTATTAAATTTCTAATGGATGAAAAATGATTTTTTAAGGATAAGGTGGGGAACGGTCTAAAAACTTTCAACAAATAGGTTTTAGATAGGTTTAGGTTATCATATTAGCCTTATCTTTTAGACTTAACACTTATTTAAATAGTTTGACATTTACCATGTCGCTTTGTATTTTTATATGATATGGTTAATAAAAAAACTATAACAAGACAAGGGAACCTCATGTGGTTCATTACGAATATATATAACCTTATCTATGTCCTTTGGCCAAATATTATATTTTTAGGAATATTATATTAATTAATAATATAGTATTATTTTTAAAACTCAATTATGTCAATTTTGACACTATTTAGTATTTGGTTTTTGTGAAAGTCATAACGGCTTGATTACATAGAAAAAGATACATTGAATCAATCCTCACATTCCATATTCACCTAGAAAATTCTTGGATGTCATAAAAATTTGAAATTATATTTATTTTAATATTTATAATACCAATTATTTGATTCATTAATTAATAAGATAATTACTGCATCATCATTGTGTCATAAATAAAATTTAATTATTTAATGTCTAAAAATAATAAATTAAATACCATTATGTATGAAATCTTTTTTTATTTATAATTAATATTTATAGTGAAAAGATAACTTATATAACACCTTGTAAAATGTTTCTTACAAAAAGATATATGTTTTTGTCATTTTTGTATTTACTTAAAATTAATTAATATAAAGTGTCATTATCACTCTCAAGTGGCTCCAAGTGGTCCCAAAATAGACCGAAGGATGCCCATTGTTAGAAAATTATAAAAAAATAGGAATAGTATACATGATAAGGTAATTTAATAATATTATAATAATTTTTTTACCCTTATTTACCAGATTTACCCTTTAACCATGGTAAATAAAATATTTACTGAAGTAAATTTTCATAATGTCTAAAAATAAAAGTTACCTATTTACGCAATTTAAACCTCTTTATTCAAAATATAGAATCCATTTTTCCAAATTCAAAACATAGAGGTTTCAGAAATTAATTTAAAATTAATTCTCATTGTCAAAACAAAATGGACGTTTTAAAGATATAATAACTATCAAAAGATTAACACTTGTTTATGTATAGTTTAAAGGTGAAATTACAACTAATGACCTAAATTATATTAAATGATAAAAATATAATCTAATTATACTTTAAAACTACTCAAATGTATAATCTAACACTATAAATATTTTCTATTAAAAAAGTTGTTTTTAATTAAAGTTTAGTATTTTTCATTATTCATCAAAATATGAAAGTTATCAGAAATACACCAAAAGTTTATCCAAAATAAATTTATATGTAACAATTCAAAATAAAAAGTTTATTTGGTCTAATTTAATATAAAAAAGTGTCAGATATTGTATTTAAAAATGATTCTCAATTAAAAGGTGGTAAAATTACGTTTTTTGAAAAATACTTCTTTTATCTGAAAAATTAAATTTGTTCTAATTTTATGTCTAAAAAAACATAATATGGATGTTAAAATTTTATGGAGTATATAAAATTAAAAATTCAGTTAATAATATTCATAACCTTTTTTTGAACGACTAGTTCGGTAAGTTGTGGTATGCTCTAACTCGGTGTTGCATGTAGCGTAAGTTATTCAATCTCTTTAAAGAGATAACGTACTATGAAATCATGAGGTGTTACATTAATCACTTAAAACCACCCATACTCAAGTATTAATACCACACCTCAACACCCCCTTTCCCCTCAAAATCATTGAATCTTTTAAAATCTATACCAAAATATATACTCTAAACCCTCTCCAAGTACATGTGATACGAGTCTAATCCAAATACCTATTCAATCTTCCTTAATATTCCTTTAATGAGTTTATATTCAAGAGGTAAAATTTTCAACCCACATCTCTTAATTTCCATTCTTCTTCTACCCTATACTAACATAATTCATATATCAAATTATAATAACTCCATTATCATGTATATAATATAATTTTATATAACGAATTTAATATATTCTATCCACCACTTATCATATATGCTATTATTAAAATAAATAAAACCATTGTCCAAATTATGGTGGTTAATAGTCTCCATGGGTAATGTTTTTTAATTTTTCATTACCACCTTCATGGATGATCATAAAAGTATTATTATAGTTAAATAATATTTTAATAGGTATATTATAACTTATTTCAATTTTTTTAATTAATATATATATAATATTAAATAAATCTAAACTAGTTCATAACGGTAAAAAAACCACCAAAATAAACTAAGAATTTATCAATAACATTTTATAAAATGAATTATCTTCATATCAAAACTAAAAAAGATATATAGGAAAATTTAAACGTATATAATTTCTTGAATATTATTTCATTTCACCTTTGTATATTTATTTCCATTTTACATGAAAATCCAAAATTATATGCAAATGAACCAACAATGAAACCATGAAACAAGTTTAACCAAAATAGTGGAAATAATGAAAAATTGTAAATTATTTGGTGATAATATATTATAAATGAATCATATAAGGTATTATAAATAATAATATAATTCTATAATTAATTAATATTATACATTTAACCATTATAAAGGAGGTTATTGTTTTCAATACTAAAGCGATGCATGAGTTAAGGGTTTCTCATCTAACTTTTACTTTTGGGATATATATTTCTTAATCAACACTTATTTATTTTGTATGGTTTATATAATTTCTTTTGATATATTATATAATGAATTCCATTGCCTTCATGGTATTAAATATTTCATTAGATAATTATTATTTTAGGAGGAATATGATTCGAATGACTACATATTGGTATGGTATTCCTTAACATAATTTCCTTTCATGGGGTAAAACATCTAAATAATTTATTATTTCATGTTAATATTTAGTGTGAGATGACTATTAATAATATTATTATATACATACTCTTTTTGATTTTGATTTATATCTTCTACATATAGTTGATACATTTGAGTAATTGATTCTTTAAGAATTATTTCAATTTACCATTTAAAATTATTTTTCATCTAAGGTAACATTATTTGATTTTAATTATGCATTAATGGGAATATTATTCAAAGATTCCACACTTATTCTTTTTTAGGGTTTGTTTAATTCTATTATGGAATTATATTTATGAATCATGTATCATTTCCATAGGTCAAGCTATGATAAAATATTTATATAACCCAATTTCATTTCATTGGTTATGATATGATTTGTGTTCTCTCGAAAAAATATTTATAGTTTTCATTACATGATTGTTGGGATCTAAACATACCTGAAATTCATTATGTAAATTTATTTATCTCATGAGATAGACATGCGTAGAATAGGGATTGAACCCATTTCAGTAAAACATGACTTGAATGGGGAGTGAACTTAGATTTGTAAGATAAGACTATTATAGGGATTGAACTAAGTTTAGACCGAATAGATGGGAATGTGGAGTGAAATTAGTTCAGTGAGATATGACTAGAATAATATATAAACTCTCTTCAGTAAGACAAGACTTTAATTGGAAGTGAACTCATTTCAATAAGGGAATTTATCCACCCTGATAATATTGGGAGTTAACATGGACTACTATGATATTTTGGGGAGTGAAGCTATTCCACTATGATAGTCTTGGAAAATATCCTTGATCACAAAGGAAATTAATTTATATGATTATGTGTTTGAAAAAATTCCATGTCTTATATTATGATTTCATGGATTATGTTCTTTAATTATTTTATAATAATTTTCTTATAAACTTATATGATTTATTCTATTAATCAATATGATGACCTATGATATGCAGATTATAATTTTCAAGTGTTATGTTCTTGTTCTTATAACCATATTCTCATGTTATCTTTGATATAAACCTTGTTTACCATTACTGAGTATATGATCTCACCCATTTCTTATGTTTATTTTCACTCGATTTTGATGGAATATGTTACATAAAATTTTTATAGAATAATTTCACATGAATTATGGTGATAACCTATTGTGAAATAGGAAACGTAGGTTAAATTGGGAGATAATGTTTATCTTTATGAACAAGTTGTTTATTAATCCAAGTTGTTATATTTTTTAGCTAATTCACTAAAATAGTAATCCTAAAAGGACCATGGGTGTGTAAGTGATCTAAAATTATTTTTGGAGTTTTAAAATTTGGGAAAAAAAATCAGGTCACATTTATTACTATCAAACATAGAAATTTAAAGTTTATGTTTTAAGCACTGTGTCCAGATGTGAAGATTATGGGCTATTACATTTTATATCATATTTTTGTTTACATGAATTTATAGATTATGGTGTTTTCATGAGATTTTATGTAAATATTTTTAGATAAAATCATGGGTATATAAAACCCAAATTTTATATTATTAGACACCATTTTTTATGTTTTAATTTATCAAAATTCACGATATGTAATGATATTTTTGTAGACATTATTCTTGAGGTAATAAGAGGTTATTATATTTTGGAATAAAATATGAAAGATATGATAAAGATTTTGAGGATAAAAATTGATTATGTTTTGTATATAATCTGGTTATATTTAGAATGTTTTTGCATTTCTATAAATTTTATAAGAATCATTGTTTTAGAAAAAGGACAACCCACATGTCGGATGGCAACCTAATTCATATCGCAAGGCTATGAGTTTTGAACCCACAGATGATGGGAAAAAGGGTGGAACACCTACTAGTAGCCAATGGTATGTTCAATTTAGTAATACATTATTGTTTGTAATTATGTTGATTTTAGTAATCTTATTTTATTAAGGTAAATAGAATATTATTATATTTTATTTAAGGAATAAGGTTTGAATTATATTTTCAAATAATATTGGATTTTTGTTTGGTTTATTTGATGATTAAAATAATTGACAGAATTTTTTATCATATATTGAATATTATATGTTTATGGAATAAACATTTTGGTATGATAATTCAAGGTAAATTGATTTTATTTAGAGATACATATTAAATTTATCTTGGAAATCTATGTGATAAAATCCTTCTGATTTTTGGTTTCAATCTTAAGATGGAATATTTTGAAGGACATTTAATGATAAATATTTATTGAAAGATCTATGTGGATTTTTGGATATTACTTTTGAATTTTGGTAGATTTTAGTATTTTTCCTTAAATAATGGTTTATTATTTATGGTAATTATCTTATGCTGTACTAACCATATTGGTTTGGGTTTTTTTTCTAAAGATAGGATGAATAAATAGTTTTAATTTTATGGATATTGTGATCTGTATATGTTGATTCTTGTTATTTAGTCATGAACAAAATTTCATTCTCATTAATTGGCGAAAAAAATGAGTTTTTAGTGATTTTTTAAAAGACACAACACTACCTTCCATGTATGTATATTTTTGTAAGTTCTTACTATAGAAAGTAAAATAATTCCTAAAATATTGGAAAATTATTTTGGAATAAAAACATCACCCATTTAATTTTCTTACTAAGGAATCAATGGAAATTTAACCAATCATTGATTTATGGTTTTGTGATGGTTTAACTTCTAATGAGAATGTTCTCTATCACACTATATCAAATCATAATAGATATAATTATCTTCCATACCAATACTTTTACTTACAATAATGTTCTCTTAATTGAAATCCTAGTTTGGTGGTGAAATTCAACATTTACTTTCCCTCTTTATATGGGGAACTTTTTTTCAACCTTTTTAAGTTGTTGGTTTCCATGAATGATATGTTTAAATTTACACTATTAATTTTTAAATGGAAATTTTAAATTAGTGGGATGAGTTTTTTTTCTATTTGCTGATCATATCAAGATGGTATATTATCGATTGGATCTCCCATGAAATCTCCCTCCAATTGATTTTGTGTCTCATTAATATCTCTTGAGGAAGTACATACCAGATCATTCATATATACTAAACTCATATGTCAAAGAATTGAGGAAAGATATTCCTCAAGAAGATAAACTGGTAGTGATTCTGGATTGTAGAGATAATATTCTATGAGATAAAACCACTCACCTAGTTAATGTTTATGGTGAAACCATCAATTTATGGAATCTATATTTGAACATGATGATGTGATGAGGAAGGGGTAAGATCATCTATTTTTATTTTAGTAACAAATTTTGAGGGAGAAATTCATTTGGGGGGGGGGGGTGGAATGTATCACCAAAAGATTTTATGGTATGCCTTTTTTAAAGAAATTTATCTTTTTCGATAGTTTACATTATACAATGAGGTTAAATTAATAATAACATACTATTAAATACAATTAATTTTACAAGACCATTATAACCTTCACATTAATTTGGCATGTTTGAATAATATTAATTATAATATGAAATATATTTGAAGATAATATTAAATAAGAATCTATTTACACAAGCTTATTAAAAAATCACTCAATATTTTGTTAAGTAATTTTATCAGTCAATTATAAGTTTTAATCAAAGTGTTATTTTAATTATTTTCTATGGGAAAAATAATAAAAATAATTTTTGACAGTTATATAAAGAATATTTGATAAAACTAAATTGATTTTTGAAATTGTGATATAAAAACTATCTTATAGTGAAATTTTGGTAATTTAAATGAAATATTGATTTTCTTATTAATAGTAAAAATTATAGATCTTTATAAAATAGTAAATTTATTTATATTAAAGGTAATATTTATGATTTTATATTGGTATATATGTACCTTACGTAATTTTTTTAGATATAATCTAATTTATTAAATTTATGTAATCATTAAACCTTTTTGGTATAATTACATTTTCAGGCTAAAAAAACATTTTTATGAAAGACTATATTTTATTGTGTTTTTCATGGTTAATTTTAAATTTAATTTTGAAACATCTATTATTTGATTTTTTTAAAATTGATTGAATATTTTTAATCATGAGTTCCAAATTTTATTATATGGTCATTTTCATTTTGAGGTATAAAAATATTTATCATGGTAAAAAATGATTTACCACAGTATAAGTAAAATAATTTAGTGGGTTAATGTTAAAAGTTAAACATTTTAAAAACCTAAAATTATGCAAATTTAAATGGGTGGTTCAAGTGTTTATCAACCTTAACAAACATTTAAAAAATTTATGGTCAACAGAATTTTATTATAATTAATTCCATCCAAATGCGTCAGGTTTTAAATATAAAATATTCATTATTTAATGGTTTAAAACAACCCATCCTCAAGTATAAATACCAACCCTCACCACCCATTTCTCATCAAAATCCTTTAATATTTTAAAATATCATAAAAACCTATCCCCCCCCACTCTCCCCATATATTTCATCTTTTAGTATCACCCAAATAATAATTCCATGTTCCTTAATGTGACCTTTAAGGAGGCGATATTCTATAGGTAACTTTCACAAACTACCACTATTAATTTCATTTCTTATTCTACATTATCCTCAAATAATTCATAAATAAAATTATAATAACTTTAGAACCATATATATAATAAAATTTTATATTTCAAATGAAATATCTTATATCCACCCCTTTTTTTATCTCCTCTTATTCAAAGAAACACAACAATTGTCCAAATTATAGCGGTTAACCATCTTCATGGTTATTGATCTTTTCCCCATTACCTCCTTAAAAAATGGTCAAAAAAGTATTATTAATGTTAAATCAGACTGTAATAGGTATATTGAAAATTATTTCATGTTCCGTAATTAATATATATATATAATATTAAATAAAACAAAACAAGTTCATAAAGTTCTAAAAAATAATAAAAATAAAGTAAACATTTATCACTATAATTTTATCAAATGAATCATCTTAATTTTGTAATGAAAAATGATATATGGGAATTGGTAGGTCGAAAAGGTTGAATACCCTGGGGGTGACTTACGGTATGACAGATTAGAACTTCTGGAATTCAAGATCTGGATTTGCTATTAAAAAAAACCTAATTCTATCTTTCTCCCATATAAATATCTGAACATATATAAAAATATTTCATAGAATAAAATTAGTTTTTACTTGGTTCACCCTCACTAGGGTATGTCCAAGGATCATGAAACATCAATAGGCCGATGTACCAAATTCACTGAGGCTTATATCAAATAATGAGTAAAATGTTTGGTCTAGATATTCTATGCCCAAGATCACTAACTTTACAATATTTAGGGTCTATTCATTTACTTCCCAAGTGTCACTCCCTATACCTCTTTCTCTAGATCACTACCAGTAGAAAGGGTAATCATATTCCTATTCCCATCCTCACTTCTTTTGGAAAGGAATCTACTAATAGTTTATAAACATGTAGGTCCAAAATAGTTTATGGACATGTATGTCTCTTCATTTTCATGAATTTCTATATCCTCAACTTTAGGTAGAATCACTATTGATGTCCCTTTTTCACCTACAGATGATGTCCACCATTCTAGGAATAGTTGGGTACTAGAAAAATACTTTCACAAACTGATTTGAATCCTTCTCAAGCTTCTTTGAGAAAATCACAAACCAACATTTTACTCTGCGTACTTTGTATTAGGTATGGATTGAAGAACTCATCCTCCTTGTACTATTGATACTTCCAGAATACTCCCTTCATCGGCAGACTGCCTCAGCCTTCACTATCGTTTACCACCTCCATGTACCATCTTTTCAAACCACTGCTGCGAAACTACTGTATGTATGCAAACAATTATCAGTTCACAAGCTGTCATAAAATAAAACCTTCATACATCAAATTATTCTTCTATGTACTATGTCCTATGTGGGATATATTTTCCCACAAAAACCTTCAGAAAATTTTCATTCGCGCAAACCAGTTCATCCTTCGTGGAATTATTCCTCATGAACATTCGTCGGACATTTCTAAATTCCAAGAGCAAAGAGTTGTTCTATAATTATATTATTTATATTCCAATAGATTTTATTAACACTCCATATATAAACAATGATTTAAAAAAATTGTGCTAATACAGGTTTACCAAATCATTGATTCGATATAGCCTCTCCAGCATACCGATCCATCATCCTCGAATTGCACCCATTCCGCACACTATTTTTCACTATGGTATGCATACTTCTTTTTCTCCTACATGGTTCCATTTTATTTAACTAGAATAAAAACCATCATGTATTCCACATACTATATTTCTTACATATCAAACCATTACGGTGAACCATTTTTGATTTCACGAACCGCTTTCGCATACCCTTCCCACTACCTGGTACACGACCACATACCCTTCCCGAACATGATACACAATCTATGTCTTGGGATCCGGGTTTTTCTTAATTTTCCAATATCATTTACTTCTCTTTACACCATTCATTCCAATTAAGAGAAACATACATTTCCAAACACAAATTTATGATAATGAGGCCCAAAAAATTGGCTAACACTAGGAAAAAATGCCATCTTAAAAAACTGTCTTTGGCAGACTCCAACCATATTCATTTACGGTCATTAGTCATTGTAAAAAAACATAATTACAAACAAAACCTGCTAGCCATTTAATTTCACTTCTATAGATTTTTTTCACTTGAAATAAAAAACCATAATTATAGTCAAATGAACTGACCTTGAAACCATGATACGAACACCCTAGAAATAATTAAAATAATGAAATATTATTAATGAATATGTGGTAATATGTTAAAAAAGTATAATATTTGGTATTTTAAATATATATATAGTTCATTAATGAATTAATAATAATTTTTAAACCATTATATAGGAGGTTTAAGTATGAAAACTAAAGGGAATCATGAGGTAAGGGTTTCTCATCTCACTTTTACTTCAATGATTTATATGCCTTATCCACAACTTATTTATTTTATGTGGTATATATAATGAAATTTGATTTACTATATCTGGAATCTAATTATCTTCATGATAATCATTGTCTTATTTGGTAATTATTAATTTTATGGGGGAAAACTATTTGGCTGGTTACCAAGTGGTAGGTGATAATTTCCATTCATTAGGTTAAACTTGTACTTCAATGATTATTCCTTGTTAGGAGTATGCATGAGAATAATTTGTGTTGTATTAAAAAATTTTATGTAAATTTATAGCTAATACACATAATTTATTCATTTTATTATTTCTCAATTCAATGATTTGATATTTATAGGGGATATAAATTTAAAAAATTATCATTTTAAATTTTCCCTTAAAAACTCATTTTAATACTTTCCCATTTTTTTTGAATTTTTTAAAATGTTTTTAATATAATATTATGACTGTTTAATTTCATATTTATGCATGATTTATTTTTTAAAAAATAGTTTTAATGGATTATCTTTTTCATTTTCTAAAAGAGGTTCTTTGTTAATTTTGGGACAAAAATATGGAAGGAATGTTTTTTAATATACGACATGAGTGAATTTTCATAATATCATGGTTTTTTAATGATATTATGATTCCTTTATAATATTACAATTTTCTTTTGAAAGGAAATTTTTATTGATTTTAATTGTGTGGATCTTTAAAAATAAATTATTTCAAAATGAAAATTTAATTTTTGTGAAGAATTTATTCAAGTTAACTTTAAAAATTATTTTGGTCTAAGATAACATTATTTGATGATAATTTTGATTTATAAGGTATATTAATTAAGGTTACTATCCATCTTAGTTTTATGGTTGGTTTATCTCTATGATGGAATGATATTTTTGAAACATTTTTTGATTCCAAAGGTTATGCTATGATGAAATGTTTATGAAACCCAATTAATTTTAATGGGTTATGATATGATTTATGATCTTTTTGAAAAAATATGTATAGTTTTTTTATATTAATAGTGGTTCCTATATCTCCATCCAATGAAATGGGTGATTATTCATATATCATGAGATAGATAAGACTAGAATGGGGAGTGAAATCGATTTAGTAAGACAAGACTATAATGGGGAGTGAAATTTGTTTAACAAGATTGTAATAGAATAGAGAGTGAACTTGGTTCAGTTAGATAAGAATGTAATGGGGAGTGAAATGAGTTCAGAATGATAGGACTGGAATGAGGTATGAAATCAGCTTAGTAAGACCGGACTGGAATAAGGAGTGAAAGAAATTCAGTAAGGGACTTTATTAACTATTAAGGTCATGGGAGTGAACCTTGACAGCTATAATGGTTTGGGGACTAAACCAATTCCACAATTATAGTATTGGAAAAGAGGCTTGACTGTAAATGAAATGGTTTTCTATTCTTATGTGTATGCCATAATTCCATTCCCTATATTATGATTTCATGGCATATATTCTTGGATTCTATGCTTAATGACTTATGAACTTCTATGATTTGTTCCATGACTCAAGATTATGAAATTTTATATGAAGTGTATAATTTTCAAATGTTATTTTCATGTTCTTATACCCTTATGCTCATTTTATCATTGATATCTACATTTTTTACCCTTACTGAGCATATGAGATAACCCTTTTCCTATGTTTATTTTCCCCAAGTAATGAAAAAATTTGTTAAATGAATTTTGTATAGAATAATTTCACATTGATTATGTTTATGATGTATTGTGAAATAGTAAAATGTGGGTATAGTGGGAGATAATGTGGATATGAACCAATTTTATATGAACCCTTGTTTTTAAGAGTTTTTCCTCATTCTGTAAAACTGTAATCCTAAAAGGTACATGGTTATGTAAGTGATATAATATTTTCTTTTTTATGTTGTAATATTGAGTGTAAAAAATTGGGTCATATTTATCTGCATCAAAGTTATAAATATATATATTTATTATCAGCAATTCATCAAGAAGTACGGGTTCTGGGCTATTAGACCTGTGGTTCTTTTTATCTCCCTTAAATTATTTGAAAATTATTTTCAATTAAGGTTCCACAAATGTGGGTTTTCTTAGTTTTAGTATATTCTGGTCAGTGGTTTGATAATGGATATATATTGATATTACCCAACAGCGAGTTTCATCACTAATAAAGAGGGGGAGGGGTTGAATTAGTGGAATTTTATTTTTATAATTTCAATCAATTGAAATTAACCTCTTCGATCGAGTATGATCTAATCCAATAATATATATCTCTCATCCTTAACTAGATACAATATAAAATAAATTTGGATAATTAAAACACAATTTTAACCTAATTTGGTCTCTATGTGGGTATATACAAATATGATTTGGATGAGATAGATTCATAAATTATACAATATATTAAATCACTAATTAAAAGTGGTTATATATTTATCATCATCTACTTATGTTTATTTTCCAAAACTAAACAATGTATTTCTTGAATAACAACTACCCACTAGTAACAATATGATCAAAGATGTGTGAGATAGATCATAGAATAATTAGGGTTTAATCAATAACTGATAAATATGATCATCTTATTTCAACCTTCAAGATAGTTATAATATAATATTATAACATATTTAAGGACTTTGAACTCAAATTTTCAATGGTAAAATCATTCCATTTGGACATAATCAATTTATATCGAATCTGTTAATGATCTTATTCTCATTCTCAAATCACAAATCCCCAAATTATGTAGGATTAAAATTATATCTAAATATTCATGATGTTGTATATATTTTACTGTATTTTTTCATACACTTTTCTTATTTTATATCTTAGTCATATGACAACCTGGAAACCACCTATGCTCCTCAAAAGAGAAGACCCCGGAAGAACTACTCCCACATGATAAGAACTGTGGTAACTAGGTCCAATTGTAATGATGTAAAGCAGTCTATTTCTAATTTCAAGTGTGGGTGTGCTAGAGAGAAATCCTCCAAAATTAAACTCACATCAAATTAGTTAAAACACAAGGGGAAATATTTGAAATCTCTTCAAAAAATATAACTCTCAATCTAATTGGGAATCATTTGACCCTGATGCAGCCTCTAATTATATATATGGTGAGGAATTTGATTACATTGACATGTAATTGTACTTTATCTATTCTCTTATTTCTTATCCCCTATTTTCTATTCTTCAAATTTTATTTTGTTTATTTGTTCTGTAGGATCAAGCTTAATGCCTGGTCCTGTACCTTTCTTAGTTAATTTTCCAGAATTAATTAAATTTTTAAAAAATAATTTTGGAATACAGTTCATATATTTATCAAAACCAAATTTTAAAATTATAACCTTAGTTTATTTACTAATTAATATTTCTATATAGGAATTATCCCTTGGTCATTGAATAATCCATTCCCATTTAATCATTTACCCCTAATAAATTACATAAAAACTAACCGTCTAATTTTTTATATATTTATTCTGCATCGATCATAAAGACTAATTCACCGAATATTTATATGAAAATTATTGAATGTTCGTGTAATGGTCATTTTTTTTAATTAATTAAATAAATTTCATCAAAAATATATTTAAGGAATCATACATGTTCTAATGGTGCAATAAATTCTCAGATTATAGAAATGGCATCAACAAGTTTCTCCCACACATCACATAGATGTATTGAGTATCTGAACAACATGGAACATTAAAATTTCTTAGCTTGATTCATAAAATGACCATTATCTCATTACTTTTGAGTTGAATATGCATACTGCCTCATCGCATTTGGAATTTTCTAATTATTACAAAATTTATCAATGTTAATGATTTGAAATATTGTCCTCAGAAGACCATATCATAAAAGTAAACATGTTCTTATGGTTTCCTATAATGTTCCATTCATTATCAAATTTTTCATTATGTGATATGCTGTGAGAAAAATTGACTCCTATAGATTTTTAAATAGATCTTTATAAATTCACTAAATGGCTATTATGGAGGAAAAACATGACTATTATAGAGTCAAAAATTACTAATATAAAATTCTCTATTTTCTATATTTATGAATTCAAATTCAAAATGACTAGTAATATTATTAGGTGTCTTCATTCCTAAACAAAATTCCATATGTAAGAGCTAAAATTATTATTATCAAGTGATATTAACTCTCACAAAGCCATGTTTTTCCATTTTTCACGTCATAACTGTAATGAATAGTATATATTATATACTTAGAAATTTTGTCTATAATCATATAATGTATAACTAATACATATATTACTTAAAATTTTTGCAAAATTACTTTTATTAGTCTCATATATTCTCAAAAACATTGTCAAAACATCAATGTTAGCCTACAAAATATCAGGTTATTCTCAATAAATGATAAAAATAATATATTATGCCATCAAGAACTCAATTGAGGTCTTAATATGTATTCAAGGATTAGTGTAATCCAACCATTAGTTCATTAGTCTATGTTCAACAATTTTATTATCTTTTTGTGTTGGGTGGTGGAATCTTTGTTTGAGGTAGGTCACTTGGAATTTTTATTTTATTCACTATGTTGATGTGGAATTTTTTGCCTTATCATTCTTTTTGTTAATACATGAGATTAATTTAATGATAAAAATAAACAAAAAACAATAAATTTAACTATATAATTTTCTTCAGGATGTTTTACATGATTTTCTTATTGTTTTCATATGATTTTTGATTTATATTGGTGTTAAATTTTCAACCATGGTTTTTTTATTGTTATAAATTAGGTTAAAAATATTATTTCATTAAACTATTAATTTCTGAAAATTAGTAGAAGGGAAAAAAATCATAAAATATCATATCGTGAATTGTTTTTACACAATGTAAAGGAGAAATGAGAAAAACACAATTCCTTGGAATATTGTTTTGGTCCCTGTAGTATTTTTATGGGGATTACTGTATAAATTATTTTCATGATAGTGGTGGTAACCTAGACATGGTTTTTTTATTTGTTAAAGGTGAAATAGATTATTATTATTAGGACCCAACTTTTTTATACTTGTGTAGAGCCCCAAACTTATCAAACAGAAATTTAGAATCTTAAAAGAGGAAATTTTATTACATAACATAACAATCCATGATAGAGTACTTTAGGTCTAGTGCCTTAGGAACCTTAGACACATAAAAAAGGTCCATAATTGAGCCAATTAATTTTTAAATACGATCTTCATAATAAATGTTGAAGATTAGATACTCAGTAAGGGTAAAAAAGGGAGATATCAAAGATCATATAAGAAGGACACAAGCATAAGGGTATGTGAATATGATCGTAACATTTGAAAACCATACCCTGTATTTCGTTGTTTATAAACTTGAGTTATGGAATAAATCACCACATTTCATAAGACATGAATCATAATAGAATCAAAGAACATGATCCATAAGAATATAACGTTATCATAAGGCATGAATTTGTGGAATAAACAAAAACAAAAAAAATAATTTCATAATAGCCATGTCTTATTTACAAAGATATCATTGTAGAATAGGTTCACTCCCCAAACCATCATTGTAGTCAATAATCAATCCCACAAATATCAGATTGGACAAATCCCTTACTAAACTCAGTTCAATAATGATTATAAATTTTTTATATCATGATATATTAATCGTACACCAATTAATTTAAGGGATATATAGGCCCCACTCATCTTTCTTATAACATAACAATTATCATTGGTTATAATGTAACCATTATCCTCAATTATAATGTAACTAACATCATTGGTTATAACGTTAACAACATCATATGATGAAAATCATGTATATTTGTGCTATAAGATCATAAAACATTAAACATATTAAATCCCTTGAAAATAAAAGGGATTCATAAACATTTAATTATAACATAATCGATAGAAATAATTAGGATTGACAAGTAATTCATCATTTCATTAAATAATAACCCATGTGAAAAGAAAAAGGTTACTAATGATTCTTTTTATGGTATTACCCTTGAAAGATAAATGGGTTTTCTAAAAATATTTTCCTCATAAAAAAATCCACATAAATAATTATAATTATATCCTTGAATCATATCTCCAGTAAAACATAAGTAAAATCAAATGATGTCATATAAAATTTGAAATAATATTTAATGATATATGGTAACATTTCATAAGGAAAGTATATTTTCTACTTTGAAAAATATTTTTGAAACATATTTTTTTACATCCTTTTCTTTCAATATAACCATTAAAATTTTTAATACAATACTTAAAAATCATTTAAAACATTTCCTAAAGAAATTAAACTTTTTTGATAATAAATTTTTATAACTAAAAATCTTTAATATTTTTAGAAATAATTTATATTTAAAATAATATTTTAAACTTATAAATTTATATTTAAAAATATTGAATTTTTAATGACTATGGAAAATAAAATTAATGTTGTACATTTAAAACAATATTCCTTTCAAATTTTATGTAAAATCAAATTGAGTATTGTTTTTGAAAATAACATGATGATTCATTTTATTTTTTTAAAAGAAAGTGTAAAAAATATGTTAAAATTTATTGAATAAAACCTCTATATAAATTTAAAACATTTTTGAATTTTTTATACAACATGGATATAAAAGAAAAAGTGTTTTCAACTGAATAGAGGAATAAAAAAGAGTTTTCAAATAAACATTACTATGAACTCTTGAGTACATAAAAGGAGGAAAATCGATGGACAAAAAGTGTTCTCATGGCATAAAAATAAGAGAATAAATTTAATGTGTTTATTTAGAGATAGATAATAACATTAAATCATAAGAAGAACAAACATAAACAATCCTTAATAATGATGAGTTGGTATCATAAAACCTTAACCAATTTTGTAACATCGAATCATAAGTCGCATGAAGAAATAAAATTAAATAATAATTAAAATATAAGGATTTTTTATAATTTTATGATATAAAATTTAAAAGGTCCATTATATACACCTGATAAAATAATATGATTTTATAACATAACAGATGTCTCAAAGAAGGAAAATTTAGACCAAATCCCATACATCTTTAGTGAATTTTGACCTATAAACCCAATGAAATAGAGATACTAAAATGGAAATTTAAATCACCATAATATTATGTATAATAATCATAAAATAAAATCATGGGGTATATATACACCACATAAATTAAACAAGTGGTGAATTTTTTTGTGTCTTGCATAAAATAAAAGTGAGATAAAAATTCATTACCTTAAGTATTGAATTCATTCATACACATTAAAAACCCCATATAAAAAATATATGTTCATTATTAATCTATTAAAGTACCATAAATAAAAATATAATACTATATGATATTTAATTATAACCTTTTATTTCCTATTTTATAAATATTCCATGTTAAAGTCATGTTTCTAACGATAACTACTTTGTTTCTCATGTATGTTTTGGATTATTAATTTTAGTCCTCTTAATTAGACCGTGGATCCATAATCTAGGTAATTTTAACCATGATATTGACATAATATATATTCCTTATATATGTATTCATAGTAATTCATAAAAGTTAGAGATATAATATGAAATACACTGTTCATTTAGACGGTAGGATGTATGTAATCATGATCATTGATTAAATTTTCATGATGGACTGAAAGAAATATGGGTAAATAATATATTAAAATTAAATAATAGTCTTAATTCCATACAAATAACATATTTTTATCTAAATGTTTCCTTATTATCTTCCATTTATAGCATACATGAACAACACGTCACATTACTTTGTGAGATGATAGTCCAATGTGCGCACGAGCGACTATATCATATTTCCGCTGAATTAAAATTATGAAGGAATATGTGATATAATAATTTAAAAAAAAAATATATGTTTCCAATATACTATATATTTATTAAATCTAAACATTTTCCAATCCACCTAAAAAATAAATGAAAAACATCACATTGGTTCAGGAGGCGGTAGTCCTCTGTACACACGAGTGACATTATTGTTTTTCAACAGGTTTGTATGTAAGAATTTAGATGTGGAATTGTAATTATAGAGCTATTATAATATAATAAATATAATATGTAAACATTAAATCTATCACTATATATTTATATGTGATGTGGTGATGCAAAGGGAATAACATCAGGTTGCAAGGTGGTAGTCCGCCGTGCACACAAATGATGATTTCATATCACATTTGATTGAAGTAGAGATGGTTTTAGTTCATGAAATTAAAACAAAAAATACTATTATATGGAGTATAATATTATTATTATATAATAATAGTTTAATAATAATTTATGGAGGTGGAGGAAGAAGTAAAACCAAACACTCAGTTTGGGATGTTACCACTACTTCAGAAAACACATTTGGATTTCCACCAAATCAATTCCTAGGTTGGATTTTTGATGAATACAAGGATTCTAGGATGAGGGTAGGGAATTAAGTAAGTAATATGTTTAAAAATTGTTTGAGATAATTTTTTTGTATGTGTGAAGAGTAGAGGATATGGGGCGGCCTTTTAAAAGTGTGGTGAGTGACACACTTAATTTTTTTGAAACGAAAAAGGTATTACCACATTTTACCCCTAAAAAAAAGATCCAAAATGGGACATTCTATATTCTAATAGGTAATAAGATCAATATATTTCTATAAAATTGATGTCTTATAAGTTTATTTCTTATTTTAGCTTTTATCTTTTTAGTTTAACCCTCGATAATCCCTTTCTAACCTTGACCATGTTAAATAATTATTTTACTTTTTTTCCTATTTATTATGGTAAAAAAATAATTTGATAGTATTAGATATTTTATGTAATGATGATTAAAAATATTTAATTGTTTTTTATAAATTCAATTCACATAATGGGTAAAATATAATTTAAAATTAATCTTGTAGCCGTGATGAAAAAGTAGTTTTCTAAAGTGAAAAGTTTTAAAAGTTAAACAAATTTACAAAACATTTAAATTTAGAATTATCTAAAATTATATAAATTGGATTAATATATATAATTGAACTAATTTTACTTTTAAATTTATATTTAAATAATTTATCAGGTTTTAAATGCTATAATAGAAATGAAAATGCTTATTAAAACCCAGTATTTCTCTTTGTGCGTAAAAAAAATTAAATTTTTCAAAAATTATAATAAATTCACTCCAAGATAATTTTTAAATAATTATTTAATTAATAAAGATTATTTTTTTAAAAAAATATTCCTAATAATTTAAAAATAAATTTTCAAACACTTTCACAAGAGGTGATAAAACTTCATTTTACAAAAATACAGTTTTAAGTGTAAAATTGTTTTCATATTTATCTATTATGTAGAAAAAACATAAGATGAATGTTATACATTATAATTTATATTTAAAAATTAAATATTATTAAAATTATTCACCAAATGTTATTATTTAATTTAGCGATGCAAAGCATAACCATGAGGATAAAAATATTTTTTTAGAGAAATAATTCCTTTTATTCAAATGTTTTTAAATTTTCATTTCTAATTAATAAGTTACCAATTAATTAATTATATATACATGTGTAAACCATATATTTTAAAATTTTAGTGAATAATATTCCTACCCACCATTATAATGGCTAGGTAATAACTATCATATTAAATAATAATATTTTAATAGAATGGCACATTTTGTTTTCAACTCGATGTTGTGTGTAACAATATCTATAAAGTTTTTCATGTAACTCTTGATTAAATCAGTGTTATCTGTAACACAAGATAAAAAACATTATTTTCTGTAATTTAAAATATCAAAAAATGTTAAATTTATTTGAAAAAATATTTTACAAAAATATCAGGTTGTTAAATTCTACCCCTTTAAATAAATTACATTCTTTGAATTAAAACTCGTGTTTGGTAAAAAAGGTTTTAAATTTGATAGTATCTTTATGGTAAACCCACGTCATAGAAAGGGTTAATAAAAATTACAATTTAAAATAGATAAATGAAGGGATTAAGGTCAACTTGAATAACATACATTATGTTTCTTTAAAAGTATAAAATTGGTGGGAAGTGATTATTTAGACATGGAAGGAAAGAGTAATGTTTAAATAATAGTGGAGTGTAAAACATATAATTGATCCCATGAAAGTGAATGAACATGTGAAAACCAAAAAACATAAAACCATAAACCAAATATTTATGAAGAATGTCATTCATATCATTAGAAATGATGATAATAGGACAATATTTTATTTTATGATCTATTTCATATTGTTGGGTATTTTTTATAATATAATATACATACTTGATTTATTTCTATTTCATAAGAACAATCTCATGCTTTGGTTATTCTTTTTTAAATTTCCATATATTCCCTTTATTTAAGAAATACATATGGTTTTTCTAATTCATTAAGAAATTGTATATCGTAGGATCAATAAAATAATGACAATTCATTTCTTATTACCCTAGTTATTATACAAAAATGGATTTGTTAGAACAATTTAACCAATAACATCTAAATATAATCTAAATCCATTTCATGTATAGTTATCCATCAGGATCCTCCATGTCTTCCCAAAATTTAAATCCAATTTTTTTGAAAGAATGTCATTAAATTTACCAAAATCATTATAACCTTAATCCACCAAATATCAATCATTATCTTTTAATAGTCAAATACCAAATATGAAAATACCTTGAATATATATTCTCATAAATCATGGTAATAGCTATAGTTACTAAAAAATATCAAAAAATAAAATAAAATATTCCTTATTCCTTATATAAAAACCAATATTAATGAATATATTGCATAAATATAGAAACATTGTAAAATTTATCAATGATAACATGTGACACTTTTCAAAAAATCATTAATCAGTTTTGGGGCCATTAATACTATGAAGTTAAATTTCTCCATATTAGTCATCTCTTAATCCAAACTAAACACAATATTTCTAAAGATGAGAATAATATTAATGGTTATATTCCCTTAGTCATGTTTTCCCAATAAAATATTACATTTCCATAAAATAACATATATAGGTCGTCGGTGCCATTAAACATATTCATGAAAATCCATAATGAAAATATTTTATAAAATAATATTTATATCTTTCATGATTCAAATAACAAGTTTCTTGAAATACCATATCAAAAATATTAATCATTCCACAATATTCTTTATCCATTGACTGGGGTTCATCATATTATTCCATAACACACATTTCCTTTCAGGTATTCTTCATGTTATTTTCAGGATAAGTCATACATCAATTACTTGTACCACCTTTCTAATTGTATTTATGAACTCCCAAAGGATATTTATTCCTATAATTCACACTATTATGATATATATAACATTCAACCATTGATGATACATTAGGAAAACCATTATCTACATCCATTATGTTAACTGAAATTTTCATTTTTCTTTGAAAATCACTTAATCTATGTGATTATTATATACACATAATACATATTATCATTCCTTTGAGACATTCCATAGATTTATTCTTCCGACATTATCAACATATCGTAAATTGAATCTTCTTTCCTTTAGGGTCTCCACCATCCGAGATCTTTATAAACTCTATACTTTTCCACTTTGGTGTGTCCTAGAGTTCATTAAGGTGTATGTTGTTAATCATATATCTTTAAAATTTATTTGAAAAATCACAATATACTTCAATGTAGTCATAATACCATTTATTTTTACATAGAAACATTTTTTATACATTAAATGTTAATCTAGTTCCTTCTGGTACCCAAAATTGACAAAAAAACTAAAAAAACATAATATTTGTAACAATATTTATAGCAGGAAACTAGAAAATCAAGAAAAATCACTTATATGATGTTTAAATAATGACACCATATTATTAATATACTACGGTATTTATTAACATAGGTTATTCATGGTTATTATTTAAATCCCTCATGATGGTTTGTAAAGAGTTTTTTAATCCTAAAATATATCCCCTGGGAGTGTCAAACCAGACGTAAAACACAATACATTTTTGTGCACTAGGTGATGATCGAGTTCAACTCAATGTCCCTTTTTTAGATTTATTATCCCTAGGTACCTATATCCTAGAGCGACTTCCACTTTTAATATCCATACGTGGATGTAATTTCTTAAAACCCACCATATCTATAATTTACCAAAATTACAAGATGTTTTCTTATACATTGAATCATTATTTGACTCATCCTTATATTTATCCCTAGAAATATCCTTATAAATATCCAGAAGGATCTCACTAATTTTTTATCATTATATTTTTTATAGGTTAACTATTTCATGCTTTAATACCAACTTTAGAGAACCAAACTTCTCATACATTATTATTATGTCCTGAAAAATGAATATTCATTACACAAAATAATGACCAATTCAAAAATATTTTAGGTCCAGTTCGTTTGGATTCTTTGTCAAATAAAAACTGGTCCAAAAGTGAGATATTCCATTTCCCAATATGTTTTTTCATAACTATAACTCTTAGAAATATCATATATAATACCTTCCTTCATAAACTATAGAAAGGAAACATAATAATGGGTGATATCAGATGCTTGGTAAGGGAAAAAGAGGGAGTTATCAATGAACACATATGAATAACAAGAAAAAAATATCATGGGAACATGGTCATAAAATTTAAAAACCATACCCTATATATCATAGATTCTAAAAAAGATTCATGGAATAAATACCAGTAGTTCAAAATACATAAATCATAATAGAATCAAAGAACATGATCCAGGAGAAGATAACATTATCATAAGACAAAGATTTTTTGCGTACCCATTTTTATAGAAAACAATTTTTGTAGAAATAAAGTCTCATTCACAAGGAATTTTTAGTGGAATAGTTTCACAACCTAAACCATAATAGTAGTAAATGTTCACCCCCCATGACTATCATAGTTGACATATACACTTAATGATCTGGTTTCACTTCCCACTATATTCTTGTTTATCTCATGAGATATCATCCTTTATCTAATTAATTGGAGGGAGATATATATCCCCACTATATTAGTTACAACATTACCAAAATCATTTTTTATAACATATCCACCTTGTATGGTTATAACATAACAACTTTTCATGGTTATAATGTAAACACCATCATATAAAGAAAATCATACACATGTGTCAACTATATAATAAAACATTAATATTATTAGAAACTAGGAAAATAAATTTATTTAATAAAAAATTTATCATTACATAAATTTTGGAAAATAATGTGGTTTCATGACCATTTAATTATTACATAAATTGTTGAAAGGAAATCTGTTTCTAGAAAATTTCATCATTTAATTAGAGTGTAACCAATGAAAAAAAATAACGATTCAAGATAATTTTATCATGAAATAACCCAAGGAAGATAAATAGGATTCATAAACATCTTGTTATCATAAATATAAACTTTTAAGGTAAATAATTATAATGGTATCATTGGATAATATCCCTAGAATATCCTAATTAATATCAAAGAATGTAATCATAGATAGAAAATGATTTCTAAAAAATCATGATACATTTTTTGAGGAATATAGCCTTTACACAATGAAATAACTTCATACAACATATTAAAAATATATTTATTTTAAAATAACCTTGAAAACTTATAAAATTTGATTCAAAAATCATACTAAACATTTGTTAAGGAAAATAACTTTTATTTGAAAAGAAATTTTAAAATCTAAAAATTTATAAAACATTTTGGAAATTACTTTCATTTTAAAAAAATTCAAATTATTATAAAATATTTTAAAATAATGAGCTTTTCCTAATAGTGGGAAATATTATTCATGATATACACTTTATAACAAATACTGGTTTTACATTTCCAATAAATCCAAACATGCCTTGTTTTTAAAATCAAAATTTAGATTACTTTTAAAATAATTGTAAAAATGTAAAACATGGATAAAAATATATTTTATAAATCATTTGTTTAATTTTAAAACATTTTTGAAAAAAAATTTAGAGAACATGGACTTGGAGTAAAAATTGGTTTCGAACGAAGAGATAAATAAAGACATTTTTTCTTAAAAACATTACATTGAACTATTGAGTAAAAAAATAGTGGAAAATGAAGGAAATAATGTATTATCATGGAATAAAAATAGGATAATAAAATAAATGATTTTATATATATATGGATCATGATATTTAATTTTGATAAGCATAAACACAAACAATCCTGTTAAATGAAGAGATTGTATAATAAAACACTTACCATTTTGTTAACTTTGAATCATAAGACCCATGAAAGAATATAATTAAATGAAACATAAAAAACCATAGAATTAATAAATTCCTTGTATAAAATGTCAATGGGGATATATATACACCACATAAAATAATATAGGTGCATAAAATTACATATGTCCCATAAAAGAGAAACCGAGACAAAAATCTCATCCAATGTTGGAAAATTGTTATCCATAAAATCCACGGAAGAGATATCACAAATGGATATATAAATATCAATAATATTTCATATAATAATCATAAAATATAATCATGGGATGTATATAATCTATATAAATGAATAGAATGGTGAACAAGGATTATGTCTCACACAAAATAAAAGTGAAACAGAAATCCATTACTTTAATTCTTGACTTCATTCGTACATGTTCAAACCTTTTGTACGATAAATATAATTTTGTTATATATATATTCAATAACCATATGTATATATTTATATATATATATATCAATATATCATACCATATATGATTTTATTTTGTCATTTTATTAACTGTTTGTTAATAATTCTAGGTTAGTGTCACTTTTCAGGCAATAACTACTTTGTACTACGTGTCTGTTTTGATTTGTTATTTTTGGTCCACATAATTTTAGCAAGGATAAATCATATAAAACTGTTAAACAATTATATAATTGTCATATATATTTAGTATATATATATATTTATAGTAAGTTCTAATATTTGTAAATATAAAATGAAATATATCGTTCATAGGGACGAGAGGTCATACGTACACATGAATGTCATTTAAATTTATTAAATGGATTAAATGAAATAAGGATAAATAATATATTTCCATAATATATATTTTTTTCATATATTTCACATATTTTTTAATCCTTCCCTTATTACCTTCCATGTAATGTGTTTGTAATGGAAAAATCAGATTGCTACGCATGGCAGTAGTCTGCTATGCACACAAGGAAGTTATCATATTCTCATGAAATGTAAATTAAAAAGTTATATGATATGTCATAATTATATAAGTATAAATACAATAAAAATATGATATATATCTATTTAATATATTCTTGATACCATTCATGTAAAATAGAAATGAAAAAAAACATCTCATTGATTCGTGAGGCGGTAGTCCACCATACATAGTAGTGATGTTATTTTTTTCCCATAAATTTTTAGGCAAGAAGATAGAATTGGAATAAAAATTACATATCCATAATAATATCATAAATATCATATATAAAAATTAAATCCATCATTACTTCTAGTCAAGAGATGTTGTGATGAAAAATGAACAACATCGGTTCACAAGGCGAATGTCTACTATACACATGAATGGTGATTTAATATATCATTTGATATAAGTGTATATGTTTTTAGTTTAAGAAATTAACATTAAATAAATTTAAAAGGTTAATGAAAAAAATAAAAAATGCTGGATTAGGGATGTTTCCTCTTCTTTAGTTATCCTCTTTAGTTTTCACCAAAATCCATCCTATTTGGGAATTATGACCAGAATAAGGCTTATAGTACGAGAAGAGATAATTATAGAAGTTAGTGGGGGTAGGTAATGGAAAAAGGGTTTTGGAGGTTTGAATAGAAGAAGAGAGTGTGAGTCCTTTTATAAGTGAGGTGATTGGCACACTTAAATTTTGTTAAAAGAAAAAGTGTGCCTATGTTTTTCACTTGACAAAAGAATAAAAAATGGACCATTCTCAAACTTTATATTTCATAAGGTTTAAATATGACCCAAAAATACTATTTTTGACAATTTTATAGGTCATTAAAACCATTAAATTTTTATTTTATCTCCCAGTAAATCCCTTGTAACCATAAATGTGATAATTATTTTTTTTACAAGTTTTCCTATATATTTGGGTAAAAAATTCAGTTGACCGTTCTATAAAATATTAATTATTCTAATTAAAACGTGAAATTAATTTTTATAAATTAAATTCAAATAATAATAAAAATTAAATTTAAAATAATCTCGCATACGTAATAAAAAAGTGGTTTTTCAAATTAATGTGTATCAAAAGATAAAAAAAATTAATTCAAAAATGAATATGAAATAGTTTAAAATTAACTGAATGGGATAAACAGATATATATTTGAAATAATTTTAATTTTAAAACCATATAAAAATAATTTTCATGTTTTTAAATGATTTAAACTAAATAAACATTATTAATAAAAATATGTATTTTTCACTATTTATTTAGAAATTTATCATTTCATAAAATTTCGAAAAATTCACTCAAATGTAATTTGAAATTTAAATTTAAAAAATTAGTGATATTTTTTCATTTTTTTATTTAAAATTGGAAATAATTAATTTTTTTATAAGTGTTGAAAAGGTGACAAAACTTCTTTTTAGAAAAGAATAGTTTTTAAGAGTAAAATTTGTTTTATTATTATCTTCAAATATTAAAAACACATAAGATGAATGTTAAAAATTATATTGAATATTTAATATATAAATCTCATTAAAATAATTCAACAAAAGTGACATGTTTAATTTATTATTATTATAAGTGGTTGTGCACATAGAAATATTTTTTATGAAAAACATTTCCCTTTTTTTCGAATAATTTTTCATTTTCATTTATAATTAAGTTGTTACTGAGGAATTAATTTTACAAACTAGTGTAAACCGTATATTTTTTATAATTTTGATAATACTATTCATACCCACCATTCCAATGGCTATGTGATAAATATCATATTATACATTAGATTTTTTAAAATATGCCATATTTGACTAAAACTTAGTGTTGCATGTAACATAGGCTACTCTATATTTTGTGGGTAACACGAGATAAAATTAGTGTTTCGAATAACATAATCTAATATTGGTGTTTTATGAAATGAAAAATATCAAAAATATCATATTTATTTAATGAAAATTCAAAAAAAAACTCCAGGTTTTGTAAAATGTGCATTGAATTATTTTTAAGATAAATAACCTAACAAAAATACAATCTATAATTAAAAGGTTTAGTATCCTTGTAAAATTAGGTTCACAACTCACATATGCATAATAAAACATAAAAATTATTCAAATACCTCATCATAGTTTTCATAAATGATCTTATGTTCACCTTAGTACTTATATTCACTCAAGTATATATGTCAATAAGAGGGGTGATCTAAAAGCCCCGCAAGTGGAGAAATAAAATAGAAGGAATAAGAGACATGAATCAATAGTAAATGAGATTGAATATTTATCATCATAATATCATAAGGAGAGGATATTCATAATAAGAATGAAGGAATCATTTGACAATTTCATCGAATGGGGAATATTCATAGTAATTAATCATTATATCATAATGGAAAAACACCACATGTATTTTTGAATAAACCTATCATCATGTTAACACATAGCATATGTGAATAAATAAAAACATCCAAATTGTGAACAAATATAGAACCATGTTCTTGAATAATACAAAAAATATCATGTGATATATCACATTACCCAATGTATTAGAGGGATATATAATTCCTATCACATCTATCACATCACAAAATTCTCAGGCTCATGTATTCTACATGGAGAGAGAATATATATAATTTTAATCATGAAATAATCCCATAGAAATGAATATGTTTCATTAGGGTATTATAAATAATAATATAAAGAATAACTGAATGGGTTTCATATGAAATTGGGATATCATATTTTTGTAGGAAATATCATTGTTTTATAAAGAAGAAACCATTTAAGAGGTGTTAATGTGATGTTTTGAGAAATAATGTATATTTGAATAATTCAAATAAATTGGATTAGAAATAATGTTGACAAAGTAGAAACATATATATACCTATAAATGAAAAAGGAAGTAATAATTAAATTTCGATTTAAGTACATTAGATGTATATATATAATAAAATTAATGTGAAATAGGTTATAACACAAAAAGAAAAAGTTAAGTTTGACAATCCCTTTATGTTAGATCCTGATTTATTTTATCACATTTCCACCTCCTAAATAGTGAAAATATTTCTATTACCAGGAATGTTCAGGACTCGATCATGCTCGGTCCTAAAAATTTATTTAAGAAAATAGAAGTACAATTAAACATGACAATCATGCATTAGAAACACACCGCCAAAACAAAAATTTATAAAAAACAATGTCAATCAAAAACATAAAAGACAACAAAGATCCACCAAATAAACCTGCAATCAAGCCATAATAAAGATTACATGGTCCAAAAAATGGACACTCACACATTGCCAGCGGTCAAGATCTCATCCCTCAAGATCACACCTACTTGTGCTGCAGAAGTCGTCGCAGCCCCCCACTGGCTGAATGCATATTTTTTTTCTACACAATCATAGGGCACATAACAAGAGAAGGGACCAACCTGGGTCTTAGACCCAGTAAAAAACTATGCACACACCCTTATCCTAAAACCCAAATTCCAAGGTCATGGCCGAGGCCATCTCCCATACCGAGGAAATAACCCTCCTTTTCACGATGATAGATAGAAACCCTAACTCACCATCCCAAAGTCACCAAGTTTGACGAAAAATCCACGTCTAATGCAGACATCCTCACCAGAGTGCCTTCATTTGACGCCACCATCCTCAGCCAGTGGAAAGCATCTCCACACCCTGAAAGCAGTGCCCATCTTGAGATCATCCACACCCTCTAATGCTACTCGCATGGGTCTCAACACCAAGAACCCACTCCCTGTCACCATCCCATCATTACCATCATTACGCAGGAGCGCCTCCTCCGGCACCTAACCCGCGTGCCTGGACGGTCCTCGTCACCAACCAAACTTCACCGTCCGAGATCATCTTTCTGTGTTGTGTCATCATGATGCTGACTCTCCATCCATCATACTGTTGAAGAGGATGTCGCCAGCTAGAAACCAAAACCGATGTGCCGCTGTCGAGGGCCAGCCAATGGGAATACATCACCGGGATCCCAAATCATGCACCTCTATTTCAACACCGATATCAATCCATGTTACAGATCCATAACCACCAAAAATTCTAGTTATCGACACATGTAGGGCCCAATGTGAATATCAAACCAATCAAGTCCATTCCTGGAAACCTCAAGTTGTGCCATCGTTCTCCCATCAGTAGGTTGACAGTAGGACCAAAAAGTGAAAACCCCCAATGCAGGGGGCCTCCAAACGAGATTAATCATCTCTTCCATATCAGAACCACCATCACCAGAACAATTTCCTTCTGTCTCAAGATCAAAATTGAGCAACTCATCCCTTTTATGTGGACAACATAGGGATAAAAGATCTTTTTAACCTACGATATCAAACGGAGTTCGATCATCTTCTAAAATGATCAGATATAAACGATCATCGTACTAGGATAGTGAGAGAATCACTCTCCTTGAGAGAGAATCCATATCCACATCAATTACATATTTCTACTTATTTATATTAACATATGATAATTGATGTTAATAAAGTTCATTTTTTTTGATGTTGATTAATTATAATCATTTTATATGTTTTTCTTAATCCCCCTTGTTAAAGGGGAAACATTTCTATTTCATATTCTACTTTAAATATCTCATATTACATTGATTTAGTGATATGACATTATTTTTATTTATATATAATTATGATTAAATCTATAATTTTATAAATACATATATTTATACATTTATAAATTTAAATTAATTTATCATAACCATCCATAAAGGTGGTGATCACTATAGAGTTGGTCATGTCCCCATAGGCAATTGATCGATCATTAATGGGATATTATCAAAAGGGGTAAAGAGAAGTAGGAAATATAAATACAATATAAATATAAATATTGTTTTTGTTTAACATAATAATTAATTAATTTTATATGGTCTGTGTTTGAGAGTAAAAGAGAAAATGATAACGATAAGAGAAAAAATAGAAGGAATGTTGGAGAAACCTTACCATATACTTAGTGTATCTTTTTTTCTATGATCCTATGCTCCTTGAATGATTTCATTTGAGTGACTTTAGAAAGTCCATAATGATTATTGGGTGATTACGATATATAATTTGAGAAGATATTCATATTTGGTAAGTGAGAGAGATGTTTTTTTCAATGGGAAGGGAGAGGGGAAATTTGTACGTGAAGAGAGGGGTATTTTTGAGTTAAAATATTGAATAAAATATAAATTCCATGGAAATATAGTAATTGTGATATTATTGAATTTTAATTCATATTTGAATAAAATAAATTGAAATTATATTATTACATTTAAATCTATCTAAATATAAATCGATTATTTTATTAAAAATTAATGTGGAAAAAGAATAATTTTATTTATATGGAATAATTTATCATTTTAAACTTTGGAAAACATTTTTTAAGTTTGGAATTGAAGTTTAATATTTTAAACAACTCAATTTTATTATCAAATGCGTTTTTGGTGGAACCCGAAATTTTATAATTCATTATGAAATAATTAAATCTATGATGATGTTTTTAAAAAACACAAGTTATGTAAGAACAATATTTTTATTATTCACAAAAAATTTAAGCATTTAAGAAAATTCCAGAAAAAATAACTTTTAGAAAATATACACATGATGATTCTAAATACAATATTCATTTTATAAATATAATTTTTGAAATATGTAATTTTAATTAATAACAGAAAAAATATAATTTTCCTAAAAAACATTAAAATATGGTTTATTAAGAACAAGATTATAGTTTATTTCAGTTTTTAATATTGATATTTTGTTATGGAATTATAATTTTTATAACTTATAAAATTAATTTGTATAAATATTATATATATATATATATATATAATTTTACTATTTTGAGATCAATTTACTATTCCAAAGGTTATTTAACCATTCGTAGCGGCCATGTAACTATTATTAATGTCCAAATTAAAATTTCAAAAATTATATTACTATTCCAATAGTCATTTTACTTCATATAATTGCCTGATAATTTCTTCGTTTAACATTAAACCCATTTCCTCCAAAGTTTTAACAATTTTATTTCTAAAATATTGATTGAATTTATAATTTTATGCATTTTTTATAGTGTTTTTCATCACTATAATGATTTAATGGGATCACGTTGATCCAAATATTCATACTCATTCAATTTTAATTTTTTCTATTTATTTTCCCATTATAATATTTTCAATTATCATATCTATTTTATTTAATAAACAAAATTTTCTCATTTAATTAAATAAATAATTATTTTTTTAATGTATTAAAACAATATTATTTACATAGTTATGAAAAGAATTATTTATTTTGAAAGAGAAAATCAATATATATAGTATTTTGGCATGTTACATTATTTTTACATTAAAATTTTGATCCCTAAAATTTCAAGTCATATTATCATATGATAATAGGTGAGGGTAATTTTGATTCATTATTGCATTAAGATCCCATGTTTCTTCTTAATACTTTTGATTCCACCAAATCACCTTAACAAGGTGAGTTGTCTTATTGAATAGAAATTTTCTAATATGGTCTAAAATTTTCACTATATTCTACCCATAAGAGAGGTTATTCTGCCATTATACCGTCACATAATTTAATAATTATGAGAGATTGAGTTTTTAATTTCTTAATAGATATATATAGAACACATCATAAACATGATATAGGATTGGTAGAAGATCTAGATGATAGGATATAAATAATATGTGATCAAGGATCTCAAATGGAAGAATATAGCTAGGGATAAGATTTCATTTCTTTCCAAACCACATTACCCCATTCTATAATGATATTCAATTGGAATTTTTTTTTGTAACTTAAAACTTAGGGATCCTTTGAAGGTTTTCAGTATAACTCTATTTACAACTATAAACATCTTTTATATGATGATCAATTGACTGAACCTTATCTATCAACTCTTTCATGGGATTGGGTCGAGTATCTATCATTCACCATAATTCTCTAAACATCTATTAGTTCTATAACACATCCCATATAGAGCCTCATATTGGTATATTTGGATACTCGATTGGAAGATATTTTTGTTTGGGAACTCAACGAATAAGATATGTCAGTCCTATCCTCCATTAAATTCCATTGAGTAGGTTGTCAACATGTCCTTGATTCCCTGAATAGAACTTTCATATTAGATATCACTTTGGAGGTGATAGGCTATACTAAATATTAATTTAGAATTCAAAGCATGTTAGATACCTCTCTATAATTTAGTCCCCAACCTTAGATCATGGTAAAATTTAATAAAAAGTGGAACCCCATGTAGTCTCAGTAGTTCCTTAAGATAAATGTTGGTAGGTTGTTCAAAAGTGATTTTTTCGCAAATAACAATGAATATGGATGTCTTTATGAGTCGATCCACCACAAACCATATCATATTTCTTTCATTAGATGACCGTGAGTGATAAGTGATGATGTCCATGATCATGTCTCCTTATTTCTACATGGGTATTAGTGATGACTGAATCATACCCTAACGATTATATCTCTTTAATTCAACTAACTATCATTCTTAGAAAATTCAGGCATACTTTTTCTTCTTCATGTTATCCCACAAAGAGTGATCTTAATGATTATGATACATACTGATACATCTAAGATGGATGCAGAAATATGAGATATAAACATCATGAAAAAGATATTTCTTTATCTCAAGTGATTAAGGAATCAAAATTTTAGTTCTAAACTAATTCAAACCATCAATATAAATGTGGAATTCATAAAAGCCCCTTATCTTTATTGATATGAAATTCTTTTGATGATCTAAAACATCTATTTTGTACTACCATGATCATCAATTGGATATAAGGAGAGGAAATAATTTGGGAATGGTATGATATCTTCCATGTCATTGTGATTTCTAGATCCATCCATTGAATATCCACAAATATTAAATATTTCTAATTCTACATCATAGATTATGTAATAGGTTATTTTTTCTTAAGAGAACTAGATATATTATTCACATTTATAAGATTGTAGTGAATAGAGTAATCATATTCCTTAATCAAATCTAACCATATTCATTGATAGATGCAGATCTATTTCTATATGAATATATAATTTAGACTCTTATGATCTGTATATATGAAACACTTCTCATAATAGATGTAGTGAAAAAATAATCAATGAGAAGATCAAAACTTCATACTCCAAACCATGAATTAGGTATTTTTTCTTCTGGATCATCAACCATCATGAGGTATAGGATATCAATTTTTAATTATCCATGATTACACAACCCAACATTTTTTTGAGGCATTATAGTATATAAAAAACCCCTTTCTACTTGATAGTAGCATGAGTAAAGGTGTTGTTATTATCCTCTTATTTGGCTCCTTAAATCCAAATTCACATTCTTTTATCCAGATATACATCACCCCTTTCCATGTTAACTTAATTACTAGGCTTTAAAATACAGAGAAATTTCCAAAAAAAACATCAGTATTAGCTAGATAATCCAAGAAAAATATGGATTTCTATGAAACATGAGCGTATGATCTATTCCCCAATTGACCTTTTCATTTAAGAGTCTATATAAAATCCATCACATGTGTTTATGTTCCTAAATAATGTGACTTTCTTTATAAAGAAGTCATATTTTCTAAACATGGTATATGAATTACCATTCTTAAGGTTTCTAATATAATCCATATACGCTCTTAATAATCATACTTTCACTAGGATTAAATTATAATATCTTCAATAAATAGTACCATAAATTTTAAAGGAAGTTCCAAAAGAATCTATTAATCAAATCCATTAATATTTGTAATAAATTATTATGTTAGGAGAGAATAATTATATAATCATAGTGTTCATATCTTATATAAAAGGCTGTCTAAAAAATGCATTCCTTCATCAGATTTCACTGATGTTATATAGAATGAATATCCAACTTTGAGAAGTACTAATATTTTAAAGTAGATAGAATAAGAAAAAAACCATTGGTATGGGATAAATGCTAGGGTAATATTGTTCAGATCCCGGTAATTGATTCACAGCTATGTAAATCAATCCTCTTTTGATAGCAGGAAGTGTCATACTGTGGTATATCATCATATTCCCCCAAGTGAAGTTTCATGAGACTCTTTAAATGAATATTCTAACACATTATAATAAGAGAAGAGTACAAAAATTATGTTTCAGTGATTACCTCACTAGGTATTTTTATTAATATATATATATATATAAATGTTTCAGGTTTGTGATTCAATAGTTGTAGAAATATATTAGGATATATAGTAATATGTAAAACCAAAATTTTAAAAAACTTTTCCAATTATTATATGATGAAGAGTTTTACCTTGTACTACTTTATTTTCATGTCCCAACCCAGTGGTGGTGATGAATTAAGTATTCCCTTGAACCATAATATTTGGTGGTTGTTAATTCTTATAACCCTCAATGATCTATGGTTTGGTGTAATTCATTGTTTAGTTCCCTTGATCATTACATTTTATGTATTGAACCATGGTTAGGGCATTAGAAGTTTCCTTATTTTCCTGCATAATATTGTCTAAATTCATCAAGTATATTATAAATTATTGAGTTTTGTGCCCTTTTCCCCCACACATAAATAATTTCCTTTTCCCTTTGAGAAAATTACAATGATGAATCCTTCCATATCAATGACATGAGACTGGTTGGATATTCTTTGTTATTTATTCATTCAATCTACTAACTTGAAACTCCATTATTATCTTCTTATCTCCATATCCATGGGAAAATTCTCTAATATCCATATCTACCTTAGGATCACATAAAAATACTTCTTCATAACTCTAAAAACCTAGACATCTAGTGACTTTTGGAATTTTGATTTCAAACCACTAAATCATTACTGATTTGAAAAATAAAGGCATATCTTACATTCCTTTTAAAATTTCTTCGTAAGTCATGAAAGATTCACGATCCCCTTTATTACGATCTATGAATTATCTCTCAATAGATTTTTTTGAAAAGTTTTAGGGAAATATTATTTAAGAAACATCTTCTTATAGTATCCCCATTCTTGTTTTCTATTTCATATTTTATATTATTATTCATTATCAATGACTACAACAGATCAACCATGAAATCTAAATGATAGAAAACCAGAGTAACTTTATCCTTGATAGAATAGTAGAGGACATAATAAATATTTTCCATTATGTAACTATTCCAAGAAAATTAGATTTTAAGATTTGTTAGAAATTATTTGTTGTTTCTACATAAGGATATTTACAACAAGTTACTTGTTTTTTCGGGGAAGGCAGATGTTCCGCATGGTTTAGGTTATTTTTCAAAGAATGATATAGCTATATTAGTACTTATATAATGTTTTGACTCCACCTACCATTTTATTGGTAATTTCATTTACAAAATAATTTCACGGTCCATTAGATTGGGTTTTGGTATAATTTCCCTTTATTAATGACAATTGCTAAACCAGAAATGACTTGAAAAAAATAAAATTCAATAAAATACGAATAAATATTTTAGTCTCATGTGAAAATAAATTCTAAATTTATATCTTAAGAGGTACCAATTTTTAACATAGACTTATTTATAAATTATTCTTAGAGGATCATGTACTTTCATAAATTAAAACATTAAAAGAAATTATTACTTTTTATATAATTAAAATATTATGGGTTTTAATAATATTGTGATTAATAAACTCATATCATTCCTGACTTGGAAATCAGGTGTGAATTAATGATTATTTTTTGTGCGCCAAGTAATATCTACTTCAGTAAAAAAAAATATCATTCTAGGTTATTACCCATAGGTACATCTATTCCAGAAGAACATCATCATGTAGTATCTATCAATGGATTTCATTACATGGAAAATGAACACCTTTATTCTTTACCCAAACATCAGGATTTTTACGTAAAATAGAGTATTATACCTATGATTTAATTAATTTTTCTTTTCCAAATTTCCAAAATTACTAAACTATGTATTGATACTATCTATAAAGACCCATCTTCTTTATACATGACTATTACATCATTTTTATGACAAATAACGTAATATTAATACATTCACGAATCAAAATGTTTATTTTTTTTGAAACAATGATGTCGTAAATCACTTATACATAATTTTTAAAAAATTATTTCAGTCCCTAATCATAGTCCTTAAAAAAAATATAATTGTCTAATAAATATATGTATTCAGTTGAGAAAATTCACAAAATAATAGGGTGATCTAAAATCTCAGTATGGGGAGGAATAACATAGAAGGAATATAAGACATGAACCAATAATACCTAGGTGATAATAATCATCTTAATAATATTATAATCATCAGATCATCATTTAAAAAGGAATGGAATATGGAATATTAATAATACATAAACAACATAACATTGTTTTCAAACACCACACATAGTTATGAATAAAGCTAGTAACATGTTCAAACAAGTGTATAAATTATAACAACATAGTTTTAATTAAATATAGTATCATGTTAACACATAATTAATAAAATATAATAAAATATATCATAATATAAAATTCAACGGAGGTATATATAATTTTTAGAAAACAATTCACATCATAAAGTTCTCATGATCATGCATTCCATTTGTAAGAGAAACTATAAACATTATATTCCTGAAATACACACATGGAATATATTGGGTGATATAAGTTTTTCATAAATCATAATTTATAGAATACCGTTTGGGGTTCCAAAATGAATATAATATTTCATATGTTGGCATAAAAGATTAATTGTTTTGAATAAGAAATAACTCAAGAGAAGTGAATGTGATGTTTTGGAAAATAAATCCCCATTGTAAAATTATTTGGAATTTGATTAGAAATGAATTAGATAAGGTAAAAACATATATATCCCATGAAAAAATTGAAATAATATGGAAAAGGAATTTTAGGAACATTATAGGAATATCTATTATTTACATTCTGTGAAAGAGGAGATAACCCCAAAAAAGAGTTGGGTTTGGGAATCCCTTTAATATAGATCTTGATTTATTAACCACTTCTCCATCTATTGTATAATAAAATTTTGACAAGGGAAAAAGTTAATTATGTAAATTTTTTCAATTATTGATAAATTATATTGGACTTTGTTTCTGTATTCAATTTTTTAATAGTAAAACATTTTGATATAATATTTTCCTTAAAATATCCCATCATTCATTGACTTAACAATATTTAATTATTAATATTCATAAATTTTTATTATTATATAATGATGTTTATAAATATAAATAAATTTATGAATTTATATATTATAAATAATTTATCATAACTATCTATAAGTGTTGTGATTAATAGAAAGTTAAAAATGTCTTTATTGACAGTTATCTGATCATTAATAGTATATTGTCAGAAGAGGAGGAAAAAGAAGTAATACATATAAATAAAAGAAAATTATAATCACAAAAGTAGGTTAACATAATTAATATAATTTAAGAATACTACTTAATAAATTTCATGATGTTTGGGTTTGAAATCAATATAGAAAATGAGGATGAGAAGATGAAAATGAAGAGAAACTTTAATTAAACCTTACCCTATTCTCAGTGTTGATTCTTTTGTACGATGCTAAAATACTTGAATGATTGAAGATGAGTGACTCTAAAACATCCATTTGCATGGTAAGGGTTTAAATAAAGGGAACCTGGAAATAGTTTTGGCTTTGTTATGTGAGTTATATTATGATTTCCAATGGAAGGGAGAGGGTGTATTTCAACTTTAATAAATAGTTATTTTTGGGTGAAAATATTGAAAAAGATTTAGTTTCTATGTAAAAATTTATAATAGTGAGATTATTAAAATTTTAATTCACTTTTGAAGAAGATAAAATTATTTTTTAAAAAGATAAAATTATTTTAGAAAATCATTCCAAATAAAAATTCCTTCGTTAAAAATGTATGTAGAAAAAAGATAGATATTTACTTTAATGGAATACATTATCATTTTAAACTTTGTAAAACACTTTTTTTGGATTTGGAAGTTATGTTTACTATTGTAATTGAAAAAATAGTCTTATTGAATGTTTTTTGGTTGATCAAAAAGTTATAGAATTTATTATATATTTATTACATATTAGTTTATTTGTTTATAAAATACTAGTTATGTAAAAACATTATTTTAACTATTCACTATAAATTAAATTATTTTAAAAAATTACCAAAAACACCATTAGAAAATCTCAACATGATGATTCTAAAAATGAGATTAATTTAATCAAAATAGTTTTCTAAAATTGGTAATTTAAGTAATTTACATTAAATTAATATTTTTTACAATATAAATTAAAGTATTGTTTATTTAAAATACACTTTTTTTAGTTTTTAAACTCTATATCTATATTAGGGACTTAAAATTTTTATTATTTATTTAATTACCCATGATAACTATTACTTATATGAAATATTTCTTTTTTATGTTCCATTTACTATTACAACAGTCAGATTATTATACATAACAACTAGGTTACAATTACCAACTTCTAGGTTACTTTTCTAGCAGTCATATCTTTATTCAAATGGTTATTTCAGAGTTCAAATGGTAATATTTGTTCCTATAAATACCTACCAATTCATTCATTAGTCATTCACCTTGTTTCGTCTCTTGTTTAAATAATATCATTTTTAAAATGTCGATTGGATTACTAATGTTCTATATTTTTTTACTGTATTGTTCATCACTGTGATGAATCTAAAGGATCACAATGATCCAATGTTTACTATTTTTTCATTTTATTTTTTTCTATTAATTTAACCCTAATAATTTTTTCAATTATCATTGATATATTTATTCTATAAATAAAGTGTCCTATTTTAATGAAACAGTGATTTATGTGTTTAAATAATATTATAAATCTAAAAATGACAATAATTATTTATTATGGAGGAAAAATTCATTATATATAATAGTTTGGGATTCTACATCTCTGAATTTTTATTATGGTGATATAGTACGGTTGATGTGTCTTGCATAGTATATGCTCAATAATATAGATGATTCTATGTTATGGAATAAAATTAATAATGAGAATAAGTTGTGATTATATAAATGATGGGATGAAAACAATGAATGAAGTGGTAAATAAATGATAAATTAAAATAGAATCATCTTTCTTATATGGGGTGAATCATAATGAAATGTGGATAGAAATATATGTAGTTGTTAATTGATAAATGAAGTTGAATTAATTATGAAATATGAATTCGGTTGAAGGTGATTTATTTTGAAGTACTTGTATCGTCATATAGTGATATGAGTTTTTTGTATCATGTTATAGTGGTATGTGGTGGGTGAATCTGGAATGCAGTTGAGGTTTTGGTGTGTGTTTATATGGATATGAAATGGATGGAAGTTCCAGGATGTATACTATTGGGGAATGAGCATTACTAGTTTAGTGGGAAAGTGGGTGTAGTGTCTGTTTTCAATATATATTATTTTTAATTTCATATTAAAATACCTATATATGTATTTGGTAGTCAATCCTTAGAGAGGTTGGGTGGTTTCTAACCCAGAATAGGTGATCGTCAATTTCTTTATTTTTTAATAGAGGCCTAAGTATGAATTTTCATTATTTTGACAAGAGAGTCTAATGAAGAATCTAATGAGTATAATTTTATGCTCAAACTTATCTTTTATATCCCATCTTTATATATTTTAAAGATAGAGTTGGTGCTCAGGATGAACATTACTAGTTCATGGTAATCATTAAGTGTTATAGTTACTATCAAGGTAGTTAGTTATTTTCATTATATTCATTGTTTATATATGAAATATAATTCATTATGGGTTCTATGCTAATTCTATTATATTTTATTGGAGTCATTTAATGGTTTATTCATTGTTGTTACTAGTATTAGGTTGTAATTCGTCCCATTATATGTGTTTTATACCCTTAATACTATCCATTGACCCATGAAATATTGGAGGTGGGATTCAAGGGAGACACTTAGTTTTTCTATCAAACCAAGAGGAGTTTTTGTAGGAAAAATTCATGAAAGATTAGTTTTGTTAAAAAATCCCCTCCAATGGAATTTCAATATTTTTAGGCTATTATTTCTGTTAATGAAGATAACTGAGAAAGAATTAGTTTGTTTATTTCTATATTAGGGGTTTGGAATGTGGCGTTACTTCTTAATTGTTTCTAAATTTATATGTATGAATTTTTGGGAAATCACTGTTTCAATTTTGATTCATAAATGAAAATATAGGTTTTTTGAAAGGTAACCATGAAGAATATCTAGTTACTATATCAGAATATGTATTAGGTGCCTAAAGATTCATGATACCGCTCAACATGTACAAGATCACGGAGGAGTCACATGGTAGGAAATGCCATATTGTGAATGTCATTTTAAGTACACAAAGGTAGTATGAAAAAATGTTTCATTGTTTGTGACGTGGGTGAGAAAATATAAGAACTTTGTGGTCATAATATGGTGTTTCCTGGTGAATCCTAAAGAAGAGAGAGAGTGTGTGTGAAGGGGTAAATTTTAGTTTTGTAATTAGCATGTTTTCTAGGTTTTATTTTACTATATATTAATCCCTTAATCACTTCATTATATATATAAAATAGTTATCATAGAGGATCAAAATTTGATTTCTCATACTATGTTGGAAGGAAATTTGAATATTAATGTATGCAGTGAAGAAATTCAACAATACGAATATGCTAAAAAGGAGGTTCGCATGATAATTATATGATAATGGTTTTCAACATAGTTTATACATGACATAAGGTGATATTAATAGGATGCTCACAGAAGAAGGTGATCAATTAAAGAACTTTGTAGAGGAAGAATCATGTGCATATGGTCTATAAAAGATGTATATGGAGTAGTATTTTCATGATGTATGTTCATAGACAAGTTTTTTGAAAAGGTGATTCGTCCCTGGAGGTGCGCGTTGAATAGTTCACCGCCAAGGAAGTACACATTGTTTGAGTGATTCTAGGTGGATTTTATGTAGATAATTATAGTTCCTAAAAGGATTTTATATAAATAAAATACTCCACATCAAATTATATTTCATTTATTAGATGAAAATAGCTTCATGATATACTCAAGAAAGTTTTATCTAATTCAGATTTGATAAAAATCATTTGAATAATATTCATCCGGAACATTCTATTCTCTTAAGTTGAGAGATTACTTCATTCTCAATTGTGATTTGTTGTAAACTAAGAGGGATATTGAGTCCACTTTGATTTTTTAAAAAAATTAATTTAAGTGGATTCTATTATATTAGATCATTTCATTTGTATGGTCCTTGTATTTTCTTATTTACCAATAATCTATGTAAAAATAAAATGTATCATATATGCTTTCATTTTATTTTATAAATTTATATTAAAAAACGAGATCATCGAGTTCTGATTAATAGGGAAACATGATCGATATGGGGAATTATTTTAATAATTTTTCCAGGATTCCCCCCATATTAGGATATTTAAAATATTGGGGCCAAAAAAATGGTATTTGAGAAAATTGTTAAAGTTTTTCTATCTATAATAGTGGAAGTTGTAGCACCTCAGACAAAATTTCCATACCAATAGTGCAACAGTCTGAGTTCAACCAGGACTTAAGCGCACCCCCATATATCAAAGGTTTCATTCTATAATAAAGGGTGTAAAGAGGTGATAATGGGGACACTATATCCTTTTGTGAGAATATAATAATGATCTATAAAAAATATATGAAGTGGAAAATAAATTCCCATATAAACTGGACTAGTAACACTCCAATGGTAGAAGAACAAGAAATAACAAGAAATAATGGAAGCATAAACAATAGAAATAAATGAATAAATAAACAATCCAAACATTACATTTTTTGTTAATATTTCATATCAAAACAGGTGATACATATCATTAATAAGAAGGGTCACCAACGAATGACCATAGTACACACACACACATATATATATAGATTCATAAGGATAAAATAAGAGATCAGAAGGGAGACGCCAATTGATGCAGGAACCTCAAGGCCCCTTCTTATCCATCCCATGATAAAAAAACCAACACTAAGGTCCAAATCCATATCCCAAACCCTTAACTGATTGAAAATCCATAAAATCTACACATGTCTTAAAGGGATCATGTAGTGTGTTATAAGTAATTTAAGTAGGCCACCAAAAATGTGTACCAATCTCACATATTTGATTAATCATATCTATCACAACCAATCCTAGTGGGGCCTATATCGTAACTCCCTAAGCACACCTCCAATAGATTTGGTACTGGTCACAAGCACCAAGAAGGCATATCACTAACATGGGAGGAATTTCCTATGTACATTCACACACCCACACACACACACATATCCATTCCCACAAAATGATTAAATGTGAAAACCAATAAGAAAACAATGCATGTAAACCAATATATCCCAAAACCAGATTATGTCAGAAAGTAAAGGAAGGTAAAAATGGATAAATACAATACCACCGAAATAAGTCTATAACACAAGTCTAACTTGAATGAAATAGGTACTAGGAATACTACTTGAAATTCATAGGAACTCACCTCGGTCATCCCTTTCTCACAAGGCACTGTCTAGTCCAGGTCCGCCTGGGACTCTGTTAGATGGTCAATCATCTACACAAGAAACAACACGTGTGGGAAAATTCCATTAATGGGAGAGTATAACAATACTCACTAGGATACCTAAAACCACAAAGAAATAAAAAAAGGAAATATATAGTCATCCCTACACAGGTATACCTACAACACATATAACAAGAATATCCAAATACACTCAACTAAGACACACGGTCTAAAGGTAAGTAACAATCACTATATACCAACTCTAAAAATTTAAATTTAAGATTCCACAAAGAACTCATATGGGATAAAACACTCCTGAGCCTAATTGTATTGATGTTGTCAGTATGAGAGGTACGGCTTGTCAGGTCCCTCCATGAGAGAAATACTCTAATAGATCCGATGAGAGAGATATGATACAATAGATGAGGATCAAAGTCCGAGCCATGGGGTGATACCAATAACTCAATCTAAATTTAACCTCCATGTAGAGGACCTTCACCCACATAGTTTGGGTCACATAAATAATGAGAACTCCCCTATGTAATGAATAATGAATAAAGAATCATTCTTAGGGCCTCTCGAGGGATTAATACAACTCTATCTAGGAAGTAAAACTGATGGGATCATAGTCCTAGGTGTAGGAAATGATTTGTACCTTCCTTTAAGGAAATGATAAACAGATATAACCCTAACAAAACTTATCCTTGATATGGAGGATAAAAGAATCAAGCCATGTAGAAAGGGGTACATGTCATGTAGTAGGGTAAAACACCATGTCCCTGTACCCTGAGTAATAACCATGTAAAAAGACTTGTGTCATTTTAAATCATGTCAGGTAGAAGATGGATACATGGAGTTTAGTAAGGATTACAAGACATTTCCTTCCATCAAGGGTACACCTATGTACTTCATCCATGTGCGAGTACTCGGTGTTAGCCCGTGTATCATTTCATGTGTACCAGCACATGGGGTAGTCCATGTAACTAGTTCAAGACATGCGGTGTGGGGGGGGGTATACACTGTGTAAGAAACCAGTGTAATCCACCCCATATCTTTATACGACCATGTTCCTACCGAGTCACCTTGTGATGATCAAATTCCATGTAGAATAGACTACACCCAATGTGTATCAGATTTTCCCAAAAATCTATGTTCTTCCTCCTCTCACACTGATTGATCTCTAAATCTCATCCTGGTGCTCGGTTCACCTCGAAACCCAATATCAAATGTTATATATTCAAACTAATAATGAATTGATGGGATTCAATCCTTTAAAAGGATCGTAAAATATGATAATATGAATTTTTTATCATTGTCAAAGAACACTAATTAATCACTGACCATCATTCAATCCGCCACCACACACACCGTCATATATCAGTCGAGTTGTCCTAATGCCAAATCTACAGTTTTATATTTTTACACCATGAATTGAAGGCTCAGTTATCTATAGTTCAATATTTGGGGAATAATTATGAATACTCTTGACGAACACAAGAAATTAGGGGAGAAAAATAAACAAGGTACAAACCCGATGAACAAACCTCATCTATTTTTTATTCTAACCTTGATCTATTCCCATAATAATGATAACCAATCAAGAAAAATATCTAGAATAAAATCCCATTATATGCCACAAATATCATCCCACCACAAAAGTATGACTGATATGTGGGATAATCATTTAAAATATTAGTTTGTATTCTTTATAGGAATAAATAATTGGAAAGAACAATAAAAATAACAAATCCTATATAGATCTTGGTTCTCTAGATGATGATGATCAGTCATGGAATCATCTCCATTGGTTAGATCTACCTAGAATAGTGTTCTTCGATCATTGATATGATTTTTTGTCATCTACTTTTGAGAGGATTCTCAAGTTCTCTCTCTAAGGCCATAGAGGATTCTTGGGTTATGAGCCTAAACCTGGATCTTTAACAAATGGTTTATCTAAATTGAACATGTTATTGTGTCTCTACATCAACCAAATAAAAATAAAATAAATTTTATCAATAAATTTTATTATTTTTAAATTCCCATGATGACTTTCCATTATCTACATGAACTGAACAATGTTAGGTTGTTCCTAGGGTAAAAACTCTATTCTAAACACAACTGTACCCTACATTTTTTGATCTATGAACCCTTTCAGAAATTATTCCACTTTCTCAAGAAAACTACACGTCCGTGCTATTTAATATATTAATTTATTTCAATCATTTATTTTAGGATCCATGATCCTCATAATAACATGTCGTCTCAGTGTCTGGGATCTAATTTAATCCATATAATATTATTAAAAAATACATTAAAAGTCTAAGAAATTTAAATATGTATAAAAAATAAATAAAATAGAGAATACAAAATAATATAAATAATCTTCTCCCAATATGCTCAACAACCACAATGAGGTAATTCACTTACTACAACTATATCCAATATACTATAGTGCGAAGGATCCTTATCCTATGTTCAAGGAATACCATGATATAGATCAGTCCAGGTGAACCATTAGGTACCACCTCCATTAAAATCACCCAAAAAATGTGCCAGATTACACCTTGTGTCTAAGGAAATTCATTGATATATTGAATGTATTCCCAAGAAATAATAATCTCGTTCCTTGGAACCATACTCAAAAGCACATGTCGGATCAAATCCAGAAATCATGCGACACATCGATGCATGTCCTCAATGTGATTGCATTGTCAACATAATAGTTTATGTCCCAAGGATTGGAGGTTTCCACCCTCCCAAATGATCTTTCCCAATCAACGTCAAGTACGGTGAGCCTCATCCCCCAACAAACAATCATATCACTATTATCTGATGGCTCCTCATAATCCTCATGTCCAAATATGCCAAGAACATCCAATCATTTCCCTATGCCGCAACTAACAGAGGCATATACGCATACAACTACTCAATAACACCTCAACATCTAAGTCCCAATGTGTTTACAAGACTCCAAATGCATATTGGACATCACGAGTGAGTTTCAATCACAAAAACAATTTCCCAAAAACAATAATAGACACCTTCCATATGAAGATGTCACTTGAATATGATGGTAAACAACCTACGTCAAATATTCCCATGGAACATAGCCACTCACATGTATTTAACAATTATAGACTGGATGTGTGTTCCTATAAAAACCATAAATCTGTCTAATTAACCATTTAAATACATGAATTTAATTTATAATGTCTCACTTAGACTACCCAATGTAATGCTCAAAGTCACCCCCAAAACACTCATGAAATCACAAAGAATTTTATGAACCACCTTCTTCATATTTGTAGAAGATATCATGTCTGATAAATGTTTCTAAATTGAGATGAATTGGAATAAATAATGTTTTTAGACAAACACCATAAAAATATGGTAAAATGGGTCTCATATATTTTTTCATTCCATATTGAGAGAGAAAGGAATAAAATAATCAAGTCAGTCCAAGGGATTACCAATAAAAATACAATGCCATATAAAATTAAGGAAATGAATCCTTGTTAAGATAGTTGGCTTCACACCTAGTAGGAGGATGAAAATGGAGAGCCCCATTAATGTTTTCACACAGTGGATTAGAAGAAAAGAGAAATAAAGGATAAAAGGAAAGTATTGGAAAAATATCCTTTCACAGTTTTAATGGGCCACACAGTTCTGTCTCAGGGTTTTTCGAAAACCATGTTCCAGCCATATGAAACCCAGTGACCAAGCTCCAGGCTCATACAATTGTCCCACATTGGTTTTCTAAACCATGAAAAAATATGTGCATGATCCCTTTGTAAAAGATTTTAGACATATATGCACAACCCTTCAACCCTCCTACACTACTTTTAAAACCACACAAAATATACATGTACAACCACACTATTAATCCATGGAGGCCTCATGGTTTGATAAACCATGTGGCTCATTCCGCACACCCCAAAAAATTTGGGTTTTCAGCCTCTAACACGGCCAAATCCCAACTAGACCCTTGATACACTTGAAGAGGCTTAAGAATAAAATAAATACAAGGTCTTGGGTCAACTAAACTTTCTTAATTAAGTTCCATTGATTGATAAAAGAGTTGGGAACACAACAAATACTAAAAATTCAAAATGGGAATGAAATTCAACCCACTCCAAAAAATGTGGGACGTTACAATCTCCCTAACATAAAATGGATCATCCATGGTCAATAAAACAAAACATTGAGATGGTACTGAACATAACTATCTCTTTAACATTAATCTATACTACCCTAGTCAAAAGGGAATAGGTGAACTATCTCAATAGGGGATCTCCAACATAATAGTTACCTACTATTTTCACTTCCTAACACCAGAAATCTAATAAATACAATGGTCTATCAATCATATCTGAACTCAAAAGTACTCTTGGGATGCATAATCACTCCAACACCTCATCATGTTCTCCGCTCATGCCCCATGCCACATTAATAACCCATAAATTACTACCTCTAATCAAATTCCTACCTCATGAACATACAACGCATGGAGCCTATGAGGTCCCACATCTTAGCAGATTCCCCCAAACAATCACATTTTCATACATATCAAGTAAAAAACATCACATTAATGCCCATATTCCCACACACCTAAAGTAATCCCACATCGCACCGATTCCCATGTAGAAAAAATAGTGCCACACACATCATATATATATACACTGCGTCCGAAATGATTCTAACCTACTAACTAGTGTCTGGTTAGTCCATTAATACATCATGTGCAACCCATGGACCCAAAACATACATACCTCTAAAAATTAAATTCCAAAATAAATCTAAAGAGGACCTTGGTCATGCCCACAATGTACCTTTGAATATCCTCAGCTCAACTATCTTCTCTGACCATGGATTCTCTAAATTATGCACCTGGCCTAAATCCTGACTGCTTGGAGAAATAACTCCATATGGTGATACACAATCCACTAATCACTTAACCCACAACTTGGTCCCACCGTCTCCTCGACATCTGTCGTGTGCAGCTGACACCTAGCTACCAGCTCTTGGAACTACTCATTTTCTAATCTCAAAACATTAATTTTACCATATTCCATGTTTTTTGGATGTCTAAAAAGGGCTTAGGTAAAACCTTTTTGAGACTCTTTACCTACACATATGGTCATAAATCTTTCAGTTCCTAATCACACATGTCCATACATGAACCGTCTACCCATACAGAAAACATACCATTGATGACCCACTCCTCCGTGGTCTTCCGGAGTCCTTTTCCTGACTATCATACTAGAACATCACTTAGCCTCACGTCCTACTATATGATGCATAACCATTTATATCACCTAAATCCATAACCTAGATTGAGTAATAGCAATATATTAAATTTTCCTTAGCTATTAAAACCTGATTCATTGCATATATGAATTAGTCCAACCTGAAGATGTTCACCATCCCCGAATGGAATGTCATAAACCATCCTCAAAATGCCTCTCCCTTGATGTGTATTTGACCACCATAATTTCTGAAAAACATGAAAACATGGTGGATATCACTGAATAGTCAAATATGGAATGGTCACGCTATTGAATACTCTATAACTTCCAATCTCTCTCCACCCTCATCATCTCCATGAAGAAGTGATCAAAGAACCTAGCCTCAAATTGTTTCTTAGATAGTACCCCATGTTGACTTGCCTGAACCTATATGTTCCCCCCTAATTCTATTCCATTACTCTGACAATGTATGTTTTCATCTTCATCCTCCTACCTATGGGTGCCTAAAGCATCCTGAAGATTATCCACACTGACTCAATCCATTTTCAGCCACATGTGGTCCACCATCTCCTGAAAATATTAGTGGATTCTAAAAAAGTCACTCTCAAGTTAGGTATTCCATTAAATTCCCCTCTCCCCGAACTCCCCTATAAATATCCAAGTTGACACATACCAGACTTACTCTTAAATTCTCATTAATCTACGATAAAAAATATTTTAAATCTGGAGGATATGCCACCTACACTAGAACCTACACCTAAGGCTATACTTGCACTCATGATGTTACTAACCCAATAAATCCTCATATATACCCTCATGGGTCTCAACCTATGAATACTCCTATGTAACTAAATCATTTTCAACTTGAAGTTCTATTTGATCTAGTTTAGGAGACATTCTACTAAATATGAATACCATTTAATGAAAGACCAAATAACTTATATATATAATGTAGACAAGAAAATTAGTAAAAGGAAGAAAAAAATCACTACCCTTACTCCCCCCCTCACAACCATGTAACATGACATCTGTCCTCATGGCCCCTTACCCACCCAAATCAAATCTATGTATCAAATATCCCTCAAGCCATGCCAGTCCTGATGAACCATGTCATCTCAATTTGATAACCTCATTGCCCTACATTGTGATGAACATCACCCTGTATCATTGTCCCTGCCTACTACTATAAGATCTAGACCCATATATATGTATATATATATATATCACGTATCACTAACATATTTCATTTGGTACACTTTCAAATGTTAGTTGGGAAAAATGACACCAAAGAGAGTCTCGGTAGGAACACACTACCTATCTTCCTATGTTGATAATTTAGAAAATCTGACCTTTTTATCGTTATCCAGGTCCTTAATGAATGTACAAGAAATTATATCAAAAAATATATATGTAAAATCAATTCCTATATGACTATAAAAAGAATAAACAATCCTTCCATGCTATATTTCGAAAAAGGAATAATAACTCCTCCCTTTACCTACCGGTTCAAGGGTAACATGTTATAACAGGTATTACTCACATAAAAGTGGACCACTCTAGGAGGGAATCACATCAATTGTAAAATGTTCAAAACTAAACAATATTTCCCACCCCTTCCAACTTGATCTATCACCCGTGAATATAACCACATGCACCGAAGCATCATCTATAAACCCAGTTATGAAATCATCCTAATCATAGGTCTAGCATATCCAAATTTGTAAGACATAGAAGGAAACTAATGAAACTTCTTTTATATCATTTCAAGCACCCAAATCCAATTTCATCCTAAATATTAAAAAAGGATGGGTTCTAATAGGCCATAACTGTACCTCCCTATACGCTAATGGTGGCTGACTAGAAGCAAGGGTGTAAAGTGGTGACTTTTGGGAGACTATACCCTCAGGCGATGATATTATAATGTTCAAGTATAAATATAAGAAGTGGAAAAGACCGTCAAACATATAATACACCATTAACCTGCCTATGGTAGAAGCACAAGAAATAACAAGCAATAGAGGAAGCATAAACCAATGTAATAACAGAGTAAATAAAAAAACCAAACATACCATTTTTAGCTAATAATTCATATAAAAACATGTCAAACCTGTAAATAATAATAAGTGTCTCCAATGGTTAATCACAGTAAACACACTCACACACACACACACATATATAAGCATGGTGATACAAAAAGAGAACAAAATAAAGACACCAAATGATGTAGGAACCTCAAGGTCCCATTCCATTTATCCCATGATAAACAACCTAACACTAAGGTCCAAATCCAAATCCTTAACCCTAACTTGATCATAAAGCCATAAAATCTACACACGTACTCAAAGACCCATATAGGGTGTGATAAAGAATCTCAGTAGGCCTCCAACAATGTGTTCCAATCTTACTTATGTGATTATGAATATCTACAATAAATATTAATATAATAGTCACTACACAACAACATAAGTAATCTACACCCATTATTCTCAAAAACCACAAGGAGGAAATTCAACTGCTTTATCCCTTGTTAGTATACATTAGTGGGGTATATCCTAAGCCAGATCCAAAGGAATCCACTGATATAATTTATTCCTTATTAACCCTCAAGTACCACCTGCATTAAAGTCAGCTGACACCATGTGTAAATCCGAACCTCATGACCAAGTCAACCACCGACATCACGAAGGCATTCCCAAGAAATAATAAAATGGTCCATTAGAACCCTAATTGAAAGAACTTATCATCTCGAAGAATTATATCCTAAGGCACAACAATGACTATCTTAAAGTAATCACAACATAGGAACAAATATCAACATCTCAAGGAATGAAAATGTCTATCCTCTAAAATGATCTTCTCCCATTAGCCTCATGTACAACGAGCCTCATCCCCCAACCGACAATATCATCACTATATCTAATGGATCCTCACCATAACCATTTATTTCTATGAAAATAATCACTAAATATTTCCCTAAAACTTAACTAATGGAGGAATATACCCACATGAGTGGTCAATACCACCTCAACAGTTGAGGCCTACTTTGTGCACATGACTCCAAACCGTGAATTGGAGGTCACAGGTGAGCAGAAATTACCAAATAAATCTGGAATCCACATCAACCAACCCCTCATTCCCATATGACCATATATTTATAATTTGGCAGTGAACACTATCCTAAATCACATAGGCCATGACCCCAACTTGGCAACCTCATCGCCTCATATGATGACTCAGTCACCCTGGAAGGGATCAATATCACCCGAATATATATATATATATATATCACAAGATATTATAAGAATGATAATCATATTTCCTTAGTCCATATGGTCAACTACATCTCAATCCTCTAGCCAATCCCATAACATTTGACTAGAACCTATAAAATTAATATAATCGAATTTAATAATTCAATTTCACATAAAACAACACCATTACCTAATCTGGATTGTGTTTATTGGAATTCATAGGGCTCTAATTTTTTTATAATTTTGGTTCATTCTGATAGGAACCTCCAATGGGTCCATTTAACTATTAAATGATAAACATTTAAATTACAGGCTCTCTCTCAAACTACCCAATGGCAAACTTAATGATGAACCCCCAAGACACTTGAAAATCCAAAAGAAAGATGAGAACCATAAACCTCATATCAGTAATTATAGAATTTCCTATCTTTCACTTTAACATGAGTCGATTTTGATGAAATCATAATTTTAGATGAATGCCTAGAAAATAGGGTAAACTACCTCACATGGACTTACTGTTCCATATGGTGAGAGAGATGAAGAAAATAAGAAAGGGGATTAATGGTCTTACCAATACGGATCCAAATTTAAAGACGAATTGAGAAAAGGATACCAAATGGGAGAGTTGGCTCCACACATAGTGGGAGGAGGGAAGTAGATAACCCCACTATCGACACTCATAACCCAATCTATAGGCTCTTATGGTTTTCTAAACCATGCACAAACAATACATGAGCCCTCTCCCAAAACTGGTTCCTTGGCCTCAATGTCGTGTTCCACCTCTTTCATGGTTTGGAAAACCTTGCACAAAAGACCAGGAGGGACTCACTATTACTTCATGGAGGCTTCATAGTTTTTTAAACCGTGAACATTATCCTACGCACCATGAAATGTTTTGGTTTTCAACCTCTGATGCACTTGAAACAAAATTGAACCCTCAAGACACCTTCTAAGCATTAATTATCATCTAAAAACAATGTATTTGTTCAATTAAACTCTCACAATCAATTTATATTGATTAATAAAGGAGTTGGTCAACCCATTAAACATTGAAAACTAAAAAATGGCATTGAATTCCAAAGAACTGAGACATAATAGAAGTCATGGTTGTAGATAATCAAAATATGATTATGATCTTCAAGGGAATTTTTTTAACAATGGAAGAATCAGATGTAACACTACATCAGATCATTATTCATGGATGTGTATAGAGAAATTATTTAGGAAATATCATTCACTTTTTATATCAAGGAATTGTTATATACAGACCAAAGAGAGCTAGAAGATGATGCCAAAGGAATTAATAATTTAAGGTGATATTTATCCAATACAGTCTACATGAGGGTGATATACTATAAATCCTCAAACGCTATATTGGAAAAATAGATAAACAACTGCGAGGGTGATTTAAATTCGAAAATTACTAAAAATAAGTTCTATAGAACAAGTATGATGACTAGAGTGTGGACTTGAATGAATCTATTGGTTCATTCATTTATTGGTTGAATGTTATTATAGAGGAAATACATGGTCTTGGAGAAAACATGGATGATGTAAGGATCACTGAGAAATTCAATGGAAGGTTTCTACCCCAATTAAATATTAATGTCTCTATACTTGAGGATAATGACATAAAAGATCTCATATTGGAATTTTTTCCTAACAATTTTATCTCATATGAAATGAGAAATGATGATATTGTGGTTATAGTAAGGGGAAAATTTAAGGATGTGGTATCGATGTCCATAAATAATCTTACCATAGAGGATGGATAAAAATAATAATAGTTGGAGGAATGTATGCTATTTCATTCCCCAAAATCTATAATGGGGAAAAATTCTACGAGAATCTTCTACTCATATTTTATCGATGTGAAATAGTAGGGAACCTTGTAGAATAGTTTTCAGATAAATTTTAAGATGTTAATGCGGATAAGAAAATTCACATGCATAAGTCATCAACAAATGTTAATGTAGAAGGAGAACCAAATTAAATTTACATAAAATGAAGAAATTTATATGATAAAAAAATAATATAATAAATGAATGTGATACAGAGTAAATTAATGATGAAAAAGACCATAATGAAAATCGATATAGTGGATATTATAGGAAAATCATAGACATGCAAAGCATTAGAAAATTATAATGGAGAATTTGAAAGAAGATTTGTTCTCAAGGCTATATTATAGACTGATTTAAATGTTTTTTATTATTAGAGAACTAAAATAAATAAATTCAATAGAGTGGTTTCTATTTCCTAACTCTATATACTATAGTATGAATAGGCAAAGTCTATATTTATATTGAAAATTGAAAATATCAAATATGCTAATATAGAAAACCTACAAAGGTCATTGACTAAAATAACAAATTTGAACAGAAGACTAGGTTATTTTTTTTTACTATGATAATGAAATATCAAGTCAAATATATCAATGATCTTGAGAAGGAAGTTGTTAACCCATGGTAAAAATTGAAAAACCATGAGATACTCATGAATCCTGATATAACATTATGGATGTAGATCAAACATGAGGTAGGAGAAGAGAATATGGAGAATATAGGTCTAATAAAATAGGTAATGTAATATAAAACGAAATCAAATTAATATCAAAATAAAATTGTTGGTATGGGGTTTTATCATAACATGGAATTTATAATGGTTGATGCTAAACCACAAGCACTCACTCCAATGTTTATAGTTTCCTTTAGTTTGACTCGAAATAATTAATTCAAAGAACCCAAGAGACAACTTCAGTTGTGTTAATGAAATAAAATAATTCACCTTATATCAAGTGATATTTTTTTGGAAAGATAATACATTCCAAAAATTTTTTTTGAATAGAAAATTGGTACAAAAGGGTATAATAAAACAAATTATTCCAATCTGAGCTCAATATTATAGGGGTTATTTAGAGGGAAACTATTTCTTTGTAGAGTATTTGGATATAATACTAGGAATGTATCCTGATGAATAAAATTTAATGTTCCGATGAATATCAAAAGAAGTAATACATAGTAGATAACGTAATAATCAAGAGAGATAAAAAAATTGATTTTTAGCTTTATAAGATGAAGTTATTCCATCATCTTATAAATAAGATCATGAATTTCAATTAAAAATATGTATGAAACCAATGAAATTGATAAAAAGAAGAGATCTGATTAAGAAATGGTTACAAATAATTTCTTGAAAGTTTCATATTTTCTGGTGAATGGATCATGGATAGCATATATACTTCTCACATGATAACAAATAAGGATCTGGGCATGGAAATCAAAAATGAAATTGATGTTGTCATCAGAATTATAAATTATGAAGGCTTATATATTATTACTTCCATGAAATGAATATTTGTGGAAAAGAAATGTTATTTTCTTATTAAATAGTTTTTTAATGTCTCAGTCACAAATTACAATGTGTTAGTCAAATATGAGACACAATTCATGAAAAAATGTTTACGAAGATGAAATTCACCAAAAATGGAATGGATTTTGTAGTTTTCTATAGTGTAAGAATATAAAGGAGAAGATTTACCATTTTGGATAAAAATAATGTATTTATCTCTAAGGAATTTGAAAACAAGTTATGGCATAGATGAATTATCCATTTGAGATATATAATATTGGAAAATCTGGTGAAAAGTGATGGTTCTTGAGATCTACCTAATTTATCACATGATCATCCTTGCACATGTGATTACATTAATAAGGGAAGGATACCCAAAATAAATACAAGGAAAAAGGGAAAAAATCAACAAGAGGGATTGAGATGGTTTTTGTTGATTTGTGTGAGACTATATCCCAAAAGGAATTGTGGTGAAAATATATTATGTTATTTTTTATTTATGATTATAGTATTATGGTATTGATTCTATTAATAACATAAAATTTAATGTTGTTAAGTTGCATAATATAGTATTTGGGGGAGACTTAATAGTTCTTAGATATAAAGTTATAAAATTTCTAAATGATAATGTCATAAAGTTAACTAAAAATCAAGTGAAGGATTAAGAACCATGATTCATATCTGATAAATCCTTTATAAAATGATGTGGTATAGTGGAGAAGCTAGATCATAAATTGTATATATTGAATTATATTTATTGAAAAAAACATACCAGAGAATTTTTGGATGGATTTAGTATTTATATCAGTCTATTTTTCTAATAGATCATTATTGTTTCTTTGAGAAAAAATAATCCATATGATCCATGGTATATCAATAATACCATATTAAAGTATTTTTTAATCTTTATTAGTATGTTCTTCATTATCAATAAAAATAAACATAGTAATTTTTCATCCCATGGAGATTAATGTATTTTACATGGATACTAAGGAAAAAGTAAAGAAAAATAAATGGCTCAATATGTTACTAAAAAAGACCATTTAAAGAAATTATGTCACTAAATAGATACTGAAAAAAAAATTAACAAACCATTGAGTATATTCCTGATAAAATTTAAGAGAATGTAATTAGTGTAGGGGGGAACAAGTGTCAAATGATGATTTTTAAGAAGATAATAATGATGATCATAATAGATTAAGAGCTATAATTTTATAAAATTCAATGTGCTAACCTAGAACTCTTAGGTTTAATATCATCAAAAACTAGAAAAACACTAGTGAAATCGAATATAATGAATTATCTACCATAAAAATCATTCTTATCATAGGAAAATTCATATTTTTTGAAATATTATATAAATAATGGATATTGGGTTTAAGTTATTAATGAAGTTCTTAACAAAAATTAGTGGAAACATATCTGGGATATTGATTCTAGGATAATTGAAAATAATTCCATTTGTACCAAATGGGTATAATATAACAAGTTTAATGAAGATTATATATTGATTTGAAATAAAGTACAACCGGTGTGAAAGGGGTACTCCCAAATTGAGGGAGTAAATACTGATGTGAGATTTTCATCAATGGGACGGTTGGAGAAAATTATACTATTTTCAGCCATAACAATGAAAAGGAGATTCCATTTTTCTATATGGATATGAAGTTATTATTTATAAATTTATTTCTATAAGATGAGTTGTATATTAAATGAATAGATGTTTTTATTGTCTAGAAGATGATTTTTTTGGATTAAGAAGGATTTGTATGGATTGAATTAGGCACTAAGATCATGGTATTCAAAAATTGAATAGTATATTAATAAGATCTATTTCAAATTTAGTGAAGTTGAAAACATAACTAAGTTAAAAATGATATTTATCAAAGCACAGTGGTTTTAGTGTATATGATTACATAATATATAGGGTATTAGGTAAATAAAAATGAAAATAATATATATAATTCATGAAGTGTGAGTTTAATATGACCATGATTAGTGATTTGATTTTTTACTTGGTATAAATGTTTTAAAAAGAATGGATAGTACATAATATTTCTCAATATAGATATTTTATTGAGTGTCTAGGAAGACTTGAAATGGTGGAATCGAAGGAGACAACAAAACCAATTGCTACACTGATGAATCTATCAAAGGATGAGGATTAAAAATTAGCCAATTCCATAGAATATTGGAAAATCATAGGGAGCTTATTATAGATAACATATACATGGCCTAATACTTTTTTTCACATGGCGGGTGGCATAGTAGAAATGCAATCTAAAAAATATATACATACATAAAATGAAAAGAATACAATAGTATAACCAATATGTAACATATTTGTAAGAACTCGAACCTTGTTTTCAGGTATGTTTTTCCTTTTTTTGTCATTTTTGGGAAAAAGGGGAGAATTTTGAAATTTTCAAAGTACATGTCGTGTACTTTATGAGTACACGGCATGTAATTTGATGTCGCTCGAGGCCGTGTGCTTGCTGTGTCATGGCCACACACATGACTTTGTAAGGGTGATTTGGATGCCACCTTATGCGGAGTATAGAAAAGCTTAGTACATGCCATGTACTCCAAAATTACACGTCGTGGACTTTATTTTTTTCGTTAAACAGACTAGCGTCGCGTCTTAACCCCCAAAACGTCTTCTTCTCCAGCTTCTTTGACTGAGAGTGAGGGTACAACCACAGATCTTCTCCGAGCCGCCGATCCGTCACTGGTTATCCAAATCGAACACTGTTGGGTGCAATTGAATCGCAATGGTGAGTTCTTGGTTCTTCCGTGGCCATGTTTCATGATTCTTTCTCTTATGAGAGTTATCTGAGGTTGAATGTTTTAGAGGTTTTTTGTAGATCTACTCAGTTCTAGGCCAATTCACAGGTCTAGGTTCATGTATATCGATCTCCTAGGATCGATGCAGGTGGTTTGTTGCCTTACGTCGAATGTCTTTGAGTTTTTGGGTAAAAAGTGTCGGATTCCCATGTTTCGGGTATCTCGGGTTAGGGTTTTGATCATGTATTATTATCTGCCTTGTATTTCTTGTGTTCTTGAGGCTATTAGATGAATAATAATTGCTTTTAATCATGTTTTAGGATCACCCCATGGGTGTTTTCACTTGTTTTACTGTCTATCACCATTTGACTTAGGTTGTCTGTGAGGCAGACCTTATTGCATTGATTTCCTGCCTTGATATAATTGATTGGATGTATTGCGTACTATCTATATTCTTTTGATGCATTTTAGTTATTATCCAAGTAGTTTGTTGAACTTACACTGGGCTGCTGACAGTCGATTACTCACGACTGGACTCCTCAGGGCTGTAGGAACCTGGTGTGGTAGACTAAAGTGGGAATTGACGATTAAGGGCTTCCATAGAGAGTCTATTATAAATTAGTATCATTTGCAGTACCTACAAGAATTGGAATTTGTGATTTTTTAGAGTGTCCTTAGTTATGTATCAAGACTATAGGGGGAATTAGATGTAAGTGATTCCTCAGAGAGTTTATAGCTATCATTACCAGACCGCATGGGAATTGACGGTGAGAGCTTCCCAGAGAGTCTGTACCTTTGTATGATTACTTGACTAGAGGGGTATGGCAATATGAGCCACCAAAATATCCAGTGTGAGTATTGTTTGGTTGGTTGTGATGAGTCCAGCAAGCCAAACAATAAGCTTGGGTTTTTTACTGCTTGTTGTTTAGGTAGTCTGCTGAGATACCTATTGTGTTACTTGCTATGCCTTGGGAATTTAAAGTTTTTTTCTAGATTCATTGGTTGAAAATTTAGTTATTGAATTAAATTAATAAATGAATGTGAATGGATATTTTTAGGATTTTTTACTTTAGTGAACTTTTGTTTCTCTGCTGCATGTATTCCCATTACTTTTCTTATATTTCGCACTGATAGAAGGGCACAAATCTTGTGGCGGTTACCTATAGGGATTAGTCTCACACCCTGTTTGGGACCTGCTTTTCGACCCAAATAGGTTATATGGTTGCAGGTGTGCATAGGGATTGTGGCCCTTCAACATCAGTTACATGATTACTAGTTGGAGCTGGAGAGTATATGACCGAGCTTAGGCTTGCGTTTCTACTGAAGTTGCTGTTTACTTTTAGTAATTTGTTCTCTGTTGTATTTCAGCATGTCGTTGTGTTTTCTAAATTCCTTAGATACTTTTAACTGCTGAATCATTATCATCATTACTATATATTCACTGCTTCCTCTATTTAGTTTCAGTTATTGTATGCTATTTACTACTTCTGTTATTGACTGTTATTTTTCTTCCCTTGTATACTTTACCAAATGAGGGCATAGTTTCCCCAATGACTCACCAAGGCCCTCACTGCTAGTCGGAAGCCTCTGGCATTTGGGGAAATGCGGTTGAGGTTATGTGGTGAACCATGTATGGGGCACTAGTTTAGTGGCTCTGGATTTGGGTTGTTACAAAGTGGTATCAGAGGAGGTTTCTTTTCTTTTCTATTGACTTACTGTTTAGCGACATTAGATAGGGATATGATGGAATAGTTAAATGGTAAATAGCTATGCCTTGGAGTTCTAGAACCCATGTATAGGTAAAAAGCCAGGTTTCCTCGAATATTTCAATTTTCAAGTTTTTCAAATGTTACAGTTTATGTTATTTCACCGTTGGGTGGTTCAGTTGTGTTGTGCTATTATTGTTTATATGATTGTGGTTAAATTTTGTTGCAACCTGATATGATGAGGGTATTCCATCTCATGAATCATATAGGCACTTGTTAGAAAATCATATGTCATGCATTTTTCCATGTCATCTAATTGCATTAGAAATTTCATGCTATTGTGATAGAATTTGGGATATACTATGCATGATGTTGTGATAGTTGTTGTGATATAATACCTACTATGTTGATAGGCTATCGTTTGTTTAGAGCTTCTTTATCATGAACGCCAAACATTGGTCTTAGAGGTGTAATGGGACCTCTAGGATTGAAATTTGGTGAATTTTGAGTTTGTTGTACTATTTAATTCTTATATGCATTGTTATGATGTCATGTTTGATTCGTGGGGAGTATGTGCCCCCACAGATCAAAATTTGGAACCTTAATGCTAGTTTTTCTATGTTTTTTAGGCTCCGGTGCAGTTCTGAAGCTACTTTCTGGAATAACCCAGAATACACGGTGTGTACTTTATGAATACATGCTGTGTAGTTTATTTTCCTTGTCGATGACTATGTGGGTAGGGACACGATGTTGTGAATGTTCTTGTTGGAACACACCGTGTACTAGTTTACATTCCGTGTAGTATAACTTGGGTACTCCGACCGTGTCACGAACAACACAGGAAGGGTAATTCCTTCAAGTACACACCGTGTCCGTCTGGAACACGCCGTGTAGGGTCGGCCGTGTGTCTGGTCGTGTAGCTAACAACACGGTCCAGTTAAGGCCTGCCTAGAACACGCCGTGTCTCCTTTGAACACATAGTGTAGTTTTGTCTTAGAGGAGCTGTGTGACCTAGCCGTGTAGATGAATACATGGGTTGGGAAATCCGTAGGGAAACACACCATGTACCATGTTGAAACGATGTGTAGTAGTGGTATGTGTACCAGTCCGTGTGACTAATGACACATACATGGGAAAAATCTTAAGGAAACTCCATGTAGGGGAAAAACATGCCTTGTAGTTTCATGCTAGGATAGTCCATGTTCTTAGATGTGTAGGAGTAACCGGGCACGAAGAAAAAGGGTTAGTACATGTTGTGTAGTTTGAGAACACGCCATGTGGCCAGGTGGTTTACACAACCATGTATGGACAAGGTACACACCCAGGGTAAAATTTCTAAAAACACACCGTGTACTGGTAATACATGCCGTGTAGTCATATTTTCCCCAAATTTTAGAGTATTTCTCTCATGTTCCATTTTAATATCTTAAGTTGAAAATATTTTTGTGTTTAATGAAGGTGTGCTTTTGACCTTGCATACTCATGCCACAAGGATGTCCTCTCGTTGCATGTTAGGAACTAGGCAGTGATCGTACGCCTGATACGGCAGACCAGGGAATACCAGTAGTTCTGCCTATCGTTCCGAACATGGAACCTATAGTGATTCTAAACACTGGTGTCGACGCTCAGTTCAGAGAGAGTTTCATGATATTCATGTAGACCTTCCCGGGAGCTCAGCATCCTACCCCATCTATAGCAGAGGTGACGCGGGTTTTTCAGCAGCAGCATCCTCCCACGTTCACAGGGGATGGAGGACCACATGCTGTGGGGTCATGCCTAAAAGCTATGCTATCCATCTTCGAGCACCTCGAGACGCCTCCGGAGAGGAGAATGAAGCTTGATAATTATATGTTGTGAGATTCCGCTAAGAGATGGTGTGATGTGGTTTCTCAGGAAGGTCACCAACATGATATGGCTTGGGAAAAGTTCCAGCGTTCGTTCTATGATTACTTCAACCCGGTGACGCTGAGGGCTAACAGAGCCAGAGATTTCATGAACATGCAGTAGGGTACTCTTATAGTTATAGATTATTCCTCTAACTTCACTGAGTTACAGTGTTTCACTCTCGTTCTGGGAAATGATGAGCTGTTTTTAGTGAGGAAGTTTGAGGGAGGCCTCAGACTGGACATCAGATCATTGGTGAACGTCTTTCAGTTGACTTCTATTACTTTGATAGTCAACCTGGCGCTTATCATGGAGAGAAATCTGAGAGAGACTAGAGATGTGGACCTGGGAATTTTAGCATCCAGTGCTGATTCGTTTTAGATAAACAGCAGGAAGCGCCACGAAGAGTCTACATGAGGTGACCTGAGGATGCGAGGTATTCCTTTTGGTAGATGAGATCTTCCTTCTGGAAACCAAGTGGTGTGCCATCTATGTGGAAAAAACAGGTATAAAAAGCCTCAGTTCCCGAGAGACCGAGTGGAGTGTCGATATTGCAGCAAGATGGGTTATCTTTAGCGTTTCTGCCAGGTTCTCCTTCCAGTGGCCAGTGAAGGAGGATCAGTTTCGAATCTGCGTACATGAGCAGGATTACCAGTTCCATAGCAGACTAGGGGTTGGAGTTATTCAGGTTGTTCAGGCTAGGGTAGAGGCCTTGGATGTAGTGGTGAAGCTCAGGAAGGGTCAGTTCAGGGATCTCAGGCTGCTACACAGGGCCACGGTACAGGCCAGACTTTGCGGTAGAGCAGCTTCATGAGAAGCAGGATCATGGACCTTCTACAGTTCGAGGTACGATTTTAGTTGCCTCAGTTTTATCCTCGACACTTTTTGATACAAGAGCTTATCATAGCTTTATTTATGTGCATACTGTGGAAACCCTTAGACATACTATTTATACTTCTGAGGATATTACGACCCTAGACACTCCCTTGAGAATTAGAACTGCTAGTGTGCATCAGTGCTTAGACTGCCCCTTGAGGTTGGTGGGTGTCATTTTTCATGGATTCTCTATGTTTTAGAGATGGCAGACTATGATGTCATTACCAGGATGGACTGGTCAGTCCCCTAATAGGATTTTTTCAATTGCTATCATTGTAGGGTGAGTTTCACATCACCGGAGGGTAGATCTTTTCTTCACAAGGGAGAATGGGATGTCCAGGTGAGCAGAGCTGGACCAGAGCATCATGGGTTGGGCGGTGTTATGGCCCAAATTTCAATCTTATATTTGGATGACCCGGGGACTTCTCAGATAGATTTTCCTCTAGTGGTTGATCACTTTCCAAATGTCTTTCTAGAAGAATTTTCAGGTTTTCCTTCGGAGCGAGAGTGTCACGACCCATCCTCAGGGCCCGTACCATGACTACCCCAAGCCCGCCATCCGTAGGCCAGGGGATGATGACTAGCACCAAGGCGTAATTCCTAATAAAAAGGGAATACATTGCCTTTATAAAGTAAACAAGCACACAGAGTAAGCAAGAAGAAGTAAGCACCAAGTAAAAATGGGTACAATTGTAAGTGCGGAAAAGCAAGTGGGCCATAATACAAACCCAAACTGAAAGTAAAGTACAACTGGAAAAGAAGTACAACAACTTAAAATTAAATCCGTAACGTCGAGCCATCCACTGGAATTCCCACCTGAAGGGTAGGTACAGATAGCCTCCTCAGCTCCTCGGGTCCAGCCGTCCGCTCCATGTACGTCCCACCCAGTGGTCCACCTCCAGGGACCGAATTGCTCCACAAGCCTCAACCACGATCAGCACTGTCCGTCATCGGCATCCAACACAACGTAGTGCGGGCGTAGCCCGTGTAGGGGTGAGTATATACTACTTAGTAGGGTCCCCGAGACCACCAAAGGTCTCCCAGAATCCACAAAGGATAATCCACAAAGGAAAGATACAATCACGAAGTAACAACCAACACTACTTAGGTATATGCCCATACATATACCTAAGTCATCAATTCCTGTTCAGCTCTAACATCCGAGCCCAAGTTCGATCACATCCACAATGGAGTACAACTCAATCCACACAGAATAACACAACTCAATCCACATAGGTAAGCAAGTCAATCATATCGAAGATATTGATTGAAGTCAAGACTCAGCTCACATAGGTATACTTCTTCGTAAGACGATAGATATGATCATATGTAGCCACTGATTCATCTAAGCCGTCGGACCCACACAGGATCGATAGGTACTAACCCCCGCAATGACCCACACAGGATCGATAGGTACTAACCCCCGCAATGACCCACACAGGATCTGACCCACATAGGATCGGTGTGCGCTGGCCCACACAGGACTGCTGAGCGCTGACCCACACAGGATTTGATCCACACAGGATTGGTAGCACTGATCCACACAGGATCGCTGAGTGCTGTAGTCGTCGCTGTTGAACCCACGAAGAATTCCCATGCAGTCTTCATCGTCGTCACAGTCGCAACCAGCTCTAGGGTTCCCGCACACAGCAAGCTCGTTCAGGGAGGGTCTGCTCTACGAGCCAAGGGTCTGATACGTCAATTGACACTATGTTCAGATTTTATGTATCCAAAAGTTCCATATCGCCAAAAGGAACTCAACGTGACAGACATCGCGTCAATCAGACGCTTGGTCTGAGAGTTATTGGCTTTTTCATCCCAGGGGCCCGGCTGGTTTTTAAGGGAAAACCAACCCGGACATACTCCAATTGTGTCCAAACCTCGAGCGGATTAATCCAAAAGGTCTGTCTCACTAAGAGGAATCCAAAAAAGTTGACGACATGTCAATCGGACCTCCGGAGCTCAAGTTATAAACGTTTCCGCTCTGAGGGCCCGGTTGGTTTCGTGTTCAAACCAACTCGACCGAACCCAAAGTTCTTCAAAACCTTGAGTGTAATATACCAAAACGACTGTCTTGATCCAAAGATCACATCTCAACTAACGGTGCGTCGATCAGAGGTACATAGCCCATGATATGGGCTTTTAAACGGATATGTCCGAAAATAGGGGGTTCGGGCCAAGTCTGACCCAGCCCGATACTGCCCCCCCCGGGTCGACCCGAACCAGGTCCAGGTCTGGCCCATTATGGCGCACCCCAGCTCGGCCTGGGTGGCCGGTGGCCTGGCGCGCTCAGGCGGCCCGCGTGGCCATCTCGGCTGGCCGAGCTGAGCATAACAGGGGGGCGCGCTGCCCCCTGATTGAAGAGCCACATCCCCCACGTGGGGGCCACTCTTTGTTCCAGCCGGGGGTTACGAACCCCTGGTCTCCCACTGAAACAGCCGGCCCGGTCTGGCCGTCCGGTTGCTTCCGCCGCGGGACCGCTGCGGTCCCACCCTCCTGCTCCGGCGGCCGGCGGTTCCGGCCGCCGCTCCCCACACCACTGGGGCCATTGGCCATGGCCTTGTCCGATCGGGGCAGTGCGACGGTGCCGCGCACCTCCGCCGCGACCCTGCTCCAGCCGCGACCTCTTCGAGGTTCTCCGGCGCAAAATGACGACGCCATAGCTTGTTTGACTTCAATGGCCCGGCGTGACGGCACCACGCTTCTTCTCCCATTCTTCATTGTTTCCGCGCGGTGCAACGGCACCGCGCTGCCTTTGCTCGTGCCGAAACAAGTCTAAACATCAAGGGGGGAGGAGACTCGGCCGTGTTCGTGCGGTCAGAACTCCTCCCGTTATTGTGATAACAGGCAACCGAATTTAGAAAACGATGAACGATGATGAAAGTATTCACGAACAAAAACAATTAATCCCCTAACTCAATGAAGTCGTTGAACGAAGGTTTGTCACAGAAAAGAATGTCGTGGAAGAAGACTCCATAAGTTTCGGCGGCTTCACGGAGAAGAGAATCATTGGCATTGCGGTACACAGTGTCGCGTCGTCGATCTCCGAGGATGGTGTCTCTCACTGGCTGCGAAGAGGGAAGAAGACGGTACGATGAACTCCCCTTTGCGGTGACGAAGTTCTTTGTCGAAGGCTCGACGTTATTCGCGTTCTTCGACGAGGAAGAAGAACTTCAAGACTTAGATCTTTCTTCCCTCAATCCTCTCACAACAAGCTAACTAAATTAAAATAAGGTCACCCCTTATTTTAATTTTTTATGCCTTGCTTTTCAAAATTACAAAATTCAAAAATGAAACCAATTAATTAATTAAACTTATGTTAACAAATTAAATGGAGAGTTAAGGGAGTTAGGGAATATAAAGGGGTGGGGTTCGTGTGGGCCCCACCTCACTAATATCCTACCTAGGAGTTAGGTTATCAGTGGGTCCCACTCCAACTCCCTTTCATAGGATATAACCACTTAGTAAAAAAATAAAATTGTAGCTCAATTTTATTTTACTTTTCATCTAATCCACAATTTTAACAACTCCTCCTGAGAAAACGCAACCCCAGTAAAGGTCTTCTTAAGAAATTACTAACGCTGGGGTTCTATCAGTTTCCTCAGATTTCGATTCCGAGAACGGGTTCAAAAATTAGAAAAACCCACTCGTTCGTTCACTGAACGTACCCGAGCTAAACTTTGGAAAATGATTCCAGGCACACCGAGCCTCAGAATCAGGTGCCATTAGAAACTGCGTTGTTGTAAAATCCCAAAGAAAATTAAGAAAAAAATATCCCTTGATTATTATGGGTCTTTACAATACTACCACCTCAGGGCTTTACGTCCCCGTAAAGATACATCATAAACTAGGGAAACCGATGTGGGTAATGTGCTCACATATGAGCCTCTCGCTCCCAAGTGCTCTCCTGGAGGTTCCCGTGCTGCCACCTGATGTGCATTGGATGAATCGACTGTCCACGTAGGACCCTCTCCTGTCGATCCTCGAACTCCACTGGGACCTTCGCAAAAGTTGCCCCATCGTCAATGTACAGCTCCCCATGGTCGATGATATGTGTCGGGTCGTGCACGTATCTCCTCAGCTGAGATTTATGGAAGACGTCGTGCACCTGGTGTAACTGAGGTAGTAGAGCCAGGCGATAATCCACCTCGCCAATCCTACTTAGGACCTCAAATGGTCCAATGAAGTGCGGAGACAACTTGTCGCCTCGGCCAAACCTCTGTAATCCACGTCGAGGTGAGACCCGCAAGAAGACGTGGTCGCCATCCTCAAACTCTAGGGGTCTCCGCCTCCTGTCAGTATAAGACTTCTGCTGGCCTTGAGCTGTCCTCATCTGCTCCTGGATGACCTGGACCTTCTCCGTCATGGCCTGGACCATCTTCGGTCCCACAAGTGCTGACTCCCCAGGGTCTGTTCAGCACAGCGGTGATCTGCAAGGTCGGCCATACAACGCCTCGTATGGTTCCATCCCGATGGTGGAGTGGTAGCTGTTGTTGTACGTGAACTCCACCAAGGGTAGGTGATCCCCCCGGTTGTGACCAAAGTCAAGGAAACATGCACGGAGCATGTCCTTGAGAGTCTAAATGGTCCTCTCCGTCTGACTATTCGTCTGAGGGTGAAAGGCGGTGCTCAGACGTAGCTGCGTCCCGAATGCCTGCTCCAACCCCTTCCAAAGCCGGGAAGTAAAGCGAGCATCTCGGTCAGAGACGATAGATTATCGAACACCATGAACCTATACAATCTCCTGAATGTAGAGACTTCCCAAGCTCTCTACCGAGCCCTGCTCTCTGATGGGTAAGAAGTGAGCCGACTTGGTGAGTCGGTCGACAATCACCCAAATGGAGTCGTGACCTCTGGAAGTACGTGGAAGTCCAGTCACGAAATCCATAGATATCCCATCCCACTTCCACTCCGGGACCTCCAAGGGATGTACCAAGCCTACTGGTACCTGGTGATCTACCTTCACCTGCTGGCAGGTGAGGCATCGAGAAACGAACTCTGCTACAACCTTCTTCATACCCGGCCACCAGTGCTATCATCTGAGGTCCTGGTACATCTTCACCACTCTTGGATGTACCACTAAAGGGGAAGTGTGAAACTACCTCACCACCTCCTCCTGTAGAGCAACTGGTACAATGGTACGTCTTCTGAAAAGGATGGCGTGCTCTCCTCCCACAGAGAATCCATCAGGTGCCTATCCTGAGGATATCTGTGCACACCACGTCTCACAGTCAACGTCCCCACGCTGTGCCTCTCTGACCTACTGAAGAAGTGGAGGAGTGACTATGAGTGAATGTAGAAAGGCTGCTCCATCACTATCCACGAAGGATATCTATAAAGTGGCTAGCTGCTTTGCCGCCTCCCCAAGTAGCTGAATTCCCGTCCTCCTGCTGAGAGCATCGGCTACTACGTTCCCCTTTATAGGAGTATAGACTATATCATAGTCATAGTACTGGAGGAACTCGAGTCATCACCGTTATCTCAGGTTCATGTCCTTTTGTGAGAAGATGTACCTAAGACTCTGGTGGTCAGAATAGACTGTAAAGCACTCGCCCATTAGATAGTGTCGCCACATCTTCAGAGCAAAGACCACTGCTGCTAACTCCAGGTCATGGGTGGCGTAGTTCTTCTCATTCTGCCTCAACTGACGTGATCCATAAGCGATCACTTCCCGCTCCTGCATCAGGTCACATCCGAGTCTGGTCCCCGATGCATCACAGAAAACTACGTACCCTACTCCCTCCTCCGGTAGCCTCAAGATAGGTGCGCTGGTCAATCTCAGTCTCAGCTTCTGGAAGCTCTGCTGACATCAGTCTGACCACACGAAGGGTTTCCCCTTCTCCCTTAACGTTCTGCAAAGATACAAAGATTTCTCCTTTGCCAAAAAGAGAAATTCGGTCTCATCCCCTAGATGGAACACGTTCCTTTCCTAATACAGTCAATCCCATCATGATCAGTTAATTCATGCCATGGATGACGTCGTAAGGCCTCGACACTGCTACCAAGAGATCCAACCGTTACTCTCACCTCCAAGGGTTGAGTCACACTGTCGGCATCAGTGTGTGATCACTGGGTCTCTTCCAGTTGGAATCTCGTATGTGAGGGTCAAGTCAATAGTTTTTTTAACTAGAACCTCTTAGTATTAACATAAAAAAGACAAGAAATCAAACATCACTATTGAAAGTGTATTTTATTACTGCAGCTCAAAGTAAAAGGACACAAAGCAACACAAACAAGGAATCTAGAGGCATTATGGGAAAAGGCCTCCATGCATGGGGCTAGTCCTGCACTTGTCCTCCCACTTCCGAAGCTCCATGATTGTAAGATTCAGCTGCCTGAAACTGTGATCTCCCCTGTGGTCGGGGTGGACCTCCTGGTGGTGGTGGTGGTAGAGCCTCAAAACGTCATCCACCACCTACCGCTCGACTAGCTCCTCGGACTCTTCTGCCTGCTCCCTACGGACTTCCACGGTCGAACCTATGCCTTTTTCTGGGTGGTCCCTCAACCGTCTGCTGCCCCTCTGCATGATGGGTCGGACAGTCACGAGCCATGTGACCATGCCAGCCGCATGCCTAGCAATGTCTGCTCCTCGAAAGGCTGGATCTGCACCCTGTGCCCTGCACCTCTGAACCAGTGTCCTGAGGTCGTCTGCCTGATGGTCCGGTCCACCTGGACCCTTTTGACATCCGTCGACTGCCAACTGCAAATGACTCTGCTACATGCCGCCCGGTGGTAGGTCTCGCTGCTAGCGTAGGCTCGGAAAGAAATCTCTCTATGATAAGAGCTCGCTCCAGTACTCCTGCCTGTGTCGGAATGATAAGGGATATCATCGATGCCCTGATCTCATGCCTCAGTCCCTGCTCGAAGGTCTAGGACCGGAAGAATGGGTCCCATACCATGTGCTTCTAATAGAACGAGAGACCGGTAAATCTCGCCGAGTACTGGGCGACCATCATGCTGGCCTACCGCAGCTGTAGAAGAACCTGTATGCGCACCACACGGAGGGTGGCTGGGAAAAACTCCGAGCGGAAGAGGCTCTCAAAGTCCATGCAGAGGAGTGATGCCTCGTCGTGCACCCAAAGCATCAAGCTCCACCATCTGCCTGATGCCGCATGCAGGAGGCTCGCTGCGATGATCACCATGAGGTCAGATGGTGTCCCCACTAACATGAAAACCCGCACAACCGCCTCTAGCCAATCCTCGGCTACCTGAGGGTCCGTCTCCCCGCGGAAACTGGGCGGTCTCTGATGCTGAAACCCATGAAGTGCACCAAGGAGACATGCACTCTCAATGGCTGGGGCTGGTAGGATCGGTGGCTCAGCGGGTAGTGGTACTGTCGGTGCCTCTGCAGTAATAATGCCCTGCACGGAGGCCTCGTCACTCGGTGGGCTGTCGTCACATACAAAACTCGGAACCCTAGCTGGCTGCCATCGTGGGGCCATCCTGAAAAGAGACAGGTGCGCCACGTTCAATACATTATACTTGGGGAGTTGACACAAAGTAATCACAAAGAAAACTTGAAACACACATGCAATCAGTGTCTTCGTGCATTAAGTCAGAAATCAAAAGTCAGGGTCCTGGTGTACGGATACGTCAGCTGCCGCACCAACACTGGTCTCCCTGGACTGATAACTACACTCAATACTCTTAACACTATTGCTTCACATACAAAAAGATCAAAGTCCTGAGTTCTGCGGTAGAACCGAACTCCTCTGATACCAATTTTTCATGACCTGTCATCGGGGCCCGTGCCATGACTACCCCAAGCCCGCCTTCCATAGGCCAGGGGCTGGTGACTAGCACCAAGGTGTAATTCCCAATAAAAAGGGAAGGCATTGCCTTTATAAAGTAAACAACCACACAGAGTAAGCAAGCAGAAGTAAGCACTAAGTAAAACTGGGTACAATAGTAAGTGCGGAAAAGTAAGTGGGCCAGAATACAAACACAAACTGAAAGTAAAGTACCACTGGAAAAGAAGTACAACAACTGAAAAGTAAAGACACAACATCGATCCGTCCACTAGAAGTCCCACCTGAAGGGTGAGTACAGATAGCCTCCTCAGCTCCTCGGGTCCAACCGTCCGCTCCGTGTACATCCCGCCCAGTGGTCCACCTCCAGGTACCAACATGCTCCACAAGCCTCAACCACGATCAGTGTTGTCTGTCATCTGCATCCCACACAACGTAGTGCAGGCATAGCCCATGCAGGGGTGAGTATACGCTACTCAGTAGGGACCCCGAGACCCCATAAGGTCTCCCAGAATCCACAAAGGATAATCCACAAAGAAAAGATACAATCACAAAATAACAACCAACACTATATAGGTATATACCTATACATATACCAAGTTAATCAATTCCCCATTCAGCTCCAACATCCGAGCGCAAGTTCGATCACGTCCACAAAGGAGTACAACTCAGTCCACACATGATAACACAACTCAATCCACATAGGAAATCAAGTCAATCATATCGAAGATATTGATTGAAGTCAAGACTCATCTCACACATGTATACTTCTTCGTAAGACGATAGAGATGATCAGATGTAGCCCCTGATTCATCTAAGCCGTTGGACCCATGTAGGATCGATAGGTACTAAGCCCCGAAATGACCCACACAGGATCGATAGGTACTAACCCCCGCAATGACCCACACAAGATCTGACCCACAAAGGATCGGTATGCGTTGGCCCACATAGGACCACTGAGCGCTGACCCACATAGGATTTGATCCACACAAGAATCGGTAGCACTGATCCACACAAGATCGATGAGTGATGTAGTCATCGTTGTCGAACCCACGGAGGATTCCCATACAGTCTTCATCGTCGTCGCAGTCACAGCCAGCTCTAGGGTTCCCGCATATAGCAAGCTCGTTCGGGGAGTGTCTGCTCCACGAGCCAAGGGGCTGATACATCAACTGACATGAAGTCAGGATTTTATGTATCCAAAAGTTCTGTATCGCCAAAAGGAACTCAACGTGATATATGGCACGTTAATCAGACGCCCGGTCTGAGCGTTATTGGCCTTTTCGTCCCAGGATCCTGGTTGGTTTTTAAGGAAAAACCAACCCGAACGTACTACAACTATGTCCAAACCTCAAGAGGAGTAATCCAAAAGGTTCGTCTCACTAAGAGGAATCCAACAAAGTTTATGGCACGTCAATCAGACATCCGGAGCTCAAGTTATAAGCATTTCCCCTCTGAGGGCCTGGTTGGTTTCGTGTTCGAACCAACCCGGATGAACCCAAAAGTCATTGAAACCTTGAGTGTAATATACCGAAACGACCATATCGATCCAAGGATCGCATCTCAACTGACGGTGTGTCGATCAGAGGTACATTTCCCATGATATGGGAGTTTGAACGGATATGTCCGAAAATTGGTGGTTCGGGCCCGGTCCGACCCGGCCCAATACCCCCCCCCCCCCCAGGGTCGAACCAAACCAGGTCAAGGACCGGCCCATTAGGGCGCAGCCCGGCCGGGTGTGTGCGGCCCGGCCCGGCCAGGGCACGGCCCGACCTGACCTGGGCGGCCGGTGGCCTGGCGCGCTCGGGCGGCCCGCGTGGCCAGCTCGGCTAGCCGAGCTAAGCAGAACAGGGGGGCGCTCTGCCCCCCTGATTGAAGAGCCACGACCCCCACATGGGGGCTTCTTTTTGTTCCAGCTGGGGGTTACGAACCCCCGGTCTCTTCCTAAAATGGTCGGCCCAGTCCGGCCAGCCGGTTGCTGCCGTCACGGGACGGTTGTTGTCCCGCCCTCCTGCTCCGATGGCCAGCGGTTCCGGCTGCTGCTCCCCGCACCACCGCTTCCATAGGCCACGACCTTGTCTGATTAGCGTGGCGCGAAAGCGGCGCGCCCCTCCGTGGCGGCCTCACTCTGGCCGCGGACTCTTCGAGGTTCTCTAGCGAGGTGCGACGGCGCCGCGACTTGTTCGACTTCAATGGCATGGCGCGACGACGCCACACTTCTTTGCCCATTCTTCATTGTTTCCGCACGGTGCAACGACACCACGCTGCCTTTGCTCGTGCCGTAACAAGTCCAAACATCAAGGGGGAGGAGATTCGTCCGTGTTCGTGCGGTCCGACCTCCTCCCGTTATTGCGATAACAGGCGGCCCAATTTAGAAAACAATTAACGACGACGAAAATATTCACGAACAAAAACAATTAATCCCCTACCTCGATGAAGTCGTTGAATGAAGGTTAGTCGCGGAAAAGAACATCATGGAATAAGACTTTGTAAGTGTCGTCAGCGTCATGGAGAAGAGAATCGTCGGCATCGCGGTACACGATGTCGCGTCGTCGATCTCCGAGAATGGCATCTCTAACCGGCTGCAGAGAGGGAAGAAGACCGTACGACTAACTCCCCTTTGTGGTGACAGAGTTATTCGTCGAAGGCTAGGCGTTCTTCGCGTTCTTCGATGAGGAAGAAGAACTTAAAGACTTAGAGCTTTCTTCCCCCAATCCTCTCACAACAAGCTAACCAAATTAAAATATGGTCACCGCTTATTTTAATTGTTTATGCCATGATTTTAAAAATTACGAAATTCAAAATTGAAACCACTTAATTAATTAAACCTATGTTAACAAATTAAATGGAGAGTTAATGGATTTAGGGAATATGAAGGGGTGGGGTTCGTGTGGGACCCACCTCATTAATATACTACCTAAGAGTTAGGTTATCAGTGGGTCCCACTCCAAGTCCCTTTCATAGGATATAACCACTTAATTAAAAGGAATAAAATTTTATCGCAATTTTATTTTACTTTTCATCTAATCCACCATTTTAACAACTCCTCCTGAGAAAACGCAACCTCAGTAAAGGTGTTCTTAAGAAATTACTGGCGATGTGGTTCCATCGGTGTCCTCAGATTTCGATTTCGAGCACCAGTTCAAAAGTTAGAAAAACCCGCTCATTCGTTCACTGAACGTACCTGGGCTAAACTTTGAAAAAAAATTCTGGGCACAACGGGCCTCGGAATCAGGTGCCGTCAGAAACTGCGTTATTGTAAAATACCAAAGAAAATTATGAAAAAAAATTACATTGAATTTTATGGGTCTTTACAGAGGGGTATACTTTTCGTTTAAGCTTGTTCCAGGAGTGGAACCGGTGTCCATTCCTCCTTATAGGATGGCTACACCTGAGTTGCAGGAGCTCAAGAAGCAGTTGGAGAAGCTGAAGGAACATGGTTTTATCAGAACCAGTACTTCTGCTTGGGGTTTGCCCGTTCTGTATGCAAACAAGGCAGATGGTACCCTTAGGATTTGTGTGGATTATTGGATGTTGAACCAGTTAACGGTAAAGAACTGATATCCATTTCCAAGAATATACGATCTCTTTGATCAGCTTCGAGGAGCCAGAGTGTTCTTGAAGATCTACTTGAGATTCGGATATCATCAGTTGCGTGTCAGACCATCTGATACACCTCTTATAGCCTTCCAGAGTAGGTATGGTCTGTATGAGTATTTGGTTATGTCGTTCGATCTCATGAACGCACCAACAGTTTTCATGGAACTGATGAACAGAGTTTTCCATCCTTACTTGCATTCTTTCGTGGTGGTTTTCGTGGACGATATCTTGGTGTACTATCACACTTGACACAACCATGCTACCCATCTTGAGATCATTTTGAGTACACTGAGGGAGAATCAGTTATATAATAATATATCAAAGTTCCACTTTTTTATTGACGAGATTCACTTCCTGGGTTATGTCATCTCAAAGACAGGTGTATCAGTAGACCCAGAGAAGGTGAGAGCAGTAGTCACCTGGGAGAATCCAAGGAATGTCTTCGAGGTAAGAAGTTTCTTAGGGATGGTTGGTTACTATAGGTGGTTTATAAAGTAATTCTTACACTTAGTAGCGCCGTTGACGGGCTTGACTAAGAAGGGTGTGAAGTATGTTTGGTCAGAAGCCTGTGATTCAGCCTTTCAAGAGATGAAGGGGAGATTGACTTCATCACTGATCCAAGATTTACTGGAGCCGAGAAAGAGTTATACAGTTTTCTTTAATGCATCTGGCATCAGGCTTAGAGCAGTGCTTATGTAGTTGGATTGTGTTGTCGGATGTGGATCTCGGCAGTTGAGGCCACATGAGAGGAAGTATCCTTTGCACGACTTAGATTTGGTTGTAGTTGTTCATGCCTTTCATTGTTGGAGACATTATCTTCTGGGAGAGCATTTTGTGGTATATACTGACCACAAGAGCCTCAAGTGTATATTCACATAGCGTGACTTGAATCTGAGATAGCAGAGGTGGGTTGGGTACCTACAGTATTTCAATTTCGAGATTCCTTATATGCCTAGGAAAGGCAACACTGTGGCAGATGCACTGAGCAGGAGGACACAGATACATGCAGTTCAGGAGGCCAGCTACAAGCGGTAGCTTATGGCTCTGTTCTCTGAAATGCATTTAGAGGTGCACGAAAAACAGGGTCAGGCTTTTCTTTCTTCTGTAGCTGTTACCTCTACCCTTCTTGATCGAGTTCAAATGAGGAAGCTATCAGATTCTGAAGGCCTAGTCCTACAGTAAAGCATGTCAGAAGAGGACCCTCTTTCCGGATGGACCATAGGTGAGGGTGAGATCTTAAATTTCTAGGGACGCATATGGGTTCCATAAGATATATGTGAGGAGCGGATGCAAGACTTTCATTCCTCAGTTTGGGCAGTTCATCCTAGCGTCACCAAGATGTATCAGAATCTACACTGCCAGTATTGGTGGCATGGTATGAAGAGAGATGTTGCTAGTTTTGTCATGAGGTGTTCCACTTGTCAGCAAGTGAAGGCGGAGCACCAACGACCAACATGGATTTTACAGTAGCTACCCATTCCTGAGTGAAAGTGGAATGATATCATTATGGACTTTGTGACAGGGTTACCGAGATCTCCTTGAGGGAATGACGCGGTATGGGTTGTCATTGACAGGCTCATGGAGGGTTCTCACTTCTTGCCATTTGATAACATCAGTGTTAATGAGCTTGGACGATTGTACATCTTTGATATTTTATGCTTGAATGGGGTTCTGAGTACTATCATTTCAGATAGGGACGCCTACTTTACGTCGCATTTCTGTCAAGGGCTATAGAGGGCTTTGGGTTCACTGGTACTTATGAGTACAACTTACCATTCCCAGATAGATGGCCAATCAGAGTGCACGATTCAGGTTCTTGAGGACAAGCTACGAGCATGCATCCTCAATTTTGGAGGTTCTTGGGAGAGAAATATACCTCTAGTCGAGTTTTCTTACTATAAAAGTTTTCAAGCGACTATTCAGATGGAACCTTACGAGGCTTTGTAGGGTAAGTCGTGCCGATATCCCTTGTGTTGGCTAAAGGAAAGAGAGGCGGCTATACTGGTACCTCGTCTTGTTCAGTAGACCACATAACACGTGGAGTTGAATCGGAAAAGGATGCCTACTGCACAGTCTCGGCAGAAATCTTATGCTGATCAGCAGAGATGACCTTTGGAGTTCAAAGTTAGAGATCAGGTTTTCCAATGTGTTACCCCGAGGTTAGGACACAAGAGGATTAGGAGACCGGACAAGCTTTAACTGAGATACATCAGGCCGTTTGAGGTTCTAGAGAGAGTCAGGATGGTTGCTTATAGGTTGCAATTACCTCAGAGGTACTGGGAAATGCAAGAAGTCTTCCATGTTTCTCAGCTTTGACACTATTTCTCAGACCCGTCTCATATTTTTCAACCCGAGGAGGTTGAGATGGAGCAGGATGCATCATTTGGGGAGCATCCTATTAGGATTGTTGATCATAGTGCAAAGGTAATCCATGGCTAGTCTATTCCTCTGGTATGGGTGCTATGGCAGCATGGTCGTGTATAGGACGTGACTTGGGAGAGGGAGGCTGATATGCAATCACAGTGGCTAGAGTTGTTCGGGGTTTCTTTTTTTGCACATCACTAGGGAAATTGGGGGACTATTTTCTTTAAGGGGGGAAGTTTGTAAGAACCCAGACCTTCTTTTTAGGTATGTTTTTCTTTTTCTGGTCGTTTTGGGGAAAAATAAGAGAATTAGGAAATTTTCAATTTACACACCATGTACATTATGAGTACACACCGTGTACATTGATTTCACTCGAGGCCATGTAGTGGCCATGTCATGGCCACACAGACGACCTTTTAAGGGTGATTTGGAGGCTGCCTTAAGTGGAGTACGAAAAATCTTAGTACACGCCGTGTACTCCAAAATACACGTCATGCACTTTCTTTTTTTCATTAAATGGACCAGGGTCACGGCTTAACCCCAAAAACGTCTTCTTCTCCAGCTTCTTCGACCGAGAGTGAGGGTACGACCACAAATCTTCTCCGAGCCACCGTTCCATCATCAGTTATTTGAATCAAACATCGTCAGGTGAAATAGAACCGCAACGGTGAGTTCTTGGTTCTTCTTTGGCCAAATTTCATGATTCTTTTTCTTATGAGAGTTATATGAGGTTGAAAATTTTAGACTTTCTTGCAGATATACTCCATTATAGGCTGATTAACAGGCTGAGGATCTAGAATATAGATCTCCCAGGATCAAGGTAGGTAGTTTGTTGCCTTACGTGGAATGTCTTTGAGTTTTTGTGAAAAAAGTGCTGGATTCCCATGTTTTGGGTATCTCGGGGTAGGGTTTTGATCCTGTATTATTATTTGCCTTATATTTCTTGAGGCAGATGAATAATGATTGCTTGTAAGCATGTTTGAGGATCAACCCATGGGTGTTTTCCATTGTTTTGGCTGTTTATCACCATTTGGCTTAGGTTACATGTGAGGCAGACCTTGTTGCATTGATTTCTTGCCTTGATATAATTTATTTCATGTATTGACTACTGTTTATATTATTTTGATGAATTTTAGCTATTATACACGTAGTTTTTTGAACTTACTTAGGAATGTTGACAGTCGATTACGCACAACTGAACTGCTCAGGGGTGTGTGAACCTAGTGCGGTAGACTAAAGAGGGAATTGATGATTAAGGGCTTCCCTAGAGAGTCTGTTATAAATTAGTATCATTCGAAGGACCTACAGGAATTGGAATTTGTTCTTCCTTAGAGTTTCCTTAGTTATGTATCGAGACTACAGGGGGAATTAGACATAAGTTCTTCTTCAGATAGTCTATAGCTATCGTTACCAGACTGTAGGGGAATTGATGGTGAGAACTTCCGAGAGTGTCTATTCCTTTGTATGATTACTTGACTAGAGGGGTCTTCCAGTATGAGCCACCTAGAGAGTCAGTGTGAGTATTTTTTGGTTGGTTGTGAAAAGTCCACCAAGCCAAAGAATAAGCTTGGGTTTTGTACTACTTGTTGTTTAGGTAGTCAGCTGAGATACATGTTGTGTTACTTGCTATGATTTGGTAATTTAGAGCTGTTTTCTAGACTCATTGGTTGATAATTTAATGATTTAATTAAATTAATAAATTAATGTGAATGGAGATTTTTAGGATTGTTTAATTTAGTGCACTCCTATTTCTCTACTGCATTTATTCCCATTACTTTTGTTATATTGGTCACTGATAGTAAGACACAGTTCTTGTGGTGGTTGCCTACTGGGATTAGTCTCACACCCTGTTTGGGTCCTTCTTTTCGACCGAAATAGGTTATATGGTTGCAGGTGTGGATAGGGACTGTGGACCTTCTACTTCAGGTACATGATTGCTAGTTGGAGCTAGAGAGCATAGGACCGAGCTTAGGCCAGCGATGCTGCTGCAGTTGTTGTTTACTTTTAGTACTCTGTTCTCAGTTGTATTTCCGCATGTTGTTTTGTTTTCTGCATTCCTTAGATACTTGTACTTGATGCATCATTATCATCATTACTATATATTCATTGGTTATGCTGTTTAGTTTCAGTTATTTTATGCTATTTACTGCTTCCGCTATTGACTTTTATTTCTCTTCCCTTGTATACTTTACCAAATGAGGGCATAGTTTCCCCAATGACTCACCAAGGACCTCGCTGATAGTCGGTAGCCTCTAGTGTTTGGGGAAATGAACTTGAGGTCATGTGGAGAACTAGGTATGTGGCACTAGTTGAGTGGCTCCAGATTCAGGTCGTTACAATATTTTTATTTTTTGTAAAATTAAACTTCTATAAGAGAGCTGTTATGATATACTAATGTAGAATAGGTTGGTTCAATGAGTTATCAAAATTTTACCCTAGTTGGGTCATTTTAACTTTAAATATTATGATATTATTATCTTAATAAGAAACAATAATGTATTTACCCAAGTACTTTAGATGGAAAATATATTTTAGTTACTCAAGCATTCAAGCAGTTACTGTGGCTAAAGAAGTAGCATAAAGATATGGTAGTTGAAGTAAAGTCATCAATTGTAATTTTTTTTGATAATTCAAGTGATATAAATCAATGAAAAAAATGTTATACATCACTAAATAATGAATAATATTGAAATGAGTTATTATAATATCAAGAAGAAGGTGGATCATGGGTTGGTCACATTAGTGTATGTGCATACAAAATTTCAAGTTAAAGACATATTGTTAAATTACTTAACAATATAATCATTTGAAAGGATTAATATGTACATTAGAATATATTTGAATTGTAATGTCCAACCCATTATTTATTGGCTTGAAAAGGAGGGGAGATGATATATGGAATTAGGAGATGATCCCATGGTATCAAAGGCTAACAATAAATCTCAAGGTAATAAATAACCACTGGGGAAATTGTTTCCATTTAATCAAAAAAATCAACCAAACAAGCTTTGACCATCCACATCTACATGATTCATGTCAACAATGTAAACCAATGAAAAAAATTACCAAATATCAACCATGAAACCCAACCAATTCCATAACAATTCCCATAGACCAATACAACTCAACCACAATGTTTTATAATCAGAGTACCAAGAAAAAGACTAGAAAACAAAACCCATGAAGCTATGAAATAACTCCATAGATCCAAGCCAAGATCCTTTATCCAAGAACCAAAGAAACATCTAAGCATCACGATGAACATCTAAAAAATGAGATCATTTAACTTTACCTGTGTCCCAAAAAAATATGCAAAAATCACCAAAGTTCTAAAGCAGTGGGTGAGTACAAATACTGAGTAGGTTTTACTGAAATTACTTCCCTACAAATTCCACTAGGATTGACCCATTAGATCATTTATATAATGAATTTTATATAATACATGAAACAATGAAACAACTTCCAACAAGCTAGACACACCCTTACCAAGCCACTTTCCACCGAAATTCACACAATATAAGGGAAATCCAACCAACAAGCCATAATATATTTTTCTGTCACATGTTATCACAAAAAATTAATATCTCTTAAACACACATATAATAAAACATAGTCACATTGTTTCACACTCTCAACCCAGTATAACAGTCATGATTGAACTTCTTGTCCAAGCCTGTTTACTTCTTTCCAAACATAGAAACACTTCAGACCCACTTATATTTGATGGCATCCCTTCTATCCACTATCCATACAATTTTTATAGTGGTAATACCCACACACATCAAACCATATTCCACACATGCATAAAATTATTAAGCCAATAACATGAATATACATCCACTAAATCGACAACAATATACAACAACTATTCCAAAACCAAAAAATACCTTAAGACTTCTTCCATTCCGTAAAACCTTAAATAATGAAAAAACATTTATTGAAATACATTTTCATAAACTATTTTCACAAATAAAACCAAGCTACAAATTTTAAAAATCAACATTTTAAAATCCAACAATAAAGAACATTTCACTGCAATAACCCATTTTACCCAAAAATAAACAAAACATCACCAAGGTAATTTCCATCCATATTATATGATCATAATAAAATTTAATTTTAAGAAAAAAAATTAATTGAAAACAAGGGGTTTAGTTTTAAAAAATGTAGTCGAGAGAGAATCCACCTACCTGAGGGTTTTAGTTAAATTGTCCAACTCCCAACCGCACCACAAATCCAAATAAAATATCCACCTAAACCACCTTAGGTCCCTTTGAGTATCATTTTTAATTCTCAATATTATCATTTTTAAAAAAAAACCCTATATCTATAAGAAATAATTTAAGATCTATAAAAATTAGGGAGAGGGAGAACTAGATCTAAGGAAACCCATAAAAGATCCAAGTGAGAAGGCTTACTGGAATAAAATTACCTTCAACACACCTTATAAACCCTTCTAATTACTTCAAAAATGAGTGGGAGATACCCTCCAGCCCTTGAGAATAAGTAATAATTAGTAGGGATTATATGGGATAAGAGAGGAGGAGTTTATGGAAAATCCAATGTGTTATTCTAAAAAATACCTTTTAATACCGCACATGGTTAGGAAAACCATGCGCATGATACAACCTCAAAATGGACAACATAAGGTTTCCTCGCACAATTAGACAAACCAAATTCAAATCATTCAAAGCCCACTACCTCCACTTGCACAGTTACCAAGAGATCCTGCATAGTTTCTCCAAACCCTGATTAAACCGTGCTCCCCTAAAAAAGCCTCAAATCCTTTACAAAAACCTCCCAAACATTACCCAAATACATTACCGACCTAAATTTGAATAAACAAGGGTTACGTAACTCAAAAATGGGGTGATAAATTATCCTCACCATTAGAAATTACTTCCTCAGAAATAAGAGAAAAATACATTTTCCAAAAGAGATCGGACCATTGGACGACTATCTCTTTCTCCTTATCTTAAGTCTTATCCAGATTATGAACAAGCTACCAAAAAATCTAAACCAGACTGATGATTTTTCCACAAAATTATTTCTCTTGCCTATACAAAATGTTCAATGGAACCTGCACCAAGGAAGAATTTGGTTCTAGCCCAACATGATCACATCGAATCACATGGCCCTGATCCGGCTGATGCTTCTTCAATAGAGAAACACGAAACACAATTTTCAATGGACTAAATCATGGTGGAAAAGCCAAAACAATAATACCTCTCTCCAACCTTCACATGTATCTCAAAATGAAAAATATACCTTGGAGTTAAAGTAACATTATTTTGAAACCAAAGATGTCCAAGCCCCCGAAGAGAATGATAAGAACACATGATAACCCCCTCGAAAGAAAAAGGTTGTTGAAGATGGTACACATGTGATTTATAAAGACTACAAGCCATATCCATTATCTTCATGATTAATATGAAAATCTTCATAGCTTCTTGGAAAAGGATTTTCCCAACCATGGAGGTATCACCTGTTTCCACTTAATAAAGTGGATAACAACACAAATACCCATACAATGATTTAAACAGATCCATATATATTAATTATTGATAAATATTATTGTAGGAGAACTCCACTAATGGAAAGTGATCCTACCATGAACCCCCAAAATCCATCACACAAGCCCATAAAAGATATTCTAATGTTTGTTTCATCCTCTCAGATTTCACATTCATCTATGGATGATACGCTGTGCTCATCGTCAACTAAGTCAAAAGGGATTATCATAAGGATTTCTTGAAATGAGATATGAAACATGGATCTATAATAGATATAATAGAAACTGGAACACCCTAACTCTTTACCACTTCAAGGATATATATTATGTTTAGATCCTCCCCCATATTAGATTCATGAATAAGGATGAAATGAGGCAACTTTGTGAGTCTATCTAGTATCACCCATATAGAATCATGCTTTCTGACTGTTCATGGGAAACCTATAACAAAATCCATCTCTATATATTCCCACTTCTATATGCTATAGATAATTACTATAAAATTCCTGACGACGATTGATCATATGATTTGAATTACAGACAATTCAATCATCTCGAATCAAATTTGGCCACTCTCCTCTTCATACAGGCCCATAAAAACTTCACTTTTAACTCCTTATACATTTTAGGAATTCCAGTATGGGAAACCCATATAAAATAATGATAAACTATGAAAATTTTCTCATCAAAATCCACTGGTACAACCATCCAATTCTAAAAAAGAAAACTGATTTACCTTTCAGTTCCCATCCCTCAATGGTCTCTCCACCATTTGTAACGCCCCGACCCCAGCTACCCAGAGCCGGTGCATTAATTACATAACATTGGCATGATCACAAGAAAGATCAAATCTCGAAAGATCGATTGGTTTAGTAGCCTTGGAAACACTAGATATATTCATAAGTTTTACATTACATCGTAAAATGAAAAACTACTACAACACCATAAAGTTTCCACAGTCCACACTATAATCCCCTCATAATATCCCTGCAGGTCATTCATAACTTACTTCTTCACATCCTGGGAAAAATAAAACATAGAAAAGGGGTGAGATCAAATGCCCAGTAAGGATAACAATATAGCGGAACATTCAAAATAAGCGTAAACATTTAAGGCAATGAATTACTAAAGCAAAAGCCTTTTAAAATTGAACTTCAACATAGTATGGCAAAAGTAAAATGAAATAATGCCATTTACTTGTTCACATGGATATTCAAATAATCGAATAATCACATGCAATATCAATAACCACTTTCATAATTATGGAATGCATAATGCCAGACTATCATAACCACATAGCCAAGGCCTCGTGCCAAGACTACAAATAAGATTTTGTCAAGGCCTTGTGCCAAGACACTAGTTTGTCTCATGAGACCTACCGATGCATCGAGGAGCTATAGCGGGCTCCACCCGTCACTTAATAAGTCCAATGCATTCCCATATGAAAAAGGTTTAAACATAACATAAACATTCGTATTAAAACTAGCATACGAAATGTCAACAATTTCACCATAAACTATGAATGGTATAAAAATAGCACATCCACAGTCAAACATATCACAAAACCTTCAATACAATATAAAAGTTTTGTATCATAATAAATCAACTTCAAATAATCTTAAAATCCATCAAAGGATGTTGACATAGATGAAATCAAAATTCTTTTTAAAGAAATACCTCCTTTAATTTTGAAATCATTTAAGATCCATATAAAATAAGAAATTTTCTTTGAAAATATTCTTATAAGCTTGTAAGGAAAGCTTCGATGATTTATAACGGCGGAAAATAACCGCACCCGCCGTATAAGTTAAAAAAAACATTCTTACCTCAATTTTGTCGAAAAGGTTAAAAAGGACCTTGTTTTGAAAACGACCGAAAGATTCCTTTATAAACCACTTATAAAAGTCAAAAAGGGTATAAATGACTTTAACTCATATTCTAGTAAATAGTAAAAATGTTTTGAAATACATTTTTAAGAAACATGGATGTGGATGATAAAGAGATCCCAGTAGATTATTACGTATAAACAACCTTGGATAATGAAGAGGTTGTAAAGTAAACCCTTACCTTGTACTTTTCCTTGGTTGGGGTAGGTTAACCTCCTGTATAATGGTGAAATAATTGTTATTAAATTATACAAGAATCATATATATTAATATGATATCATATATGATCTTTTAACATTGATTTGTTAATAATATCTTAGAATTATCGTCGTTTCGGGTGTTAACTTACTCATTTTCTTTATATGTTTTGTTACATAAGCCATGGTTGTTGTATCATATCCAGAATGATATCTAGTCCTTAAACATCATTTTTAAATCATCAAATGATAATTATACTTGAATGGTTACGATGGAGAATGAATCTTATCGCGTTCGTGGAGACGGTAGTCCGTATGTACGCACGAGCGACAATATCATTCTTTTGATATTAAAATAATATATAAATGAATGGTATATCATATATACAGAATCATTAACATGTTATATTTATTATTTACATGAGTTACACATCATTATTATACCCATCCAAATAATATTATATTGAATAACAATTACACCACGACGTGGAGACGGTAAGCCGTACGTACGCACGTATGGTGACATGTTATTCAAAGGGTGGATAGAATACTGAATATGGTTGTACCATACTTATAATAACATCACAGTATATGTGAGATACTGGAGTTATTATTTTAGAATGGTAAGAACAAAGGAATAAGAAGTGGAAGAAGAAATGAACTTAGAAAATGGTGGTGAAATCATTACCTCTTCTTCGGGTTCTTCCTTTTGATTTGATCAAAAGGGCTCCTTAGGTTGGATTTCTGATCAAACTAAGGCCTCTAGGTTGTAGTGAGGGATGTTGGGAGAGTATTTGGGCAGAGTTTGGCCGAACCAAAAGGCTTTAGAGGTGTGAAGAAATGAGAAGGAGGAGTGCCCTTTTATAAGAGGGGTGAGGGGCACCTTTGGAAAAGCTAGAAATATTAATTTATAATAAATTCATATTCGGTTTCTAAAGGCTCAAAAGTTGACTATTCAAAGGATGAGGTGGGGATAGGTCTAAAACAACTCATCCAATAGAATTTAAACAGGTTTGGGTACTTATATTATCCTTATCTTTAAGTATTAACTCTAAGTTAATTAGTTTCACTTTTACAATGTCTCTTTGTATTTTTATATATTATGGTTAATAAACTTACTATATACATCCAAGAGACCCCCAAGTGGTCCATTAATGATTAAAATATCATAATATAAGTCGCTTGGCCGAACCTTAGATTTTTAGGAATTTAATATCAATTAATAATATAATATTTGTTTTAAGAACTCTTTTATGTCAATTTTGACACTATTCAATAGTTGATTTTTGTGAAACTCATAACAGATTGATTACTTCGAACAAAGTCCATTAAATCAATCCTAATATATCATATTAGACTAGAAAATTAGTTTAATTCATTAAAAGTTTCATATTATATTTATTTGGGTATTTATAATATCAATTATTTTAATTTTTCACTATTATAGTAATTACTGCATCATCATTGTGTCATAAATAAAATAACTTATTTAATGTCTAAAAATTATAAATAAAATATCATTATGTAGGAAATCTTTCTATCTTTCTAATGAATATTTATAATCGAAAATCAAACATGTATAACCCTATGTAAAAATTGTTGTTCTAAAAGATATATGCTTGTGTCATTTTTGTATTCATTTTGACTTAATTAAAATAAAGTGTCATTATCACTTACAAGTGGATCCATGGGGTCCCAAAATAGACCCAAAGATGCCCATGGTCGACTATGTATCAACCAATAGGGTTAAGACACGTTTTAGGGTAATTTAGTATTATTATAATATTATTTTTTTAACCCTTATTTACCGGATTTACCCTTAACCATGGTAAATAAAATATTTACCGCAGTAATTATTCAAAATGTCTAAAAATAAAAGTTACCTATTTACACAATTTGAACATCCTGATTCCAAATATGGAATCCATTTTTCTAAATTCAAAACACAGAAGTGGCAGAAATTAATTTAAAATTAATTCCCGCTGTCAAAACAAAAAGCGTGTTTTTAAGAGATAATAACTATCAAAAGATTGACACTTGTTTATGTTTGGTTTAATTGTAAAATTATGTCCAATGACCAACATTATATTAAATGGTAAAAATATATTCTAAATATACTTTAAAACCACTCAAATTCATAATTTATCACTATTAATTATTTTGAATAAAAAAGTTGTTTTTAATTAAAATTTAGTAATTTTCACTATTCATCAAAATATAAAAGTTATCCGAAAAGTACCAAAATTTCACCCTAGGATAATTTCGATATTCCGAATCCAAATATGAAGTCCATTTTGAAATATAAAATATATATGATTTCAAAAAGTAGGTATAAATATTCACAACGGCTAGTTTAATTAGTTGTGGTGTGTGTTAGAACTCGAGGTTGCGTACAACACACGCTATCGCATTATTCGAAGGAAAACGTACCGTGGAAGCTTGGGGTGTTACATTCTCCCCTCCTTCAAATAATTGCGTCCTCGCAATTTCTAGGGTATTACTGTATAAAAATACTCGGGTGGTTCTTCATCCTAAGTTCCTCGGGTTCCCACGTTGCCTCTTCCATCTTATGATTTCTCCACAAAACTTTTACCAGACGCGTCGTCCGGTTTCTCAGCACTTGTTCTCTCGTATCAAGAATCTTGATGGGCTCTTCGCAATAAGACAGATCGGGTTCCAGTTCTAAATCTTCATAGGTGAGTACATGCGTTGGGTCAGGCATGTATTTCCTCAACAGAGATACGTGGAACACATCGTGAACTTTGGAGAGACTTGCCGGCATTGCCAATCGGTAAGCTACAGCCCCAATTCGTTCTAGATTTTCGAAAGGTCCGATATACCTGGGACTCAATTTACCTTTCTTACCAAAACGTATCACTCCCTTCCATGGAGATACCTTTAGGAAAACATGATCACCGACCTGAAATTCCAAATCCTTCCTTCGATTATCGGCATAGCTCTTCTGCCTACTTTGAGCTGCTTTGATGTGATTTTGGATTACCTTCACCTTTTCCACCGTTTCCTCCACCAGTTCTGGGCCTACAAGTTTTCTTTCACCAACGTCATCCCAACAGGTTGGTGTACGACATCTCTTTCCGTATAACGCTTCATATGGTGCCATCTGAATACTCGAATGGAAGCTATTGTTATAGGAAAATTCTACTAGTGGTAAATATTGATCCCACATACCCTGAAAATCAAGTGAGCAAGATCTCAACATGTCTTCTAAGGTCTGAATAGTCCGTTCTGATTGTCCGTCTGTCTGAGGGTGGTAAGCAGTGCTCAAATGAAGTTCAGTATCCAGGGATTTCTGAAGGCTTTTCCAAAATCTTGAAGTAAAACGGGGATCACGATCAGAAACAATTGATAAGGGTACTCCATGAAGTCTCACAACTTCATTAATATATAGTCTTGCTAGACGTTCCAGGGGTAGATCTTCTCTTATAGCAAGAAAATGTGCTGACTTGGTAAGACGATCGACAATAACCCATATTGCATCATTCCTTCTAGGAGTCTTTGGTAGCCCCATGACAAAGTCCATCGTAATATTGTCCCATTTCCACTCCGGTATGGGAAGAGGTTGCATGACTCCTCCAGGCTGTTGCCTTCCAGCTTTCACTTGTTGACAAACCATACATCTTGACACAAAATCAGCAATCTCCCTCTTCATGTTGTCCCACCAAAAATGTTCCTTCAAATCTCTATACATTTTGGTGCTCCCAGGGTGTATAGAGAAATTGGAACTATGAGCGTCATCCAGCAATTCCCTTTTTAGATCAGGTATATTGGGAACACAAAGTCTCTTCCCGAATTTCAAAATTCCATCTTCATACACAAAGTCTCTCAATCTCCCATCATTCACAGCTTTAATCTTCTTCTGAAATTCTTCATCATCGGTCTGAGAACTCTTAATATTTTCTAGTAAAGATGGTTTGGCAACCATTTGAAAAAGCATTGATGTTTCACCTTCCCTGGTTATTCCCATGTCCATCTTCACTAGATCCATGAAAATTGGATCCCTTTCAATTCTCATATTGTTCAAAACTCCATGGTCTTTTCTACTCAAAGCATCTGCCACCTTGTTTGCCTTCCCCGGGTGGTAGTGTATCGTACAATCATAATCCTTGAGTAATTCAAGCCATCTCCTTTGCCTCATGTTGAGTTCTTTTTGTGAGAAAATATACTTCAAACTCTTGTGATCAGTATAAATCTCACATTTTTCACCATAGAGGTATTGCCTCCATATCTTCAAAGCAAAGATCACAGCTGCTAACTCAAGATCATGAGTAGGATAGTTTTGTTCATGAATTTTCAACTGTCGTGATGCATAGGCAATAACTCTATCATTCTGCATAAGGACACAACCAAGTCCTTTCTTTGATGCATCACTATAAATAACGAACCCATCATTCCCCGATGGTAGAGTCAATATAGGAGCATTGACTAATCTTCTCTTCAGTTCTTCGAAACATTCCTCACACTCTTTTGTCCAAACAAATTTAACCCCTTTACGTGTGAGCTTCGTTAATGGGTTATCCAATCGGGAAAAATTCTGGACGAAACGTCGATAATAACCTGCCAAGCCAATAAAACTACGTACCTCAGTTATACTCGTAGGTGCTGGCCATTCTTGGATTGCCTTGGTCTTAGAAGGATCAACAGAGATTCCATCCTTTGAGACGATATGGCCAAGAAAAGAAATCTCCTGAAGCCAGAATTCACACTTGCTAAACTTCCCATATAATTCATGCCTCCTCAGAGTCTTCAAGATAATGCGCAAGTGATTTTCATGATCTTCATAGGTTTTGGAGTATACCAAGATATCATCAATAAATACCACCACAAATTCATCCAGATACTCCTTGAAAACTCTATTCATCAGATCCATGAATACAGAGGGTGCATTAGTCAATCCAAACGGCAATACAGTAAACTCGTAATGCCCATACCTGGTTCAAAATGCTGTTTTCGGAATGTCTTCCTTCTTTACACACAACTGATGGTATCCAGATCGAAGGTCAATCTTTGAAAAGTATTGAGCTCCATGCAGTTGGTCAAATAAATCATCAATACGAGGTAGGGGATACTTGTTCTTTATCGTTATAGCATTGATCTCCCTGTAATCGATACATAACCTCATAGATCCATCTTTATTTTTAACAAAAAGAACAGGGGCTCCCCATGGAGAAACACTAGGGCGAATAAATCCCTTATTACTCAATTCCTCTAGTTGTTTCTTTAGTTCGACTAGCTCTACAGTGGCCATTCTATAAGGGGTCTTCGATATAGGCCTTGATCCAGGAATCAAATCAATAGAAAACTCAACTTCTCGTTCTGGAGGATGTCCAGGTAAATCTTCCGGAAATACATCTACAAATTCTTTCACAATAGGTACATCCTCTATTTGAACATTCCTTTCCTCACCGACAGTTATTTCATTCTCTTCCTCCCCGATAATTGAATTAAGTTGAGCTACAGGGGGTGGATCTAAATAAGAATTAGGTGGTGACGATTCTGCTCTAAAAATAAGGTGCTCCTTATCATTATCATCAAGAATCGTAACCTCTTTCTTCTTACAATAAATCTTCGCATCATAGTCCGAAAGCCAGTCCATACCGAGGATTATATCAAACTCAATCATAGGTATGACGATGAAATCAGCAGATAAAGAAAATTTATGTGCTCTAATGGGGACTGATTCACAAAACTTTGTTGCAACGATACTTCCCTTAGGAGTTTTAACTGACAACTCCCTTATTAAATCAAATTGGAAATATCTAATTTTCTTAGCAAACTGGGAAGATATGAAACAATGCGATGATCCATAATCAAATAATGCATTTGCTAAACTTGAGGAAACCATTAAATTACCTGCCACCACGTCTTTCGGAGATTCTACCTCAACAGTAGTGATAGCATAAGCCTGGCCTTGATCCCTTGGCCTTTTCTGAGGTAAGTTCTCCTGACGCTTAGGACATGCATTTGCATAATGCCCCATCTCCCTGCAATTGTAGCACTGAACGTTGGTAGCTTCCTTCTTCCCCTTGCAATCATGAGCTTGGTGGCCTTTTTCACCACACTTGTAACAGACTCCCATTCCCTTCAAGAAAGTACCAGGATGTTTCTTCCCGCATTTACCACAAGATGGATATTCAACCTTTCCCTTCTTCCCCTTATTTCCATTCCCAGATTGATCAGAAGGTCTCTTCTTCTCTTGCTTTGCTTTAAAGTCATAAGACTTAGAGAATTCCTTTTCGGTCTTGATAGCACATGAGACAATGTCTTCGTACGATGAAAAGGATTATGAGACTAATGCTCGACGGAGAAATGGTTTTAACCCATCAAAGAAACGATCAATCTTACTTCTTGGGTTGCGAATATAATCACCAGCGTACCTCGCTAACCTTGTAAAGTTAGCCTCATACTTTGTGACATTCTCATCCTCCTTTTGTATCAGACTCAGAAATTGTCTTTCCATATCTGCTCGATGGTCGCGAGGAAAGTATTTTTCTAAAAACAGATCTTTGAACTCCCTCCATTCCATGTTTGATACTTCATCATCTTCCTTCATGTTTTGAATCAATGACCACCATTGATCAGCATCTCCAGTGAGGCGGTAAACTGCCATGGTAACTTTTTCCCTTTCACTACTCCCCAAAGCCTGAAATATTTTCTCTAGGGAAAATATCCATTGCTCAGCTACTAAGGGATTTGTACTCCCATTGAACGTTGGTGGTTGTTGTCTCATGAATCGATCTAACATTGATCCTCCACGCTGCGGATCAGGGTGCTCCATACGGGTAAGGTTATTATTCATAACCTGAGTAAGTTGTCCCAGTACGGTGATTAGCTGATCAGCACCAGTTGCATCACCAGCCCTACTATAATTATCTTGAGCAGGAGGGCAATCCCTACATGGAGTGTGTGCATTGATACGGTTTCCATTTCTTCCACTAGGCGCCATTTCTAAAAAAATGGCATAAACTAGATCAGTTTATGCATCAAAATACATAATCCCATACTTATAAAACACTTAACATAAATTGAACTATTTATGGGTATAATCCATAATCATAATAATGTTTTCTTTGAGGAAGTATATACTCATAATCCCTTCAAAATGATTTGTAAAGAAAATGAGAGTTATCCTAAGCATATCCCCCGGGAGTGTCGTAACCAAGAGTGCAGCAAGGCCCGTTGTCGTGCACCAGTTCCCGTTCGAGTCTAGCTCAAAGCGGTGTTTTCGGGTTTTACCCCTAGGTACATCTGTGCCAGAGCCGCCTCTACCTGCTCGTATCCAGACAGGGATGTATTGCTTGGAAAACTCACAAAATCTCTACAATACCAAAATTCTAGGAAGTTCTTCTATACTAATCCTCAAAGTTCATCTTAGGTCTACGTGCTCTAATCAGAGTTTATCTAAATCTAGTTTCCAAGGTTTGTACTAAACTTCCTCTGATACCAACTGTAACGCCCCGACCCCAGCTACCCAGAGCCGGTGCATTAATTACATAACATTGGCATGATCACAAGAAAGATCAAATCTCGAAAGATCGATTGGTTTAGTAGCCTTGGAAACACTAGATATATTTATAAGTTTTACATTACATCGTAAAATGAAAAACTACTACAACAACATAAAGTTTCCACAGTCCACACTATAATCCCCTCATAATATCCCTGCAGGTCATTCATAACTTACTTCTTCACATCCTGGGAAAAATAAAACATAGAAAAGGGGTGAGCTCAAATGCCCAATAAGGATAACAATATAGCGGAACATTCAAAATAATCGTAAACATTTAAGGCAATGAATTACTAAAGCAAAATCCTTTTAAAATTGAACTTCAACATAGTATGGCAAAAGTAAAATGAAATAATTCCATTTACTTGTTCACATGGATATTCTACTAATCGAATAATCACATGCAATATCAATAACCACTTTCATAATTATGGAATGCATAATGCCAGACTATCATAACCACATAGCCAAGGCCTCGTGCCAAGACTACAAATAAGATTTTGTCAAGGCCTTGTGCCAAGACACTAGTTTGTCTCATGAGACCTACCGATGCATCGAGGAGCTATAGCGGGCTCCACCCGTCACTTAATAAGTCCAATGCATTCCCATATGAAAAAGGTTTAAACATAACATAAACATTCGTATTAAAACTAGCATACGAAATGTCAACAATTTCACCATAAACTATGAATGGTATAAAAATAGCACATCCACAGTCAAACATATCACAAAACCTTCAATACAATATAAAAGTTTTGTATCATAATAAATCAACTTCAAATAATCTTAAAATCCATCAAAGGATGTTGACATAGATGAAATCAAAATTCTTTTTAAAGAAATATCTCCTTTAATTTTGAAATCATTTAAGATCCATATAAAATAAGACATTTTCTTTGAAAATATTCTTATAATCTTGTAAGGAAAGCTTCGATGATTTATAACGGCGGAAAATAACCGCACCCTCCGTATAAGTTAAAAAAAACATTCTTACCTCAATTTTGTCGAAAAGGTTAAAAAGGACCTTGTTTTGAAAACGATGGAAAGATTCCTTTATAAACCACTTATAAAAGTCAAAAAGGGTATAAATGACTTTAACTCATATTCTAGTAAATAGTAAAAATGTTTTGAAATACATTTTTAAGAAACATGGATGTGGATGATAAAGAGATCCCAGTAGATTATTACGTATAAACAACCTTGGATAATGAAGAGGTTGTAAAGTAAACCCTTACCTTGTACTTTTCCTTGGTTGGGGTAGGTTAACCTCCTGTATAATGGTGAAATAATTGTTATTAAATTATACAAGAATCATATATATTAATATGATATCATATATGATCTTTTAACATTGATTTGTTAATAATATCTTAGAATTATCGTCGTTTCGGGTGTTAACTTACTCATTTTCTTTATATGTTTTGTTACATAAGCCATGGTTGTTGTATCATATCCAGAATGATATCTAGTCCTTAAACATCATTTTTAAATCATCAAATGATAATTATACTTGAATGGTTACGATGGAGAATGAATCTTATCACGTTCGTGGAGACGGTAGTCCGTACGTACGCACGAGCGACAATATCATTCTTTTGATATTAAAATAATATATAAATGAATGGTATATCATATATACAGAATCATTAACATGTTATATTTATTATTTACATGAGTTACACATCATTATTATACCCATCCAAATAATATTATATTGAATAACAATTACACCACGACGTGGAGACGGTAAGCTGTACGTACGCACGTATGGTGACATGTTATTCAAAGGGTGGATAGAATACTGAATATGGTTGTACCATACTTATAATAACATCACATTATATGTGAGATACTGGAGTTATTATTTTAGAATGGTAAGAACAAAGGAAGAAGAAGTGGAAGAAGAAATGAACTTAGAAAAGGGTGGTGAAATCATTACCTCTTTTTCGGGTTCTTCCTTTTGATTTGATCAAAAGGGCTCCTTAGGTTGGCTTTCTGATCAAAATAAGGCCTCTAGGTTGTAGTGAGGGATGTTGGGAGAGTATTTGGGCAGAGTTTGGCTGAACCAAAAGGCTTTAGAGGTGTGAAGAAATGAGAAGGAGGAGTGCCCTTTTATAAGAGGGGTGAGGGGAACCTTTGGAAAAGCTAGAAATATTAATTTATAATAAATTCATATTCGGTTTCTAAAGGCTCCAAAGTTGACTATTCAAAGGATGAGGTGGGGATAGGTCGAAAACAACTCATCCAATATAATTTAGACAGGTTTGGGTACTTATATTAACCTTATCTTTAAGTATTAACTCTAAGTTAATTAGTTTCACTTTTACAATGTCTCTTTGTATTTTTATATATTATGGTTAATAAACTTACTATATACATCCAAGCGACCCCCAAGTGGTCCATTAATGATTAACCTATCATAATATAAGTCTCTTGGCCGAACCTTAGATTTTTAGGAATTTAATATCAATTAATAATATAATATTTGTTTTAAGAACTCTTTTATGTCAATTTTGACACTATTCAATAGTTGATTTTTGTGAAACTCATAACAGATTGATTACTTCGAACAAAGTCCATTAAATCAATCCTAATATATCATATTAGCCTAGAAAATTAGTTTAATTCATTAAAGGTTTCATATTATATTTATTTGGGTATTTATAATATCAATTATTTTAATTTTTCACTATTATAGTAATTACTGCATCATCATTGTGTCATAAATAAAATAACTTATTTAATGTCTAAAAATTATAAATAAAATATCATTATGTAGGAAATATTTTTATCTTTCTAATGAATATTTATAATCGAAAATCCAACATGTATAACCCTATGTAAAAATTGTTGTTCTAAAAGATATATGCTTGTGTCATTTTTGTATTCATTTTGACTTAATTAAAATAAAGTGTCATTATCACTTACAAGTGGATCCATGGGGTCCCAAAATAGACCCAAAGATGCCCATGGTCGACTATGTATCAACCAATAGGGTTAAGACACGTTTTAGGGTAATTTAGTATTATTATAATATTATTTTTGTAACCCTTATTTACCGGATTTACCCTTAACCATGGTAAATAAAATATTTACCGCAGTAATTATTCAAAATGTCTAAAAATAAAAGTTACCTATTTACACAATTTGAACATCCTGATTCCAAATATGGAATCCATTTTTCTAAATTCAAAACACAGAAGTGGCAGAAATTAATTTAAAATTAATTCCCGCTGTCAAAACAAAAAGCGTGTTTTTAAGAGATAATAACTATCAAAAGATTGACACTTGTTTATGTTTGGTTTAATTGTAAAATTATGTCCAATGACCAACATTATATTAAATGGTAAAAATATATTCTAAATATACTTTAAAACCACTCAAATTCATAATTTATCACTATTAATTATTTTGATTAAAAAAGTTGTTTTTAATTAAAATTTAGTAATTTTCACTATTCATCAAAATATAAAAGTTATCCGAAAAGTACCAAAATTTCACCGTAGGATAATTTCGATATTCCGAATCCAAAAATGAAGTCCATTTTGAAATATAAAATATATATGATTTCAAAAAGTAGGTATAAATATTCACAACGGCTAGTTTAATTAGTTGTGGTGTGTGTTAGAACTCGAGGTTGCGTACAACACACGCTATCGCATTATTCGAAGGAAAACGTACCGTGGAAGCTTGGGGTGTTACACCATTGTTTTTTGACCTCATCACCATACACTCATAATGAGACATTTGTACCTCTTTAACCTGGCCAACCATGTTTGGAATCAATGAAAACGGAATAAAATCCTTTATTTCAAGCTAGTTCTTACATTCCAAATGCATTTTGACTATAACTCACATTAACTGCCACTATCCTAATGCATGTTTCACCACGTATGAATAAGAATTAATTCTCAATGCATCTGCCACCCAATTTCCCTTTCTCGGTGTTCACATAAAGTCAATGTCAAACATCTGGAGATACTACATCCATATACTTTTCCTAAACTTCAAATCTATTTTTGAGAAAATATTCACTAAACTATTTTAACTAGTAAAGATTGTTCATTTCTCAACGAAAAGATAATGACAACACATTTTCAAATCCTGAACCACAACTACTAACTCTAAGTCATGTGTTGGGGAGTTATTCTCATAAAACCTCAACTTATATGAGCCATATGAAACAAAATGATCCCCTACATGAGAACACAACCCCACCCTAATCCTGATGCATCACAATAAACTACATACCCTTTCCCTAGTTCTAGAAAACCCATGATTGGTGGTGAATAAGTTGAATCTTAAGCTCTTAAAAAGATTTTTGACATTTCTCATGTCATTGAAATGGTACATTATTCATAGTCAAATATGTCATTAGTAAGGCGAATCATGATAAATCAAGAACCAAACACTGATAATAACCAATTATACTATGGAAGTTGTGTATCAAAATAACATTCTTTGGCGGTTTCCATGAAATAACAACCTCTATCATTTCTGGATCAACTGCAACACCCTTCTCAGAAATAACATTGCTAAGGAAACGATGCTCATGTATCAAAAAAGCACCCTTAAATAATTTGGAATATATCCAATGATCTCTAAATATTCCCAACAATATCACAAACTATTTACAATGATCCACCCTTGTATCATAGTACACAAATATATCATTGAAAAATACTAGTATAGAAGATTCCATATATTTTTGAAATATCTGATTCATCAATTCCATGAACACTGCTGGTGCATTCATAAGAAAAAAGTGAATAACCACATACTCATAATGTCCATATCGACTTCTAAAGGGTTTTTTTTCAGAATATCCTCCTTATACACTCTCAATTGATGATATACAGACCACACGTCAATCTTGGAGAACAACTTATCTCCCCTAAAGTAATCGAAAAAATGATCAATGTGTGGAAGTAGATATCAGTTATTTATCATAACCCGATTAATCTTATGATAATAAACACACAACTGAATAGTTCTATTGGCCTTTTTAGTAAACAAAACTATATATTCCCATTGAAACATTATAGTCAAGATGTACTATTAGTTTTCAAACTCCTCCAACATTATGTTCAATTCCCTCAATTCTGTTGGTGCCATCTGGTAAGATGGTAGTGAGATATGACTAGTCCCTAGGAGGAGATCAATCATAAACTATACTTCTCTCACATGTGGAAACCCTGATAATTATTTAGGAAAGACATCTAGGAACTAATCAACAACTGATGAGAAAACTCTCTCCAAAACTCGTTCCATTGATGACATTGAAAATGCCACTAACTAATATGATTTTTTAGCATCCTGGCCTTTTATTACTTTACTATTACATCATTTTAAAGATAAACAACATAATAGTATTACAAATAGAGGATCTAAAGGTTTAGTGTATTGGGAAAACTAGGACCATACATAACAAATACAACATCAAGCATAAACATTCATTTAATTTATTCTTCTCTAGCTTCTTATTGGAACTTGTCCTCTCCTTAGTACATATAGACACCTGAGGATATACATCAAAAGGGGTGAACTAAAATCCCAATAAGAGGATAGATAAGAATAATATAGCACGAGGTGAGCATAATCATGACATAGGCAAAAGATCATGAACATGAGAGGAGCATAAATAAAAGATTTGAAATGTGGAAATGCGTAAAAATGAATCAACATGTCTTAGTGGTTAACTACCACACATACTTTTGAACCAAGCTAGCATATTTTTCACACATAATTTCACATTTACTCATGAGATTCATCACTTTACCCAATGCATTGGAATGCTGTATAATTCCAGGGACACTCGTCACATCATAACATTATCATTAACATGCATTCCACATAGAACATATGTCAATAAGGAACATAACTAACATATGTTATGTAATGGGTTTCATCTCATAATAATACATTCATAATCTTTGGGTTACCAAAAGAAAAAGGGAACATCATACTTGATACAAGAACCATCAACCATGACTGGGAGGTAAAAGTTGAGTTCTTAAAAGAAGAGTTCTTTTAAAAAACATTTGGATTGACATTAACTTCATTAGAAAACATGTATATCACAGAAAAGGAAAGACAATGATGAAAAAATTATCTCTTTAAAGGAGTGACCATATAAAAAATGGAGTGAAATAGGTAAAAACCGAAGGATGAAAGTTGGGTTCGAGAATTTCCCCTTACCTTGTATCTGAATGCTTCCTTCACTTTAATGTATTTTATAATGACATTATATTCATTAATTCGAAATCCAGAACCTTGTGTAAATTAATATGGTTCATTATGGTTTCATTAAGTGATTTTATGTGCCTTTGGATGAGTTATAGAGTTTAAAAACATTGTCTGAGAATGATTGTTTTTATGGTTTTCTTGAGCGTTTCACATGTATCCATGAGTTGAAGATTGTGTAGAACATGGGTAAACATCAAGAACATAAATTAAATGTTATTAAGAATATTACAGAAGTTAAAAGTTTCTTAATATGAATCAAATTTTATACCATGTGGATGAATCATTAGATAGGAATTTAATGATGACCGTTTGGGTTAATTTGGGCGTTTTTTCGACCACAACGAACTTGTTTTGTTTACTCATCTAGTAATATGAACATAAGTTAGTTCCAGAACATAAAATAGGAAATAATACATATATAATATTCTGTTTCAACCATAAATATGGTTTCATGACCAGATCTGTAGGTAGAAATGGAAAAATAATGCATGTCGTTCTTGAAGGTGATAGATTAACACCTTACGAGCAACGTTTTATTTTATAAAATAAAAGGAAGAGGATACGGGGGTTGGATGGTATAATATACCATTAGTATCATAAAATTTAAGTATATTTGTGATACTAGATTCACCATACCATTTGGATAATGATATGTTGGGATAGAATAGGAAAAGAACTTGAAATTGAAAGGGAATTAAAGGAAAGAGGAAGATAAATTACCTCTTGAATCCTCCTCTTGAGATCCTTCTTAAAGGGCCTAAGCATGGTCTTTTGATGAGACCAGAAGCTCTTGGACGTGGGGAAGGGTCAATGGGAGATTATTGGGTAGATTTTAGACAATTCTCGAAGCTTGAGAGTTGTGTTTTGGAAAGGGGAGGGGGAGAGGTTATTTATACATGAGGGGGAGGTGTTTTTAGTATAAAATATTAAATAAAATAATATAACAAAAGTTAGACTTATAATAGTAGTTTTTTGAAATCCTAAATCATATATTAATATAATATAATTAGTTTAAGGCTTTAATTCATCTTTATAATTCGAATTCATTAATTTATTAAAAGGAAAGTCAAAGAAAGAGAAAAAGACACTTTAAGAAATCACCTTTAGACTTTAGACTTTGGAAAGTTATTTTTAGTTTTTAAAATTGAATTTATTGTATTTTAAGGAACCATTTATGAAATTTAATATAATTTGGCTGAGTCTAAAGGTATAGAATGTTTATGTCATCATTACATCATTAATGTTGCAATTTAGGATACACTGATTAGGCGAAAAACTGTATTTGTTTCTATTCAACTGAAAATTGAAGTATTTAAAAAAAAAATCCCAAAATTTCATCATAACCATTTCTAGACATGTAGAATCAAAAAATTAAGCCCATTTTTCAAAAATAAATTCCTAAATATTATTAATTTAATATTTAATTAAAATCATAATTTACTTGAAAAACAATTTTTAAAATTAAAACTGATTTTATAGTGCTTTCAAAAATAACGAAGGGTCTTATAAAATTATCTAAAAACTATTAGAAATTTATTTTATAATTAATGAACAAATTTTAATCAAATAAATTTTCTTTTAAATTAATAAATAAATTATAATTAATTATTTATGACTTACAAAATACCAAAACGTTTACTAAGGTTAAATTTTCACGTTCTAAGATGTCTAAATTTTATTTAATTATTCAATGGTAAGGTTCATATTATGTTGGATTACTTACTATTCATAAGGTTAATATTACTATTCATAAGGGTATGTTACTATTCATAAAGGTAGGTCACTATTCACCAAAAATTATTTTTGTTTCATTAGACTCCCAAAATAATCTTGAACACAACCATGTATGACGGATTTTCGAAATTCAAAACACCAAAAGTGAAAAAACTACGTTTAAAGGTCACTTAGCACTTAGTAGTTCGTTATGTTGTGTTTTCATGTGAAATATTTATAATAAGGGAATTTCAATTGAAAAAATTTGGTTTGTTACATTCTACCCCCCTTAAGAAATTTCACCCCCAAAATTTCACTTTACACAAACAGGTGAGGGTACTTATCCTTCATCACCTCCTTCGGTTCCCATGTAGCTTCTTCAAACATATGGTTCATCCACAATACTTTGACAAGATGGGTTGTATTGTTGCGTAAAACCTTATCTCTCCAATCCATAATCTTTACTGGCTGCTACTCCTAGGAGAGATCATCTTCCAGCTGCACCACCTCTGAGTTAGTACATGTGAGGGGTCCGGTATGTACTTCCTCAGTAGTGATACATGAAACAAATCATGAACTTGATCCATATTTGGTGGAAGTGCGAGACGATAGGCCCCATCTCTTATGTGGTCAAGGATCTCAATGGGGCCAATATACCTTGGGCTTAGCTTCCCATTCTTCCAGAATCATATGAATCCATTCCATGGAGATATTCAAAGGAAGGCTTTATCTCCAACGTCGAACTCTAAGTCTCTTCGATAGTTGTCAGCATAGCTCTTTTTCCGACTTTGAGCAGCTTTGATGTGTTTCTAGATGATGTGAACCTTCTCTGTCATCTCTTGCACAAGATCAGGTCCAAGTAGCTTTCTTACTCCATCTTCATCCCAACAGGTTGGAGTTCTACATTGCTTTCCATAAAAATCATCGTATGGATCCATCTGAATACTTGAGTGGAAGATATTTTTGTATGAGAACTCAACCAATGGGAGATTCTGATCCCATCCACCATTGAATTCTAGGGAGCATGCTCTTAGCATATCTTCAAGAATCTGAATAGTTCTTTCATACTGGCAATCAGTTTGGGGGTGATATGTCATGTTGAAAATTAATTCAGTACTCAAAGCATGTTGAAGGCACCACCAGAATTTAGATGTGAACCTTGGATCATGGTTAGAGACAATTGAGATTGGAACACCATGCAGTCTCACAACATATTTCACATATATCTTTGCAAGTTGTCCAAGTGAGAGATCTTCCTGAATAGCGATAAAATGGGCAGTCTTGGGGAGTCGATCAACCACAACCCATATCACATTATTTCCCTTTGACTTATTCGGGAGACCCATGACAAAGTCCATAGTAACATTTTCCCATTTCCACATGGGTATAGGCAATTGCTACATCATACCGTTGGAATTTATTTCGCTCAGCTTTAACTTGCTGACATACCAAGCACCTCGATATATATTCCAAAATATCCTTCTTCATGTTATCCCACCAGAAGTGTTCTCACAGATCACGGTACATCTTGGTACTCCCAGGATGGATAGAGAAAGCTGAGCTATGTGCATTTTCCAATAGATCATTTTTTTATCACAGGTGATGAAGGAACAAAAAGCCTCATTCCAAACCAAATCACACTATCATCATCGATATGGAACTCTTGCAGCTTCCCTTATTTTACAGCATTCACCCTCTTTTGTATCTCTGCATCATCCCATTGTGCTTACTTAATCTTCTCCTTGATGGATTGTTGGAAAATCATTTGGGAAAGGTAGGATGTATCCCCTGCCCTTATGATTTCCAAATCCATTCTTTGCATATCCAGGAAGATAGGGTCTTTCTCAATCCACAACATGGATAGAGTAGCAGGTTAGTTTCTTCTTAGAGCATAAGCTACCTTTTTCACCTTTCCATGATGATAGTGAATAGAGTAATCGTAATCCTTGATTAGCTCTAACCATCTCATGTTGATCTCCTTTTGTATATATATATATATACTTTAGTCTCTTATAGTCGGTGTATATGTCACACTTCTCACCCTAAAGGTAGTTCCGCCATATTTTCCTGGAAAAAATAATGGTTTCCAGCTCTAGATCATGCGTCGGGTAGTTATAGTCATGGATCTTCTTCTTTCGTGAGGCATAGGCTATCACATTATCATTTTTCATGAGTAAAAAACCCAAGAATTTCTTTGAAGAATCACTGTATATCACAAAAATTTCTCCACTTTTCGGTAGAGTGAGTACAGGTGCAGTGATCAACCTTCCCCTTAGCTCCTTTAATCTTCCCTCACATTCTTCCATCCAGACATACTTTACCCCTTTCCTTGTTAACTTAGTTAGAAGGCTTGATAATCATGAGAATTAGCTAACAAAACATTAATATCACCCAGCTAATCCAAGAAAACTACAAATTTTTGTGACACTATAGTGTCTGGGCCATTCCTCAATCGCCTTTTTCTTTGAAGGATCCACAGAAATTCCCTCACATGTGATCACATGTCCCATGAACGTGATATGCTTCATCCAAAAGTCAGAATTTCTGAACTTGGCATACAACTTCTCATTTATCAATGTCCCCAACACAAGTCTTAGATGTTCTTCATGTTCCTCCTTGATCTTGGAGTAGATTAGAATATCATCAATATACACTAGCACATATTTTTTGAGGTAATGTCTAAAGAATCTATTCATCAAATCCATGAAGATTTCAAGGGCATTAGAAAGTCTGAAGGGAATCACCAAAAATTCATTGTGCCCATACCCTGTATGGAAGGCAGTCTTCTAAATATATTCCTTCTTCACCTTTACCTGATGATATCCAAAACGAGGATCCACATTTTAGAAGTATTGATATCCTCTTAACTAATCAAAAAGTCATCAATCCCAGGGAGAGGATACTTGTTCTTTATGGTGATCTTGTTGAGTTCCCGATAATCGATACACAGTTGCATTGTTCCGTCCTTCTTCTTCACAAAGAGCACTGGTGCACCCCAAGGTGATACACTACGGCGTATGAAACCTTTGTACAGATGCTCTTGCAGCTACTTCTTTAGATCCTACAGTTCGATAGGAGCCATCCAATAGGGACACATTGAGATTGGAGTATCTCCGGGTATGAGTTCAATTGAGAACTCTACCTCACAATCCGGGGGAATTCCAGGAAACTCTTCGGGAAATACATCACCATATTCCCTCGCGATAGGCATTTCATCAAGGTTGGAACATTCCTTTGACTCAACCATTTGGACGAGGTATGATTCTTCATAGGGAATCAACACCCACACCATTGAAGGATTTTTCATAGGAGATTCATGATCTTCCTTGCATTTGTAGAGGATCATGGGATGGTTTGGAATATGAAAAGATATTTCATTTTCCTGACAGTTGATATGTGCTCTATATAACAAGAGCCAATCCATTCCCATTATAGCTTCAGATTCCACCAAGGGAAGTATTACGAGATTTTCCAAAAGAATCTTTCCACATACGCCATCATGACAAGATTCAAACACTGGGGTTGCAATGATTTCACCACTTGGTGTTTTTACAGATATCTATACTTCAAGGTTTCGGGTCTTCGATTCTATAGCTCTAGCAAACTTGAAAGATATAAAAGAATGCATAGAACTATAATAAAATAAGACTTTTTCCATTATTGAGTGAATAGTAAGTGTACCTTGTATGACTTCATTATCATGATCCACCTCCGCAGTAGTGATGGCATAAGCCTTCCTATGTTCCTTTGGCTTTGGTGGTTGCTAACGTTGATTACCCTCAAGAACTCGAGGTTTAGTGCACTGGTTTGCATAATTCCCTAGCTCCCTACAGTTGTACCATTGAACCATGAGTGGTTCTCTCCTTTCATTAGCTACATTCACCTTCCTTTTCGTGTCTTTTCGACACTCATGGTGTTCTTCATTCCCACACTTGAAGCATTTCCACATCCCTTTGAGGCAGTTCCCATGGTGCAACTTCCATCATTTTTGGCATGTGGGTCATTGATTTTTCTTCCAACCTTTGTCATTAGATCCACCATCTTGAAACTCCATATTTATTTTCTTATCACCATAGCCATGTGACCATTCTAGAAACTACATCTCCACTTTGAGATCACATCGAACAACTTCTTCATAACTCCCAAAGTCTCAAATTTCAAGAGCCTTTTGAAGGTGTGGTTTTAATCCACTAAAGAATCTATCAATTTTTCTACCATTTTTGATAATAAAACCTAAATCATACCTTGAAAGCCTTGTGAAATTTTCTTCATAGGTGGTGATAGATTATCCTTCTTTTTTCTTGAGATAAATGAATTCTTTCTCCATCTTCATATGAAGTGTTCATGAAAAATACTTATTATGAAACATTGTCTAAAGTCTTCCCATTCCATCTATTAAATATCCTCCCTTGAGTTGGTGTTCTTAATCAAAGCCCACCATTGATTGGTTTCTCCATCTAGAAGATAAACAGGTTGAGTCACCTTCTCCGTCTCATAACAGTGAAGAACAGAAAATAACATCTCCATGGAGTTGACCCACTGTTCCAAAACTACTAGATCAGATGATCCACAAAACGTCGGTGGTTGTTGCCGCATAAAAAATTCGATAGCCAGTTGCTCTATCTTTGGTGAAGGAGGATGTTCCCCATTATTATGGTTATTTTTCATAACCTAAGATAATTGGGTAAACATTTCCATGATGTTTTGAACTCCACCTCCCAAATAATTGGGGATGTCGTTCGGGCAATCATTGCATTGGCCCTCGCATGAGTTTTTGGCCTGATTTCTCCCACTTCCCACCATTTTATAAAACCGAAAAGGTTAGAAAAAACATAAGTAATCAAGTCATGAATAACTTATCCATTTAAAGAATTTATACCAAAAATATAACATATGGGATCCCTATGTAAATATTCTTGTGTGCATTTTTGTACTTAGTGTCATGCTAGAGGTTTTCTTTATGATTCACTAATCCTAATTCCCAAATTAACTAAACCTTTCCTCTGATACCAACTATATAATCCAAGCCTTTTATTACTTTACTACTAAATCATTTTAAATATGAACAACATAATAGTATTACACATAGAGGATCCAAAAGATTAGTGTCTTGGGAAAACCATGACCATACATAACAAATAGAACATCAAGCATAAACATTCATTTAATTTATTCTTCTCGGGCTTCTTATTTTCACTTTTCCTCTCCTTAGTACATATATGCACCTGAGGATATAAATCAAAATGGGTGAGCTAAAATCCTAGTGAGAGGATATATAAGAAGAATATAGCATGGAGTGAGCATAATCATAACATAGGAAAAAGATCATGAACATGAGAGCAGCATAAATAAGAGACTTGAAATGTGGAAATGCATAAAAATGAAACATCATGCCTTAGTGGTTATCTACCAAACATACTTGTGAACCAAGCTAGAAGCTTTTTCACAAATAATTTCACATTTACTCATGATATTCATCACTTTACCCAATGCATTAGAGCACTGTATAATTATGGGCGCACCCATCATATCATAACATTATCATTAACATGAATTCCACATAGAACATATATAATAATGAACATAACTTACCCATGATAAGTAATGGGTTTCATCTCACAAGAATACATTCATAATATTTGGGTTCCCAAAAGAAATAGGGAACAACATACTTGATGCAAGGAACCTCAACCATGAAAGCGAGGTAAAAGTTGAGTTTTTAAAAGAAGAGTTCTTTTGGAAAACATTTGGATTGACATAAACATCATTAGAAAACATTTATATCCTATAAAAGGAATTAAAATGATGAAATAATGATCTTTAAGGAGTGAAAATATCAAAAATGGATTGAAATAGGTAAAACCCGAAGGATGAAAGTTGGGTTCGAGAATTTCCCCTTACCTTGTATCTAAATGCTTCCTTCTCATTAATGTTCTTTATAATGACATTATATTCATTAATTAAAAATACAGAACCTTGTGTACATTAATATGGTTCATTATTGATTCATTATGTGATTTTATGTGCCTTTGTATGAGTTACAGAGTTTAAAAACATTGTTCGGGAATGATCGTTGTTATGGTTTTCTAGAGCGTTTCACAAGTATCCATGAATTGAAGTTTGTGAAGAACATGGGTAAACATACAGAACATACATTACATGTTATTAATGATATTCCAGAAGTAAAAATTATCTTAATATTAATTAAATTTTATAACATGTGGATGAATCATTAGATAGGAATTTAATGATGATCGTTTGGGTTAATTTAGGTGGTATTTCGACCACAACGAACTTGTTTGGTTTACTCATCTAGTAATATGTACATAAGTTTGTTCTAGAAATTAAAATATGACATAATACATATATAAGATTCTGGTTCAACCATAAAAATGGTTTCATGGCCAGATCTGTAGGTAGAAATGGAAAAAGAAAACATGTCATTCATGAAGGTGATAGATTAACACCTTAGGAGCAACGTTTTCGTTTATAAAATAAAAGGAAAAAGGGAAGGGGGTTGGATTGTTTAATATCCCATTAGTATAATAAAAATATTGTATATGTGTTATACTGGAGTCACCATTCTATTTGGATAAATATAGTTTGTGATAGATTAAGAAAAGAACTTGAAATTGTAAGGGAATTTAAGGAAAGAGGAAGATAGATTACCTCTTGAATCCTCCTATTGAGATCCTCCTTAAGGAGCCTAAGAATGGTATTTTTAGAGACCAGAAGATCTTGGAAGTGGGGGAGGGGATAGGGGACATAATTGGATAGATCTTAGACAATGATTTAATCTTGAGATCTGTGGTTTGGCAACGTGAGAGGGGTTATTTATACATGAGGATGGAGGTGTTTTTAGTAAAAAATATTAAATAAAATAATATATCAAAAGATAGACTTGTAATAGTAGTTTTTTGACATCCTAAATCATATATTAATATAATATAATTCGTTTTAGGCTTTAATTAATCTTTATAATTCGAATTCATTACTTAATTAAAAGGAAAGTGAAAGAAAGAGAAAAAGACACTTTAAGAAATCACCTTTAGACTTCAGACTTTGGAAAGTTCTTTTTAGGTTTGAAAATTGAAATTATTGTATTTTAAGGAAACATTTATGAACTTTAATATAATTTGGCCGAACCTAAAGTTCTAGAATGTTTATTTCATCATTAAATCATTAATGATGCATCTTAGGATACACCGATTATGCAAAAAACTGTATTTTTTACTATTCACTTGAAAATTGAAGTATTTCAAAAAAATCCCAAAATTTCACCCTAACCATTTTTTGATGTGTAGAATCCAAAAATGAATTCTATTTTCCAAAAATATTTTTCTAAATATTATTAATTTAATAGTTAATTAAAATCATAATTTACTTAAAAAACAGTTTTTAAAATTAAAACCGATTTTATAGTGCTTTCAAAAATTACAAAGGGTCTTATAAAATTATATAAAAACTATAAGACATTGATTTGATAATTAATGAACACATTTTCAGAAAATACATTTTATTTTAAATTAATTAATTAATTATAATTATTTTTTATGACTTACAATATACCAAAACATTTACTAAGGTTAAATTGTCACTTTCTGAGATGTCTAAATTTTATTTAATTATTCATTGGTAAGGTTACTCTTATGTTGGATGACTTACTATTTATAAGGGTCATATTACTATTCATAAGGGTATATTACTATTCATAAGGGTAGGTCACTATTTACCACAAATTATTTTTGTTTCATTAAACTCAAAAAATCATCTTGAACACAACCATGTATGTCGGATTTTCGAAATTCAAAACACCAAAAGTGACAAAATTATGTTTAAAGGTCACATAGAACTTAGTCGTTCATTATGTTGTGTTTTCATGTGACATATTTATAAGAAGGAATTTTCCATTGAAAAACTTTGGGTCATTACATATATAATTTGAACAGATGGTTCCAAAAATCTTAATTCTACTAGATTTAATTCTTATCTCCTATAAAAAGATGTCTGACCCCATACTCCCTCATGAAACTAACCATTCACACAAAATAGTTGATGTGGGCCTTAAACATTTCCATCAAATCACCCCCATTGTTTCCTCATCACACATCCCTAGCCCAAATGGGAAGCATTGCAAAAAACCTAAAACATCACCCCTTCCTCTGTAAACTTGAGCATAAAGAACTAACCAAATTCCCCTTCAGACAGTCGAATGTTTCCTGTCACTTCTCTCTCCACACAATTGATTGGAATTTTCTAGTCAGAGCCATTTACATAGATGCTCCAAGATAGAAATCTGGTACGAATATACAATAATATCTTACCATACTAAGAAAATTGTGATCCTCTGCCACATTCATGGCTACTTCGAAAGAAAAAACTACATCAAAATTCTATGAGTCCACTGTTATTCCCAGCTGAGACACCACATGCCCAAGGAAGTGGACCTCCAATGTCCAAACCTTTCACCAGGACAACTTTCCATCGATCTGGTGGTGTTAAAAGGACTCTGAGATAGTCCTAAGATGTTTATTATAATATTCCTATGACATCGAGTATATCAGAATGTGATTGATGAATACAATGAATAACTGGTCTAGGAACACACAAAAGAAGTACCTCATAAGCACCCCAAACATGGATGGTGTGTTATTTACATCGAATGACACAACCACGAACTAGAAGTTCCCATTCCTACACCTGAATGTAGTCTTTGGGATGTCACCCTTCTTCAACCTTAACTGATGATACCAAGATGTCATATTGATCTTAGAAAATCAACTTTCTCCCCTAACATAGTTGAAAAGATCATTTATCCTCAGGAAGGGGTAAAAAATATTGATCATTACCTGATTCAACCCATGGTAGTCTATACATAACCTAAGACCACTAACTAACTTCTTCACAAATAAGACTAGAGCACCACATGATGACACACTAAGCAAGATAAATCCCTTCTTCATCCGATTGTCAATCTGGATCCGTAACTCCCACAGCTTAGATGGATTCATCCAACAAGAAGACATCGAAATCTGACTATCCCAAGGTTGCAAGTCTATCTAGAACTCAGTGTCACTTTGAGGGGGTTAGAGTCACAAACTCCTTAAATAAAACATCCATTAATTCCTTGAAAACTCATGAAACCTCCATCATATCATAATCCACTGATTCTAGTGACATCTCATTCGACAAGTAAAGATAAGGCTCCACCCCCATCTACCCTTTAGACATCTCTTCATGCCAATAAAATCCATAAACTATCAACCCACATCTAAAAACATTACTATTTTCCAGAAACATTCGACAACATAACACATAGAGTCCACCCAGTAGATGCCAAGGGGAACTCTGTATGGTAGCATGTGTCCTAGAATGAGATCCACACTGCACTGATGCGGCCCCAACATCATTTTTCGTCATTGGAAACCATAAAAAAAGATGGTATGATCTCTGAAAGGTGAACTCAATAGCATGAGAATGGAAATTAGCTCTATGTACACTAATATATCATGGGATAGACCAGGTTAAAAAAAGGATTGTAAAGCTCCTGAATCAAACAAGGTGCAAACAAGAGTACTAAACATACTACTCCTATCTCGAATGATCTCTGGCCATGTTAGAACTTCTACCCCTATGACCTGCAATTGAACATGGCTAGATCCTCTTCCCCTCTACTTTTAGATACCCCAACCATTCTTGGGTTGATATCCCTATGGAATACCCTGAGGAAATCCCTTAACTTCTCTATCTCCCCTCAGTGGAGTAAGAGTCTATTTCCCCTGCAGCTAAAATGGATTGGACAACAACTACTGCAAAGGCCGTTACTAAACCTACCCACAACTAGCATACTAAGCTCAAATATCGCACTGTATCTGAAGGATTCCATTTCCTCCACAAATGAAACACCTCACTCCCAAGCCAAGGAGAAAAGGACGAGGAACTGATGGTCAATACTGAAACGGCTTGGGTCAGCTCCCCACCCATTGAATCCTGGATGGGCTTGACACCAGAGACCTACCAATAATAGGTTTCCCATTCACAGAACCCTATTGGTTCTCTTATCATGTTATACCTTTTCACGAGTACATAATTTATACTACCTTAGAAAACATCTAATTCTCTATATATGTCAGTAGGGTGAAGGGATTAACCAATTTCTAGAGGGAAGGACATAGTTCCTCTCCTAAACATCTCACAAGATACTCCTCATACAAAAATAGATATGGAGAGAAGTGGAGGAGATCATTGAACTTGATCCCATATCCCTCACCGTGATACTCCCATACTGGAGGTACAATAGCTTCTACCTCTTCTTGGCGCTCATCATCGAAGAAAAGAAATTCTGTATATAACTCATTCTCAAAGTCATCCCATGATACATCAATATCATTCCTCCCCCTGAGGTAAAGCATCCACCAATGATGTGATGACCCCCTCATCTGCCTCACTGCATGGGGAACCCAGTACTCTAATTGTACTGAGATCAAAATGAAAGTGATCACCAACTTTAGGATCCAAACCTCTATGATTGTTCCGGAGACACTGCACTCATACATTAATAGAGTCTATCATTAGAAAATATGTAGGATCTTCTACAAAATATTTTCATCCTCCTCTAGATCAAACCTCCAATGGTCAGTCATATAGTCATGCTGAGCCATAACTTCTTGATTCTCTCGTGGATGACGACCCTGTCCCATAGCTGAATAATAATCATGGAATTCTTATGCTCGAGTAGTACATAATTTATTTAGGATTCATTTTAATTCATTTTTTATTATAATTTCTTGAAAAAAATAGAAGCAATTATGATGCATGTACATTTTCTACCCTCTCAACCATACAACCAGTGTCACCTCACTTGGTCGTTTGGTAGGCTCGGAGTCCATGCATCGGATCATGGGGGCCCTAAAATCTTGTGTCTTAGTGTTTCTTCCTAGTCCTATGTCAAAAAACAAGATCACCTGATAGTGTTGTTCTACCATCACATGTTGTCCTGACAATGCCTAACTCCAAACTCCAACCTATCAATTATCCAAACCTATGATACCATTCTATCATGACCCACCTTCATCAAGATGAGTGATGGGATAAAAAGTAGTTGAGACCATACTTACTAATAATAAAGGAGAGATAGTGACCCCCAAGATTCCCACATTCAATTGACCCAGAGTTGGAGACCAACACTAAGGATATATTAATATCACAAAAATAGGAGGCATTATCCTTTTTATAGTAAACAAGACTTGGAGAAAAGATATATCGAACTCAAAAAACATCAAGACACACATATAAAAAGAAACATAAATCTATCCTACATGCATGTTTAATGTGAAACTGTTATAAATACAAGGAAGACTCTAATGTATATACCACCATAAAACTACGTATTGACATATATAACATCCCCAATGACAAAGTTAGAAAGTCCAGAATGGTCTTCACAATCTACCTGGAAACCAGAAAACATTTCTATATACATTGGGTGAGCATACAAGTATACTCAGTAGGTAAAAACAAAGTCACCCATGGTCAAGTGGGAGAAGAATACTAATTCCCCTCTGAAAAAACAACAGAAACTCAAAATCACCTATCAAAGTATACTATGCTCTCCAACCTCATCCAAGAAAACCCAAAAAATAATTCATGTCAAGTAATGTAAAGTATAAAGAACATCTATATTTGGGTACCCCTATCCAATTCCCACTGGTTAATAGCTCATCCCAAATGGAGAACGTCCTGACGCTACCATGCTCGTCCACAATCCCCACTATCAGAACCTTCCCATAGACACTAGTGCCGCATACCAAATGAAATCTCTCTGATAAAAACCTCAATCAAAATCCAAAACCCCATCCTGAAGTCACCTGGGAATCAGAACATAACTCATCTCGATGATTTCATGGAAGCACACCACACCCGTAGAAACATGAGCCTCACAACCACACCACAACCTGCCCAAAGAGTCAAGGGATAGAAATTACTAGAAGAGTGAGCTGAGAAGATCCAATAACCAACCATCCATCCTCCCACTGAGATATTGTGATGGAAACCCTCCCCCATTACAGTGGGTGTGTTCGGCAAATAGTTCTCAACTTGTCTGTGATGAGTATAGAAATCACCAGGAACTACAAGTATATATATAGGTACCAAGAACTCTTCCAAACCTATGGTTTTTCCAAAAAATAACCAACCCACACCAAAAAATCACTTTCTACCAACCCTACATGAATGTGACATAATGAATTAATATCACTTCTATATGTTGATAAATGAATGTTTCTTCACTACAATCCACAAATAGAAACATTCCCCCATAAAAGTCATTTAAGCAGTTGTCATTATTAATTATCAGTTCATTCATTTATTTATTTCATTCCTAGCTGGGTAACTATCAGAAACATAAAATGTTATAAAGTGAAGAAACCACACGAACCACAACCAATGAAAAAAAAACGAAAGATATTCCATGATAAAAGAATCCATTCTAACACCTATTCATAAGACAATGTTTTCTGGAATCTCTGGGTGAAATTAAAACACCAGGTAACACCATCCTTATTCAAAACAATCCATCCTAAACCCTCCCAAGAAGCCCTTCTACTTGAAAAGAACCAAATGCAGAAAAAAACTCACCCATATTGTAGTCCCACTGTACACTCCCCTCTCTTGAACAACTGTTCAACCGCCGCCACCATAATTTTTAAAAGTCATTCTTCCATCTACTTCAAATCAATAAGAAAAATCCCCAACACGCCTAATAACTACCAAAATCATTATTCCCACTATAAAAAAACACCATTCTCATAACACCCATAAACATAAACATGGAATATCCCAATCTTATATCCCTACATCTCATTCACTACCCATATGTAGTCCAACTACATAAAAAGTTCATACATTCCAATATCAACCAATAACCCAACATGAGAAACCATTATACCACCAGTACCACCCCATAATCACAACCACACTTCCAACCACAACACCACATGAGAAACACATACAGAAGGCCCAACAGAACCACACCCGACACACAACCACACAAACAAGGCAAGGTTTATTAAAATTTAGTAGCATTCATTCTTCTATTCCACTTGATAAAATTGGGGTTATCACAAAAAAATCAACTCTAGGGAATCCATTTATGTACCCAAATATATTTTATTAACCATATTCCAATTCGTATAGTACTGATTCTAAAATCATACAAGTTCGCAAATAGATACCACTAACATACATGTTTTCGAGAAGAATACAACCCACATAATTCACCCAATGGATCAAGGATAACACATAAAACCTAATAATCACCATCATTGTAATCCCAAACCCTTATATATTACTAATTATTCTCATCATTACATTTTGGTACAACTGTATTCACAAGGGGACATGACTACACCCACCTCCCTTGATGCACAAGTAAAAGAGATATGAAGGAATCCCTACCCGAAACAACCAATGATCAATAATTCTTCCTTGCATGAAAAACAAGGGGTCACAAGGGTAGCGAGAAATACTCAAAGAAAAAACAAAATAGACTACTACAACATATTTTCATGACTCTTAGGGGAAGAAAGGTTCTTGGGTCATGAAGAGAAAACAAAAGGGTTTAATGAAGGATAGGATTTTGGATTTCGAAAGGTCATACCCAAAATCTATTGGGGAAACTATTTGAAAGGAAATTAATGTCGGATCACGATCAAGACCATGCAGTTTAGTATTCAAAGGATGCTTCATGTTTTTAGGACATAAATAACATTTGAAATGGCCCCAAAACTCATTAAATATGACATTTTACTCATTTAATTTCAAAGGAAACACCTAAGGGTCATAATTGAAAAAAGTAGAAATGACTCGCTGATGGGTGAGTCATTGATGTGAGTCACTACAACCTAAATCACTGACAGATGAGCCACTAACACAAATCCACTAATGCAACTCACTAACAGGGATTCACCAACACCTAACTCACCGAAACATGACCTACTGAAATGTCAACTCACCGATGCCTGACCTATTTACACCCTGACTCACTAATTCCTCGACCTACGGAAGACTGTCCTACTAATTCCTAGAGTCCCCGATGGTGAGATACCAATTCCAACCTACCAATTATGAGATACTAATGCAACCCACCAACTCTTGACTCATCAATAGAAAAAAATAGAAATTTGGAAAACCCTTGAAATGAGCCAACATTGCCTCCAAGAACAACATAAACACTGGATTTTGACAAGGTAATAGATGACAGTGGTATAGGGAATTACATCATGTTATATGGAAAATTATTTTTAATAAAATTCACATGGAATGTATCTTGATGAAATTAGCCTCTACCTTTGAAAAAATATTTTTCAATGTTAAACAATTTTCAAAATTATTTTCTTTGAAAACAACCATTAAGACTTATGAAGGAATCATTAAAAATCATTTATTATATTTCTTATGGAAAATATATTTTCAAATAGATGTTATTTATTTAAAATCTACATATTTCAAAAATAGAGGATAAAATTTTTATTTGTGTAGAACCATGGAAAATTGTATGGGAAGCCTAAAATAATTGATCTATCGTGATAGGGGAATATACTAGTAATGTTGTGTACATTGCAGCACAAATTCCTTTCATATTTTTTAATGATAAATAAGACATGTTTTTGAATGTTAATGATGATTCTATTCAAAATATTATAAAAAAATTAAATTTTGGGTAAAACTTTCTATAATAAATACATTGTATAATTCTAAATAATTTTTAAAAACCTTTTTAAAGATTTTGGATTTTGAAGAGAAAAGGTTTTTGACTAAAGAGAATAATTATAGGTGAACAAAATATATGAATTTATTGATTTATATATCACTATATTTAGTAATTTTGTACATAATCATAAACAATATGGTTAAACGATGAGATAGTAATATAGAATGTCTACCAATTTGGTACCATCGGTATCTTAAGCCCCATTAACCAATAACATCAAATAATTTTTTTTCAATAATATAATATTATTTATATTCATTATAAAACATGTTCATGGGGTATTATATACAAATCCTAAAAGAAGTAAGTTTTATAACCTAACTAACATCCCAAAGAAAAAAAATTAGACAAAACCCCTTACATATTTAGTAAAATTTCACCTGTAAAACCTATGAAAGAGAAGTCCTAAAATGGATATGTAAATAATAATAATTTTTAGTATAATAATAATAAAATAAATCCATGGGTAGTATATAAACAACAAAAACAAAACATTTATTGAATATAACATATGTCTCACAGAAAATAAATGTGAGTCGAAAATATATTACATTATGCTTCAACTTTCTTAAAACAAATTCACAAATCATTTATTGTAAATATGAAATTATTATGAATATATTATAGAAAAAACATGCACACAAAGACTTATATATATATCATACCATATATTATTTACTTATGATCTTTTATTTCATGTTAATTAACAATTCCATGTTAATGTCACGTTTTGGGATGTTACTACTTTTTTTTCTTATAGGGTTAGATTTTTTATTTTTTGTTATCTTATAGTGATCATAGATCCATAATATATAAATTTCTAAAAATAATATAAATAATATATATATATTAATTATATATTTTTTCATAGTAATCCATAAAAGTTATGGATAAACAATGAAAAACATTATTCATGTAGATGGTAGAAACTATTTATGCATGAATGTTTTTCCATTTTATCGATGGATGAAAGGAATAAATGAGAAATAATATATTACCATTAAGTAATAATATCTTTTAAATATATATATCACTTATTTTAATTAAAAACAACCTTATATCCTCCAATTTAAAGTGTAAACGGATCACTTCGCTTAACAAGGCGGTAGTTCACCGTATACACAAGAGACATTATCAAATTACCACATAATGGATAGTAGGGTGGTATATGTGATATATAATTAGATATATTTAAATAATTTACCAATATTAGATATCTTTATTTTATTTCTCCTCATTAACATCCAAGTAAAATGGAAATGAAAAAAACCTCACATGGTTCATGAGGGGTAGTTCACCGTACACACTTGCGATATTATAGTTTTCCAATGGGTTTGGAGGTATGAAAGTAGATGTGGTATTATAATTAAAAAGTTAAAATAACATCATAAATTTCATATAAAAAATTATATCTATAATTAAAACCAGGTGAGAGATATGTTTATAGAAAATGAATAACATTGGTTCACGAGGTGGTCATATGCTGTACACACGAAAGATGATCTCATATCCCATTTGATAGAAGTGGAGATGCTTTCCACTCAAAATCTAATCATAACAAGATATATTTATATTTAATATAATAATTTTATTTTATCAACATGGATAAATTCTAATTTTAGTTTGTGTGTGATGAAATAATATAAAACGCTTGGTTAGGGATGTTACTTCTTCAGAAAACACCAATTTATTTTTCAGATAAATATATCATAGGATGGATTTATGAACAAAATAAGTATTATATTAGCAGATGAGAGAAGTAAGGAAATATATTTGGGTCCGTATTTGGTGATAAAATTAGTTTTAGAAGTATGAAAATGATAGGATATGGGTTATCCTTTCATAAGTGAGGTGAGTGAAACGCTTGTAATTTTTGAAAAGAAAAGGGTGTACTCATGTTTTCAAATTCCAAAAGGCCAAAAAATGGAAAATTATAGAAAAATATATTTGATAAATTCTAAATATGGTTATAAAATTAGTTTTGTGATCATTTATAGACCATTTTACAATTTATATTTTTAGTTTAACCACCCAAGAATGATGGTTTCACCCTTAACCATGATAATTAATTTATAATTTTTTTACTAGTCATCATAGTCAAACATTAAGTTTAACATATTTAATAATTTAAATTATTATTTTAAAAAATATGGAATCCATATTTCAAATTTACCTTCACATAATTGGGAAATTTTAGTTTAAAATTAATCCCATAGATAGGATGAAAAACGATTTTCCAAAGAGAAAAGTGCCAAAAGTTAAAAACATTTTTATATGAAAATTAAATATTATATTGAATCCAATGAAATAAATTGAATTAATTGACATATAATTTTTCTATTTTTACTTTCTAATAAATTTTAATAGAAAATTAACACTATAAATTATTTAAATAAAAAGAATGTTTTCAATAAGAAGGAACATTTTCACTATTCATAAAACACAAAAATTCTCAAAAAATTCACAAAAATTTACCAAAATATAATTTTTACATGATAATTTAAAATGAATATTATATTCTATCAAATTAATTTTCTAAAATTGGTAAAATATCTTTTATTATAATTTCCCAATTTATGATAGCAATTCTTTTTATAAAAATAAAATTTTAAGTGCAAAATTGGTTTTATTCATATAACATTTATATATATATATTTATATATTAAAACCTTTAATAAAATTTTAAAAATAAATTATACTAAAATTTATCCCTTCAAGATAATTTTTAAATTTTATGTGATAAAACATGTTTTTGTGCATAAAAATAGTTTTTCAAAAAAATATTTCTTTATTTTAGTTTTTTTTAATTCCTAATTATTTGGCCACCAAAGAAATAAATTGGTATAAATATGTAGAGAATATATTTTCATAATTTAGTTAATCCTATTAATTCCCACTATTCCAATGGACAGTTTGTAACTATAATATAATATAATATTATTTTAATAGTATGTCACATTTTGATTAAACATGGTGTTTCATATACCACAAAATATTGAAAAGATAAAATTTATTTAAAAAAAGTATTGGTTTTAAATATTTTATTTTTATATTGAATACATAAAATTCACATTATGCATGTCATGAATTTTTTTATAGTTTAATTAGAATATTGTTAGATATAAAAGGAAATAAATTTTTTTTATTTCAACGAACGAAATAAATAATAAGCACAAGAATAAATTTGGAGTTAGCTATCACAAGGACATAAAACAGAACATAGTTTCCTTTTTCTTAACACAAATTTGAGAGGTGTGAGAAGATAATTTTATTTGAAGGCCTTTTTATTTTCAAATTACCTACGTTTTTTATTCAAATGTAAAAAACTAGAGTCATTTAATAATTTAATGTTTCTAGGTATGGAATATAATGAATATATAATATTTAAAAAAGAGTTTATGATGGTTTCAATTAATGAAGTATTTATGATAGTTGTTTTAAAATTGTACAATATGGTTGTGTTACCATTTTAATTCAATTTTATATAAATTTAGAGATGCATATTTGTTATTTGTGTTGGAGAAGGAACCAATACTCATACATTCTTGACAAGAAATATAATTTCCACACTCATTTTTTATATAATGATTAATATATTTATTGATTTACTAAAATAGAAAATAATATGTGTGTGTTATTATTTACATTGGATGTTTCCTTTTGAATGATATTTTAAAATTTTGAAGGGATAAATTATGAATCCCTATCCAATTGAGGCCTATATTTTCTGAAAAAATATATAATAAGTGGTAATTTAGTTATGTACTAACTATTTATCTAATGTGGAGAATGGTTGTGTCCTTATATTATTCCATTTGGTAGTTTATAGTGAAAGTAAAGAGATTCATTTCTTAAATGTAATTTTAATTCAACATTTCGAACTAACTCTTCCATATTTATACATTTTGAAAAACTTTGGTGATGTTTAACCTTATATTTCTTAAAATTTTACTGAAGTAAAGTTATAATATCTGAGAAGAAATAAAATTTGGTTGATTAATGTACATAAAAAAATTTGAATCATGGTTTAAAGAGAAAATAAACAAGAATTTATCCCCATAAAACACATTCAAACAGTTATCGGGGGGGGGGGACCAAGTGTTAATGTAATTGAGAGGTCTGGTTGTAATTTAATGGTATGACATTTTAACAAAAAAACTAGGATGAAAATTGTTCCATTAAAAATAGTGGAGTAGTGGTTTCCATTGACGGTCAGAATTTTTCAAGTTCCAAATATTAAAAAAATTCTACATAGAAATCATATTTTTTATATTGTGAGTCTATATAATATATTGAATATACTAAATTTCATGTATAAGTATTTAAGTGTTACGGGGTTTACAATAAAGGTTTCATGAATCAAGATATGCTTGTATTTACAATTGTTAATTTGAAAATATTTATTAATTAGAAGGATTCATTAATCCTAGGGACACATGAAAAAAATATTTTATGTTGTTTTATTATAAAATGATCAGTGGTGTATTATTTCTATATAGAAACAAAATTGTCTATTTGTTGAGAATATCGATAATGTGGATAAAATACTTTAAATGTTTTCATCTATCACACAATTATGCAATGATAAAAATTATTGTGATGTGTGAATTGTTCATGAAACACGAAATTATTATATATATTTTATATGATAAAATAATCCATTACTCACCTAATTAATCATGTTGTCTATTTTTTGTTGACTAACACATTTTGAAAAATTATTTATTTACATCAATATTGAAATATATAGACAATGAACATTCCTACAATTTATTTGATGTTTTTATTTTAATTAAGCTCAAATATCTATTTTTTGTTGAAAAATTTTTTATTCATTATTCTATTGTGACTATTTTAATCTTATTAGTCTTTTTTAAGTGGATGAATTTAATTAATAAAATATATAAAATTTTCATTAAATTGTGAACAATTAAATTTTTTTAATTAAAACCTTATCCTATTTATAAAAAATATAGGTAAAAAAACTAAAATTTTTTAGATGATGATGTTATTAATATTTTCATGACTTATTATATTCCCCCTTTACTGATTTTATATGAAATGTGCATAATTTGTGTGAAATATTAATGTTTTAATATTAAGTATAATTTTTGAGCATTTTTAGAAGTAGTCCAATTGAGTCAGTTTAATGTTTTAACAATAACTGTCACTATACTGATCCAAATTATGTGGTTATTGTTTTGTAGGATTTTACATTCAATATAAAACATTTCATTAGAAGGTACCATGAGCCAATTTCTCCATTTGAAGGGTCATATGGTCCTCACAAACAAGACCAATGAATCTGTGAACAAACTGGACCAGCCTTGAAGATTGATTTACTGGGATCAATAAAGAAGTCCAAAAACATTAACTCTCCACCATAATTCTGGGGACACTAAATTTAATCTTGGATAAAAATTTCAAGGCCCAAATCCAAGTACAAGGGGACCAAATAAAGCATTGAAGTCCATCCCACCATTCTGGCCAAGAATTAAAATCAGTATAGTATGCATGACATATCTCATGATTTAAGCATCAAATCGTGCTGATATTTTTCAGTGTGAAAGAGGGGATATAGGTGGACGACTTTGTTGAATAAACCATTCGGATTTTAAGGCATCATCATATTCAAAAACCCTTTCACAGTATGGACTTCAAAAAGATTGGATTGAAATGGACAGTTTAACATTGTTTAATCAACCGACCATAACTTTTGATCCTTAAGTAAAAATGACTCCAAATTTTGAGAGTAGTCGACAAAAATTATTTTTTACAAATATGAAGAAGGATATATTTGAATATTCAGATGTATTAATAACCAAAATGGCGGTGAACGTGTAGGGACAGATTGGGAATGAAAACAGTCCACTCCTTGGGCTATAAATACTCTCCCCTTCTCTCCTTGAGAGGGGTTGGAATTTCAGAAGAGAGGAGAACATATTGGCACGACCAAGGCCATTACAAAGGATTGGGAGGATCTTACATACTCATGTTTTCACTTGAGAGACCTTTCCTCCTCTCTTTGTTTTCACTTACTTTTGTGTCCTTCATTTTTCTAATTTTGTAAGTCCTTTATTTTGTAATTCTGTTTTAATGTAAGTTTCTTCTTCAATATCTCTTATTCTACTCCACCTTCTGAATTTTAATATTTATTTTCTTAAAATAGTTTAAATTCAGTTAAATCTCCTTCCCTTCTTTTGCTTCCTCATACAATCGGAAATCTGTTTTTTAATTATCATCATTGTTCGTGTGTGTGTGTTCAACATACCACTCTTTTCTAATCCCTTTCTTTTTCTTCTATTATTAATTTATCATCATAAGTATTATAACCAGAATATTAAACACCCAAATGTCTGAGGAAAAATCTCATTGGGGTGAGTCAAAATTTAGGGATGTTAAGTGATTGAGATTATTTGCTCGATGAGTATTCGTTAATTTAACATTGTGTATGTTGGACTTAATATGTCATGGATTAATGACATATTTTTTTTAGTATGTGGTTTCCATGGATTATTCGAACCATAAATACACTACCATAAACAAGTACTGATTGATTTTAGAATCCTAGTTAAGTTAAGGCTTGGATTAAAGCTTTAACACTTAGTAATTCTACTCGACGTCAACTTGTGAAGTGGGTGTTAATTTAAATGCAATATAAAGCAAAGCTCCATGATATCACAAGCTTAACTCCCTAATAATGAAATCACCACAATATTTATCAATTTGTTAAATCAATTATAGTCAATTAATCATTTCAATTAGGCTTTGCAACAAAACCCCCTAATCAAAATACAATAAACTAAAAAAAACGACTACTGCAAAGTATCATCGTCGAGGATTCGACCCGAGTGCTGCTATACACATTAGCAGAGCACCAGAAGTTTGACCGGTCGATAGGAGAAAATCGGCCGTGCATTTCAAATGGAGCCGTTGCCGGGAATGGTGCTTTAAGTAGTCATTAGTTTCTAGTTATTGTCAAGAAAACACACAAAAAACAAATTTAAAAAAAAATTGAAAAAAAACACAAAGAAAAACCCGTCTTCCTCATCCTTTCTAAATCTCTCTGAATTCCCAGTAGCCTCCCAAACAATCCCTAGGATTTGTTTGACCCTAAAATTGATAGAAATCTTCGTCGACTTTGGAGGACCATTAGGGATAACCAAATCACCCAAGAACCAATCAATGCCCTACCAATTGAATTCGATATGGCCAATCCTAGGGAACAAACATTGAAAGAACTTTCTGCCCCTGATATGAATTACCAAACCCTTGGTATTCAATATCCAAACATAGAGTCTGACTTCGAACTCAAATCGGGTTTGATTCATCTTCTCCCTCATTTTCACGGGCTATCCGGTGAGGATCCACATCTTCACCTTAAAGAGTTCCAAGTAGTATGCTCTACCATGAAGCCTCAAGGGGTTTCTGAAGAACAAATCAAACTCCGAGCCTTCCCTTTCTCCCTAGCTGACACTTCTAAGTCATGGCTCTACTACCTACCTCCTGGTTCCATAACTACATGGAATGACATGAAGCATCTCTTTCTAGAAAAATTCTTTCCTGCTTCTCGTACCGCTTCCATCCGAAAGGAAATAAGTGGTATCCGTCAATTCCCAAATGAATCACTCCATGAGTACTGGGAGAGGTTCAAAAGGCTTGTGGCAACCTGCCCACACCACCAAATCCCTGACCAAATCTTGATCCAATACTTCTATGAGGGGTTATTGGCTATGGAGAGAACCCTCATTGATGTCGTAAGTGGCGGTGCTCTTATTGACAAAACTCCATTAGCTGCAAGAGATCTCCTAAGTAACATGGCGGAAAACACACCACAATTCCATACTCGAGCACATGCTGAAGTAAAACAAGCCCAAGATAATCAATCAATAGAGCCTAACAAGATGATTGAGTGGATGAGTGAAATTACAGGTCTTGTGCGTCAACTAGCGGTGGCTACCAAATCCCCAACCTCATCTTCTCCGCAATCAATGTTTCCTGGACCTGTAAAAAACTGTGGAATCTGCAACTCTCCATCTCATCCAACTAACACATGTCCAAAACTTCAAGAGGATCAATCTGATTCATCTAGACCAATGGATCTCAATGCAGCATATGCTCAGTGGAACCCCAACCCTCAACAATCAGGTCCGTTTGTTAGAAACTTCAACCAACTTCACTCTGAGCCTTTCTCTTCTACCTTTAACCCAGGCTTGAGGTATGGTAATACCATCTCTCATCCCCCTCAATTCCCTCCTCAAAATCCAAACCAATTTTAATATAGTCAAGGTGGTGGTAACTTCAATCAACCTTATCCCTTTGTTCCTCAACCTCAAAGGAACAATCCTCCTCCTGGATTCCATTATCCTAGTGAGCCTTCCCAATTCCCAAACCAATACAATTGCTTTCCCAAGAACCAAAATCAAGGTAATCCCAATCTGGGACAAGCCTCTTCTTCCACGCAACCATGGGAAAGTGTAGTGGAAGATCTTCCCTCCTTCACTCGTTCTAACCTTAAAAACATTGAAACTCAAATAGGTCAACTTGCATCCCACCTGAGCCAGCAACAACAATCAAATTCTTCCCAACTCCCAGCTAAACCATTACCCAACCCCAAGGGTAATGTAAGTGCAATTGCACTTATATCAGGAAAGAACATTGTTATGCCTCAAGATAAGTCCTCTAGCCCTCCTTTGAATGTTGAACTAGAAAATGAAAAGAAAAATAAAATTGAAAAGGAACATGAATCCATTCCATCACCTCCTTCCATTCCACCTAGGAATCCAATTCCTTTTCCTCAAGCTGTTTCTAAACCAAGGAAGTCCTTTGAACTTGATCCTGAAATGCTCGACATGTTTAGACATGTTGAAGTCAACATTCCCCTCTTAGATGACATAAAAAAATTCCTAAGTATGCCAAGTTTCTCAAGGAGTTATGTACCCACAATAGGCAACTTAGGACCTTTGAAAATGTTTCCACCCATCAGTCCATACCCATTAAGTGCAAAGATCCAGGTACCTTTACAGTCCCATGCCAAATTCGAAGTTCCAACTTTGATGATGCACTCATAGACCTAGGAGCCTCAATTAATGTCATTCCCAAATCTATCTTCTCCAACCTTGGTCTAGGTCCCTTGCACCCAATGGGTGTTTTAATTCAGTTAGCCAATCGAAGCATAGCCAGTCCTGAGGGAATAATTGAGGATGTCCTTGTTCGAGTAAATAATCTTATCTTCCCTGCTGATTTCTATGTCCTTGACATGGAAGGTGAGACAACTTCTTGCAAATCTCCTCTGATTCTAGGAAGACCATTCCTTATGACATCTAAAACCAAAATTGATGTCCATGCTGGCATCTTATCCATGGAATTTGGTGACCAAATGGTCAAGTTCAATATTTTTCAATCCATGCGATACCCATTAGAGAATCAATCTGTATTCTCTATACATGTTTTTGAAACTCCCTATGAGAGTGTGTTTAATCCTAATCCATCATGTTCTTCCTATTCTACAAATAGAGGAGTTTGTGAATATTGAATCCTCATTAACCAAGTGATTAATGGTGAAATTGATGTTGACATTACAAATACAAACTCCATTGATCTAAAGGATCTTGAAAACTCTTTGGAATCTCATCTCACCTCTGATCTCCAATGCTCCAACATAGATGGTAATGAGGAAAATGAACTAGAATGCTCATTTGTTGATTCAGATCAGATTATCCTACATTCATCCTTTCCTATCCATGATTATGAAAATTATGTTATATGTGAAGTGAACCTTGAACCAATGTGTTTATATTGTCCTGATGGTAGTGATGTTTGTGATATTTGTACCCTAATTAATAAAGTGATCACTGGTGAGGTTGAAATTGACCATTATTTGGAAAACAACATTGAAATAAAGGATATTGAAAATTTTATTCAGTCATATGACTCCACTGATCCTCATTACTCTACATCGGCAAGTGATGAAATAAATGAGTCAAAAACAATTGGGATCTCATACTCTGCTCTTGTGTTATCTGATCCTTACATAAATGAACCATCAGAATTGATCCATCTTCCTGAATTTCCAAGAATAGAAAACCATCGCTTTGTGGATAAAATCATTCCTCGGGTTGAAGACCAAAGTGAGGATATAAATATTCTCTTTCCACCCCCATTGAATTGCAAGAACACCAACAAGGATGGGAAGAAATTATCCAATGAATCATCAGGCCTCCCAAATAAAAAGTTTTTCTGGAAGCACACTGGAGTTGAGGAAATACGATGGCCACCGTCTGACTATGGGTAGTCCACTACAATTTTCCAGCTGTAGAAAAATAAATGCAGCGCTTCTTGGGAGGCAACCCATGTTTTCTTTTACTTTTGTGAAATTTCAATTTCTTTTTAGTTTTTCATTATATGAATAATGATTTTTCTTATTTAGGTAACATACCACAATCTTGGATCAACATCGACTTCCATTGGAAACCCAACTTCTCCAGTCAACCCACCACTAGATGGAAATGGCAACCCACCAAATCCAAACCAGGGGCACCTCTTTCCCTTTAACTCTCTCTCTATCTCTTCCTTTCTCAACCTCTTTCTTCTTCTTCCTATCTCTTTCATTTTTTTACCACTATATTCATCAAACCCTTTATTTTTCTCTTTCTTGTGTGGTTGTGTATTTTATAAAAACCTTAAAAACTAAAAAAACCAAAAAAACACAATCACTTATAAAATTACAAAAAAAAAGAGTCATGCTTACTCACCATTGAGTTTTGAAATTTTGTCCAACCATTTTGGGGAGTTAACAGACATGTTTTCATATAAACAATTTTGTATTTTCATCATGACTTTGGATAAAGAATTTTGTGTCAAAATTTACAAATTTTGAATGCTCAATTTTTGATTTGGAAAATGCTTTTCCCGAACCGTGAGGAACAACATTTGCTTTCATGTCAAGGCCACATATGGCCATCTTTTCAAAATGTGTGTTTTCACCCCCATTTGTGAGTCTTGAGTTTGTGGACCTTCGAGCTGAATTTCCTACCTTAGTGTGTATTAATATGATAGAGGCATTTTCTGAACCACATGAAAATCAAAATAGCCAAATAGCCTCCCATTTCCCTTACATTAATCCTCCTTTTGAAATACCCTTCGAGCCTATGTAAACCTTTTCTTTGATAGCGACATTACAAGCCAAATACCTTATCCCACCCAATATCAACATGGATTTTCATTGCATAAGTTATTGAAATTTAAGTGTGGGGGGGAATGGATTTCATTTTTGGGTATCATTTCCTTAATTTATGGTGTCTTATCATATGCTTGAGGGCAGGAATCCATTGTAGTGTGGGGGGAGGTTATCATTTAGTGGGATTCAGGAATGTATTGGACAAATGATTTTGAAAAGTGTTCAAAAAAAAAAATCAAAAAAAAAATCAAAAATCAAAAAAAAAATCAAAAACAAAAAAATCAAAAAATGGGTTGTGTCTTGGTTAGGTCAAAAATCACTCTTCCTCAACCTTTGATCTTGTTATAACTATTAAAATTATTATCGTGAGGAGATCAAACATGGGTTGGGCGATTAGTGTGAGATCTATTTCAAGTTCAACTTTCGATAAAATACAAAAAAAAAAGAGAAATGAAAAGAAAAAGGTACACTTATGTTATTGGGAGAAGCTTTGTGTTTTGTAAATATTCCATATTCTCATCCCCTTCAAATTTTCTTCCACTTTCGTGTCATGCTTCATTTTTCCCTTTGTAAAAATGTGTTTCCATTTTTTTCCATATTTCAGTTTCAAAAAAATTGTGCATTGTTTTATCCATGTTAGTGTTTTAGCCCCTCTTTCAACCCTTTTGGACATTACAATTCTACCGTCCCATAGCCACAGAAAAACCCCTTAAAAAGGCCTCTTTATTCTTGTTCACTTTGGATAGGGATTGGAAGTTGAGAGCTCTTTTCAAACTCTAAGATTTTCACTTTTGGTTGGGGAAAGAGTAATCCTCCACAAATAAATTTTATCATCTTGAGAGGTGTGAGTTTTGAGTGTCCACATTCTCCATTTCTAAATTTGAGCATGGAAAAATGAATTAGTTTTGGAACATTGTTTCTGTAACAACTTGTGGTGTATTTCAAAATGGATGAGTGAAATAGTCTAAACCTCCCCTGATTGGAGAAAATAAAATTTCAATTTTTGTTGGTGAGTAAAAATGATTTTGTCATGTTTTTATATTTGTTTCACATGAGGACATGCACAAAACTAAGTGCGGGGGAGTTGATGTTATTAATATTTTCATGACTTATTATATTCCCCCTTTATTGATTTTATATGAAATGTGCATAATTTGTGTGAAATATTAATGTTTTAATATTAAGTGAAATTTTTGAGCATTTTTAGAAGTAGTCCAATTGAGTAAGTTTAATTTTTTAATAATAACTGTCACTATACTGATCCAAATTGTTTGGTTCTTGGTTTTTAGGATTTTCCTTTCAATATACAACATTTCATTAGAAGGTACCATGAGCCAATTCTGGCATTTGAAGGGTCATATGGTCCTCACAAACAAGACCAAAGAATCTGTGAACAAACTGGACCAGCCTTGAAGATTGATTTACTGGGATCAATACAGAAGTCCAAAAACATTAAATATCCACCATAATTCGGGGGACACTAAATTTCATCTTGGATAAAAATTTCAAGGCCCAAATCCAAGTACAAGGGGCCCAAATAAAGCTTTGAATTCCAGCCCACCATTCTGGACGAGAATTAAAATCAGTATAGTATGCATGACATATCTCATGATGTAACCATCAAATCGAGCTGATATTTTTCAGTGTGAAAGAGGAGATATAGTTGGCAGACTTTGTTAAAGAAACGACTCGGATTTTAAGGCATATTCATATTCAAAAACCCTTTCATATTATGGACTTCAAAAAGACTGGATTGAAATGGACAGTTTAACTTTGTTTAATCAACCGGCCATAACTTTTGATCCTTAAGTCCAACTGACTCTGAATTTTGAGAGTAGTCAACCAACATTATTTTCTACAACTTTTAAGAAGGAGATATTTTAAGATTCGGATTTCCGAATAGCCAAATTGGCAGTGAAAGTGTAGGGACATATTGGGAATGCAAACAGTCCACTCCTTGGGCTATAAATACTCTCCCCTTCTCTCCTTGAGAGGGGTTGGAATTTCATGTAAAGACCCGTAAAATTCAAGGGAAATTTTTTCTTAATTTTCTTTGGAATTTTACAAGAGCGCGTTTTCAGACGGCACCTGATTCTGAGGCCCGGATTGCCCGGAATCAATTTCCGAAGTTTGGCTCGGGTACGTTCAGTGAACGAACGAGCGGGAATTTATAACTTTTGATCCGTTGCTCGGAATTGAAATCCGAGGGCACCGATGAACTCGCAGCGCCGATATTCGCTTAAAGAGACCTTTTCGGGAGTTGCGTTTGTTTCGGGTTGAGAGTTAGTTTTTGGGAGATTAGAATAAGTTAAATAAAAATATGTAAACACAATTTTTATTTAAACTTAATAGTTAACTTCTCTCAAAGGAAGTTAGGTGTGGGACCCACACCCACTTAACCTCCCTTGAGAGGATTAAGTGTGGTGGGGCCCACACGAAACCTAACTTTACATCTTCCCTCAATCTCCCTTAACCCCTCTTTAATTAACATGACAATTTGTTAATTAATGTGGAGTTATCTCTTCTTTGAATTTCAAACTTTTGAAATTCTAGTGTGTTGTTGTGTTAATAAAATAAGATAGAGTCTTATTTTATTTTGGGTTTAGTTTTGTCTCCTTGAGAGAGTTGGGAAGGTTCTTCTTGTTTCTTCATCTTCTTCAACCTCGACGAAGAACACGAAGAACGCCGTTCTTCAACGAAGAACTTCTTCGCCAAAGAACACGGTTTTTCCACGACGCCATATCCGCGACGTGACGTTCTTCTTCCGTATCATCTCTTCCGCGACGGTTTTCCGCGATGAACGCCATCGACAACGACTCTTCCTCTGACGTCAAAGGAATCGACACCGATATTCCACGACTACGTCAACGTGCGACTATCGAGGTAGGGGTTCTTGAGTTCGTTGTTTCTTTTTATTTGACTTTCCTCAAGACATGACGAAGAACGCTCAAGTTCCGACGAAGAACGCCGCTCCGCTCTTCTTCGTCTTCCGTGTCAACGAGAGAGAACACCGCTTCTTCCTCGGAAAACCTTCGTCGGCGTACAAGGTTTCTCCAACGACGTGCCTCTTCGGACGCACCTCTTCGTCATCGAATTTGATGAACGAAGACCGCGACGCCCGACCTCCGCGACGTCGTCTTCCGCGGAACGTAGACAAGTCTTCGAACCATATACCAAGGTAGGGGTTGTTGATTATTGTTAATTTATTTTATTCTTGATCGTGGATATAGCATGTCTAACATGAGGCAATTGAATATTTTAAAGTTGTGTTATTATTTAACGTGAGGGGGCCAGACCGCATGAACACGGCCGAACCCCCTCCATCGTTCTTGTTGAATTGCATTGTGGATGAATCAAGGTGGCGTGGTGCCGTCGCAACACGCGGTTAATCGCCCAATCAAGAACGCAACGCCGTCGCGCGCACACCATAGAAGAAACATCTAGAACGCGACGCCGTCGCGCCGCGTTGAAAGAAATTAAAGTGCGGCGGAGGGGCGCGGTGCCGTCGCACCGCGCCGGACGACGAACACCGCGGCCGGTACCGGGCCGCGGCGGGATGAGAAGACCGGCGGCCGGGCCGCCGGCGTCGGAAGCCGAAGAGGGGACCGGATTTTTCCGGTCCCGTTGGAGAAAACCGGCCGGCCAGCTGGCCGGCCGGATGGTAATTAACCGGGGGAAATTAATACCCCGGCCAGCACACAAAAACCCCCCTCATTATGAGGGGGGCGGTTTCCATGAAGGGGGGGGGGGGGGGCAGCAGCCCCCCGGTTTTTCTCCAAGCCGGCCCCCACGTGGGGGCCGTTTTTTCTGCAAAGGGTGCGGCAATTAGCCGCGCCGCCGCCTCCAAGAAAGCGGGGGCTTTGCCCCCCGCATGCCGCCTCCGTGCGCGCCGCCAGGCCGTCGCGCCACCGCCGGGCCGCCGCGCCACCGCCGGGCCGCCGCGCCACCGCCGGGCCGCCGCGCCGCCGCGCCGCCAGCCGGTCGGGCCGGGTCGGAACCGGGTCGGGTTGACCCAGGGGGGTCGGGCCGGGTCGACCCGGACCCGGACCCCCCGTTTCGAATCAGTTTCGGTCTTTTGGCCATAACATGAGCCTCGGACCTCCGATTGACGAACCGTCTGCGGAAACGCGATCCTTGGATCGAGACGGTCGTTTCGGTATATCGCACTCAAGGTTTCGGATTACTTTGAGTCGGCCGGGTCGGTTCGTTCACGAAACCAACCGGGCCTTCGGAGCGGAAACGCTCATATCTTGAGCTACAGACGTCCGATTGACGTGCCGTCAGCTTTGTTGTGTTCCTATTAGTGAGACAGATCTTTTGGAATACTCCGCCCGAGGTTTGGACGCAGGTGGAGTACGGTAGGGTTGGTTTTGCCTTAAAAACCAACCGGGCCCCGGGGACGAAAATGCCAATAACTCTCAGACCGGGCGTCCGATCGACGCGCCGTCTGTTGCGTTGAGTTCCTGTTGACGATACAGAACTTTTGGATACATCAACTCTGGACTTTGTGACAGTTGATGTATCAGACTCTCAGCTCGTGGAGCGGATCCTCCGAACGAGCTTGCTGTGTGCGGGAACCCTAGTGCTGGTTGCGACTGTTACTGTGACTACTACTGCTACTACTGCTACTGTGACTGCGACGACGACAGTACAGAGATCCTGTGTGGATTCGACGATGAAGACTTCAGCACTCAGCGATCCTATGTGGATCCGTGCTACAGGTCCTGTGTGGGCCCGATCCTGTGTGGGTCTGATCCTGTGTGGGTCCGCGCTCAGCAGTTCTGTGTGAGCCAGCGCCTACAGGTCCTGTGTGGGCCCGATCCTGTGTGGGTCTTTGCGGGGTTAGTTACCTATCGATCCTTCGTGGGTCCGACGACTTAGATGGATCAAAGATCATCTTTATCGTCCTTTGGTTAGTTACCTATCGATCCTTCGTGGGTCCGACGACTTAGATGGACCAGAGATCATCTTTATCATCCTTTGAAGAAGTATACCTGTGTGAGCTAAATCTGTTGCTTTCCTGTGTGGATTGTGTTGTGCAATCCTGTGTGGATTACGTTTTGCTTTCCTGTGTGGAATACGTTTACTTTCCTGTGCGGACTGAGTTGTACTTGGGCTCGGAGGTTGGAGCGTATTTGAATTTGATGACTTAGGTATATGTATGGGCATATACCTAAGCAGAGTCGGTTGTTACTTCGTGATTGTACCTTTCTTCGTGGTTTATCCTTTGTGGATTTGAGAGACCTTCAGGGGTCTCGGGGTCCCTACTGAGTAGTTTATACTCACCCCTGCATGGGCTTTGCCCGCACTACGTTGTGTTGGATGCAGACGACGGACCGCGTTGACCTTAGCTGAGGCTTGCAGAGCGGGACGGTACCCGGAGGTGGACCACAGGGCGGGACGTGCACGGAGCGGACGGTGGGACCCGTGGAGCAGAGGAGCTATCTGTACCCACCCGTCAGGTGGGATTTCCAGTGGACAGCTCGGAGTAGTGGCTTTTACTTTTCAGTTGCTGTTTTCCCTTTCGAGTTGTACTTTACTTTCAGTTTGGGTTTGTATTCTGGCCCATTTACTTTTCCGCACTTTCAGTTGTACTCTGCTTTTGTTTAGTGTTTACTTTCCGCTTGCTTACTCTGTGGTGTTTGTTTACTTTACAAAGGCAATGCCTTCCCTTTTTACCGGGATTTACGCCTTGCTGCTAGTTGCCAGCCCCTGGCCTATGGAAGGCGGGCTTGGGGTAGTCACGGCACGGACCCCGAGGGCAGGTTGTGACAAATTGGTATCAGAGGAGTTCGGTTCTACCGTGATCTCTGATCTTTTCTATGTGAAGCAATAATGTTTAGCTTATTGAGTGTGGTTATCAGTCTAGGGAGTCCAGTGTTGGTTCGGCGGCCGACGTATCCGTACACCAGGACCCTGACTTCTGATTTCCGACTTAATGCACGAAAACATTGATTGCGTGTGTGTTTCAAAGTTTTCTTTGTGATTTCTTTGTGTCAGCTCACCAGGTATACTGTTTGACCGTGGCGCACCTGTTTCCTATTCAGGATGGCCCCACGATGGCAGCCAGCTAGGGTTCCGAGAGTTGAGCGTGACGACAGCCCACCGAGCGACGAGGCCTCGGTGCAGGGCCCTTTGTCAGCAGTGGCACCAGCGGTAGCACTACCCGTCGAGCCCCCGATACTTCCAGCACCAGCCACTGACGATGCACGTCGCCTCAGCGCACTGCATGAGTTTCAACGCCAGCGACCGCCCAGGTTTCGCGGGGAGACGGATCCCCAGGCAGCAGAGGACTGGCTGGATGCAGTGGTACGAGTGTTTAGGCTAGTGAGGACACCAGCAGACCTCATGGTGATCCTCGCTGCGAGACTACTACACGCAGCAGCAGGACGATGGTGGAGCTTGATGCTCCAGGTGCACAATGAGGCATCTCTTCTTTGGACGGACTTTGAGAGCCTCTTCCGCTCGGAGTTCATCCCAGCCACCCTTCGTGTGGTGCGTATCCAGGAGCTTCTACAGCTGCGGCAGGGTAGCATGACGGTCGCTCAGTACTCGGCGAGATTTACCGATCTCTCGCGCTACTCGACCGACATGGTTCGGGACCCATTCTTCCGGGCCCGAACCTTTGAGCAGGGTTTGAGACATGAGATCAGGGCATCGCTGATCTCCCTCAGCATACCGACTCAGACAGGAGTACTGGAGCGGGCCCTTCTGATCGAGAGCTTCCTTGCTGAGTCTACACCAGCACAGAGACCCACCGCAGGGCGGCACGTAGCGGAGTCTTCGGTAGCAGGTAGCCGACAGATGACTCAGGGGTCCAGACAGACCAGACCTTCAGGCAGACGACCTCAGGGCACTGGCTCAGCAGTGCAGGGCACACAGCGCGGAGCCAGTCTTTTGAGTGGAAGACAATGCTTTTCATGCGGCGGGCAAGGCCACATGGCTCGTGACTGCCCGAACCGCCATGCGGAGGAGCAGCAGACGGTTGAGGAACCACCTAGGCAGAGGCAGAGGTTCGACCGTGGCGGTCTAGAGGGAGGAGGCGGACGAGGCAGAGGAGCTGGCCGAGCAGTAGGTGGTGGACGACGCTTTGAGGCTCTACCACCACCACCACCAGGAGGTCCACCCCGACCGCAGGGGAGAGCACAGCTTCAGGCAGCCGAGGCCTTCGATCATGGAGCTCTGGGAGCCGATGGACAGGAGCAGAACTAGTGGATACATCCTTTGTACTTCTGGTTCCTTGTTGCTTTTGAGTAGCGTCTTGTATTATGAGCTGCAATAATAAAAGACGCATACCTTTGTGATATTTTCGTTCCTGTCCTCTTTCGTGATGTTACTAGGAGGTTCCAGTTTTGGCTGTTGACTTGACCCTCACTTGTGAGACATCTACTGGAGGAGACCCAGTTACCACACACTGATGCCGACAGTGTGACTCAACCCTTGGAGGCGAGAGTAACGGTTGAATCTCTTAGTAGTAGCGTCGAGGCCTTACGACGTCATCCTTGGTATGGATTAGTATCATCCATGTTAGGATTGACTGTTTTAGGAAAAGAATGTGGTTCATCCAGGGGATGAGACCAGATTTCTCTTTTCGGCAAAGAAGAAATCTTGCAGCTCTTGTGGGACCTGTGATGGTCCAGGCCACGACAAAGAAGGTCCAGGTCATCCAGGAGCGGATGAGTACAGCTCAGAGCCGGCAGAAGTCATATGCTGATAGGAGGCGGAGGCCACTAGAGTTCAAGGATGGCGACCACGTCTTCTTGCGGGTCTCACCTCGACGTGGTATTCGGAGTTTTGGCCGAGGCGACAAGTTATCTCCGCGCTTCATCGAACCCTTCCAGGTCCTCAGCAGGGTTGGTGAGGTGGCTTATCACCTGGCTCTGCCACCTCAGTTGCACCGGGTGCACGACGTCTTCCACGTGTCTCAGCTGAGGAGATACGTGCACGACCCGACGCACATCATTGACCATGGGGATCTTGACGTTGACGATGGGGCGACTTTTACGGAGGTCCCGGAGGAGATAGAGGATCGTCAGGAGCAGGTCCTGCGTGGGCGATCGATTCCTCTTGTGCGCATCAGATGGCAGCACGGGAATCTCCAGGAGAGCACATGGGAGCGGGAGGCTCAGATGCGTGCTCAGTACCCTCATTTCTTTCCCTAGTTTTGATGTATCTTTACGGGGACGTAAAGCCCTGAGGTGGGAGTAATGTAAAGACCCGTAAAATTCAAGGGAAATTTTTTCTTAATTTTATTTGGAATTTTACAAGAGCTCGGTTTCAGACGGCACCTGATTCTGAGGCCCAGAGTGCCCGGAATCAATTTCCGAAGTTTGGCTCGGGTACGTTCAGTGAACGAACGAGCGGGAATTTCTAACTTTTGATCCGGTGCTCGGAATTGAAATCCGAGGGCACCGATGAACTCGCAGCGCCGATATTCTCTTAAAGAGACCTTTTCGGGAGTTGCGTTTGTTTCGGGTTGAGAGTTAGTTTTTGGGAGATTAGAATAAGTTAAATAAAAATATGTAAACACAATTTTTATTTAAACTTAATAGTTAACTTCTCTCAAAGGAAGTTAGGTGTGGGACCCACACCCACTTAACCTCCCTTGAGAGGATTAAGTGTGGTGGGACCCACACGAAACCTAACTTTACATCTTCCCTCAAACTCCCTTAACCCCTCTTTAATTAACATGACAATTTGTTAATTAATGTGGAGTTATCTCTTCTTTGAATTTCAAACTTTTGAAATTCTAGTGTGTTGTTGTGTTAATAAAATAATATAGAGTCTTATTTTATTTTGGGTTTAGTTTTGTCTCCTTGAGAGAGTTGGGAAGGTTCTTCTTGTTTCTTCATCTTCTTCAACCTCGACGAAGAACACGAAGAACGCCGTTCTTCAACGAAGAACTTCTTCGCCAAAGAACACGGTTTTTCTGCGACGCCATATCCGCGACGTGACATTCTTCTTCCGCATCATCTCTTCCGCGACGGTTTTCCGCGACGAACGCCATCGACAACGACTCTTCCTCCGACGTCAAAGGAATCGACACCGATATTCCACGACTACGTCAACGTGCGACTATCGAGGTAGGGGTTCTTGAGTTCGTTGTTTTCTTTTTATTTGACTTTCCTCAAGACTTGACGAAGAACACTCAAGTTCCGACGAAGAACGCCGCTCCACTCTTCTTCGTCTTCCGTGCCAACGAGAGAGAACACCGCTTCTTCCTCGGACAACCTTCGTCGGCGTACAAGGTTTAGCCAACGACGTGCCTCTTCGGATGCACCTCTTCATCATCGAATTTGATGAACGAAGACCGCGACGCCCGACCTCCGCGACGTCGTCTTCCACGGAACGTAGACAAGTCTTCGAACCTTATACCAAGGTAGGGGTTGTTGATTATTGTTAATTTATTTTATTCTTGATCGTGGATCTAGCATGTCTAACGTGAGGCAATTGAATATTTTAAAGTTGTGTTATTATTTAACGTGAGGGGGCTAGACCGCATGAACACGGCCGAACCCCCTCCATCATTCTTGTTGAATTGCATTGTGGATGAATCAAGGTGGCGTGGTGCCGTCGCACCACGCGGTTAATCGCCCAATCAAGAACGCAACGCCGTCGCGCGCACACCATAGAAGAAACATCTAGAACGCGATGCCGTCGCGCCGCGTTGAAAGAAATTAAAGTGCGGCGGAGGGGCGCGGTGCCGTCGCACCGCGCCAGACGACGAACACCGCGGCCGGTTCCGGGCCGCGGCGGGATGAGAAGACCGGCGGCCGGGCCGCCGGCGTCGGAAGCCGAAGAGGGGACCGGAATCTTCCGGTCCCATTGGAGAAAACCGGCCGGCCAGCTGGCCGACCGGATGGTAATTAACCGGGGGAAATTAATCCCCCGGCCAGCACACAAAAACCCCCCTCATTATGAGGGGGGCGGTTTCCATGAAGGGGGGGGGGGGGGGCAGCAGCCCCCCGGTTTTTCTCCAAGACGGACCCCACGTGGGGGCCGTTTTTTCTGCAAAGGGCGCGGCAATTAGCCGCGCCGCCGCCTCTAAGAAAGCTGGGGCTTTGCCCCCCGCATGCCGCCTCCGTGCGCGCCGCCAGGCCGTCGCGCCACCGCCGGGCCGCCGCGCCACCGCCGGGCTGCCGCGCCACCGCCGGGCCGCCGTGCCGCCACGCCGCCAGCCGGTCGGGCCGGGTCGGACCCGGGTCGGGTCGACCCAGGGGGGGTTGGGCCGGGTCGACCCAGACCCGGACCCCCCGTTTCGAATCAGTTTCGGTCTTTTGGCCATAACATGAGCCTCGAACCTCCGATTGACGAACCGTCTGCGGAAACGCGATCCTTGGATCGAGACGGTCGTTTCGGTATATCGCACTCAAGGTTTCGGATTACTTTGAGTTCGGCCGGGTCGGTTCGTTCACGAAACCAACCGGGCCTTCGGAGCGGAAACGCTCATATCTTGAGCTACGGACGTCCGATTGACGTGCCGTCATCTTTGTTGTGTTCCTCTTAGTGAGACAGATCTTTTGGCATACTCCGCCCGAGGTTTGGACGCAGGTGGAGTACGGTAGGGTTGGTTTTGCCTTAAAAACCAACCGGGCCCCGGGGACGAAAATGCCAATAACTCTCAGACCGGGCGTCCGATCGACGCGCCGTCTGTTGCATTGAGTTCCTGTTGACGATACGGAACTTTTGGATACATCAACTCTGGACTTTGTGACAGTTGATGTATCAGCCTCTCGGCTCGTGGAGCGGATCCTCCGAACGAGCTTGCTGTGTGCGGGAACCCTAGTGCTGGTTGCGACTGTTACTGTGACTACTACTGCTACTACTGCTACTGTGACTGCGACGACGACAGTACAGAGATCCTGTGTGGATTCGACGACGAAGACTTTAGCACTCAGCGATCCTACGTGGATCAGTGCTACAGGTCCTGTGTGGGCCCGATCCTGTGTGGGTCTGATCCTGTGTGGGTCCGCGCTCAGCAGTTCTGTGTGAGCCAGCGCCTACAGGTCCTGTGTGGGCCCGATCCTGTGTGGGTCTTTGCGGGGTTAGTTACCTATCGATCCTTCGTGGGTCCGACGACTTAGATGGATTAGAGATCATCTTTATCGTCCTTTGGTTAGATACCTATCGATCCTTCGTGGGTCCGACGACTTAGATGGATCAGAGATCATCTTTATCGTCCTATGAAGAAGTATACCTGTGTGAGCTGAATCTGTTGCTTTCCTGTGTGGATTGTGTTGTGCAATCCTGTGTGGATTACGTTTTGCTTTCCTGTGTGGAATACGTTTACTTTCCTGTGTGGACTGAGTTGTACTTGGGCTCGGAGGTTGGAGCGTATTTGAATTTGATGACTTAGGTATATGTATGGGCATATACCTAAGCAGAGTCGGTTGTTACTTCGTGATTGTACCTTTCTTCGTGGTTTATCCTTTGTGGATTTGAGAGACCTTCAGGGGTCTCGGGGTCCCTACTGAGTAGTTTATACTCACCCCTGCATGGGCTTTTCCCACACTACGTTGTGTTGGATGCAGACGACGGACCGCGTTGACCTTAGCTGAGGCTTGCAGAGAGGGACGGTACCCGGAGGTGGACCACAGGGCGGGACGTGCACGGAGCGGACGGTGGGACCCGTGGAGCAGAGGAGCTATCTGTACCCACCCGTCAGGTGGGATTTCCAGTGGACAGCTCGGAGTAGTGGCTTTTACTTTTCAGTTGCTGTTTTCCCTTTCGAGTTGTACTTTACTTTCAGTTTGGGTTTGTATTCTGGCCCATTTACTTTTCCGCACTTTCAGTTGTACTCTGCTTTTGTTTAGTGTTTACTTTCCGCTTGCTTACTCTGTGGTGTTTGTTTACTTTACAAAGGCAATGCCTTCCCTTTTTACCGGGATTTACGCCTTGCTGCTAGTCGCCAGCCCCTGGCCTATGGAAGGCGGGCTTGGGGTAGTCACGGCACGGACCCCGAGGGCAGGTCGTGACATTTCAGAAGATAGGAGAACATATTGGCACGACCAAGGCCTTGAAAAAGGATTGGGAGGATATGAAATACTCAAGTTTTCACTTGAGAGACCTTTCCTCCTCTCTTTGTTTTCACTTACTTTTGTGTCCTTCATTTTTGTAATTTTGTAAGTCCTTTATTTTGTAATTCTGTTTTAATGTAAGTTTGTTCTTCAATATCTCTTATTCTACTCCACCTTCTGTATTTTAATATTTATGTTCTTAAAATAGTTTAAATTCAGTTAAATATCCTTCCCTTGTTTTTCTTCCTCATTCAATCGAAAATCTGTTTTTAATTATCATCATTGTTCGTGTGTGTGTGTTCAACATACCACACTTTTCTAATCCCTTTCTTTTTATTCTATTCTTAATTTATCATCATAAGTATTATAACCAGAATATTAAACACCCAAATGTCTTAGTAAATATCTCATTAGGGTGAGTCAAAATTTAGGGATTTTAAGTGATTGAGAGTATTTTCTCGATGAGTATTCGTTAATTTAACATTGTGTATGTTGGACTTAATATGTCATGGAGTAATGACATATGTTTTTTAGCATGTGGTTTCAATGGATTATTGGAACCATAAATAGACTACCATAAACAAGTACTGATTGATTTTAGAATCCTAGTTAAGTTAAGGCTTGGATTAAATCTTTAACACTTAGGAAATCTACTCGAAGTCAACTTGTGAAGTGGGTGTTAATTTAAATGCAATATAAAGCAAATATCAAGGATATCACAAGCTTAACTCCCTAATTATGAACTCACCCCAAAATTTATCAATTTTTTAAATCAATTATAGTCAATAAATCATTTCAATTAGGCTCTGCAACAAACCCCCCTAATCAAAATACAATAAACTAAAAACAAATGACTACTACAAAGTATCATCGCCAAGGATTCGACCCGAGTGCTGCTATACACATTAGCAGAGCACCGGAGATTTTACCGGTCAATAGGCGACAATCGGCCGTGCGTTTCATATGAAAATCATTTCTTTCATTTATTTTATATATATTTTTATATTAACTCGTTTTAGCTAAAAAAAGTCATTGAAGAATCTATCATGGAATGTACTTTTTTAAATACTGATACTTTTTATTTATTAAAAATTTAAATCCAATAAATCTTCACATACATTTTGATAATAGAATATTGATGTAAATGATATAAACAGGTGTAGGGGAACTGATATATGCATGTTTTTCCTATAAATATATATCTATATTAACTAAATTATTCAATTGAATTAATCTTATATATCATAAAATTATATGTATCACTTCTTATTCTATAGAGAGGGAATTAAATAGATATGGTAAATTATATATTACACATTTAACCAAATTATTACTCACACGTGGAGAAAAGACGTTGATTTATTAGTTACATATCACATTGTCATTTACTCTAGAGAAGTAAGAAGTTGGTCATGTGATTTATCGTGGATGGTGGTCTATGAATCATGGACCATAAAATGTTGAGGGTATGTTGTAAGGGAAGGTATTCAAACTAGTTTCATCAGTGAATGTTTTTTTGATGGGGGTCAAATTAGGTGCATGATTGGCATATTTTGGGTGGGTGGCAGGATTGGATGATTTTTTAAAAGTGTTATCAATGCCTTAACTAGAGCAGCCTGATATAGAGGATGAACAAAATTTTGTGGGATGGTGGTCAAATATGATGTGAGGTTGTCATAGAACCCTACCCCTTTGTGATAGTCTTCTAATCTAAAAAATATCTATATTTTTCAGTGGGTGGGTGTCCAGATCTGTTTAGAGGTTATTGGTGATGGCTATTCCTCAACATGTGAAATAAAATCTTATGCGTGTTTGGAATTTCAATATTTGTGTGTCCAAATATTGTCCATGAGGGTGAAGACCATGCTCCAATGGGAGTGATAAATTCTAGAGAATTTCCAACATTGAGATCCAAATCCAGTGAGTGTCTGTTCTAGAGTTATGGCATTGTTGGTCGATGTTACTAGAGTTTCTCCGACCAGCAACAGTGGAGGATTCTCAATATAAGTGAATGATTGGGTGGAAAAAGATGGATTGGGATTGAAAATGTATTCTATTTAGTGTTTATGTTTCCCTCTACCTTCATTCCATTTATTGGGCCATTAAATTTTAGGCCAATTGGACACTTCTATGATTTCTATATCATTAAGATTTCTAAATAATATCTTTCATCATTTGGTATGAAATTCAATTTTTTTTTAATTTATGACTAGGTGACCGACCATGAAAGATGGATGGGTGTCCAAAAACCAATCATCTCTCATATTATTTCTCCCCCAAGGTTTATATAGGATCCAAACCTCATATATTTCTTAATAAAACTTCTGTTTGATATTAGAGAGGATCATATTAATGTTGTAGTGGCCACACAAGATTCATTATGTAGTGGATAAAAAGTGTTAAGGTTGTTATAGATCAAATCATTCGGTTCTCTCCCACATTTCTATATGGTATGGAGGTGTTATATCCCTTGTTATGTCAATAAATAATCACACAACACTTGATTGGGTGGCAATGAAAAATCCTTGGATACCCAAATATTTTTAGTTTTTCTAGTTGGTGGTGGAGAGGATTTTGTTTGGCACTTATATTGTTTCCAACTTCTTCCCGAGCCTTCATGTACACCCCTAATTGAGAAAAACTTCTAGACCTTCACGTCAGAACATCCTCTTGAACATGTTCTATCATTCTTGCCTCTAGGTATTAGGTCTATGTATTAGTTTCTATCTTAACCCAATTTTCTAAGGTGATTTCATCTTCATTTTAATAAAAGATGGATTGACCCTCAACTTTTTAGAAAAATGTTTATTAAATGTATCTTTACAGGGTGAAAATGAATTATGATTTTTTTTATACATCCCACGAACTAGATGGAGAGATTTTAAGTAAAAGCTTAATTTTTATTTTTTTTGACTTAACTATATGAGGATCAAATAGTTATGTATGAGTATATAGGTATGGATACATGAGATATGATTTTTTTAAATTAAAGGGATGAAGAATTTAGGTTATGTCTTTTTCTATTTGTAAAAATTTTTTTTCGCAAATTTTAATTACATGATAAAATATTTATTATTTTTAAAATAACAAGCCTCCAGGATAACTCAACAAGAGATATAGTCTCACAACTTATACACTCATATATTATCAGGTCGAGATTATCCCTTATTAAAGTATCAAATTATTTTTGAAATATTTTTTAAATGAAGAGTTGAGTGATGTAATTGACTTGAAGGGATTTCACAAGACCCTCCATCTCCTCCACATCATCATGAAAATGGAAAGGAGTGATAATTAAAAAAGTGGAAATATATTAATGATCCAATAAAGTAAGTGGATGATAATATTGTATGTAATTAATTGTTAATTTTTATTAATATTAATATTTAGTACATTTAACTCAATAATATAACATTTTAAAATCTTCTTTCTAGACACAATTAAAAATGACATTGGGGACCTTTATCTTTATGGATAAGTGAAAGAATCATATTTAATGCCAAATTTATAACAATTGACATTGATTTTTAATGAATTTTTTATTTTAATTCCCAAGAATTATAATTTTTTAATTGAATGTGGTGTTTTTTAATAGAATGAATAAAAATTATGACATATTATTAAAAGAATGTTGATCTTGGGATTTTAATTTTATCTATTAATTATTTATTTGATTGGTAATTTCTTAAAATTAGTTCATATATTTTCAATGTTTTTCAAAGGATAAGAAAAATAATGTGCCTCAATGGATATACATAAACCAAGGTAACCAAAAGTCACATAGATAGTCCCATGAGGGCCTGACCGACCATGGAGATCCCAGAGAAGGCCTTCTATTAGGGTGCGAGACCCCATGGGGGCATTAGGCCCACGTGGTGCATAGATGGTCTGAGGGCCCATGGGTGTGCATATCCGTGTTGGGGTCAAACCCACATGGTTGTGGGAGGAGAGCCTCACTAGCATGGGGTTGTGCCTGGTGGTTTTAGGAGCTGTTTGACACAATTCCAATTTTACTAGACTATTGTAACCATAGATTCACTTATATGTGCTTTTCCTCAACATCACTATTTCGATGAAGGAAAAATGTTACCTATTACTGATCATTTATTTAGAAATATGATTACACTTCATCTCACATCACACATTCTCTCCCTTCAACATGATCTGTTAAGACTCTCCTTTATCTGCAACTGCTCGAATTCAAAGCCCTCCCCCACCACTCATCAAAATATACCATTGTTGAGGCCCCCAAAGCTAAAATTGAGACCAAAAATTTCAATGACCACTAGGATCTACCATGGGTCATCTATTTGACCTCGAATGATCACCATGAATCCATTTCCAAAGCTTCATTTCGGCTCATCGAAGAATGGATTAATAAAGAGGAGCCACCTCTCCAGTGCCTCCATTTCCATGTCAACCAAAGCCACAACTACATCTCCAAACCGCCATGCTTGCCTTGTGACATCGAGGATATATCATATTAGACTAGGTGCAATAGCAAAATGGAAACCCATATATCTCATTAGTGTTTTCAAAAAAATAACTCATGGGTCCCTCGGTCGATTTTAAAGGGTGTCTTTTAAAATTCTGAACTGAATAAGTGAGAGGTTATTGATTGAATGAGGAGGTTGTGAACTCCACTCCTTGTTTTTATATTAAAATAAGAAGTACTCCACTTACAAGGGTGAATCTAGAACACAAAGGTTATCCTTATATGGATCCAATGCTGTATTTTTTTCTCCTCTATTTATAATTTATTATATTTTTAATTAATTTTGTTTTATTATAAAAATAATTTTATTATAGACTTTATTTATCAATAAATTTATATTCATTATTTTTGTTATTTTCTTCCAACCATAAAACACTTATTCTCATTATTCATTCACTATCCTACTCTTAAATTTCTTATTATTTATTTTATTTTTATTTTTATTTATGTGTACTTTTTTTATTTTATATTTTATCTTATTTTATTCTATTACCTTTCTCTCTCATCCCTATTTTTTTTATTTTTAATATATTTTAAATATATTCATTTATTCTTATGTTGATCTATTCCATAGTGACATATTACCATAAAAATTGAGGTATTACATTGAAAATTTTCTCTAGGGAGGTAATCGTTGTTTTCAATTCATTACTCACGTAAATTTATAAATATTGACAATATTTGTGGGGAAAAATTGTGCAGTGCATGATTGTAGGGATTTAACACTACAAAACTATACTAAAAAAATTTATATTGATTTCTTAAGCCTTTTATATTCCATCTAACAAAAATAATATTCTCAGGTGATGAAGATGAGTCATTTAGTGGATGAAATGAAATATAGTGGAGTTACATTCTAGAAGGTGTCACATTCTCGATTGAGGTGTTTAATCATCCTTGATTAAAGGAGGATATTAAATTAACACTAATAAATGGAATTTAATATTTAATACCACTAAATAAAATTATAGTAATTCATTCTTGAGATTTTAAAATTGAATTATGAGACTAAATTAAAACGCCAACAAGGGGAATAATGGACCCTATAAACCAAAACATAAAGTCCATGTTCTTTCAGTTATAATAAAAATATATTAATTCATTTTATTCTAAATATTATAATTTAATTTATCTTATTAAATTCCATTTCATTCTTAAAAAAATAAAAATAACAAAAAATAATTAGTTTAAGGGAACTAGACTAAGTAAGTGAACAACTGAGAGTGCTTTTCAAGTGATACAACCATAGTCAGCCTCTATGCGACATTAGGTCAATTAATTCTATTTTTTTCCATTACCTACGATAGACATGAATCTGTTGCATAAATATTATTACAACTGCTTTAGGAAATCTAGAACACTCAGGCTGCATCAAAGGGTTTATAGAGGGTATCTATTTAAAAATGGTTTTTTGCCACACCCAAAGTGTATCATTGAAGGGGGAATAATTTGAGGGATAAATAGATTCGTTAAAGGATAATTTCTGTCACTAAAATGATTCAACAGATGATATAATTAACTAATATATATAAAATATTCTTATAAAATATACCATATAGACATAACATACATAACCTACCTACCATGATCTATCACCACCTCATTTAGACCTGACCACATACTCTGAGTTGCATGGTTTTGAACCCATATACGTATTATAGCGTATAATATTGAAAATCATCAAGGGGATTATGTACATAATTATATTACAAAGTAGGTTCAATTATTAAAAAAATAAATTATAATATATATCCAACTACTCCAGTGTTTCTTCTTACTGAGGAGGTGTCAGCAGTTTCTTATAGTATTGGTCATTTTTTAATTTCCTAACTAATCATTACCATCAAATAAGATATAAGTAATAATTTCTTATTTATTTATTTTTCATTATATTGATAATTTCAAATAAAATTTTATTACAAATATATTATATATAGGTGTATAAAATGGAAGGAATCAATGTACAAGAAAATAAATTTTCCTATTCCATCACATTCAGATACTTTTTATAACGATAATGATGCAACAATGATTTCACATATTTTTTCTAAATTATATAATAATTATTATTTTCACCAAGTGATGATATATGTTGAAGAAATTATATAATTATTAATTTTATAAAAAATCATTGATGTAGTAATTTTTGATCAGCTTAGTGTACCCATGTTGTAATTGTTTTCCATGTAAGTAAATTATAATTATTAATTTAATGTATTTTAGTAAAAATATGTTATGTTTTCATAATTAATTATTTTATAATTAGTTATCTCCACACTCTTTGTATAAAATGTGTTTTGACCTCAATATATGGTTTTTGATTTAGAATTCATTTTAAAATCTATGTCATACCTGAAACATGATTCCATAATTGTATATGTATATGAAATATATAATAATAAAATATTATATGTTGGTATTCTCGATTCCATGATTGGAAAGAAAAAACATAAAATAATGAACTGGTATTTGTTATTATATTATTAAGGTGTATTTTTTTTATTTTAGGGGTGAATGGATGCAATGAATATTTTTCCAGAAATAATGTAAATAATATTCATTATTCTATTAATTAGGTGGGGTTTAAAGAAGATGTTTAAAGTTAATAAGGATGTAAGTATTATTATATTCAATTAGTTCTTTAATCAAAATATTTTAATTTTATAATAGTTATAATAATTAATATTTTAAATTGAGAGCTTTTATGGATTGATTTCAACATGGATCAGTATTCAATAGTTGAAATAGACAAAATTTAATATTTGAATGTTTATGTAGACGAATTTTATATATTTTCATAATTGTTTTTTCTTAAATATGTTGTGTAACTATATTTAAAATATTGATTCACGAACAAAAATTCAAAATCAATGAGGTAATTTTGAATATGAATATTATTATTTTTTAATTTATTTATGAGATAATCATGATAGTAACAACAACATATTTAAAAAAGTTTAGCATCATTATAACACTAATATTTTTTTGTTTTCTTTTTTACAATTCATAACATTTTATATTATATATTTAGATGATTTTTTTATAAAATTGACCCTTATTGAAACACCATAAAATTTTATTTACAGATTATTATCTTTTTTTGACCAATTTGGATAATTAGTTTCTTTTATATATATATTTTTAATAAATCTTATGAATATGTTAAATTATTTTTTTCAACTCGTTCTATTTGTGAAATGTTTTCTATTTTTTTGGTGATGCATTTTTTTAAAAGGTATGAAATTATGTATTTTTAAATATTTATTTAATTTTTTCCCATATTTGTACATCATTTTTACTAAAATAAGACATTGAAATACATGATGTCCATAATTTCTATATTGGATTTTAGAAAAAATGACATGGTTCGTTGAGTAAGAAGCCATCCACATTAGTTTTCATTATAACCTAAGTAGATATAATTATATATTTCATAATTTAGAAGGCTTTCAAGATATGTTTTATTGAAATAAATTATTGAAAGCCTTCTATATTTTGTATTATATGACGTTTTTGAATGATTCCTATATCGAAATCACGTTATAACTAACATTGAAAGAAAAAAAATCGATATTTAAGCTGTATTTTACACTACTATGTTTTTAAATATACCAAAAAATTAGCATACAAGATTACCATTTTTACAATAAATGATTTAAAATATTTTTGAAAACAAATTTGAATGAAAATTAGAAATATATTAATGGTTTAATAAAAAACAACTTAATAATTTTACCTATAAATTTAAAATGATGAAATTAAAAGAAATAATTGAATGATAGTAGTATATTTTTTCCATAGAAATTATTCGATGTCAATAACTATCCCTAACATCGTGACCATACTGATTTGTACCATAAATCATTAAAAATGTAAAACATTTCACAAAACTACAATAATATAGTAAAAGTAGCATTAAAATGAAAAAATTTAAGAACTATGATATGAAACCACCCCATGGGTGTATTGATTAGTTTCACTAAACCTCCATGGGTGGATCCTAGAATAGGATACCTTTCGGTGTGACCCTTTTTTTAATTTCCTTTGGTTGTAAATTAGGAAATGATTTGTAAAAAAATTGATGATTTTTTTATGAATATGAATTGTGAATTTTTCATTAAAATGATTAAAGGAAGGGGTGTGTGACACAGACCCTGGGATCTTGCCTTGAGTTTCTTGTTTATGATTTAATTTCACTTTATATTTTTAACATCCCAGGTAAATAAAGAATATGAATATTTCAAATTTATTTATATTTTTAAATTAATTTTTAATTTTAATTTATAGGGGATGCTATGATCGATGGCGTAACTAATAAACAACAATGGGTTTCTTCGAAATCATACGTTGCACATAATGTTGAGTTGTTCTTAAAAATAATATAATGTTATTATTATTTTAAATGGTAGTTAACGCCAAACTATTGTAATTGAGAGAATGAATATAAATAAAAACCAAATGATTATACATGTTTGTTAAATATTTTTACATTTATCCAATAAATTTTAGAGGCTTAAAATAAGAAAGAATCTGATATTATGAATAAATACTCTAATATTCATTAAAATGTTGATTTACCACCTTTTGATGGAGACCCCTCTTTAAATCTAGTTTTGGTAACTTTTATATGTTACATATGAAAAAATAAAAATTTTCATAGGAATCGGGAAATCAAAATTTACTTTGGGTAAATTCTTGGTATTTTTATGACAAAATTAAATTTTTAATGAATATTAAAAAATATTGTATTTTAATTCCAATCTATATTTTAATATAATTTAGTTATATGGATAGATTATCTTTCTAATTGATTTTAAATTATAATTAGATTATATTTTTACCATTTAATCCAATTTTTTTCATTGTAATAAATTTCAATTTGAATTTGGGCATAAACAAGTTTCAATGATTTGATTGTTATTATTTCTTAAAAACCAATTTTTTTTGTTTTGACAATGGGAATTAATTTTAAATTAATTAACCCAACTTAAATTTTTTTAATTTGGTAAAATATACATCATTTTTGAATTTTTAATATCAAATATATCGTAGGCTGATTTTTTGGAATTTTTCTAAAAAACTTCACTTTTTGATGAATAGTGAAACTGCTACGTTGTAGTTAAAAATATAAATTTTTAATTTAAATGAAATTTTACCACTTCTATGAATGAAATTTCAAAAATCCAACATAAATTGTTGTTATTATTATGTAATATGTGGTTCAATAAGAAGAAAATAATTTTTGGTGAATAGTGTCTTTTGACTTTTAATTACAACGGTGAAAGGTAAATATTGTAATTCAAGGTAAAAAATATATTATAATAAGAAAGAATTACCTTAACAATTTTTCTAACCTTACTGGAGGAGTCATGAACGACCATGGGCATCATTGGGTCGATTTTGGGACCCCATGGAGCAACTTATGGGTGATAATTACACACTTTATATTAATTAACTTAAAGTAACGACAAAAAATGACATAAAAATATCTTTTAGTAAATTAAATTTTAAATGGGGTTATATAATTTATACAATAAACTATAAATATTATTTGGAAATATAAAAATATTTCATACATCATGGTATTTTTTTATAATTTTTATAATTCGAATAAATAGAATTATTTATGACACAATAATGATGTAGTTTTATCCTTATTAATAAATGATTTAAATAAATTAGAATATAAAGATTAAAAAAATAAACAAAACATGTACAATTATTATTGGATTATTTTATTTCAACCATGGGTCATTTTATCTTCGACTTTAATGAGTCTTGGATATTTAGAAATGGAAAATCATTATAAAATAAAATAATATTTTCACACTTTCTTAAAGAGCCCCTCCTCCCCCATATAAATGGACACGACATATAACCCATTTATCACACCACTAAATCCTATTGTCTCACTGAAACCCTACCCAAACAAGCTATCAAGATCCATCTCTTCTTCCTAGAGGACTTACCATAGGCATAAGGCACTTCAAGTAAACCCTTTGGTTCAAACCAAAGGGAGATACCCAATTTAATGTTAATGTCTTCTCTTAAGTCATTTTGTTTAATATTACATATCCAACCCCTTAATTCATTTTAATATTTTATTTTATAACAACACCAGTATCCTCAATATACTAAGATTTAGTTATGAGAAGGATTTTAACTACACTTACACACGTCACCATCTAATGGTAAAGAACATATTGTTTCTGTAGACGAGTAACTACTGCCTCACGAAACAAAGATTGTTCAAATATATCCTACCACCTCTCATGGTGGCCATTGTGATGGAACTGTATTAATATATGATATATATATATATATATATATTATATTTATGTTTTCTTTATCCTTCTATATTTTTTCATTTATAGCATACCTTTATGGTTTCCATTATGGGTAAACGTGAAATTTTCATTTGAGGAAGTGCGGACTACCGCCCCCTCAAATTGATATGACTCGTCCATGCCATACGTGGGATGTATAAAGGACAGAGTTAATGAAAATATATATTATATTATACTGGAATTAAAATATAACTATGTATCATTATGTTTTCATTCCATTAAATACAAAATATAAATGAAAGTAGCATTCATGTGTACGTATGGCTTACTGTCACCATGAAAGGTGCATTTCATTTCTTACCTCTAAATGTTATGTAATATTATAAATACATATATATACTATATATATGTGATATATATTATATATAAATCTTGAATATCATTCTTGAGATAATCTACTCTTTACCACATGGACAACTTCTAATTATAAGGTGTTCCTTTTTGATTCACATACCAAATATCGACAAAACGACCATTATTAACTTAAATGATTACATAATTTTAATACAATTGTAATAAGTGATATAAAATGAATAATAAACTTGATAAAGTTTATCAATAAAGTACAAAATAACTTAATTTTATTATTCAATAATAACAAGGAACAAACAAGTCAAGTCGGACATGATGTAAGGGATTTCTTATCTCACTTTTAGTTCTGTGAGATTTCCATTGCTCGCCATTTATTTATTACTACTAGTGTATTTTGTAATTACATTATATATATATATTATCATGATTATATTTATATTCATGGTATTATGTGATTCATTTGGATTTTCTTAACAGTTGTTCATATGACTCGATTGATAACAACATGGTAAGTATTTTTAATCTCACTTTTAATTCCCATGAGATTCATGCTATATTAACCACTATTTCCTTTTTTGGGGATTATGTATTACCCATGATTGTGTTATTGGTATAATATAATTTAATTTATGGGTATTTACATCTTCATTTTATGTTGCTTCTTTCATGGGGAGTATTTTTCGAATGTAACCAAATCGGTAAAGGAATTTCAAATTTTAATTTCCACTCATTGGGATTTATGCATACATCTCTGATTATTTTACTACATGATTTTGTGTAAAATCACCATTTATTTAAATATGTATTAATTTCCACTCCCCTTTGGATGGATATACTTCTGATACACATAAATAATCCATTGATAAATTCTCAAGTCACTGATAAGAATTTTATAAGAGTAATTTTAACTCAATTTCCATTCATTGAGTTAAACATCCATGTCATTGGTGTTGTTTATACAAAAATATATGTGAATATTATATAATTTATTTACATATAATATCCAATCATATTGAGTGTATTTATATTTCTCACACATTATTAAGTAATTGATTTGTCCTTAATGTAAGGATACAGTTTCTATAAAGGATTCCGTCTCAATTTAAATTCCATTGAGACTTCAATGTTTTTATACACCTATTCACTCTTATATGGGACATATACTTTCTTTTGGAATATTAGATCATGAATCGCTTAATTCTATTGATATTATAAAGTTCTGATTCAATGTTTTTACTCAATTATTGTTATTCAAGAGTCTCTCATTTGGTTAAAAACCCTTTAACTAAAATATAGTTTTAAATATTTTAGTGATTTATTCTTCTAAATCAATATCATTAATGTACATTTTTTAAAATGGTTTTATAGATTTTTTATATGGACATTAATTTTTTCAAATGATAATTTAGTTATAATTTTTAAAGTGGTATGGTAAACTTGGGCTCAAAAATATCTTTATTAAAAGTTTTAAATGGTTTTGAAAATGGTTTGATAAAGCATTGATTATGTCTATAACTTGAAATGATATGTTGTGATTTCAATGTGTAAATGTAATACTTTCTTTATTCTTGTTTTAATTTTTATGAATATGTTATGGTTCTTGGGAGTTGTTTATGTATATGGGTGGTTCCATAATAAACATAGGGCGAGTGAGCCCGAGATAGCTCTCCAATGCATTGAGTAACGTGATGGAGGTAGACGTTAGTGTTTCTCCAAAGAGATTTAGGGAATATACTGTGATAAGTATTCCAATATAACTCCCTACATATCTGTGATATATATAATGTAAGTATTTTATGTATTCTATAAGTTACCGTTATGATTTAGTATTTCTGTTTGCTATTCATAAATTTTATGATTTCATAATATATGTTATGATTGAAAAGTATGGTTTCGTTGTTTTGTCTTTATTTATGGGATAATGTTTTCATTCCTTATTTTATATCTCTTGTTGAGGTTTCTATGCTCACCCCATGTTTTTGAAATGTTTTCAATAGGAATTAAAGATGAATAATGGTCAAGGATGAGATCACAACAAATTCGTGTTGTGTAAAACAAGGAACTAGACTTGTTACTTTTTTTATTTTATGAAAAAATAGTTATTGAGTAGTAGTTTCTACTTGTAATATTCATGTTGATTTGTAATAGTTACGGCCTAATTAACTAAAACTCTAAACCTGAAAATATCATCAATGTGACATATCCATTTATTTCATGAGTATGTAATGTTTTTAATGCTGAGTCGTTTTAGTTGGTATCCGAGGTTGGTTTAGATAACATTATATGTTAGAGTGTTCTTTAAGCATAAGTGACATTACTATAATGGTTAGGATTTTAGAAAGAGTCATGCATAGTTTAGATAATGTTAATGAGTTTGATATAACATGAATAAGTATATATTTGTATTTATACTCCTAATAAGATATTATATGATGATTTTACTAATATACTCACACTTAACTTTTGGTTTTAGTAAATTGATAGATCTAGGTGGAACCAATATTACGGTGGATGTGAAGAAAATAATGTTGGTTTTATGAATGAGAACCCGAATGAAATGGGAGAAGAAATGAGAACTCTTGTGGTTATTCTCAACCAAACATCTGGAGTCATGATTGACCACCAGAACCTTGGTGATTTTTATTTGGCATCATATATATGAGAAACAAATACCCACAGAAGATCATGTAATAATCATAAAGCTATGAATATTCAAAAACCTATGTGTTAAGGATGTGGAAATAAACACATAGTTAAATGTTTAAAAGGGATGGGAATATGCTATAGATGTGGAAGTGAAAGTTGTAAAGCAAGAACCTGCCATAAAAAAAAGAAGCATCCAGTTGACTATAGGAAAGGGAACTACATTATTTCTGTGGGATCAATTGAATGTTTTAAATGTGGTGTGCGTGCTCATTATACAAACAGATGTCCTATGAATAAGGTTCGGTATTGGGATCACCAGGATCATAAAAATATATGTTTACCAATACCTAATTCCATTCCAATTGGGGATGAGGAAACTGACAAAGACCAATGATAGTATGGAATATTTCATAACTGATGTTTAGACATTATTGAATCATAGGATATGATTCATGATTTTGTTTTTAAGAAAGAAGTATTTAATAATAAGTTAGAAAGGAATAGATAATGGATCATGAAGAACATTGAAGGAGTAACAAGTTAACATATAAATAATTCAAGTGTTATGGTAGATTTTAGGATGGTGAAATGATATAAAGTATTAAGGCTCTTTTGATGATGGGATAACATTAGAAGACATGTTATAGTATGTGTAACCCTGATGTTTGATATATGAAAATTTTATTCAAGGAATAATTATATTTTCTTTGGTGGACATAGTTAGAAAGAACCATTTGGGATTATATGATCCTTGAATTTGAGTTATTTACAGGTTCATAAATTTTGGGATTCAAAATGAAAGTTATTAGATAACCTTTGTGTTAAAATACATTATGGTTATTTTTTATGAATTTATCTCTTTTTGGGAAATGTTATTAAATTATATAGTTTTTGAAAAAGGAAAACACGCATACCACATGACAACCCGTCGCATCGGACAAAGATGCATGAATCGAACCCACATCCAAAGTGTAACTGGGATTTATTACCTACCACTGGACTACATAATGTCCCTAGCTATTATGTCTAATTATTTTTAGTTAGATGATTTTATGAATCAATAATAATTTGATTTATCATTATCAATGGCAATGATAAACCTATCATGGAGAATATGTGATTAGGAAAATTACTTTTCAATATGAGACCTTAAGAGTAACTTATGTTATATGAAGGTAAATTATAAGATTTATCTTGGAAGACTATGTGATTAAATCCTACTGAGATTTGGGTTTCAATCTTAGTTTTTATTACTTTAATTAATTTTATGTACATTTGTTTATTGATTTTTCTTTTTTGAGAATCGTGTACTATTTCACAACTTTTGGAGATTACGAGTAGTTTTTCTTTTTGGAAAAGATTATCTTTTTGGGTTTTAATATGATCTTCTACTAACCAATTTGGATTTGGTTAAGGTCTAAAGACCTGGAAAAAATATAGTTCCACTTTATTGGATTATTTGATTCTCTTGAAGTTTATTATAGTGCATTGAATATGAACAAGTCATCTTGAATACTCCTCGTTTGAATAAAAAATGAGTTTGTGGTAGGAATTTAGTAAAGGAAGAATGTCTATATGACAAGTAAGTTTATTTCCATATGTTTTTAGTTAATATCATAAATAAATTCCTAAACAATATGAAAAGTAACATAAAAAAACAAGAACATTGTCTGTTAACTTTTCCTTATTAGGAATCAAAGACTGTTTAACCCATCACAAGTTTGTGATTTTTTGGTGGTTAACACTCTCCTAATCATGTTTCCTATCACTTTCCATCTGAACTTGATGGTTTGTTTTCTTCTCCAAATCCATGTTTTCATGGAATCCACGTATCTGTTGTCTTGGGTGACCTTTTTTATTCACTTTATTTATTTTAAATTGATTGATTTATTGACTATTTTTCCAATTTTGGACTTTCTAATATGTTTCTAAGCCCAATTTTAAAATTGTGAGGACACAATTCCCAAAAGGGGGAAGAATGTAACATCCCAGGTAAATAAAGAATATGAATATTTCATATATATTAATATTTTAAATTAATTATTATGTTTACTTTAACGGTGATATAATGCTTAACAACATAATCGATACAGAACATTGAGTTTCTTTGAAAGCTTATGTTGCACACAATGTTGAGTTATACTGAAAAATCATATAATAATAACATTATATTAAATAGTTGTTAATTCCTAGACATTGTAATGGTGGGGATGAACAGAAATAACTACAAAATGATTATACATGTTTGTTAAATATTTTTACATTTATCAAATAAATTTTAGTGTCTTAAAATAAGAAAGAATCTGATTTTAAGCACGAATACTCTAATATTCCCTAAAAAGATGATTTACCACATTTTCATGTAGAACCCCCATTAAATATATTTTTGATCACTTTTATATGTTCTATTTGAAAAAATAAATTTTTTCTTCACAATTAGGACATCAAAATTTACTTTGGGTAAATTTTTTGTTTTTTTTTGATAAAATTAAATTTTTAATGAATAGTAAAAAATACTTTATTTTAATTCATATCTGCCTTTTAAAATAATTTATTTATATGGTTAGGTTATCTTTGAATTTGTTTTAAAGTGTAATTATATTATATTTTTACCGTTGAATCCGATTTTGGTCATTGGAAGAAATTTGAATTTGAAATTGGGCGTAAATAAGTGTCAATCTTTTGAAAGTTATTATTTAATAAAAATATTCTTTTTGTTCAAACAACATGGAATTAATTTTAAATTAATTGATCCAAAATATATGTTTTTAATTTGGTAAAATAGAAATAATTTTTGAATTCAGAATATCAATTATAGCTTAGGCTTAATTTTTGGTAATTTTTTTGAAAAACTTCAATTTTTGATGAATAGTGAAACCACTAAGTAGTAGTTAAAAATCTGAATTTTTCATTTAAATGAAATTCTATCGCTTCTATTAATTTAATTTTTTAAATGTGACATACATTTTTGTTATTAGTATGTAAAGTGTGGTTCAATTATATGAAAATAATTTTTCATGAATAGTAATTTGGACTTTTATTTACCGTAGTTAAAGCTTAAAAGGGTAATTCAAGGTAAAAAGGAATATTATATTAATAAAAAATTACCATAAAACTTGTATTAACCTTATTGGATGAGTCATTCCTATCCATTGGCATCCTTGGGTTGATTTTGGGACACCATGAAGACACTTAAGAGTGATAATGACACTTTATTTTAATTAACTCAAAGTAATGGATAAAACGACAAAAAATATATTTTAGTAAATATATTTTTACACGGGGTTATATAAGATATCTTTTTGACTCTAAATTTTATTTTTAAAGATAAAAATATATCCTAAATCATTGGTTTTTTATTATTTTTATACATCGAATAAATATAATAATTTATGACACAATAATGATGCAATGTTTATCTCATTAACAAATGATTTAAATAAATTAGATTATAAGGATTTAAAAATAAACAAAACCTCCCCAATTCTTATTGGATGATTTTATATTGACCATGGTTCATTTTATCTTTGACTTTAATGTGCATTGGATCTTTATAAACTGAAAATCATTATATAATAAAATAATATTTTCACACTTTCCTAAAGAGCCCATCCTCCCCCTTATAAAAGGACACCACTTATAACCCATTTCTCACATCTCTCAAGACCCATGTCTCATAAAAAACCAGCCCAAATAAGCACTAAATATCCTTCTATTCCACATAGAAGCCTCAAATTAGTCATAACAAACATCTAGTAATCCTTCTGGTTCAAACAAAAGGGAGATACCCAATTTAATGGTAACATCTTCTCTTAAGTCCTTTTATTTTATTTTACATTTCCAACCTCCTAAATATTTTTTATTACTTTATTTTATAAAAAAAATAGTATCCTCAACATACTATGTTGTTGTTATGAGATGTATTCCAACTACACTTACACACACCTCCATCTAATGTTTAAGAAAATACCATTTCTGTCGACGACAAACTACTGCCTCACGAAACGTTGATTGTTCAAATATCTCCGACCACCTCTCATGGTGTCCATTATGATGGCACTATATTTATATATTATATATATATTATTCTTATGTTTTCCTTATCCTTCTGTATTTTTTCATTTATTGCATACCTTTTTGGTTTCTATTATGGGTAAACACGATCATTTCATTTGAGGTAGTGCGGACTACCTCCCCCTCAAAGTGATATGACTCGTTCATGCCATACATGAGACATATAAATGATGGAGTTAATGAAATTATATATTATATTATATGGGAATTATAATATACCTATTTATAATTATGTTTTCATTCCATTAAATATGAAATATAAATGAAATTATCGTTCATGCGTACGTACGGCTTACCGGCTCCATGAACGGGGAATTTCATTTTTTACCTCTAAATTTTATGTAATATTATAAATAGATATATATAATGGATATATATGATATATATGATATATAAATCATGAATATCATTCTGGATATAATGGAATCTTGACCACATGGACAAATTGTAATTATAAGGTGTTCATTTTTTACTCCAGTACCAAATATCGACAAAATGACCATTATTACCATAAATGATTTCATAATGTTTATAACATATTAAAAAGTGATATAAAAGAAATAATAAACCTTAAAAATCTTTTTATCATGTATAAATTATCTTAATTTTATTATTCGGGATGAACAAGGAACAAACTAGTCTAGTTAGAAATGAGGTAAGGGGTTTCTTATCTCACTTTAAATTCCGTGAGATTTCCATTGTTCGACATTTATTTATTGCATGTGGGGTATTGTGTACAGCCATTTGATATATATATATTCTATTTATTCTATTTATATTCATGGTATTATGGGATTCATTTTGTGGTTATTTACTTTGTTTCATATGACTCGATTGATTACAATGTGGTATGGGTTTTTAGTCTCAGTTTTTATTCCAGTGAGATTCATGCTATATTAGCTAATATTTCTTTTTATATGGTGTATGTACTTCCCATGATTTTATTCTTGGTTTAATATACAATAATTTATGTGTAGTTACATCTTCATTGTATGATCCTTCATTCATGGGGTGTATGTTTCATTAGATACCAAATCAGTAAGGGAATTTCAAAATTCAATTTCCACTCATTAGGATTTACACATACTTTATTAATTATTTTACACCATGATTATGTGTTAAATATAAATTTATTTAATTCTGTAGTAATTTACTCTCTCCTTTGTATGGATGTACTTCTGATACACATTATCAATCCATTGATAAATTCTCTAGTCACCGATATGAACTTGATAAGAGTAATTTTATCTCAATTATCATTCATTGAGTTAAAAATCCAAGTCATTGGTGTTGTTTTTACCAAAATATGTTTGAATTTTCTCTGATTTATTTACAATGAATATCCAATCATATTGAGTGTATTTATATTTTTTACACATTATTATGTAATGGATATATCCTTAATCTATGGATACATTTTCTATAAGGTATTTCATCTCAATTTACATTCAATTGAGACTTAATTGTTGTTGTGAACCAATTAACTCTTATATGGTGTATATACATTCCTTTGGCATATTATATCTTGAATCCCATAATTATAATGATATAATAAAGTTCTTATTCAATGTTATTGCTCAACTATTTGTATTCAATAGTCTCTCATTTTGTTAAAACACTTTAACTAAAGTATCATTTTAAATGTTTTAAATATTTAATCTCTTAAACATGTATCATTAATTTCCATGTTTTAAAAATGGTTTTACGGACTTATTTATATGAAAATTAATGTTTTCAAATGATAATTTTATTTAAAAGTTTCAAAGTAATATGGGACACTTTAATTCAAAAATCTCTGTATTAAATTCTTTATATGGGTTTGAAAATGGTTTGATAAAGAATTGATTATTTCTATATCTTGAAATAATATGTTGTGATTGTAATGTGGAAACTTTATATTTCATTTATCCTTGTTTTATTTGTTATGAATATGTTATAGTTCTTGGAAATTGTTTACGTATATGGGTGGTTCCGTGATATACCTAGGGCTGTTGAGCCTGAGATAGCTCTCTAATGCATTGGGTAACGTGATGTAGGTAAACATTAATGTTTCTCCTAAGAGAATTAGGGAATATACTGTGATGGGTATTCAAACTAAACACTCTATGTCGCTGTGATAGATATAATGTAAGTATTTTATGTATTCCATAAGTTACTTTTATGATTTATGATTTCTGTTTGTTATTCATAAATCTTATGATTTCATAAGGTATGTTATGATTGAAAAGTATGGTTTCATTATTTTGTATTTATTTATGGGATAATGTTTTCATTCCACTTTTTGTATCCCTTAATAAGATTTTTTTTCTCATCCCAAGATTTTGAAATGTTTTTGACATGAATTAAAGATTAATAAGGGTCAAGGAGAAGATCAAAGAAAATTCATGCTCTCAAAAACCTAGAACTAGATGCATTTCTTTGTTATTTTATGAGAGAAATAGATACTGAGTAGTTTTTTATACTTGTAATATTCAAGTAGATATGTAATAGTTATGGACTAATTCTCTAAAACTCTAAACCTGAAAATATACTCAATGTGAATTATCCATTTATTTCATGATTATTTAATGGTTTAAGACTGGGGCTTGATAGTTGGTTTCAAAGGTCAGTTTATATAACTTTAGAGATTAGGGTGTATATTAAGCATAAGTGACATTGCCATAATGGTTAGAATTTAAGAAAGTGTCATAAATATTTTAGATAAATTGATTGTGTTTAAGATAACATGAATAACTACATCTTATTATATACCCTCCTAATAAGATAGTATATGATAATTTAACTAATATACTCACACATACATTTTCAGTTTTAGTAAATGGTTGAATCTAGAATGCACCAAAGTAATAGTGGATGTGAAGAAAACTATGTTGGTTTTTTGAATGATAAACTGAATGAAATGAGAGCTGTAATGAGAAATCTAATATTTATTATCAACCATCTATCTGGAGTCATGATTGACCACATGAACCTTGTATATTTTTTATAAGGGATCATTTATGAGATAAACAAATCCCCACAAAATTTAAGGTAATAATCATAACATTAAGTATATTAAAAAACCTATGTGCCAAGGATGTGGAAAGAAACACATAAGAAAAATGTTTCAATGGTATGGGAATATTATATTGGAGTGGATGTGAAGGTCATAAAGCATGAACTTTCCATGGAAAAAGGAATCATCCAGTTCACTCTACGAAATGGATATAAGTTATTTCGTAGGGATCAATTTAATGTTTTATATGTGGTGTGAATGATCATTATAAAAATAGATGTCCTACAAAGATGGTTCAGGAATGGGATCACCAGAATCATAAAAATATATGTTTACCAATACCTAATTCCATTCCAATCGGGGATGAGGAAACTGAAAATGGCCAATGAAAGGTATGAATTATTTCTTAACTGATGTTTATATGTTATTGAATCATAAGATACGATTCATGATTTTTTATGTGGGAAGGATGTATTTCAGAATAAGTTTGAATGGGATGGTTAATGGATCATGAAGAACATTAAGTGAGCAATAAGTTGACATATATGGGATTCAAGTGTTGTGGTAGATTTTAGGATGCTGAAATGCTTAAATGTATTAAGAATTATTTGATGATGGGGTGACATTAGAAGAATATATATAGTATGTGTAACCCTAATGTTTGATATATGAAAATTTTATTCATGTAATAATTATCTTTTCTTTTGTGGATATAGTATTAATGAACCAATTTAGTATATATGATCCTTGAATTTGATGCAATTACAGGTTAATAGATTTTGGGATGAAAAAGGAATGTTATTAGATAACCTTTGTGGTTAAATTATGTTATGGTTATTTTTGATGAATTTATATCTTTTAGGAAAATGTTATTAAATTATGTAGCTTTTGAAAAAGGACAACACACAGACTGCATGACAACCCATCACATCATACAAAGCTGTGGGAATCAAACTGACAACCAAAGTGAGATAGGGATTTATCACCTACCACAAAACTATGTGAAGTCCCAAGTTAGTATGACTAATTCATTATGGTTATATGATTTTAGGAATCAAGAATAAGTGTATTTTGGGTTATCAATGGAAATTATTCATCTAACATGGTGACTATGTGATTAGGATAATTAATTTTCAGTATGAGACTTTAAGAGTAACTAATGTTATTTAGAGATAAATGTTAAGATATATCTTGGATGAATATGTGATTAAATCCTTCTGAGATTTGTGTTTCAATCACAGATTTGATTACTTTGATGAATTTAATGGAATTTTTTTATTGAATTTCATTTTTTGAACATTGGGTATTTTTTGAAAATTTTGGGATATTAAGAGTAGTATTTATTTTTATAAAAGATTATCCTTTTAGTGGATTATATGATTTTATACTAAGCATTTTGGTTTTGGTTAATGTCTAAATACATGGAAAAAATATAGTTAATCTTCTGTGGATTATGTGATTCTCTATAAGATGATTATTGGACTTTCAATGTGAATAATTCATCTTGAATACTCATCGTTTGAAGAAAAAATGAGTCTGTTGTAATATTTTAGCAAAGGATGAAAGAATACATGAAAAGTAATTATGTTTCCTTATGATTTTGATTAAGCTCATAAATAAATTCCAAAAAATTATTAAAATTAACAAAAAAATTATTCCTATTAACTTTTCCTACTGGGGTATCAATGACCACTTAAACCATCCCAAGTTTGTGATTTTTTGGTGGTTAACTTTCTCCTAATAATGTTTCTTATCACTCTCCATCAGAACATGAAGGTTTATTTTCTCCTCCATATCCATGTTTTCATGGAAACCTAGTATCTGTTGTCTAGGGTAACCTTTGAAATTATCTTCCTTTATTTTAAAGTGATAGATTTATTGACACTTTTTCAAATGTTGGAATTTCAATGAAGTTTCTGAGCCCAATTATAAAACTGTGAGGACTCAATTCCCAAATGGGGGGAAGGATGTAATATCTGATGTAAATAAAGTATGTGACTATTTAATATTTATTAATATTTTTAAATTTAATATTAATTTTACATTTAATGGGATATTATGTTTGATGTCATACCCAATACAAAAAAATGGGATTCTTTTAAATCTTACGTTGCACGCAATGTTGAGTTGTTCTAAAAAATAATATAACAATATAATTATTTTAAATTGTAGTTAATGCCTAGCTGTTGTAATGGTGGGAATGAATATAATTAACTAAAAATGATTATATAGGTTTTTCAAATATTTTTACATTTATCCAACAAATGATAGAGGCTTAAAATAAGAAAGAATCTGATTTTAAGCATAAATACTCTAATATTCTTTAAAAGGCTGATTTACCGCCTTTTGAGGGAGAAGCCTCTTTAAATATAGTTTTGGTCAGTTTTATTTTTTCTATTTTAAAAAGTAACGTTTTTCTTATCATCGAGACATCAAAATCTACTTTGGGTAAATTTTCAGTATTTTTCTGATAAAATTCAATTTCAATGAATAGTGAAGAAAACTATATTTTAATACAAATATTCCTTTTAATATAATTTATTTATACGGTTATATTATCTTTTTAATTTTTTTATAGTGTAATAAGATTATATTTTTACAATTTAATCCAATTTTTGTCATTGGAATAAATTTCAATGTGAAATCGGGCATAAACAAGTGTTAATCTTTTGATAGTTATGATTTCTTAAATACACATTTTTTATTTTGAAAATGGGAATTAATTTTAAATTAATTAATCTAACTTCTATATTTTTAATTTTTTAAAATAGACATCATTTTTGAATTTGGAATATCAAATATAGATTCAGATGAATTTTTGGTATTTTCTAGAAAACTTCAATTTTAATGAATAGTGAAACCACTAAGTAGTAGTTAAAAATCTTACTTTTTCATTTAAATGAAACTTTACAGCTTCTATGAATTGAATTATGAGAATTATATATTCATGTTTGTTATTATTAAGTAAAATTTAGTTTAATAAGATGAAAATAATTTTTGGGGAATAGTAACTTTTGACTTTCATTTACCGCGGTTAAAGGTAAATAAGGTAAGTCAAAGTAAAAAATATACTATAATAAGAAAAAATTACATTAACACACGTCATAAACTTATTGGATGAGTCATGGCCGACAATGGGTATCCTTGGGTTGATTTCGGGACCCCATGTAGCCACTTAAGAGTGATGGAGACACATTGTTTTAATTAACTTAATGTAATGGAAAAATTTCCAAAACAAATATCTTTTAGTAAATCAAGTTTTACATGTGGTTATATAAGTTATAAATTCGACTATAAATAGTATTTGGAAATATTAAACGATTTCCTACATCATGATATTTTGTTTATAATTTTTTGACATCAAATAAATAAAATAATTTATGACACAATAATGATGCATTGTTTACCTCATTAACAAATAATTTAAATAAATTTGATTTTAAAGATTATAAAAATTACCAAAACCATCCAATTATTATTGGAAGATTTTATTTCGACCATGGGTAATCTTATATTCATCTTTAATGAGTTTTGGATCTTTATACACTAAAAATTGTTATATAATAAAATAATATTTTCATACTTTCCTAAGGAGCCCCTCCTCCCCCTTATAAAAGGACACCACTTCTAACCCATTTCTCACACCTCTCATACCTCTTGTCTCATCAAACCCTAGCCCAAATAGTCTATAAAGATCCCTCTCTTCCACCAAGAATCCTTACCATAAGCATAAGGCAATTAAATTTAACCTTTTGGTTCAATCCAAAGGGTGATTCCCAATTTAAAGGTAACACATTCTCTTAAGTCATTTTGTTTTATTTTACATCTCCAACCCCCTAAATTATTTTTATTCCATTATTTTATATCAAACCTTGTATAATAAATACACTTGGTTTTTGGTATGATAAGGATTCATACTACACTTACACACACCTCCATCTAATGGTTAAGAATATAGTGTTTCTGTGGACGATAGACTACTGCCTCACGAAACGATGATGGTTCAAATATTGCCTACCGCCTCTCATGGGGGCCATTATGATGGAACTATATTTAAATACGATATATATATATATTATGTTTATTTTTTCTTTATCCTTCTGTATGTTTTCATTTATAGCATACCTTTATGGTTTCCATTATGGTTAAACACAACAATTTCATTTGAGGAAGTGCAGACTTCCGCCCCCTTAAAGTGATATGACTCATTCAATCCATATGTGGGACGTATAAAGGATGGAGTTAATGAAATTATATATTATATTTTACTGGAATTATAATATACCTATTTATTATTATGTTTTAAATCTATTAAATATGAAATAGAAATGAAAGTAGCATTCAGGTGTATGTACAATTTACAATATCCATGAACGGTGCATTTCATTTCATACATATAATGTTATGTAATACTATAAATACATATATATACTAGATATATATGATATATATGATATATAAATCAGGAATATAATTCTAGAGATAATGGAATCTTAACCACATGGACAACATGTAATTCTAAGTTGTTCCTTTCAGACTCAAGTACCAAATATTGACAAAATGAGCATTATTAACATAAATGATTATATACTGTTTATAACTGGATAATAAGTGATATAAAAGGAAACATAAACTTGAAAAGGGTTCTAAATCATGTATAAATTAACTTATATTTATTATTCATGATGAAAAATGAGCAAACAAGTCAAGTCGGACAGTGGTAAGGGGTTTCTTATCTCACTTTTAATTCTCTGAGATTTCCATTGATCACCACTTATTTATTGCATGTAGTGTATTGTGTACTTCCATTTGATATATATATATATATATATATATATTATCATGATTATATTTATATTCGTGGTATTATGTGATTCATTTGGTGGTTATTGACATTTTTTCATACGACTCAATTTATTACAACGTGGTACGAGTTTTTAATCCCACTTCTTATTCTTGTGAGATTCATGCTATATTAGACACTATTTATTTTTCTGTAATGTATCATCTTCCCATGATTGTATTATTTGTGTAATATAATTTAATTTTGGGGTGTTTACATCTTCATGGTATGATTCTTCTTTCATGGGGTGTATTTTTCGTCAGTTACAAACTTGGTAAGGGAATTTCGAATTTCAATTTCCACTCATTGGGATTTACGCATACTTTATTGATTATTTTACTCCATGATTATGAGTAAAATCACTATTTATTTACTTATGTAGTAATTTACACTCCCATTTTTTTGGATATACATCTAATACACATAATCAATCCATTGATAAATTCTCAAGTCACCGATATGATCTTGATAAGAGTAATTTTAACTCAATTTCCATTCATTGAGTTAAACATCCAAGTCATTGGTGTTGTTTTTAAAAGAAAAAGTGTCAATGTTCTCTAATTGATTTACTCAGAATTTCCAATCATATCGAGTGTATTTATATTTTTCAAACATTATTATTTAATTGATTTATACTTATTATAAGGATACAGTTTTTATAAGGGATTTGGTATCAATTTACATTCCATTGAGTCATCATTGTTTTTTTTCACCAATTAACTCTTATATGGTGTATATATTATCATTTGGAATATTATATCATGAATCCATTAATTATCATGATATTAAAAAGTTCGGATTCAATGTTATTCTTCAATTCTTTGTATTCAAGCGTCTCTCATATTGTTAAAAAATATTTAACTAAAATATCATTTTTAATTTTTTAAAGATTTATTCTTCTAAATCAATATCATTAATGTTCATGTTTTCAAAATGGTTTTAAGGATGTATTTCTATGGACATTAATGTTTTCAAATGAAAATTTATTTAAAAGTTTCAAAGGGGTATGCGACACTTTTATTGAAAATTATCTTTATTAAATGTTTTAAATGGTTTTGAAAATGGATTGATAAAGAATTGATTATATCTATATCTATAAATGATATGTTGTGATTGTAATATGTAAATGTTATATTTCTTTTATTCTTTTATTAAATGTTATGAATATATTACGGTTTATGAAATTTTTTTACGTATACGGGTTGTTTTTCGATAAACCTAGGGTCAGTGAGCCCGAGATTTCTCTCTAATGCACTGGGTAATGTGACGGAGGTAAACATTACTATTTATCCTAAGAGATTTAGGGAATATACTGTGATGGGTATTCCAATGCAACTCCCTACGTAGCTGTGATAGTTATAATGTATGTATTTTATGTATGCCATAAGTTACCTTTATTATTGATGTTTTTTGTGTGTTCTTCATAAATCATATGACTTCATAAGGTATGTTATGATTGAAAAGTATGGATTCACTATTTTGTATTTATTGATGGGCTAATGTTTTCATTCCTTATTTTATATCCCTTACTGTGCTTTTTATGATCATACCATGTTTTTTAAATGTTTTTAATGGGAATTAAAGATGAATAAGGGACAAGGATGAGATAAAATAAAATCCATGCCGTCTAAAACATGGAACATGACCTGTTTCATTTTTATTTTATGAAAAAATAGATACTGAGTAGTAGTGACTACTTGTCTTATTCATGATAATATATAAAAGTTAGGGCCTAATTATCTAAAAATATAAACCTAAAAAGACCCTAAATATGACTTATCCATTTATTTCAAGATTATGTAATGTTTTAATGTTGAGTCCTTATAGTTGGTATCAATGGTCAGTTTAGATAACATTAGAGGTTAGGGTGTTCTTTATGCTTAAGTGACATTACCATAATGGTTAGGATTTTAGAAAGAGCCGTAGTTATTTTAGATAAAGTGAATGAGTTTAAGATAACATGACTAATTATATCTTAGTATTTACCCAATCCATATGATTTTATATGATGATTTTACTAATATAATCACACATTCATTTTTTGTTTTAGTTAATGGATGGATCTACCAGGAACCAATGTAATAGTGGATGTGAAGAAATCTGTGATGGTTTTCTGAATGAGAAATTGAATGAAATGGGAACTAAAATGAATACTGTTGTGGTTATTCTCATCAAACTATATGATGTCATGACTGACTACCTAAACGTTGGAGATTTTTAAAAGGCATCGCATATGAGAGAAACAAATCCCCACAAAAGTTAAGGTAGTAATCATAAAGGTAAGTTTATTCAAAAACCAATGTGTCTAGGTTGTGGAAAGAAAATTTTTCAAAACGATGGGAAGATTCTATAGATGGGGAAGTAAAGGTTATAGTTGAAGAACCTATCATGGAAAACGTAAACATCTAGTTGAATCTAGCAAAGGGAAGGATGTTCTTGTTTAGGGATCAATTGAATGTTTTAAATGTTGTGTGAATAGCCATTATACAAACAGATGTCCTAAGAAGAAGGTTCGGGAATGGGATCAGCACAATCATACAAATATATGTTTACCAATACCTAATGCCATTCCAATTGGGGATGAAGAAACTAAAAGTGACCAATGAAAAGTATGGATTATTTCTTAACAATTTTTTAAACATTATGGAATCTTAGTATATGATTCATGATTTTGTTTGTTGGAAAGAAGTGTTTCAGAATAAGTTGGAATTGAATGGTTAATGTATCAAGAAGAACATTAAATGAGTAAGAAGTGGACATATAAGGGATTCAAGTGTTACGGTAGATTTTAGGATGGTGGAAAGCTTAAAAGTATTAAAGATGTTTTGATGATAGGATTACATTTGAATAATTTTTATAGTATGTGTAACCCAAAATATTGATATATGATTTGTTTTCCAGGAATAATTATATTTTCTTTTGTGGATATAGTTATAAAGAACAATTTGGGTTTATATGATCCTTGAATTTGAGGCAATTAGAGGTTGATGCATTTTGGGATGCGAAATGAATGTTATTAGATAACCTTTGTGGTTAAAATATGTTATGGTTATTTTGAATGAATTTATATTTTTGGGAATGATATAAATGCAGACCACGTGACAACCTGTTGCATCAGAAAAACATGTGGGAATCGAACCCACAACTGAAGTGATACTAGGATTTATCACGTATGACTAGACTACTTGAAGTCCCTGGTTAGTATGACTATTTATTTTTAGTTAGATGATTTTAGGAATCAAGAATAAGTTTATTTTTGGTTATCAATGGAAATGTTTAACCTATCATGGAGAATATGTGATCTGGTTAACTACTTTTCAATATGATACTTTAAGAGTAACTGATGTTATTTGGAGATAAATGTTAAGATTTATCATGGAAGACCATGTGATTAAATACTTCTACAATTTGGGTTTAAATCATAATTTTTATAACTATGAAGAATTTTATGGACATTGGTTTATTGAATTGTCTTTGTTGATCTTTGGGTATTGTTTGATAAATTTTGGAGATTAAAAGTAGTTTTTCTTTTTGTAAAAGATTATCTTTTCTGGGGATTATCTGATCTTCTACTAACCATTTTGGTTTTGGTTAATGTCTAAAGACATTGGAAAAATATATTTTATCTTTTGTGGATTATGTGATTATTATGATGTTGATTATAGTGCTTTATATGTGAAAAATTCATCTTAAATACTCATCGTTTGAAGAAAAAATGAGTTTGTGGTAGGAATTTAGTAAAGGATAAAAGTCTACAAGACAAGTTAGTATTTTTCCTTTTGTTTTTTATTAGTATCATAAATAAATTCCTCAATATTATGAAAAGTAACATAAAACAAAAATATTTTCTATTAAAATTTCCTTCTGGGGAATCAAAGACCGTTAACCCATCACAAGTTTGTGATTTTCTGGTGGTTAACATTCTCCTAATCATGTTTCCTATCACTCTCCATCAGAACATGATGGTTTGTTTTCTCCTACATATCCATGTTTTCAGGGAATCCTAGTATTTTTTGTCTTGGGTGACCTTTGTACTTATCTTCATTTATTTTAAAGTGATATATTTATTGACTCTTTTTCCAATGTGGGACTTTCAATGATGTTTCCGAGCCCAATTTTATAATTGTGCGGACGTAGTTCCCAAAAGGGGGAAGGATGTAACATTACAGTTAAATAATGTATATGACTATTTCATATTTATAAATATTTGTAAATTAATTATTGATTTTACTTTAATAGAGATTTTATGTTCGATGGCGTACCCGATACACAATATTGGGTTTTTTTGAAATCTTACGTTCCACACAATGTTGAGTTGTACTGAAAAATAATATAACATTACTATTATTTTAAATGGTAGTTAACGCCTAGTCATTGTAAAGGGGGGAATGAAAAAAAATAACTACAAAAAAATTATACGTGTTTTTAATTTTTTTATAGTTGTCCAATAAATTTTAGAGGCTTAAAATATGAATAAATTTTATTTTAAGCATAAATACTCTAATATTCTTGAAAAGGTCGATTTACCACCTTTTGATGGTGAACCCTCTTTAAATATAAATTTGGTAACTTTTATTTGTTCTATTTGACAAAATAACATTTTTATATAGAATCGGGACATCAAGATTTACTTTGGGTAAATTTTTGGTATTTTTCTGATAAAATTCAATTTTAATGAATAGTGAAAAATAATATATTTTAATTCAAATATGCCATTTAATCTAATTTATTTATATGGTTATATTATATTTTTATTGGTTTTAAAATTTAATTTGATAATATTTTTTTCTATTTAATCTAATTTGGTCATTGTAAGAAATATCAATTTGAAATTGGGTATAACCAAGTGTCAATCTTTTGATAGTTATTATGTCTTAAAAACACGCTTTTAGTTTTGACAACATGAATTAATTTTATATTAATTAATCTAACTTCTATGTTTTTAATTTGGTAAAATAGACATCATTTTTTAATTCTGAATATCAAATATAGGTTAGGATTAATTTTTTGTATTTTTCTGGAATACATGATTTTTTGATGAATAGTGAAACCACTAAGTAGTAGTTTAAAATCTGACTTTTTCATTTAAATGAAAGTTTACCACTTTTGTGAATTTAATTTTCAAAATACGACATACAAGGTTATTATTAGTTTGTAAAATGTGGTTCAATAAGATGAAAATAATTTTTGGTGAATAGTGACTTTTGACTTTTATTTACCGCGATTAAAGGTAAATAGGGTAATTCAAGGTTAAAAGACTATTATACTAATAAAAAATTACCTTAACATATGTCCTAACCATAATGGATAAGTCATCACCGACTATGGGCATCCTTTGGTCTATTTTGGGACTCCATGGAGCCACTTAAGAGTGATAATGACACTTTATATTATTAACTTAAAGTAAAGGAAAAAATGACATAAACAAATATCTTTTAGTAAATCAATTTTACACGGGGTTATATAATTTATCATTTCGACTATAAAGATTCAATGGAAAGATACTAATATTTCCTACATAATGGTAGTTTATTTAAAATTTTTAGACATCAAATAAATAAAATTATTTATGACATAATAATGATGATGTGTTTACCTTATTAATAAATGATTTAAATAAATTAGATTATAAAGATTTAAAATTTATTCAAAACCTATCATTATTATTGGATGATTTTATTTTGACCATGGGATATGTTATTCTCAAAATTAAATGAGTTTTGGATATTTATAATCCGAAAATAATTATTTAATAAAATAATATTTTCACACATTTCTAAAGATCCCCCTCCCCCTATAAATGGACACAACTTCTAACCCATTTATCACACATCTCAAACCCTTTTTCTGGTCCAAACCCTGCACAAATAATTTTTCACGATCCTTCTCTTCACCCTAGAAGCCTTACATTAGAAAAAATGCAGTTAAGGTAAACATTTTTGTTCAAACCAAAGGTATATACCCAATTTAAACATAACATCTTCTCTTAAGTCCTTTTGTTTTATTTTACAAATCCAGCCCCCTAAATTCTTTTTATTCATTTCTTTTATAAGAAAACCATTATACTCAATATAATACGTTCTATTTATGAAATGTATTAGAACTACACTTATAAGCACCTCTATCTAATGGTTAAGAACATACCATTTCCGTGGACAATGATCTACTGCCACACGAAATGATGATTATTCAAATATTTCCTACCGCCTCTCATGGTTGCCATTATGATGGACCTATATTTAGATATGATATATATATTATGTTTATGTTATTTTTATCCTTATTTATTTTTTCATTTATTGCATGCCTTTAGTGTTTCTATTATCGATAAATGCGATAATTTTATTTGAGGATGTGTAGACTACCACCCCTTCAAAGTGATATGACTTGTTCATGCCATATGTGGGATGTATAAAGGATGGATTTAATGAAATTATATATTATATTATACTGTAATTATAATATTCATATGTATCATAATGTTTTCATTTCATTAAATACGAAATAGAAATGAAGGTAGCTTTCATGCGTACGTACGACTTACGTCTCCATGAACGGTGTATTTCATTTCATACCTCTAAATGTTATGTAATATTATAAATACATATATATACTGGATATAAATGATATATAAATCCTGAATATAATTATTTAGATAAGGTACTCTTGAACACATGGACAACTTAAAATTATATGGTGTTCCTTTTAAACTCAAGTAGCAAATATTGATAAAACAACCATTATTGACTTAAATGATTACATAATGTTTATAACAAGGTAATAAGTGACAGTAAAAGAATATTAAACTTGAAAAAAGTTCATAATAAAGTATAAATTAGCTTAGTATTATTATTCAGGAAGAACAAGGAACAAACAAGTCAAGTCGGACACAAGGTAAGGGGTTTCTTAACTCACTTTTAATTCGAGGATATTTCCATTGTTCGCCACTTATTTATTGAATCTGTTGTATTGTGTACTTCCATTAGATATATATATATATATATTATCATGATTATCTTTATATTCATGGTATTATGTGAATAATTTGGTGGTTATTATATTTTTATCATATTACTCAATTGATGACAACGTCGTAAGGTTTTTTAATCTCACTTTTTATTCCGGTGAGATTCATGCTATATTAGCCACAATTTTACTTTCTGTGGTCGATGTGCAGCCCATGATTGTATTATTTCTATAATATACTATAATTTATGTGTATTTAAATCTTCATTTTATGATCATGCATTCATGGGGTGTATGTTTTGTAAGTTACCGAATCGATAAGAGAATTTCAAATTTCAATTTCCACTCATTGGGCTTTACACGTACTTCATTGATTATTTTACACCAAGATTATGTGTAAAATAACCCTTTATTTAATAAAGTAGTAATTTCCACTCCACATTGTGTGGATATACTTCTGATACACATAATAAATCCATTTATAGATTCTCAAGTAACCGATATAAACATGATAAGAGTAATTTAACTCAATTTCCATTCATTTAGTTAAACATTCAATTCATTAGTGGTATTTTTACCAAAATATTTGTGAATTTTCTCTGATTGATTTACTCTGAATATACAACCATATTGAGTGTATTTATATTTTTCACACATTATTATGTAATTTATTTATACATAATATAAGGATATAGTTTTTATAAGTGATTTCGTCTTAATTTACATTCCATTGAGACTTTATTATTGTTATGAACCAATTCAATCTTATATGGTGTATATACTATCCTTTGGCTTATTATATCATAAATACCTTAAATATAAAGATATTATAAAGTTATGATTCAATGTTATTCTTCATTTATTTGTATTCAAGAGTCTCTCATTTTGTTAAAAACTCTTTAACTAAAAAATCATTTTAAATTTTTTAATGATTTATTCTTCTAAATCTTTTTCATTAATACCCATGTTTTAAAAATGGTTTGAAGGATTTATTTATACAGACATTAATGTTTTCAAATAAAAATTTATGTAAAAGTTTAAAAGTGGTATGGGACAGTTTTTTTCAAAAATATATTTATTAAATGTTTCAAATGGTTTTGAAAATGGTTAGATAAAGCATTGATTGTGTCTATATCTTGAAATGATATGTTGTGATTGAAATGTGGAAATTTTATATTTCTTTTATTCTTGTTTTTAGTGTTATGTATATGTTATGTTTATTGGGCATTATTTACGTATATGAGTTGTTTCGCGATAATCCCAGGGCGTGTGGGCCCGAGATAGCTCTCCAATGCATTGGATAACATGATGGAGGTAAAGGTTAATATTTCTCCTAAGAGATTTTGGGATTATACTATGATAGGGATTCCAAGATAACTCCCAATATAGCTGTGATAGCTATAATGAATGTATTTTATGTATTCCATATGTTACCTTTATGATTTTTGATTTCTATATGTTATTCATAAATCTTCTGATTTCATAAGTTATGTTATGATTGAAAAGTATGGTTTCATTGTTTTGTATTTATTAATTGGATAAGGTTTTCAATCCTTATTTTATATCCCAAACTGAGATTTTTATGCTCATACAAAGTTTTTGAAATGTTTACAACATGAATTAAATATGAAAATGGGTCAAATATGAGATCAAGGAAATTTCATGCTGTCTAAAACATAGAACTAAACATGTTTATTTTTTATTTTATGAAAAATAGATACTGATTAGTAGTGTGTAATTGTAATATTCAAGATAATATGTAAAATTTATGGCTTAATTCACTAAAAATAGAAACATGAAAAGATCCTAAATGTGAATTATTCATTCATTTAAATATTATGTATTGTTTTAAGGCCAGGTCAATATAGTCGGTATCATAGGTCGGTTTAGATAACTTTAGAAGTTAGGGTGTTCATTAAGAATAAGTAACATTACCATAATGGTTAGGATTTTTGAAAAGTCATAGTGATTTTCTATAAATTGAATGATTTTGAGTTAACATCAATAATTAAATCTTAGTATTTACCCTCCTCATAAGATATTATATGATTATTTTACTAATATACTCACCCTTACCATTTGGTTTTTATTAAATGGCTGGATCTAATAGGCACCAATGTAATAATGGATGTGAAGAAAACTGTGATAGTTTTCTGAATGAGAAACTGAATAAAATGGGAACTATAATGAGAAATATTGTGGTTATTCACAACCAACTATCTGGAGTCATGATTGACCACTTGAAGATTGGTTATTTTTATAAGGCATTGCATATGCGAGAAAAAAATCCCCACATAAGTTCAGGTAATAATCATAAAGGTAAGTATATTAAAAAATCTATGTGTTAAGGATGTGGAAAGAAACACATAAAAATGGATTCAATGGGACTAAAAAATGATATAGATGTGGAAGTGAAGGGCATAAAGAAAGAACCTACCATGGAAAAAGGAATCATCCAGTTGAATCTAGGAAAAGGAAAGTAGTTCTTTATAAGGGATCAATTGAATGTTTTAGATGTGGTCTTCATTTTCATTATACAAATAGATTTCCTACAAAGAAAGTTTGGGAATGGGATCACAAGGATCATAAAAATATATGTTTAAAAATACCTAATTCCATTCAAATTAGAGATGAGGAAACTGACAATGACTAATGAAAGATATGTATTATTTATTAACTAATGTTTAGACATTATTGAATCTTAGGATATGATTCATGATTTTTTTTATGGGAAAGAATTATTTTAGAATAAGTTCAAAGGTAATGGTTAATGGATCATAAAGAACATTGAATGAGTATGAAGTCAAAATATAATGGATTTAAGGGTTATGGTTGATTTTAGGATGGGGAAATCATTAAAAGTATTAAGACATTTTTTTACATTAGAATAATTTTTATTGTATGTGTAACCCTAAAGTCTGATATATGAGAATTTTATTCAAGTAATAATTATCTTTTCTTTTGTGGATATTGTAATAATGAACCAATTTGGTTTATATGATCCTTGAATTTGAGGAAATTACAAGTTAATAAATTTTTGGATGTAAAACGTAAGTTATTAGATAACCTTCATGGTTAAAATACGTTATGGTTATTTATGATGAATTTATCTCTTTTTTGGAAATGTTATAAAATTATATTGTTTTTGAAAAAGGACAACATGCAGACTACCTGACAACCCGTCGCATCGGATAAAACTGCGGGAATCAAACCCATAACCATAGTGTGACTGGGATTTATCGCCTACCACTGGACTACGTGAAGTACCAGGTTAGTATGACTAATTATTTTTAGTTATATTATTTTATGAATCAAGAATATGATGATTTTGGGTTATAATGGGAAATGATTAACCTATCATGGAGAATATGTGATTTTCTTAATTATTTTTCAATTTGAGACTTTAACAGTAACTGATTTTATTTGGAGATAAATGTTAAGATTTATCTTGGAAGAATATTTCATTAAATACTTCTCGGATTTGTGTTTCAATTGTAGTTTTGATTACTTTGAATAATTATATGGACAATTGTTAATTGAATTGTATTTTTTGAACTTTGGGTATTGTTTGAGAAATTTTGGAGATAAAGAGTAGTTTTTCTTTTTATAAATGATTATCTTTTTTGGGGATTATCTGATCTAATACTAACCATCTTAGTTTTGGTTAATGTCTAAATACATGGGAAAAATATAGTACATATTCTAAAGATTTTATGATTCTATAGAAGTTTATTATTGCAATTTCAATGTGAAAAAGTTATGTTGAGTACTCATCCTTTAAAGAAAAAATTAGTTTGTGGTATAAATTTAGTAAAGGATGAAAGTCTACATGAAAAGTAACTATGTTTCCATTTGTTTTTAGTTAAGCTTGTAAATAAACTCCTCAACTTTATGAATAGTAACTTCAAAAAACGTTGTCTGTTAAATTTTCCTACTGGGGAATCAAATACAATTTTACCTATCACAAGTTTGTGATTTTATGGTGGTTAACATTCTCTTAATCATGTTTACTATCACTCTCCATCCGAACTTGATATTTTTTTCTCCTCTATATCCATATTTTCATGGAATCCTAGTATTCATTGTCTTGTGTGACTATTTTATTTCTCTTCATTAATTTTAAAGTGATATATTTATTGACTCATTTTTAAATATGGGACCTTCAATGAAGTTTCAAGCCCAATTTTAAAATGGAGAGGACTCAATTCCCAAAAGGGGAGAAGGATGTAACATTACAGGTAAATAAAGTATAATATTATTTCATATTTATTAATATTTGTAAATTAATTACTAATTTTACTTTAAAGGTGATGTTATGTTTGATGGTATACCTGATACATAACAATGGATTTCTTTGATATCTAATGTTGCACACAACATTGAGTTTTACTGAAAAATAATATAATATTATTATTATTTTAAATGGTAGTTAACACCTAGTTGTTGTATTGGCGGGAATGAAAAGAAATTACTAAGAAGTTATTATACATGTTTGTTAAATATTTTTACATTTATAAAATAAATTTTAGAGGCTTAAAATAAGGATGTATCTTATTTTAAGCATAAACACCCAAATATTCTTAAAAAGGTAGGTTTACCGCCTTTTGATGGAGAACACTCTTTAAATCTAGTTTTGGTCACTTTTATATGTTCTATTTGACAAAATAAAATTTTTCTTTAGAATCAGGACTTCAAAATTTACATTGGGTAAATATTTTGTATTTTTCTGATAAAATTAAATTTTTAATTAATAGTGCAAATACTGAATTTTAATTCCAATATACCTATTAATATAATTTATTTAGATGTATATATTATCTTTTTAATTGGTTATAAAGTCTAATTATATTATATTTTTACCATTTAATCTAGTTATGGTAATTGGAAGAAATATCAATTTGAAATTGGGCATAAACAAGTGTCAATCTTTTAATAGTTATTATTTCTTCAAAACACGTTTTTTTTTGTTTTGACAACGGGAATTAATTTTAAAATAATTAATCCAACTTCTATGTTATGAATTTGGTAAAATAAACATAATTTTTGAATTCTGAATATCAAATATAGCTTTGATTGAATTTTTGGTATTTTTCTGAATAACTACCATTTTTATGAATAGTGAAACCACTAAGTAGTTGTTAAAAATATAACTTCTTCATTTAAATGAAATTTTACTACTTCTGTGAATTGAATTTCGAAAATACAACATACATGGTAGTTTTTAGTAAGTAAAATTTGTTTCAAAAAGATAAAAATAATTTTTGGTGAATAGTAACCTTGGACATTTTTTTGTCGCGGTTGAAGGTAAATGGGTCAATTCAATGTAAAAAGAATATTATAATAAAACCGAATTACCTTAAGAGTTGTCCCAACCTTATTGGATGAGTCATTTCTGACCATGGGCATTCATGGGTCTATTTTTGGAACCCATGACACCAGTTAATAGTTATAATGACACATTATTTTAATAAACTTAAAGTAAATGAAAAAACGATAAAAAAATATCTGTTAGTAAATAAATTGTTACATGGGAATATATAAGTTATCATTTCGACTATAAGTATTATTTGGAAAGATAAATTTTTTTTCTATATAATGGTATTTTGTTTATAATTTTTATAGATAAAATAAATAAAATTATTTATGACACAAGAATGATGTAGTATTTACCTCATTAATAAATGATTTAAATAAATTAGATTATAAAGATTACAAATATAACCAAAACCAATACAATTCTTATAGGATGATTTTATTAAGACCATGGGTCATTCTATATTATACTTTAATGAGTTTTGGATCTTTATAAACCGAAAATCTTTATATAATAAAATAATATTTTCACACCTTCCTAAAGAGCTCCTCCTCCCCCTTATAAACGGACACCACTTCTAACCCATTTCTCACAACTCTCAAGCCCCTTGTATCATCCAACCCCTGACCAAATAATCTATCAAGATCCCTCTATTCCACCTAGAAGAATTATCTTTGACATAAGGCACTTCAATAAAACCTTTTGGTTCAAACCAAAGAGAGATACCCAATTTAAAGGTAACGTCTTCTCTTAAGTCCTTTTGTTTTATTTTACATCTATAACCCCCTAAATTATTTTAAGTCTTTTATATTATTACAAAAACAGTATCCTAAATATAATATGATGATTTTATGATTAGTATTCGAACTACAATTGCACACACATCCATCTAATGGTTAAGAACATACTATTTCTGTAGACGACGAACAACTGCCTCATGAAACAACGATTGTTCAAATATATCCTATGGCCTCTCATGGTGGAAATTATGATGGAAATGTACATATATATATATATGATATAAATATATATATATATTATGTTTATTTTTTCTTTAAACTTATGTATTTTTTCAGTTATTTCATACATTTATGGTTTCCATTATGGGTAAACACAATGATTTCTTTTGAGTAAGTGCATACTACCACCCCCTCATAGTGATATGACTCGTTCATGCCATTCGTGGAAATATAAAGGATAGATTTAATGAAACTATATATTATATTATACTGGAATTATAATACACCTATGTATCATTATGGTTTCATTCCATTAAATACAAACTAGATATGAAAGTAGCGTTCATGCGTAAGTACGACTTACCATTTCCATGAATGGTGCATTTCATTTCATAACTCTAAATGTTATGTAATATTATAAATACATATATATACTGAATATATATGATATATATGATATATAAATCATGAATATTATTCTATAGATAATGGACTCTTGACCACATGGAGAACTTGTAATTATAAGGTGTTCATTTTTGACTCAGTACCAAATATCATAAAATTAACATTATTAACTAAAATGATTACATATTTTTTTTAACATGATAATAAGTGATATAAAAGGAATAATAAACATGAATAAGGTTCTTAATCAAGTTTAAATTTAATTATTTTTATTATTCATGAAGAACCGGTAATAAAAAAGTCATGTTGGACATAAGGTAAGGGCTTTCTTATCTCAGTTTAAATTCAGTGAGATTTCCATTGTTCCCCAGTTATTTATTGCATGTGGTGTGTTGTGTACTGCTATTTGATATATATATATATATATATTATGATTATATTCATATTAATGGTATTATATGATTCATTTGGTTTTTATTAACTTTTCATCTTATGACTTGATTGATTACAACGTGGTAATGGTTGTTTAATCTCACTTTTTATTTCCGAGAGATTCAAGCAATAATAGCCACTATTTCCTTTTATATGGTATATGTACTGCCCATGATTTTATTCCATGTGTAATATACATTAATTTATGGGTATTTACATCTTTATTTTGTGATCCTTCTTTCATGGAGTGTATGTTTCGTAAGTTTCCAAATCGTTAAGGGAGTTTCAAATTTCAATTTCCACTAATTGGGCTATACACATACTTTATTGATTATTTTACTACAAGATAATGTGTAAAATCACCATTTATTTACTTATATAGTAATTTCCACTTTTTTTGTGTGGATATAATTCTAATACACATAATCAATCAAATGGTAAATTCTTATGTCACTGGTATGAACTTGATAAGAGTAATTTTAACTCAATTTCCATTCATTGAGTTAAACATCCATGTCATTGGTATTGTTTTTAAAAAATATGTTTGAATCTTCTCTAATTTATTGACACTTAATATCCAATCATATTAAGTGTATTTTTACTTTTCACACATTATTATGTAATTGATTTATCCTTAATCTAAGGGTACAGTTTTTATAAGGGATTTCATCTCAATTTACATTCCATTGAGACTTCCTTGTTGTTATACACCCATTCACTATTATACGGTGTATATATTGTCCTTTGGCATATTATATCATGAATCCCTTCATTATCATTATATTATAAAATTCTTATTCAATGTTATTCCTCAATTATTTGTATTTAACAATCTCTCATTTTGGTAAAAACTCTTTAACTAAACAATCATTTTAAATTTTTTAAAGATATATTCTTCTAAATCGTTATCATTAATGTCCATGTTTTAAAAATGTTTTTAAGGATTTATTTATATAGATATTAAAGTTATCAATTGATTATTTATTTACTCATTTCAAAGTGGTATGGGACACTTTGATTAAAAAATATCTTTATTAAATGTTTTAAATGGTTTTTAAAAAGGTTTGATACAGAACTGATTATGTCTATATCTTGAAATGATATGTTGTGATTGTAATGTGGAAATTTTATTTTTCCTTTATTCTTGTTTTAAGTGTTATGAATATTTTATGGTTCTTGGGAATTTATTACATGTATGGGTGGTTCTGTGATAAACCTTGGGCAGGTGAGCCTGAGATAGCTCTATAATGCATTGGGTCGCATGATGGAAGTAAAAATTAATGTTTATCCTAAGAGATTGAGGGAATACAATGTGATGAGTATTCCAACTTAACTCCCTGTGTAGCTATTATAGCTATAATGTAAGTATTTTATATATTCCATAAGTTACCTTTATTTTTTATGATTTCTATTTGTTATTCATAAATCATACAATTTCATAAGGTATGTTATGATTAAAATGTATGGTTTCATTGTTTTGTATTTATTGATGGGATAATGTTTTCCTTCCTTATTTTATATCCCTTACTGAGCTTTTTATGCTCATCCCATGTTTTTCAAATGTTTTCATCAAGAATTAAAGATGAATAATGGTCAAGGATGAGATCAAGGAATAGTCATGCTCTCTAAAACATGGAAGTAGACCTATTTATTTTTAATTTTATGAACAAATGGATTCTGGGTAGTGGTGTATACTTGTAATATTTAGGTTGATATTTATTAGTTATGACCTAAATCTCTAAAATTCTAAATCTGAAATGATCCTCAATGTGAATTATCAATTTATTTCATGATTATGTAACATTTTAAGTTCATATCCTTATAATATTGAAATTACCATTTACATTAAATATAGTCTATTACATTTAATTGTGTAATTAAGAATGAGATTCTTATTATAATGATTTTACAAAGTGATTAATTCGATTTAAATCCTTCAATGTTTGGATATTTTTGTGTGTCAACTTTTAAGGTGATATTGGAATTAAACGTTCATGGTGTTGAACTTGACATTGATTAATGAGATTGTTTGAACAACATTGAATTATTAGATAACATGGATGACACATGTATTCAGACGATGAATTCCATGGAATACTTATTAGGTTTGGACTTTTCTTATGTACGAGTTTGTAACGACCCGTCCTCGGGGCCTGTGCCGTGACTACCCCAAACCCGCCTTCCATAGGCCAGGGGCTGGCGACTAGCACCAAAGGTGTAAATCCTGATTACTGGGAAGGAATTGCCTTTATAAAAGTAAAAAAACACCATAGTGTACAAGCGGAAGTAAAACACTAAGTACAAAGAGAAGTGCTGAAAGGTAAATGGGCCAGAATACAAACCCAACTGAAAGTACAAATTTAACTTAACAAAGTACAAAGGAAAAAAGACAACAACTAGAAGAACGGAAGCGGTTCCTTGGTCGTCCTCCTCGGATCCTACCTGAAGGGTAGGTATAGATGGCGCAGCTCCTAGATCATCCACCACGTATCCTACTTGAAGGGTACGTACAGATAACACTCTCACCCGTCAACCCCCTCCGTGTGTCGTCTTGTCATGTGGTCCACCTCTGGGTACCGTCCAGTCCTCAAACAATCGGCCTCCGTCAGCACTGCCCTTCGTCTGCAACCAACACAACATGGTGCGGGCATAGCCTGTGTAGGGGTGAGTATAACGATACTTATTAGGGACCCCGAGACCCTCAAGGTCTCACTAAAACCAACATGGATAACCACAAAGAAGATCTCACCAGATAACCTCTACTTAGGTATGTGCCCATGCATATACCTAAGTTATCAAGTAACCCATCTCAATCATTAAGAGAACACCAAGATCATGAAATCAAAGGATAACCACTACCCAGGTATATGCCCACACATATACCTAAGTTATCAAGTGACCCATCTCAATCATGAGTTAACCCAAAAGTCAAAAGTCTCAGCTCAAAACAGGATTTTCATTATCGAAATCGTAACTTCTGAAGAGCCCCATCTCTGGAGTGTACAATTGTCTTGTCATGACTCCGAGATACTACTCACTAACCTAAGACTTCTGAGGTACTCCTCCTGTCGGGTACCGTGGGCCAGCCAGCCAATCACAGTAGTGCTTCCCGCCGGGGTATGCCACCCAAACACAGTAGTGCACACCCCCTAGTAGTCTGCAGAGGTACTCTCCGGACGAGTACCGCGGGTCTGCACTATCACACATGTAGTGCTCCGTCTGCCATGGGTCTGCACCCAAACAATGTAGTGCTCTGTCCACTGGGCTAGTCGACTCACTCCAAGTCAAGTCGGTCAAGTTGTCGTTAGGTCTCAGTCGGCTACACAATCTCTGTACTCCGCACGCTAGACTCTGGGAGGGTCCGATCCACGAGCTACAGGTCGATACTCCAAGTATCTCTAAGTCCAACGAAGAAGTATCTCAAAGGACCGCCTCGTCACAGGGGTCTCAACGCAACAGACGGCGCGTCAATCGGACGCCCGGTCTGTGAGTTACTAGTCTTTTCGTCCCAAGGGCCTGGTTGGTCTCGTGTGCGAACCAACCTGGCCATATCTCAACTGTACCCCGAACTCTCATAGGGTATACTCATAGGGACTGTTTCTCAACATGATCACCAACGCCGCTAAAGGTTCGTCAAATGAACGTCTGGTCTGAAAGATATCAGCTTTTCCGTTCTAGGGCCCTAGTTGGATTTTGGGTACAATCCAACTCGTCCATACTCTAACTACATACAAACCTCGGGAGAAGTATGCCAAAAGTTCTGTCTCACCAAGAGGAATTCAACGAGATAGACGGCGCGTCAATCGGACGCCCGGTCTGTGAGTTATTGGCTTTTTCGTTTTGGGGGCCCAGTTGGTTTTGTGAGTGAACAAACCAGACTGCACTCCGATGGCACCCAAACCTCGAGTGGAGTAAGCCGAAAGTTCCGTCTCATCAAGAGGAAACCATCAAAGTCGACATCACATCAATCGGATATCCGGAACTCAAGATATAAGCATTTCCGCTCCGAGGGCCCGGTTGGTTTCGTATCCGAACCAACCCGGCCGAACCCAAAGTTCTCCGAAACCTTGAGTGTAATATTCCGAAATGACCGTCTCGATCCAAGGATCGCTACGCAACTGACGGTGTGTCGATCGGAGGTCCGTAGCCCATGATATGGGCAGAAGACCGAAAGTGATCCGAAAATGGGGGGTCTGGGCCCGGACCGACCCGACCCAACCCCCCCTGGGTCGCCCCGAACTGGGTCAATCCGACCCGGGTCCGGGTTTGACCCGGCTGGGCGCGGCCCAGCCCGGCTGGCGTGGCCTGGCCCGGCCTGGGCACGGCCTGGCCTGGCGGTCCGGCCGGGCGGTTCGGCCCGGCGTGCGGGCACCGGCCAAGCGGCCGCGCAAGGGGGGAACACCCCCCTGGACGAAACCGCGGCCCCGCATGGGGGCTGCTCCCTGCCAACGGACGTGGCACAATGCCGCGTCCCGCTGGTCCCGTGCGGCTGCGGCTGCCCCTTCCCGGCGGCGCACCGGGCGGCGCCACCTCCTGGCGTCCGACCAGTGCCGGGCGCCGCCTCTGGCCGCCAGCGCCGCCATGCCAGTGCGGCGCGCCGGTGGAGTCTTCCGTGGACCACTGGACGCGCTCCAGTGGTCCGTTTTGCTCTCCGCTTTCTCCAACGGTCCTCCTGGGACCTTTCCTTCACTGCGGAGGCTTCAAAATTAACTTGCGGCCCCGTTTGTCATCGGCCGTCAATCCGCGCACAAGAATCAATCAGCGGAGTCTTCAATCGCCTCCGCGGCCCCGACTCCGGTCGCGGTTTTGTTCAGCCTTAGCGGCGCGGTACGACAGCGCCACACTTCTTCGCCGTGTTCTTTCTCGTGTCCGCACGGTGCCGTTGCACTGTGCCGCCTTTGTTCCTGCCGCAACGAATCAAAACAACAAAGGGGGAGGAGAGTTGGCCATGTTCGTGCGGTCCGACCTCCTCCCATTAAGTTGGTAAAAAGCGGCCCAAAAGATGAATAACAACAAGGACTTTTCACAAACAAAAGAGAATCAACCCAAATAGTTTTTCCCCGCAACAGATTATTCCAAACCCGCAAGGAAAACGTTCACGGATCAACTAGGTAATAAGTTGATCCGTGTTCTTTGTTTTCTTTAGAAAGAAAGAAATCAAGGGAATAAAATCATTCTCAAACATAATTCCCTACCTCAACATTGTCGTCGAACGCGAGTTCGTCACGTCACAGAAGGGGTGTCGCGGAAGAAGCGTCGTTGACGTCATGATACACGGCGTCACATCATCGATCTTCGAGGGTTTGGCATTCTTCGTCGGAGGTCGGAGCGTTTTTTGCGTTCTTCGCGTTCTTCATCGAAGAAGAACGCTTTCCTCCAAATCCTCTCCACGCCACAACTTCCAACAGAAATAAAATAAGAGTTATCTTATTTTATTAATGCACATGACACGTTTGAATTTAAAAATAAACGAAACAAACAATTAATTCAATGAATTAATTGTAACGATTTAACCACCCAATTTAATGAGGTGTTTCTTAACCAAAAAAATGCACAGCTGACATTCATTAAAGAGGGGGTTGCGAGTGCGTTACTTAGAGGGAATGAAATGGTGGGGCTCGTGTGGTTCCCACCTCACAAATTATCCTACCAAGTGGGTAGGATATTGTAGGTCCCACATCCTCCACTTAACACAGGTTAAGTGACTTAAATAAAATAATTTGGTCGCACCATTTTATTTTATTCATTTACTTAACCGGAAAAAATTTAAAAAACACACCTGAGTAAACACAACTCCGAAAAAGTGTTTTTAAGCAATTATCGGCGCTGCGAGTTCATCGGTGCCCTTGAATTTCAATTCCGAGCACCTGTTCAAAAGTTAGATAAACCCGCTCGTTTGTTCACTGATTGTACCCAAGCTAAACTTCGGAAAATGATTCCGGGCACCCCGGGCCCCAGAATCAGGTTCTGTCAGAAACTGCGTTCTTGTAAAATTCCAAAGAAAATTAAGAAAAAAAAATTCCTAAAAATTTCTGGGTCTTTACATTACTCCCACCTCAGATCTTTACGTCCCCGTAAAGATTTAACACAAACTAGGGATACAAAAGCGCTACTGAGCACGCATCTCATCCTTCCGCTCCCATGTGCTAACCTAGAGGTTCTTGTACTGCCAAAGAAAGTGCACCCGAGGAATCAATCGTCCTCGTATGATCTGCTCCTGTCGATCCTCGATCCCCACTGGAACCTCCGTGAAAGACACCCCATCGCCATCGTCCAGCTCTCCATGGTCGATGATATGTGAAGGATCACACACGTATCTCCTCAGTTGAGATATGCGGAAGTCGTCGTGAACATGGTACAACTGAGGTGGATGGGTCAAGAGTTAAACCACCCCACCTACCCAGCTGAGGACCTAAGAAGGTCCGCTGAACCTTAGAGATAACTTGCCACCTTGGCCACATCTCCGTAAACCTCATCGAGGTGAGACCCGTATAAGGACGTGATCATCATCCTCGAAATCTAGAGGTCTCCAATTCCTGTTTAGAACTGGAACTCAAAACGACTACTGTCACGAGTGTATGTTTGACCGAGTCAAGAGTGATCGGTCGCACCCTCCTGTGCATGAGTTTATCCTGTGCTGCATGGGGTATCCTTTTCGCCGACCAAGGAAAACCCATTCCAATGTCATAGTTAAACCAAAACCTTTTTTTATAATACCGTCAATCTGTGTATGAACCGTGATTGCCCAGTCCATACTCAAACCAATGTCATAAGGCCTCGACGCTGCCACCAAGAGATTCCAACCGAAACTCTCACCTCGAGGGTCTGACCACACTGTCGGCGTAAGTTTGATTATCGAGTCTTCTCCCAAGGTATCTCCAGATGTGAGGGTCATGTCTATGGCTTACTAGAAAATCTAGGTCTGGGACAAGATTTGTGGAAGGAAGGAATGATTTGTATCAATGCATGTTACTACAACAGCTAGTAGTGGACATAGACGGTCCCTTGAATCATTCTTAGAGCCATTGGGTCACTCTCCCTGACTTCATGCAGCTACTCTCTTCCTCCGCCCTCCAGCTCCCTGATCCTGGGGGGGGGGGGGGTAACTAAGGTGGGTGGTTGTAGTATGTTAAAATGTACACCACCACATACTGCTCTCCAAGCTCTGCCTCCACGTCTGCTGCTTTGCGGACTCACCTCTCCTTTAAGCTTCCACTTCTTGAAACATTTAACATGCCTGAGTCTCTAAGACTGGTGCCAGTTTCCTATTTCTTACTGCACTGTGCAGTCTTCATTTGCTCCTGGATTATCTGTACCTTCTTTCCCTATGATCTGAACGAGCTGCTAAAATTTCTCCTTTGCCGAAAAGTTAAAGTCGGTCGCATCCCCTGGATGAACCACGCCCATTGCCTAATACAGTCAATCCTGACATGAATGATGCATTCATGCCTTGTATGACTTCATATGGCCTCGACGTAACTACCAAGAGATCCAACTGTCACTCTCGCCTCCAAAGGTCGAGTCACACTGTCGGCATCAGTGCGAGGTCACTGGGTCTCCTCCAGTAGAAATCTCTAATGTGAGGGTCAAGTCAACAGTCTTAACCGGGACCACTACTTATCAACCAAACAAAAGGACAAGAAAGCAAAAAAAGATAAGTGTCTTTTTATTATTGCAGATCATAGTACAAAGACACGAATAAACAAAAACATGGAACTAGAAGTACAAGGGACGTATCCACAAGTTACGCTCCAGGCCACCTGCTCCCGGAGCTCTACTTCCTTGTCCACTGCTCGGCTGTTGCTCAAGCACCCGCCGCTGCTTCTGCCTTAGTGGCTCCTCCAAAGCCTACAGATCAACTATACGAGGAGTCGGACAGTCATGTGCCAGGTGACCCTTCCTGCCACAGGAGAAACACTATCCATTTCTAGCACGCCTGGCTCTGACCCCACCCCGGGTGCGCCGCACCACTGATCCTAAAACCCGAGATCGCCCAATTGCTTGTCTTGTCCTCCTGGACCTTTGCATCATCTGTCGACTTCCCACAGATGACTCGGATACTGATCGAAAACCATGCGGAAAAGGCAGAAGCTCCTGTACACGCTCGGGGTGTAGTGCTACTGGAAAAAACTCTACCCTGAAGAAGGTCTCGAAGTCTTCCCATGTGAAGGTCATCTCATTACAAAACTGGAACAAGTGGCTCCACCACCTGCCTGCTTCTACCTGAAGAAGGCTGGCAGCAAAGATCACCATGAAGTCTGATGGCGTCCCCACTAGCCTGAAGACTCTCACCACAGCCTCCATCCAATCCTCAGCCTCCTGTGGGTCCGTCTCTCCCCAGAACCTGGGTGGCCTCTGGCACTGGAACTCGTGCAGCGCACTCAAGTGGCGTGCATCGCCTACTGCTGGGGCTGGTGGCATCGGTGGCCCAACGTATGGTAGTACCGCTGGTACCTCCGATGGTGCCTCAACTGCAAGAGGGCCCTGTACCGAAGCCTCATCGCTTGACAGGCTATCAGTAGGCACATCCCTCTGGGATCTTGCTGGTCATCCGTGAAAAGTCATCCTGAAAGAAACAACGTGACACAGTCAAACGATTATACCTGGTGAGCTGACCTGGTTTGAGCTGTTTTAAGGGAAAACCTTTTAAAACACACACGCAATCAGTGTTTTCGTGCACAAAGTTGAAAATCAGTAGACAGGGTCCTGGTGTATGGATACGTCTGCCGCCCTCACCAACACTAGACTCCCTGAACTGAAGACCACACTCGGTACCCTTAACACTATTGCTTCATAGAAAGGAAAATATCAGAGTTATAAGTTTTGCGGTAGAACCGACTCCTCTGATACCAATTTTTCACGACCCGTCCTTGGTGCCCACGCCGTGACTACCCCAAGCCCGCCTTCCATAGGCCAGGGGCTGGCAACTAGCACCAAAGGCGTAAATCCCGATAACTGGGAAGGCATTGCCTTTATAAAAGTAAAAACAACACCACAGAGTAAAAGCGGAAGTAAAATACTAAGTACAAAGAGAAGTGTTGAAAGGTAAATGGGCCAGAATACAAACCCAACTGAAAGTACAACTGCAACTAAACAAAGTACAACAGAAAAAGACAACAACTCAAAGAACGGAAGCGGTTCCTGGGTCATCCTCCTCGGATCCTACCTGAAGGGTAGGTACAGATGGCGCAGCTCCGGGATCATCCACCATGGATCCTACTTGAAGGGTAGGTAAAAATAACACTCTCGCCCGTCAACCTCCTCCATGTGTCGTCTCGTCGTGTGGTCCACCTCCGGGTACCGTCCAGTCCTCGAACACTTGGCCTCTGTCAGGGCTGCCCGTCGTCTGCAACCAACACAACGAGGTGTGGGCATAGCCCGTGCAGGGGTGAGTATAATGATACTCAGTAGGGACCCCGAGACCCTCAAGGTCTCACTAAAACCAACATGGATAACCACAAAGAAGATATCAACAGATAACCTCTACTTAGGTATATGCCCATGCATATACCTAAGTTATCAAGTAACCCATCTCAATCATGAGGAGAACACCAAGATCATGAAATCAACGGATAACCACTACCCAGGTATATGACCATACATATACCTAAGTTATAAGGTGACCCATATCAATCATGAGGTAAACACAAATGTCAAAAGTCTCAGCTCAAACCAGGATTTTCATTATCGAAACTGTAACTCCTGAAGAGCCCCATCTCTGGAGTGTACATTGGTCCTGTCACGACTCCGAGGTACTGCTCACTAACCTAAGACTGCTGAGGTACTCCTCCTGTCGAGTACCGCGGGCCAGCCACCCAAACACAGTAGTGCTTCCCTCCAGGGTATGCCACCCAAACACAGTAGTGCACACCCCCTAGTAGCCTGCAGAGGTACTCTCCGGATGAGTACCGTGGGTCTGCACTGTCACACACGTAGTGCTCTGTATGTCATGGGTCTGCACCAAAACAAAGTAGTGCTCCGTCCACTGGGCTTGTCGACTCACTCTAAGTTGAGTCGGTCAAGCAGTCGTCAGGTCTCATTCGGCTACACGGTCTCCGTACTCCGCACGCTCGTCTCTGGGAGGGTCCTCTCCATGAGCTACAGGTCGATACTCCAAGTATCTCAAAGTCCCATGAAGAAGTATCTCAAAGGACCGCCTCGTCACAGGGGTCTCAATGCAATAGACGGCGCGTCAATCAGACGCCCGGTCTGTGAGTTACTAGCCTTTTCGTCCCAGGGGCCTGGTTGGTCTCGTGTGCGAACAAACCCGGCCGTATCTCAACTGTACCCCGAACTCTCATAGGGTATACTCATAGGGACCGTTTCTCAACGTGATCACAAATGCCGCTGATGGTTCGTCAAACGGACATCTGGTCTGAAAGATATCAGTTTTTCCGTTCTAGGGGCCCGGTTGGATTTCGGGTACAATCCAACTATTCCATACTCTAACTGCATCCAAACCTCCGGAGAATTATTCCAAATGTTCCGTCTCATCAAGAGGAATTCAATGAGACAGACGGCGCGTCAATCAGACACCCGATTTGTGAGTTATTGGCTTTTTCGTTCTGGGGGCCTGGTTAGTTTCGTGAGCGAACCAACCCAGCCACACTCTGAAGGCGTCCAAACCTCATGCAGAGTAAGACAAAAGTTCTTGTCTCATCAAAAGGAAACCAACAAAGTCGACGGCACGTCAATCGGACGTTTGGAACTCAAGATATAAGTGTTTCCGCTCCGAGGGCCCGGTTGGTTTCGTATCCGAACCAACCCGGCCGAACCCAAAGTTCTTCAAAACCATGACTGTTATATACTGAAACGACCGACCCTATCCAAGGATCGCTACGCAACTAACGGTGCATCAATCGGAGGTTCGTAGCCCATGATATGGGCAAAAGACCGAAAGTGATCTGAAAACGGGGGGTCTGGGCCCGGACAGACCCGACCCAACCCCCCTGGGTCGGCCCAAACCGGGTCGACCCGACCCGGGTCTGGGTCCGACCCGGCTGCGTGTGGCCCGGCCTGGCGGTCCAGCCGGGCAGCTCAGCCCGGCGTACTGGCTTGTTGGCGCCGGCCAAGCGACCGCACAAGAGGGGACCGTCCCCCTAGACGAAACGGCGACACCCGCGCGGGGGCCGCTCCCTGTCAGTGGACGCGGTGCGATGCCGCGTCCCTCTGGTCCCGTGCGGCCGCGGGACCAGCCGCCAGACACCGCGGCTTTAGCCACGGCGGCCCCTTCCCGGCGGCGCGCCGGGCGCCGCCAGCCTAGCACGGCGCACCGACGGAGTCTTCCGCGGACCACCGGATGCGCTCCGGTGGTCCGTTTTGCTAGCCGCATTCACCAACGGTCCTCCCAGGACCCGTCCTTTACTACAGAGGCTTCAAAAATAACTTATGGCCCCATTTTTCGTTGCCCGTCAATCCGCGCACAAAAATAAATCAGTGGGGTCTTCAATCCCCTCTGCGGCCCCGACTCCGGTCGCGGTTTCGTTCAGCCTCAATGGCGCGGCGCGACGGCGCCGCGCTTCTTTTCTGCATTCTTTCTCGTGTCCGCACGGTGCCATTGCACTGTTCCACCTTTGTTTGTGCCATAACGAATCAAAACAACAAAGGGGGAGGAGATTCGGCCGTGTTTGTGCTGTCTGACCTCCTCCCGTTAAGTTGGTAACAAGCGGCCCAAAAGACAAAGAACAATAAAGAATTTTCACGAACAAAAGAGAATCAACCCAAACAGTTTTTCCCCGTAACAGATTATTCCCAACCCTCAAGGAAAACGTCTGCGGATCAACTAGGTAATAAGTTTATCCATGTAATTTTTTTTAGAAAGAAAGAAATCAATGGAATAAAATCATTCTCAAACATAATTCCCTACCTCAACGTTGACGTCGAACGCGAGTTCGTCGCGTCACGGAATGGGAATCGTGGAAGAAGTGTCATTGATGTCACGATACATGGTGTTTCGTCATCAATCTATGATGGTTTGGAATTCTTCGTCGGAGGTCAGAGCGTTCTTTGCGTTTGTTCGCATTCTTTGTCGAAGAAGAACACTTTCCTCCAAATTCCCTCCACGCCACAAGTTCCAACAGAAATAAAATAAGAGTTATCTTATTTTATTAATGCACATGAAATGTTTGAATTTCAAAAGAAATGAAACGAACAATTAATTCAATGAATTAACTGTAAGTATTTAACCGCCCAATTTAATGAGGAATTTCTTAACTAGAAAAATGCATGGTTGACTTTCATTAAAGAGGAGGGTTGCAGGTGTGTTACTTAGAGGGAAAGAAATGGTGGGGCTCGTGTGGGTCCTACCTCACAAAATATCCTACCATGTGGGTAGGATGTTATAGGTCCCACATCCTCCACTTAACACAGGTTAAGTGTCTTAAATAAAATAAGTTGGTCGCACCATTTTATTTTATTCATTTACTTAACCTGAAAAAAATTTAAAAAACACACCCGAACTCTGGAAAAGGTGTTTTTAAGAAATTACCGGCGCTGCAAGTTCATCAGTGACCTCATATTTCAATTCTAATCACCGGTTCAAAAGTTAGAAAAACCCTCTTGTTCATTCACTGAACGTACCAGAGCTAAACTTCGGAAAATGATTCCAGTCACATCGGGCCTCGGAATTAGGTTCCATCAGAAACTGTGTTCTTGTAAAATTCCAATGAAAATTAAGAAAAAAAAATTCCTTGAAATTTGCGGGTCTTTACAGAGTTACACTTGGAATCCCTCGTAGACTACCAGGGACAGAATCTAAGGAATAACTCATATACAAAGCAATACTTGGCTTCATATGAGAATGAAATGGATGAACTCAATGGGAATTTGATCATATTCACCATGGTTGATATTTGGGATCTATTAGTGGACCACCAAGGATGTAATTGAGTGGAAGTGATGTTATACCACACATAGAGAAATACATGGGTTTGCTGAGGATCTATATGGACGGGCTTATAGGGTGTTGGTTTATATTAAACATAGAGAGATACATGGATTCCAAATTTGGAATTCTAATAAAGAGATTAGATTTATGAATGAAAAATAAATTAAATGGCTGTTATGATGCCTTTTACACGGGAAAGAAAAATCTTTGATTCAGTATTGTCTTACTCTTTATGGATGTTCTATTTATGAATCCATTGAGCATATCACTACGGGGGACGTCGGGCTTTGTGAGGAGTCTCAAGACCTATTTACTAAATGAGATTGAATGGTTAGTCGAACATGTTATTAAATGACACAGTCCTACCTATTAAATCATAGAATTACCTTCTAAATAAAATTTAAAAAATGATCGTAATTATAAAAGAGAACATGAACTTTATAGGATGTTTATATTCAATAAATCGTTTACTTTTTACATTACTGCCTTCAAACTATTGTAATATATATATTCACTAACTAGATGGCATAGATCCTTGGGGATTTCTTTTGGTATTATGTATAAAAACCTATTTGGGCCACCAATGGGTAACAAAATAGACTATATGATGCATGTATGGATAAGGGAAAGAACCATACTACAATTCATTGATTTCTGTTTACAGAGATAGGGAGCGTGGGACCAAGCTAAGGGCCACGATTCTAAATGGGATACTTTTTGAGATTTTTTTATATTTGATACATTTATTATATTATACTTCTATGTAACTATTTTGTTTGTTTATAGGAACATATGACATGTGTTATCATCATCATTGTATATGAATGTACATTTGATATTATTATATATTCTTGCATTGTATTTAATTTTTGTATGATTTAATCCATCAACTATTTCACATCTATTGATATTACCATATGTTATACTATAGTAAGAGGGAATAATATCCCCACATACTCACCATAATCACTAATTGCTCGTTGAAAGTATTTGGAGTTTGATGAGATGTTCAAAATTCTATGAAACCAACCAGGCTCAGGGAAAAGTGGAGTGTCATCTGGATATGAGACATTACAAATTGGTATCAAATACGGGTTTCAATCATGGGACCTCTGTGTTATTGTTCCACAATGCTTCTGATATTCCTATCTAACAATAGGGCATATTCTTCCTATAGACTCACCGTAGGAAATCTCTTATAATCAACAACCTCTTACGTTTGGGGAGAAGTGATTGAGTCGTTGAAACCAACTAGGATTGGAGCACTGTTATGTGGCATTTGGTTTTGGGAATTTACAACATGATATCAGAGAAGTATTGTCTAGTTTTCATTACTATCAGGAGACATTTTAAAGGGATAGAAAGGAATAAAAGTCTTGTAATGAGTTGTTCTTGGGAGTAGCTACCCCGAAAATAGGAAAAATTCAAATTACCTAGAATTAAATTTCTATTTTCTTTTATATTTTATTTGATTCCATTGTTGGGTTATAAACATGGATTATGATTATATTATTGATATGAATGTGGTTCTATTTTATTTAAACCCAATGAGATGAGTGTATTCTTTCTCACACACCTTGTTTTTCAGTATACAAGAATCACATGTCATGCATAATTCCTTTACATTTAGGATGCATTACTTATTGCATACTGTTGTGATTGGTTTCATGATAGTTATACCTACACATGTGAAAGGAATAATAAAATGATATATGTTCCGAATTAGGTTGACTCTGGAAATTGGTTCTTAAGGAGCATGGTCCCTCATGGATTAGAATTTGGAAAACCATTGGTTCAACATTTTAAAATGGATTGATATATAAGTGTGAAATGATAATGAATTCGAATGAAAACTAATTTTTTAATTCAAGTTATAATTAACTAGAAATTGAAACTATTTATAGTACAAAACATAACCATGACTAGACCATAGTATGGGAGAGTAGGTAAAATTTCATTGGTATATTAATCATTACATTTCCCAGAACAGACTCATGGATCATGGGGTGGGGTGTGTTATTATGGAGGAAGGATTGTACTCATCCATTTTAGATATCTACACTTTTTAGTTGCAAACTTTTGTAATATTCTTTATCTGAGTCATATGCTTGACATTTGTAGAGGTATGTCACCACACCATCCTCTAGTCATACACGAGGAGGGTGGATATGAACCTGCTCCAGAGGTGGTAAGCCATTACCTACCAGTCGATCCTCATGTAGTTCCATTTATCGAACTAGTAGTAGTACGAGATACTAGTGCAGAGGAAAATGTCAACGATGGGTTCTTTTGCTTTATTTTGACCATCAAGGGAGAACTATGACCAACCCAGATAATGGAAGAATTGATAGGTGTGTTTCAACAATATCACCCTCCCATTTTATTTGGGAATGAATGACCACCTGATTGAGAGTCATGGATAGAGGCCATGCAATATATCTTATACCATCTAGTGATTCATCCTAAAAGGATGTTAAGTATCACTATATATATGTTGTGTTATTCCACCAAGATATGTTGGGATTTCATTACTCATATAGATCATCATTAAGAAACGTCTTGGAGAAATTTTCATATTTCCTTCTATGATTATATATATCCCAATATGTTTAGGGAAGATAGAGCTCGTGAGTTCTTGCATCTGGAGTAGGGAACAATTTTTTTTTTCAGATTACTTGATCCTTTTTATTGATCCCATGTTCTTCATACATATTTTAATGGGTGACGAGTAATCTAAAGATAAGGGATTTGAGGATGACCATAGGTATTACATCTGATCATAGGTGAATGTTTTTTTAGATCACTAACATTTTTGGACTAGTGAATTATGTTATTATCACAACACATATCTTGAGATTGTCTGGAGGTGCGAGCCATAGTGGTTTGACATAATTATATGCTACTCCATCAATTGGTTACAAGAAGTGACTTTTGGAACTTTCACACAGTGATAATAGGAGCCATATCACATACCCAGGTGTCTAGGTAAGGTGCTACTAGTGTGGTAGGCTGTGACATATGAGGCCACAATGTACGACTTACCCAATTAAGTGTTGATAATGTAGTAAAATGGGAAATATACATTTCTTCTATAGAATGTTTCGAATTGTATCCCATGATAGAGGGTCATCACCGACACTAAATCATGGAGTGGAGTCAAAATATTCTCATTAGGTAGGGATCTATAGATTATCTAACTGAGTAGGAAGAGGTAGAGGTCATCGCTATAGTAGTCCAACACTTTTTTATATTGATAACATAGCAGATCTGCTTTTGGTAGCAAGGTAGTATCCCAAGGTTGTGATTCAATCCTGATATACACATTGGACATGACCCATGAAGATATGGATCCTAGACCTTCTACTATCCTAGGTACTATTCTAGTAGCCTCTAATTTAGCTTCATTACTTTTTTGATACAGGGGCTTCTCAAAGTTTTATATATGTTCCCATTATGGACATACTTCAGCTCGGTGATTAAGAATCAGATGGTGTTATGTGACATGATAATTCACTGGTGATTAGAATGGAGGGTGTTTGGAAGTGAATAGATATCACCCTTGATTTTTGAGGGTGTCACTTTTTATGTGAACTCTAGTTCATTTAGATAACAAGTTTTCACATCAATCTTGAGATGGGATGGATGGTTTCCATTTATGATTTCATTTATCGAAATTTCAATAGGGTGACAATTTTGCAGGTTTTTTTAAAAGGGTGAATGGTATGTCTAGGTGAGCTGTGATAGATCTAACCATTATGGACTGCATGGGATGAAAGACCAAATTATGTTGATAACCCAGATTGGGAGTTTTTATCTATTTAACAAGGGAACCTTTTAGGCATATTTTCCTCATGTGGTATATCATTTTAGGGACATTTTCTTGGATGGATTTTGAGGAATACCTCCGATGAGAGATTTGAATTTCTCTATCAATCTATTTATATGAGCTACAATAATATCCCTTCCCCATTAACTAATATATAATAATGAAATTCAACACCATAAGTGGAACCTATAGGATTTAGAGGCATAGGGGTTTATCTGAACTAGTACCGCTTTGTGGGGTCCGCCGGTCCTTTTTTCAAAAAAAGGCATACATAACTCTCAGTAAATGTGTGAATTAATAGAAATTGATCCACCTAATAGTTATGGACTGGTATCCAATTCCATATATTGGAGATCTCTTCGACCATATCCGAGGATCCCGATTCTTCTTTAGAGATTTATTTGAGAATTGATTATCATTAGGTGCATGTTATTACATTAGAAATACCTCACATATCGTTTTTTGAAGCATGTATGAACTATATGATTGTGTTTAATCCATTAAGTTTCAAGAATTCTCTAGTGTTCTTTATGAAACTAATGAACAGAGTGTTCCATCCTTATATGGATTCATTTTTGATGGGTTTGATGGTTGATATCTTGGTGTATTCTCACAATGGACTTGGAAATTCCCAATATCATGAGATCATATACTATAGACTGAGACATAATCAATTATTTCATAATCTCCCAAAGTTCCACTACTAGATGGATTAACTACATATCCTATTCCACATTAGCTTAGATAAAGGATTTATAGTTAACCTAAAGTAGGTAAGAGCTATGTTTTCCTAGGATAATCCCATTAAATTTTTTAAGTTATAGAGATTCTTGGTGCTAGATGGTTATGACCGTTGATTCATACAGAACTTCTCACACTTAGAATATATGGTTAGAGTCTCCACTATGAAGTATATAAAGTGTTTATTTCCATATTCCTTCATGAAAACCTTTCATAATATGAAATTAATATTGAATTCATCACATATTGTGATTTCCGCTGGCTAGGTTAAAAATACACTAGTTAATGTGATGCATCATGTATTGGCATAGGAAGAGTTATTATGCATGATTTTAGAGTCCTAGAGTATGATTCTCAGTAGTTGAGGCCACACAATAGAAATTAACCAATTTACAATCATGAGTTAGTTGTGTTTGTTCAACCATTTCACTATTGGAGACAATACTTAACTGGAGATAATTTTTTGGTGTACACTGAACTAAAAATCCACAATTACAAAATTAAACAGTTTGATATGAATATGAGGTAGTAAAGGTTGGTTTAATACCTACAGTCTCTCGACTTTGAGCTTTCCTAAATTCATGATAAAGGAAATGTAGTGGAATATGTACTATGCTGGAAGACTTGAATACTTGTAGTTCGGTAGGCCATAAGTGAGTGGAAACTCATTTATTTTTTCACTGAGATTCACTTAGAGTTGTAGGAAAATTAGGCGTAGACTTTTATATCATGTTTAGTTGTTACCTCTTCAATACTGTATAGAGTGAGTATGAAGAAACTATCAGACTCAAAAGGCCTAACCATACCAGAGAGTGTGGAAGGTGATGACTCTCATCCTCATTGGATTGTTGGTAAGGATGAATTTCATTGAGTTCATGGATTCATGTGGTTCTTTGCAGACTTGCATGAAGAGATGATACAATAATTTCAGGCTTCATCTTGTGTAGTTTAACCGAGAATCATTAAGATGTATCATGATTTAAAATTCCATTACTAGTGTCCATGTATAAACAGTTGTGTAGATGGTTTTTTCATGAGATGTTCACTTGTCAGCAAGTGAAGGTGGAAAATCAGAGACCAACCATAACTTTATTACAGTTATCCATCCTTGAGTTGATATATATTGATGTCTTATGGGATTTCATGAAATTTTTACTTAGGTTACCTCGATACAATAATGGTGTATCTATTATTGATGACAATCCCACGAAAGTTTCACATTACTTATTGATGAAGGAACCATTATGTTTTGATGATCATGGGAGGTCATACATCCATGATATAGTATAACATCATGGGTTCCCCCATAGGATCATTTCAAATAGGGACAACCAGTTTAACAGAAATCTATTGAAAAGGATATAGATGGTGTTCAGTATATATATTCTTCTGAGCACAACATACAACCACAAAAAATATAGCCAGTCATAGCACACAATTTAAGTGGTTAGAGAAATTATGTGAGCATGCATCTTAGATTTCTTGGGATCTTGGGAGAGGTATATTAGCCTTATTTAATTCCCCATCAACAATATATTTTAGACTAATATTCATATGTTTCCTTAGAGTATTCATAATTTAGGAAATTCTGAACACCCCATTGTTGGTTAGAAGCAAGAGAGATAGTTATTCTGGGACCTCGTCATATTTAGGAGACTACAAAATTGGATCAGTTGATTCAGAAAGGATTGGCTATTATGAAGTATCATCATAAATAATATGATAATCAATGTAAATGAACTATAGATTAATAGGTTGGGGATAATGTCTTTTGGTTTGCCTCACTAATGTTTGTACACATGAGGATTATAGTACATCGTAATCATTCATCAAATTATATCAGTCTATTGGAGATTCTTTAGAGGGTCGGGCTGGTAACCTTTCAATTAGAATTATCTCAGAGGTACTAAAAAATGGATGACATCTTTCACATATCTTAGTGATGCCATTATTATTATGAGCTTATCATGGTGTTCATCTAGATAAAGTTCAATTATAGGTAGATTCAACCCCCGAAGGGAATCTAAAACTAATAGTGGATAATAGAATGAAAGATTTCTATGGTCTGTCTGTTCCATTATTAATGGTTCAATAGATGCATGAATGAGTATATGAATTGGAATAGGAGAGGGGGGGAAATGTATGATCATATTGTTAGGTTTTATTCTTATATCACGCTTCACCACCATTAGAAAATAAAGATATGGAATATTTTCTTTAAGGGGGGAATTTTGTAAGAACATGGATCTTCATGGTTAGTAAAAACATGTGAGGAAGACATGTGAGGTTCCCTTCTTCTATAGCTATCCATGCATAGTTGGAGCAATGTTTAAAACCTGTGCAATGGCCAAATTTTGGTGAATTTTTAAAACTAAGCCCCCATAATCTCTTATTTATAACATAATTTTAATATTCTTATCAATAAGAACTACCATGGATTTGAGATTTATTTTGAAGCTCTAAACTAGTATTTGATCCCAACTCCTTATCTGATACCAAATTCAACTGCCGCTCATATCATTTGAAATGTATCAGTTAGTTCGAAATTCCTTTTTAAGTAATTCATTGTTCTTAAAGATATTAGTTGCACTATTAAGGTGTACGATATTTTCCCTATTATTAGGTTCTTCATCTATTCTTTGACATGTCTCCCAATCTGAGTCAGATTAGGAGCTCATACTTGATGATCTATCAATTAAATACCTATTCTAGGTGGTCTTATTCTTTTCTTTAAAATTCTAAATGTTTTGATATGTGGTTTTACTGCACACCCAATTTCTATGTGCCTCTATAAAATGAAATTAAATATGATAATTTATATGTATAGAATATGTAATTAAAGAGGATTTATTTTGAATGAAATCTGGTTATGTTCTTAGAAATGGAGCCACCCTATTAGTGTGTTGATTAGTTGATCTAGACCACCAAAAGGTGGCTCTTCAAACATGATACCTTTGGGTGTGTCCCATTTTCCCCTTACCTTGGAATGTGAATTCTAAAATGAATTGTAAATAAACTAGTTGAATTTATTATTAATACGATTATTGAATTGTGTTTTGAAATTATTAAATTAAGGGATGTGTGAGAATGACCATAGGATATTTTCTCAAGTTCCATGATTAAGATTTAATTGTTTTTTATATTTAATTTCCCATGGGAGTTAAAAAGAGGGAAGACATGTAATAGACTATTAAAGAATAAGAAAAATGTTATAATGATTTCCCCATGTCTGTATTTGGATGTAAATACTTCTAATATTGGACAATTATTTTTGTCATCTTTTGAGGTGATATTGAAATTAAATGTTCATAGAATTGACCTTAACGTAGTCAAATGGAATTTTTTAAACTACATTGAATGATTATATGACTTGGGTGATAGATAGATTCAAATGAATAATTCTCTGGAATAATTTATATGGATTTGAATTTTTTTATGTTTGAGTAACACATGGACTCCATATGGTACTGCTAAAGATGGAATTTCAGGCATGACTTATATAATAAGTGATACATTGATTCATCTTGGAATATCATTGAAGGACTCCGTGATAATTTGATCATATACACCATGGGTGATAATTCTAATCCCATAGTGGACTATTCAGGATGGACTTTAGTAGAAATGATGTTATACCACCCCAAGAGTGATACTTGGGTTCTTGAGGATCTACATGGATGAGCTCACAAGGTTTTGGTTTATATTAAACATAGAGTAATAACTTGATTCCAAATTAGGAATTCCAAGTACAAGCTCGGGTTTATGAATGAATAATGAAAAAATGGTTGATAGATGTTTCTTCCCAGCAAAAGAACAATCTTGGATTCAATCATTCGTTACTCTTTATGGATGGTATGTTCAGGGATCCATTGAGCATATCACTACATGGAACTCCGGACTATGTGACGGGTCTTGAGACCTATTGACTAAATTGGACCGAATGGTTAGTTGATGATATTTATAAATGACATCAGTTATACTGTTAAATATATTTCTTAACTTCTGAATAAAATTTATTAATTGTACTTTATTATAAATGATAAATCAATCTTTATAGGATGATTAATTTTAGTAATTTCATTAATTATTACATTGAGTCACACACAATGTTGTTATATATATATATATATATATTAATTTAATGGTTGCCACAAACCCTGGGTGCCTTTATACTAGGATTATGTATCACACCATATTTGGGCCACTTTTGGGTACCCAAAAAGACTATATGATTGCATGTATCAATAATGGAAAGTTTTATACTAAAAGTTATTGATTAATATATAAGAGCATTGTAGAAAGAAATATAGTTGAGGCTTGAGATTATAGCTGGGAATCTATTTGAAAGTTTTTTACAATTCATAAACGTATTTTATTGTACTAAAATGTACGCGGTTTTCTATTTTGTAGAAACAGACAACATGTATCATCATCATCATTGTATATGATCTTTCCTTTCATATTTTTTTCCATTTCTGCTATGTATCCTTTTTCTATAAGATTTACCATTTCATTTTTTGATTGTTATTTCTATTCCATTATATAACACCATGGTAAGAGAGAATAGTCTCCCCACAGACTCACCCTGGGCCCTTGCTGCTGGTTAGTAGCCTCTCAAATTTGGGGAGATGTGTTTATGCACATGTAACCAACTAGCCTCGACGAACTGTTGAGTGAAATTTGGTTCCGAGACATTATAATGGGTTATTGAAATCCATCTATATTTTAAATACTATGTAATTTAGTTCAAGGATTTGAATAATAAGGGAAACTACTATTTTATTATTGTAACTAAAAAATATGTTTTGAAAAAAACACTATGTTACTTCCCATATAGTACTATATTTAATGTCCTTAGTTAGAGTTCCATAAAAATATAACAATGACCACTATGAAGAATTTACTTCTTATTCGGTGTTACCTTATTATTTGTTTAGTTTCACCAAATGTTTGAAAAAAAACACCAAATTTATTATCTAGTATAAAATTATAGACATTCACTTTAATAGTTGTAATTTACTTATAGCTTAGGGTATCTTTCATAAATAATAATAATAAATAACACTTAATAGTGGATAAAAACAACAAAATGAGGAAAATAATATTAATATATCTTCACCACCTTATTATATTTAAAACACTCAATACAATTTTTAAAACCAATGAATCGATTCTCAATGTTTATATTAAAGGTCCCCAAAATATTTTAAAACAAAAATTTTTTATAGACTTCCACTTACAGGTGTAAAATTTCGCGCACATGATTTACTTTTTAGATCCATTACTGGATTTCAATAAATTTAACCTCTTAGAGTAAGTTAAAAAAAATGTACCAATGTATCATTCACAATACATTAGAATTTTTTGATAAAGGAAAACATGTCATATTGAAAAAATTATTATTTTCATCATTTTGAAGATGACATCCTCTCTAAAAAATCCACAAATTCACAAGTTCAAAAAACCTATTTTCAATATCACTGAAAGAAAATTAATTATCTAAATCTCTAGAATATTCTTCATTAATTATATAATTGTAGTAGCTATAATAAAAATTAAAATATATTATTTTATAAAAAAACTATGAAAATGAATTTCCAATTAGAATCATTTATGGAATATAGTACTAGAGATGAAAATATCATACCAAGAGTTATAGGTACATCCTTATCACATTCCATAGTAAGTATTTGGAATAATGTCATTATGTATAAATCACTAACATTAAAAAAATTAACCCTCACATCAAATGGGATGAATAATGGAAATAATACCACATTAAAGGGAAACCACGGTTATTTTATGTCCTATATGTTTCGAATAAATTAAAAACTAGAATTTGATTATATTAACACTAGAACCAAGGACAATGTTTTATTCCACTACGGACAATTTAATATGGAATGGAAATAAATATAAAGGATTTTTTTGGGGGAGTATTATTTTGAACGAAACCACATCAACACTTTAATTTAAATATGTTAGAAAAGTCATATAGTTATTTTTTTCTTATTGATAATGATTTAAATAATTTAATAGATGGAATAGTATGATCAATATAATATAATGATAAAAAATTTGAAAAAACTTTTTAACCAAATAAAAAAATTGATATATTTTGGATCATTATTCTATTTTAATCCTTTAATGGAAAATATGTGTAGAGTATAATTCCACAATTATTATGAAGTTATAACTTTATCCACCTAATATCACTTGTTCCTCTATTTTAATATTTACCTTTTTATTTTTTTACCCTTATCTTTTTCAAGAATAAATAAAAATTAATTCTATTTTAGACCTTGATATACACAATTTTGAGATTTATCATTTTCTATATTTGTAGTTATATATTCAATAAATACATTAGTTTTTTGTTTTCTAGGACATTCTATAACATTTCATTATTTTATTAACCACTCTTAGTTATGAAAACCATTGAATTGTCCTTGGGATTTATTTTAGTGATACTGGGATGTATTCCTTTATCTATTCCTCTCAAGAATCAAACCATGTTCACAAATTTAAATTCAATATTATAAAATTTGAAAACTATATTATTTTGTGATTCCATTTTAATAAAAAAAATTATTCTATTCTAAATTACTTTCAAAAATTTATGGAATAAAAACACTACGAATTTAATGGTTTGACTGGTCTGCATATCCATGAAAATAAGGTTGCACTAATAACCCTTTGACTCCCAATAGAATATTTAGATGATTTTTTTAACTGGTATTAAAATTATATAATAATTTGTAATTGTGAAATTTATATATTAATCCATATCCTTCATAATTATAATTTTTGGGGATAAATGTGTATGTAAAAGTAATGGAATTTTTTTTGAATGGATATATATTCAATGAAACCCACACTACTCACTATATAACATCTCTGGTTTTTAAAAAGTAAGATATTTAAAACATTTATTCAAAAATGTTTTATTATTCCTTTTAATTTTAAAAAATTTAGAATTAATTTCTTATATTAAACTATTTTTAATTTTTACATTGTTTTCTCTATTTTTTAGAGGAATTATTTTGGAGAGTTGGAAATATTTTTTATAGATATTTCATAGTTAACAGGAAATATTTTCTATATAGTTTCCACATAATCATTTTTCAAAAATGTTTTTGAAAAATATAAAATAGCCTTATATAATATATCCATAAATATACGGGGTGTATGTTTGTAAAATGAATATTTCCCAATAAATTACATCAACATATCCTAGGTCACATGAAATAAATTTACTTCATCTTACATGAAACTTTTTTTTATTATAATTTATCCTATAAACATTGTGTGATCAAATTTCATGATAATTTCATTATAAACCTGAAATAATATTTCAAATTTTTTTTATAATATTTAATGAACCAATTTTGAGATTTTGTTTGAATAAATTGATAAAAACCCAATCCTTAAATAATCTTCACTCATCCCTTTAAGTGGTGACAATTGTAAAAGATTAAAAAATTATCTAATACTGGAAAAAAGTAATCATTATGAAATCCAATAAGGGATAATAATAGTGAGAGATACGAATATCTCATCTTATAATTTCTAGATATTTAGTAATTCCTAATAGAAGAATGATTTCTAGAACGAAATGGATGTTGATACTTGTAAGACTTGGACTCTTGAGGATGTCATTATAAAGGAATGTTTATTAGATTTATTATTTATTTATAAACCTATTATTTTTTGTATTCATGTTAAAACAATTTTCTCTTTATATAACTCTATAATTATTCTCAATATTATGAATAAATTTTAACAATGCATCTAAAATTTAATCCCTAGTGTGAAAGAAATTAGTATAAAAATTTAGTCATTCAACACATTGGAAAGTAAAATTTTCAGTATAAAATCACAGATCCAACATTAAAGTCACCCAATGAAATATAATTGTATTCATTGCTAAAATTAAATAAAATAGTAAAAAAATTTGGTTTTCTCACAGTAAATAAAAAGTAGTTTTCAAGTACAAACATGATAAACATGAATTTGGAATTTAGAATACATAGTTAAAAAAATTAAGTAAAGAAATTTATTTTTAGTATCAAGGTGCATGTTTGTAGTGTATTAAACTCAAAGGATGCACAACCAATAATTTAGTATTATTTATATACGAAATATGACTATTTTAATATATTTAAGAATTGGTATGAATAAAGAATTGTCTAATACCTCACTGATGCATTCAACAATAATGATTAATTTGCATGATAAGATGTTAATTGTAAAAAAATTATATTTTATCAACAGTAAACTAGTAAAATAGTATATATTATTCTAATGAAACATATAATATAAGATATTTTTCATTGTTTTTTAATTAGTTACTATGATAAATTAAACAACACAGTGACATGACCATGTTTCCAATGTTAAAAATATTTAGAGAATGTAATAAGAAACACAAGGAAACATCTTAGATAAAATAAGATAAATCAACAAGGATAATGGTAATTTTTTTTTCTGAGTTAGGGTAGAATGGATCAATATAGTTTGATAAAATTATTTGAATTCTGGAAATTACAACTATTTTAACTGTGAAAAACTATGAAGAATTTTATTTGAAGTCACCTCATCATAATTTGACTAATCAGTAATTGTTATATTTTCTTTATCAATTAATATTTTATTGCATCATTATTCCATATAAAAAATAATATTTAATGAGAATGAATAATAATTGGTCGGAAAATATTATTTCTTTGACTAATACATTATTTTATAAACAATATCATTCAATGAACTTGTCAATTCTTGAAGTAGGGGTGAACCAAACTCATGAATAAATTAAAATGAGAATAGGTAAAAATAAATTCACATTGTTGTTCCACTCGTGACTCATTATATAAATTCATTTATTTATTCATGATGAATTAATTAATTAATTTATCATAATTTATTATTATTAATCCCCACCTATCATGACTTTGATGAAAAATAAGATTAAAAATTATGTTAAAGAGTGGATGATAAAAAGAAAGAAAAAAATAATATAAATTGGAAAAATAATTGTAAATAATTATCAAATACATTATTACCTGCCCCTAATTTTTTTAAATTTGGATGATTACAGACTAAATAATATCATACATGACATACATAGAAGAAATGGATACTAAAAAGAGGAATAAAGTACATTTAAATATTCACTGATTGTTTCCAATCATCAAACTCACATATAAAACCTAATTACATTAAAATAATTATATTTTTAAATTTCACAACTATTTTTTTTATATTTACTTTTTAAAAACAAATATCTTACCCCATACACCCCCTTACAATTTTTTGTCCAATAACCACATAGAAAACCACTTCATTATTTCATTTATTTTTATTATAATTTTAATTTTTTTGTCTACCTAAGTAATAACTTATCTTGCACACCTTCAAAATGGTTATTTAAATAAATTTACGGTTATAATCATCTTTTAGTGTGTTTTATAATTAGTCATTAGAATTTAGATCTTCTTGGAGGTCAATATGAGTACTTGTATCCATCTAAAAACAGAGTAGATTTCCTCCATCTATTTGGGGTTTCAACTGGAGTCAACTAATTATTTATATGAATCCTTCCATTACCAAGAACTATTTTCAAATTATTATTCAAATTAATCATTCCCATTAAACTAAACTTTGATAATTAAACTTAACCTATTTGATTTGAACCAGAATATAAAATGAAGATATATCTCCTCAATTAAACAAACCTCACCCATGATAAGATGATAAAAATAAAAAAACCTTCAATTATGATCAGTACCAGAACTATTTAATCACTTAAAAAGGATCCTCACATTCTTCATCTTCTTTGACATGCATCTCAGATGGGGATCACATAAACAACCCTAAAAAAGATTTGAAATATCATCTAATTACAACCTGAATTTCCAATATTCTTCTTCTACCTCACATATATTTTTATTTCATCCATTGGCCTACCCTATTACAATAATAAATAATCTATTTTATTTAATAAAAAACTTATCTTTTATCTAGACAAACATAAATACTCTTCAAGTGAGCCTCACATTCACCAACATGAAATATCAAATTCACAAGTGAGTAGATTTAATCAAACCATGGATATTATTTATTATTTTTTAAATAGTTATCATGTCAATTCACCAATTAAACAAAAAAAATTATATACTCGAATAAATAATTTAATGATATTTTATCTTCCTTCCCAAAACCAACATAATTAAATTTAATACTTGAGACTATACATTAAGAGGTAGACACCATATCCTGAAACATTATAGAACACAAACACCATATATTAATTATTAATAAGTGTAATTAAAATTTATCTTCTAATTTATATAATTTTTTTTAAAAAAATTATTTTATTTCTTAATTTTCATAAATTTATTTTCTTATGTTTTTTTTGATATTTAAAAAAAATAATAGAGTAGAGAAATATATGGATTTTACTAACATTTTTTCATTTATAAAATTATTGGTATATAAGTATGAATTGGAAATTTATGAAATAATTTTATTCGAAAAATTATTTTATAAATGAAATTATATATTTTAAAATTTTATATATAATATACCTACCCGTGATTGATATTTTACAAATCAAGTACTATTTATCTTAAAATTTATTTTAATATATTATTAATTTTTATACTAAAATTAATTTTTAACAGTTATACATATTGAATTATAAAATATGGATTCAATATTTACAATTAGTAGTCCCAAAATATCTAATAAATTTCTATTAATTTATCTACTTAATGATTAAGTTACAATATCTAGAAACAAGAAACCATGGTAAAAACTAATATGCAAAAGAAATAATTCATGAGGTAAAGGGTTTGAGACATGATAAAAAATATATATATGGTTTTATGAGGTTTTTGCAGACCTTATCTTTTAAAAAATACATTATTTACCATTTTTCGATCTAATTGTCAATTTTAACATTTGATCTCATCATAATAATTTAAAATACTGACAAAAATACCAATCTCACCATTAATAAAGGGTCATGTCCCCACCCCTTCATAAGAATCCTAAAAACTAGGATTCCTCCTTAAATCCAACTTTATTAACATTCCCAAGAATACTCTTTTACTATGATGATATTTTTTAACATGATATTATAATAATCACTTCCTTTCCAAGTAATTCTCCAAGAGAAACTGAAAGTTATCACCAAAAGTTCAATATTTTTGATACCATATTTTCAATTGATATTTCTATTTAAAATTTATTTTTCCCATATATTATATTATATATTTTTTATTTACAGCATAATTAATGTTTATATATTTTTTAAATAGTCTACAACAACCTGTTCACTTTCCCTTAAAAAATAAACCAATTATTCAAGCGTTGTGTAAACTACAATCTCCATGTACTAACACATTTATTCTTCCATCACGTCCTTACAATTTTAGATATAAGGATGAGATTAAAGGTCATATATTATTTATATAACGTCATTATAGTCCTTGATGACAAATTTAAGAAACTATTAACGATATGATTGAAAAATGATCATAAGTAATTTAATATTTTAAAATGATCATATTAAGGGGATAATCATTTACTCAAATTGTGTAATGTTTAAATATCCATATTTTTTCTTCATCATCCATAAAATTATGATATTCTACATCAATTAACACTATGTAATGATATTATTCCTCTATTAGAATTATATTTCAATAATAACACCTCCAAATCATTCATTAAATCTTTTTATGTTTATTTCTTTGTTAGTTTATGCACATAATTGAAAATAATATGAATTTAGATTAGGAATGACCATGGGAACAAAATTAATTGAATAATAGGATATAAATGTGTAAATAATGACAAATTTTTTCTAGAGATGTTATATCAAGATTTAAATCATCAATTAAGAAAACACACCTTGATTATTAAGAATCAATGAAACATTATTTTTATTGATTTCATTTTCAAGGATAGAGAGAAAAAAATACATGAAATGAATTTGAAAAACTATAAGTAAATATAAATAATTTCTAAAAGTAACTGTAATAATCATGTAATTAGTGTTTTTATAGTAACCCATACATTACATGAATTGATATTACTGAAAAATTGAACAATACTCATAACGAAATATAAAAAAGCCACAATATGACTATATAGGTATAGTATCCATATATACCAGGAAGCATAAACAACTTTACTATATAACATCTTTATTGTCTCCCACTTATTTAATATTAACTAGAAACATTTTTGACATATCATACTTAATACACTTACTCATGGCATGGGAAAAAGAAAAATATAAAAGGGTGAGATCAAATACACAATAAGGATAAAAAAGGAATATATAAATCATTTCATAATCATAAGTAATAGTAACATAACATTTTAAAATCTTATCCTTCATATTAAATATATTGATATCATTCCATGGGATAAATAGTAAATGTTCATAAGAATCAATGAATATAATCTGAAAATACATAACATAAGACATGATTTTTTTTTCATATAAACAATCATATAAAATAATTTCATATTATTTGGAGATCATTTATGAGACCATCATACCAGACAAATTCCATTACAAAATTAAGTTCACTACTCTTTCCAGCATATTATTGCTGGACTAAGATCAGTTCCCATTCCATCCATGTCTGTCTCATGAGATATAATTTTTTACCCAGTTTATTTGTGCTATATTTAGTTCCCACCCATATCATAATGAAATAATTATTATATGTTCAACAACAACACAAATTGGTCATCATTACCCAAGGAATAAATTGGGTTTCGTTAAAAACCATAACATAATCTAAGTAAAAAATGAATTTTATTAATAGTATTACATAATAATCACAATGAAACCATATAAAAAATAAGTATGTTATACAAGATACCTAACCTTATTAAATAATTCCATATTAGGTTAAAATAATTTTGATATAACAGTTGAAATTAATTCTAGAGGGAAATATCATTTCATCTTCAAAATCATTTAATTTTCTCCAAATCCCACTAAATTTTAAAAGAAAATAATTTATTTGAAAATAAAGCTAAAATTCTATAGAGGATACTTAATAGTAATATGGTGTTATATAAATTTAAAATCCTTTTATGATGAACATTTTAAAAGAAAAAACGTTTCTTGTACTTTTGTCACATAATTCAAAAAGTACCTTTTATTTGAAAAATTAAAAAGATTCTTTTTATACCATTTAATAGAAATTCACCAATCGGTAAAATTTACATTAAAAAAAATTAAAAGAATATATTTATTTAGTAATTACAAACATGGATGATAAATATATTCAATTAAATAGTTATGTATAAACAATATCAGATAATAATGAGATTTTGGAATTATCTGCAATAGTAGGTCCAATTTCCTTTGTATATATCTGAATCTCATATATAATGATTCAAATAATTACATTGATTTATTTCATAATAATAGTAATTTTTATTATATCATATATGATTATATTATAATCCCTTTTTAGTGACATTATTACCCGTCCATCAGGTGATAACTTCTTCATTTTCATACGCATGTTATATCAGATAAGTTCTTCTTCCTATTATTAGGATATATTTTATCATTGATAGAATGATACTGATATATATATATATATATCATATTTATTCATTCCATTCATTTATATAATCTTTATTTAATTAAGATAATATATGATGAATCACATCGCATCATGGAGACGATAGACAGTATGTTTTCACGAGCAACGATAATATTCACATAATCATTGAATGGTATTAAAGTTGATGGTGTTTAATATTTTTTATTCTCTTTAATTTTATAATAAGTAAATATAGATATTAATTTCATCACTGTACCCATCTATGTAAGGTGGTGGTGCAAAACATATTACACCACGGTGTGGAGACCGTAAGTCGTACGTACGAACCCATATTGATTTTTTTTCATAGGTTAGATAGAAGATGTGATACGGTTGGTTCATAATCATAATAAAATATAAGTATATAAGTGATACTAGAGTTCTTACTTTATAATTAAACAAATCATGAAGAGGATGTAGAATATGAAATAAGTTTGAAAGAATCAGTAGAGGAGATCACCTCTCCTATGACGTTCTCCCTCTAAATATCCTCTTAAATCACTAGAGTTGGTCCTTGATGATTAAAAACACCACTAGAATGTAACTATAGAATTTTATAAAGGAAATTGTTAGGGGATTTCTGAGCTTGAAGTCTCAATGTGAAGTGAAGAGTTGAGGGAGGCGGTGCCCTTTTTCAATAGAGGTGAGGGGAACATTTTGGATCTCCAAAAAAATTAATTTATAATATAATCAAACCATATCTAAAATCATCCAAAATATCCCAATTTCTATGACTAAATGTAATAGGGTTGTAATATCATCTTAATTTTTTTTCTTGTTGTTATATAAACTTAATCCTTATCATTTTATTTATTAGTTAGTTATTCTATTTATTTTTTAACTAGGGTAACAAATATTTCAAATATAAATGTGTGAAATATTTACTTAATTTAATTTAATTAGACCATAAATAAATAAATTAGAACATTTTTGACCATATCAATTTTTTAAATGTATTATTATATTTAAATAATTTAATAAAACATTATTTTCATAAACAATCAATAATGCCAATTTTGACACTATTCAATTCATGGATTTTTAAAAAATATTAACATAACAAGTTAACATTGTGCCAATGATTATATTATATTACTAACTCTTCAAGGTCATCTATAAAATTCATTTGACATATTAATTAGGCCAAATTATATTTATTTTAATATTTTAAAAAACATTTAATTAATATTTCTTTTAATAAAATAACTACTATAACAACTTTGTGTAATTATTTAAAATTATTAATTGTTTAATAAAAATTAAGAATAAAATAATATGAAAAATATAAATCATCTATATTTTAGAAAAAATCTTATAATAAAATATATATTATATTGAATCCATCATTACAAATGTTATACTTATTAAAACATGAATGTGATGAGTTTATCGTTAAATTAAATATAATAATATAAATGTAATAATCTATTCTCTAAGTCACTAAATGGGCAATAACTGGACCCTTGGATGGTTATGGTATATATATACTCTAACAATAATATTTGGTCATGTTTTGGGAATTTTAATGGTTATTATCATTTTCATAATAATTACACTATTGATTTCACATCAATTAAATTATTTCTCCACCATTCAAGTATTTGTCATTAAAGTAATTATTTATTTCATAAAACATTACAAATAAATTATCACGATGAAGAAAAACCATTTAACTTTAAAATTATTATTTATAATAGAATTTATATTCTTTATAACCTCATATTAAAAATTATTTAGTTATTAAAATTTGAGTAAGGAATGTCTCTCTTTTCTTTAAATAGAAAAATTACATGTCTTAATATCACCCATGTGGCTCCCAAAAGACACAATTTAAACCCAAAGATTATTTCGGTAAAAAGAAAATTATATAATGATATTATGATAATTTTTAGGTTAATTTCATAATACTATTTTTACCCTTAATTACACGATTTACCCTTTTACAATATTAATAAAAATCTATGAAGTTACTATTAATAATTCCAAAATATATAAGAAATATATTTAAAAAATTTGGATTCAGTGATAGAAAATATGTAATCCAATTTTCAAAATTAAAAGAATATATATTTTAGTAATTAATTTAATATTAATCATGTTGTTGGAATGAGAGAACGAGTTTTAAAAGTTAAAACATTGCAAAAGACTGATATGTTTTTAAATCTAAATTCAATGTAACATTATTGATAATGACATAAATTATATTAAATGGAATAAATATTCTATTTATAATTTTAAAAATATTCTATATTTTTGTCTAATCATATAAATTATGTTGATGAAAATGTGTTTTTAATTTAAATTTATTTCACTTTTATGATTTATCAAAACATTAAAGTTATTAGAAAAATTTCAAAAATTCACCAAAAGTAAATTTTTTTTATCACAAATAGAAATAAAATTTTTATGATTTCATATAAAAATAATTAATTAGTAATTATTGAAATTTAAATTGGGTTCACTATTAAAATGTGGCAAATTACCCATTTGAATAAATATATAAATGTTTATTCATCAAATAGGGTTTATTCATAGGCTATGGAAAAATATTTATTGTATTAATATAAATTTTTTTTCATTAAGTATATAACATATATATTTCCTTAATTTCATTTAATAATAGTTATTCAATCAATTTATTGATACAAAAATACAAATAAATAATTGATTTTTGTTTTCATATATAAATAATTGGTAGCCTACGAATTCACCAAATATTCTCATAATTTAGTTTTATTTTTTGTGATAATCTAATGACTAGCTTAAAATTCTCTTTTTATACAATGGGTGTCTCTCGGTTTATTTAAACATTTGATTGGATGCAATTCATGCTAATGGAGAATTAAAATTATTTAAAATATTTCATAAAAACATTTGGGTGTTACATTATACACCCCATAAACTGAATTTAACTCTTGAAATTCATTATTTGAAGCAAAGAAATGAGGATACATCTTCCTTATCATATCCTCCAGTTCAAACGTAGATTCCTTAAATTGGGGGTTCTACTCTAAAACATTAAACAAGAAAGTGTTTATGTGTCATTGAACATTTTTCCTATGATCTAGAATATATATCAGTCTTTATTTATAAGAAATATCTTACTAAAATGGTACAAATTCTATGATTAGTACATCTTAAAGATCATGTAAGTACTTTCCCATGAGTGATACATAGAACACATCATGAACTTGAGAGAGATTTGGTGGATACACCAATTGATAAGGTACCATCCCAACATGATCCAGAATTTTAAAAGGGAAAATATACATAAGGTATAACATGCCCTTTTTCCCAAATATAATTACTCTATTCTAGGGACATATTCATAGAAACACCGTGTCACCAAATTTAAACTGATAATATTTTCTTTAGATTTCCACATAACGTTTTGTCAAATATGAGAATCTCTTATGTGTTGTTGAATACATATAACCTTTTCTTCCATTTCATCTACAAGATCAGGTCAAAATAGATTTATTTTCCCCAATTTATCCCAACAATTTGGGTTTGTTCATTAATTTTAATGTTGGAATTCATAAGGATCCATTTGAAAACTAGAGTGGAAGATAACATTGTAAGAAAATTCCACCAAAGGTAGGTGTTTAACCCAACCACATTTGAAATCCATAGATAAATCTCTCAATATGTATTTTAGTGTTTTTATTGTCCTCTCAAAATAACTGACTATCAGATAAGGATAAGAAGTTATAATACAAAACTCATTATCTAGATCCTATTGAAGACTTTTCAAGAACATCAATGTAAAACATATATCCCAATAAGATATAATGGAAAATGGTACTCTATGAGATCTTACCTACTCCTTGATATATATCCCAGATATTGATCAAGATGGAAATTTTCAATAATAGAAATTGTAACGCCTCGGATCTGGGTGCCACTCAATGGGTGCCCCGAACCCACCTGGTCACATGAAATCAAGAGCATTTCCACAAATGCCAGAGGCTACTGACTATTAGTGAGGGCCTAGGTCTGATAGTGGGGAAACAATTCCCTCATTTTTCAGAGTGTAGCACAGTGGTGAAAATATAAACATACTAAAAGAGGAAATAGTAAACCATACCAAGCTAAAATAGACAATAGTACAGAAGTAAAAGATGAAAAAAATCATGTATATATACATAATGATGAAATATGACCCTAAGTCTAATAAAGAATCCAAAACTGGATACAATGTAGTCTTAAATAATAAAGTACAAGGTACAAGTATAGAAAAGCTAAATAAAACAGCGCAGCCGGAACTCAGTAGCTTCACAAGTCTAAGCTTGGTTTCATGCTCTCCTACTCATCTGCAACATCAAGTACCTGTATAGGGACTCTTTCCCATATCTACATCTAATGGAATATAATTTTTTTGGGCCCATGAAATGACCCAAACAGGGTGGGATAAATAAATCCTAGTTTGCAACCACCAAAGGCCCATGCCCAACTGTCAGTGAAAATGTGAAACGATGGTATTTAGTAATGAAATGCAGTGACTTGGAAGTAATCAAAAGCAGATACTCCTACCAGTTTCATTTCCATTTAGTTATTATTTAAAAATTCAATATAATTTAATTATGAGTTTTCAAGACCTCGCCTCAACAAAAAATCTACTAAACAGTGCCGCATCAAAACTAAAACAGTTTATCTAACAAATAGAAGGTATAACAAAACCAAGCCTGTGCTTTATCTTGGAAGTTATAACACAAGATAACACCACAATGAATAATAAAGTGAAAATTTCCCTTAGGATAAACAGTACCTTTCCCTCTAGCTAATTAGAACCTTAAATATAGGATAAATAGAAACAAAACCCTCAAGTAACTGCCGTCAGGTGTAACGAATATTGCCCTCAGGAATATGAGATATTTCCTTCAGGCACGGAAGCTACTGCCCTCAGGCATAAGAAAAATTTCCCTCAGGCTAAACAAATACATTCCCCCCGGGCTAAAAAAACACTTCCCTCAGGCTAAGAAAGTATCTGGGCCAATCCCAACACATAAGCAAGCAATTATATATTCATTTTATCTCAAGAAAACTGAAATCATGTTAATAATCATGGCATACCCACAGGTATCCTGGGCGAATGGATAAATAAGGGAAACACACCCATGGGGTGTCCCTGGATCAAAAGAACGATCCCAAACATAATTTATTACATATTCATTAAATTACATATTCAATTCAAGGGATTTTCTCAGTCTAGGTCTCTGCCATACGACACCCCAAACATGGGTGTGTTGCACATCAGTACACAAAAACAACATGAAAAGTTGGAATAAAACACTAGACCAACTACTGCGATCTCCACTAATCAATATACCTGAACGAATCCTCCCGAATAGTTTGTGAATGGCGTAGATCTAGGATAAATATTCAAACACTCAAAATCAAATAACTTCCCCTTGGGAAGGAATTGGAAAGAAACACACAAGGAGAGGGAAGGGCTTACCCGTGCAGTCCAAATGTGATCATCGGTGAAGAAATTAGAGTCCTGGTGTTTGGTCAGGAACTCTTCTAAGGTTCGACCATCTCTCTTGCGGCTTCCTGGCGTTCTAAGATTCCTCTGTTGAAAGTGGAGGCTACTACCATTTTATAACAAAAAAACACAACTACAAGGCATGTAATCTCAAGTACATGGTATGTACTTTCCATTTTTTAACTGTTCCTCCAGCGGCTACTTTTCACCATCAAACTGTTCACTTGTCTTCATGATTACACGACGTGTATTTCTGAGTACACGGCGTGTATTTTTGCTCCGCTGGCGGCTAATCCCACATCATTACTATTCAACTATAGACTGATTACCTAGAGAGTATATACTAAGTACACGACCTATAGTTAGTTTATACACATTTCATCACCGACAGGCCTACACGCCCTGTGTACTCTTCCCACACAGCCAATGTACACGAAATGTGGAAAAGTACACAGCATGTACCCAAAAAATTTGGGATTCCCCCCCCATGTATTTATTTTCTAAAAAACAGTTAAGGAAAAAGTAAAAGAAGAAACTTGTTCCTCTGGAATAAGAATCGAGTTCTTAAAAACATCCCCCCTTAAGGAAATTTGTCCCTGAATTTTCCTTCTTAGGGTGGTGAAGATAAAGCTGAGAACAAATATGGCCACTAAGCACGTACATCGGTCTCCCGCTCCCAGGTTTCTTCCTGCACTTGGCCATGCTACCAGAGCACTCGTACAAGAGGAACTGACTAGCCTTAATGATCCTTTGACCTCCTATCAACAATACGAATCAGATGTTCGTCAAAGCATGCATCGACCTGAAGTTTAACCTCCTCAGGCTGAAAAACACGAGACATGTCTGAGTGATAATAGAGTAATTGAGATATGTGGAAGACGTCGTGCATGGCCCGGTACCTCAGTGGTAAATGTAATTGATAGGAAACTGTCCCAAATCTCTCTATAATCTAAAATGGCCCTAAATACCTCAGTGAAACTTTACCCTGTCTCCTGATCCGCATGTGTCCCAACTTCGGTGAAACACGCAAGAAGACCTGATCCCCGACCACGAACTCCCAGGGTCATCTACGACAATCAGCATAAGATTTCGTACTAGACAGTGCAGTAGCCATTTTCTTCTGAATCAACTAGACCTGCTCTGAAGTCTCCTGCCCGAGACGTGGTCATAGTAAAGATGCATCATCTACCTCCAACCAGTATTGGGGAGATTGGTATGGCCTACCATATAAAGCCTCATTATGTGACATCTCAATAGTTTCCTGAAAACTATTATTGTAGGAAAACTCGACCAGGGGTATGTGCTTCTCCCAAGAGCCCCCAAAGTCTAGGACACATGCACGAAACACGTCCGCAAGCTCCTCTATTGTATGCTATGACTGGACATCAGTCTAAGGGTGGTATGCTATGCTCAGAAGCACCTATATAACCAGTGTCCTCTGAAAACATTACCTAAAACGAGATGTAAAACGGACACCCCTATCTGAAATGATATAACGTGGGACCCCATGAAGGTGTACTACCTCTTAGATATACAACTTCCCGAGCTCTTCCACACCAAAGGTCTCCTTGATCGGCAAAAAGTGAGCTACCTCCGTAAGTCTAACCACAACAGGCCACACGACATCACTTCCTCGAGGTGACCTCGGCAACCCTATCATGAAATCCATCACAACATCATCCCATTTCCACTGCAGAATGGGTAACTATTGTAATAGTCCATCTGGTCTCTGATGGATCTCCTTCAACTGCTGATAGGTGGAACGTCTTATTACAAGACCTCCTACCTATCGTTCATACCCGGCCACCAATATTGACGTCTCAAGTCACAGTAAATTTTTGTAACTCTGGAATGCACTGACCAAGATGAAGCATGAAACTCCCACATCTACTACTGGCTTATATCCCCTAGAACCCACACTCATCAATGGATATGTAGTACCTCATCATCTCTTATCGTCCAACTGGGAGGAGGGTCCACACTTGACACCGACACCCATAGAACTAGGCCTTCCGAATCTGATATCTGTCTCATCCTCACTTTATCTAGGAGGGTAGAATTGACAGCTAAGGATGAAAGGTAGGCTCACCCCTAACTATAGTGCACCTCCAAATTCATCTCAGCTAACAAATCCATAAGCTTCCACACACCACTGGCGTCCTACACTGCCTATATCTGAGTCCTCATACTCAGTGCATCAGCAACTATGTTACCCTTACCAGGTGTATATGCAAGCGCTAAGTCAAAGGACTGAAGGTATTCAACCCACCTTCGCTGTCTCAAGTTCAGGTCACACTGGGTAGAGATATATTTTGGACTTTTTTGGTCTGTAAACACCAAACAATGTTCTTCCAATAGATAATGTCTCCAACAACATAACTCATGAACAACAGTAGCCAACTCGAGATCATGAATCGGGTAATTCCTATAATGTGGCCTCAACTACCAAGACCCATATGTAACTACTCGATCACCCTATATCAACACCTCTCCCAGCACAATAACTGATGCATCATAGAAAAATGTATAACTCTTCCCTTTCTCTAGAAGTATTAGGACTGGTGCTGTTGTCTACCTTCCCTTTAGCTCCTAAAAGTCTATCTCACATACTTCTGACCAAATTAAATTCACACCCTTCTTAGTCAAACCTATCAATGACATGGCTAAGTGGGAGAAGTCCGATATAAAGTGCTTGTAGTAACCAGCCAGACCCATGAAACTCTGTATTTCAAACATATTTTTGGGATTCTCTATGGAAACTACTACTCTCACTTTCTCTAGGTCTACTGCGACTCCTGCCTCTGAGATAACATGACCAAGGAAGTGTATCTGGTCCATCAAAAAGTGGCACTTTAGAGCTTTAACATATAACTAAATCTCTCCCAGTGTACTCAAAATGATCTCAATATGGGTAGCATGGTCATGTCAAGTGTGAGATTACAATAAGATATCATCCATGAAGACTACCACAAAAGAATCTAGGTAAGGGTGGAACACACAATTCATTAGAGCCATGAAAATGTTGGCACGTTCGTGAGTCCGAACGGCATTACCAAGTACTCGTATTGACCATATCTGCTCTGAAAAGATGTAAGTGATATGTATGATAGCCTAACTCACAACTGATGATATCCAGATCTCAAGTCAATATTTGAGAACACTCATGCTCCTAAAAGTTGATCAAAAATATCATCAATCCTTGGTAAGGGATATCAGTTCTTGACTGTCAACTGATTCACCTTCCGATAATCCACACAAAGATTGAGGGTACCATTCGCCATCTTCACAAACAGAATTGGCGACCTCCAAGGAGAAGAACTGGGTCAGATGAAACCCTTTTCCTGCAACTCCTCCAACTACCATTTGAGATCCTGCAATTCCGGTGTAGCCATCCTATAAGGGGGAATGGACACCAGTGCTGCTCTTGGTACTATCTCAATAGAGAAATCCACCTCTCGCTCCGGAGGAAGAACTGAGATGTCGTCCGGGAAGACATCCCTGAAACGATCAACTAATAGAGGCAAATCCTTCTGACAAGTTCCCTGGTCATCCAGATATAAACTCGCAATCTGGCCTATCACTCCACCTCACCCACGATGCTTGGGTCCAGCTCGTCTCGCCTGGACATCCTATTCTTCCTTTTATTGAAACTCCCCCCCCTCTAATGATGTGAAACTCACCCTACAATGATAGAAATACATAAAGGCTTGAAAGGGTACCTACCAGTCCATCCTGGGAATGAAGTCATAGCTCGTCATCTCTAAGACATAGAGGTATCATATAAAGTGTCACCCACCAACCTCTAGGGGGCACTCCTAGTACTGATGCACACCTGCCGTTCTAATCCCCAACGGAGTGTCTAGTGTCATAATATCAGAAGAAGGAGAAACACTGAGCCCAAGGATCTCCACAACGGGGACAGATATAAATCTATGTATAACACCAGTAATGAAAAGTACTAAAGATAAAACAGAAGCAACTAGAATAGTATGTCTGACAGTGGATGTTCCATGATCCTACTCTTATTGGGTCTGTTGCACTGCATATGCCTACCCAGTGTCGTGGCCCTGTGACACATCCTGACTACACTGAGCTGACCCACCCTGCTGTCTCAGAGATTCTAGTGTCTGGCTACCATGTCCTCGACCACCACTTCGGCCTGAATGTCTTGGTGTATTACAATTCCCTAACTAGTAAGAAGTCGCTGACCCTGTTCCTGCTCGTGAAGTCTGCACAGAACACTTCTCACTAGCCACTGGTGGAAACACCTGGAAAAAGCACTGCTAATGACTCATCTTGCCACAATCTCGGCACTCCAATGGGTCATGTGGACACTAATGTCTCTTTTTCCCCTCCTTACCACACTGGTAACTCATCACCGGGCCACCTAAAGAACTCTTCTCGCTGGTACTGCCACCGTGAGAGAAATCCATCTGCCTCTTCCTCTTACTGGTACAAATAGTACTAGAAACTGGTGCCGAAAAACCCTATCCTACACCACTATCTTCCCATAGGTTCTGCTCAGTAATTAGCACCTGGTTTATAATAGCATGAAATGTAGGCAGCCTAAAAACATTTACCAGTGTTCGGATGTCATATCAATGACCATCCTCAAAGAGTCTAGCTGTCAACATCTCCTCACCCATGAGAATAGGTGCAGAACATTGTGGCTCGGTGAAGAGGGAAGAACTCTCTATCACTGATATGGCACCCTACTACAGATTCATGAACTCTCGAGCTCTATATTCCCTTACATTCATCGGAAATAAAAACTCATAGAATACTGCCTGAAAATATTCCCACACCAAGTCTCTGTGATGCTCAGTATGGGTGGTAACATCCCACCACCTCTTGGAAGAATTACACAGCATGTAAGTATGGAGCTTGACCATCCTCCTAGGAGGTGTCTCCAGATGCTCGAAGATAGTCTACATTGAAACCAGCCAAGACTCTGTAACCTATGGTCCTCTATCCCTTGAAAACATAGGTGGATGCTGCTACTGGAAAATACGTGTCAGCTCTGCTGTACATGTGGAAACCAGTGGTGCTACCTAGAAGGTCTACATGAACTACATGAACCCTACACGGAACTCCACATCCACGCCTGCATCTGATATAACGGTTGGTGCCACATCTAGCACTGCTGTAGGGTCCATTGTTAGCTCGTGGCCTACCATCTCTAGAGTATAATAATTACCACTCTCTTGGTGAACAACTCGAGGTCGTCTCAGTGGCATGAATCTACAATGTCAAACACACGCCTTAGATTAAGATCATCAATGAATGACAACAAGGAGTGTAAGAGGGGAACAAGAGAAACAAAACATTCATTTTTTACAAAACAAGACTACAATATGTGTATAATGACTACACGACATGTTCCCTAAAGTCTTTCACATGGGAATTTACTCTTCCAGCACTGTTCGTGTAACACCCCAAACACAGGGTGTGTTTTCCACACACACAACATGAACTTGAATTTTCTTCCCCTGCTCGAGTCCTTCTACATGGATATGACACATGGATCTCTTTTGAGCGAGACTACACGGTGTGTATAAGGGATATACGGTGTGTAATAGAAGAGCTTCACTGACCCGTGTTTTCCATTACATGGACGGGTACACAACTCACACTACACATCATTTTCCAGATAGAGACGACGTGTATGGATTAAATTCAATCTTCCCGTGTTGGTAGTGACACGTCCGGCTACTCGGCTGACACTACATAGCATGTTACACCCATACACAGCATGTACAACACCCTATTTCCCTAGCCACATGGCCAAGTCCACACAGTATTTCAATGGTCAAGACTACACGACATGTCTTACATATACACGATGTGTACTAGACAATCTTCACCGACCCAGGTTGTTCGAGACATGGCCGGTTACACAGCTCCCACTACACGGTGTGTTCCATATGGACACAGCGTGTTCTTGAAAGGATAACACTGACCTGTGTTGTTAGTTACATGATTGGATTCTCAGATTACACTACACGGTGGGTTCAAAGGTGACATGGCGAGTTTATGAAAAGTTTTCTTTGTCCGTGTTGTTAGTGACATGGAGGACACGTGGTCAACACGACATGGAATGTATAACCAGTATAGACGTGTTCCCTATATAGTTTTCCCAACCCCGTGTTTTTGCCTACACGACCTGTAACATGGTTAGAAACTACACGGCGTGTACTCATGTTACACAGCATGTACTTAAAAAATTTTCATTTCTCCTCAAACAGAAGAGTACATGGCATCTGTTCATAGAACCACATGTTGTGTTGTCTAGGTATCCAGATTGTAGACCTCATATACAACTCCGGAGCCCCTTTTTATTAATTTTCAAGAATTGGTATGCCAAATTACAATCTTTGGGGGCCCATACTCCCCATGAACCAATGTTTAGCACCAAATATTTCCCATTATAGTATAAAACACAACAACAGGGTCTATTAGGATCCGATAAATTTTAGGTCCAAGAGATCCCATACTTCTCAGGAACGAAGTTTAGCATCCATCAACCCAACCATAACATGTACCAATACCCAATAAACAGTAGGCGTATCTATCAAGGTACCTATCACAACAGAATTATTTTTCTAGCACAACCTATATCACGACAACATGAAATTTCTAATGCACCTACATGGTATGGAAACTATTTATGGCTTGTGATTATAACATGTGCCTAAATGAGGCATGAGATGGAATACCCACATCTCATCGGGTTGCAACTAAATATAACCTAGTTATAAAAATATAAACAGTACACCACAAGTGCGTCACCCAACGGTGAAAATCGAATCAATTGTAATAATCATAAACAGAAAATCCCAATTGAATTTCAGGCAAATGGCCTTTACCTGTACATGATGAAGCTACTCCCATGAATAGTTATTACCGAATCCCTTACCAATCCATATTCTTCATCACCAAATAATAAAATAACACAGAAGAAATAAAAATCTTTTGATACCACTTTGTAACGTCCTGGATCCGGGTGCCACTCAATGGGTTCCCCAAACCCAGTTGGTCACATGAATTCAAGTGCATTTACCCAAATGTCAGAGGATCTTGACTAGCAGAGATGGCCTAGGTCTGATAGTGGGTAAAATATGCCCACATTTTTTAGAGTGTAACGAAGCAGTTAAAATAACAACATACTAAAAGAGGAAATAGTAAACCATACCAAGCAGAAATGGAAAAGAGTTCAGAAGTAAAAGATGACAACAATCATATATATACACGATGATGCAATATCACCCTAAGTATAAGAATGATTCCAAAATAGGATACACTGCAATTGAAAATTATACAGTACAAGGTACAAGTATAGAAAAGAAAAATAAAATTGTGCAGTAGGAACTCAGCAGCATCATAAGCCCAAGCTTGGTCACATGGTCTCCTACTCCTCTGCAACATCAAGTACCTGTATAGGGACTCTTTCCCTTATCCACACCTACAAAAATATCATCTTTTTTGGCCCAATACATGACCCAAAATGGGTGTGAGAAATAAATCTTAGTAGGCAACCACCAAAGGCCCATGCCCAACTGTCAATGAAAATGTGCAACGACATTGTGCAGTAATGAAATGAAGTAACTAGGAAGTACTCAAAAGCAGATACACCTACCAATTCCATTTCCATTTAGTTATTATTTAACTATTTAATATAATTGAATTATAAGTTTTCGAGACCCGGCCTCAACCAAAAATCTATTAAATAGTTCCACAACAAAACTACAATAGTCTATCTAACAAATTGTTGGTATAATAATACGAAGCCTATGCTTTAGATTGGAAGTTATAACAAAAGAAAACACCTCAATGAATAATCAGGTAAACATTGCCCTTAGGCTAAACAATACCTTTCCCTCATGCTAATCAGAACATTACCCTCAGGCTAAACAGAAACGAGACCCTCAGGAAACTGCCCTCAAGCATAACAAATATTTCTCTCAGGCGTACGAGATATTTACCTTAGGCACAGAAGTTACTACCCTTAGGTATATGAAACGTTTCCCTCACTCTAAACAAAAACTTTCCCTCAGGCTAAACAAAACACTGCCCTCATGATAAGCATGTAACCGGGCCAAACCCAACATATAAGCAAGAAATTATATATACATTTTCTCTCAAGAAAACTCAAATCATGCTAAAATTCATGGCATACCCACAGGTATCCTATACAAATGGATAATGAATGGAAATTCACCCACGAGGTGGCCCTGGATCAAGGCAATGATCCCAAACATCAGTTATTACATATTTATTAAATTACCAATGTAATTCTAGTAATTTTTTCAGTTAAGGCCTTACCCATAAGACACCCCAATCATGGGCGCATATCACAATGGTACACTAAAAAAACTTGAAATTTGGAAATAAACACCATATCAAGTGCCTCGATCTCCACTGATCGATATATGTGAACAACACCTTCTGAATCATACGTGAACAGTCTATATCTAGGATAAACGTTCACCCACTCAAACTCAAATAGAACCCCCTTGATAAATAAATGGAAAGAAACACACAAGGCGAGGGAAGGTCTTAGCCGCATGGTCCAAACGTGGACATCAACAAAGGGATCAGAGTCCCATTGTTCAGTCGGGAACTCTTCTATGGTTTGGATGTCTCTCCCACAACTTCATGGAAATCGAAGCTTCCACTGTTGAAAGAGGAGGCTACTGCCCGATTATAAAAAAACACAACTACACGGAGTGTAATCTCAACTACAAGACGTGTACTTTCCATTTTTAACTGTTCCTCTGGCTGCTACTTTTCACCTCCACACTGTTCACCTATCGACATGATTACACAACATGTATTTCTGAGTACATGATGTGTACTGTCGATCCACTAGAAGCTACTCCCAATTCCTTAGTCTTCGCCTCCCGACTGATTACACGGTGTGTGTGTGTGTACTAATTATATGGCATGTTATCAGTTTTTATACCTTTAATCATCGACATGCCTCCATTCCCTGTGTACTCTTCCCACACGGCCAAAGTACAAGGTGTGTGGAAAAGTACATGGCGTGTACCCACAAAATTTGGGATTTCCCCCCCATCATCCTTATTTTCTCAAAAACACTTATGGAAAATGAAAAAAATAAACCTATACAACAAGAATAAGAACCGAGTTCTTATAGTAATGAAGCATTCCAAAATTTTAAGGAGGTCAACTGTAACACATATAGCATTATAGAATTAAGAAGTTGTGGGATGTCTGACAAAAAAGACCATAATGATATTTTCTTATTTCTATTCTAGTATGGGTAATGGTTGTAAAATCCTCTTTGACTTATGTCCCTCAATATTAACTTTCTAAAAAACCAATCACCAAGATACATATTTTTCAACATATTTTTTCATGTCATCCCACTAAAAATACACTTTCAAGTCCTTGAAATTCATTGTGCTTACAAGGAGAATAGACAATGAACAACTCTGATCCTCATCTTAAAACTTCTTTTTTAATTCTGGTGTGGGAGGAATACAAATCCAGTTCTAGATCCTTATTATTCCCTCACAATTATGGATGGATTCAGGAACATATCTCACCTTATATTATAGCTCTATATTTTCCTTTTATTCTTCCATAATTGTCACTTTTATATATGGTTTAGCATTCATTTAATAAAGACAAGACTTTACCCCTTCTATTAAAATTTCTTGATTAATCTTTTGAAAATCAATAAATAATAGATCTTTTTTGATCCTCATCATGGATAGGCTTGCATGGTCCTTTCGACTCAATGCATCTGACACCTAGTTCACTTTACTTTGGTGGTAATGTATTGAGTAGTCATAATATTTAATCAACTCCAACTATCATCTTTGATGCATATACAGAACTTTTTCAATGAAAATATACATTAAACATTTGTTTTAAGTATACATATTCACCATTAAACATAAAAGAAAATTCCCCTATATCAATAGTTCATGTATTACTTTAGTTAACTACAAGTCATTGGTTGGTTAATTTTTATAATGGATTTTTAGTTATTGTGATGAATAAGCTATTACAATATCATTTTTTATGAAATAAAAACCCATTCCCTTCTTAGATGCATAACTACAGATCAAAAAACTTTTCCACTACAAATTAGTGTGAGAACAGGTAAAGTGGGTAACCATATTTTTAGCTCATTGAAATTTTCATCACATACCTTCATTCACACAAAATATACTCATTTCCATGTAATCATAGTTAGTGGATTAGATAAATATGAAAATTATTTCATAAAATTTATATAATATCCAGTTAAATGAAGAAAACATCAGATCATAGTTACTATAGTTGGTTTTGACCAACATTAAATAACTTCTTTTTGTTAGGGATCGACATATATCCCCTCTCTTGAGATTATGTGTCCCAAAAATGAAACTTTTTCAAGCCATAATTCACACATGGTAAATTTTACATAAGGATTCTACTTTTTTAAGGTATTCAATACAATTATCAAGTGATATTTTGAATATTCCTTACTATTCCAATAGAAAAGAATATCTTCTATAAACACAACCACAAACTGATCAAGATAGTTTCTAAATAGTCTATTCATTAAATCCATGATAATAGTGGGGTTATTAGTAAGAACAAAATGCATCACTATGAATTCATAGCATCCATAACATGTGTGTAATTCCATATTTGGTATATCCCCATTTCATGACCCTTAATTGATTATAACCTCAATAATGATCAATTCTGGGAATGTTTTGAGCTCTGTGTAGTTGGTAAAATAAGTCATCAATGAAGGGAATGCAATATTTTTTCATGATATTGATCATGTTATGTTTTTTTATTCAATGAAAAGTCTCATTGATATATCTTTCTTCTTGACAAAAAGAATATGTTCACCAAGAGGTGATTAAATAGGGTGTATGAATCCCTATTCAAGATTCTGTTGGAGTTGCCTCTAAATTCCTGCCACTCAATTGAGACCATTCTATAAGTAGTATTTGAAATATGAATAGAACTCAGTATAAGTCTTATTAGAAACTCAATGACATGATTTGGTGGAATATATAGAAATTCGTCTAGAATGATATCATCAAACTCTCATACAATGGGTGTATTCTTAATTGTGAGGTTCTCCATATCCATTTGATATAGATAACCTTCATTTATAGGATTCAAGTCCCATAAGATGGATTAAATTTCTACTGTAAGGTCATATTTATCATTGAATCAATATATGATCATAGATTTATATGGAATATAAAATCTGACTTACCTTCCTTGTAAATTAATATAATCTCCATATAATGAAATATTATCCATTATAATAATCACTTCAAATTCCATTATAGGATGAATCAGAAGATTTGAATGATGAAATTTCCCTAAAACACTAAAAGACGAAGATTTATAAACATTTCATGTGATTTTTGTTCCATTATGAGTTTTCATAGATATATAAACATATAATTGTTTAGGTAATATAGAGATAACCTTAGAAAAGTATTCATAAATAAAAGGGTTTGTGGATTTACAATAAAATAAATGTTTTTTTACATTAGAGTGGATGTTGAGTGTACCTTTCACCACATCATTATCGTACTCCAAAACATCAATTGTAATCACATGTGACTTGCCTTGGTATTTTGACTTAAGAGTTTTCTAACATCAATCATCGTCAATAACCATTGGGTTAGGGCATTGATTGGAATAATGGCCCATTTCCATGCACTTGTAATATTGATGTGTATGTGGTTCATTATATGTAGCATTTTCTCTATTTGCATCATTAGACATCTTCTTCCTGTAACATCAGAATTTAGGTTCCAAATAACCTTATTTCCCACACATAAAAACATTTTAGAGTACCTTTATGAAAATTTCATCCATCTAACCTTCCACACATTGATAATAAGGTAAAAACCATATTTTTTAGTGCAATGTTTATATTTTCGGTTGAGTTTCATTTTTATTTTCTTCTCAATCCCATAAGAATGATGGGATACTCTAATATCTATATCAAACTTGATAACACATCAAATTATTTCCTTGTATCTATTGAATTATTGAATTGGTAATTTTCTTCTATGACTTGGTTTTAATCCACTAAATAATCAATCAATTTTACCCTCATGTTGGATAATAATTCTCGAAGCGTACCTTTTTATTATTGAAAACTTTTCTTCATAAGTACCGGTGGATTAATTTTCTTTTTTCTTAATCTCAAGAAACTCATGCTCCATCATTGTGTAAAGAATATAATGAATTTAATTATTGAAAAATAAGTTCTTTAAGGCATTTCCTTCCATATATTCGATTTCATCTCTTCACCTCGTGTTATTTATTAGGTTCCACCATTGACTATATTCACCTTCCAAATGATAGACTTATAATATGAATTTATCATGTTCTGAACATTATAGAACTGAAATCTCTTTTTAGTGGTACTCATCCATTTTTCATCCACTAATAGATATGAAGACCCACTAAAAAAAGGTGGACGCTACCTCACGAATGACTCAACAAAATGTTGTTCTCACCTTGGCCTATTCAAAATTACTGCATGATTAATAGCTTTAGAAAGTTGTGTAATCCTAGCTATAATATTTTCCATTCCACCTCCCACAACATTTGGTATCTCATGAAGACAATCATTAATTTTCTCATCACATTCATCATTAACGTTGATCCTTCGGGTTCCATCTATTAAATAAAACCAAGATGCATAATATGAGAAACACTAATCATAATGGGAAAACCACATAATCAAGAAACAAAAATTCAATTTAGGAGACTTCAGATTTTATACTAGGTTATTCATGATCATTAATATGAAAATAGGATTGTGTCCTATACGTCGAGATATCCTCAAGGTTCATTACAAAGGTTTTATCTTCCTAGTTTCCAAAGGTCAAATATACATTTTCTATAATACAAACTATAAGAACCCGTACATTACATACATTGATATTACTTAAAAAATGAATAATATTCTTTAAAAAATATAACTAATCCATGACATGATTCTATTGGTATTATGTGTTTATTTATTAATCATAAACAGCTACTTCATAAGACATCGTTGTTTTCTCCTCCTTTTTTCTCCATAACTACAATTCCTTTTTAACATATCATACTTAATTCACTTCTTCATGACATGGGGATACAAAATGTATAAAAGGTTGAGCTCAAATTATCATTTAGGGTAAAAAATTGTGATATAAATCATATCGTAATCCTGATAAATAGGAATAATACATTTGAAAATCTTATACTGTGTATGAAATATTGTGATGTCATGCAATGGGATAAATCATAAAAGTTTAAAAAAATTGATGATTATAATCCCAAAAGTCATAAAATAAGAAATGAAATTCTGTGGCATAAATATAATAGTAGAAAATCATTTCAAATCATTCAATGCTCATTTTGAAGACCATCATAGTGGACAAAGTCCATTGCTGAACGGATTCCAATCCACATTCTATCCCTATACTACTGAACTGAGAACATTTCTCATTATAACAATGTCTATTTCATGAGATGTAAATATTTAACCATTGAAATAGATAGAGATATAGGTGTCACCAATATCATAATGAAATAATTTTTACATTTTCCATAAAAATATAAATCATTCATCATAGCCTAAGGACTAAAATGGGTTTCTTTAATCCCCTTAACCTAAGACATGTAAAACAAATGGAATTAATAAATATAATTACATCATAAACACAATTAAACCATATGAACAATAAGGACAATAAAAATAAAACATATCCATATTAAGTAATTCCAAATTAGATGAAAATAATTTGGATATAGCACATGAAATTAATTTTTAAGGAAAATAACCTTTCTTCTTCAAAAATGTTTTCTTGTCTCAACAATCCATGTAATTTTAATAGAAAAGTATTTATTTGAAAATAAATTTGAAATCATGTATAGGATACTTTAATGAAATTTTATTGTATAAAAACATAAAAACCCGTCATGCAGTATAAGTTAAAATAAAACATTCTTCTTAAACTTTTTTGGATTAGCTAAAAAAGTACCTCATATCAAAAAATGAAAAAAGATTCTACTTACCATTTAATAAAAAATCACTAATAGATAAAATTGACATTAAAAATTGTAGAAGAATAGAAACATATTATATATCTATGAAACATGGATTGGGATGAAAAATATAATCCATTAAATAGTAAAGTATAATCAATATCAGATAATAATGAGATTATGAAATTATACCATACCTTAGGCACGATTTCATTTGTATGTATCAGAACCTCCTATATAATGATTTGAATAACTTCATTGATTTATTTCATAATCATAGTCATTTTTATGATTTCATATATTATTATATTGTTATATGTTTTTTAGAAACATTATTACTCGTTCATCGGTGTTAACTTTATTTTCTTACAGATGTTTTTTCAGATAAGTTCATGGTCCTCTACTTAGTTTATAATTATATCATTTAAAGAATGATATTAGTATAATTTATATCAAATTTATTCAATAAATATATTTATATAATAATTATTTAATGAATATCATGTATAATGAGTCACATAAAATCGTGGAGATGGTAGGTCATACGTATGCCCAAGCGACGATGTCATTCCCATAATTGATGAATGGTATTGAATTGGATGGTGTATAATATTTTATAATAAATATGATGTTATAATAATAATATATAGTTATTATTTAAATCATTATACCTTTCAAATTAATGTGGTGGTGAATATTGCTTACAGAACGATGTGAAGATGATATGTCTTACGTACGCACATGTGGTGATTTTATTTTTGTAAGAGGGAAAGAAGATGGGATATGGTTGTTTCATAAACATAATAAATTATCAGTATATTTGTAATACATGTGAAATTACATTGTAATTAAACAAATCGTGAAGAATAAGTATAAGAAGAAATATGTTTTAATGAATTGGTAGAGGAAAATTCCTCTTCTTAAACATGCTCTCTCTAAATATCCTCTTAAATTACTACAGTTGGTCATTGAAGATGAAGAAAACCTCTACAATGTAACTAAAGAAGTTGAGTAAGGAAATATTTATGGAATGGATGATATTAAAGGATAAAATTTAAGTGAATAGGTGAGGTATGAGGTTCCCTTTTTAATTAAGGTGAGGGGCTCTTTTGGGATCTCCAAAAATATAAATTTATCATAAAACGAATCTACATCCAAAAGCCACCATAATGTCCCACTAGATAATATATGATGAGATAGGGTTATAATATCATCAGAAAATAAATTTTAGACATTTTTTTATATCAATTTAAACCTTATCATTTTAATCAACACTTAGTTATTCAATTTAATTTTTATCTTGTGTAACAAAAATTTCAATATGAAAAAGGGTGAAGTATTTAATAATTTTATGTCAATTGTGAAACTAATAAATAAAGTAACATATTTTTAAAATATAAAAAATTATATATATTTGTAGAAAATGTTTTATCATTTTTAAATAATTTAATAAAACATTATTTTGACAAACAATCAATAGTGACAATTTTGATACTATTCAATTCATCGATTTTTAAAAAATATTAAGATAACAGGTTAACATCGAACCAAATATTTTATAATATTCTTAAGAGGTAAAGGTAAACTATAAAATTCAATGTACATACTAATTATCCAAAATTATATTTATTTTAATATTTTTAATAACATTTATTTTATTTTTCCCTTAATAAAATAACTACTAAAACAGGTGTGTGTAATTATTTAAAATGATTAGCTGTTTAATGAGAAGTAAAAATAAAATATTATAAATAATATAGATCCTCTAGATTTCAGAAGAATTATTATAATATAATATTTATTCTTTATAATCCATCGTTAAAAATGTTATACTTATTAAAACATGAATGCAACAATTTAATCATAGATTTAAATAAAATAATATTAGTGTTATAATAATTTATGTAAGGCTCTAAATGACCAAAAACATAGACGATGGCTGTTCCAGGATGATATATACTTGACAAATAAGATTTTTTCTTGTGTTTTAGTCTTTTAATGGTTATTATCATTTTATTTATAATTACTTTATTAATTTCTCATCAATTTAATAATTTCTGTATCATTAAAGTAAAAGTATTTAAATTAATTATTTATTTCCTAAAACTTAAAAATAAATTTTCATGATGAAATGAGTATTTATAATAGAACCTATCTTTTTTATGAACTTATGTAAAAAACTATAAAGTTATTAAAATTTGAGTAGGACATATTAAAAGTTTCTTTAAATAAAATAATTTAAATGTCATAATCACATCAAAGTGGCTTCATAAAGGACACAATTTACACCCAATGATTATTTAGGTTGAGAAAAATAATTCAATGATATTTTAGAAATGTTTATGGTAATTTCATAATATTATTTTTACCCTTAATTACTTGATTTACCCATTTACCATATTAATAAAAGTTACCAAGGCAACTATTCACAAAGGCAGAAAATAAATTTAATCTAGTTAAAAAATTTATAAATAATGATTGAAAATATGAAATACATATTTTAAAAATAAATTTAGATAATTTTTAGTAATAATTTTAATATTAATCCAGTTATCTAAATGACAGAATAAGTTTTAAATGTTAAAACATTATGAAATTGAAATGTTTTTACATCTGAATTCAATGTAAAATTAATTAAAATGAAATTAATTATATTGAAATATAATAATATATATTATTTTTATTTTAATACCATTAATTATTATAATTTTTTAATATAAATTATTTTGATGAAATTTTTTTTTATTTAAGATTTTTTGAATTTTTAGAATTCATCAAAACATGAATGTTGTGTGAAAAATAACGAATGTTTACACCAAGTTAATTTTTATATCCCAATTTCAAAGAACATGTTTATGTATCCTATAAAAATTATTAATGGTTCAATATCTTAATTTTAAAGGCATTCTCCATTGAAAGGGGAAAAATTACCCTTTTGAAAAAAATGGTTTTGTACATAAAAATATGGTTTTCTCCTAACCTATAACAAGAATATCTCTTTGATTGATATTAAAAATATTTTATTATGTATATAACATATATATTTCATTAATTTCAATTTCTAATAGTAATTAAAAAAATTTAATAATAAATAATACAAACATAAAATTGATATATACTTTTTTTCATAAATAATTCATTTCCAATGACTTCACCATACATTTTCATAAGACATTTAAATGTTTTCCCTATAACTTAAGGGTTAGTTTAAAATGTTCCTTTTATAGTAAGGGTGTCTCATAGTTTGTCCAATCACATGATTGCGAGCAATTCAGGGTATTTAATAATTAAAAATATTTGAAATAATTCATAAAAACATCTAGGTGTTATAGTTTTGAATGAATAATGAACAAATACACAATTAGTGTAAAACTAGTACAAATTTTAAAAAATTAATCACCCAATATAAAAAATCTGTTGAAGTCATATAGATAATGACTATTTATAACAAGTATAAATGAAAATGTAAATGATTATGGTTATAAATTATGTGATTAATATATCTATTAAGTGATATATTAAGTAAATGTTTATTCTTGGAATTATTGAACATGAAGTAAGGGTTTTTTTCCTCAAATTCCTCTCCATGAGAAAAGTTTTGTGTTATGTACCTAATTTCGTTTATGTGGTGAATATACTTACTTTTTGGGATGTCATATCATTAAATGAAAATTTTCATTGTATTTTATGTTTCATTTAAATCCATATTATTCAATATCTTGTGATTTACTTATGAGGAAATTGATAAGTTGGGGTTTTTCATCTAATGTTTTAATCATTGGGGATCATGATATATTCACCACATGTTTCTTTTTTTGTGGTAAATAAATTCCCATGTAAGAATTTTTCCATGTTACACATGAAATTTATGTAGTTTTAATGTCTATATTTGAATCCCACTTTCATATTATTTTGAATATATATTTAGAAAAACCATTATAAAACTTAATATTTTCATAAGTGAAAGAGCCATACTATATTTTGGTAAACTATAAGTATATGTACCTTCCAATAAAATATAACCCTATCAAGAAATTGGGGTGTGTACATATCTAATAAATAGATTAAATTACTGTAAATTATAAGGAATCAACCACAACAATTACACATTTTAGTTACTATAGAGTAGAATTCATTTCCTATCATTCCAAAGATATTATAAACTTATTATATTAGATAATTAGGTAATAATAAATAAATAACAACCAAAAATATTAAAAAGTGTATACAACTCAATTATTATATATTGTTCCAATAAAAAAAATTTCTCTAAAAATAATACATGAACTAATTTCATGAAAAATCATTAAAACATTCATCGTGGATTCTTGTTTTCTCATACCAATCCATAAACCCTATGTAAACTTATAGAACGTGGTATGGAAACAAAAAGTATAGTAATGGACATAAAAAATGAAATAAAGAAACCATTAGTCCATCAATACTTCTAAACCCATGGAATATATACTTCTCAACCATAAAAGTAATATATTTACTTTGTGAAAACATGGGGTCTCCATAAAACATTAAATGCATAAAATCATTTAGGTAACTTGTGGTTTCATTTTATTATGATAGTTAATTATTATTATTACCCTTATAAATACCATATTATTATTCACCCACAATAACATTTCACAATATATCCCTCATGGCTACCTTATGATGTAACTATCACATTTACACTTGGAATAATCATTACTGCCATCTTTCAACATACCCATTTCATATGAAGGATTTCATATACCCAATAATATTTTGATTATAATATGACCACCCATGACCACAAAAAAATACATGATTTGAAAAAAAAACAAAAAATATTAATACATTCATTATAAAATATTCTATACAGATAATCACTTATTTAAAAGGAATACTGCACACATAAAAAGGAAAAAATATTATTTTTAAATATCCCTCTAAATTTATAAAAGAGGATTGAAAATAATAATGCATCCTAAAATTGGAAAAATATTCTCATGAAATATATGTTAATAAGAACATTATTTTTCAATTTGGTAAAAAGTAACATTAAATAGGATTTCAAAAGGAAAGTATCTTACCTCAGGTTAGAGTTTGTTCAAATGTGTTCAATACTCATGTATAATGGGTTAAATTGTGTTATTAGTATCTTAAATAAATATAATCATATTTATAATAAGTTATATGATATTATTATAACAAATTTCCCTCAATTTACAATTTTTTTTGTTATTTTAATTGTTTTTTGTGTGTTCGTTTCACAGTTTCATAGTCTCTTCATTATGGATTACCATATAAATTGGAAATAATACTCATTATGTTTAGTTTAATGGTATTAATACTCTTCCATATGTTTAAATGGACCCATAAATCTTGTTTTAATTTAAAATTGAGGACGAGTCAATTGATAAAACATTAATGATAAATTTTTGGTTTATTATTGAATATTTCTGAACATCATGAAATAATTTTATTTGGTTTACTATTATGAATATATATTAATTTCATAATTTTAGAATCTAACAACCCATTCATTATGTACATATAAATTATATTTAATTTGAGAAATACTTCATACATTATATAAATACAAGCCTAAAGACCGTAATATTTTGTTATATTTGGAAACTGAGAACACATTCTTCTAATTTTGTGTAAGATCTTAAACATCTCCCACAAAGACATTCCCCTTTAGTTTTCCAACCTAAAACCTTTATTTATTTCTTGGGGAATAGAAAACATAAAAATGGTGGGTTAAAATTATAAGTAATGGTAAACACGAAGAACATTAAACAAAACATAATATAAGAATGCAATAACATTAACATAAATTTTGAATATCATAATCATGAGTCATGAAATAAATCTTGGCAGTTTGTAACACATAAATCATAAATGAACATGAACCATGGTAAAATAAAATTATCATAAAAAATGGAATTTTGGAAAACACAGAAGCATCAAATTCCATTTCCATACTAGCCATGCCTCATTTCCATACTAGCCATGTCCCATTTCCAAGACCATCATAGTAGAAAATGTCCATTATTGAAACGGGTTCACTCCTTGTTCCAGCCCTATATCACAGAACCAGGCATACATGTCATTCCAGCCCTATATTATGGAACCAGGTTTACATTACATTCTAAAAATGACTATGTAATGTGATGGAAGTATTCACCTATTTTATTTTAGGTAGATATATTTCTTTTATATCACATAAAGAAAATATAAATTTGTGTGCCACAAAAAACACAAATCATTCATCATAGAATAACCCAAGGAATAAAATGGGTCGCTTAAAAATAATTACATAATAATAAATATAAAAAATGTATTTTATAGATTACATTACATCATAAAAACTATAAAATCATAAACTAATGCGGATATCAACATAACCTCGTTAAGAGAATGTCATCTTATATAGAAATTTATTTTGATAAAACACAAGAAATTAATTCATGAGGAAAAAATCATTTCTTCTTCAAAAAGATTTTACTTTCTAAAAATGATATGAAATTTTGGTAGAAAAGAATTTAATTTAAAATAATCCTTAAATCATTAATGAAATATTCATAGAAATAAGGTGTTATTAAAGAGTAAAAATCCGTTCATATCATACAAGTTAAAAAACATTCTTCTCGTATATTTATCAGAGAAGTCTAAATGTACCTCATATTGAATAAAGAAAAAATATTTATATCATACCATTTAATAAAAATTCAACAAAGAGTATAATTAAATTTAAAAAGTTTTAGAATAACATAAAAAATATTATGAACATAGGAAACATGGATGTGGATGATACATATACCATAGTATAAACAATCTCAGATAATAATAAGATAAACAAATTATCCCTTACCTTAGGTATGTATCCTTTGTATGTATCAAAAAATCATGTATAATAATTTATATGATGTTATTAACTTATTCTATAATCATGTTCATTATTATGATATCAGATATTATCAAATTATAATCTGGTTGGTAATAAAATTTCATTATTACTCGTCATTCAAGTATAAACGGCTACATTTTCATATGCATGTTTTGATGAATATGCTGTGGTTCACTTTATTAGGTCATATTTATATCATTACAAACTAATATTTACATTATAAAAATAATTTTTATTTATTATTTACATTTATATAACCATTCATTATTGGATATCATGTAGAATGAATGACATCACATCATGGAGATGGAAGGTCGTACGTACGCACGAGCGATGATATAATTACCTTAATTATGAAATTATATCAAAGTGTATGGTATATATATTTTTATAGAATAAATAATTTTTTATAATAATTATATATAGTTATTATTTTCACCATTATTCCCATCCAAGTCACGCGGTGGTGAAAAATGGATTCCACTACGACGTGGAGACGCTAAGCCATACGTATGCATACCTAGTGATTTCGTTTTTCGTAGAATGGATAGAAGGATGAATTTGGTTATTACATATTATTAACAAAATCTCAGAATAAATTTTATACTATATTAATTAATTTTTAATCAAGAAAATTCTATAATTGGAAGTAGAGGAAATAATAATTTGAAAGAATCGGTAGAGGAGATTACCTCTTTTTCAATGAGTTCCCTCTAGTGCTCCTCTCATTAGTCTTTTGAGAAGAAAAAAAACTCTAGAATGTTACTATGTAAGTTGATAAGAGTAGTGGGTATCTGTTATAAGATCTATAAAGTGCAATGTGATTTGAAATTGGGATGGAGGATCTTCCATTTTATAATTGAGGCGAGGGTCACATTTGGAATCACCAAAAATATTAATTAATAATAAACTAAGACCAAATCAAAAATATTGAAAAAATATCACAGTTTAGAATATTATATGTTAAATTTTTTTAATCCCAATAACCAATAAATTTTGGACACTTTTTTATCTCAATTTAAACTTTATCATTTTAATTTAACACTTAGTTATTCTATTTCACTATAACTATTGTAACAATTATTTCAATATTAAAGGGGTGAAATATTTACTTATTTAATGTAAATTAAGCAATAAATAAGTAATTTAGATCAATTTAGACCATATAGTAATTATTATATATTTTTAAAAATGTTTTTTTATTTTTTAAATAATTTAATTAAACTTTGTTTTGACGAAACAAAAATAGTGTCAATTTTGATAATATTCAAATCTAGGATTTTTAAAAACATCAAAATAAGATGTTATCATCAAAAAAAATATTTTATCATCTTTATATGGGGTCTAGGTCATCTAGAATATTTATTTTACATATTAATTAGCTCAAATTATATTTAAATTAATATTTTTAGTAACATTAATTTCATATTTCAATTAAAAAAATAAGTACTACGTCATTATTTTGTAATTTTTTATTATAATTATTTGTTAGGTAAAAATTGAAAACATAATATTATGGTTAATATAAATCTATTATATTTTATAGTAATATATGTAGTGGAATTTATCTTTTTGAAAACACCACATTTAAAATGTTATAATTATTAAATTATGACTGTGACAACATTAACATTACTCTAAATAAAATTTTATAACTATCATAATCACTTCTATATGGTTTTAAATGGTCACTAACTTTACCATTAGATGATTCAAGTCGATATATAGTTGACCAATAATATTTTTGAATGTTTTTTGGTATTTTAGTGTCCATTATCATTTTAATTAAATTCTTTTTTTGATTTTTCATCATATAATTAATTTTTAAATCATCAATTTATATTCCAGGAAGGTAATTATTTATCTTCTACACATTTAAAATAAATTTCCTTGGTAAAGGAAAAAAATTTATCTTTTGAATGAGTATTTATAGTCGAATATAGATTCTTTATAACCTTATTAAATAATGATTTATTACTTCAAACAATATTGTAACATCATAAAATTTCCCTTAAATAAAATATTATAAATACCAAAATTTATCCCAAATATCCATAAAATGTAAAAAATAATTTATCTTAGGGAGATATGTTTATTAAGTAAAAAACCAATACTTATATTTTTTATTACGTTTAAAACTACAACTTATATTTATTAAATTGAACCTTTTTTTAATATGTGGACACATAATAAATATTAACGATAAAGAAATTGACACTTTTCTCATTATTTTATTTAAATATTATTGAAATAATTTTCATGGGAAAGTTACCATTAAATGACATAATTTTTATCCTTATGTGTTTTGGGTGGAATTAAATATATCAAATAATATTTTTTTATTTGCTGGTCATTTTATAGTCATTATAATTTTATTTTTAACATAAATTTCCTAATTTACCTATTATTGTTGTAATGAAATTTACCATGGTTACTATTCATATTGGTAAAAAATAAAAGGAGAAAACTACCCAAATTTCGACCTCCAAAACCTAAATTTCACATCCAACTTTTAAAATTCATAACACATAATTTTTTGAAATAATGATAAAATGAAATGGGTAAAATGTCAAAAAACATTTATTTTGAAAAATACCAATTTGAAACGGAAAATGATATTATAATAAATTGATGTGTGAAATTATTTTCAACAAACATAATTTGATAAAATTGAAATAAATAAAAATTTAAACTAGTCCCAAATATAATTTTACTATGTAATGACATTTAAAAAATGTTTTCATTAAAAATAAGTATTTTAACTATTCACCAAAAAATGAAACTTATTAGAAAAATACAAAAATTTCAACTATAGTAAATTTTTATTTTTCACATTAAAATAATAAGTTTATTTAAAAAAAATTAATATTAAAAAATGTTAGAAACTATATTTAAAATTGGATCACTATTAAAATGCAGCAAAACACCCTTTTAAAAAGAATACTTCTTTTTCCAAGAAAATGAATTTATTCATATATTATGTCTTAAAAAAATATAAGATGAATTTTAATCAATAAATTGTATATAATATATATATTTTTCATTAATAAAATCAATCAAGAGAGATTTTATTATTTTATATATTCACTTATTTTCATTTAAATTGTTTTTCAGAAGAAAGTTATTACTATTCATACCTGCCATTATAATTATTGTGTTATAATAATAAGTTGTGAAATACATGATCTTATATAAAATGAATTCTGTAAAATAAACATGAAATTGTATGTATCACAGGCCACACATAGAGTTGTGTATAACACAATCTAAGATGGTGTTGCGTATATCGAAACTTATTTTGGTGTTGCATACAATATAAGAAATCAAAAAAAATTCATCCCATTAAAATTTTTGGGTGTTATAATCTACCCCTTTAAATTAATTTTACCATTGAAATTCATCCTGGTTATGAAATGACTATTACAACAATGCTTCTTTCATATAAACAAACATCTTAAAATTAATACTAAAACACCATTTTAAAAAAGGAATGTTGGAAACTGATTAGTTAACCAAAGAAACTCATCTCTAATTTCCCACAAGGGGGAACATTTTCGATAAGTGAAAAAATAAATATGAAGGAAAAAAATTTCACCATCATGTTCTGATGTAGAGTGATAGAGGACTAGGTTGGAACAATGTTAACAAATCAAGAATCCATAAATTTTCGATGATTTAAGGGGTAATTTGATTCATCATAAATGAAGGTACTATGGTAACTTTTTGGTTTTATGACCCCTTCCCTTGAGTAGGATAATGAGGATAAATACTTACTTAATTTCAGTACAATCTTACTATTGGTTCTATCCTGAACAATTTCCACTTCATCTCTTACTCAAAGAAATGAAGTTGAATTTTTCATTAATGAAGTGTTAGCAGATCATGCAATCTATAAATAGAAATATAGGTCATTCCATATGTTTTTAATATAATAAAAAGGAAATCACATGCAATCAAATATGCATAAGTGAATATATGGTGAAATAATAATTTATTCTAACAAACTTCATCCGAAATTTAACTTAATCAATCGATTAATTGATAATATTACAACCTTTCTGAAATATTAATATCCATAACTATAGAAAAAGTTTTACTAACTTGGCATAACAATAATCTCCCAAATAACATAAGGTATCTCTTATTGGTCACATTCCAAAAATCCGAATCCCTTCAACATGTATTCTCTTGAGTCATAGTAATAACATAAATTATCATATATCCTTATTTAAAACATGCATGTTCCATATTCCAAAAATTATTGGATATATTCCTTACGTCTCTAAAAATTTTATACTTTATCCATGATAGAATAAACCTCTTGAAAAAAATAAAAAATTAGTTCACAAGAAACTATGGTCATCCAATTTACATATTCCTATCCAATATATCTTTATTGAAACATCATTATCTTCAAGTAAGGGACAAATTAAGGGTTATATTTCTCATAATAATAAGTTATAAAAATATATAATAATTCCTTTAAATCAATTTTATTTTCCATTATCAGTATTAAAGATATTATTTAAAAATGTTAGAAAGAAACATAACTTGAATACTCCTTATATAATTCAACATTCATAATTTTTTGATCCAAATATATAAATACATAAATCCAGGAAATTTAATGGTTGGAATGGAAAAGGTCCTTCCTTGGTTTAGAAGTAGATTATTATTTATTGGGCTTTTATTTGGGTAATTCCAATGATTTACATAGATTATACGTTGAACTCCATAACAATTGGTCACTCTATGACCCTTTTTCCCTCAGAGATAACATATTCCCTTCCATTTGAGGTATTCCTCAAGGTTCATCTTCCATTCCTCTTGATATGTAGGAAGCTTAATTTTATTTCCTCTATTCTTCTTAAAATTTTACCATTTATAAATGTCCATCTTCCTCTTATAGGATGTGTTAGGAATGCTCCCAAATATCCCATTTCTAATCATATATTATGAAAACTGATTCGACATAATCACAATATTTTCTCTCTTGTAATTATCCTATTTCATTGCTCATAGTCACCATATTTTCCATCAAACTCCATGAAAATCCAATTCTTTCTTGTTTCCTCCATTAATTAAGTCCATAAATAATGCGTGAGAAATAAATCTCATATAAAAAATAAATAATCAAGTTAATTTTTGTTTAATCTATAAAATCATAGGTTTAATCCTATATTATTCATAATCGCTACCAAAATTTCAAGGATTGGAACCTATACTTATAATTATCCAATGAGACATCCCTAGAAATACCTTAGAAATATCTCTCAGGATATCACTAATGGTTTCATATCCTAGTTCCCAATAGTAGACTAATCATATACTCTATGAAACACTCTAACAACCCATGATTGAAAAACATGTAATTTTTTTTTTCAGAATTCTTAATTTTTTAAACAAGTAGATTCCCAAATACCATAATAGTTTAGTGTCTTTGAAAACTCAAAACACATTCTTCTAACTTGGTGAAATATTTTTATCATCTCTCATAAACATCTTCCCCATTAGTTTTCCTACCTAAAACCATTTATTATATCCAAGGGAAAATAAAATTTAAAAATGGTGATCTCAAATGGTTAGTAAGGTTAAAAATGAAAATTTAAAACAAAACATAAACATAAGAATGTTAAAACATGAATATAAAATTTTAATATCAAAATCCTGATTCATGAGATAAATCAGGGAAGTTCGTAAGGAAAAATCATAAATGAACATGAAAAATGATAAAATATCATGGAAATAAAACAAGGAATTATGGAAAAAACATATGCTTATAATTTAATTTCACTATTAGCCAAGGCTCATTTCCCATAACATCAAAGAGAAAAAATTACCTTATTGAACCGAGTTCACTCTTTTTTATGTCCCAATACGACTGAAACATGTTTTCTTGTCATTCTAGACCTATATTAATGAACCGGATTTACTTAACATTCCAGTCATTTATATCTCATGAGATATAAATCGTTACCCAATGAATTAGAGGGACATATATGACACACTAGTCAAATAATGAAACCATACAAATGTGTGCCACAAAAACATATATCATTCATTATTTCATAACCCAAGAAAGAATATGGGTTTATGAAAATCATTCCATTATAATCAATATAAAAAAATATTTCATAAATAGAATTAAGTCATAAACACAACCAAATCATAGTAATATTGGTGATATAAACATAACCCCATTAAGATAATATCATCCTAGATGGAAAATAAATTTGATGAAACAATTGAAATTAATTTTTGAGGGAAATATCTTTTCATCTTAAAAAAATGTTTTCATTTCTCAAAATATTGCACAATTTTAAAAGATAATAATTTTATTGAAAATAAACTTGAAATATTGTAATGAAATATTCATATAAATAAGGTATTATGAAATCATAAACATCTGTTCATGTCGTATAAGTTAAAAAACATTCCTCTCGTACTTTTGTAAAAAAAGATAAAAATACCTTGTATAGAATAAAAACAAAATATTTATTTCATACCATTTAATAAACACATAAAAGTGTAAAATTTAATTTAACCAATTGTATAAGAATATAAATAATATTACATACTTAGGAAAAATGGACGTAGATAATTAATATTCTCTCGTATAAACAATCTCGGATAATAACGAGATTGTGAAAATATCCCTTACCTTATGTCCAATATCCAAGGTATGTATCTGAACCTCGTTAATAATGAATTAAATGATGTTACTAACTTATCACATAATAATAGTTCATTTTATGATATCACAAAAGATCATATTTTCATCCATTTGGTAATAATATTTCATTATTACTCATTATTCGGATATAAACTACTTCAGTTTCTTATGCATGTTTTTCAAAATAAATTTTTGTTATCATTGTTATGACATGTTAATATCATTACAAAATGATATTAACATATTACATTTCTTATGTATTTATTCATTATATTTATATAAGCATTCTTTAAATGATATCCTGTAGAATGAATCGCATCACATCGTGGAGATGGTAGGCCATACGTACGCCCTGGAAATGATAACATTCATTTAATTATGACATGGTATCGAAGTAGATGGAATATATATTGTTGAAAAATAATAAATTGTTATAATAATCATATATAGTTATTCTTTACATAGTTATACCGATCCATGTCAAGTGGTGGTGAATAACATATTACCCCACGTTGTGGAGATGGTAAGTCGTACGTACGCATTGGTGGTCATCTTGTTTTTCATAGGATTGATATAAGGTGGAATTTGGTTGTTCTATAATATTAAAAATATATAAATATAAAAGTGATAATGGATCATTAATTTATGATGTAATCAACTCATGAAGATGAATTAGAGAGGGAAAGAATTTAAAAGAATTGATATAGGAGATTACCTCTACTCCGATGGACTCTATCTAGATCTCCACTTAATGGGAATAGAGTTGGTATTATGAGAAGAAAATAACGTCAAAAATTTTAATTAATATTTTGAGAAGGGATATGGGTAGGGTATTTACAATCTTGAAGGCTCAATGTGAATTTAAATTTTGAGGGAGTATGTTTCCTTTTATAATTGAGTTGACAAGCACATTAGAAATCTCCAAAAATATTAATTTATAATAGAATAAAACCACATCAAAAAACCTCAAAAATGTAATAGATTCAATTATGAGATGATATGTGGTTGTAATATCATAAAAAAAATATATTTTGGTAATTTTTTTATTTCAATTTAAACCTTATCATTTTAAATTTAACTATTAGTTATTCTATTTCATTTTAACAAGGGTTTCAATTATTTCTATATTAAAGGGTTAAATATTTACATATTTAAGGTAAATTGAATAATAAATATATAATATAGATCATTTTACACAATAAAATAATAAATATATATTTTTAATTTTTTCTTATTATTTATATATAATTTAATGAATTTTTTTTTCACAAAATAATACTAGTGTTACTTGTGACACTATTCAATTCTTGGATTTATACAAATATTAATAAAAGATTTTATCATAGAATAAAATATTTTATTATATCACCAAGGGGAATAGATCATCTATAAAATTCAATGGAAATATAAATTTTTTCACATTATAAATATTTAAAATTTTTTAATAACATTAATTTGATATCCCCATTCATAAAATAGTTATTACATTAGTATTGTGTAATTATTTAATAATGTTATTTTTTGTTTGTAAAAATTACAAATAAAAGAGTATGATGAAGGTGAAAATAATAGAATTTATAAGAATATATTTAGTCAAATTTATCTTCTAGAAAATCCCACATTAAAAATATTTTACTTATTAAATTTTGAATGTAAAAACATTAAAATCACATTAAATAAATTAATATAAGTTTCAAAATATCTCCAATAAGGCTCTAAATGGTCACTAACACGAATCTTGGATGATTATGGCAGAGATATACTCAAATAATAATATTGGTAAAGTGTTTTGTCATTTTAATATTTTTTATCATTTAAATAAAATAATTTTATTCATTATTCATCAATTAAATAATTTCCACAACACCAATTTATAAGCCTTTAAGGTAATTAATTATTATTTAAAAATTAAAAATAAATTACCTTGATAGAGAAAGAAATTTTATATTTAAAATTAATATTTACATTTGAATATTTTTTCTATATAACAACATTTTAAAAATGATTTATTATTCAAAACATGAATGTGAAATTTTTAAAATTACATTAAATGAAATTTTATAAATACCATAATTTCTCCCAAATGGGCCCAAAAAAATTAAAAATTTATATTAGGGAAATATGTTTATTAAATTAAGAATTACCACTAATATTCATGGATACCATTCATTTTTCCATATGTGGACACATGATTCACATTAAAGACAAAAAAATTGCAGTTGGGACTTTCAGATATTTAAAAAATATTGATGTCATTTTCATGGACATGTGTCTCTTAAATTATATAATATATATCCTTTTGTGTTTCTTGTACTGTTAGATTCATCAAATAATTTTTTGCATTTTTTGTTCATATTACAATCATTATAAGTTTTTTTTAACATAAATTCCTTAAATTACCCTTTGTTGTGGCAACAAAATTTACCATTGTTACTATTCATATTGGTAAAAAAAGAGAGGCCTAATTAAAAAATTTGGAACTCCTATATAAATATTTTGAATCCATTTTTCAAAATTCATAGAACATAATTTTCAGAATTAATGTTCAAATAAAACCTTTAAAATGTCATGAAAAAAACATTTTTTTGGAAAAAAAACATTTTAACTTGAAAATTTTTTTATAGTAAATTCATGTATAAAATTATTTTCAAAAACCATAACTGGATAAAAAGAAACTATTAAAAATTTTCGAATAGTCCAAAAAATAATTTTACTTTGTAAAGAATTTGATTGAGTATAGAACTTTCAATAAAAATCAATATTTTAACTATTTTTCAAAATTGTATCTTATCAAAAAAATAACAAAATGTCACCAAAGTTAATTTTTATATTTTATTTTAAAATAAGATGATTAATTAGGAAAAATGGATATTAAAATGTGTAAAAAATGATATTTAAAATGGGTGGGCCCTAAAAGGTGGGAAAACTAAATTTTTTGAAAAATATTTTATTTATCCAAAAAATGAATTTTCATTATATCATGTCTATAAAAAATATATATTTAATTTTAAACAATATATTATATATATAATATTTTTTTCATTAATAAAATCCATCATGATAGATTTTATCATTTTATAGACTCACTTATTTTCCACTAAATAGTATTTCATATGATTGTTAATACTTTTCATACCTTCCATTATAGTGAGTTGATTATAATATTTTTATGGTAAAAAATAATTGGTTATGCATGAAATGAATTCTGTATAAAGAAATTGAAATTGTGTGTAACACAAGCCATACAAGGAGTTGTGTATACCACAAGATACACCGGTGTTGTGTACAGAACACACTTAACGTGGTGTACCCTACAACATAAAAAATCAAAAAAAATATAACTCATATACATATTAGAGTGTTAAATAGATCATATAATATTATATTTTTAGGCCATTTTTTAAAAATTATTTGTTAATTAAAATATTTCTTGAATTTTGTAATGGAAAATAAAAACTCATTGTCCTGATGGATGTTAATCGACATACTAGGGGAAAAAATTTTGTTTTTAAGAATAAAAGGAGAAGATAAGATATTTTAGGATGGGTATACCATTAAAAAAAAATACTATTATAGTATATGTATGATGACAAAGTTATCATAAAACTTTGTATATGGGGCGAGGATAACGTATAATTGGGACAAAATTTACGTAACGACCCAATGTTTTTCAATGGAAATTTCCTTCTTATTATTATTCCATATTATCACCTAAAATCACAACATAATGAACCACTATGTACTATGTGACCCTTAAACATAAATTTGTCACATCTGTGATTTTAATTTTGAAAAAATCACATACACGGTTGCGATCAGTAAGTTATTTGGAATCTAATATGTCCAACATATTATTTGGCGAATAGTAACATAACATTATGAATAGTAATTTTCCTCTTTTGAATATTGATATACCCTAATAAATAGTAACCTTACCCATTATAGTATATAATTAATATTTAAGTGAAAGAAGGATGTACATATTTTTTGGAATAAGTAACTAAATGTTCCAAAAATAGTTTTTTAAAATAAATTGTTCTGTTAAATAAATATTAAATTAATCATATTTAGAAGATTAATTTTAAAAAATCTATTTCATTTTTTGTAACTATATGTTAATAAATGGTTAGGGAAAATATTTGGGATTTTTCTAAAATACATGAATTTTTAGTGAATAGTAAAATACATTAATTTACCATATAAATACATTACAATTTAAATCCACTATTCCTAACATAAAATTTGATGTAAGCCCCAAAATCTAGAACTAAAATGCATTCATTAAAATTATTTTTCAAGGAATCATCAGTATTGGTTGTCTTATGTAAAAATAATAAATTAATGATTATAATATTATGGAGACCCTCCTCTCCTATACTGTAAATACCATCCCTCATTACCTCTTCTCTTCACTCCTCTCAAGTCTTGTGACATACCTATATTCTGGCCAAATATCTCCTCAAGCTCATACCCAGGTCCAATATCCCCTATTCCCTTCAAAATACATAATCCTCTTCCCTTAATAAGTCTCTCAAGGAATATTGATTCATGAGGTAAATTCAACATTTCTTTTCATTCATTTTCATTTCAAGTTCATTTGTTTTATTTTATATCCTTACCTATCCTCATCCAAAAGTTATGAAAACTCTTTTACCTTACATGTACTGTAATTTTATTATTATAATAGAATAACCTATTATAATGTCTCCTTTAGTCATCAATTATTTTAGTAATAAATACACCTTCCGAGATGTGTTAATTTACCACATTCATGGATGATGGGTTTTCAATTACTGTTACCATCTTCAATTCTGGTGGTGAACCCATTTTCATGGTGAAATCGACCATAATATATTAATTATTCATCATCTATAGTACTGTAATCATTTTTTACACATGGTCTTGGTTCATAAAATAATAGATTTTCCTTATGGCCAAAAACAACGAATTAACCCAAAAGGTTGTCACTAATGTTTTACATAATGAATCAAATTCACTCCAAGTAACAAAATTAAATGTAAAACAATTTCATCTCCTGGATGATAACTAATTTCATATAACTTCAATTATGAACAAGCAACTTCAACATACATTTTTATCTGAACTTGAACTGATCATAAAAACCATGAAAACAAACAGACCCGAACAATGAAATTGAACCACTTAACCCATCAAAAAATGGGCCACAAATGAACTTAAAAATGTTATACTAAATATTTTTATATAAAATAGGTTCTTTATAATTAATTAATTAATCTAATTTCTTAATTCAGGTCATTAATAACAAGTGGATAACACCAACAGTCTTAAGGTAAGGGATCCTATCCATTTTTCTTTACTTCAAGAATGTACTCTATGATATGCCATTTTATTTTAAATACACAATGATGGGTTATTATATCTTACCTCTCTATACTTTCCTCATGATTTATTAATTATGAGAAACCCATTTCTCTCTCAATAAGCCTTCTTTATGTACACCTGATACCATGCTGATAATCTGTAAGGAATTCTACCCGAACCGCCTTTATTCCTTCAAATTGCTCTATATTTATTTTTACCCAAGTGATGTTTTCTTTTTATTTTCTGAAATGCATATAAATGCGGTTTAAATTCTCCAAACTCATGTTTCAAGATCCACACCTCATTCACTTTTGGGGATATACACACTTTTAAGAGATTCCCTCCCTGATTCTTCTTAATAAGCAAATTCATATTAAGAGTACTTCCCAAATTTTTACCTAATTTCAAGTGAACTATATCCTTTGTTTCAAGCCACCATTGTATTTATAAAATAATTATTTTTATTATGAGAACAGTATGGTTTCACTTCTGGTTTTATATAAAATATTGTTCCCTTTTCTATTTTAAAATATAAATATTATTTTCCTTAAAACCGCAGAAAAATGATTTAATACTAAATTTTCTAAAATATATTTCATACATGTTTTCACTTCTATTTTACATCACATACCATGATATAAGACAATTTTACCTTTTTAACATCCATATATGTTCTAATTCCTTTCTTTCATGGACACATTCTTGATACTGTCATTGGTTATGTTATATGTCATGATTGTGGTACCAAATTTTTTCCAGGAGTAACCATTATGTTTATGTAAGATTGATTATGTATGATTATTTTTGTGGAAAAAATATTCATGAAATGTATTATGGGTGAACCTAGATTTCACATCAATGCATTTTGTAAAGTGGAATCTCCTGAGACATTATGTGCGACGACCTTGGTAGTTAGCCTTGGATTGTTCCTCTATGTGCAACTATTTTGGAGGCTTGGCTTAGATTGTGATACTATGGGATACGGTCTTGGATATTACCCTTCACTCTTAATAAATTCATGTTTATTATTTCTACCACATTTCTATTATTCCATGTTGTAATGATCATATGTTTATAATTTATGATTACATATGTTACATTCCTTTTTATAACATCATGTCTTCCCTTCTATACAATATCCTAATACTTTATTCTTATGGTTATTCTCTTACTAGGACATTATCTCAAACCTTTTTTTGGCATCCCCAGGTTATCCTATGCAGATGTATGAGCACAATTGAATAAATGAGCTCATAATGGAGTTTTAATACAAAGTTGTTTTTATAATGTTTGATTATGTACCTAGTCTTCCAAAAAACTAGAATTTACAATCCTTGTCTTGTACTCTGATGTATAATTTTTCTTAAAATAATTTAATGCTTAATATAAGAGGATAGGGTCACTATATATTGTATTAGAGGATGAAAAATTTATTTTAGGATATTAGGAATATATAACCTTAGTGGGAATCTTATATATGAGACTATTTATAAGAAAACAACTATATGTTTTGGTAAGTATAGATTAAGTTTTCTATCAACAAAATAAGTCACTATCTAGAAACAAACATGTAGATGTGGCTCTAACACATATATACCGATGGGTGAAAACAAAAATAAAGAGTTTTGGGCTTGACCTAGGGTTTCATGGTATATGACCATAGGCCTTACTGCACTCTTGGTTTTACATTTGTAGGGGAAATTCTTTTGGTAAATTCATGAGATTAGTACAATCCATTAATAATGTAATAAAAAAAATACCATAGCAATATAAGTTAAAAATAGATCGAGGATAACCTAGATTTAAACCTAAAGAATCACATGTTTGGATATACTTATCCTCTATAAGTTTATCCTTTTATGTTCAAAAGTTTCCTTTTTATATTCAATAACTAATTATTAAATCCCTCTAATTGTACTTTCATTTTCATAGTTAATAGAGGGAAATAGAAGAACATTTTCCAACAACCAATGTGATTGGAAATGTGAAGATTTCTCTAATTATATGCCTGATATGATGGGAATGGGTGATCAAAACATCATGATAGTACTTGACCCACTGTCTCAAGTTATGAATAACAACATGAATCATGTGTAATGTTTTCCTCCTCCAATGAAAGTGAATGTTGTCATAGAATCCTTCATATGGTAAAAGAAACCCATGTTTAGTGGATCATATGATCCCCTCCTCAAAGAATTTTGGAATAACATTATTAAAAATATATTCTCCATCCTCCTATGCTTGGAAGAAGATAATTTTGTACTTGTTGTCTGTCATTTTTATGGGGAAGCTGATCAATGGTGGAAACTGATCATGGATACAAATTTCTAAGAGGAAATTGATCCAATGGATTAGGAGGAATTCCAGAGGTTGTATTTCAAAAAATATTTTCCCTAAACCATCAGTCTCAAGATGGAAAAGAGTTCCTCAGTCTCAAGAAGAAGGAAGATGAGTCCATCAGGGCGTAAGAAGAAAACATTACAAGGCCTTTAAGATATGCTTTTGGCTTGGTCATGAACACCGAATGAAAGGTGGATCTCTTCTTTAGTGGGATAAAGGTGAGTTTAGGGATGTTTATGATGATTCCAGACATCGAAAAATATGAAGAGATTGTTCATTGTGCCCTAAAGGTAGAAATAGAGATTAAAGAAACAAAGTGATATTTTAATCAAAATTAAAACAAAAAAATTGAGAACAACATAGGTGGTTCAACAAAAAATTCAAATGATGGAATGAAGCTCGAATATCCAAATTGTAAAAGTTGTGGGAAGAAGCTTATTGGGAACTATTTAAAGGGAACCAGAAATTTCTTCAAATGATTAAAGCTGGGACATATGGAAAAGAACTGCTGAAAGGATATTATGAATCCCTCTAATGTAGAATATGAAAGGAAGGTTTAGATCAATGCTTAGCTAGTGGTGCAGTGTTACAACTACAAGGAGCAAGGTTATTATGAAAAAAAATTCACTATACCAATGGTTGTCAGAAGAAATCAAAAACAAACTCTCAGGAAATAAGAAAGGGCATGTGTTATCACTATCACTGAGGTTGTGCAGGAAAATGATGTGGTAATTAGTAAAGTAGTTATTCATTCAATAAGATAAAATATTTTATTTGATTCTGGTTCTATGCATTCTTTCATATCATACATGTTTAGTAAAACTATTCAAACACCACCTCAAAATTTGGAGGACATGTTGTCTATGAGTACTGTGAATGGGGTAATTATTTCTTCCATGGTTTGTTACTCCTCCCCATTTAATGTTTTTTGAATTAACCTCCCAAAAAATATCGTCATACATACATTATTGGAGTACTATGATATCTTGGGCATGGATTTTCTATCATTATACAAAGACAATATCAACTATTGGGAAATATAAATCACAATTCATATCCTAAATCATCCTATGACTCTTTAAAAGTGTAAGTAGGAAGATGAATATACATTAAATTTATTGTCTTAACTATTGATATTAATTTCTTATGAGAAAGAATATCTGGACCAAGTGATTGAGACAAAGGAGAGAATCATGTTTGAATACATGCCCATCATGAGGAATTTCACTGATGTATTCCATGAAGAGTATCCTATAATTCCTCCTAACCAAGAGGTAGAGTTCTCAATTGAACTTATTCTTGGGAAATGGCCTATATCAAATACCCCTTATAAAATAGCCACCATAGTGCTTAAGAGATGAAAAATCAATTATAGGATAATATGGGCAAGGGTTTTATACACCAGAGTGCTTCATGATGGGGTGTGTCAGTCATCTTCATCAAAAAAAGGATGTATCAATGTCCCTCTTTATAGATTATTGTGAGCTTAATAATATCACGATAAAGAAAAATTATCCCATTCCTCAAATAGATGACATGTTCGATCAACTTCGTGGAGCCAATTATTTCTTAAAGATGGACCATTGGCCGGGATATCACCAATTATAGGTGAGGAAGAAAGATATTCCCAATACTTCCTTTCAAACGAGGTATGGGAAATATATGTTCATTGTGATGCCCTCCGGACTCGCAAGTGCTCCATCTATTTTCATGGATTTAATGAATAAATTATTTAGAGATTACATTGAAATTTTTTTTAGTCTTTATTGATGATATTCTGATATATTCTAAGAGTAAGGAGGAACATGAGGACCACGTGAAAAATGTGTTAATGACTTTGACGAGGGATAAGATGTATGAAAATAACAGTAAACGTGAGTTTGGGATGGAGGAAGTCTCATTCTTGCGGCATGTTATCACCAGCAAAGGGATATATGTGGAAACTTCTAAGATAAAGGAAATTAAAGAGTGTCCCATGCCATCATCAATATTGGAGATACACAATTTTCTGGGTCTAGCAGGGTATTATCGACTATTTTTGAATGATATTTCACGATTGTCGAACCCAATGACATAGCAGACACAGAAGGGAGGGGAGTTTGTCTAGACTCAAGAATGTGAAGACTATTTTAAAGAGTTGAAAAAAGGATTTTCACTACCGCAGTACTCACACTCCCAAAAAGTGGATAAAATTTGTGTTGTAAAGTGATGCTTCAAATATTTTATTATGTTTTCTGCTGATGAAAGATGATAACATTATATCCTACACCTCAAGGCAGCTAAAAATCCATGGGAAAAACTATCCTTTAGATGATCTGGAGTTGGTGGTGGTGATAATTGAATTGAAAATCTAGAGGCATTATCTCTATGGGGAGAAGTGTGGGATATATACTGACCATAAGAGTCTCAAATATATATTCACACAAAATGAGCTTAATATTGCTAGTGAAGGTGGATAAATGTCATTAAGGATTATGACTTCTCAATCCTTTACCAACCCAGTAATGCAAACATGGTGGCGTATGCTCTATGTATAAAAAATATTGTACCATTCTCAATTATGAGAATTGAAAAGGATCCAATATTCATAGATTTTAAGAGGATGGACATGGGAATAATTTAAGGGGTAACATCATTAATATTTTCTCAAATGATTTCTCAACCATCCCTCATGGTGAAAATAATGGATACTCAAAGAAAATATGTGGAAATTCTGAAAAGGGTGGAATATATCATAAATATGGAATCCTAAGAATTCATAATTGATGAGGAAGGAGTTGTAAGATTTGGGTCATGATTATCTGTACCATTCAAGCTAGAGATAAAGAAGGTTCTTTTGAATGACGCACATAGCTCGACCTTCTATATTAAACTTGGGATAACAAAGATTTATAGGGATATTTATGAAATTTTTGGGTGGGACAATATGAAAAGGGAGATTATTGAACATATAATAATGTTCTTGGTATGTCAGCAAGTGAAGGATGAGAGGAAAAATTATAATGGGATGATGCAACCACTACCCATACCAACATGGAAGTGGCAGATCATCACTATGGACTTTGTCACTGGACTTCCAAGGACAACTGGAAAAAACAATTCTACAAGGGTCATTGTGGATCATATTACTAATATGGATAACATTGTCACAATTCGATAGGACTTATCATTGGATCAAATTATATGTATTTACATCAATGAATTGGTAAGGTTGTATGGAGTACCACTATCTATTGTATTCAGTCGTGAATCGAGATTGATCTCAATGTTCTGGAAAAGTCTCCAACATGCTCAAGGTGTTGAAATGAAATTCATTATAGCCTATCATCCTCAAACTGATTACAAATATGAGAAAATTATTCATACATTAAGAGATATTTTGAGACAATGTTATATGAACTTTAAAGGAGGATGAGACCAAAATATTTCATTGATGAATTCTTCTACAAAAATAGTTTCCACTCGAGCATCCGAACGACACCATATAAAGACCTTCATGGGAAAAGGTGCAGAATACATACATGTTGGGATAATGTTAGGGAGAATAATCATCCAGGACATTAAATTTTCAAATAAATGGCGGAGAAGGTGAAAACCATTCAATAGGATATCAAGTTAGCTCAAATTTGACAGAAGTTTTATGAAGACAATCATCAGTGAGGCCTTGAGCTAAAGTTGAAAATATGGTATTTCTATGCATATCTTCGAGGAAGAAGGTTGTGGTGTTTGGAATGAAAGGGATGTTATTTCCTAGGTACATCAGCCCCTTAAAAAGACCTGATCGTGTAAGGGTTGTGGCCAATCAACTAGAACTTCCACCTACCACATCCAAAGTACATTATTTCTTTCAATTATCCCTTTTAAGAAAGTACATACCATATCCTTCACATTTACTCTCATTGGAGGTGGTATAGTTGGAGGATGATCATTCTTACGACGAGAAGTTAGTGAAGACCTTGGTTCATAATGATAATGACCTACGTAACAAGACTACTCATCGAGTCAAAGTATTGTGGTGGAACCACAAGTATGAAGAGGAAACATGGGAACTGGAGGAGGAAATAAAGGAAAAGTACACACACATTTTTATGTCTTAGAATGTAAAACATAATTGAAAGGGAGAAATTTCATAAGGTGGGACAAATGTAATGACCCAATATTTTAAAATGGAAATTTCCTTCTTATTATTATAACATATAATCACATTAAATAAAAAAAATTGAACTAATATGAACTATTTGACCCTTAAACACATGTTTGTAACTTTTGTGATTTGAATTTCAAAAATCTAACATACACTATTACGACCAGCAAGTTATTTGGAGTCTAATATGAACAATATAATTTTTGGTGAATTGTAACATAATGATATGAATATTACTGTTACCCTTATAAATAGTGACATACCATAATGAATAGTAACCTTACTTGTGATATTATATAAATAATATTTAAGTGAATGTAGGATGTATCTATATTTTAGAATGAGTAACTATATGTTTTAAAATAGGTTTTCTTACAAGAAAATATGATTATAATTAAATATTAAATTAATGATATATATATATATATATATTTTAAAAATAGATTCTATTTTTGGATTGTAAATGTTAAAAAATTGTAAGGGTGAATTTTATGTATTTTCTGAAATACATGAATTTTTAGTGAATAGTAAAACACATTAATTTACCTTATAAATACATTATTATTTAAATCCAAAATTCCTGACCTCATAAGTTATGTAACAACCAAAATATAGAACTAAAATTAATTTAATACTATTCTTGGTCATTGAATAATCACTATTTTTTTCTTATGAAAAAATAATAAATTAATGATTGTAATATTGTGGAAACACTCCTCTCCTCTGCTATAAATACCACCCCTTCTTACCTCTTCTCTTCAGTCCTCTCAAGCCTTGTGCCATGCCTATATTCTACCCAAATCTCTCCTTAAGATCCTCCCCAAGTCCAGAAGCCCCTCTTATATTCAAACTACAAAAATTATCTCCCCTTAAGAAGGCACTTGAGGAATATTGATAGAAGAGATAAATTTCTCTTTTGTTTTCATTCTATTTCTTTTCAAGATTTTTTTTCTTTTCTATCCATAACACTCCTCATCCAAATTTTACAACATCTCTAGTACCTTAAATTTATTAGATATTTTTTATGATAATGGAATAAGTTATTATCATCTATCCTTTACTCTTCTTTTATTTTAGTAGTAAAGGCACCATCCAAGATGTGCTAATTTACCACATTCAAGAACTATGAGTTTTCAATTTCTGTTACTATCTTAAATTATTATCATGAAACCATTTTCCCAGTGAACCAGAATATTAAATATTTATTATGCCTCATTTATAGTACTGGAATCCTTTTGTCCACATAGTTTCAGTTTATAAAACAAAACAAGTTCATTGTGGCCAAAAACCACCAATTAACCCCAATGGTTGTCACTAAAGCTTTACATAATGATTCAACTTCACTCCAAGTCACCAAGTTAATTTTATAACCATTTAATATCTTGTATGTTAATTATTGTCATATAACCTAAATTATGGAGAACCACCCTCATCATACATGTTTATCTTAACATGAACCGATCATAATAACCAAGAAAACAAATAGACAAGAACAATGATATTAAACCAATTAAACTATCAAAAAAGGTCACGAATGAACATCCAAAGGTTATAATAAATCACTAAAATATAATTTAGGTTCTAGAATTATTAATTATTAAGCCTAATGTTTTTATTTAGGTCTTTAATAATAAGTGAAGAACACTAACCGGCATAATCTAATGGGCCAGGTCCATTTCTCTTTAATTTAATAATGTCATATTAGCTATGACATTTCATGTGTAACCCATAATGATAAGGTATAATATCAAAACTACCATTACTTACCTCATGACGTATAAATAACTACAAACACCTTTCTATTTAAATAATCCCTCTTAATTTCATCTAATAAAATGCTGATAATCTGTAAGGAATTTTATCTGAACCACATTTATTCCTTCAAGTTTCACTATCGATATTTTTACCCATATAACATTGACTTTTATTTTTTGTTAAAAATTATAAATTCTATTTATATTCTCTAAACTCATGTTTTATAACCCATCCCTCATTTCCTTTTGGGGATATACATGCTTTTATGTTATTCCCTCCTCAATACTTCCCAATAAGAAAACACATTTTAAGGGAACTTCCCAAATTGTTACCCACATTCATGTGAACTATATCCTATATTTTAAGAAATCATTATCTTTAAAAAAATTAGTATTTTTATTTTGAAATTCTTTTGGGGTCACATTAGGTTTTATATAAAAAATAGTGATTTTTTCTATTATAAAAGATTTATAGTATTTTCCATAACACATCACAAAAAAAACTTTAATGCTAAAATTTGTAAAATACATTTCTTACATATTTCCACTTCTATTTGACATCACATGCCATGATATATGGCTATTTTACCTTATGAAAGTCCATGTATGTTCTAATTATTTACTTTCATGGACACATTCATGATACAATCATTGGTTATGCTTTATGTCATGATTGTGGAACCCAATTCCTTCCATGGGAAAGCCTTATGATTAAGTAAGAATGATTATGTATAATTAATTATGTGGAAACATATTCATGAAATGTAATATGGGTGAACCCAGAGATCCGTCAAATGCATTGGGTAATGTTGATTCTAATGAGACGTTATTTGTGACGGTCTTGGTGGTTAGCCTTAGCTTGTTCTACTATGTGAAACGATCATAGAAGTTATCCTTGGCTTGTGCTACTATCAAAAAAGGTCTTAGCAGTTAGCCTTTACTAATATAAAATTCATTATTTAGGTTTTTTCCACATTTCTTTGATTCCATGTTAGAATGATCCCATGATTACAAGTTATGATTCCATATGTTACATTCCTTTTTATATCGTCATGTCTTGCCTTCTATAGCATGTGCTGATACATTGTTCTTATGGTTATTCCCTTACCGGGCCTTTAGCTGATCCCTTTTTCTCATGTTAACGACAAGTTTTCTAATGTAAATGTGTGAGCAAAATGGAATATAAGATCTCATTATGGAGTTTAAATAAAAAGTTTGTTTTATAATGTTTTGATTACGTACCTTGTCTTCAAATACAATAGAATTTATGGTCCTTGGTTTATACTCTAATGTATAATTTTGGTTAAAATTGTGTAATGTTTTATGTAAAAGTGTAGGGTCACTATAATTTAAAATAGAAGTAGGAATTTACCCCTTAAATTGATTATCTTTGATAACCTCCTAAAAGAACATGGAATTGGAATGTTTGTTATACCATCAACCCTATAAGTTTTACAGAGATGATGAAAATGGAATTTTGTAGAGAATAGGTGAGAAATAAGTCTTATGGTGATGAAATTAACTGATAGAAATAGTCTATTTTTATAATTTATTTGAGATAAAATTTAGGAATTTCCTAAAACATTAAAAAATCTAGGGACTATTATAGGGGTAAAGACTTAGAAAAGGCCGAAAATGTTCAAGAGATTACATTTTCAAACAAATATTATCCAAATTTTTCCTTAATGAAGATTTTTCGGTTTTATAAATAAATTATTAATATATAATATTCATGAAATATTTTTGGTTCAAATTTTACCCTATTTATTATTAGTACATTAAAATTTTAAAATGATTAAAATGTGGAAAAATATTTTATTATATCATATAAATATAATATTTTACTATATAAGTAATCTACCATCTTTATTATTTCAAAATAATTTTTTTATTTAATATCATTTTTTGATTTTTCCATTAAATTAATAATTATTGTATCATCCTTATGCCAAAAATTAAGGTATTAATTTGTTTCCTAAAAATTAAAAATAAAATATCAGTCAGAATAAAAAAATTTAGTATTTCTAAATAAAAGTTGTGGCTGAAAATATATTCTTTAAAACCATATATTTAAAATTAATTGTAATTAAAAACCATAGTGTGAGCAATATGTGTTTTTTTAATGAAATAATATTAGGCAATTAATGTGATCCAAGAGGATCAATAAGTTCCCAAATTGAAACCAAATATATCATCGATTACAATTAGTCATCAAAAAATATTTATAAAAAAATTTGGGCTATTTAGTGATTCATATAATTTTAATTAAAATAATTTAATTGATTATTCTTCAATTTTAAAAATCACTGCATCATCATTACATAAAAATTAAAATTAATGATCTTATATATAAAAGTATAAAATTAATTAATATCATAAAAATAAATAAATTAGAATTAATATAATATTTTATATTTATTCATTATGTTCATTTACTCTTATCCATTACTAGATAACATATTTAATTTATCGATTCAACATTTATTTCCTTCCGCAAAAAATGGACATGAATTTGAATAATAATCATGTTATATAACTCAATGATTCAAAAAATTAATTCAAAAACATCAATAATACACAATAATTAACAAAAAATCCATGGAATGACTTTTTAGAACATAATTATTATCTATAAATAACTAAATTTGACTTTGCCAAGGCTGTACATGCATGTCAACAAAAATAAAAATTATTTTTATACTTATCATGAAATAAATTATAATTTACATTTTTTGAATAATTTTTTCATAATTTTTATATAATAATATCAAAAATTTCTATAACATATGTTTAATAAATTTTAAATCATAATTATGTCTTAATGATGTCCCAAAAATCCTGTATTTTTTTAAAAAATTGTATATTTTACTATCCACAAAAATTAACTTTTTAAAAAAATTAGATGAATTCATACTATGATAATTTTGAAATAATAAATTCAAAAATGAAATTAGTTTTTTCTAATTAAAATTCAATCATTTTAAAATTAATCATTTAAACATTACTACTACAAGCATTGAAAAAACTATTCTTTGAGTCACAATATTGTTACATTCTCCTTACACCATTTAAATTTTTTCATTTCAATATTTTCACTTTTTAAACAAATGAGGAAACCTTTCCTTCATAACATTTTCATATTCCAACGTTGCTTCTTTATCTATGTGGTTTCTCAAAAAAACATAACCGGGTGAATTAACTTTTTTTCAATACTTTCTCTCTATGTTTAGGAACATGAATAGTTTTCCCCATAATAGAGGTTATATTATAATTTCACTTCTTTATGGCTCAAAAGAGGAGATGAATCTAGCACATACTTTCATAACATCAAAACGTGAACAAATTGCCTACCTAGGATAAACTCAGAGGTAAGTCTACTCGATAAGAAACTAGTCAAACATTATCCAAAATTTCATAAGGTAAAATGAATTATGGAATTATATTTCCATTCATACAGAAATTCATACCACTCTTCCATGGAGTTATTTTAAGGAAAACATGATCACCTTCCTCGAAATAATGGTATTTCCTTCATTTATCAACCTAACTTTTATGCCTTCTCTGAACTATCCCCCTATGTCACCCGATCATATTTACTTTCTCAAACATTTCCTATACTATTTATGGTCCCATCAATATCCTTTCCCTAACATCATCCCAAAATTCTCAAGGTTGACACCTCTTTCTATATATTTCCTTAAAACGTAACCTCTAAATACTGGAAGAAAAATAGTTATTATAAGACAACTGATGTAAAGAAAGAATCTTATCCCAAATTATGTATCAATCCAATGAATAATCAGGAATCATATCCTATAATATCTGTAATCTTCATTCTGAATCCCCATCAAATTATGGATTAATGGTTGTGATGAAATTTAATTCAGTTCTCAATGAATTATGAAGGGATTTTAAAAAGTTAAGAGTGAAAACGGGATCATAGATAGATAAAATGAAGATAGGAACTCTATGTAAACAAAAAATCGCCATGCGGTACAATCTAGAATGTTAATCTAAATAAAGAGTATCTCCAATAGGAATGAAATGTGCAAATTTAGTCATTCAATAAAAAATAACACAAATATCAAACATACCTTGATAATTGTTTAGTAGTACTACCATAAAATCAATAGATATATTATCCCATTTCAACTCTGGAACTATAAAAGGTTTAAGCATACAGTTTAGTAGATACTTCTCTTTTTCAACCTACTAAAAACACAATCATTTCATTTTAAAACAAGAAATATCTCTTTTCATCCCATCCCAAAAGTAATAATCTTAAAGATCATTGTACATCTTAGTTCTACGAGTATGAATTGTAAATGAAATACTATGTGATTTAATTAACAATTATTTCATTTTCTAGGAATCTCATGGCACAAAAAATATCATTCCAAATCATAAGACACAATCTATATAAAAATAAAATTTAGGAAACATACCTTTTTTAACCAATTCTATCACTTTTAGTATCTCAAATTCTTCCTTCAAAGAATGATTAATTCATTTTAATAGAGATGAATTCACTGACACTTGAAATAAAAAATATCAATTTTTTACTCCCAAAACATCTAGGAAAAAATAATCAAAGGGTTATATTCTACATGTAACATGGTTTTTGATGCATGATTTTTTCAACTCAAGGAATCCACAACAATGTTCTCTTTTTTGGGATGGTAATTAATCATGAAATCATAATCCATTATCATTTAAAACCATATTCTCATCCTTATGTTTTATTCCATCTATGTATTTATATTCTTTACACTTTTATGACCAGTATATATTTCACACATGGATGGATATGAATGATGTCTCTAAATTTCTAATTATAAACAATATTTTATAATTCAAAATTACATGTAGGATATTTTAACACATTAAGTTTTAGTTTTATTGAAGTATTAAAAATTACACGATCATTTTGCATCCAAAAATAACCATGAACATTAAATGAATCATCTATGTAGATGATAAGTAACTATTTATCAATGAAAAATGAAAAACAAGATAATACAAAAATCTTCTTTTTTTTCTTCAAAATAATAATTGCAATATTTCTTTAGATATATTTAACTCTTTTTCATGATATCATAGTAAGATGGATATATAACCATGTAGAGCATTCTGAAAACCACCTATAATATCTTGATAATCCATAAAACAATAAACTTATGCATCATTTGTAGGTCTAGTCCATTTATCAATAACTTTTGTTTTAGTGGGATCCACATTTATAGTGTTTGTATTGATAATATTTCCAAAGAGAAAAAATATTTTCTAAACACAAATGAAATTTTATAATTTATCTATATAACTAATTTTCACAAAGAGTTTCCATGAAAATACATAGATAATTATCTTGATCCTAATAATTTTTTTTAATAAATATCACCAATAAAAAAACGAATATTTTTTTTCAATTATTCATGAAATATTTTATTTATAAGATCCACAAATAAAATAATGAAAATATTCAAACCATTTGGGATATGAACAAACTAATAATTCCAATTTGTGTTCAAAAATTATTTATTAGGGATGTCATCCTCCTTAACATTTAGTTGATGGTACCTGGATCACATGTCAATATTCAAAAACTATTGAGCTTCATGCAGTTGATCAAGAAATTCATCAACATGAGGAAGTGTATAATTGTTATTTACATTAATGTTATTCAATTATCTATAATAAATGATAAAAATATTTTAAAAATCCTTCTTTTTAAAATAAAATGATATATTATAATCCCATAGTGATGTTATAGGATGATTGAAACCTTTATCAAACAACTCATGAAACTGCTTTCTCAATTCTACAAGTTCCTCTTGAACCATTTGATAATTTGTTTTTGAAATTAAATTAGCATTAGGAACTATTTCAATGGTCAATTAAACTTCTTAATCAGGTATAATACTAGGAAAATCATTAAAATAAATATCTAGGTATACATTTACCAATAGAACATCATTAAAATGAATAGTTCCCATATTTTCTATAATATATTCAAGATAAGTTTTATTCCCATATTTTAGCAATTTAATACCTTTTTGAAACGTTATAAATTTTATAGGTTAATTCTAGTATAAAAATAGAAACCCTTTTTCAAAAATAACTTCTTTATCTCTACAATCAATCTTAGCATTATAAACATAATCTAAATCAAAAACCCGAATAACATAAAACTCTACTTTGGGTAAAGCACCAAGTATTCTATGTAATTTATTTAGAAAAAATATAATATGAAAATATTTATAATTCATTTTTTCCTTAATATTTACGCATGGAGTTTTTACCATAAGCTCTGGTTCCATATCAAGAGGTGAAATTTCTGATTTAACCATAAAATTATCAAGAATAATAGAATTTATAAACCCCATATCAAAGTGGAAATCAAAAAAATATGAGTGTGAAAACAATATACTTCAAACCACATCATTAGATGGAACAAAATATGATTAAGTAGGAACAAAGGGTTTTAAAACTTCTTCTTGTTTATATTCTGGCTTCTTCCCATCATTCAAATCCTTATTTTGGTAGGTATGTACCTAATTCATAATCTCCCCACATTTAAAACTATTAATAGTTTACATGTATAAATTAAAGTTACCAACACTAAGATATTTGTAATTGTAATATTGATCCTTATTATCAAACTTACACAGTAGAAAGAACATCTTATATTTGTTAAGGAATTCCCCATGGTGATTTTTTCTAGAAATTCAACAAACTATAAACTGGATTTTGTTAACATCATAATTCTTCGATTGATTATTACCCACGAAATAACATGTATATGTTTTCTTAAACATGTTTTCCTAGTACAATTGACCATACAAAAAATTATTTATTCCCTCTTAGATGATGAACATGTTTCTAGCAACAATTTAATTCACATGAATCTAATTCCCTTTAATATATTTTTTTAATCCAAAGTAAACCATCTTTGATTTTACTACCAAGATAACGATTAATATTTGGAGAATAAAATTCCAATTGGGTGATGTTTTTTTCATAAACAAGCACTAAATATTACCACTTAGTTTCAATGAAAGTAATTTATTTCCTATCCTTTCTATAACTATATTTGAATGTATTTTTCAAGAAACCTATTCATAAATTCATCTAATTCAATCAATATCTTTTTTCCTTGATATTCCTGAACATTGAATACAACTAGTTAGAGTCACACTCGGTATGATTAATATAAAGACTAAAATTATGATAATATAAAAACCCCATGAAATATAATATGATTTCAGGATATTTCACCCACACTTCATCTACCATAGGGTCAAATAGTCCACTGAATGTCAGAGGGTTCCGCTTCATAAAATGTTCCCATATCGCTATGTACCATTCTGGTAGATTAGGTTTTTCTCATATATGGATTCCACTACCATATGTACCATATATAAACTAATCCATTACTCTCAAAAAATACTCAGTTCCAATTCCAACCATTCCTTGTTGTGGATTAAGAAATATGTTATCCTATTGATGCCTTATAACTTCAACTTACCAATTTTTTATGTGGAAAACCATTCTGAATTGGCATAATTTAGATAAATAAACATTGTAATCATAAAAAATATATTATATTAACATAAATATGAGGTAAAAAAATTTATTGTGTTATTTTAACAACATCCTAATCCATAAAATTCTCTAGACTATTCTCAGGTACCATCTATAAGGACTTGGCCTTACAAATTACATATTCTAGAGACTTTAGACTAGAATTTATTTTCATTCATTCAAAAATATATTTTTGGTTTATAGTTTTAGATAACTAGGTCATAATTCAAATATAAAATCCCAAAAATATACATGGAGGATATTACTAAATTAATATCCATTTTTTACCTAATATAAAATTCTATAATATTAAAACATGAATTTTTTTTAGGAAATATCATAACTACATTCAACATGACTTATTATTTTCTTCTACCCATCTATAAGCCCTATAAAAAATGTTCAAAAGTTTTTATGATAAAATACTAACTAATGGACATAAAAAAGAATGAAACAAACCATTATTCTCTGAATACTTATAAACGCATGAAAGATACACTTCTCACCCTTAAAAGTAACATATACTTACTCTGTGAAGACATGAGGTTTTTATAAAACATTTATAGAATAAAAAAACCATTTATGTAACATGGGTAAAAATTTTCATACCATACATACTTATGATTCTATCCAAGATGAGCACCATATAATTTGTATCCTTCAAATCTACCTTACAATATAATAGTCATGACTACTTTATGATGTTTTTATCATAGATACACATAGAATAACCATTATAGTCAATTCCGCGCATACCCAATACATTGAAGGGATATCACATACCCACACATATTTGGATTATTATGTAACCACCTATCATCATAAACAATAACCATGAACTATAACATAATCATAAAACATTAATACTTGCATGACAAAAACAATCCATGAGAAAAATCACTAAATTCAATGGAATTCTGCACAGATATAAAGGAAAATATTTTATCTAAAAATATACATGTAATATTATAAAGGAGGATTGAAAAAACTAATTCATCACGAAATCCAAAAAAACCAATCAATCATTAATATTTAAAAACATTATTTTTGAATTATTTTTAAAGAGACATTAAAAATGATTTTAAAAGGAAATATTTTTTCTTTATTCTTAAATTCCATAAAATGTTTTTAAAAAATATGAATAACGGTTTTAAAGAGTGTCATTAATTTATTTAATAACTATATTAATAATTATTATACCTTATATGATCATTTTATAACATATTTCAACCCTTATAATATATTATTTTATTTTCATTATTTTGGGTGCGTTCATTTCATTCTTTCATGGTTGGTTCATTATGGATTTCTTTATCAAATGGAATTAATACTTCAAAAGTGGAATATAAAGGTTTTAATACACTTATATAGATTTAAATCAATCCATACATCACTTTTCTTTTCAATATGATGATGATTAATTTAAAAAAATGTTAATGATACGAGTTTGGTTTAATTTGGTGGGTTTCTAACCTTCGCAAATTAGTTTTAATTTTTTTTAATTATGGCCATATATTAATTATACAATGTTAGAATGTATATAATAATTATATTTAGCTTATTTTAAACTATTATATGTGAATTCATATATTCCATGAATGTGGTAATGGGAAATGAAAACTCATTGTCAATGAAGGTGGTGAATCAACATACTTTGGAAGACAATTTCATTTTTAAGAATAGAAGGTGGAGTTAAGAAATTTTATTATGGATTTATAATTAACACAATAAATCAATAGTATATTTATGATACTCTATTTATAATGAATCTTTGGATAGAGATAAGGATAAGATATAAGTGAGAATCAATTCAAAAGAGAATAATGAGGGACTTACCTCTTGAATACTTTCTCCATGATATCCTCCTCAAGGAAAATAGAATTGTTCATTTAATGAGACAAAAAACACTATAATGTGGAAAGGGATTAAGAGAATAAAATTTTTAGAGGATATTCTAGCAATAATGATCATGGTGATCAAATTTATTGAAGGAAAGAGTCCTTTTTTATAATTGAGGTAAGGGGAAATTAAGGAATTATATAAGTTATTAAAATATAATATAGCTATTATGGGGTTAAATAGTTATGAATGATATAAAATGGTTAGAAGATTAAATTTATGAAAAAATATTATACCATTATCCCTTTTGAAACATTTTTTATTTGTATATAATTTAATAATATATTATGTACATGAAATATAATGTTTTTCAAATTTAACTCTATTTGTTACAATGACATTAAAAAATAAAAAAACTAAAATTCATACCAAATATTTAATCATATCTTATACATATCATTGTTTTCTAGGTAATTCAATGATAATATTAATTATCTCAAATTATATTAATTTTAATATATTTATTACCATTTATTTGGTTTTTCAATTGAATTAATAATTACTGCATTATCGTTGTTGAAGCTTTTAAAATATTTAATTGTATCATCAAAAGTAAAAATTAATTACCATGATTAAGTTAAATATTTTATCTTTAAAAATAATATGTTTTGTGGAAAATATCTTATGGAAATCCAAATATTAAAAAGTTATACTAATTACAAACCATAGTATGAACAACATGACTTTACTTTAAATAATATGTTAAAATGGGATGAAAGTGATCCAAGTGGATCAAAAATGTTCCAATTAGAAATAATATAATCATCTCTCACACTTAATCACCCAAAATTATTCATTCAAATTTTTGTATCAATTATTGATTCTTATAATTATAAATAAAGTCTTTTTGATTAGTTTTCATCCACTTCCACAAGCACTGCATAAGAGTGAAATAATAATTAAATTTAACATTCTCATTTATAAAAATCAAAAATAAAATAATATCATAAAAATAAATAAATTAGTTTAAATATAATTTTTTAGATTTTTTCATTATGTATAAAAAATAATATCCATTCCAAGATAAATTATTTAATTTTTGAATTTGATTTTTATTTTGTTGAACAAAAATTGCACAAACATTTGGGTAAGATTCATTCTATATGACTGTAAAAATCTAAACTAGTAGAAAAAACATAAATTATACATAATAATTAATAAAAAAATTCATAAAAAATACTCTTTTCACTCGCATATTATCTATAAAGAAACAAATTTTACTTTTCCAATGATGCACATGTACTGCGTCGACACTGACAAAAAAAATTAAACATATTATGAAATAAATTATAACTAGAATGTTATGAATTATTATTTTACTACACTTATGTAATAATAATATTATTATCCATTATGTAATCATAATAATTTTTATATCATAATTATTTATGGACTATGTCACCAAAATAATGTATTTTTTAAAAATGTAATTTTTTTACTAATCACCTATTATTTACAATTTCTTAAATGTATAAAAAAAATAAAAAGATAATTTTAACATGTCCAATATAAAAATGAAATTAGTTTTTTGAAATTAAAAATATATAATTCAGACATGAATTCTATAAATATAACCATATAAGAAATCTGTTTATTGAAACTATTTTTTTAAGAATTACATAAATATTTGAATAAATAATATTAATAAATATGAATAAAAATTATTCTATCAGTACATGGATTATGGCATTAATTACCTCAAAAAGTTTTTTTTGGGAATTATTGCAATCATCACTCTAATGCATGATGAGTGAGCCTGAGATTTCACTGCTAGATAAAAACTCCTATGGAATATGCTTTGGAATATTTCCATGCTCTTTATGAACCATGATGAAGGATATTTCCTACAATTTCCTAGTTCTTCTACCAATTCAAGATATTTAATTGAATTAATATCTTCCACGGATAACCTAAATAAATGAATGTACCATCACAAATATATTTCATTAATATGGGTACTTTAATGTTACTTTGAAGATATACCACAACATGTATGTTGATCTAGGTATGTTCTCAAATGCATATACATTATTATATTGTATGGGGAAGTATTTTATTTCTATATATCTCATTATATGGACAACTATGTGTTATTCAGTAATTGGTTTATCTAGGAATGTTATGAATGGTCCTGATGACTCAAATAGTGAATTAATTTGACTTAATCTGGTGATGGGTGAGGCCCAGAACTATATAGCCCCTTGATGAATCGTCATTACCCATGAGACAAAAAATATTGGGTTTTACAATATTTCTCTTCCCATACAAGGATACTATCATTGTACAATGAACTAACAATATGTTTTTCCTATCATAAATTATGCATTCCATCTATATGAGATCGATAATTATTATTATCCAAGTTTTCATTTATTAATATAAACATAAAATTCCTTCTAATTCATTTTATTATAGATTTAGGTTGTTCATTTATTTATATGATATCACGTATTCCATTTTTATGTTATGATGTATTATCCTGAATGCTACTCTTTACTGGGCATCTGAGTTCAACCATATTATTTATTCTTTTCCTAAGAAAGCTAGAGGAGGACTATATATAATTTTGAAGGATATGATAGAACGGAAAATAATGTTCTCAAAATTGATTCAAGCTATCTCTTATTACTTCAAATTTATTATATTTATATCTCTTTTATTGCAACACTAATAATCTATTATATGATTCAGAAGTCTTCTATTTTGTAGGAATACTGTAATATAACATTATACTTTGGGTTTTTACTATTTTGGATGATACTGTTGTCATCTAACTAAGTTTTGTAGTATCCTTGGGGATTAGATTTGATGAAAAATGTCAGATAGAACAAGTTCAATAAAATCCCATTAATATTTCGAAGGGAACATTATAGAAAATATTAAAGAAATTGTATTTTGAAAATCAATTTCATGGGATAATTATGTGTGTCACATATTATAAGGATGGTGACTAATGAGAGGAATGTGAACTATATCGACACTTGTATTCAATGTCGTGATATCCCCTATAAACAAGTCAATGATGTTAAATTTTAGGATTAACATTTCATATTCATATTAATGTAGTTGACCTTGGTTATGAAAAATAATCTTTCCTATATATAATTTCCTGGTGAATTACAACATTCTGAATATATGTTAGACAAATTCATTTAAAAAAACCTCTAAAATTAAATAGAACTACTAATATATTAGAAGCCTAATTAGGGTTCAAGTACCAAGAGAATATCCTTCACACTTTTGGAATTACTAAATTTGAAAACTCATTATGTTGATCTATCATATGAATGGATATGTGGACCAATAATGGTCACTAATAGAAAACAATATCGAGGGAGACAATGTTGTGTTCATGGAATGGACAAATTTTAAAGAGTTATTCTAGGAAAAATACCTCCTCTTGGTAAAATAGTAAAAATAGATAGGAATTTATTCAATATTCGGTTAAAAGGAGGAACATATTACAATATATGTGGACAAATTTACAAGATTACCTAGGCATGCTTCCGAAAATTTTGGTAGAATGAAAATCAAGATTGATCATTTGTTTTATAGGTTATAGCCTATCCTTCAAATGGAACTTTTCTCTCAATCCTTCTTATTTTTGGACTATATAGTCTTAGGTGTTGTTATGATAAAAATGGAGTTCTCCATGATATATATAATCAAGGGAAAGTAGGGGAAGAATAGGTCGAATAAGAATTATGGGAAGAATGATGTGGAAAACGGGAAGAATGGAAGGGTTGGCTTTACAAAATTTGTTAACCAAGAGAAGAAGCACTCTAGGGATTGTAGGAATGGAACATAAGTTTGTTATATGTGTTGAGAAAAATTATATCTTTCTCACCAATGATATATATAGGTAGAGCTGTTGATGTTCAATGATTTCACTGTATGGATAATGGACATTTTGTTAACTAATACCCCAAACATCAAGTGAATTTACCACATAGAATTCATGGGTAGCAAGGACAAGCATATACAATCATCATAGCTATGGTTGAATTTCCTAATTACATTATGGAATATAATTTAATAATTTTCCTTAATGTTTTATAATAACATAATTGGTTAATTATCTTCATATTTTTTCTATTTATTCCATCTTTTCCGAAAACATTAGATAAAACCATACCACCCTAGTAACGGAGTTATCAATTAAGAACCCATGATATACTATTATGGTAACAAATATGTGTCAAGAAGTTCTGATTAGGATACATGGTTTCACCCTATTTAAATTATGGTAATTATACTTATGGTTGACTTCAATATGATCCTTGATATGAATTACCTTTCAATTTTTATTTCAAAATTATATTTGCATTAAAATGATATTTCTATATGCATAGGGGAGGGGGAATATTTTGTCTTTAAAAGATAAATTTCATCATTTAAATCAAGAATGAAACATCCCCTGGTAGCTCTCTCTAATTAAATTATACGATAAAGAGCAATATTAATCATGATATATGGATGTAGAAGGAATACAAATTACCATGAACCCTCCTTCCAATGATTACCCTCCTCATATGGAAATGAAGGAGGATATATAATGACCCTCAAGCCTTGCCTCCAATAGGCCCTTGGGTGGCGTCTAGCACGACATGTACAAAGATATCACAATATGTGTGGAATTTACCTTTATAATAAAACATGATAAATAGATAAGACATATAATACTGAAAATAAATCCATGAAATATATATAACAAAATCACAATCAATCCCACATTCATGCATAAAAAACTATTTCAAAGCAATAAAACTCTAAGGTAAGTTCCTAAAGTAAACATAAGTTGTGACAAAACAAATGTCCCAAATTCCAAGCTAGTAATGTCCAAGACGATACTCATAATACTATTGGAAACCTAAAATAAATTTTACATATGTAGGGTGAGAATACATGTGTACTAAGTAGGAAAAAACCAAAGTATCTCATGCTAAATTGAGAGAGGCATATTAATTCTCCTATGGGAAAATAGGAGAATGAAAAAACCCTATCAAAGAATACTAACAATCCCACCTCACCAATATTTGACCATCCAATATCACAAGTCATCTAAAGTAATATCGTAGGCACATTGATGATAGGGTACCCAATATGACATTCCTATTGATTAGACACCCTCACAACCTAATGTAAAATGTCCTCGCACTCCCACCTCTTTCGAACATACCATGCCACAATAAATTCTCACACACATGTCTCTCATATATAGTCTTATCACCTATGAAAATTAATCTCATCACATCCCATCCATAGACAACAAAGCCACATACCACCTCACATCCCACCCACAAACACTTGGGCAACAAACCGCACCTCCTCCCAAAGACACCTGGGAAAGCATAATACATCTCATCCTGAATACACATGGGAATCAAAAAATGACTGCAAACACCTCATCCTCTCAAACCAAAACCTACTCAAAGAATCATGGTATATCACCATCAAGGAGAGGAACGAGGGAAGAGATGGTTGCCATCCATCCATCCTCCCATCCAGATGTTTGGGAAAGACACCCTCTCTAGTGACAATGGGGGTGTTCAAAAAATGGTGCTCTATAAGGGAGGGGTGAATATTGAAATTACAAGAACAAAAATTAATGCATGTAGATAGAAAACACTCATCTTGAATTATGGGTTATTAACCAGCAACCATCCACAACCCTTCCAACCACGTCGCAACCTCTAAATGCACAACCACAAAAGAAGTCACAACTCAAAACATACCCCCAACCAATTTATTTAATGAATAATAATTATTTGTTAAACAATTAATTTATTCAATTATTATCTAGGAAAATACCAATAACCACACATAAAAATACACATAGAAAAATTTACACAAAATAAGAAGAACCAAAGTAAATTAACCCTCTTTACATTTCCTCCCCATTTGACACCCATTCCAATCATAAAAAACTGACTCGAGACACAGAGTGGAGCTTTGGGCCTAGTAATCATGGAGAAACACCAAGATAATTACCCATAACAGCCACAACATTCATCATTATTCAATGTTATTCCACCCAATCTATCCTATCATCAAAAAAATCCCCCACCTTACAACCATTCCCATCAACACACTTTATCAAAAAAACATCACACCCATCATAATCAAACATGGAAACCCTACTACACAAAACATATCATCCATTCCAAAAATAAATTAATCTCTCAACATAGTTTTCCAACACACCTTCTCAACCACACATACCAAGCTGTTCGCTCAACCATATCACCCAACAAACCACACACGAAATAATTTTCAAATTTAATAAGCAATCGCTTATTTATTCCTGATTGTTAATTCTGGGGTTATCACAGATGGTTTGATCATGGGAAATCAATATATTATCTTGGTATAAATACTTAACAATTTTTATATATATTTGTTTGACCGGAAACCAAACAAAATGCACTCTGGAATCTATTTAGTGTTGATCATACCATGATTCAGAATTTAATTTCACCCTCATACAAATGTATTAAAATGGTTTTGTATTTAAAATTATTTCTATAAAAACAAATTTATATCCATTATTTAATAATTTATTAATTTTTTCACTGTTAAAATCGAAAATTTCACTTGTTTTGATGATTTCATAGAAGGGGTAGGTGATTCAGGGAGCTCATGATGATGAAAAAGGAAAATTGGTCAAACTGCCTGGAATCCCATGAATACATGTCCACTTTTATTCATGATATGAAAAATAAGTTCATCCAAATGGGATTTAATTTTTTGATCTAATCCATACCTTTGTGGGATACAAACTTCATGAAGGAACCCATGCACAATTAGTCCGTTAAAAGGCCCATCCAAACTGATCTATCCAATAAAATGAATCTGCACTAGGTTAAAACATTGCCTCTATATTTTTGAGACATTTCATGTTATAATCTAGAAAAAATGGAAAAATTATGATATAGATATATAAAAAGTGTATTACAACAACTTTTTAGTTAAGTACAAAGTTATTTATGACTATCTAACTGCACAAATTAATCGGCAAAGAGGAATCTTGAATCCTAGGTGCCCAATACTACATGACACATTGCCTATAAATGTGCACCATGGGCACCCCATTTGAGAGTTAGACCAGTAGTAAAGGAAATATCATTTTGGATCCCCAAAGGAGTCCTCTAATCCTACATATACGTTATAGAATCTTTTAGAAGTGTTACCTTCATATCTTCTTCTTCCTCCCCTCCTATGGATTTCTAAATACATTGTGATCTCCCAGGGAGGAACATGATGTAATCTTATGCTTCATATTTGTATTATTTAGAATTATGTTTTTCATTCTAGGTATTGACATGTTTTTATTAATTATATATTCTTATTTAATTGATCAAAATACAGGTACTTTATACTAAAACTCAAATGATCTTGTTTGGGTGTACCCTTTTATGTGATCTTTCACATATTGTTTATTCCTATTTCTTCCCTCATTCAAGTGCAATGTTTCTTTGGTTCATATTGGTCAATTTAACTCACATAAGTACTTTTAAGGCAATGAAAATTTATTTCATGGTATCAAAATTAAATAACAAAAAAACTATTACAACACATATAGTTCTTTTTGTTTTTATCTGGTATGTTTTGGTTATAAAGATGAATAGAAATCGTCCAATCATCAATGGAATATAGAGAATCATTGTTTTATTTGAATGAAACCCAAGAGGTATTGTAAAAACCCACACATTTATTAATGAAAAGTCCTCTAGATCTAAATATGTATATTATTATGTAAAATGGTTAGGTAAAACTTATTCACATCCATGGTTTTATGTTTTTGGATTTTAAAGTACCATTAAAAATTGTTAATATAATTAATATAGTCATCGAATAGTGATAACATGATTAGTATAAATATAGGGTTTTAAAAAATCCAATTTACTCAAATAGAAGAAGTGAAGACCTCATCTAGTATAATTTCTCCATATGAAGCCCATTTTTTCGGATCACAGAAAGGACATAACGTCGCTGGGATTCTCTCTTGACAAAGCACAAGACAAGTTTCAAAACGTTAATCATGAACATAATCACATATGGGAGAAGTGGATGCTAATAGAATTTACATCTTGAGCGATGTTATCTAATCCTCCCCAGGAGTCTTTCACCATCACACACCATACCCTTAGATCTTACGCAGGTGTTATAAGGGGTTATGTAACAAAGCCATAGAACAATAGTTATGTGAATTATTTTTGTATATAATAATCAATATACATTCATTTTATTATTGTTAATTTCTAAAGGGGTTTTAAAGCAGAAATCGTATTTTTAGATAATATTCAAATAAGGAAAAAAATTATTAATTAATGGATTTTTAATTAAATAATATTTTAATAACAATTAATTAATAAATTAATTTATATTATGTATAAATGATCGTATAACTTTTTAGGAATAAAATTGTAATTTTCATTAAGGTTTGAAAGTTGTGTTTGTCAAAACCCATGAATTTTCAATAAATTTCAGTTTTTATTTTAAAATTTAAAATTAAAATATTTATAAAATATTTATATAAAATGAATTTCATTTTTGGATTCAATACATTGAAATTATCTAATAGTTAATTTTTCATAATTTTCTTAGATAGTCGAATTTATGGGTAAAAATTAAATACCATTTAAATATATAATGTGTTTTATGACATCATAATGACCCAATAGTGATGTAAGAAAATACTATAAAATTTATGTTCGGCCAATGTATTATTTACCTTTAAAATAAGATGATTTTAGATTTGTTTGATCAAATTTTTGGTGCCTTAGTGGACCCTCCAAGACTTATAAAATATTTTACTTTTTTAAATGATTTCCTTGAGAGTGTGACTCAACTCCACATTAGAAAGCCTAATATTTTAATAAGATCGTCCATTGTCCTTATAAAATAAATCTTTTAACTCCAATTTGGTAAAAACCATGGAAAAAAACCATGGGATATTTGGTGGTTTTGATTAGTTTAATGTGTAGTATCCAAAACCTAAATAATAGAGAATTACCTCTCTTTTCCTATATAAACCCACTCAATCACTTATTCATCTTCACTCAAACCATTTGAGGATCGACCAACCTCTTCCCTACATTATCTAGAATCATACCGAGGTGCCCCGAGCTCCCACAAAGCCTCTCTCAAGCTTCAATCTAGCCTTTCGGATCACATATCCAAGTAAGGGTTCCTCACTATCCTTCCATCCTTATTTGTGTCCATGTTTCCCTATATTATTATGCCCTTTATTTTTCAATTAAAAATTTTGGGTTATGCTTTTAAACCTCCCTTATACTTCCCTTATTATGATTCAATTATGAGATACCCCTTTCTCTCTCATTAATTCCTCCCATGTACACCAGTTACTATGCCAAAATTCCGTAAGGGGTTTGTCTCTCCTAATTTACATTCAAGAAATTATTTTATATTATGTATCTAAATTACATTAAATATGTTGGGATATTTTGTTCTTTGATTCCATTACATAAAATTTAATGTATAAATTATTATACACCCCTTTCTCTCTTATCAACCCATTTTACTACTTCAATTTGACGTCGTTATGTAGTCAAAGTTACACCAAAATTTACATGCCAAAATCATCATGTAAGTGAAAACCATACCCATTTATCCATCTGTAACACCCTAAGATACCACGATACATTTCCCTTTGAATAATGCAATGGCGTTCATTATACGCAACTTCGAGATTCTAACACACCACAACCAATCAAATTAGCTGTTATGAATAGTAATACCTACTTTTTGAAATTTTATAAATTCTATCTCTCAAAATGGACAACATTTTTGGATTCGTAATATCGAAATTATCCTAGGGTGAAATTTTGGTACTTTTCGGATAACTTTCATATTTTGATGAATAGTGAAAATTACTAAATTTTAATTAAAAACAACTTTTTTAATCGAAATAATTAATATTGATAAATTATGAATTTTAGTGGTTTTAAAGTACATTTAGAATATATTTTTATCAGTTAATTAAATTTTTGTCAGTGGACATAATTTCACAGTTAAACCAGACATAAACAAGTGCCAATCTTTTGATAGTTATTATCTCTTAAAAACATGCTTTTTGTTTTAACAATGGAAATTAATTTTAAATTAATTTCTGCCACTTCTGTGTTTTGAATTTGGAAAAATGGACTCCATATTTGGAATCAGGATGTTCAAATTGTTTAAAAAGGTAACTTATATTTTTATACATTTTGAATAATTAATTCAGTAAATATTTTATTTACCATGGTTAAAGCGTAAATCTGGTAAATAAGGGTTAAAAAATAATATTATAATAATACAAAATTACCCTAAAACATGCCCTACCCTTATTGGTTGATACATGGGCGACCATGGTCATATTTGGGTTGATTTTGGGGCCCCATGGAGCCACTTGTAAGTGATAGGGACACTTTATTTTAATTAAGTTAAAATGAATACAAAAATGACACAAGCATATATCTTTAAGAAAAATAATTGTTACATAGGGATATATATGCTGTATTTTCAACTATAAATATTCATTCGGAATCTAAAAAGATTTTCTACATAATTTTATTTTACTTATAATTTTTAGACATTATATAATTTAATTTATTTATGACACAATGGTGATGCGTTAATTACTAAATTAATGAAAAATTATTATAATTGATATTATAAATACCCAAATAAATGTAATTTGAGACTTTTTATAAATAACAACAATTTTCTAGGATAATATTACATGTTTGGATTGATTTAATTAACTTTTTTTGAAGTAATAATTCTTTTAGAATTCATAAAAAAATCAATTATTGAATAGTGTCAAAATTGACAAAAAAGAGTTTTTAAAACAAATATTATATTATTAATTGATATTAAATTCTTAAAATCAATGTTTCTTCTAGGAGACTTATATCATGATATTTTTATCATTAATGGACCACATGGGGGTATCTTGGATATATATAGTATGTATATTAACCATATAATATAAAAATACAAAGAGACATTGTAAAAGTGAAACTAATTAACTAAGAGTTAATATTTAAAGATAAGGTTAATATAGTAACCCAAACCTGTCTAAATCCTATTGGTTGAGTGGTTTTTAAACTAACCCACCTTAAAATTTAACTAATACACTTTATAGCAATTAGAAACCAAATATGAATTTATTATAAGATAATATTTCAAGCTTTTCAAAAGGTGCCCCTCATCCGTCTTATAAAAAAGAACTCCCCCTTCTCATTAATTCACACCTTCACAGCATTTTGGTTCGGCCAACCCCTGCCCAAATACACTCCCAACTCCCCTCAATACAACCTAGAGGCCTTATTTTTATCATAAAGCCAACCTAAGGATCCCTTTTGATCAAATCAAAAGGACGAACCCGAAGAAGAAGTAATAATTTCACCACCCTTTTTCAAGTTCCTTTCTTCTTCCACTTCTTCTTTCTTTTTTATTTCTATTATAATAACTCCAGTATCTTCTATATACTGTGATGTTATTATAAATATGGTACAACCATATTCATTATTCTATCCATCCTTTCAATAGCATGTCACCATACGTGCGTACGTACAGTTTACCGTCTCCACGTCATTGTGTAATTGTCATTCAATAAATTATCATTTGGATGGGTATAATAATGATATGTAATTCATCTAAATAATAAATATAACATGATAATTATTCTTTATATATGGTATACCATCAAATTATATATTATTTTAACATCAAAAGAATGATATTATCGCTCGTGCGTACGTACGGACTACCGTCTCCACGAACACGATGAGATTCATTCCCCATCGTATCCATTTAAGTATAATTATCATTTGATGATTAAAAATAATGTTTAAGGACTTGATTTAATTCTAGATATGAATAATATACAACCGATCCATAACAAACACGTCTTACGTAACAAAAAATATAAAAGAAAACGAGTAAGTTAACACCCGAAATGACGATAATACTAAGATATTATTAACAAATCAATGTTAAAAGATCATATATGATATAATATTAATGTAAATTATTCTTGTATAATTAAATAAAAATTATTTCACCATTATAAGGGAGTTTAACCTACCGTCGACCAAGGAAAATGTACAAAGTAATGGGTTTCTTATCACACTTTTAATTCCGTGAGAATTCCATTGTTCACCACCTATTTATTGCATGTGGTGTGTGTACTGCCCATGATTGTATTAATTATGTAATATAATTTAATTTATTGATATATACATCATCATTGTATGATCTTTCTTTCATGTTTGTATGTTTCGTAAGTTACCTAATCGATAAGGGAATTTGAAATTTCAATTTCCACTCATTTGACTTTACACATATTTCATTGATTATATTACTCCAAGATTATGTGTGCAATCACTATTCATTTGAATATGTCATAATTTCCACTCCCCTTTCTATGGATATACTTTTAATACACATAATCACTCCATTTATAATTTCTCAAGTAATCTATATGAATTTGATAAGAGTAATTTTAACTCATTCTCTATTTGTTGAGTTAATCATCCAATTCATTGGTGTTGTTTTTACAAGATTATGTGTGAATGTACTTTGATTTTTTTACACTAAATATCCAATCATATTTAGTGTATTTATATTTGTCACACATAACTATGTCGTTGATTTATCCTTAACCTAAGGATACGACCTTTATGAGAGATTTCATCTCAAATTACATTCCATTGAGACTTCTTTGTTGGTATACACCAAATCACTTTTATGTGGTGTATATAATGTACTTTGACAAAGTATATCACGAATCCCTTTATTCTCATGATATTAAATTTTTTTTATTACCTCAATTATTTGTATTCAAGTGTCTCTCTTTTGGTTAGAAACTCAAACTAAAATACCATTTTTCAATGTTTTAAAGACTTATTCTTCTAAATATTTCCTATTAATGTCCATGTTTTAAAAAATGGTTTTAAGGATTTATTTATATAGACAATAATGTTTTAAAATTAAAACTCCTTTTAAAGGTTTAAAAGTGGTATGGGAAACTTTGATTCAAAAATATATTTTTAAACGGCTTCTTGACAAATAGTGTGACTTTTAAATGTTTTCAAGAAAAGGGGGATACTTCTCTCAAATAGTTTTGATGATTATTTTAATCTATGTCAATATCATTCATTATTATTGATTTAGGTTAATATGATACAATATAATCTTCCATATTGTATAGAATGAGTTATGTTTGACTGTGGATGTGCTATTTTTATAGCATTAATGGTTTGTGGTTAATGTATTGACATTTCTGATGCTATATTTAATATGAATGTTTATGTTATGTTTAAACATGTTCATATGAGGAATGAATTGGACTTAGTAATTGACGGGTGGATCCCACTATAGCTCCTCGATGCATCGGTAGGTATCATGAGGCAAACTAGTGTCTTGGCATAAGGCCTTGACAAAATATTATTTGTAGTATTGGCACGAGGCCTTGGCTATGTTGTTAAGATAGTCCGGCATTATGCATTCCATCATTATGAAAGTGGTTATTGATATTGCATGTGATTATTCTTTTAGTATAATATCAATGAGAATAAGTAAATGGCATTATTTCATTTTATATTTTCCATACTATGTTGAAGTTGAAGTTTAAAAAGATTTTGTTTTAGTTATACATTGCCTTAAGTGTTTATGATTATCTATTAAAGCTTCTACTATATTTTTATCCTTACTGAGAATCTGATCTCACCCCATTCAATGTTTTATTTTTTCCAGGATTGTGAAGAAGTAAATTATGAATGACCTACCGGGATAGTATGAGTGTGAACTATGGAGACTATGTTGTTGTAGTTTTCATTTTATGGTGTAATGTAAACTTTATTAATGTATATAGTTATTCCAAGGATTCTAAACTAATCGGTCTTTTGAGAATTGATCTTTCTCGTGATCATGCCAATGTTATGTAATAATGCACCAAATCTGGGTAACTGGGGTCGGGGTGTTACAGTTGGTATCAGAGAAAGTTTAGTACAAACCTTGGAAGCTAGATTTAGATAAAATCTGATTAGAGAATGTAGACCTAAGATGAACTTTGAGGATTAGTATAGAAGAAATTCCCAGAATTTTGGTATTGTAGAGATTTTGTGAGTTTTCCGAGCAATACATCCTTGTCTGGATACGAGAAGGTAGAGGCGGCTCTGGCATAAATGTACTTAGGGGTAAAAACCAAAAACACCGCTTTGAGCTAGACTCGAACGAGAACTGGTGCACGACAACGGGCCTTGCTGCACTCTTGGTTACGACACTCCCGGGGGATATGCTTAGGATAATTTCAATTTTCATTACAAACTGATTTGAAGTATTATATATATAAGATGAGAGTAAATGACCTTGGTTAATACTAATGTGTTTCAAATTGAGAATATGGTCACTTGTTAATCTCTAAATGATTTTATGACTACTGTTACTCACATAATGCTTTCTGGTTTTAGTCAATGGACGGATTCCAAGGAAGTCATAGTGACATTGAGAATGATGTACAAGGTGGAAACGGTGGTGGGAATGAGCAAAAAAATGGAATGTTGATAGGAGTAAAAGATATCGTCTTTATGCCAAATCAATTTTCCAAAAATATGATCAACAATATATATATTAACCAATTCCCGGACTCAAAAAAGAAGAGAAATGTGATGAATGATAAGAGATACAGTAGTGGAGACCATGGAGAAAGAAATCCTCAATTTCCATCATGCAGGAAATGTGGAAGGAGACACCCAGGAAACTGTATCAATGGGAAAAATAAATGCTTTACGTGCGGGATGGAAGGACATAAAGTGAAGAATTTCCGAAGAAAAATGAAGAGTACTATGGAAGAAGATAAAAATGGTCCCAAGAATCCATTTACAGTCATTTTCCATAAATGTAGGGGACCTGGCCATTACCCGAGTGAATGCCCTATTCTATAGGATATTTTCTTGGTCAAAGAAGAAGCTATGTGGAAATAAATGGTTGGAGAAATGTTTAAAAAGTTTTAGTTCTCCTTGTTGATGGGTTTACTTTGGAATAATTTTCTATTTTCTTTTTAACCCATGAGTTTTCCATGTGAGAATGATATTTGAGGAATAATTATCTTTTCTCTTGTGGATATAGTTATAAATAAACATTTGGTTTTATATGATCATTGGGTTTGAGGAAATTATAAGTTATCATATTTTGGGGTGAAAATGAAATGTATGAGATTAGATTTGTGGTTAAATTATGTTATGGTTATTTTTAGGAATTTATCTCATTTTGGTAATGTTATAAAATATAGTTTTTAAAAAGGACAACACGCAGACCGTGTGACAACCCGTCGCGTCGGACAAAGATGTGAGAATCGAACCCACAACAAAAGTGCGATTGGGATTTATCACCTACCACTGGACTACGTGAAGTACCTGGTTAGTGTGACTATTATTTTTTAGTTAAATGATTTGATTGATCAATAATAATTTGATTTGGGATCTTATGCCTTATCAAAGGAATACCCTTAGTATAGGAAAATTATTTGGTGATTAAGTGATAGATGTTATTTTGGAAGTTGTTTTCTTTGTTGTGAACACTATATGCCCAAGGAAAATAGAATAGTACGGGATTTCATTTGAGGAGTAATGGTGGATTTTTATCTATGTTTTTATTGTGGATTTATAGTGATTTAGTTTGTATATGGAAATGATTAGGTTAATTACTTTTAAGTTTGCAACTTTAAGAGTAATTAATGTCATTTGGAGATACAATTTAACGTGGAAGACTACATTCTTATATGTTTTGAGTTTCAATTTTATTTTGGATTATGTTGAAGTATTTTAAGGACAATTGATTATTGAATGGTATTTATTTATCTTTGGGGTATTGATGGTTTAATTTTAGAAATTAAGATTAGTGTTTTTTTCTCTAATGGAATATCCATTTGGGGGGTCATCAGATATTATACTAACCATTTTGGTTTTGATTAATCTCTAAAGACAAGGTAAATATATAGTTTATCCTATGTGGATCATGTATTTCTATAGAAGTTTAGTCTAGCTCTTCCATTGTGACCAAGTCTTCTTGAATATTCATTGTTCAAAAAGAAAGAGTTAGTGGTAAAAAGTTATTAAAGAATGAAACTCTACTTAAAAAGTAAGTATATCTCTTTATGTTATTAGTCAATATCATAAATTAATTCCTCGTACTTATGTAATGTAACTTAAAACAAAAAATTTTGTTCATTTACTTTTCATACAGGGAGACTAAGGACCATTTGTCCCAACACAAGTTTGTGATTTTATTATTGTTAACTTTCTCCTGATCATGTTTTCTATCCATCTCCATCAGAAATGAAGACTTAGTTTATCGTCCATATCTATGTTTTCCTACATGGAATCCTATTATGGGTTATCTTGGGTGACCTTTATACCTCTCTTCCTTTCTTTTAAAGTGATAGTTTTATGGAATCTTTTTCCGATGAGGGACTTTCCATTATATTATCAAGCCAAATTTTAAAAAAATTGCGAGGACGCAATTTATTGAAGGATGGGAGAATGTAATACCCCAAGTTTCCACGATATGTTTCCCTTTGAATAATGTAATGGTGTGCATTATACGCAACTTCGAGATTCTAACACACAACAACCAATCAAACTAGTCGTTATGAATATTAATACCTACTTTTTGAAATTTTATAAATTCTATCTCTCAAAATGGACTTCATTTTTGGATTCGTAATATCTAAATTATCCTAGGATGAGATTTTGGTACTTTTCGGATAACTTTCATATTTTGATGAATAGTGAAAATTACTAAATTTAAATTAAAAACAACTTTTTTAATCAAAATAAATAATATTGATAAATTATGAATTTGAATGGTTTTAAAGTATATTTAGAATATATTTTTACCATTTAATTAAATGTTTTTCATTGGACATAATTTCACAATTAAACCAGACATAAACAGGTGCCAATCTTTTGATAGTTATTATCTCTTAAAAACACACTTTTTGTTTTGACAACGGAAATTAATTTTAAATTAATTTCTGCCACTTTTGTGTTCTGAATTTGGAAAAATGGATTCCATTTTGCAATCAGGATGTTCAAATTTTGTAAATGGGTAACTTATATTTTTAGACATTTTGAATAATTACTTTGGTAAATATTTTATTTACCATGGTTAAAGGGTAAATCCGGTAAATAAGGGTTAAAAAATAATATTATAATAATAAAAAATTACCCTAAAATGTGTCCTAACCTTATTGGTTGATACATGTACGACCATAGGCATCTTTGGGTTGATTTTGGGACCCCATGGAGCCACTTGTAAGTGATAGGGACACTTTATTTTAATTAAGTTAGAATGAATACAAAAATGACTCAAGCATATATCGTTTACAAATATAATTGTTACATAGCGTTATATATGTTTTATTTTAGACTATAAATATTCATTAGAAATATAAAAAGATTTCCTACATAATTTTATTTTATTTATAATTTTTAGACATTATATAATTTAATTTATTTATGACACAATGGTGATGCAGTAATTACTAAATTAATGAAAAATTAGAATAAGTGATATTATATATACCCAAATAAATTTAATTTGAGACTTTTTATAAATACAAATAATTTTATAGGATAATATGACATTTTAGGATTTATTTAAGTAACTTTTTTCTAAGTAATAGTTCTATTATGATTTTAAAAAAAATCAATTATTGAATATTGTCAAAATTGAAATAAAAGAGTTTTTAAAACAAATAATATATTATTAATTGATATTAAATTCCAAAAAATATAAGGTTCTGACAAGAGACTTATATCATAATAGTTGTATCATTAATGGACCACTTGTGGGTCTCTTGGATATATATAGTAAGTTTATTAACCATATAATATAAAAATACAAAGAGACATTGTAAAAGTGAAACTAATTAACTAAGAGTTAATACTTAAAGATATGGTTAATATAGTAACCCAAACTTGTCTAAATCCTATTGGTTGAGTGTTTTTCAACCTACCCCACCTCAAAATTTAAATAATACACTTTTTATCCATTAGAAACCGAGTATTAAATTATTATAGAATAATATTTCTAGCTTTTCCAAAGGTGCCCCTCACCCCTCTTATAAAAGGGAACTCCCCCTTATCATTAATTCACACCTTCACAGCCTTTTTGTTCGGCCTACCCATACCCAAATAATCTCTCAACTTCCCTAACTACAACCTAGAAGCCTTAGTTTGATCAGAAATCCAACCGAAGGAGCCCTTTTGATCAAATCAAAAGGAAGAACCCGAAGAAGAGGTAATAATTTCACCACCCTTTTTCAAGTTCCTTTCTTCTTACACTTATTCTTTCTTTGTTATTTCTATTATAATAACTCCAATATCTTCAATATACTATGATGTAATTATAAATGTGGCACAACCATATTCATTATTCTATCCATCTTTTGAATAGCATGTCACCATACGTGCGTATGTACGGCTTACCGTCTCCACATCGTGGTGTAATTGTCATTCAATAAATTATTATTTGGATGGGTATAATAATAATGTTTAATTCATCTAAATAATAAATATAACATGATAATTATTCTTTCTATATGGTATACCATCCAATTATATATTATTTTAACATCAAAAGAATGATATTATCGCTCATGCGTACGTACGGACTACCGTCTCCACGAACGCGATGAGATTCATTCTCCATCGTATCCATTTAAGTATAATTCTCATTTTATGATTAAAAATAATGTTTAAGGACTTGAAGTAATTATAGATATGAATAAGATACATCCTATCCATAACAAACACGTCTTACGTAACAAATAATATAATGTAAAACGAGTAAGTTAACACCCAAAATGACGATAATACTACGATATTATTAACAAATCAATGGAAAAAGATCATATATGATATCATATTAATGTAAATTATTCTTGTATAATTAAATAACAATTATTTCACCATTATAAAGGAGGTTAACCTACCGTCGACCAAGGAAAAAGTACAAAGTAAGGGGTTTCTTATCTCACCTTTAATTCCGTGAGAATTCCATTGTTCACCACCTATTTATTGCATGTGGTGTGTGTACTGCCCATGATTGTATTCATTGTGTAATATACATTAATTTATGTATATTTACATCATCATTGTATGATCCTTCTTTCATGGGTGTATGTTTCGTAAGTTACCTAATCGATAAGGGAATTTGAAATTTCAATTTCCACTCATTTGGCTTTACGCATATTTCATTGATTATATTACTCCAAGATTATGTGTGGAGTCACTATTAATTTGATTATGTCATAATTTCCACTCCTATTTCCGTGGATATACTTTTGATGCACATAATCACTCCATTTATAATTTCTCAAGTCATCGATATGAATTTGATAAGATTAATTTTAACTCATTCTCCATTTGTTGAGTTAAACATCCAATTCATTGGTGTTGTTTTTACTAGATTATGTGTGAATGTCCTTTGATTTTTTTACACTAAATATCCAATCATATTTAGTGTATTTATATTTTTTACACATAACTATGTAGTTGATTTATCCTTAACCTAAGGATATATCCTTTATGAGAGATTTCATCTCAAATTACATTCCATTGAGACTTCTTTGTTGTTATACACCAAATCACTTTTATATGGTGTATATAATGTACTTTAACAATGTATATCATGAATCCCTTTATTCTCATGATATTAAAATGTTTTTATTACCTCAATTATATGTATTCAAGTGTCTCTCTTTTGGTTATAAACTCTAACTAAAATACCATTTTAAAATGTTTTAATGACTTATTTTTCTAAATCTTTCTCATTAATGTCCATGTTTTAAAAAATGATTTTAAGGATTTATTTATATGAACATTAATGTTTTAAAATTAAAACTCATTTTAAAGGATTCAAAGTGGTATGGGAAACTTTGAATCAAAAATATATTTTTAAATTACTTCTTGACAAATAGTGTGACTTTTAAATGTTTTCAAGAAAAGTGGGATATTTCTCTCAAATAGTTTTGATGGTTATTTTCATCTATGTCAATATCATTATTATTATCGATTGAGGTTAATATGATACAATATAATCTTCCATATTGTATTGAATGCGTTATTATTGATTGTGGATGTGATATTTTTATACCATTCATGGTTTGTGGTTAATGTATTGACATTTCGTATGCTAGTTTTAATACGAATGTTTATGTTATGTTTAAACATGTTCATATGAGGAATGCATTGGACTTAGTAAGTGACTGGTGGAGCCCTCTATTGCTCCTCAATGCATCGGTAGGTCTCATGAGACAAACTTGTGTCTTGGCACAAGGCCTTGACAAAATCTTATTTGTAGTCGTGGCACGAGGCCTTGGCTATGTGGTTATGATAGTATGGTATTATGTATTCCATCATTATGAAAGTGGTTATTGATATTGCATGTGATTATTTGTTTAGTATAATATCCATGAGAATAAGTAAATGGAATTATTTCATTTTATTTTTTCCATACTATGGTGAAGTTGAAGTATAAACGGATTTTGTTTTAGTTATACATTACCTTAAGTGTTTATTCTTATCTATTAAAGCTTCTGATATATTGTTATCCTTACTGAGAATATGAGCTCACCCCTTTCAATGTTTTATTTTTCCCAGGATTGTGAAGAAGTAAATTATGAATGAACTACAGGGATAGTATGAGTGTGGACTATGGAGACTATGTTGTTGTAGTTTTCATTTTATAATGTATTGTAAAATTTATTAATGTATCTAGTTATTCCAAGGATACTAAACTAATTGGTCTTTCAAGACTTGATCTTTCTTGTGATCATGCCAATGTTATGTAATAATGCACCGACTCTAGGTAACTGGGGTCGGGGCGTTACACCAACAATGGTATTCAACATTATTCACATTTAAATTTTTATTGAGGACATACTTTTATGTATTCCATATATTTTATTTCTCGAAGAAATTTATGATGTTTATTAAATCCATGTTGTATGATCAATATGTTACACTTATGCATGAAATTAAATGATTAAGAAGGGTGAGCCCTGATAGCATTGTAATGCCTTGGGTAAAGAATTGTATAATGATATTCCATGTGTATTGAGAGTTTACTCATTCTAATTCATGTTCAATGAGGGTTTACACATTCTCCATGTGAAATGATTCTTAGCTCATGATAATATCATGTTCAATGTTGTTGCCACATCTCCACGTTATGATAACAAAGAAATATCATGCCTTTATCTTAATGTTTATATTATTCTCTGTTTATATGCCTATTTTATAATATTTATTGTATTCTTCATGTTATTACTAGTTTATTCCCTTACTGAGATTTATAGCTCCCCATTTTCTCATGCATGTTCTCATGTTATCCCATGCAATGCTATGTATGAAAGAATGTTTTGGTTATGTAAAAAACATATTCCATAAATATGTTGTATCTTTTGTTCTATGATTTTATGTAATGTTCCTAATATCCAAAGACAATAGAACTGTCAATCCTCATAGTTTTATTATGTTCATGTTTATTTAATAAATCGTGTTTAAGTGTGTAATAAATTGCAGGGTTGTTGTAGTTTGTATTCAAGGATATGTTTAGTTATTTTTGTGGTTAGTATTAGAAAACCCTAGATAATGCCTTAGGGATAAGACTGTGTATAATAAACATTTAGATAAAGTATGGGGAGTATTGATTAAGTGTTTTATCAAGAAAATAGATCCCTTTCTAGATGTGAACAAGTTGGGTTTGCTCTGGAACAAATGTATCAAGGTGTAAAACCAAAAAACACTGCTTTGAGCTAGACTCAAACATGAATAGGTTCATGATAATGGGCTTTCCTGCACTCTTGGTTCGACACTCTCTGGGGATATGCTTTTGAAAATTCATAATCTTATAATGAGCCATTATTACGGGAATAAAACAATTACCCGTAGAATATATTTTGTTAAATAAATCATGGATAACAATGATTGAAGCCTATAAATTCATATGTTAAGGAAATAAATGTACTTTATAAGTTACCTATTTTTTTCATTGGACTCCCCTGTATGTTTTACCCCTAAATTTCATTTCATTCCAGCCAATAACCTTCAATAAGAGGACATGGGAAGAAAACTGATGTGATGATCAATGTGATGATTGTTCTAATAAGATGCCCAATCTAATGGGAGCATGAATTTCAAAAATTGTCACGATAATCTCTTAGTTAACTCATGTTTTGAATAGAAACATGTGTGAATTAGAACATCCAACCTACCCTAGAAAATAATAATACGCAGTCAGTATCTTCATGAGAAAATGTTCTACTACTTTTAATGGATCATTTGATCCCTCAATCGCCAAAAAATGGATCAACTCCATTGAGAAGAGTGTCCATATCCTTGAATGTTCCAAACCAGAGACTATTTTTCTAGATACTTATCATATGGAGGGTGAAGATGATCAATGTTAGACATTGATCAAAAATATGAATCCTGAGGAAGAGATAAAGGCATTGGAATGTAAGGATATTTTGAAAATGTTTTTCGATAAATATTTTCCTCACACCATCCGACTTAAGATGGAAAGGGAGTACCTTTCCCTCAATAAAAAAGATGATGGATCCATCCAAGCATATGAGGAAAACATTAAAAGTCATTCATGGTATGTCTCAGGCTTTGTCATTACCCCTAAATTTATTGTTGACCACTTCATTGGTGTTCAAAAAACCTATCTCAGGGAGATCCCTAGTGATTCTTGACAGTGATAGCTATATGGAAATTATATGATATGCCCTTATTGTAGAAATGGAGATTGTAAATTATCAGGGGTATCATGGGGATAATAAGCAGAAAGTAAACTTTAATTTTTTATTCTGATGGTTAAATCCAACGGTGTTAAGAAATTATAGCACCGAACTTGAAAAAGGTGCGTAATGAAGCACCCCAAAAACCTCCTTAAGGGGATGAGGAAATGCTTTAGGTGTGGATGAGAGGGGAACCTGACCATTAATACCTCAAAAGAAAAACCCACTTCTATATCTAAGGAGAGGAATACTCTATTAAACCCTCAATGCATTCTTCATTGCTTCAACAGCAATGAACCAGGGCACTTTGCAAACTAGTTCCCTGAGACAGGGGTTTTTAGAGGCAACCAATAACCTATAGGGAAGTGTGGGTGATATTTTTCGATAACTACTACCAAAGATAATGTCGAGAGTGAAGTGGTGATAGGTACGCTAGTTATTCATTCAATAATAGTGACTGTACTTTTTTATCAGGGTTCTATGCATTCTTTTATATTTTGAAAGTTTAATATAATAATCCCAACACCACCCCAAACCATAGGAGTAGAGATGTCGGTGAGAATGGAAAATTGGGAAATCATTTCATCCCAAGAATATAACTCCACCCTATCACAATATATGGATTGAAAGTCCCATAGAATCTCTTCACACTCCATCTGGTGGAATGTGATTCAATTATTGGCATGGATTGTGTTTCCATATAAATATCCAACATAACATTCTATGAGAGGGAAACCACTCTACGTATGGGTGATCGACCCTCAATTCAATATATGTGAATGGAGTATGAATATTATTTATCACCATCATCTCAAGCATGGATATTACTGCCCTATGAGCACACATGTCTTGCATAGATGATCGAGTCTATGGAAGAAACCATCCTTGAAGACAAGAATACTGTGATGGAATTTACTAAAGTGTATCTTGAGGAATTTCTTGGTCTTCCACCAGGAATAGATGATGAATTCTTGATTTATTTATATATGGGGATATACTAATATCCAATACACTGTATAGAATGGTTTTTGTGGGCATTGAGGAGCTAAATAAACAACCACAAGAGAATTTGGATTAGGGGTTTATATTCCCAAGTGCTTTACTGTGGGCTACCCCAGTCCTCTTCGTCAACAAGAAGGATGGGTCAGTGGACCTTTTCATTGATTAATGTGAGATCAAAAAATCACAATAATGAACTAATATCCTCTTCCATAAATTGATGAGTTATTCGATCAGCTACGTGGAGCACAATACTACTATATGGTGGATGTGTGGTCAATATATTACTAAGAGTGAAGAAGGATGATTTCCCCATGACTGTTTTTTGTACAAGGTATGTGCACTGTGAATTCATAGTGATGCCTTTCGGACTCACTGGTGCTTTATAAATATTTATGGACGTGATGGAAAGAGTCTGTAGAGAATATCTCTAAAAAAATTGTGGTAGTATTTATAGAAAATATAATAATATTCTCTAAATCCAAGGGGGAGAAAGTGGAGCATATATGAACTATACTAGAGACCTTGAGAAAGGATAAGATATATGAAAAGTACAACATGTTTGAGTTCTGGTTGAAGGAATTCTCATTCTGGGTCATATCATCCCATGAAATGGGATATCTGTGGATCACTCCCAGGAAAATGCAATTTAGGGATGGTCAAGACAACATCTATGACAGATTTCTGTAGCTTCAATGGGATATCTGGATATTATCTCCAATTTTAGTGATATTTATCACGACTATCAAACCCTCTTACCATGGTAACTCAGGATGGATTCATGTTATCTTGGAGTGATGAATTCAAAGAGAGCTTCAAGGAGTTCAAAAGAGGTGTATCACTGCACAAGTGCTCAATCTTCCCACAAGCGGATAAATTTTTGTGGTATTCAGTGATGCATTGAATAAGATCTTAGGATTTGAGTTGATTAAAAACTAAAAAGTCATTTCTGATTCATCAAGGCAATTGAATATTCATGAGAAAAACAATACAGTGCATGATCTAGTGGTGGCTGCAGTAATCTTCTATTTAAATTTTTTTCTAAATTACCTCTTTAGGAAGAAGTGTGAAATATAAACGCATCATAAAATCCTCAAGTATATATTGACATAGAATGATTTGAAAACACACCAATAATTATGGTTAGAGCTGACCAAGACTATGACTTCCGAATCCATTACAAACATGGGAACATGAACATGGTGGTATATTATCTAAGTAGAAAGGACCCAATGATTCAATCATTGATGATAATTGAAAAGGATCCAATCTTCATATAATTGATGAAGATAAACATGTGAAACATAATTAAGGGAACATCATTAATCATTTCAAAAATTATTTCTCAAAAAACTATTTTGGAAATGTTAAATGATGTTAAAAAGGTTGATGTGGGAATTTAGATGAATGTGGAAAATATCAGAATAAAGAAATACTTAGAGTTCAATGTTAATAAAGAACGAATTTTTAGATTTGGGTCAAGGCTATGTGTTCCATAAAATAGGGAGTTAAAGAATAAACTTTTGTATTATGCACATAGTTTTAATTTCTCCATTCCCCCAGGAAACACAACGATGTATCGAGATTTCTGAGAGCATTATTGGTGGGATAACATCAAAAAGGAGATCACTGAGTATAAATCCAAGTGTTTGGTATGTCAAAATTGATGGATTAGAGAAATAAGTCTAAGGGGATGATGCAACCATTACCTATTCCAACATGTAAATTGGAAAACATCTCTATGTAATTTTTTCACCATACTTACAAAGACATCCAAAGGAAACAATGCTATTTGGGTTGTTGTGGATCTCTTACACAGAATGCACACATCATTGGAACTCCAGGTAATTTCTAATTGGATCAGCTGGCACATATATACATTAGAGAAGAGTTAAGGTTTATGGAGTACCACTATCAATTTTATCAGACGAAGATCTAACATTCACCTATATGTTCTGGAAGATTCTCCAAAACACTGTGAAAATTCATATAAAATTTAGTACATCTTATCATCCTCAAATTTATTTCCAATCAATGAGTAAAATACAAACACTCGATTACATGTAGATTGAATTATCAATGCACTTGAAATGTGGATTGAATCAACACCTTTCCTTAGTTGAGTTCTATTACCATAAGAGTTTCTACTCAAGCATCCATATGGATCTCTATGAAGCACTTTATAAAAGAGGTGTAGAAAACTGTCATGTTGGGATGATGTTGGGGAGGGAAAACTCCTAGGTCTAGAAATGGTTGAATAAATGATGGAGAAGGTTAAGAACATCCATCGGCACATTAAAACTGCTCTGCGTAGGAGAAACTGCTATGCTGATAATCATAGATGAGACCTAGAGTTTGATGTTGGAGACATGGTATTCCTCTATATATCACAATGGAACAAATTTATGAGATTTGGGATGAAGAGAAATCTTAGTAAAAGGTACATCAAACCTTTTTATATCATTGATCTCATTAGAGTAGTGGCCTATAGACTATCACTCCCACAAAACCTGTATCAAGTACATGATGTATTCCATGTATCACTCTTGAAGAAGTACATGCATAAACCATCGCATGTACTCAATACAGAGGTGTTACCCTAGAAAAATTACATCTTCTATGAAGTGAAGCCAGTGAATATCATAGATCATAGGGAAAAGGTTTTAATAAATTAGACAATACCACTAGTTAAGGTGTTATAGAAAATCCACAATTTTAAAGAAGCAATGTGGGAATCTGAGGTAGTGATGAAAACTAATTACTGTCATCTGTTTTAGTGTCTAAAAACAGAATTTCGAGTAGGAAATTTCTTAAGGGGGGAGATTTTAATGAAACAATCTTTTATTAATGAAAATTTATTTTTGATCTAATTAATTGTCTTATAATTTAATATGGTTATTTAAAACATATTCACTTCCTTGGTTTTTTTTTGGATTTTAAAATACCATTAATAATTTTTACCTTTTCTAATATAGTTGTTTAATAGAGATCACATGATTAGTATAAATATAATTCTTTAACAAATCCAATTTACTCAAAAAAGGAAGCAATGGCCTCATCTAGTAGAATTTCTTTGTATAAAGCACCCTTGTGAGAGCTCAGAAAGAATGTATAATCAATGGAATTTTCTCTTGACTAAGCCCATCTTGAGCTTCAACATGTTAATCTTGAAGAGAATATCCTATGGGAGAAGTGGAAGTTAAAAGAAATTACCACACGATTGAAGTTATATGAGCCACCACAAAATTCTGTCACCAACGCACACTATACCCTTAGGTCTTATGCAGGTCTTATAAAATATTATATAACTTGACCCTATCACTATAAATGTGTGCATTATTTTTGTATATAATAAAAAATATACATTTATTTTATTATTGTTACATTGTAAAGGTTTTTAAAGCAGAAATAGTATTTTTAGTTTACATTCCATTAATAAATCTCTTTTTATGAATTAATATATATTTGGACTAAATAGTATTTTAAAAAAATGTTATTAATAAATCTATTTTTATTAAATATAAAAGATCTTATAAATTTCTAAAGTAAAAATTCACATATTTATAATATTATTTAGATAAATTTAATATAATTTTTGGAATAAGGATGTTGAAATTATCTAATGGTGTATTTTTCGTATTTTTTTAAAACTAAATAACGTTTTAATATATAATATTTTTTATGACATCATAATGACACAATAGTGATGTAATAAAATATTATAAAATATTTGTTCTACCAATATATGTTTTCCATTTAAAATAATGTGATTTTATATTTGTTTGATTATTTTTATGGTGCCTTTGGGGACCCTCAAAGACTTATAAAATATATTACCTTTTTAAAATGATTTTCTTGAGAGCGTGACTCACATTCACATAATAAGGACTAATATTTAAATTATCTCAAACATTTTATTTGTAAAAAAATTATTTTCCTCTCCACTTCATAAAAAACCAGGGGCAAATAAATGAGGTGGTTGGTCTTTTTGATTAAATTAAGTTATAGTGGCAAACCCCTAAATAATTAAGAATTCCCTCTCCTTTCATATATAAACCCACTCAATCTCCCATTACACTTCACTAAAACCATTTGGAGCATGACAAAAACCCTTCCCTCCCCTCTTTATAATCCATATAAGAAACCCTAGATCCATATATGCCTCTTAAAAGCCCCTCCAATTCCTTTGGGATCACACTTCCAAGTAAGAGATCCTCGCATTCCTTCCTCCCTTATTTCGATCTAGGTTACCTTATATTGTTATGCCCTTTTACATTGAGTTAAAAAGGATGGGGTAAGATTTCACACCTCTTTTTTACTTCTCTCCATATTTTTAATGATGAGATACCCCTTTCTATATCATTAATGCCTCTTTAGTACACTCGTTACCTTGCCAAAATTTCATAAGGGATTTCCCTCTCTATATTTAAATTCAAGAAATTATTTTATATTATGTATCTAGATTCCATTAAATATGTTGTGATTTTATCTTCCATGACCCCCTTAATGTACATTTCATCTATATATGAAGATAGACCACTTTATCTCTGAACAACCGATTTTATAATTTCTATTTTACATCGTTATGCTGCCAAAGTTACATCAAAATGTCCATGCCAAAATCATTGTGTAAGTGAACACCATAACCATTTCACTATCAATGGTATTCACCTTTATGCACATATACTTTTTGATTTATATATTAGATTTATGTATTCCATATATTTTATTAATGGAATAAATTATGATGTCAAATAAATTCATGTTGTATGATCTATGTGGCAAAAATATGCATGAAATTAAATTATTAAGAAGGATGATCCCTGATAGCACCCCAATTCATTGGGTAATGAATACTATAATTATACACCATGTGGAATTAGGTTTTAATCATGATAATTCATGTTCAATGGGGGCTTAATCATTCTCTATGTGCAATGAGCATTAGATCATGCTAATATCATTTTAAATGCTGTTTCCACATCTATGTGTCATGATAATCATGCTATATCATGCCTTTATGTTATGTTTATCTTATTCTCCATTGATATGCCAATATACTAAATTGTTTTGTAATATTCATTTTTTGTCTTGTTTACTCCTTTAATTGGATTCATTGCACACCCTTTTCTTAAGCATGTCCTCAGGTTATCCAATCCGATGCTAAGTACGAAGGAATAATGTGTTCATGTAAACTATGTTTTCAATAAAGATGTTATATTTTATATTCTATGTTGTTATTTCATGTTTATAATATCCCAATACCCTAGAACTCTTGATCCTCAGATCTATCATGAGTGCAATTTTACGTAATGAATTAGGTTTAAGTGTTTAATGACGAGAAGGGTTTTGATAGGTAACCGAGCATAAAATCCGTAACATTATGGTAATAGGTTTTATAATGTAAGTATTAAAAGATATATACCCTTTCTCAATAATTGATGAAGGTTGATCATCATGATAATTCCCTGGGATGATCATTCTAAATTATTTTGTAAGTTTCCACTTTGTTTTATTGCTTTATTTTTTTCCTTTGGAATATTAAATTATCAAACCCAATGTTTTAAAAAATCATATTTATATTATCTCTTTATAGTCACAAACATATTATTGAAATAATTAGCTAAGGATCTATTGTGATATGTCCTAGGGTTTCTACTGTACTGCATAAATTCTAATAAACTAAACATCTAAATTGATGTGCTCGACAATCAGATCTAATTTCGGTGTCATTGTCGGGGATTCAAGTTCATTTTACCCTAATTAAGAATTTTTTTACTTAATACTAACTTTTATATCCACCTCCTATTTTATTACTTTTTATTTCGTTTTGGTTTGTTTTTTGTGTTCTATAATTATCTCTCTTTTTATTCTTTATCTCTCTCTCAAATTGTGTAGTATAAAATTATCTTTTCCTTTATTCTTTCAGATATCTTAGGTTATTTTATTTTACCCATCTTCAGCCGTTAAAAGGATAAAATATACAAAAAAACTTCTCAACTTTGCATGACCAGATCAGAAAAAGAAGAACTGTATGAATCAGAAGCAGAAATTGAAAAGACAATTTACTCAGAAATTAGGGAATATAGAGTTGTTCAATAAAATAACATTGTGTAACTTCTTATGGAAACTCCAGTGGTACTAAGCCAATAAAAAATATAACCCAATAAAACCCATGAAAACATGGCTATAAATAATCTACATTTAAAAGAACTCACCACCTAGGATGTGGAGTACTGACCATCTTACATCCAATATCCCGAGGATAAATCCAACATGAACTCAAATCATTCCTCCTCCACACACTTCCCAAATTCCATGTTCATTGAGGCAAGGACCCCTAAAAACATCTCATGGGGTTATAAATAGTCTTCTAAATAATGAATCCTTGAAATGTATATGAGGATATCATTAATTTTAGGTCCTTCCTTTTCTCAATTGATGGTATAGCCAAAGACTGACTATACTATTCCCATCTACAATTGGGAGATGGAATGACCATAAATATCACTTTCTAGAGATTTTCATCCCTACTTCTCGCTCTTCATCAATTATAAAATAAATCTATGGAATTAGGCAATCATATGGAGAGAGCCCTCATAAATATTTGGAGAGACTCAAAATAGTTTTCGAAATTTTACCCCAACACCAAATTAGTGAAAAATTTAGAATTCAATACATATATGGGTGTCTTATCCCCATGGATCATGGAATGAAAGAAGTTGCAGCTAGTGGTGACCTAGTTAATCTTTCTCCTTTATTCTCTCATGAATTTAAATCCCACATGGATGAAATTATCGAAGAATTTGGTACATGAACAATTGCACCAACCTGAGTGGTTTATGAAGTAAGTTATTCATCCATATAAAAAAATGTAGATAATAAAATAGATGAGATTCATACCCTTATAAGTAAATTAGTACAAGCACAAACTAACTCTCATCCTTCTTATATTACATTACATAGTTGAATTTTTTCTGATAAAACTCATTTTTAGGACCATTGCTGACAACTTCAGGATTCATCTGAGTCCTGTGCAGTAGTATTCACAGGGTGTCCTTTTCAATAAGCACCACACTTCCTGAATGAAATATTTAGGCCAAATCCAAAACCTGGGAGGAAAGAACAACCACATTAATAAAAATAAGGAAACCTAATATACCCTCAAAAAATTGGTTATCATTAAGGACAATGTATATAATCTTATTATCCTTACACTTTTTTGAACAATCCTTCTCCTCATCCCAAATGTGAACCAATCCTCGAGGACAAGGTGAAGAAAATGGCTTCCCCATACCTCTTGTTCCAATAGAACACACAGTCAACTATTCAAGACCTATGAACTCATGTATGAAAATCAAAAAACACCATCAATGAGATAATGATTCAAGGATCTAGAAAACTACCATCCCAACCTATTTCTAGTCCAAAAGATAGTGGTATTTTTTCAATAACATGTCATTTTGGTAAAGATGTTTCTTATTCCAATGATTCTACCCAATAGGTTTCCCCCCTCTTGAAATCTTTATTTATGTACCCTTAATAGAATCTAATGTTGAAAACCCCAAAAAAAATGCCAAACAAATTGTCCTTGAGGATTCCACTTCACAAACTATTATTATTCTATTCCCCAAATACTATCTAAATCTATGATTATTTTGTATAATGAGATTGATAAAGAGATAATTGATACATTTAAAAAGGTTCAAGTCAACACTCTTTTATAGGATGTAGTTAAACAAATCCCCCAATACAAAAAATATCTTAAAAATAATTTCACCCATAGGTGATGGATGAAGGGGAATGAGAGATTTAACCAGGGAAGGAATGTATCAGAATTGATTCATCCAGCAATGTAAACCAAATTCAAGGATCCATGAACTTTCACAATAACATACACCATACGAGTGACATTATTTTTAGATGCTATTCTAGATTTAGGTTATTCAATTAATGTAATTCCATATTCTATTTACAATTTTATGAAGATTAGAGAACTTTAGCCGATATGAATCATAGTGAAACTTTCCAACCAGAGCACAACACAACCATCAGGAGTGGTCGACGGTGTCCATGTAAATGTGAACAATATCATTTTCCCACCGACTTCTACATTCTTAAGATGGAGGATACCGAAACCCCTAGATATACTCCTTTCATACATGGGTGTCCATTCTATAAAACAACAATGAAAATCATCAATCTTCATAATGTTAAATTTTTAATGGATTTTGGTGGAGAAAAGGAATGTTTTAACATTATAGATTCCATGAAAAACCCCATTGAATATCCTTCCATTATTCCTATCTATTCGAGGGAATTTCTCTCTAATGAAGCACCCACACATTTTCCTCTCCTCATCCCATAGTATGATTCACTTTTATCTTCTTCTTGCTTGTATGATTTGACTTTTTATTCATGTTTTGTGTGTTTTGTGGGTTCTAAAAAGGGTAAATTTTGTGTTGTAATTAATTAGGGTGTTCATTATAAGTTACACATGATCACCGATGATTAAAAAAAATCCAATTTAAATATATTCTATATCCTTAGAGAATTAAGATGTGTAGATAGGCAATTTTATGGACTTCACTTACCCTAAATCCCCTCCCTCAATCAAAAAACCACTGGTGTTGGAATAAAAACCACTCCCATATAATTAAAAATATGTGTATATTAAGGGTATTGACCAATTGTTTGTAATTATTTCCCATAACATCTCTCTACATAATTAATCGAAACTTCTTGACCTTTTATGAGAGTAAAAAAAGTGAATGGATGGACTTTTGAAGATATTTAATGAATTATCGCATCTATTTGTATGCCCCATATATGTTTGGTAATGAGGTTTATCCCATAACGCATGGTCAACATTGATTCAACCCCACTCATCTTAATGTGGTAAAATTGGATGTTAACAAATTACTTGCAGTTGGGGTCATTTATCCAATATATGATAGTAAATGGGTTGGACCAGTTCAAAATTGTGATGAAAAAAATGATATAACCGTAGTGTATAATGAACGAAATGAATTGGTTCCAACAGATGTGAAAAATATTTAGTAGGTCTGTATTGAATACTATCGAATAAATCAAGCCACATGAAATGACCACTTGCCTATACCTTTCATAGACCATATGTTTGAAATATTGGATGGTATGTCCCATTATTGTTTCCGTGATGGCTATTTGGGTTATATTCAAATCCATATACCCTATAAAGATCAATAAAATACATAATTTACCGATCCATTTGGCACATTTGTGTACATAAGAATACCTTTTGGTTTTTTAATGTGCTAAGTAATTTTCATTGCTCTATGTTTAGTATATTTTCGGAGTACCTTGAGAATCTCATGGGATTTTTTATGGATGATTTCACATTTTATGGATCTTCCTTTGATGACTGCTTGGCTCACCTAGGTCCTTTCTATTGTCATTTCATTGAATATGATATCATATTAAATTATGAGATATGTCATTTCATGTTTTAGTGGGGGATAGTTTAGTGTATTGATATTTCAATTGAGGGAATAAAAGTGGATAAATCAAAAAATTGAATTAATTTTAACCATTCTATATCAAAAATGTGTTTTTGAGGTGTGATATTTCTTTTGACCTGCTAGATTTCACTACTGATTAATTAATGTCTTTAGTAAGAAATCATTTCCCTTATCTCAATTATTATAAAAGGATTATGAGTCGGTGTTGGAAAAAAATTGTGAGGATGCTTTCAAATCACTAAAAAAGAGTCTCACACCCCTCTAGTGATCCAACCACCAATGTGGGATCTCCCCTAAATACTTATGTGTTACACCCCTAACATTGCATTTGGGGAAGATTTTCACAAATGATTGATAAGTAACCTCATGTCATTATATATACCCCACTCACCCTTGATCCTACCCATGAAAAGTACAGAACCACTTAAATGAACTTATTTTTACTATGTTTTCCTTGTAAAAATTACTTTCATATACTATTAGGTCAAAAATCATTGTATTTTCTGGTCATGATTACCTTCATTTTCTCCAAAAAACCTAAAGTTAAGCCCCACCTCAATAGGTGGATAATCCTCGTGTAGGACATTGACCATGAGATTAGAGATAATAAAATAGTGGAGAATGTGGTAGCTGGCCACAATAGTAGGACTTTCCCACTATTGTATGACCATGTTGAATAACCCATCCCTATTGTAGAATTATTCCCTTGTGATAACCTTTGTGATGTTATGGACCTTACCCCATGGTATGAAGAAATTGTTAATTTTCTTGAAACATCAAGAGTACCCACTAATTTCATCAATTCACATTTCTGGAGACTTAAGCATGATTCAAGATTGTAAATTTTTGATGACTCATACTTTTGGAGAATTTATAGTGACCAAAATGTTCTACAGTGTGTCCATGATCATGAGTTCTCCACTATTTTGACCTTCTACCACACATTGGTTTGTAGGGGTGACATTGTATCTCAACTGACAGCTTGAAAGGTCCTTTGATTGGGACATTATTGGACAATATTTTATAGATAATCCCATCAATTTTGTATGTTGTGTACATAATGTCAAATCATAGGGAATATAACTGAGAGGAATAAAATTCCATAATACCCAATGTTATTTTGTGAGATCGTTGATGCAAGGGGAATTGAGATCATGGGACCTTTTCTTAATTCATTTGGCTATGTGTATATCTTATTGACTATGGAGAATATCTCAAAATTGGTGAAGCATAGGCTACCAGGTTGGAAAAATCTCGATTGGTTTTTGATTTTGTGGGGTCCTAGATTTTCAATAGGTTTAATTGCGGAGATTTATCATTACTGATAAATGTTAAATTTTTTTTAAAATTGCAACATGAAATGTTTTCTTCATATATATGGGGTTGTTTATAAATTATCCACTTCATATAACCACCAAACTAATAGAGAAGCATAAATCTCAAATCCGTATATTATGTGAATATTGGAAAAAATGGTACAACCCAATAGGAATGATTGGAGTTTGTGCTTGGAAGATGCACTTTTGGAATATCGTACAACATTTAAAACCCCAATCGAAATTTCACCATTTAGGATTTTTTTTGTAATGGCCTTTCACCTCCTGTTAGAGGTAGAGATCCATGAATTTTTTAATGATAAACAATAAAATATAAATCTCTAAGATACAAGTGAGCATTGAAAGTTGTGGATTTAGGAGTTGGAAGATATTTGACTTGATTCATATAAGAACTCTCAAATTTATAAAGTGTATAAAAAGGATACTAATATTGGTATAATTAATCAGAGGAAGTTACATATTAGTGATAAAGATCTCATGTAAATTCCAGGAAAAATCACCAACCAGGTAAGCTTCGCTCCCGATGACTTGGTCCTTATACTATTTCTAATGTTTACCCTTTTGGTACTATACGGGGTATTCCTGAGATGAGTGGATAGAGGATTACATTCAATGAATAGAGACTTAAACACTTCTATAAGGATTTTCTAAAGCATATCATGGAGGAAATCTAACTAATAGATGCCATATATTACACCAAAAAGTAGGTTATCCCTTCCCCTACCATTATTTACATGTCTATTTATTTAAAATAATAACATTGAGAACAATGTAATTTTTATGTATGGGGGAGAGTCACATGTCAGTGTTTGGATTATTTTTTTAATTTTTGATTAATTTATCTTTATTTTGGGTTTTTAGATAAACAATGATCTAAAAATAGAATATCCAAAATATTTTTTCCATGATTGACTCGATTGTGTAGAAAATTCAATTGTTTTGGTTAAAATGTTTTTCAAATTAATGTTGATATGGAATATTTTTATATATTTCATATTTTCAAATAATATTTAGGTGTTTAGTGGATTTTTGATTCCCATACCTCATTATCATGAACCAATATTTTAATCCCTTACCCGAGACACATTCTAAGACACTTAATTTTCTTATTTTTAATCACATTTTCTGAGTCTCGAGTCATTTTGAAAAACATAAACTTTCCTTGATTCTTATTGAGGCCATAATATTGTATTATTCTATATTCATGATAGAGGAAATCATTCATTAAAAATTCCTTTTTACAAATAACCTCTATTTTTGGACACCTTGACATTTTATCCTTTTTAGCCTTAGAGACCATGAAATTCTTATTACGTAGCCCAATTACAATCTAATTTAACTATACCTACCAATATATTGTTTATATTATTGTTTTATTTTCATAAATTATGGGTGGGATGGTGTTTCCATGTGAATTATGGGGAGAGAATCATTGGTATGGGTTTATATAAAGGGTAAAAACATTTTCCTTAGGCAGTGGGTTCACAAGCTATATTGTATCATTTTTGACACATGTTTCCTCTCTATCTAAAAAAATTATATTAAAAAAATATATTTTTGTACATCAAAAAAATAGAACAAAACAATAAAATGGATAAAATATTATGTTTAATTATTTTTATTCATTTCTTGGTTGTGACCCGCACAAATGGTTAATAGGGATAGTGATTTCATGGTGACACGCTTTGTGAGGGGTTGAGTGTGTACATTATTTGTGAAATTTTTTAGAATTTTGAAATTTTTTGTATGGAAGCGATTAAACACTCCACTTATTCCTCATACTTTATAACATTACATCCTTCCAACCTTTGAACCACAAAACGACATTTTAGAAGCCCTCTTGAGTAGAAAACTAGTTTCTAGGGGTAGAGCATTGAGAATCATGGAATGAATATGGTAAGATAACCTAAACTATAGGAAAACAACATAACACCACTTTTATATATTCCTTGAGTGAATTGGGAAAAATTTAGTTGATTTAGGTTGTGACATGTTTCAAGGGTGAACAAATGAAGTTGAACAAATTCGAAAGTGAGAGAAGAAAATTGATTGGAAAATTGATTCCATAAATGAGACCAGATAAATTAAAATTTAAAAGAATATTGGATGTTTTTACACCATTGATTTTGGAATGGAGAATTATTAGGATTTTATACTTGTCCAAGGATTGCAGATGTTTAGATGTGCAGGTGAGATCATACCACAATTCATTATTTTATTTAACCCTTATAAAAATGTATTAAGCTGGTTTTGTATTGAATATTATAATTATAACATAAAATCGAACTTCATGATTGATTAAATAGTTTTGATATTTTCACTATTAAAAAGATAATTTTTACTTGTTTTGGTGATTTCATTGAAGGTGGAGGTGATTTGTAGAGTCCATGATGATGTGGAAGTAAAATGTGTTAAATTTCCTAGAATCCCATGAATGCATGTCCAATATTTTGCAATATCCAAGAAATCTGTGCAACCAAATGGAATGATATTTTTTAATACAGATCATAGATATGTTGTATAAAACTTTTATGATGGAACCAAAACATAATTCATCCATTAAAAGACACATCTGAACTGATCTATCAAATAAAATGTATTTGAATGTTTTCAAAACATTTAGTTCGTATGTTTAAAAATATCTCTTATTATAAAAATTAAATGTCCAAAAAATTTGACAAGGAGATAGAAACATTGTCCTCCAACAACATTATATTTTTTTCAATGTGATTTAATAATGGTTGATGTCCCAAAACCATGGGCAAAGAGGATTCTCAAAATCAGGGTTCCCAAAACTACTTTCCACTTTTCTTATAAATTGTTTCCTTGGGAATACCATTTGGGAATTCTTCTAGGAGGAAAGGTTCTTCCATTTTGGAGTATAGATGGAGTATTATAATTATATCTAGATATTCTAGTGGCTATGGGAAGTGTTACTTCAACATATTTTTCTTCCTCCCTTCCCAATGATTTCTAAACCCCTTGCGATCACCCGGGGAGGAACATGAAGTAATCCCAAGCATCATGATTGAATTATTTTGGATGATCATTTTAATCATAGGGTCTATGTTCTTTTCATCCTATATATATATTTAATTGATTTATATACTATAATTTTATACTAAAACTGAAATGAACATGTTTTGGGGTACCCTTTCATGTGATGTTCCACACACCCTTCATCCCTTTTTATCCCCTCATTCAATTGAGGTGTTTTTTTGGTTCATATTTTTCAACTAAACACACATAATCACTTTAAAGTCCATATAAATTAATTTCATATTTTCTCAAATAAATAACCTAAAAAACTGGACAACACATTGGGTTCTTAGAGTGTGGCCTTGGTGAGTTTTGGTTATGACGTTGAACATGAATCTCCCAATCTTTGACAGTATTCGGTGAATCATTCTAAATTTTTGACTGATCCCTAGGAGGTATACTAGTAAAAAACTCTATAATATTATGTTGCTAGGTGTTACAATCCAGGTATTAAAAGATCCATAACCTTTATCTTGATGTGATGAAGGATCAGTATCATGAGAATTATCTAGGTGGATCATGCTTAATTAATTTTTTTAATTTACAACATTATTTTATCGCATTCATTTTCCTTTGGAATATTAGATTATTAAACCCCATGTTTTCAAAAATCCCATTCCCCATTTATTTTTATAATAAAAACCATATTTTTTAATTAATGATCTAATGTTCTATTGAGAGAAGACCTAGGTTTACTTCTATACCACAGAAATTCTTGTGAACTAAACATCTAATTTGACGTGCTCAACATTACAATAAAATTAGAAAACATAGACCCCCAATGAAAATTATTTTTATTAATAATATATCCCACACAATTGAAAACAACAACAAATAACTAATAACTAGTAGATCATACATCACTTTTCCCCAGCCCCGACATATTGATATTAGAAATATTAATTATCTTTGTAAATACGAATCCATCATGTAATAAATAAAATTTTTTATAACCACCCCAAATAATGCATAGATAAAAGAGAGGAAAAGGAAAACAAACATCTAAAAACAAATGACCAGAACATCCTTATGGCCCCAAAACAAGGGGCGCACATGCAGGAAGAAAATACTCTAGGGAAAACGAGATCCAAAAGCTACAATAAAATGCAAGACACATTGAAGAAGGGTGTGGATAAATTTTGTACCAAGAGAAATTAAAAAGGATGAAGGAAGGGATGGATCCCGATATAGATGGATTAGATCCAAGACTCATAGATTTTGAAACAGTTTTAAATTATTCATTAATGGTTGATCTTGAACAACACTACATGTTTTGACAAATTTAAGGCCTCATGATATTTATAAATTTAATGATATGGCTCATAGCCATCAAAAACCACTTAAAAATTCTTAAAACTAATTTTATGTCCATCAAAAATTTAAAGGGTCGCAACTCCAGGAAACTGGAGAAAATAGAAAAATAAAAAACTATTGGAAATGAATAATCATTATGTGAGTAACTGATGTGAGTCACCAGTATCTGAGATACCTATATGAGCTACTAGTGCTAGTCACTAGTGCGACTCACCATTCTGAATCACTGAACTTGAATCACCTTTGTGACATATTGGTGGATGAATAACCATTCCAAACTACCAATGGACGACTCATCGCTAGAGACCTACTAGCGCGAGTCACCATTGAGAGCTATCAGTGTATGACTCACTATTCAGAGATACCAATTTATGACTCACTACTGAAGACCTATCAGTGCAAGTCCCCATTACAACTCACCATCGCAATCTACTGGTTCATGTCACTGTTGTGACTCATTTTTGCGACCTACCATTAGAAAAATGAAAAAACTACAGATTATTTCAATATGTCACCTTGACATCCCATAACCCATCAAATACTAGATTTTCATAAATGGACTGGTGAGGTCCTGACCATTACATCAGATACCTCTCAAACTATTCTCTCCCACAAGAATTAAAAACAAAACAAAGATGAAAGAGGGGTCTAAACAACCACCCCATGAGATACCTCTCAATGATCTCGCTAAACTTCAAACACCACTACCATGTAAATACATCAAATTTCAATGATAACCCACCCAATGATGTTTCAATGATAGAGTGGAATCCTAACACCCATGAACTCCTCCCCCAATATATTCCAACCCAAACAACCACACAACACATCATACAATATTATAATCCATTCCACCACAAATAGATAAATTAGGGAATTACATTTTCCATTTCAAGATACTATTTGATCTGGGAGGCACTAAATCACCATCATGAGTTTAATAACATTGCATTTAAAACATCATGATTTTGAATTCATTTCTCCCATTTTCCCATATTAGTGCATCATCACACATTATGGAATAAGGAAACAACCCATATTATAGAAAACAAAGTTTAAATGTCACATTACAACAAGGAAAATAGAATAAGTGAAAACTCAAAACAACTACAGGTATGGTGCACACATATGCACTTTTCACTCCCAAGTACACTCCTCCATTCCACCAAGCCTCCACAACACATGAACTCTGGGATTGACCTGGGAAGGACCCCAGAACACCCTGAGAGGGGAGGGGTGAATCGAGGAGTGAACTTTTTATTTTAATGTGACGGATATTGTTCCATAAATGGTAGTAACTTGTTAAATCTATTAGTTTATAATGTAGAGTATTTTAAGCATTCACATGCTAAAGGACCACACATCAATTTTACTTCATTCACCACTATGTGCTAGTCTAAGAGAAATATGCCAACATGTTTTCAGTCATACCCATGTCCACTAATCTTCAATAGTTGTGGATAATTTTTTTTTTCATAACCACTCTTTAGCAGGAACACTACCTATACCTAGATTTCAGGATAGCAAAATACTTTCCTAGGATCAATTTTGTTGAGTCCCCATTGCTCACTATTCCAGAAAGAATATGAAATTATTTTATAAATGTGAAGGTTTCTTCAATGGGTTGGCATTAAATCGTGCATCCTCAACTATAAATTGATGATTTGATGAAGTCCCCTTTTCACTTTAGATATAATCTACTTTTTCACATACTATTAATTCATGAATGTGTCCACTGCAAACATGGATTCATCTTCCACATACCCCACTACAGCACATACTACGAGGGATTTCATCATGAACCGCACTGCTCAGCATACCACCTATATATAAAGCCTTTATAAACAGCCTCTACATACTACTATCACGTACATATTATTCTCTGTGGACCAACTAATATTCTTTTAACTTACTTATGTGAACCGTTTTCTACAAACTGTTCTTAGATTCACCAAATTCCTTATGGATTTATAATCAATATATACATTGTGGGGTAATCTTCCTATGAACCCCTCTAGAAATTACGGAATTCCTCCTGTATTTTTTTGATCATAATGAATCTCCCTAATGAAGGGATTAGTTCTCCTTATATATGGAAATGTATCATCATAATCCTCTAAGACGAGATTTAAAAAATCTCACTATGTACCATGCTCCCAAGAATTTTTCTGACATATAAAATCAGCGTACTTCCTTTTCCTTCTTAGCTGCCAAAATAATCATCTCTTATTACTAAATGACACACCATCATTTGAACTATTTACCTTCCACGAAATACAATCAATCCTGCGATCCTCCTTCACTCCATGAACCATTATTTATATGCAATTCATGATCATTTTCCTTCTTTGAACCATTCTTGCATACCTCATTTGCAATCCGTGAATCGTGCTTCATGGTACACATAATTTCAACTCCTACATGGAAAAAATTCCATTAACAAAAATGAAATTCTCGATTTTTGAGTCCTAAAAAATAGGCAATCACAGGGAAATTCTTCCAATTTAAACACATGTTTCGGTGTGTACTATAAGATCAGCTCTCTTGGATACTCCTTGATAAACCTGATATGGATTGAAAACTAACTCAAACCATAATCTATTCTTAGCAATGAATATCCCTAGATCCAACAAATCATCCACTCAAAACCTTATTTCGACGATCTGAGATCTCCCCTCGTCACTCCATGTACGTCGCGTCATCATCAATATCCATTGATCCCCATTTAATGACATGGGAGTCACCATGAAGATATTAATGGAGTTGAGAGACATGAAATAAATTGTTGATTCTCTCCAAATATAGTGGATGTACCAAATGGTATTCCACCTCGCCAACTCACTCCAACACACATCACCTCTACATCTGAGTCTCCCCATTAAGACTCCTCCACCTGCTGCATTAGAGAAGGATTCAAAATGCGATCACGCATCACCTCTACCTCTGAGTCTCCCCATTGAGACTCCTCCACCTGCTGCATTAGAGAAGGATTCACAATCATCTAAAACAAACAAATTATACCCCAGTCCACCCTCACATCTAATTGTAAGGCACCAAACTCCTCCTTTTCCTTCCATGCATTTATATGTTTTCCAACAACCTCATTTTTTCGACTTTCATATCAAAGAATCATCCAAAACGTTCCCCTTTCCTAATGTATTTGATATCAAAAATTCATATTTATGAAAATAATCCATCCATCTCTGTTATCAAAAAGATTAGATCTCACTCAAAAAAGATACACCACAAACTCTAGTGATTTGTGAAGACCACAGAGTGCTTCCCAATGAGGTAACATCGCCACAACATTATTTTAAATACGACTGTTTCATGCTCCATATCATGGGTGGCATAGTAACAATCATGTGGACGTTAATACCTAGACAAATAAGATAATAATATCCATTATTACTCAAGACACATCCAAATCACTGACATGAATCATCATAAAACACATCAAACATTACACATTCTTATAGAAACCAGAGCATTGGGGCACTAAATAACTTCCCTTTCAGATAGCTGAATGCTACTAGGCACTTATCACTCCAAACAACAGAATAGTATTTTATGGTCAGAGCTATCAATAAAGCTAAAAATCAATATAAATTAGGTACAAACCTCAGGTAATAGCCTACCATATCGAGAAACAAATGAACCTCATTCCTAGGATCCTCCCATGAAACAACAACTTCATCCGTCAACAGGACAATTTCGACACAATGCCGAGACCCCACGTTCCAAAGGAAATTCACCTCTCATGGCCAGAACATACATTTGGATAACTTACCGTATATCTGGTGGCATCAAAGGACATGCGAGATACTCTTAAGATGCATGGTAGGATCATCCTCTCACTTTGAGTAGATCACGATGTAATTGATGAATACGATTATGAACCGGTCCAATAACTCATGAAATATGATGTTCATAATCCCCATGTCCATGGACGGTGCATTCATAACAATGAATGACATGACTACCTACTTAAAGTACCCATACCTATACCTAAATGCAATCTTTGTGATATTGCCTTATTTCACCCTCAATTAATGATATCCAGACCTCATATAAATCTTAGAAAACCAACTTCATCTTCATAGCCATTCAAAAATAACATATATCCTTGGTATACGGTAATGGTTCTTTAGAATTACCAGATTTTACCTCCAGTAGTCTATGAAAAACCTTAGACCACCATCCACCTTCATTATGAACAACAATAGAGCACTCCATAGAGACACATGAGGCCATATAAAACAATTCAAAATTAAGTCATCGGTATTAATCCTCAACTCCCACAACTCATATGTTGTCCTCGGATATGTATCCATAGAAATTGGAAAATCACAAGGCTTTATATATACTTGAAAATCAATGTCCCATCGATGGTGTAAAGATCCAACCTCCTCAAGAAAAACATCTCAGAATTCCCCCACAATATTGGGAATCTCTTCCATCCCATCATCTATTGATTCCATTAACAACACAACCAATATGGAAAAGAGAGGATCCTTATACTGATTTCCAATCTAAAAACTCTGGTGAACAATGAAAACCACACATTGGCCACCCATGCATGAAAATGCGAATCTTCCTCGAAAGTAGTCGATAAAAGCCCATATTAAATATAACCAATAAATTCCATGAATGACATTGTATGGTTTCATCTGCTGCAAGAATAGATCCCCATGTGACTGATGTGGTCCCATCATCGGTATATATCCATGGCATACATCAAACAAATTGGTCTGAAATCTAACCGGTGTACTCAACATAAGGTGCATGGGAATCCTCTATGCATCTAGTTTTAAAGCATGGATGAGATGTAAATACTCGACACCAATTTCTTAGAGTTGGTGCATTATTTGATTACATTAGCATGATTTCTAGATATTCTTACCCCAATGGAACAAATAGTGTAGTAGTGTTGGAAAACCAGATACATACATACATTTCACATTATAACATAAAAGTAAAAACTATTTAGAAACACCTTTGACGACATCAATAACTCTTAGGTTATTTATGCATGACATTCATAATATACCTCTTCATGTATAGGGAAAATGAAACCTAAGAATTGGGTTAGTTAAAATTGTTTGTATGGGTAAGAAATATAGTGGAAGATATCATAAAAATAATCATCTGGCTTGGGGAATAACCAAAAACATCTTCTTTTAAAAATGAACATGAACACATTATGGCAGGAATAAGATCTGACTAAACAATCCCTAAATAAAGCATAATAATGGGTATTCTACTTGTCATTTAACCTCATGAAATTTCAATTAATAATTTCATTATGATGTAATTCATAATTTCGGACATCATAACTATACCATCAATGCCTCGTTCTAAGACCACATATAATCATTTTGTCAAGGCCTTATGCAAAGACTGTGGTTTATCTCATGAGACCTTCCGATGCATCGAGGGGATATATTGGGAAACACTGATCATTTACTATGTCCAATGCATTCCAAATATGAATACTGATAATCCTAAAAATATATACATTGATATTAAAATTAACATATGAAATGTTAATAACATTCCTTAAACATTAAGAATAAACACTAACCCTTCAGAGTAAATTAGTGAATGGTTTTAATATAGCACATCCATAGTTAAAGTAATCATGAACCATTAAATTAAATTTGATGGATGATGTAATAAAATATTAATACCAATAATACGTAATATTCATCAATTGTGTTGAAACATTTGAAGATACTCTTATAATATCATCGATTAATTCTTGAGATAAATACCCATTTAATTTGAAAAGAAGAGTTATTTTGGGAAAGTATTTCTATAAAACCATATGTGAAGTAAAAAAATAATTTCATATGAAAATGGGTGTTTTTATAAAGGTAATGGTCTATAAAATCATATTATATCATGACCATGATAATAGGTAATAATTTGAGAAATTCCCTTTAATCTAGCTTGTATTATGGGAAGAATATTTGAATGATACATTTAAAACATATAAATCTCATTAAATGAATGTATAATGTTTGGTAAACATATATTAAAAATATATCAATATATAATAATTTAATTGAGGTATGTTGAGATAAGAGTAACCCAAATGAAGATTGAGGTTTAGGTAGAAAATTATTACGCTAAGTCTGATAGTGTACTTCACCAGATATTAGGGACCTAGATTACCAAATTAAATTCATTAATTAATATTTATATAACCTTTTATTTATTTAATTGATATATTATAATCTTATTATGTTCACTCATAGCCTTATTGATTGGTTTAAGAGGATCAATTTTATTGTTTGGGATCCTTTTATTCTTTGGTATTCAAGACAGGTTTACATATATTCATGTAAAGATAAAAATGGGAGATGAGAATGGTTGTGATGAATAGATGTTTTATTTTATCAGTTAACTTCAAGAAAATTTCATGGTTATGAAATTAATTTTATTATTTTGAGTGAATATGAATCATTATATAAAACATAAATGATATTTGTTTGGGTTAATTGGTGGTTTTTGATCACAAAAAAACTCATTTTGATTTATAATGTGTAAAAAAAATTATAGAAACTTAAATTAGTTACAATACATATATAATATTATATTTCAACCTCTAAAATAGAGTCATGATCATAATTGAATATGATAATAGAAATTGAAATCTTTTCATCCTTGAATGTAATAAATTAACACATCTCAAATAGTGTTTTCATTTCTTGTATAAAAGTAGGGGAAATGAGAGATGATGATGAATTATCCTATTATAATAACAAAATTACAGTATATTTAAGGGATTAGATTTATCATAACATTTGGATGAAAGTAAGTGAGGAATGAAAAAGAAGATAAAGGAACTAAAAATTAACAGAGAAGTCAAGAAATCCCATTTGAAAATTCAAAAGCCTAATGAAGTGAATTTAAATTAATAAAAATAATTTTATAAGGGAAAAATGGACTCTCGTCTTTATTACATAATATTTAAAGTATGGGGGAATATGTAATGACATATACCAACATAATACAATTGAAATTAAAAGAGAATAACATAAAAAGTGTTCTTGAAAAAGAGAAGGGTGGTAGATTCCCTTATCTTGTAGAGTAACTCCAATAAAAAGAAGGATGAGACCATGGGGGCATGCAGACACCTTTTTAGGACTCCTTTTGAGCTAAAACTAATATATATTTGGGTATTATGTATTTTTAATGAATGGAAATGACAACATAAGTGGGTATTTAATGTAAAATAGGGAATTTGTTTTATTGATTTGAAAGGAAACCTCTTATGTGGTACTTAAAAAACCATTTGATTTCCCTAGGTATTTTCCCATGATATTGGACAACTAGGAAAAATAATATCCTATTTTAATATACACAAGTGGGCTATATTTTTAAATTAATTATTACATCATTGTGATTGTCATTAATTATACTGAAAAACTAAAATTGTATTTTTACTATTCACAAAACCAAAATTATTTTATAAAATTAACATAAATTCAGAATAACCTAATATAGATTCTATGTCTTTAAAAAAAACTACATATTCTAAAATAATATTATAAAGATTAATTATTTAATTTTAAAATAAAGTTATAATTTATTCCAAAAATTGCAACTCAAAAACTATAATTCATTATATATCACTTTGAAAAATTAATCACGATCACATTCTCGTATAACCATAATAAAATAGAATGAAAATATGATTTAATGATCACAATTGTAATAATACTATTCATAAGGGTATGTTACTATTCGCAAAAAATTACACTTTTCTTATCAAACTCTAAATATCTTACTAAAGGAAGATGTGTATGTCAGTTTCTTTAAATTAAAATCATAGTGGTGAAAAAATTATGATTACTGGAAAGGATATAAAAAAGTGGTGTTTTTTAGAGACTCATTGTTTGATACATTCAATATAAATCTTATTTATAAATCCTTGGGGTGTTACATTCCCTCCTCCATCCAAATATTTCATTGTTGTTACATATGATTTAATGGAGATATTTTCTAATAATAACACCCTCATTATATTTTATGTATGAATTAGCATTGTTTCAAATAGATGCAGTGGAACCTATTTCTTTTTCAAGGGTTAATAATGTTCCAAATATATTTATATAGAATAAATTTATATTCCATGTGTTAACCATGAATCAAATATATTAATATGGAAACCATTTATTTTCCTTATGTTAATATTATTTTAAATAGACAGACATGAAATCCATTTATTTTCCATGGGTAAATGAATTTATAAAAAGAATAATTACTATATATAGGAGTTTTATGTTGAAATGAAATCTATATGTAATTTAATTCAGGTTTGGTTTCATGATCATTATAAATGACGGGGGATCCTAGATAGTACCAGGTGAGCCTTCCATATCTCATACAATGGGTGCGCTCATATTATTCTAGGTGTGATTGATTTATCTTATATTATGAGTGCACCTATATAACACTAGGTGAACCAATTATAGATTATATGATGGCTAAATCCAGATTGAACTCGAATGAATTGGGTAATGATAACATTCCTAGGAGAATTATAATCGAATTTAGTAAAATGGTTATTCTAATTGTAAGGGTTCTGGAATAATTCTATAATTATGATTCTCCAAGATACCATCACGTTTTATCTATTATTTTGATGAATTTATAATATTTCCATTGATCAATATTAACATCAAATGGATCTTAATTAATAATTATCAAGATTATTTCATTTCTTATTTCCTTATTTTGTGTTTCAAAATAGATGATCCAGGTATTGGTGGGTATGATTTATTTTATGATTCACTCATGTACTCTAATTAAATATCCATACCTTTAACCTATTCATATAATAAATGGTGATATTAAATTTTTAATGATTATGTTTATCCTTACTGATAATTTGAACTCACCCATATTATGTTTCATATTCACTAGGTTATAATGAATGATATTGAATGAATTATGACTAGAATGGGTTTCATAATTATTATGATGATAATATAATGTTAAATAGGAAAAGATGGGTTTAGTGGGGGAAATTATCATTTGGCATCATGATTATTGTTTATATGGGATATTTTCCTAATAATATCAAACACAAAATCTAAATGGTCCATGAAAATATAAGTGATCCGGTTTTACTTTTCATATTCTTTGTTTCGATGGATAAAATTTGGCCACATCCCATGGTATCAAATCTAGAAATGTAATGTTTATGATTTCAGTACTGAATCTAGGAGTGTGGGTTATAGGGTGTTATAGTTGGTATTAGGGGAAAGTTTTATATAACTATGTATATTATAATTTTATCATATGAGGTTATAATAATATTTAGGAAAACTGTCATAGATATTTTAGAATAAGGTTGGTCATAAGTTCAATGTCTTAGATAACCCATTTCCATTTTATGCGAAGAGAAATTAATGTGATTTATGAAATTATATGAGGTGTTTTATTTATTTTATGTAAATGTAAATCTTTGGTTTAATCTAATGTATACATTTACATTTAGTGAAATTATTATTTAAGTTATTGAAACACTTTATGGTGTATATGGTCATTTATACTATCATAATTATGGGAAATCATTTTTTATCATATGGATAACCATGGGATTAAAATTTAATTTTTAATCTATGTTATTAATGTTATTTTTAAAAAATATGGTATCTTTATATTTTCTGGATATAATGAATAAAGGAATAAGATAACATTTGAGGTTAAAACACTTTTTAATGTTGTGGTTCTTTTAGGAATTATTTAGTCTGATAATTAGGTATTGTTGTCAAATTTTAATGACTATTGTATTTATTTAACACATGATGGTTTACACATTTTAGGAATTATTTTACCATGTGATAACTACTTTGGTGATAGTTAATTTATAAAGAAATTTCGAATAACTTGATTATCCCTTTTATGGTTTAATGGTCAATAAAATTATATTTTAGATATTAATGCATGAAAATTAATCTTGAATACACATTAGTTAGTGAAAAGTATGACATTCCTGTGGAAATTTATAAAAGATGATATTAAAATTTATAAGTAAGTATATTTCACAATTTTTTTTCTAGATGATGAAATAATTCCTCATCTCTATGAAAAGTATATTGGAAAAAATATTATCATATTACTTTGATATCAGATTAATCAGATGATATTTTAAAACACCATAGATTTTTTGTAATGAGGCCCCTAACATTCCTTTAATCAATCAATTTTTTATAATTAGTGACCTCAATCACTCCATATAAATCTTTAACCTTTTTTTCCTTGTCCAAATCTTCACATCACACATATGTTCTCTTATTTGGAAACCTACTTATATTTTATTCCATATGACCTTTGTACATTCCTTACTCACTTATAAAGATGAAGTCTTGTTAAATATTATCCTGAAGTGGGTTTACTAAAAATAATTTTAAAATTTCATTCATTTTATAACCGAGATAATGTTCAAAAAACAAGGATGTAATTTATTAAAGGGGGAGGATGTAACAACCAATGATTTTAAAAGAAGAAAATTATTTTTGATAATATAAATGACATGAAACAATTTGGTTAGATGATAACATAACAACTAATGACATTATGATATATTTCTTCTTAAATAAATTTCAACAATTCAATAGCTTGTGGTATACACAAAGATGAGTGTGTAACATTTGATAGTGTATTCATCATGAACCTTCGAGATTATACAACCCATAATATATATTACCATTATAACCTTGCAATTATATTGGAGGGTATAAATAATATTTAATAATTTATAATATATCTATATATATAAATTTCATAATAAAAAATAATTATTGATAAATTTTCAGTAAATAATGATTTTTTTTAGTAAAGTGATTTAATTCATTAAAATTATGTTTTCTCATAAATGATTTTTTTATTTCTATGATTGAAAATAATATTATAATATTTTATTATGAATTTTTAGTAAATTTAATTCATAAAAACCACTAAATTATCAGAATCGTAATTTCAAAGTTTACTTTCGGTAAAATTGTATAATTTTTCAGAGAATATTGATTTTCATGTGAATAGTGAAAATTTTAAATTTTTATAAAACTGTAATTTATTATCCCAAATTAATTGATTTTAATTATTTATGATGTTTTAAATTAACATAATTACTAATTATTTATATTTAACCCAATTAATTTATTATTGAATAAATATAATGTTGGGTTTCAGTTTAAGGTTTTTTTGACGTTTAAAAAAGGGTTTTTTATGAAAGCTCATATAAAGCCTATAATGTTAAAAAATATTAATTAATTAACTAAATCCATAGTGTGGAATTTTTTAAATTAAATTTATCTATTATATACAAAATTATTTAAATCTATATTTATACAATGGTTATTATTATACATAATATTAATATAAATGCATCTTGTGCTTAAGAAATACACATCTCAAAACCCCGGTTTTTCGTTGTGTCTGATGGTTTTTTATTGAATGTAATATTTTACATATTTAAAAAATTTATTTAAATAAATAAACTTCTTTTTTTAGATCATTATTTTAGAATTATATTATGTTTAATTTTTAATATTTTTCTAGAATGATTAATTTTTTACGAATGGTGAAAAATATTAAATTTTATTGGAAATCATCATTTTCATTTATATTTTTTATAAAGATAATTTATATTTTAAATTTATTCTAATTGAAAATTATATTAATAATATATCTATTGATAAAATTTATTTCATTTAAATAAATTTAGTATTGAATTTTGATATAAAAACGTTGTAACCATTCAAACATTTTCATTTTGAAATGATTATTTCTCATCATGTCTGTGAGATCAATTTTCAATTAAAATTTCCCTATTCTATAAATTTAATTTATAAAAATTGATTTGATATTTTAAATAAGAATAATTTATATTATCTAATTTTTTCAGCATAATTTTTAACCCAAATTAATAATGAAGACAGTGAAAATTAATTACCATGGTTAGCATAAAAATGGTTTATCATGGGTTAAACTAAAAATATAACCGTTAAATGAGGAAAGAATTTCTACAATATATTTTATGAACATATTTACACATTATATATATTATATTATCATGAATTTTCCATTATTGGAGCTTGTGAACTGAAGAAAACCTATGTGGAATTCATTCTTTTAAAAACAATTACAAGTGTTCCACTCACCTCATTTATAAAAGGCCACCCACTCATATACACACTTTATACCCTAAAAAAAATTGGATTGGAAAATACCAGAAAAAATAAATTATATAATTTAATCCTCTAATACTAGAATCCTTATTATGGGTAGATATCCAATCAATAATAGCATTTGGTGCAATCTAAAAGAAGTTACCCGAAAAAGATGTAACATTATCCAATAAACATTTTTTTGTTTTATCTCATCCTATAATCCTCTAAATTTTTCTTATAAAATTTTTATATAAGAAAAATAGTATATTAAATATAATTATATTTTATTGTGTATATTTAAAATCCTATACACATATATTATTTTATCAAATTAGGTACAAAATCGTCATTCATATGTTTGGTGGACTACCGCCTCATGAACTGATGTCATTCATTTTTCCATTACCACCTATCATGGTGGGGTATGATGATTTAAATAAAGTATATATATATATATTTATGATATTTATAACCAAATTGTAAATGTATATCCATTATATAATATATAACATTTTTACTTTTTCATGATGTATGGGATATAATATAGTCACTCATGGGTACAACAGAATACCACAACATGAATCGATGTCATTCGTCTTTCACTAAACATTTACATGGAATATAATAAGGGTGATTTTAATTAATATATGTTATATAGAATAAATAATTATTATATTTATGAAGAAGTTATAATTAATAACGTATAATATATCATTTTCTTATTTTACACTAAATATTATCACACCATTCGTGTACATGCGGAGTACTGCCTTTACAAAGTGATGTTACTATATTTCACCACCACATCACAAGGATTATAAGTAAATATAAATAAATAATATGGTATAAATAATAATAATAATAATAGGGAATAATAAAATATTACATACCTCATTTTCATAAAGATCATATTAAAATGGAAATGTTACTCCTATATATATATGACCCACCATCACCATGATCGTATCATTCATTACTTTTCCAAACCTACCATCATTATAGATTTTAAAAGTATAATTTATTAATAAATATTATAATAATTTAATTAATAATATTATGGAGATGATAAAACATTAAAATATGTTTAATAATATGAACTATCATGACAATGAAGGAATGAGAAAACATGGCATTTATCCCATGAAACAATGAAAACAATGAAATATTATTAATGAATGTGTGAAAAAATTGTATTAAAGGGTAATATATTATATTATAAATATTAATATGGTTCTATAATAAGAAAATCAATTTTTTTAAATCACTATATAGAAGATTAAATCACGATCAACCAAAAGGAAGCATGAGGTAAGGGATTTCTGGCCTCTATTTTACTTCTTATAGACATATATAAATTCCCCAATCATTTTTTTATACGATGTATATACATTGCCTTTAATATGTTGTATAATTAATAACATTTATTTCATTACATTTAATGTTTCATTTTGTGTTATTTGTCTGGATTACGATTTAAAACATTACTGAAGCATTATGTGATTTGGCCTCAATTTTCCATGTTTGAGACTTATATCGTGTTATGAACCTATATTATTTTATGAGGTGTTTATATAGACCATTTTACATGTAATATTTGGAATTAATTTATTATAATGATATTTTATTATTCAATTAATGTAATAATTTAATGGGGATTTTTATATGGAGTTACCAAATTTATAGGACTTTAATATTTCAATTACACCGTTTGTTGATATTTTTTATGATTAAGTCTCCAATATTGAAATATTATGATCTAAATATTAATAATTATTATTAATTTTATTATTACGTGGTTATTAATGATATTTTAATGAATCATAACCATTTTCTAGTCTTTGGTAATTAAAATAATTTAGAAAATGTTTTTAAAAAAATCATATTTATTTATCTCTTCGGTTAAACAACATTTTTCTGTTGAAAAATTGATTTCAAAAAAAATTTGATAACTGTTTTTCGAATACAAAAAAAAATTTATTCAATTAATTTTTTCTCATGATTGAATTTTTATAAAATTATTTGAAAATAAATCATCATTTCATTTTATAAAAAATCTCTGTTTGGGATTTAATAAAAAGTTGAATGAAAACATTATTTTAACATGAAGGACATGAGAAAAAATTTCTACCATTATGGTCATTATTTAGTTTTTTGCTTCATTTATATATTATCACAATTGTTATCAAATAAAACGTTCTTTATAATTTTTTAAAATGTTTTTTTTTTCAAAATTGAAATAATACTTTCATCAATAAATGTTTATAATTAGTTTGTAAGGATTCCTATATATGTTTTTAGTGCTATATCCAAAGAAAATGAATTTAAAATTATTTTTTTGAATTTTATGTTTCTAAAAATGATTTTCAAAATGAAATGTTTATTTTACTCATGTTGTATTTAATGTTCTTTTAAAAGAATTTAAATTCAAAAAATTAAATAGTCGTTATTGTAACTTGTGCTCTATCCAGGACATTTTGTATTGATACCATACTCATTCTTTCTCTTGATGGTTTAAGATGGTAATAAAGAGATTCATATGGATGTTGTTTATTTTCCATGGGTTAATCTTGTTTGAATAGATTTTTATTGAACCCTTTTCTTTTCAATTATTTAACCATGTGTCACATTAATTTTTATGGAACCTCCTTCTTTTACATGCATAATCATGTTTAAAATGATATACATGAAACCCATTTTTTCAATGGGTAAATCATGTTAAAAGGGAATAATGATTGTTTATATGAGTTTAATAATGAACTGAAATTCTTATGTACATTATTCATGATATTGTTCATGAAAATTATATTCAATGGGTGATCCCGCATTGTATATGGTGAAAATGTTATAGCATATAATCTGACAACTCCTTGATAGTGCTGAGTGATCCTATTATATCATATATAATGGGTGTTCCAAGATATTACTGAGTAATACCATAATCGATTATATGATGGGTGCACCTAGATATAGGCAAGTTTTCCCATTATATCATATATTATGGTTAATACCAAATAGCTCTCCAAATAATTGGGTAATTATTATGTTATTTATCAAATTATAATAGAATTTGGATATATTGTTTCACCAATTGTAAGTGTTCAGTAAGGTTTAAATGATTATGTTCAAATATAACAAATTTAATCTATGATTTCAATGTGTTTATAATGTTAAAATTGATCAAGAATGATATCACATAGTTCATGATTATTTATTCTTATTACCCATTCCTTTATTTATGACTTATTCCATGTCTCACAACAGATGATTCTGGTATTGATGTGTATGAGTAATTTTATGATTCACTATTACACTCTAATTATGTCATCTTAACATTATCCCTTTATCTTACTCATGAATGGAATTCAATAGAATTATTCTTACCCCTACAGATCATTTGAGATCACACTTCTTATGTTTCCTCTTACCAAGGTAATAAATAATGAGGTTGATAAAATTATATCTAGAGAGAATTTCATAATGATAATGATGACGACTTAATTGAAAATTATAAAAAAGGGTAAAGAGGGAAAAGTTTTCATTAAAAAACATTGGTATTGTTTATATAATAGCCTTAATTTCCCAATGCCTTTACATTGTGAAAATATAATGCTTTTCATGCCCTTGGGGGTCAATGTGGTTGTTGCAGTGGTTCGCCAAAAATCCCATTTCAGTAAACGGTTTTACTAAAACAGTTTTACCTAAAAGTTATCATACTGAAATAGTGGAACCGTAATAGTGGAACATCAAAACGGTGGTGTCGTAACAACGTCTTACTGAAATGGTGAAACCGTAATGGTGGAATTATAATGGTGGCACCGTGATGGGGCCATACTAAAAATGTGGCACAAGAAACGGTGTCTCACCCTTTACCGAATTGCTAGTTTCACGAGTTTCCCCGGTTTCAACCCTCAGATGTCATATTTTACGCAAACCAAGTTTCATGCCTTCATTCGGTGTTTTAAGGGAATTTAGAGGGTTATTAATTTTATATTTAATATACTAACATCCTAGGGTATTTGAGATACTCAAACCGCGTGATCTTCACCACGATCCCATATTAATTAATTCACAAACCATTCTTCCTTTAATATAGTATCTGGTTCTTCAAATATAGGATCATCCCTTCATAGTTTGTTTTCCATTTCCCCTTAGTGATTCTAGAGCCTTGCTCCCTAGACAATTCGTGTGCCTATTCTATAGCCCTTCATACTCAGTTTTCTTGGAGTTTATTGCTTCTCACACAATCCCATGTTCTTGGTTAAAAGAGGAACATTAATCTTTTGATCCTCTATGTATGTATTTCATATACCACTCTTTATTTGGGAATCATGTATGGTGGGTGTAATAATGATTCCTTATGCAGAACAATTGGATCCAATTCTTCAAAAAGTAAAAAATAAAAGACATGGAAGTTTATGATAAAAAGATAACAAGGCCTATCATAATAATGGGAAATAAATTGAATATGGGGTGACATTTATCACTGGTTTTATATGTTATCTTTGGTTCTTTTATGTTTGTTGTGGTTGTATTCCTTCAACAAATCATGGTATCTTGTTGTCTTTTCTTGCACACCGATGATGTTCTTTTTTGTTGATATTCATAAAAAATGGATGTAACATGAAATATGCTTAATCACATACACTATTTTAATTGAAATAGAGTACCTATTATGAAAACCATTGTGTGAAAACCAATAATCTTCATGGTGACTTAAAGAATAATTTTTATCAAATCAGAATTTGTCTTGTTTAATTGGCGTGGTTGAGTGTTGTGTTCTATTGGGTTTTGTGCCCTTATGTGAGTTGTATGGGGGTACTGTTGGGAGAAATATTATGGTTACAAGGGTAGAAAAAGGAGTTGGTTCTATGAGAAGGGTGTGGGACATGTATTCATTAGGTGTCTATCATAATGGTAGTTTTGTGGGTTTGGTGTATGGGGTGGTACATGTGATGTGTTGGAGTCTCGGGTTGAGATACTGATTGATTGTGGAATGGATGGACTTATAGGAAGATGGACTACCTTTTTTTATGTCGTTTCCATGGAGATACATTGGAATATAAGACTGTGGTGTGGTTAAGAACTTGTTTTGTTATGAAACTACATTTGTGAATTAATTGGGGAATGGAGATATAGGGCTGGGTTGTGAGAGAAAGATTGTGTGGTATAACTTTTTAGAATGATAGTTGGTAGTGGTTGAATGGGGGCATGTTGTGGGACTGAAAATATGGTTTTGTTGATGTATAATTATTATTGGTAGTTTCCTAGAAGTGATATAATAATTTAATGTGAATACACTTAAATAAATAAATGAAAAGTGGTTACATGAAAAGGGGTTGGGTTTATGCATGGAAGTGGGTTTTGTGTGGTTGTGCATATAGTGGTAGTAGAAAAGTGGTACTGGTGGGATTTTTTGTTTTGATGTTTGAAAATCATGGGTTGGTATGGGTGTTTGAGCACCAATATATATAAATTATTATTCCTTGTGATTTCTATATGAAACCCACCCTTTTTGATAACCATGTGCTAAACACCCCCATTTCATGGGGGAGGGTGTCTTTCCCAACATCATGGTGGGAGGATGGATGCATGGTTACTAAGTTTCATCCTCACTCCTTCTTCAAGTTTTTTACCACTCGAGTGTATCTAGGCTGGCTTTAATAGATTGAGGATTAACAATATCCCAGATACTTCAGGTAGGTTTGTTGTGGATGAGAGGCCTAGGTGTTTACAGTCCAGGATTTTTACCTCAAGTGTCTTCAGGATGAGGCTCAGGTGTCTTCAAGCGAGAGGTATGGTTTTTGTGGGCTAGGTGTCTATGGGTAGGATTGTGTGTGGTTTGAGGCCCAAGTGTGTGCATTAAAGTTGTGGGTGTGGTACTGCATATTGGAAGAGTGGTAGCGTCATGATGTTAGCCATTAGGTAAGAGAAGTTAACTAGTGGGAAAGTTTTGCTGGGTACACAAATTTCGATGTGAATATAGTTCTACCTTACTTGACATGGGTTATTTGGAGAGGATGCCTCGGTGAGATTGGGATATTTAGTATTATATGGAAAGTACTTTTAGGTTTTACTAAATTTCGCTTAGGTACATTAGTATGTTTCCCCACATGTGCACAAGTAGCCTTAGTTTCCCTACTGATTATACTCGTATGCTCACCCTACAAATATAAAATTGTTTTCAGCTTTCGAATAAGAATTTTAGGACCCTTCTAAACGTTACTTGCTCATACATCGGGATTAGTTGTTGTTTTTTCTTAGATGCATTTATTTCAGTACTCTACTTTGTAGTTTTTATTATTATTTACATAATCATTAATTTTGAACATGCATGCTAGAATGAATTTTGGATTTACTTTTACTTTTGGAATTTAGAGTTTCCTGAGATTCA